>OX940900.1:3437500-4749898 GCA_954871355.1 Cabera pusaria | reverse complement strand
ACGCCATTAATAAAATTTCCTCATAAAATGTCCATACGACCTTTATATGAAAATTGATTTTTTATGAGTCAACTCCAAAAAGTATTCTTACTAGAAGCACTTTTTTTAAATTACAGTGCATGTGGGACTCGACATTTAGATCTCAATGTAACAGGCGCAGTGCCGCGCAAAATAAGGTAATTTTATGTAGTGGCGTTTGTGTTACTGAATTTATGAAGTCATCATGGCTGTCCTGCACTTCTAAAAACACCGAGTACCTAACCCTTATACCGTTTTTTAACAAATCTAATATCGTAAGCTGCTATGATATTAAGACTACCATTTTTAGTCCAATAAATAGTTTGTATCCAATTGGATTGGATTGGATTTGAAGCGCTGAAGATCGGGCTCAGTGGCGTGTCTTGGCAGAGGCCTATGTCCAGACTGATACCGGCCGATAATGATGATCCAATTTTTAGATTTGGACTACTATCGTTTGACGAACGCTTGCGTCGAGATTATAAAATCAAGCTTTTGAATATTCCAGAATAATATATTTCATTGACCTGGATGTAGGAAACAATATCATGTTTTCAGCGGAACAGTTAAACATGCATAAGTATTTGTTGGTAATCTCAAATTAATATTAGATTAACTACATTTGGATTGAATTTAAATTATTCATTGATACTAAATATGACAAACATTTTCTTTTTATAACTCTTTGTATTGGTGGATATGTCGCAGCCTTAATTAGCCAATTTAGCCATTTAATAAACAGCCTAGCCTCTTAACTCCCAACTAGCGGCCTGAATGATATTCAGCCGTAGCGTTTAATAAACTGGCTTAGTCTGATAATAAGGCAACATACTAGAGAACTGGGACCACCGCGTGACGTGCGCTGACGAGCTCAGCGAGGAGAGGAGCCGCTGCAGCGGCCGCGCGTCACCGAAACTGACGTTATGGCGTTTAAATGAAGGCACAGAAGACCTTTAAATAGCTGAATATCATTTAGGCTTCTAGTTGAATGGTGTTGTTTTCATAAAGAGGCTAGGCTGTTGATTGAACGGCTAATTAAGCTAGTTGGCTGCGACAGATACATGATTATATTGTTACGTGCGGAGTATTATAAAAATGCCAATCCGATGAGAGATTATATGTTTATTTCCACAAAACACTAGTAGGGTTTTAGTCGTAGACAATATTGAAGCCAAACTTTATAAAGTTTCTTTATCCAAACGCTGCATTAACGACACGAGGGTCACACATGTAACTAACAACTACCCTCATCAAATCACGACAACAACCTAATATCAAAGAACAAAATATAATTTGTTATCCAATTTTTGTATTACTCGGGCTCTAATAAACAAAAACTCACTACTAGGGCGTAGCCAGTTGGGGGGAGGGGGTCGTTTGAGGGTTCAAATATTCGGTAACCTTCGTATTTTTTTTGTTTTCGTGCTGCATTAACTATCTTATATATTTTTCTTTAATTCTATTGCAATAGAAAATTTTATAAAAATACAATAGTAGGTGTATTGAATTTTCTATATGATAGTATTTATTTAGAGGGCCCGGTGACGTAATCGGGAGAACGGTCGGCTTTGATGCCGTGGTACCGAGTTCAAACCCCACCGTGCACGAATGGATTTTTCTATCGAGAAATTTATGTGCGCTTCTCACAGTGAAGGAAAACATCGTTAAGAAACCAACAACCCCCCCGCATGGTGGTAGGACACTATCAAGTGTCCGCCTGGCCAGTTACCACCCTCAAGTTAGAAAATCTATCGCCAAACATCTAATGTGTTCCAGCAGCTATCCTTGAGAGCCAGTTCCCATTCTAGGCCTAGCGTGCTTACCATCTTCGACTGCATCATCACTTACCAACAGGTGAGGTAGTGGTCAAACGCTCGCCTATAAGATATTTAAAAAAAACTGAAAAACTGAAAATATAATAATCTCAATTCCTACATTTTTTTTTCTTGTATCCCCCCGATGCTAAAACCTGGCTACGCCTATGCCTTACTGTACTAGCGTTTATATGGCACAGATATACTATAACGTAGACAGGGTTATTGCTGCATCTGACTGGGCTGTCCGGTGTCAGTCCTGTGCAGATTAATAACACTAATCATAAGGCTCTGTGATTTAGCTCTTCAGTTTCAGAAGCAATATTAAAAGTCTATACTTTTAGCACATTTATGTGAAAGCCGGAGGGCCGATAGCCGATTTTGTTCGATAGGTGTTGTAAACCTTGATTCACAATTATTCGTTCAGCCGTTTCAAGACTATGGGCTTGTTTCTAGTTTATGACGCTATGAAATCAACATTTATAGGTCTGATCAATTAGAAATTTGGTGTCCTCTTACTTCAACGATATTATAAAAACATGGTAGAATTGACCTGACGCTGGGACATCTCCTGGAATCTGCAGAATACTCAACTGCTCACCAACTTACATTAGAGATGTCAAGATTGGGCTCATTGGAATAGTCTCAATGAACAGATTAGACATAGATCAGTCCAGGGTAATTTTAAATTTTTATTTTAAGTATTATTCTCAATATCTGTATGATATAGTTTGTTTTCCATACTGATTGTATGTGAATGTTTGGATTGACCGTGAGAACGGCAGCCGAGCTCAGTCCCGAGAGGGTCGCTTACAGTGCGTCAACAAGATCGGTCGGCGGTTGATTAACGGCCCTTAGCGCTGGAATTCGACTCGTAAACAAACTGCTTTAATGAAATGTACTCAGCATGGTTTTTACATTTTGAAAACATCTTTGAGACTCTTTTCCTTACCTGGTGTTATGCAAAGTTGCTGCCTAGAGCACTTCTCTAAAGATATTATGCTATTAATCTCATTTATATCGAGCGACTTGTCACTTTACTCTAGAAAAGACTCTGCTTAAAACGAATAAAAATATGCGTCGAGGAAGAAATCAGTACTTCCATTTTCAGAGGGTTTACTAAAAAAATGTTGTCATAATTTTCAATATAATAATTTTTTACTTCTAATTATAGTTAAGCACACATTAATTAAGCATAAAGTTATAATTAGGCATGTTTTTCTCGACATGATTACTGTTAGGTTAGCAAAACCGTTTAGTAGTATAATATTCTAAAGAAAATATGATAATCGCATAACTATAATTAAGCATATATTTTTAGGCATAATTTGTTTTTATCAAATTATTTAATAGCATTCCTATGAATTTTTAGGGTTCCATACCTCAAAAGGTAAAAAAAGTAATTAAACCCTTATAAGATCATCCGTCTGTCCGTCTGTCTGTCTGTCTGTCTGTGTGTCACCACCGATTTTCTCAGGAACAAGTGGACCTAGCAAAATGAAATGTATACCAGATACTGAGGTCTATAGTCCCTATCAGGTATATAAAAATCAAGGTCCTGGATCGACACGATAAAAAGATATGGACAAATTTAGATTTTCGCGAAAACTTGTAAGTACCAAAATTTACCTTAATTCTCAGCTTTTTTCATTTTTCGGAATTTTTCCTTTACTTGTGCTATAAGACCTTACTTTTGACTAAAATTGACAATTCTAGGTCAACTGGATTTTAACTTAAATTAAATATATAAATGAATGAATTATAAATAATTAATTTATTATAATCTTATATTTAAAAATCAATTGCTGTTCGTTAGTCTCGCTAAAACTCGAGAACGGCTGGACCGAAATTGCGAGAAAGATAGTAAAAACAACAATTTCTATTTTTCCCATATAAACCTTTCTACCTACTTTCTTGTCAAACATTTGGCGTTTGTCCCTACGGTAGTGTAGACTCTGTTCCACTCTCAAATTGAAATTTGAAGCACGTATTAAATTAAAGGTTTTGAATCGACAACATAATATATCCACATTACTCAAATTATCGCGTAGTAGTATTTAAATATTAATATTTTGAATTTTGATGGTTGTCCTAGGTTGTCATTATTAGTTTGTTCGGACATTTTTGTCATTGTATTGACATATTTGTTGGGTATTCGCTATTTGTGTGTAAAAACCAATAAAAATTAAATAATAAAGGGGGTCCCCATACGAGAAACGTATTTTTCCAGCAAATATTGTTCAATCGGAACCCTGCGTATGCGGGTCCAACTCGCACTTGGAAAGTTTGTTTTATATTCGCGGTACGAAGTTCGCCGGGTCATCTAGTGAATTATAAATATCATGTAAACAAAATCGATATTGTCATCTTAGCTAATCGCAAGTATTTAGTTATATCGCCTAATTATTACACTAGCTTCTCACCTGTCGATATCCAAATACAAATTTAAGCGGTCTCTACGTATTATAAGAAATTTGCCATATTCAGCTAATAAATCCAGTTATACAGCAGTGTTGATCTTCTAAATGTATTGACTGAGAGTAAGCGCAAAGCATGCAGTCCCCGAGGCTTACAGTGTGTTCGTTGATTAGTAAGTTCCCAAGTTAGTCCAACTTGTTCGTATGGAGTTGCCAGTTACTTGGTGGCATTGCAATAAGTTTCACTAAAATCGTCTTGGGTTTTGGTATATTGTTGTAATAGCGTTTTATGAGCTACTGTGCTCCCAGTGAACAGTGTTAATGAGAAGTGTGATGAAAAGTGTTTCTTTCTTTCTTTTTAGGGTTCCGAACCCAAAGGGTACCAACGGAACCCTACTACTGAGACTCCGCTGTCCGTTTGTCTGTCTGTCTGTCTGTCTGTCCGTCTGTCACCAGGCTGTATCTCATGAACCGTGATAGTTAGACGGTTGAAATTTTCACAGATGATGTATTTCTGTTGCCCCTATAACAACAAATACTAAGAACAGAACAAAGTTACAAATTAAAGAAAAGTTTTATACGATAGCGCCGCGCTATCTAGCTAGCATCAAAGATGACGCTATCGTCTTTACCTTAATCTGAATCGCGGAAGCGGCTCCAACGATTAAATAAAATTTAGTATACAGGGGATTTCAAGGGCGATAAATCAATCTAGCTACGAGTCATTTTCAGAAAATGTTGATTTATTTGTGTTTTCAATGATCAACTTTATTGATAATCAAAATAAAATATTACTCTTCCCGACATCTATTGGCGAGTAGAAGTAGCTTTAGGGTTACTGTGTCGGTAAAGCAGTTAGTAGCTCTCAATTAAACAAAATAGAATTATTATTTGTCAATAGATGTCGGGAAGAGTCATATTTGTCTGTTTAAGTGGCAAAAAATACCGAGCAAAGCTTGGTCAACCAGATATTTCATAATAATAATTACTACAATTACTATTACTATTACTACTATATAATACTATTCTACCTTTGTGTTAACGTTTATTTAGTTGGTGTTAGGAGTTTGTTAGAAATTCGATAGATGGCGTTCGGAACCCTCCGTGTGCGGGACAAAAGTCTGACTCGCACTTGGCCAGTTTTATTATTTTACTTATAGGATAGCGTTTGACCACAATCTCACCTGTTGGTAAGTGATGAGTGGTGATAAATGTGATGATGACATCCCTTGGAATGAGCTACGCTACGCTAATGATTAGCGAAGAGTTATCGAAATAAAAGCTTTTAATTATTTTATAGCACAGCTTTTTAATGTATGAAATGTTAGGGTACCGTAGTACGACAAATTAAACGACAATTAAAAGGCTTAGTAGGTTTAGGTATAACACCTGCGAAAGGCAGCTGGCAGCGATTGCATACGATAAGATACGAAGATAAAATTAAATGGCGTCTCTTAGAAGAAAGAGTCATAATTATAGATTTTCTTTATAGGCTTGCCATTTTTATTTTTATTTAAACAATATTATGCAGCTGACGGACGGACAATCAGTTCCATTCGGATCATGACATGTACTGTGATCGGTATGCATTTTTTTTAAGTTGTGTTTCACTATTTCTCTTTTTTAGGGTTCCGTACCCAAAGGGTAAAACGGGACCCTATTACTACGACTCCACTGTCCGTCTATCTGTCTGTCTGTCTGTCTGTCTGTCTGTCTGTCTGTCTGTCTGTCTGTCTGTCTGTCTGTCTGTCTGTCTGTCTGTCTGTCTGTCTGTCTGTCTGTCTGTCTGTCTGTCTGTCTGTCTGTCTGTCTGTCTGTCTGTCTGTCTGTCTGTCTGTCTGTCTGTCTGTCTGTCTGTCTGTCTGTCTGTCTGTCTGTCTGTCTGTCTGTCTGTCTGTCTGTCTGTCTGTCTGTCTGTCTGTCTGTCTGTCTGTCTGTCTGTCTGTCTGTCTGTCTGTCTGTCTGTCTGTCTGTCTGTCTGTCTGTCTGTCTGTCTGTCTGTCTGTCTGTCTGTCTGTCTGTCTGTCTGTCTGTCTGTCTGTCTGTCTGTCTGTCTGTCTGTCTGTCTGTCTGTCTGTCTGTCTGTCTGTCTGTCTGTCTGTCTGTCTGTCTGTCTGTCTGTCTGTCTGTCTGTCTGTCTGTCTGTCTGTCTGTCTGTCTGTCTGTCTGTCTGTCTGTCTGTCTGTCTGTCTGTCTGTCTGTCTGTCTGTCTGTCTGTCTGTCTGTCTGTCTGTCTGTCTGTCTGTCTGTCTGTCTGTCTGTCTGTCTGTCTGTCTGTCTGTCTGTCTGTCTGTCTGTCTGTCTGTCTGTCTGTCTGTCTGTCTGTCTGTCTGTCTGTCTGTCTGTCTGTCTGTCTGTCTGTCTGTCTGTCTGTCTGTCTGTCTGTCTGTCTGTCTGTCTGTCTGTCTGTCTGTCTGTCTGTCTGTCTGTCTGTCTGTCTGTCTGTCTGTCTGTCTGTCTGTCTGTCTGTCTGTCTGTCTGTCTGTCTGTCTGTCTGTCTGTCTGTCTGTCTGTCTGTCTGTCTGTCTGTCTGTCTGTCTGTCTGTCTGTCTGTCTGTCTGTCTGTCTGTCTGTCTGTCTGTCTGTCTGTCTGTCTGTCTGTCTGTCTGTCTGTCTGTCTGTCTGTCTGTCTGTCTGTCTGTCTGTCTGTCTGTCTGTCTGTCTGTCTGTCTGTCTGTCTGTCTGTCTGTCTGTCTGTCTGTCTGTCTGTCTGTCTGTCTGTCTGTCTGTCTGTCTGTCTGTCTGTCTGTCTGTCTGTCTGTCTGTCTGTCTGTCTGTCTGTCTGTCTGTCTGTCTGTCTGTCTGTCTGTCTGTCTGTCTGTCTGTCTGTCTGTCTGTCTGTCTGTCTGTCTGTCTGTCTGTCTGTCTGTCTGTCTGTCTGTCTGTCTGTCTGTCTGTCTGTCTGTCTGTCTGTCTGTCTGTCTGTCTGTCTGTCTGTCTGTCTGTCTGTCTGTCTGTCTGTCTGTCTGTCTGTCTGTCTGTCTGTCTGTCTGTCTGTCTGTCTGTCTGTCTGTCTGTCTGTCTGTCTGTCTGTCTGTCTGTCTGTCTGTCTGTCTGTCTGTCTGTCTGTCTGTCTGTCTGTCTGTCTGTCTGTCTGTCTGTCTGTCTGTCTGTCTGTCTGTCTGTCTGTCTGTCTGTCTGTCTGTCTGTCTGTCTGTCTGTCTGTCTGTCTGTCTGTCTGTATGTCTGTCTGTCTGTCTGTCTGTCTGTCTGTCTGTCTGTCTGTCTGTCTGTCTGTCTGTTTGTCTGTCTGTCTGTCTGTCTGTCTGTTTGTCTGTCTGTCTGTCTGTCTGTCTGTCTGTCTGTCTGTCTGTCTGTCTGTCTGTCTGTCTGTCTGTCTGTCTGTCTGTCTGTCTGTCTGTCCGTCTGTCACCGCTATAACAACAAATACTAAAACAGAATAAAGTTAAAAATAATAGGGGGTCCCCATACAAGAAACGTGTTTTATTCGATGTTTACCTAAGCGTCCATAGATGGCGTTATATTGAAATGTCGATCCCTAACACCTTTGTTAGACGTTAGATGGCGTTGGAAGATAATGAAATGTTTATTAATTATTATTTTTTGCTGGCGAAAAATGATAGTGGTATATTTGCTCGGTCTTATAAAATACTGTAGTGTACGGAACCTTACGAGTGTGAGTCCGACTTGCACTTGGCCAGTTTATTTAATTTTTTTATATATAAATTGTCTGAAGTACTGAAACACACAGTTACATGTATGGTTGGTTTTACTCCACTTACATTTTTTTTATAGTCTGACGGAAACAATTGGATGTCAGCTGAATGGTTCATTACTTTTGTTTTTTTTTTTTAAAAGTCAAAGCGTTAAAATTCTGCTATGGCTATGTTTACTTGATAATTGGTTATGATTTATTTTATGATTTATGATTTTTACGTGTATATGTGCGTATATTAATACTGCCTACATACTGAATAAATGCTTTGATTCTTGATTCTATAGACTAGCTGTGTGTGCCCCGCGGCTTCACTTGGCTAAATCGGTCTAGGCGTTTGACCGTGAAGAAGTCCCAAACAAACAAATATACAAACTGCACACTTTCGCATTTATAATATTGAATGCAGTGAACTAATATAGACTGACGATAATGTGTGTATATAGATAGAAATAAAAACACGCGTTTATATTTACTTTGTTGTGTCTTATATAAGCGAAGTAAACGTTTAATATCGTGATGTCGAATTAACGAATTAGTCGAAAGTGAGTGACAATGCCGGCTGAAACCCAAACTATTATAGCCTATCACTATATAGTTATATATATCGCGTTGTTCACGTAAGCTTTATGTTTATAAAATATCGATGGTTTTACATTCTTGTTTTATTAAGTCGTTTTGCATTACCATTGAGTAAACTTTCTGAAAATATTTTCTGTTTTGTCAAGATGGATGTCTAAGTAAGATTGTATCCTTACTTTTACCTACTGACAAGACAAGTTGTTTTTGATAATAGATAAAAATGTAAAAATTAAAGATTGATTTTTTATCTACTCGCTATGCTAGGCGAGCAGAATAGAACAGTCTGCGCAATATATTTGGTAAAAAAAACCCAGAAAAGAAACCGAATATAGTGCAAAGTATCTTTCAATTTGGTAGATAAAAGTTGGCTGTGAAATTAATAGTTATTGCTATTTTATACGAGAAAACTCTTTAAAATTAAACCCAGTACAGAACCCCATTGCAACAGTGACATGCTTTTGGTTATAATATATTTTAATTCATCCATTATGGAGTTTGAAATACATTAAAAGCACTTTCGTACGTCATTTAAAATAAATTCGCCCGCCATTTCAGAAAGCCTCTATTATCCTTGTAGGTAATTTAAATAAAACGCTAACGACTCGTGGCCAACGGCCGAAAAAAATGGCCGTATCAAATAACTGTCGTACATTTTAAATGTCATCACAAGCGATGTCAATTAAAATAATGCTTTCTCACTGAATAAGAAGAGGCATGCAATTCATTTACTTGAAATTCCACATTAATCCCAGATGAAAACGAGCGTGGGAGACCGACTCTAAATTAAAACTTATTGCGAGCGGAATAAAATGTATGTTGGCTTGCCAATTTTGAAACTCGACTCGACTCACTTTGAATACTTTAACTTGCCTAAGATGCACTTCAATCGTCAGGACATTATATCCATTATAACTATTTTGATAGTGTTATTAGGATCAAGTGTTGTGTACAGTAGAACGTCTCGCTTTGTATTTCGGTGTCATGTTATCTTAGGTCATGTTGATTTATATGGGAACGGGAACGTTGATTCATTTTGATACTTGAGATAGCCTTGAGATTGATTGCTGTCCTATTATTATTGTTAGTAGGATTAAGAGTGGTTTTGGAAAATCCTGGAGAACTGTGGTGATTTGTAAGCTTAGGAGTGAGCAATAATTATTTGACACCTTCAACGTACATGATGACAATATTTTCCATGTTCATAACATAGAAATATGAATTAGGGACGAAATTCGTTCCGATAATCTATAGTTTTTAATGAAACTGTATATGAACCTACCAGTCTTTATCGCTTACTACTCAGCCGAGCGCAAAACGAACCTAATAAAGTAAAAAATAATAATAATATTAAGTACTTTAATCGATGTTGTTAGTGCAGTATTTTAGTGAAATTTCTTTAGGCGCAGAGTTAAAGTTTGACGGATGTGACGTAGCATCACGGTACAAATCAACGGAAGTGACGTAAGCATCATGTTATATTTTATATTTATTAACGCCCTCTATTGTAGAACGGCGTAACTACGAAGACGTATTCGCTAAAGTTCAACAGATGCAGTTGTACAAAAAAATTGTTAGTGATGTTGATAAATATGTGAGTTTTACTTCTAACGCGTAGCGTTCTACGCCCCCTTTCTTATCGTCAGACCAAAGATGTAAAGTAACAAAAAATAATAATATTCACGATACACAAGTAGTAAATTGACAAGCGTAGATATGGGTCAGACGAGACCTCAATGTAGATAAACGAGTAGAATATCGGGCCGTGGCACAATAGCCGAGCTGTCAAATAAGATCATCTACAAAGCGTATCGGAAACAAACCGAAATGAATGAGATTATGCCGTAACATGATTCCGCGATCCCGTGGTATCGACATCAATCATTTATTATTTCATCGTAATATTGTCTGGTCGATGGAATTACTTTCTCTCGAGCAGATGGTTAGAGGCCCTGTTTCACGGTACTTACAACTCTACAATATTAATTAAGTAACGACGAATTATTTTTCTCTTCGCTTTTTTGACGAAATTTGGCTAAAGTTGTGTTTGTGTGACCATTCAAATTACTGGACATGTGCAGCTCTACATCTATCATTATCATCATCACTATCACAATCAGTCGGTATCAATACACTGTTGGACATAGACCTCTCTTAAGACACGCCACTTAGCCCGATCTTCGGCTCATTCATTTCAATCACTTCCCACAGCTTTGCGAATGACGTCGCGCCAGCAAGTCACAAGGCGTCCTACACTACGTTTGCCGATTCGCAGTCTCCACTCTATGTGTAGGTGTATATTTTAAAGTAATCAGCATGGTAGTGACGTGCAAAATTCTGGGAAATCCATAGTGTACATTTATCAAAGTATTGATATAAGCAAGCACATATCATCAGATAAGCGTCGTGGTTGTCTCTTTACCTCATTTATAAAAAATATTTCATTTATCATCATTTATCACCTCATTTATATACTCATTTATAAATGTAGATTTTTTGTAAGCTTGTGAACTTGTCACATTCACCTACGCGACCGTCCCATCAAAATATATCCCAGTAATAAGGGATGATTGTTCCACCTAAGCCAGCATTAAGCACCGCCAACAATGGCGGATCGTATAAATGTAATTTACGTTTCAGCAATTCGAATTTCTCGGTGATCGTGAAATGTGGGGCTAATAGGCGGTCTTCACAATCGGTTGATTTAAAAGATTTGAAACTCTTCGGTTTTATTGTAACTGGAGATATTAGATTCTTTGAATCAGGGTTTAGTACCAATATCTTTTCATACGTTTAGGACGTAGGTATCAACCGGTAAATTTATTTAACTATAGATAAGTCACACTTTAAAACTTTATTCAACAGAAACATAAGTAGATACTATTGTATCTACTTATGTTTCTGTGATTTTTAACCGAATTCCGTAAAGAAGGATGTATTCAATTCGTATTAATGATGCAGTTTTTTTATGTCACCTCAGAATTCTGGTATCTTTTGGTTTATTTGGAGTTTTTTTATTTTAGTTTATGCTAGCTATATATAGTTATATAAATAGTTATATAGCATATATATATAGTTGGTCCCATATAAATATTATCAAGATCTTGACATTTATGACATTTATGAGTCAAGACTGTCAAGAGCTATGGAAAAAAAAGTCACTGAAATTGAATCCCGCATTAAACTCGGTTAGTTTAAAGTTATCTCAAAGTAGGTCTTTGAAACGATATTATGTCCGCAACATTACAAGTAACAAAATTAACATTTTGAAGGAACACCCACGACAATATCCTTTAAAAAATTAACTTCATAACATCTATCTAAAAACCACCACTGATTAATAACGAACCGTTTAAAGACAAAACGAGTTTTGGAGAAAAATGGCAACATGGATTTGCATAAACAAATGTTTACTGCAGCGCCTCTGGTAAGTTGACACCGTAACACCTATTGCATGTTCTTACATGCACCAATCAAATACGAACCCATATCTGAAATCTGCATCAAAATCGGACGGATCGTTTTGAAGAAAAATGGCAACATCGATTTGCACCCACAAATGATTACTGTAGCGCCCCCTGGTGAGTTGTTACCGTAACACCTATCTAAAAACATGCACCAATTACACCCAAACCTATAACTGAAAACTGCATCAAAATCGGACTAGTCGTTTTGGAGAAAAATGGCAGCATGGATTTGCACACACAAACAAACAAACAAACATACAATATTATTATTAAAAACGGTTGTACACTCACGGGTTTTTGTATTGGAATTGCTCCGACCAGTTTTGGACATGTTTGATGTCCTTCTTCTGGGAGCCACGTCTACCGCAAGCTCCTCGCACAACTCGTTGCGTCATCAAACATACAACATGTCCGAAACTGGTCGGAGCAATTCCGATAAAAAAAACCCGTGAGTGTACAACCGTTTTTAATAATAATATTATGGATAATCCTCACGATACATTTAATAATCAAACAAACAAACATCCTCTCAACCTAAACGCATATACAATCTCCTTTCCGTCGTGGGTAATAAAGGCAACTTATTTTATTATTTATAGTCGTTACTTTGAATGGTAACCAAAGTTAACAAGCCGTAATCCTACCGTCCAGAATGTAATCTTACCTACCTTTACGTCCTTAATCGGTCTTAATAAAGAATTGTTTCGTTTTATCTAGGGACTGGATGGATCATGATTTGGTCGGATGGGATTGGACGGTATAATTACATTTTGATGGTGCCTTCGGCAAGCAGATCTTTTAAATGAAATGATTTCTGCGATTCATATATTTTTAAGACTAGATAATAGAGTGAATTATGTAATTATTTTATGGGCACATATGATCCATTAAGTTCACTATAAAAGAGCTATTCACGAAAAAAAAAAAAAAAAAAAAAAAAATAGTGGCAATAACCCAATGGCTAAGGCGTTTACGTATGTGCAACCCGTATTGCTAGTAAGCTTTTAAAAATAATAATAATAATACGATTCATTTAACTATGTTATTATTTGCCTATCATTTAAATGCTATTTGTATTAGTTTAGTTATTATATAATGTATAAGACTTTGATTTTTTGATTGATTGATTTAAGACATGTGTTGAAGAAATAAAACATTTGTATCTTTATTTAAAAAAAAAGTGTTTAGTTATTTCATGTCGCAAAAGTTTACATTAGTTTAACACAAGGCACAATATAGTGGCTATTGATTAATACTCAATTTACAAATGGAATCAACCATGGATGGTCCAAATCCAGTCACTTTTTGTCTCCTGTTCATCAAACCGGAAACGGAATGGTCAGAACTCTGTCCGGCCGGCACAACCGGCTTGTGTCAAGTGCCGGATGTCTGCATCCCTTACCTTTAACGTTCCCAATTAATTTGTAATTAATCCAAGTGGTTCGACCAATTTCGGACATAGATTGATTACAGCATCCTCGATACTGATTTAATTTATTGATGAACCGACTGCCATGATAAAATTGTTACAAAATGCAAATAAGGATTATTGTAACGATATAATGGGAGCGCTCTCTGAGAGCGACGTAAAATACAACCTTTGTATTTGTTATTTCTGTGCTTTTTGTACGCAATATAAAAAATATACATTATTTTTAGGGAACGGATTACCTGCGTACAAAATAATATAAAACCGAAGCTTTTTATAATCCGGCTTCAATAATAAATTCAATTCCAATAAAATAGAGCTGAACCCTTATGCATTTTTTTTTTCTCGTATGGTTTTCATGTACATTTAAATAAAGTATATTTCGTTATTTTGGAACTGAAAAGGATGATAAGGCAAAGTATAAATTATTTTCGTTATGATAAGTCAATGTAAAATGGACTAACTTTACATGCTATCATCGACGTCCTAGGACGTCAATTCATGCTAAATAGGTGATTTTTACTCGCCTGTTTACATATTTTAGAAGATTTCTGTAGAATCTTCTCAAAAATAGTAAAATTCCGCTAAAATACGTTTGTAAAGATATTACAAAATATGTGTATATAATTTTTTTTTATTTTACAGCGATCATTTAGAAAAGAAACAAAAGCATTTCACAGAAAAGTATGTTGAACAATTTCTACATGTCTAGTTTCCGTTTTAATAAAATTTCATTTCCAGAAATTCGAGTCCTTCCAGTGAAAGTGTTTTCAGCGTGTGAAAAACTTGGATATAACAAGTTTATACAGCTCATGTCTCTAAAAAGTTTCTATGCCTAACAGAGTCGTTATAACCTCTTCTGAACATTAACATTTTATTTATTGTACCGCTTCAACGTTCCACTAAAATGGATTCAGGCCATAAAAATAATAATTCTCGAGGCCAACACGCGCGACAATCTCTATGAAGACCTTTTTTATTCCATTTCACCCCCGAGGGCAATTTTGAATCCAGAAAAAAACAATGAACGCCCGTAATTTCATTTGCAATTTTTCATCGGACGTTCTAACAATTACTGACTGAAAGAAAAAAAATACAGATAAAATGAAAAGAAAGAATTGAATAGGTTTTATTGTTGCTGTTTATTTGTCCGCGTTCATAATGGGGTGATCTAATGTAGCGTGCGAGTAAAACAACAATGGGGGTAAGTTGGGACAACTGGGCTTTGTAAAGCGGTACATTCAGCAGAAACAATAAATGTTGTGATTATTTTATTAGTATGAGCATTGAGCTTTCAGGAACTTGTAAGGCTTGTCGTAATTGCGTAAAAAAAAATTGACAATTGTTTTAGAATATAAGCACACTTGCCTAGCTTGACTATTAGTTAGCACAATAAATTTATGATATCTATTTTATTTTTCTGATCCTTTACATTAATTTAAAAACATTGAAATTTGTATAATGTCTGTAGAAGGCCATTTCTCTTAATTTTTTAATACGCTTTTATTTACTTTTAACCTTTAATAAATAGAGATGCCTAAAATATAGAGATACTAAGTTATCGCCTTTGCAGATTTCACTCTCTTTTGCTCTAAATGGAACAAGTAATATAAAAAAAAACCTTAATAAACACAAGCTTTTAGATAACCTAGGACCAGAGTAAGTCAAGATAAATCCAACGAGCCTAAACACGACGGGTATAACATATTGTGTAGTTTAGGAGTTCTTTTAGCCACCTTCCAGCTCTGTCATCAGATCAGCACCATGTGTCATCATAATATTGCATTGTCACGCGATTAACACATGTTTACAATATTTTAGCTCAATCGATAACCGGGAAGTGGATTAAATTAAATTTGCAAGATTTGATGACAAACATCGGGACAGGTGAAACTAAATAAAAACTTGTAAAAAATACGTGGGGCGTTGCTCTGTCTCTGTATGAAAAATAAACAATATAATATATCTAATCAACAGTTTAACATTCAATTAGATCTCTGAACGTTGGAATTGATTGTATCTTATTATCTCCCACTCACCTTATTCTATCAAAGAAAATAATATGGAAAAACACATTTTCTTTCAATTCGTTACTTTTTCCATTACAACGAAAGAATCTCAACGCCCACGAACTTATAAATTAGATTTCCGTTGAGATTTGCCTTTTCTGATACTTATTATTAAATTTTAAAAGTGGCCTACTGCTTCAGAAGTCTATTGAAACAGTAATTTTTATTATTTTCCTTAGGATTATGATGTAAATAATATAAACTTAAATCAAGGAATCTGCTAGATAGACAATATACTGATCAGTCATAAGTCCAGTGTCATCAGTCATAATATAGATGTTTCGATCATTTAAAGTCAATGAGTAACTAATTATCTATTAACACATCTACTCTCTTACTTACATTACCCAAAACAGCTTATCGCATGCTCATTGTACACCAAATAACTATGTTTGTCTTAGTTTACCAACCTTGAATAAAAAACAAATAGTTACAAGTCATATTATTTTTACTGCTCTAATGTACCTATTTGAGCTCATACACTGTTAATAAATTAATTTAATTCCACAAATTTTATGTGATTTGGTTGCTAAAATAATGTTTTCTTTCTTTGTAATCTGTAGCGTCCAGAGTTTTAAAGTGTGTCTATAAATATCATATAATAAATAATATAATTAACTGTATATTTCTTAAGTATTGTATGTAACATTAATGTTTGTTTGAGTACCTTTTAATTTAGTTTTATCAATTTAAAGTTTTTTTTTAGAAATGATTTCGTGTTAGTCCAACACCCGCTCTAGGCCTATCCGAAAATCAGCGTTCGGGTGGTTAGCTGCTTGAACATTTGTGCTGAGATAGGCCTTTTCAGCAACAACTACCTTGTGTTAAAAAGCTATTTTTTTTTAATTTCAATTTTAATTTTTCTTTTTAAGGTTCAACCCAAAGGGAACCAATGGAACCCTATTACTGAGACTCCGCTATCCGTCTGTCTGTCTGTCTGTCTGTCTGTGCGTCTGTCACCAGGCTGTATCTCATGAACCGTGATAGTTAGACGGTTGAAATTTTCACAGATGATGTATTTCTGTTGCCGCTATAATAACAAATATTAAAAACAGAACAAAGTTAAAAATTAAAGGAGGTCCCCATACAAAAAAACGTGTTTTTACGATAGCGCCATCTATGAACGATTATTATAACAAATAACTTATTAATAAATAATATTAATTACCTACCTTTGTGTTAACGTTCACTTAGTTGGTGTTAGAAGTTCGTTAGATATTTGTTAGATGGCGTTGTAGTTAATAAGCATGTTTGGTATTGACACGGTAATATAATATAATATAATATTATACATACTTATATATTATTATACTGCGGTTCGGAACCCTCCGTGTGCAAGACAAAAGTCTGACTGGCACTTGGCCAGTATTATTTTGTTTATGTAACGCTATGTATTTTTGTATTGTTTTGTTTTTGACTGTGTAGTTAGTTTAGCTGAAAAAATGTATTTCCTTTCTTTCTTTCTTTCTTTCTTTCTTTCAGTGTAGCATCTCAATGTTGTACTAATTTAAAAAAAAAAGCTTATGGACTTAAAAGAGCTGAACAGATTTTATGCTAAAAGAACTCTCGATTAAGACACCTATTAAACAAAAAACCAATATCAAAATCGGTTCATCCGTTTGAGCGCTACGATGCTACACAGACAGACACACAGATACACACGTCAAACTTATAACACCCCTTCTTTTTTGCGATGGAAAGGCGGAAAGACGCACAGACGGACAGATGAACAGACGGACAGACCGTTAGATGGTCAGATGGACAGTAGGACAAACGGACTACCAAGTAATCATATAAGGGTTCAATTTTTCCTTATGAGGTACGAAACCTTAAAAAGATTATCGTTGTTTCAGGATTTGCAGATACTCACGTGATGATCTTCGTCGGCTTTGGGTTCCTGATGACGTTCATGAAGAAATACAGCTACAGCGGTGTCGGATTTAATTTGCTGCTTGCAGCGCTGGTTATACAACTGGCATTGCTTGCTCAGTCCGCTTTTCATATGAAAAACGGCTCGATTTACATTACCAATAAGTCCTTGTTGCGTAAGTATAATTTTTATTAAAATTTTTCGAGTCATAAGACACGTGGGTCAAAAGTAAGGGCCTTATTTATAAACATTTTGGAGGGTAGAAACAAGAAGGACAATCTCCGTATTATATGTTTGTAAAAAGTAAATAGGTCCGTCAAAGTGTAGCGCTACTGTAGACAGCTGCTAGCTAACATTTAACCATTATCTTACCTGTTTGGTAAGTGATGATGTGGTCGAGGATGGTAGCACACTAGGCCTAGCCTAGAATCGGCACTGGCTCTCTATTGCTTTTATTGAAAATTTCAACAATTGTCTCGTTTTATAATTAATGAACAGTGTACTTCAAAATAATACAACTTCGTTAGGATTGCTTATAAGCTAATTATAAAATGGCGGCACGGTAGCAGGGAACAAAGCAACCTCAATGAGGAAACGCGAGTCTAATGAGGCTTTCCACGAATCTACCCTCATTCTAAAATAATTAGTGTATTTTAGAGAGTACTAACCTCCAAACTTAATTGCAAAAAGGTGAGAGGACTTATACAAAAGGTCAAGGTTTTCATAACCATTTAGTTTGGGAGACGAAACCGAGTTTTGTTACCATTTTAAACTATGTATTGTTATTATATATTATACTTAAAATACATTTATTTTTAGTACTATACATATTATTTCAAAGTGTGTAAACAAGTATGTGCATTTTGTCGAGTGTAATACGTTAGCGAATGAACCTATATCTTTTATGGTTTAAACGATGATGGCAAAGCCGAGGATGTTGTACATGCTAAGTCTAGAATGCTTAATAAACACCTTGCTACAAAAAGAAATTATGTTTCTACCACAGGAAGGTGTACCTACTTAAAACTACGCCAGGGCGTCCAGTGCTTTTTGATGTGATATTATTTTAAGTTGAAAATGTACCTTAAATGTCTTGACGTCGCGTTAAGTACGCATCTGTTAGGCAAAGCCTTAAAATAATATGCAATAAGCACCAACATATTTTTAGTAGTGGATTAGTTTTAGCATTTTTAATATTATTTATTAATCTTATAAAATCACTAATCGGGATTATGATCACTATATCGACATCGCGAACATCACGTGACATATCCATTTTCAAATATAAAAACGTTAACCTAAAAATTGTTACCAGATCTCCGTCCAAAATTATACCTATAAAACGAGATATTTGGGGTGCCCCTAGTTTGTAAGGCCACGCTCCAAATATTCAATTTCCTCCCCTTAATAGACAAAGGCCTTTTAATTACGTCAAAGAATGTTCAGAATTTTTTTAATAGGGTGGAAAAAAAATCGTTAATTTTGTTAAGAGTCAATTCAATTAATTGATTGTTAACGTTTCGTGATCGGAATAAATGTTGAAGTTAAATGTTATGGCGATGTTTATAGAATTGTTTAATTGGAGTATAGAACTGATACTGTTTAATTAAAAGGAAAAGACGGTAATAAATACGAAGAAACTCTGACTTTTATGTTATTTTAAAGTTTATTTTGTTGTTACTGTCATGATTTGTTTTATATTATGGAATTTATTATGTTAGTATCTTATTGTGATTTGCTCTATAAGTGATTTGAATATCGTTGGAATTCAAAGGTTTGGATTATTGTTAGAAAATTAATATTCGAGTTAAGATACTATGTAGAGATGTGAATTGGCGTACCTAGATGTATAGTATAGTATAGATATAGTTGTGAAACGATTGTCCTACTTCTAGTTTTCAAGTATGCTTCTAGTGTTCTAACCAAAATGTTTTAAGTAGCTTCGGTGAAACTTAAGATCGTCAGAAAATAATAGCACATTTAAATATTTAAGACGATTTTGCAATCACTTTATGATATCTTGAAAAAGGCTAATTTTTCTTCTCTTCAAAAATGTCTCTAATGTATAAATCCATCAAAATATTATATTTTGTTTTAATTAAGTTTTTTTTTTTAATTATTAAATTTTTTTTTTAGTTTTTCATATTTACCTATTTTTTTCCACAGAAGCTGATATAATGTCAGCTACAGTTTTAATAACATTTGGAGTGGTGCTCGGAGTCGCCAGCGATGTCCAGATGATCTTTATAGCTATTGTGGAAACCATCATAGGATGCATTAATCTATGGCTTCTCGAAGATATCTTTCAGGTAATTAATTTTATTGACCGAGCGAGCGTAGCGAGCGAAGCCATTCAGTTTCGACTAGGCCAAAACCGCTTTTGTCCGGATGTTTGTCAGGGTCGCATTTTTCAACCGATGTTGACAAAAATTAGCACACGAGTTCCTTGATTTATTTAAGTATTTATATCTATCGCGTTTCATTGATTGGTGGGAAAATAGGAGGGGAAAAGAGAAGTTTGCTGTAGCGTTTTTTTATCAACGGATTGCAGTCAAATTGGAAAGGCACACTGAAGACTTCATTTTCCACAAGATATTGCGAAAACAATTTCAAAAGGGGGGAGTGGAGGGGTAAAAACGAGGAAGGTACTATCATATCTAGGTAAACTCTAGTATAACTACACCACTTCACGCGGTAATTTCGGCAGTAATTTAATGCCTAATAATAAGTATTGAGGTAAGCGGGCGGTAGACGGTAAGGTAATTGGTGTGGCTGCAGCATATGACTGACTACTAATGTAACGTTTTGGGTCGTTGTTCACGCCGACAGCTTGGTTGCCACCATAAATTAAAAAAAAAAACATTTGAAGCTCGCTCACAAACAATCATTGTCAGCTAATTTCCGTCCACAGCTGGACATACGGCTCTCCTATGATACGGCACTGAGCTCGATCTTCAGCTATTCGTTTCCAACCGCTGCCAGCCAACTTGCGTATATCATCGCTCCATCTAGCTGGAGGGTGTCCTATACTACGTTTACCAAGCCGTGGTCTCAACTCTAGAACTCGTCTACCCCAACGGTTCTCGGTTCTATGACAGATGTCCACTGTCATTTCAGCTTACTAATCCTTTGAGCTATGTCAATAACTTTGGTTCTCTGACGGATGACTTCGTTTCGAATTTTATCTTTCAAAGATACTCCGAGCATATCTATCCCCATAGCTCGCTGAGTGACTTTGAATTGGTTTACTAGTTGCACCGTCAGTGTCCACGTCTTAAACAATCATAAACAATCATAATAATAATCAGCAATTTAAATCAGCCGGTGACAATTTATTGTAAAGTTGTTTTAGTCTTTGGTATAAAATCAAACCTATTTTGGGCCTGTATCACCGTTTCCTGATAATGCGTTAGCTACGACTTAATTATGAAGCCATATAAAAGCTATCAAAAATCTGTCAGATTTCTTCATATTAGCGCTATGAGGAACCAGTGAAACTGTCAAAAATCTGTCAGATTTCTTCATATTAGCGCTATCAGGAACCGGTACGACTAGTCCTTAAAGAAATAAATGATTTTTTTATAATCTGAATATCGTCGATATTATAAATATAAAAAAAACATTTATCTCGCTGATGCCATGTTTGGAGAATCTATTAATAAGGATTAATTTGCTAATGAATTGTAATTTCCGTTTTAAGCGTCAACTTTGTGGCCCAGTTCGCGATAATATTCGAAGCGTAAGGTTTCTTTGAATTTTAATTAGGTTTTCTTCGTTCTACCCGGCACCGGATATTGAACAGATTTCAAAAGCACTTACTTGTTAAAAGATTTTGACTGGCAAATTTATTAAAAGTACGAAGTGTGTTGTGTTGAGTAAGTACCTAATTGCTCATAAGTCATAAAAACTTTGTAATACTAGTAGTTCTGTGAGAACAGGAGACCTTGCGTGCCCTTACTCGTATAATAATTGAAATCCGTCCATATATAACGCTACAGCAAACTTCACCCCCTTTCACCTTTACACTCCCTCTTCTTGGAAATTTTGCACCACATCTTATGTAGAATGAAGTTCTTACTGTGCCTCTCAAATTTGTTCGAAATCCGTCGATAAATGACGCTACTGCAAATTTCGCCACATTTCCCCCTCCACTCCCCCTTTTTCAATTTTTTTCGCAACATCTTCTGTAGAATGAAGTCCTTAGTGTGCCTGCCTGAAATCCGTTGATAAAAAACGCTACAGAAAACTTCTCCCATTCCCCCTCTATTTCCCTTACTTCAAAAAGAGTTATCGACAAAAGTGTTTAATTAAATCAAGGAACTCGTGTACCAATTTTCCTCAAAATCGGTTGAAAATGCGTCTTGCTGGCAAGAACAGACAGACAAATATCCGGACAAAAGCACTTTTGGCCTAGTCCAAACGGACAGGCTTCGCTCGCTACTCTCGCTTGGTCAAAAATCCTAAATCTTACAAACTGCAATATTACATCCTACAATCCTGGATCCTATCCTTTCTACAATCCTACAATTACTAGTCAAGCGAAATAATTCTTTACAGAATTGAGAATTAAAGTCTTAAAGATATTAAAAAGACGAAGTAAGTGCATCTGGTACTGACATCGCGGAAAATATCGTCTGCGCGATGCAGAATCTCATAAATTGAGGCAATAATTACGTGGAGAACGGTGCAACAAGCTTCAGAACCATCTAGATGCTTGTATATTAACTTAAGTTGATTGGTATATTATTATGGATTGTTTTTTATCTTATAGGCTAGCGTTTGACCATTATCCCACCTGTTGGTAAGTGATGATGCGGTCGAAGATGGTAAGCACGCTAGGCCTAGAATGAGAACTGGCTCTCAAGGATAGCTGCCGAAACGGATTAGATGTTTGGTGACAGATTTTCTAGCTTGAGGGTGGTAGTTGGCCAAGCCGACACTAGATAGTGTCCTACCACCATGCGGGAGTTGTTGGTTTCTTAACGATGTTTTTCCTTCGGAGGGCCACTGTGAAAAGCACACATACAATTTTCGGAAGAAAAAATCATTGGTGCACAGCGTGGTTTGAACTCGGTACTCCTGGCATCAAAGCCAACCGATCTATCGATTATTCGACCGGGTCGATGTCTTTTATGCAAAAACGTCTTTACGGATGCAGTTGAAATTTAGCATATAGATATTTTATTATATAGACTAACACATAGGATACTCCATAACGCGAGCAAAACCGCGGGATGCAGCTAGTGTATAATAAAATTATGACGAATTTTGCACAATTATAAAGTAGTATAATTAAGCAACTGGAAATTGTTTTGACAATAATGAAGGCGCTTCACAGTAAAATGTCCCTGTGTCACATTGTAACCCATGGGCTATTCTATTTTTTATATGATATAGGTAGCAAACAAGGAAACGGCTCATCTGCAGGGCTAGCATGGCAAGGGGACTATTTTGTCTTTCCAGCTATCCGTGTTTTGTTTGGTGGAGAAGGTAAACTATAAGTAAAGTTTTTCGACAATTACAAACGCCCGCTGATTTATAATCAATTTGTTTTTTTAACTTTTTTAATACGAAACAAAATCAAAATTCGGGGTTAAACTTCATTCACCAAGTCAGTGGCGAGAAACAGGTTGTCATTCCCCCGGGGATAAGGCCATGCTAGCCCTGCTGATGGGAAGTGGTCACCGTGATTTATAAACACCTGTAACACTAGAGGTGTCACTAATGCGTTGTTATAATTATTTTAATTTAATTTTTAATTTTCTATTTCTACAATTTGAGCCCATTATATATAAATACTGTTAATAAGTATACTTACTCGTAATATAATATTTTGTTCACCAATGTTTACGTCACCAGGCATCTGACGCCGGTGGTTCAATCGCTATCCATACGTATGGTGCATATTTCGGCTTCGGAGTAAGCTTGGCCCTACGGTGCCATCAAGACAACGTTCCCTCTACAACACCGGAAGTTACCCTGAACGCACCAACGTATACATCTGACCTCTTTGCTATGATTGGTAAGGTTCTGTATTTTTTTTTCCGTGGCTTAATCTATAATTTTTTTACGTCATTTTCCATTTAGTTGGATGTGCAGTTTTTTTAGGGTTCCGTAGCCGAATGGAAAAAAACGGAACCCTTATAGATTCGTCATGTCTGTCTGTCTGTCTGTCCGTCCGTATGTCACAGCCATTTTGTTCCGAAACTGTTAGGACTACAGAATTGAAACTTGGTAGATAAATGTATTCTGAGAACCGATTCCGACCGATCTCCGATTTTTATACAAAAATAAATAATATAAAAGTTTAAAGTGGGCATCCCATACATGGAACTGAAACAAAAATAATAATCTTCAAACCTATACGTGTAGGCTGTGTCTATGGATAGGTCTATAAAAATGAAAGAGTGTCCTAAAATCATTTTCTCTCAAAGTCAATCATTTAAAAGGTAGGCGCGTCTAAAGTGGTAAAATGTATGTTATGACCCCCATAATAGATAGAATATAGGTAAGTACCTACACGCCAAATACTTGAATTTATTTTTAACATTTTAGTTCATTGTCCCAGATAAATGCTTGTTTTTAAAAATATTTTTTTCTATAATTTATTTTAATGTTAATGCAGTATTGGAAGTGATAATAAATATTTTTTATTCTTCTTATTCTTATTCTAATTACCCTGGTCGTAAGCGATGATGTGGTTGGTTAATGATGGTGAACACGCTATGCCTAGAATACTCTGACTCTCGGCACGACTGTTTGATGGTGGTAAGCTACTTTTTGTTAGAAAGTCAGGCGGAACATCGATTTAATATGCCCCTACCACCTGTGGGCGAACAACCGTGCTAGGATTTGAACCGGTGATCTCTTGCTTAGAAGTCACGCCATCAATCCTTCAGGCGATACACACACTGCATCGCGCCACGCGGCGTGCGTGGCGGCGGAGCCACGCGTGCGGGTGCGCGAGTGCAGATCTGCATCATCATGCTGATTTATAGGGTTCCATAGTCCTGACAAGAAACCCTTATAGTTTCGTCATGTCCGTCTGTCTGTCTGTCTGTCTGTCCGAGGTTTGCTAAGAGACCGTTATTACTAGAAATCTGTCATTTTGTAGGGGTATGTATATAAATTCCGCCGACAAAGTGGTGAAATAAAATTTAGAAAACTATTTTTTTTAGGGTAGCTCCCCATCCTGAGAAGTGGGTATGAATTTTTTTTTCGGCGTCTACCCCATCCTGTGGTTATCGTTGAATAGGTCTTTTAAAATGACTTAGGGATTGCTACTACTATTTTTCGATTGAATGCTCAATTTACGACATATTAAACTTTTAAGTGCAAATTTTTGTTCCAGTAGCTTCCAAGCTATACAACTTTTAGAGGGGGAGGGGGGGGACGCCCTGGCTTGAAAAATCTAGAAAAATTCGTGATAATAGTGCACTGCATGAACTTTAAAGTAAAACTATAGCGGTTAAGATAACTTTATTAGTTTAGCAGTAATAGTCGTAGAACTTGGGTTATGGATAATATTGTACCAAATACAAAATGATCCTTGAAGTAAATCCTTTAAAGTAACAAAGACGAAGTACCTAGTTGCTTGTTTATAACGGGTAAAGACTTGCATTGAATAACGGGCTACTACGGAACCCTACACTGCGCGTGGCCCGACACGCACTTGGCCGGTTGTATTGATTTCTTGAACCCACGCACGGGGGTGCGTGTTTCTCCGCATGTAGCCGTGTGATCTTCAACACTGCGCGTGAATGCGTTTTCAGTGGGTTGTACAACGCGTGTTTTCTACACAAAAACAGATACTTGCAAACAACGTAAGACCACGCACTCCCTGCGCTACGCTGCGTGATGCGGTGCAGTGTGAGAATCGCGAGAAAATTGATAATATGAAGGGTTATTATGTAAAGGGTAGTTAGAGAGCTAATTTAGTCGGTTTTATTAATGTATGTGCGTGCTAGGTTATTTATTGTACGTGTGATTTGTAAGCACAACTCCTACTACGAAATTACAGAGATATCGAGACTTTAAATATTTTTGGTCTATGAATGAATGAATAAATGAAGGAATGAATGAATTAATGAATTATCAATGAATGCATGAATTAATGCATTATTAATTAAATTAGCAACTCTTTATTGTACACATTTATGAAAGGTCATAAGATAGTACAATATGCCATTGTATCTAGTTACCTGTTTATTTAGATACTGGCACAGTTCAATAACACACAAAATTCTGAGCAATCATTTGGCGTGCTGTATCATCTCATACAAGTTCTGTTACTATCTCATACAAGTGTGTTGCGTCCTGTTTGCCTTCTATTTATTAAAGTAAAATGTCATCGTCAGCCTCTGTCAGTCCACTGCTGGACGTAGGCCTCTCCCAAGATGCGCCATTGAGCCCGATCTTCGGTTCTCCTTTTCCAGTCACTGCCTAAAAGCCTTGGCTTAGTGTGCGCGATCACCAACCCGCTTGCCCAGCAAGGTAATCAGGGCATATTCCTCCCAAAGATGCAGTAAAATATAAACTCTGGCTATTCCTGCATTAAAATAAAGTTGTATGTAGGATGAAAGATATCATGAGTGAATAGCTATCTTATAGTAAAATGTATACCATTTAAACTTTGTTTTTACTTTATTTTTTTATTCCTCTTCTAGGCTAGTGTTTGACCACTATCTCACCTGTTGGTAAGTGATAATGCGGTCGAGGATGGTAGCACGCTAGGCCTCGAATGGGAACTGGCTCTCAATTTCACTTTTAATTTCAGGCTCTTTATTTCTATGGATTTACTGGCCATCCTTCAACGCGGGTTTGACAAGCAGTGACATGGAATACCAAAGAGCTGTGATCAACACCTACCTCTCACTGGCTTCAGCTACAGTAAGTATTTTTTAATTATAATAATAATAATTTATTTATGTACCTAATTATTTAAAAACACCAAACCTACTAAAAATAAATGAAGATCATTTACAAAACAAACAAACAAAAAAAATATGAGTAACAGCGTTTCTGTACTGATAGAAACGCTGGTGATAAAAGAAAAATACGAGTAAAAAAAATCTTTTTAACTCCCGACGCAAAAATACAGGGGTGTTATAAGTTTCACATTTGTGTATCTGTGTATGTGTGTGTCTGTATGTGGCATCGTATGGAGTGGCGCACCCAAACATATAACCCGTTTTTTATTTAGTTTTTTTTGTTTTGTTTCATAGATGTCTTAATTTAAGTTTTCTTAGCTTTGATTCATGAAAATCCATTCATTTAAGACTATTAACTTTTATCTAGTCGATGACGCTATGAGACTAACTTTTATAGGTCAGATCACTTCGGAATTCGGTATCCACTTACTTTAATGATATTGTAAGAACACGGTAGCATTGGCCTGATGCATAGGCATCTCCTGGAACCTGCAGAATACTCAACTCCTCACCAACTTACAGCAGAGTTGTCGTGTTTGGGCTCATTGGAATGGTCTCAACGAACAGAGTACACATCAGTTAGGGGTGGTCTTAAATGTTGAATATAAGTAGTATTGAAGTATTGTCTTTCTTTCTTCAGGTGACAACCTTTTTCCTGTCAGTACAGACGAGCAAAACTGGGGGTAAAATAGAAATGGTTCACATCCAGAACTCGACCCTGGCCGGTGGAGTGGCCATCGGAGCAGTCTGCAACATGTATGTCAGTCCTGGCGGAGCCATCGCTATTGGCATTTGTGCTGCTGTAATAAGCGTCCTAGGCTACAACTACTTGACGGTAAGAATATTCAAATTTTGGTTACCGAGACAAACTGTTCTCATCTCAAATATAATTTGAGGTGAATGTAAAAAAACAGTGATAATTTTTTTTTAAATTAAAACTTTATTTCTTCGCTCCTCAAATAATTTGGCCAAGTGCGGACTCACACACGTAGGGTTCCGTAACAAAGTACAATAATACATACAATTCATAAGGTTGAACAAAATTTGCAGTATTATATATTTCATAGTAATACACAGTTTGAGCAAATTTCAATTATCTATCTATTGTTTCACATTTCTTGCACTCTCTTTAATTTTTAGTTCAGAATTTTAGATTATTTGTTATGATAGTGGCAATGGTAATGCACATTTTGTAAAAGTTTTAAGTCTTGTGACAGACGGACAGACAGCGCAGTCTCAGTATTAGGGTCCTGATTGAACCTTTTGGGTACGGAACCCTAATGGCTAGGCTAACTAGAACAACTGCTAACTTTATGTAAGTCACGTCAGCGGCAGCGTTTTTCCCGCTCTTTTGTCATGTACAAAATAAGTACATTTTGCGTACTTTTCTTTGGAATTCCTTGGAACCAACTATAATATTTCTACGCTTTTACTTTGTTTATTCTCAAGTTTACCCTTAAGTGCTCCCTTGTGGCATTTTCTGAAAACTTCACTTAACTTCAGTTAACTTGCAATGTTTTTCGTGTAAACTTAATAGGTGTTTTATGAAGTGTTGTAAAAACTTGTACGGTTGAGTGAGAGTTCTTTTATCAACACTTTTCTTTGTAACTAAGCGAAGTTTAATTGTTGAATAATTTACACTTGTTAAGAGTTTTAATTGGTAAAATATTTTATTACGATTTAGTTTCATTGGATATTGACAGCTGTATTTCAGCTCTAATGGAATTTATGTTAGTTTTACTAAAGTTTCAAAATAAATCTTTTGAAGAAAATGTATCGCCTAATACAAATTTATTAATAATTTTGATTTAAATTGGTAACATAATCTCAATAACTTTAATTTTAATATAATTAGGATAACGCTAGTCTAGAGAACATTTTATTAAATTGCGTAAGAACAAATTTTAAAAATGAAATAAGGTATGTCAGCCACGCGAGAGCGCATGAAAGAGCTGCACAACAAAGCTCTCAATATCAAATATCTACCTGTCCGAAAAACTTATTGACGACATGGCCCAAATTGGTATGGACATCGTATAATCAATATACAGTCGGATGTCATCTGAAGTGATTGAATATTGAAGCCAGCCGTTTAAAGGTGATGTCAATTTAATAATTAACCCCCGACGCTAAAAGATGAGGTGTTATAGGTTTGACATGTATATGTATGTGTCTGTCACTGGCATCGTAGCGCTTATTAAATGGATGAACCGATTTTGATTAAGTTTTTTTTGTTTGACAGGTGTCTTTATCGAGAGTGTACTTAGCTTTATCGAGTGTTTTATTTAATTCATGAAAATTTGTTTAGCCGTTCTAAAACTATGAGCTTTTTTTTAGTACATGGTGCTATGAAATCAACTTCCATAGGTATGATCAATTCAAAATTCGGTATCCTCTAGCTTGACCTGATGCTGGTACATCTCCTGAAATCTGCAGAATACTTAAGTCCTCACCAAATTACAGCAGAGATGTCGAGTCTGGGCTTATCGGAATGGTCTTATACAGATCAATCAGGATTGGTTTTAAATTTTGAATTTAAGTAATATATTATTTATTTTTAATTATTCCGCAGCCGGCGTTAGCCAAGTTGGGTATAGTGGACACATGTGGAGTCCACAACCTACACGGAATGCCTGGCGTATTCTCAGGGCTGGTCTCCATAATCATCGCCAGCCTAGCTACTAAAGAAACCTATGGTGATGAACTAGGGAATGTATTTGCAGCTATGGGCACAGTGAGTAATTATGGTCTTAGTTGGAATCTTGCATGGAATCAAAAGACAGCAGTGTAATGTGGAGCTGAAATTCTCTTCATTTCAAATAGAGTAAAGGTACGGACACACCGCGGCGTCCTGCGTGCGCGATATAGGCGGCGATCAGATAGCGTAGTACTATTTGTTCCGACTGGTTCACACCAAACGCGATCAAAAAACAATTGAAAAGTATTGAGATGGCGTCGGCAGATCGCAGGACGCCACGGTGTGGCCGTACCTTTACCGTTTCGTTTCGTTTTTCATACTAAATTCACTAAAAAATCTGCTATAATTTGGCAAATCGATTGAAAATATATCTCAAGCAGCATTGCCATCACAGTCTACCAACAGTGTTCACATAATTTGGATTCTAATTCTAATTGGTGATGGCGGCGATAAGAGTTGTATTGACGCCCGCTTGGGGTGTATAATACATTTATTATTATTATAATGATTACAGGGTAGAACAGCCGGCAATCAAGCGTTGTACCAATTCATCGCTCTTGTGACCACCATTGCTATAGGGCTTTTCGGAGGATTTTTCACAGGTACGTTATAATTTTTACGTATACCTGTAACTAGGCAATTCGAAAAGCCTTGGGTAATCCAGAATGTGATGGGTAAGCCCAAATGTGATGCGTTTTTGTTCGTCAAGCCTGCATTTGATTAAAGCAAGTATACACGATTTGAATGTGGTCCTGCGAAATATTTTTAAACGATACTAAATCCCCGCCGTGCACCAATGGATTTTTGTCGAAAAATGTATTAAAATTTTTCGCTCATTTTTCATTTTACACGCTTTTCATCTTGACCCTCCCGTAAAGAAAAACATCGTTAAGAAACCTTCGGCTGAGTTTAGGTGTTGGACTAGCTTGTATCAATTTAATAACGGCCCTTACATGATGGTAGGACATTGTATGGGCTGCCTGACTACTTTCCGTTTTGATTTGGCATCCAGTTCATAATCTTATGCCTAGCATGTGTACCATCCTCGATCGCATTTCCACTTAATAACAAATGAAAAAGTTATCAGACTAAAACAACCTATATGATTAAAAATAAACTGGCCAAGGGCAACTCGGACTCGCACTCGTAGGGTTCCGTAACACAGTAGAGTATTCTATACCTATGATTTTTCACAAATACAAAAATAACTTTGTTTTTTATAGTGTTTGTATGAAAAACAAAGTTATACTTGCGGTCGCTATATCTCAACAACTGCTGATTGTATCTCGTTCAAACCAATTTTCGTTGAAAGTTTGTATTGAGATCTACAGAATATATTTTTTCTAAATTTTTCACTCTCTTACTTTAGAAGTTAGAGGAGAGGGGGACACACATTTTACCACTTTAGACGCGCCTATCTTTTGAATGATTGACTTTGAGAAAAAATGATTTTAAGAACCTCAATGTCATTTGTAAAGACCTATCCATAGCTAACCCACACGTGTAGGTTTGAAGAAAAAATTTTTTTTTGTTTCATTTCCATGTATGGGATGCCCCCCCTTAAACTTTTATATTTTTTATTTTTGTATAAAAATCGGAAAGCGGTTTACAGAATACATCTACCTACCAAGTTTTAATTCTGTAGTCTTAACAGTTTCGGAATAAAATGGCTGTGACATACGGACTGACAAACAGACAGACAGACAGACAGACAGACATGGCGAATCTATAAGGGTTCCATTTTTTGCCATTTGGCTACGCCCCGCACTGCGGGTACAGCGCTCCGCGAGGGTACGCGCACTGACCCATGATGATGAGACACCGATTGCCTCGAAACCGGTCGGACGTCTAACTGACAGTCGACCATTGCACGTGAGTCAAACCGTATAAATAATAAAAATGAATAATACTCACGATTCGTTCAATAATGAAATAAGAGAGAACATTTGTATTTTTGTATGTTTGTAATGAGTAAGCTCAAAAACTACTGAACCGATTTAAAAAATTCTTTCACTAATACATAGAATGGACTTTCGGAATCAAAATAGGCTATATATTATCCCGTTTAAATCAAAGTTAAATTCGTGGAGACCTAATTTGCAACCTAAGTCGGCAAATAAACGGTCGAAAAAACACGTTTCTGACGAATGCTGCTTAATTGAAAATAGATGGAAGAATATTTTCTATGCAAGAGTTGTACAACTTAATAAGACCTACAAAAAAGTCCGCAACAACATATGTCTATCTCTTAAGGTTGACTCACAGTAACCTTTTTAATCTTAAAATTTTTGTTAAAAAATTTTACATAACTTCCAAGGCTATTTTCAAGTATATAGTATTAATCCTTATCCAAATAATTACGTTAATTAGCTTGGCCACATATTATAGATTAAAATTGTCCGTTACAGTATATAATTCAAATGAAAACTCTAGAAGATATCACGAATTTCACGCCAAAGGGCCGTCCAATATCAATACGTAAGTATTATAAAACAAAGTTCATCACTTTTTCTGTCTGTCTGTTCGCAATAATCTCAATAGCTACTGAACGGATTATCATGCGGTTTTCACCAATAGCCAGAGTGTTGATGAGGAAGGTTTAGGTGCATAATTCGTTAAGGTTTTGTGTAAATTGGATGAAATATGACGATGGTTGTTAAATATGTTCATATTTTATATTCGATGCAACAAACTGATGCAAATTTTGTAGGCATATATGTTCTACCCGTGCGAAGCCGGGGCGGGCTGCTAGTATTTTATAAGATAGATAGATTTATAAGATAGATCTATTTATCAGACCTATACAAAATATGTTAAGAGACTACTTACTCTCTATGAATGTGCTAAGTGTGTAGGAATTAAGTAGTAACATGAAAAAAATAATGAGTCAGTTGATTAGCGAAGAACTCAAACTAAATACACACAAGAAAAAACATAAATGCATTTTTGTAATAAATTGTTTAGAGTAGCGTTTGACCACTATCTCACCTGTTGGTATGTGAAAATGCGGTCGAGGATGGCAGTAAGTACGTAAAGTGCTCTCACAATTGCGAAGCTATTTCTATTTGGAAGTCAGTTAAAAAAGCAAATACTTTACATGCATATAAAAAAACTCGGAGCACCATTTACCTAAGCGTAAATGTTTTATTGCTCTGGTAAATATTTTATCTAATAACCTTTCTTGTCACTCTATTGTAATAAACAAGGACTTCTGCTCGTTCTTACGCCAATTATACGGGAGTAGACAACGAAACATTGTCTGAATATTGTTGAAAGGAATATTCGAATTTCACCGAAAATATCCACCTAGTCTTACGGCCTGAAAAGAGATTCACACTACAACGTGGCTGGGAGGTACCTTTGGGGTCGTCGCCCACTTGCACGACCTTGCTCCCACACCGCTCCCGCACAACACTGCCTTAAATGATACTGGTACTCGGCTACTCGATGTCCACGCGTGGAAATTTAGCATGCCACCAGCTGTCCACACGCTTACATCTGTCAGGCCGCTAGCGGTCGCCGCGCGGGCCGCTTGCTTAAAGCGTGCAGTAAGCGAGACGAGTAGTACGATAGCGCTGAGCTCGGCAACAGCAAATTGTCTGCTAATTTGAATTGTTAATGTAAAGTCTGTCTACAGAGGATGTCCTAAGGCTCACATTTTAATGAACATATTTTCCGGGTGGGAGCGGGATCGTGTATGTGGGCGATGACCTTTGTCCCGACAGTGAAACAAATGAATTAATTCCTATATAATAATATATTTTGAAGCCTTTTCGTGGCCTGGATACGGTCAAAATTACTACTTCATACGAGTCTTTATACTGTGAATATTTATATATTTATTTATTTACCATACAATGTACAATAGAAATAACAACTTAGTGTAAAACTTTGATATAATAATATGACCACATATATGACCTCGTAGCCGTCGAGGCTCAGTTTGGCCGCAAGAGGTGGACTTTTTACAAGCTTTTATTCAACTTGCAATGTATGTATGTATGTCAATATGTATGTTCGGGTGGAATCTTGGAAGCTAAATTAGACCGACCTCCCGATGTCCGACTGGACTCAAACTTGTTGGACTTATGTATCTTTGGTGACAATACAATGATATGGTACCATGGAGCTGGTCTGATGATGGAGACGAAAGGCGGCCACGGCATCTCTGTGATAAAACAGCATAACCCCACCGAGTTTGGGCTCGATTGATTTAATCATGAAGATAACTTTACGCCTAGTTGATATCCAGGGTCTGATGATGAAGCTGGAAGGTGGCCACGGCATCTATGTGATAAATCAACATAACCCTACCGAGCTTGGGCTCGATTGATTCGTCTTGGAGAGAACTTTTCACCTAGACAATATTCAGGGTCTGATGATGAAGCTGGAAGGCAGCCACGGAATATCTGTATTAAAAAAACAAAACACTACCGAGTTTGGGCTCGATTGATTCGTCTTGAAGAGAACTTTACACCTAGATGATATTTAGCGACTGGTGATGAAGCTGGAAGGTGGCCACGGCATCTCTGTGATAAAATAACGTAACCCCAGTGAAATGCTCAACCCCACCCCAGCTCAAATGATTCATCTTGAGGAGCACTTTACACTTAAATGATAGCCAGGATCTGATGATGAAGCTGTAAGATGACCATTGCATTTCTGTTATAAAGCAACATAGCCCCATCGAGTCGATTGATTTTCCTTGAAGAGCACTTTACCCATAATCACATCATATATTCGTGGAATATTTTAAAACATCATGCCTTCTCTTAAATACTTAGGTACTACCTACCACCTACATACGTAGGTAGTCGGTATCTATACCTACCTACTAAAAATAAATTATAAGTAAAAAATGATTTTCAAAACCATCTTTTATCTGGAACAATGAACTAAAATGTTAAAAATAAATTCTAGTAAGTATCTGGCGTGTAGGTACTTACCTATATTTTTAAAAGCTTGAGGCACTGAAGTATAGTAATTACCTAGCCTGAAAAACAGGTAGTGCTTCAAGCTTTTAAGAATATAGTTAAGTACCTACACGCAAAATACTTACTAGAATTTATTTATAACATTTTAGTTCATTGTCCCAGATAAAAGCTGGTTTTTACAAATATTTTTTATTTATAATTTATTTGACTATTTTTTTCCCGTCTTTTTCGATGCTTTTGCAGATACATATTTTCTTGTTTTGCTATTATGTTAATTACTCATTTGTTTTTATTGTCGGATCATATAATATTAAATAATGTAAAATGACTTATCTAAGTGCATAAAAAATGCCTAGAGATGAATAAATGAATTGAATTGAATTGTCTAGACTACGATAAGAATATCAACGACTTTTTAATTGATCTCACAAAAAAGGAGGTTTTCAATTTGCTTGTTTTTTTTAATGAGTGTTTCTTCAGAATTCCGTAACATAGTGACTGATTTGGAAAATACTTTGAATTTTTATTTGAGAGAGTATACTTCCCGTTTGGTCCCATTCTAATTTCATCAAGATCTGATGAGTATCTCCTGAGATACGAAGATAAATACCTCAAATTTTCTACTGAAAATGACTAGCGCAGCATGTACATTTTATTCAGTAAAAACTGAGTTGAGTTTTTGAATGGTCTCGTTTATTCACGAGCAAATCCTACGTCATTCTTCATCATTTCTAAAAAACTATATACTCGTAGGCTGACCTTTAATAATTCGACGAATTCAATGAAGAATTTTTTATTTATTTATCACCTAAGATAATTATTATTTTTCAGGAACAATTGTGAGGATGAAAGCGTGTGTTGTCAAAAAGGACGAGAGATACGATGATGAGATCTACTGGGATTTGCCTGCCCAAGCAAATTTTGCGAAAAATGTTCGTGAATTACAAAATATTGCTGTAATTTGGACGTAGGCGCTCAAGTTCATCTGAATTTATAGGAATTCATGTTTTGTAAATTATTTTATTTTTATCTCTCGTTGAAGCCTTTTTACTTGTGAAAAATGTTTCTTTTTAACCAACTTGCAAAAAGAAGGAGGTTCTCCATTCGCCTGTATGTTTTTTTTTTGTGTGTATGTTACGCCATTACACCGTCAATTCTGAACCGATTTGAATGATTATTTTTTTAATCGGTAGGGTACGTTTCGAAGGGGGTACAACGTCTCCGAGTTGCTGCTGAAATTGACTCGCGGGGCATGGAAGTCGGTTGTTTTAGTTTTTAAACTATCTTAATTATTATTTTTACACTATATATTTTGTATAGCTGTCTGTTGAGGCAATTGAACAGTTTTTTGAATAAAAAACTATCATATTTTGCGGAACTTTCTATGTTATGATAAAAGATAAGGTCATAATGTATAAGCTATTTTAAAAATTAGATATCAAATAATTAAGATAGTTTATAAACTAAAACTACCGACTTCCATGCCCCGCGAGTAAGTTCCAGAAGCATGTTTGAGACGTTTATCGTCATATCTCTAAAGATACCTATCAGATCTCATTAAAATTACAATCCGACAACTTCCGCAATGTACTCTACCGATTAAAAAAATAATCATTCGAATCGGTTCACAATTGACGAAGAAATCGCGTAACATACGTACAAAAAAAATATACAGACGAATTGAGAACCTCCTCCGTTTAGATGTCGGTTGAAGATGGATGGCATCAGAGATTGGAGGCGTATGACCAAATCTGGTCTGATACCATTGGTCAATGATGATGATGAACAAAATTTAAATTGAAATCATGAACATGTTCGAAATATCGAATTTCGAGTCTTACAAAGCCTCGGTACTTTTGTAATGTGTTACATTAAAAAGTATCAAACATTTATTTATATATAATATTTTTTATGAAATTGTGCTTAATCCTACGAGTTTTGTAATGAACTTAAGAATATTAAATTGCGAACTGAACGACCATTTTTGTTTTTACCAATTCATATCGACTGTGATGATTATGGAAACAGGTAACTTGTATCATCGATAGGAGTCTTCATTTGAATTTTTTTAGGTCAGTGTTCTGGCGATTACGTGAAAAAGTGTTTGTGCTCTCATTGTATTTTTTCCACGAGTTATTATTAATCCAAATTAGTTACGCTGTTGTGGAATAATGAAGTGCCGGTGAATATGTGCAAATGCTGCACAATGTTGAAAAACACGCCATTTTACGTTCACAACAAAATTACACCCACATTACACCACTGAAAGCCTTCAAAGTCCTTGGACTCAAACTTGACATGAATGCGACTTCGGCTCGACTTCACGCCTTGAATCTACGAACACTTGAAGTATTCTTACGTAGACATTGCCAAATATAAGAACCATGTGAAGCTATAAAAACAAACAAAAAAAACTTTTCAGTGCGAACAGAGATATGACGTTTATCGTCATATCTCTGAAGATACCTATCAGATCTCATTAAAATTACAATTCGACTATTTCGGCAATGTACTCTACTGATTAAAAAAATAATCATTCGAATCGGTTCACAATTGACGGAGTAATCGCGTAACATATAAGAACCATGTGACATGAACATGCCAAATATAAGAACCATGTGAAGCTATAAAAACAAACAAAAAAAACTTTTCAGTGCGAACTTTTCATGCAGTGTAGGTAAGTAAATACAAAAAGTTTGCATAAATCCTGTTTTCAAATCATCAAAGTATTAAATTGTTTAATTCGAATATCAAAATAGATCAACGAACATTGTAAAAACACAATTATTGTTTACTATCAAAAAAACTTGGACAATGTTTCTAACGTTGAGTCACTATCACTCTGGATTTGGAGCTAATTTAGATTTGTTTCTTTTTTAATTGATTGTTTGATTTGTTACTATAAATGTTATATTTATTGCTGTAGTGTTTAAACAGTGGAAGTAACTTGCTGAAGTTTTTTTTATAGCGTTAGCTTATAGTAAGTTATAGTGATGTTTTAAGTGTCATTATAATCGGAGTGCCTAGTGAGAGTTTCTTAAGATTCATTTACTTACTCGATCTCGTAAAAGTAAACGCAGTTTTCAATCGACTTCCAATAATAAGGAGGTTCTCAAATTCGTCTGTATGTTTTTTTTGTTTGTATGTTACGCGATTACGCCGTCATTTGTAAACCGATTCAAATGATTATTTTTAATCATTTCCGAGGTGGTCCCATCGTAATTTTATCGCGATCTGATAAGTATCAACTTCTCAAACTTACTACTGAAATTGACTCGCAGGGCATGGAAGTCAGTTGTTTTATTTATTAAACTATCTTAATTATGTAGATTACAATGTTATCTGTTATTCACACTAGATGGTGCGTTTTAATGGTATATAAAATATCTGAGTTATCGAATAGTAAACCAATTTAAAGAAACTAGGCATGCATTAGGCACTCGTTTTGAAATTACTTAACGATTTTAACTTCATCAATGTATTTTTATTTTCTGTTTAAATTTTGTTATATTATACGGAATTTTTATGAATATTAGATATGATAATAATAATTATTATTTGGAAATGTAATATTATACTATAATTAATATATTAAGGAAATCTGAACTTAGTTCTAAGCTCTCTACCAAAGGTGCTTTTAAAGAAAATAAACTGCGGTTTTATTGCGAAATAATTGTTTTATTTAATTGTTACATTGTAAAAGACGAGTAAAAAGTATGTACAATCATTATACATTTTATTATGAACTGACTTCCAAAAAAAGGTGGGTTCTCAATTCATGTGAATGGGTATTTTTTTGTATATTTGTTATAAGATAACTCAGCCAATTGTGACCCGATTCGAATGATTTTTTTTTATAGATAGAATATATCTTCATGGTAGTTTCATTGTGCAATTTATTGAGATCTGATGACTATCTCCAGAGATATAGAGATGAACTTGCTATTGAATTAAAACTGACTTGCGTGGCATTTGAAGTCGGGTTTTTTTTATTAGTCTATCATTATTTACTCACTAAATCTAGATGAATCAAATGATAAATAACAAAACATGTGAAACATCCAAAATATTCCGCATATTACTCGTATATATAAACTACTTAGATTTTATCAAAGTTAGCTTTTAGTAGTGAATAGATAAGTATTGTTCAACTTACCTAATGTAAGGGAGCATAAATACGACCTCGGTGCTCCCAGCCAACCTCACCTGCCCGTGGTGCATCCTGCTGACCAACAGACGGGGCTCTGGCGACCGACAAATGGCGGTATAACCATTTCATATCTATGGCGTAGCCAAATTCTACAGGCCGGTGACGGGCAGCAGCGTCACCGGTGCGAGAAGCTACGTCCTGCGATCGCCAACACGCCTGCCCAGCATGGCGATTAGGGCATATCCCTCCCAAGGGATGAAACTAAAATGGAAAGTCACATTAAGCCGCGGCCCCCAGTTCCCGGCCGCCCTGCTATTCCTGACCACGGCGGCGGTCACGGTAACGGCAGGGCAGGGGGTGCTAAGAATCCCCGGGTTACGGTAGGCCGCCAGAACAAACTGACCCTCGCAACGTACAATGGACGCACGATTCGGCTGGACGATCATCTGGCGCAGCTAGAGGAGGAGCTGAAACACATAAGATGGCACATTCTGGGGTTATGTGAAGTCCGAAGACAGGGAGAGGACACCATAACCTTAGAATCGGGCCATCTTATGTATACAGAGAAGGAGATCAGCCATCCCAAGGCGGCGTCGGGTTTCTGGTCAACAAGATTCTCAGTGACAACGTTGTAGAAATCTCCAGTGTGTCGACCAGGGTAGCGTACCTTATAATTAAGTTAACCAAGAGGTACAGCCTCAAGGTTATCCAGGTCTACGCACCGACCTCGACACACTTGGATGATGAGATGGAGAGCATGTATGAAGATATCTCCAGAGCTTTACACACCACCTCCAAGGCTCACTACAACGTTGTCATGGGAGACTTTAACGCCAAAGTGGGAGTACAAACTTGCGGCGAATCGTCTATAGGACAACACGGATTTAGGAGTAGGAATCACAGGGGACAAATGCTCGTCAATTTCCTCGAGAGAGAGGGGCTTTTCTTGATGAACTCGTTCTTCAAGAAACAGCCCCAAAGGAAATGGACGTGGCAAAGCCCCGACTTTGTGACTAAAAACGAGATTGACTTCATCATTACGGACAAACGGCGCATATTCAGAGACGTCTCAGTGATCACTAGGTTTAATACTGGAAGTGATCACCGACTTGTACGAGGCACTCTGGATATCGACTTTAAAGCCGAGAGATTCCGATTGATGAAGTCTACGCTCCGTCCGAACCTACTCCAAACCGTTGCTGGGTCCGAAAAATTCCAATTAAAATTGGAAAATCGATTCGCTGCCTTGGAAACCACAGATGACGTAGACCAGAAACTCGAAGAAGTGGTGGAAATCCTCAGGGATGAAGGGACGAAGTTTTGCGAGAACAAGCGTACGGGCAAAAAGTCCAAACTCTCGGCAGAAACACTTCGGCTAATGGAAGAGAGACGAACAGACCCTTTGTCAGCTTTGTCAACTAACCTGGTGCGCAACAAATCCATAAAGAAGCTGGTACGACGCAACCTCCGATCCTCTAACACGCTCTTAATTAAAGAATCAATTGAGCAGAATCGGGGGTCGAAAGTGTTCGTCCAGCCTCTGGGTAGAAGCCACCTCACAAAGATGACAACGTCAACGGGGAACGTCGTCGCATCCAAGCCGGAGATTCTGTCGGAAGTTGAAGACTTCTACGGCAAGCTCTACGCATCGCATGCTTCAAGGCCCGAACCCGATACTGAGGATTCTAGAGCCACCTTAACCCGCCACTTCACAGAAGATCTGCCCGATATTAGCCGAGACGAAATCGTGATGGCCCTTAAACAACTCAAAAATGGAAAAGCCCCAGGAGAAGACGGAATCACAACGGAGCTTTTAAAAGCCGGAGGAGCTCCAGCAGTTCAACAGCTGCAGCAGCTATTTAATTCTGTTCTTTTTTACTGGGAGAACTCCACAGGCATGGAACAGAAGCATGGTGGTTTTGTTTTTCAAAAAAGGAGACAAAACCCTATTGAAAAACTATCGCCCGATTTCGCTTCTGAGCCATGTCTACAAGCTGTTTTCAAGGGTCATCACGAACCGTCTTGCGCGAAGACTCGACGAGTTTCAACCTCCGGAACAGGCCGGGTTTCAAAGCGGTTACGGCACCATAGACCACATCCACACGGTGCGGCAGATTGTACAGAAGACCGAAGAGTATAATCGGCCCCTGTGCTTAGTATTTGTGGACTATGAGAAGGCCTTTGACTCAATTGAAACCTGGTCTGTTCTCGAGTCCTTGCAGCGTTGCCAAGTCGACTGGCGATATATCGAAGTGATGAGATGTCTATATAATGCCGCAACGATGACTGTACAAGTACAGAACCAGCGAACTAAACATGTCCACCTGCGTCGAGGAGTGAGACAGGGGGACGTCATATCCCCGAAACTGTTCACTAACGCCTTGGAGGATATGTTTAAGACGCTGGACTGGAAAGATCGTAGCATTAACATCAACGGCAGGTACGTCTCTCACTTACGATTCGCAGATGACATCGTCATTATGGCAGAGACGCTGCAGGACCTACAAAGGATGTTGAATGGCCTAGCTGATTCTTCTCGTAGCATCGGTCTCCGGATGAATTTGGACAAAACCAAAGTCATGTACAACGAGCACGTTGTTCCGGAACCGATTGCCGTAGATGGAATCCCACTCGAAGTTGTCACTAAGTATGTTTACCTAGGGCAAACGCTCCAACTAGGAAAACATAACTTCGAGAAGGAAATCCAGAGAAGAATTCAGCTGGGCTGGGCAGCATTCGGAAAACTCCGTCGAGTCTTCTCGTCGCCTATACCGCAGTGTCTAAAGACAAAAGTCTTTAACCAGTGCGTCCTACCTGTGATGACATACGGAGCCGAGACGTGGACACTCACAGTCCGACTGGTCCACCAGTTTAAAGTCGCTCAGCGAGCTATGGAGAGAGCTATGCTCGGTATTTCTCTGCGGGATCGAATCCGGAACGAAGTAATTCGCCAGAGAACTAAAGTTATCGACATAGCTCAACGGATTAGCAAGCTGAAGTGGCAGTGGGCTGGTCATATCTGCCGTAGGACTGATAACCGTTGGGGCAGACTTGTCCTAGAGTGGAGACCGCGAATCGGCAAACGTAGCGTAGGACGTCCTGTGACCAGGTGGAGCGACGACATACGCAAAGCGGTGGGCAGTGACTGGAAGAGAAGAGCCGAAGATCGGGCTCAGTGGCGCATCTTGGGAGAGGCCTATGTCCAGCAGTGGACTGATACAGGCTGATGATGATGATGATGAACTTACCTAATAATTTAAGATGGTTTAAAAAACTTACAACTTACTTAAAGTCGCGTGCGCGATCTAGGCGGCGATCAGATAGGGCAGTAGTATTTGTACCGACTGGTTCACACCACACGCAATCTACGGCGATCAGAAAACGATTGAAAATCAGATCGCGAACGCGCAAGCGGACGCAGGTCGCCGTGGTGTGGTCGTACCTTAAGAGGGAACGCGGGGTTCACTTTTCCATACAAACGTATTCCCCTGTTTCCTCCCTGGAAAATGCTTCTAGATAAAAATTTGTTTCTACAAAAATCAAGGTCTGCTGCTATCATTTTCTTTTTTTGACCAATAAATTGCAAATACAAATATGACCCTTCAAAAATATTAAAGAGGAGATAAGAATGCTTATATTTATTATAATAGGAGCGTAGCTACAGCAGACCTTGATTTTTTACAGAAACACATTTTGCTCTAGAAGCATTTTCAGGGGAGGAAACGGGGGAATACTTTTGTATTGAAAAGTACACCCCGCGTTCTCTCTTAAGTGTGCCATGTAATTTATGTCTGATTCAAAGTTATTAAGCCGCCCTAAGCACAGATGTTTTGATCAAAGCGTGAAATTGCCCAAAATGTAAGGAAAAAATCCCAACGAATTTTTAAAGAATAAAAGATTTTCGTATTCGGAAACCCTGTTCTGAATTACACTTCAATTCTTACCGATGGTGCCACCTGGGACCCGATTGTTGAGAATTTTAAAGTCTTTATTTTTAAAGCAATAATGTTCAATTTCGTATGTATTTTTAAAATCACCGTAGTTGTCATTGTAGACATGAATAATGGAATTTAACGGAAAATATTTTTCGTTGTTTTGGGTGTCGTGTAAAAACGTGGAAGTGTATTGGGCATTTATTAAGTGAGCTTGCACATTTTCTGTTGGCTGATAAATATTTTATATCTGAAAATAATGCATACTTCACAAATCAAACTATGTTTTATGTTGCGAGTATTTTTATACCTATACTTGAAGTGCCCCGCGGCTTCGCCCGCGTTAAAGACTTCTTTTATTTACTTAAAACATTTAATTTCTAAAAACCTTTCTATCATAAAAGACATCAAAGAAGTTAAAGGCAAATCGGTTCAAACGTTAAACCCCCGTTTCATCCCCTTAAAGAGTGAATTTTGAAAGGTATTTTCTAAACGGAAATTTACGTCAAAGCAACTATCTGTATGCCGAATTTCAGCGCAATCCGAAACAATACTGATTTCAGACTTGGTTACCCCACTTCACCCATTTAGGGGTGGCATTTCGAAAAAGTCTGAAACACTTATTTACTTACTGAAGTACTTGTGCGAAGTTTCGAATAGAAAAGACTATCTTATCTTGTTTCCCCTTACAAACTTTGAACCCCCATTTCATCCCCTTAAGGGGTGAATTTTAGAAAATCATTTCTTAGTACACGTTTTCGTACTAATACAAATATACCCTTCAAATTTCAAGTCTCTACGACCAGCGGTTTAGGCTGTGCGTTGTCTGTCAGTCAGTCAGTCAGTCAGTCAGTCAGTCAGTCAGTCAGTATGTCAGGACAAAGATTCTTATAGTATTAGATTTGATTCAAAGGAGGAAAGGTTTTCACAGGTGGCAAGAGCATATTATATCGATATTTCGCATGACTTTACTTTAATGCTTCTCCAAAAAGTAGTTACCACCATAAAGGAAAAAAATTGCCACCATAAGTTTATATTTACGGTGTTTCGGTAGCATACAGCCTTTGATAGTCAAAGCATTCAATTGAAGTCCTAGCGTGTTCACCATCTTTGATCACATGATCGTTTACCACCAGTCAAGATAGCGGTCAAACGCTAGCCTATAAAATAAAAATCAAAATGTAAGTCGGACGCTTTGAAGAAAAAGAGAATTAACCAATTCAACAAACTACACTAATTAACTAACTACACTTGCTTTTTAATTCGTAATATCCACATACCTTTCAATTATCGATATTCAATCATACTGATATTCCCATCACTTCAGGTGTTTAAATTAATTGGCAACTGTTATAAGTGTTTGTAGCAATCTTTTTGGCAAGACTTTAATGATAGAACGTGACTAGATACCATACAAAAACAACGGTTATGGTCATACTTACGGTTAAAGTAAGATAGTGCAACTCAGCCTAAGTATTTTTCAGTACTAATTTTGAGATGTTATTTCCATATCTCTGGAGACACTTATTATAACTCGATAAAATTAAAATGGGACCAAGAGGGAAACATATATATATATATATAAGTAAATGACGGAGTTCTGAGTTAACAAACAAAAAAATAAACCCCCTACGATAAATATACAAGTACAACTAAGATTGTTTAAAAACTAATAGAACCGACTTTAAATTCCGAGCTAATCATATGCAAATATTATGTTTCTTTGAAGTGTTACACACTTAATATTTTTGTAAATTGTTAAACACAATCCAAAATTTCATTAATTCAATTAAGCTTAATTGGCAAAGCACTGGAACATGTTATTCCGGAGGTTGCGGGTTCAAGTCCCGTTGGTACGATTAAATTTTGGATTGTGTTTGACAATTTACAAAAATATTAAGTGTGTAACACTTCAAAGAAACATTATATTTGATTTACGCAGTGCAACATCTCTCGTCGGATTTGAAAACTGTAATGATTTCTTCCGAATGATTAACTTACGTAATAAGTAGTCATAGATGGCGCCACCAATGCATAATTGGGTTAACAAATATAATCATATTCAGTAGCAAGTTTTAAGTATTTATCACTGGGAATACTCATCACATCTCAATAAAGGAGTATATTCTTTCGAATAAAAATTTGAATCTACAATTATTGACAAAGAAATCGGTGAACTTAAAAAAATAAACAGGCCAATTGCAAGTCGGACTCGCACTCGTAGGGCTCCGTAACACACTACAGTATTTTATAAGATCGAGTAAAAAATACCACTATCATTTTTCTCCAGCAAAAAATAATTAAAAAACATTTTATTTCTTATAACGCCATCTTACGTCTAACAAAGGTGTTAAGGATCGAAATTTCAATATAACGCCATCTATGGGACGTTTACCTAACCAAGCGTGCATAGATGGCGTGAAATGCCAAAAAAAAACACGTTTCTTGTATGTGGACCCTCTATTATTTTTAACTTTATTCTGTTTTTAGTATTTGTTGTTAGCGGCAACAGAAATACATCATTTGTGAAAATTTCAACTGTCTAACTATCACGGTTCATGAGATACAGCCTGGTGACAGACGGACAGATAGACAGACAGACAGACAGACAGACAGACAGACGGACAGCGGAGTCTTAGTAATAGGGTTCCGTTTTACCCTTTGGGTACGGAACCCTAAAAAGCATACAGACGAACTGAGAACGTATTTTTTTAATGGTAAAAAGTAGCTTTCGATCCTCTTTGAACCTATACCACCAGATTAGCGTACTCTCGAAGCACTTTGATGCTCGTTTACCCTAAACTCCTCGCTTGAGATAATGCTGCCAGAGACATGTAGATCTAATCAATTATTAGCCGAGTCACAGTCCAATCTCCATCAAGCGATCGAATCCCTTTGCCTCGACGGGTAACAATCATTATCACCCATTATTTATACCTCCCGGTCCCTGCCGTCTTCATAAATGGAATATCGAATGGCATCTGATGGCAAACAGAACGGCTAAGTGCCCATCTTCGGTGTCTGTGTATACCCGGTAGCAAGGTTTACGATAATATTCATTACTCTAGATAGGCTTCCAATATAAGTACCTATTTTATAGTGAACTAGCGACCTGCTCTGGCTTGGTGCGGAGGAAATGTCTTGACCGTATAATCCAGACTAATATGATAATAATGTTTTCCATTCAGTCACTCTGTCTGTTTGTTACATAATTAAATCGCCTAAACGGACGATCGGATCTTACAGAAATTTAACATGGAGATACTTTATTGCATGAGGATAAACATAGGCTACATCTATTTCACTTTTTTATTTATTTTTTTTTACATAAAAATTGTCTGAAGTACTGAAACACACAGTTACATGTATGGTTGGTTTTAAGCCACTTTAATATTATTTTAATAGTCTGACGTAAACGATTGGATGACAGCTGAGTGGTTCATTACTTTTTTTTTAATTCATAGGGTTAAAATTCTGCTTTTACTATGTTTACTTGATAATTGGTTATGATTTATTTTATGAATTATAATTTTGACGTGTATATGTGCGTTTGTTAATACTGCCTATATACTGAATAAATGCTTTGATTCTTGATTGTGTGAAAATAAAATCATTATTTTTACACATTACTTAAATAACTCAGATAACACAAATGTTGATTGATAGAGCTTCACAGTAATAAAATTCTTGGTGTACGTTAACGAAGTCGCGGGTTTCAACTAGTCTATTTATAGGTAAGCCGCGAATCAAAGTTTCACATAGCAGCTAACCACTGACTGAGATTTCTCTTCAAATGATAATTGATTTTTACACTAATTTAAATAAATATAAGATCGTTTAAAAAACTAACAAGAACCGACTTCAATGCCGCGCTATTAATTTTCAGTACCAATTTTGAGGTGTTTATCTCCATATCTCTTGAGATACTAATCAGACCTCGATAAAATTACCATGGTACCACACTTGGGATATCTCCTTTCCAACAAAAAATAAAAATAAAAATCGGTTCATAAACGACGAAGTTATCCGCGAACAAACATAAAAAAAAACATATATACGGTCGAATTGAGAAACCTCCTTCTTTTTTTGAAGTCGGTTAAAAAATCACAGGTAGTTAAATCAACCTTATTTTCAAGAAGTAATCGGTTCTAGCAATATATAAGATAACCGTACAAACCAATACCAAAAGCATTATTTTTGTTTTTAAAAAAAATATCATTATTTCGGATTTATTAATGGCTTTGAATGTATGCATATGCATTGATTTTTTTTATTGGACATTTATTATATAACATTTGGTGTAACACAAATGTAAACGAAAAATAAATTACTTAAAATTATTATAAGCGCTACCCACTTATCTATTTGAAGTCGGTGCCAGCCAAGTCTAATAGGTAGTAGATAGATAAATCCCTACATGTATCTACCTACTTACTAACCTACATGTACCTACTTACTACTACTACATGCATAGTATCTATCTACTATCCAATAGACTTGGCTGGCACCGACTTCAAATAGATAAGTGGGTAGCGCTTATAATAATTTTAAGTAATTTATTTTTCGCTTTTGAGTGCCTGTTTGTGGTTATGAAGTCGGTTTTAATTTTGTTGAAAAATAACTTATTTTACCCTTTTTAGTGCAAAACAAGTTTTAATTAAATTACATGCATCTATTAAATTTCGTGTCTGGGCCGTTATACACTGACGGATATATACTTTTTGAAAATTTCAAGTATGTACCTATAACGGTTAAGAAGATACAGATCTGTAAAGTGCGCACATATGTATAGACACACGTACGGACGGACGGACGGACGAAAGGACAACAAAGTCTCAGAAAGTGTTCATTTGGGACCTTTTGGGTTCGGAACCCAAAAAAAATTGACTTTAAATGCCGCGCTAAAGTGAAAATATTCACTAGTAATAATGATGTCATCAAGGTATCAAAGGACAATGTTCAAAATGGCCCTGTGCAATTAAAGCATCTGACACACACGATAATTAATTGTCTATTTTATTACAATAATTCCAAATACTTTTGTAACACGGACTAGTTGTATTCCAAAATGAATATTAAAAAGTATTATTTGCGATTATTAAGATTAATTGCCGCCATATGGCCAACAGAGTACTGAATTACTCTACTACGTTATAAGAGGCACTTCCCTATATTGTTGAAACCCGAATTATGACAGCACTGTGTAGCCAACCTAACAAGGGAAATATTATTTACGTAGTAACTATTATATAATCTGTGGTATTATGCTTACAAATTATTTTTTGCAGTGTTGGTTGGTAAAAAGTACGTTCATAATTCTGAGTTTAATAATGTATGCAGTGTCGCGGGACTGAAATGGCCGCCATCTTTGCCAAACGTCATGTCATGTCAAAAAATCTTAGGTATGTTTAAAAAAGTTTGCACCCTAACAAGACTTTGCCCGGTAGAACATTCCTGTGAAGACAAATTATTTATATATATATATAATTATTTGTTATAATTATTAATATATAATTATTTATTGAGGGCCCGGTGGCGTAATTGGGAGAACAGTCGGCTTTGATGCCGTGGTACCGAGTTCAAACCGCCGTGCACCAATGAATTTTTCTATCGAAAAATATATGTGCGCTTCTCACAGTGGCCCTCCGGTGAAGGAAAACATCGTTAAGAAACCAATAACCCCCGCATGGTGGTAGAACATATCTAGTGTCCGCCTGGCCAGCTACCACCCTCAAGTCAGAAAATCTGTCGCCAAACATCTAGTGTGTTCCGGCAGCTATCCTTGAGAGCCAGTTCCCATTCTAGTCCACTTCTCTATCTTCGACCGCATCATCACTTAGCAACAGGTGAGATAGTGGTCAAACGCTTGCCTATAAGATATAAAAAAAAATTAAAATATTAATTATCCCCACCTTTATTTCTATCTCGCTCACAGTTTCCGTAAGAATATCTTTCAAAAACCAAAATCAACGAGAAGAAAGATGTAAAAACATTATTCAAGTTCATATTTTTTAGTCTTCAAAAATATATGCAATAGCAACCTCCTTTGTGTATAATCTTCTTGGGACTCATCTACTAAAACCAGTACATTCTCCTATGTTTGAGGTATTTATCTCCATATCTCTGGAGATACTTATCAGATCTCGATAAAATTAAAATGGGACCACCTCGGAAACGTATCCTACCTATTGGAAAAAGAATCATGTGATTCCGTTCACAATTGACGGAGAAATCGTGTAACATACACACAAAAAAAAAACATACAGACGAATTGAGAACCTCCTCCTTTTTTGTGAAGTCGGTTAAAAACTCAACTCGATTATGATGTTTTTGTGAAGGAATCTACGGAATAGTTATTTATGATACTTGTGCGGTAAGTTGAACGAGTAGACGAATGTCGTCATGAGTTTGTTAAAACCAATATCCGCACGTGTGTCATACAAAGTTTTTCAGCAAATTCGCGAGAAAACACTACAATTGGTAATGAAATAAACATAATAATCAAAAAGTCGAAACGAACAATCTTTGACGTTTCTAATATGAAAATGGCGCGAATTTGCTAATGGTGCCATGTGTATTAAAAATTAGAACTTCACCTTTCGTCTCATTTACTCATTAGTATTAAAGTGAGACAAATGTATTAAGCAAAAGCGCTTTTAAGGAGGTGGAGGAGGAGCAAATGAGCTGAAAAATATATTTCTTCGTTTAGGTAGGTATAGATCAATATTTTAATGAGTGAACACATTTGTTTGATAGCATTGTTACATACTGAGACCTAAGATTAGCTTATTTATAATGTTTGTTTTGAACGTCCTTAAAGATTTAAGTTTCAAGGTTTTCATTGTCACTGACAATATTATTAGAACTATTCACGGGATATTTACCATGTTTTTTATTAATTATGAGTTTCCGATATTTTGGCTCTGTTGCAAGCGCCATGACCCGCAATCTACAGTTCATCCGTGATCATGGCGCTTGCAACAAAGCCGAAAAATCCGAAACTCATAATTAATAAAAAACATGGTAAATATCCCGTGAGTTGTTCTAATAATATTGTCCTTAAAGATTTTTTATTTAAATTGGATGTGTAGTTTCAAAAATTACCTGCTACTTACTCTTAAACTAACAAACTCATTTAACAATATTTTACCACTTTATAATATTAGTGAAGTTTGTCGATACGTAAGTTACATCATAGATGGCGCTAGTTGGGTTCAGGTTTATGTTGACTATTAAAATCTGCAAGCAGGTGACAAGGTAATAAAGATCTATTGGAACCTTCATTATTGCAAATTTGTAAGCTTTGAAGGTTTCCTAGCCGAACTTGTCTAATTAATTGAATTTCAATATTCAAATTTCACAAGACGAGAAGCATTGCAATTAATCCGCTTTGCCTCAAAACCAATTTAAAATAATGTTCTAAACGTCTCATTAGCAGGTACAGTTACTGGAGTTGAATAACGCTAATCAATTTAAACAGAGTTGATCGTCTCAGTTTCGAGATGGCCAAAAATGCTTTTGCCCGATTGTGTGTTGTCGTTTACTGGTCGAATTTTTCAACCGATATTGACGTAAATTAGCGCATTCCTTGATTTATAAATTTTTTTAGCCAATCGCAATTTTTGAGCGGGGGGTGGGGTATAAGCGGGAAAAGGGGGAAAATTTGCTGTAGAATTATTTATTCAAATTTGAGAGGGGTACTAAGGATTCACCACTCTACACAATTTAATTCTTTATTGTACACAAGATGTTGCGTAAAATTCGGAACGTATTTCAATTTTTACCTATACCAATCAAACTAACAGTCCACTCCACCTTCAGAAGGCAATCTGGTATCCGCCTGGCCAGCTACCACCATCAAGTTAGAAAATCTGTCGCCAAACGTGTAATGTGTTCCGGCAGCTAACCTTGAGAGCCAGTTCCCATTCTAGGCCTAGCGTGCTACAATTCTCGACCGCATCATCACTTACCAATAGGTGAGATAGTGAACAAACGCTAGCCTATATAAAATAAAAAAACCTATACCTCTTTTTTTTTTTTTTTTTTTTCTTTGCTCAAAAGTCTACATAGGCCAGGCCAGGGGAAAGGGGAATGTGTCTGTTATTGCATGGCTCACGAGGTCTACTGTTCTCATAGAACCACTACTTTTAACTTAGAAATAAAACAGTAATTAGTGTTTAAAGTATCTCTAAAGGAAGTTAGCGAAGTCGAGCGCCACTAGCAGTTTCCGTCCTCTGAGTCTAGTCTACGATATTTAATTTACTATTTATCTTCGAATATGAAACGTGTGCTGGTGAATTTTATAAGTGCCTTAATTAGTTCAGTTCAGGTTGCCTGGTAACTTACACGTAGGTTAATTTGCAGGAGGATTGTGGTGATTATGACATAAAGATAGAATGTTGTAAACGTAAAGCAGGTACATGGAATATAAACTGTTCGATTTCCTGTTCCTTCTTTATTTATCAACTAGCAACCTGCCTCTGCATTGTAACAAACATACATACAAAATAAAAAAAAATATCTCTCTTTCTAATAAAAGTATAGATGATACATGTCAACTTATAGTAAATCCTCAATTAGATTTATGTTCAAGTGCCTAAACCATTAGGTTTTCAGTAAAAGAGAATAATATATTGAAAACGCAGCGTAGGCAGGCTTTTAGTGATGATAGATGGGAACTGATACACCTGGCTAAAGGCTTTTTATATATTAGTACAAAATGGTCTATTCTATAGATGTACTTAAAGATTGTTAAACACAATCCAAAATTTCATCGTACCGACGGGACTTGAACCCGCAACCTCCGGAATGACATGTTCCGGTGCTTTGCCAATTAAGCCACGGTGCGAAGTATCGTTACGACGAAATTAGTGGATTGCATTGCGTGTACTTAAAGATCTTATGAATTTAGGTGTTTTTAACTTTAACTCATATTAAAATGCAAAGTTTTTTTAATATTGTATAGGCTGGCTTTTGACCACTGTTATTATCACCTACTTAACTTGGCGCCTTGTGTGCTCCTGGCCAGCGGTCTTCAACTTGGAAAATTTGTCGCCAAACATCTAATTATGTTTCAGCAGCTGTCCTTGAGAGCCATTTCTCATTATAGGCCTAGCGTGTTACCATCTCATATAAGATATTAAAAGAATCTACTATTAATGTCGTTTGTATCTCCTATCTATCTAGTATCTGCTTGATAACTATGTTAAACTTTCTCACGAACCGTTTAAACTGGCTTGGCTCATCAGAAATAATTAGTGGGCGGTATTTACCTACTAAGTCATGCTTTGCTTTGCTTAGAATACACACTATAAATACACTCATAATTTTATTTATTTTTATTAAAAAGCTTATTCGTTAATACAAATATTAAAAAGTGTTTTTTTCCGTAGCTTTTTGCTGCATGAAATGAGACAAAGCGGCAGGATTTTTGCACTAATAATGTTATCTTAGTCTAGGCCTATCAGCAAATCAGCGTTCGCTTGGTTAACTGCTTGAACATTTGTGCTGGGATAGGCCTTTTCAGCAACAACTACTTTATGCTATAAAGCTATTTTATAGTTTCTATTTTAAGTTTTCTTTTTTTGTTTGTTGAACGTTTATGTATTTTTTTTTGTTATTGTATTTTTGTTTTGTTTTTGAGTTCGTTTAGCCGAATAAATGTATTTTCTTTTTTTCTTTCTAACTATTAGGCCTCTTATTTTCTTTCGAATCACACACCAATAAATAAATGCAATAACAATAGTCTCTGTTTATAAGATACTGGTAAGAGGAAAAGATAATTTCGTAAAGTAGGCCGAAGCTTAGGTCGGGATTAACCCTGAGCAAAAAGAGGTAATAATCTATCCAATGGCAGGAATGGCTCTTTAGCTTTTATGGAGTCGGACTTCCTTTGAAAAGAGTGGAGTCGGCAATATAGAAGTGACCTAGTGACATTGTCACAGTCTGGTAAGTAGTAAAAGTATCGTATAAAAAATCATTCTCTCTCTCTCTCATCTCCTCATTGGTTATAAAATCCATTCAAATTCATTTTTTCTTCTTTATTTATTATTTTTCAACTGACTTCCAAAAAGAAGGAGGTTCTCAATTCGTCTGTTTTTTTGTGTGTATTTTACATGATTACTGCGTAATGATTCTTTTTGTAGTCGGTAGGGTACGTTTCCAAAATGGTCCCATTGTAATTTCATAGAGATTTGATAAGCATCTCCAGAGATATGACGATAAACGTCTCAAACTTGCTACTGAAATTGACTCGCGGGGTATTGAAGTCGGTTGTTTTAGTTTTTAAACTATCTTAATACATTTGTATTGATATTGATTATAGGTGTATTTTATAATATTTATAAGTTTGTATTTTATGTAATCGTATAGTCAAATTATGGTACTATATTTGGATGGTAAGTAAGCTAAGTTTTGAGTATGTTTAGTCAAAGTATATATGTATTTTATAATTACAATAATTATATAACTATAATAGTATATATATTATATATACGGTCGAATTTACCTCCACCTTTTTTTTAAGTCGTTTAAAAACAAAGTCGCTAGCCGCGACTGTCTGTATGTTCGCGATAAACTCAAAAATTACCGATCGAATTTCCATGTGATTATCACCAATAGAAAGAATGCTTCATGACGAAGGTTTATGTGTTTATAATTTGTTAAGGTTTTGTGTTAATTGGTTGAAATATGACGTTGATTGTTAAAGAAGTTAATTCATACTCAACGCAACAACTGATGCAAAAATGCAGGCTTATATGTTCTACATGTGCGAAGCCGAGGCGGGTCGCTAGTCAAGAATACGTGCCTTCTAGGAAAGTGTGTTTCTTTGTGGGTTGAGAGCCCGGTGGCGTAATCGGAAGAACGGTTGGCTTTGATGCCAGAGGTACAGAGTTCAAACCGCCGTGCACCAATGGATTTTTCTATCGAAAAATGTATGTGCGCTCTTCACAGTGAAGGAAAAACATCGTTAAGAAACCAACAACCCCCGCGTGGTGGTAGGACACTATCTAGTGTCCGCCTGGCCAGCTACCACCCTCAAGTTAGAAAATCTGTCACCAAACATCTAATGTGTTCCGGCAGCTATCCTTGAGAGCGCCTTCCCATTCTAGGCCTAGCGTATTTACCATCTTCGACCGCATCATCACTTACCAACAGGTGAGATAGTGGTCAAACGCTAGCCTATAAGATATAAAAAAGGATAGCATCTTCGCTTAACTTCAGCAGAGTGGTTTTTTTGTATAAAACTAGTGATGTGTTAAACAGTGCAAAACTTATTTGTTCACTTGAGAGCAATAAACAATGTGCTACTGCCCATAATTTTTACTATTATTTAATATGTGCCCATAATATAGGCCAAACTAAAATCTACAACAAGAACATTAGGGTTAGAGTTTCTGATTGCCCTATTGCGAACTTATCTCACAGATTTTTAAGCACTTTTGTGGCGTCACATTATAACTATTTGAAACTTTATCGGGAACTAACGAAACTGGCCTATTGACTGGCACATCAAGAATAGTTACGGTGAATGTGGGGGAGATACTTTACCAGACGCAGATGATATTGAGAAATAATGTCTTATAAGATTTTATGCAGTTATCAATAAAACATCATGTGAAATAGTTTATTTGGTAGGTGCATTGCTAATAAGCTATCAAGGACTCTGTCAGAAACAACTGGCCTTTAATAAAACAATATTGAAATTTCAAATGGGTTTAATATTAAATTCACTGTTCAGTTGTGGCCTTCCGGTAAATGTTGCAGATAAATACTTCGCAGATCATCTCTTAGGTGTGCTATTTTGGTCTTCGATTTTCCCAGAAAAGTGTTCTTTTGTTTTTCTTTTCGTTCCGCCTCGTATCTTCGAAGCATCAAATTCAGTCTACGTTTGTTCAGCCTGCTCGGTTGGAATTGTTTCTGACTTAACATCACTGTGTTAGAAAGCTTTCCCTTTTTATAATCCCTCACAAGTTTTTCCAATACTTTCAGCCTAGATTCTTTGATGGTGAATCTATTTTTCAAATCACTCACATTTAGAGTTATGGGTTTATTGTTTTTAACGTAGTTTCGATAATCGTCTATCATAGAGTGAAGTTGCTCTTTGGTAATGTTTTCCGGATTCAGGTCATATTTCTTCAAATTCTTTTTAGGTAGTTTACCTGTCTTATAATCATTAATCATACTTTCCAATAACTTTTCCTCTGACCCTTTTACAGAATATGTTTTTTTCAGTGCTTTGTTATCTAAATCTGGAATTTCATATAGGTTGGCAAGAAAAACATTCCATTTTGATTCCTTTAATTTTAGTTTTCTCCGAAAAAGTGTAACTATTGACTTGGTCTTGCCTAATTTTAGTTTTGTCTTCTTTTTGTAGTCGGGATAGTAAGAATCATAGTCAGAATATGTAAGATACGGATCTTTTTTGCCTAAGTTTTTCAATTTGTCGTACCAACGTGATATCTTCATTTTAGAGCTGCTGCTTGTGGTTATGAATATTCTGGACTATTCTAGAAGAAAGATAATGCTCTTTAAATGAGAATGTAATTATAGTTTTACGTATCAGTTATCTTACCTAACATTATATTATATTATTAAATTCAAATTGTTTTTGCTAACTGGGAACAAACCAGATAACTAAGTAGGAATGACCCAGATATAAATCCTTTACAACAATTGGAGTAATTTCGAAATGTAAATACACAATATGTGTCATAATAAATATGGCATTCTCACAGTGATTTCAAAACAACGATTATTTTTAGAAGTACAGTAATAAATTGTTAAACACAACCCAAAATTTCCTTGTACCGACGGGACTTGAACCCGCAACTCCCTGGATAACATGTCTAGGTGCTCTGCCAATTAAGCCACGGTTCAATCTTCAAATTTTGGGTTGTGTTTAACAATTTATAAAAATATAAAGTGTTTAACACTTCAAAGCAACATAATACAGAAATAAAAAACGGCGGTACGGCTTACTGTGAAACTTGCTTGATTTAAAGACGGTGGTGAGACGTCGAATAAAAATACCAATGTATGTCCAATTTTTAAAGCGCTACTGGCTCACAAACTTACAGTACCAAGTAATTATTAGAATTATTGCATTGTCTAAGGCTAAATAATCATCCAAGTAGTCTCTACATTATAATAATTATATAAAGCTTTTCGACCGGTGTCCGCTTTGCTCGCATTGAAAAGTATCCAATGTCTTTTTCTATTATATTCACTATCTTTATATCTCTATCTCTATCTAAATAATACTAAGCAAAGATTCAGCCAAATCGAGAAGAAGACACAAGTAAACAAACAAATATAAAAACTGACTTCCACACTTATAATATTGGTGGTGATTGGTATTGCTGCTGATGTAACATCTTGCTCGATGAGACGTTTGCGATGACAGAAAATGTTGGTAAGTATGTGGAGACTACTAGACCAGATCAGACGTCTCTAAAACCGTAATGAGTTATTTTTTCATGGGTTAAAGCTGTTGGTACAGTGGGTTTGTGGCACAACATTTAGATGAAAAACATTTAGATTTTAGATTTAGAGACCTCAAGACCTATGATATGTCCCCTTGTATACTTATCGATAAGAAGGTACTTACTTTTTCGGCGAATCATCTTATTGTCTTGTTATTGTTAATAATCATTTTAATTACTGTATTAATGCCACATATTTGTGTATCAAATAAGATTAGTTTCATTAAAATCATGTTAGTTTTGAAGTTTTGTTTGAAATCTGATTTTGACATTTCATATTTAATGTCGTATGTTGTATATTTATTTTCTACTCTTTGATTAATCCGTTGACTTGATATACATGATACTTTTACACTGGAGGTGAAAGATAATATTTAATAGATGTGCCTTGTGGCTTTTCTGGCCTTAAAATCTACGTGTAAAAAGAATGAGAGCTCATGAGCTAATATTTTTTAAAAATTATGTATTATATGTACTCGTTCGTGAGTTATAACAATTAAAATTGTATATTATATATACAGTAGAATCCGTTTATTATGACTCCGCCTATATTGACCAACCGGTTATTATGACGTAACTATACTACGAAGTTTGGTTTTCATATGAAATTCTTTATAAATAGTCGGATATAATGACTTCCCACTTCCCTTACAGTGACATGTCGCTTATTATGACCCATTTTTAATACAAAAATGTAAATTATGTCCGGTTATAATGACCGACATGATTCTGTACACCTTCGGTAATGTTCGTTGATTCCCGACGACGTTCGGCACGGGGCTCGTTTTTGTTTTGAACTATGTTTATATATTAAACTAGAAGTCCCCCGCGGCTACGCCCGCGTTAAAAACTCCTTTTATTTACTTAAAACTTTCTTTTGTAAAAACGATTCTATCATTAAAGACATCAAATAAAAATTAGCCAAATTGGTTCACCTGTTTTCATGTTATCGCGTGACTAAGACAAATCAGGATTCATATTTTTAAAACCCGAAAAACCCAATAAAGTGCAATCCGAAACTATATTGATTTTCAGACTTTTTTACCCCAGTTCACTCTTTTAGGGTGGCATTTTGAAAAAGTCTGAAACTCGTATTTACTTATTTATTTACAGAAGTACTTGTGTGAAATGTCGAATAAAATGACTATCCAAAATTTGAACCCCCGCTTCATCCCTTGAAGAGTGAATTTTGAAAAATCCTTTCTCAGCGGATACCTACGTCAAAATTTCTATCTGGATGCAAAATATCAGCGCAATCCGAAACAATATTGATTTCAGACATTGTTACTCCACTTCACCCTTTTAGGAATAGAATTTCAAAAAGCCTGAAACACGTATTTACTCATTTATTTACTAAACTACTTGTGTAAAGTTTCGAATATAAGAGACAATCAATTCTTGTTTCTCCATACAAACTTTGAACCCTCGTTTCATCCTCTTCAGGGATGAATTTTGGAAAACCTTTCTCAGAGGGAACTAACGTCGTAATTAATAACTATCTGCATGCCAAATTTCAGCGCAATCCGAAACAATATTGATTTTTACACTTTATTACCCCATTTCACCCTCTTAGGGGTGGAATTACAAAAAAACCTGAAACACGTGTTTACTTATTTTTGTACTGAAGCACTTGTGTGAAGTTTCGGATAGAAAAGACTATCTAATCTTGTTTCTCCATACAAACTTTCAACCCCCGTTTCATCCCCTTCGAGGGTTAATTTTGGGAAATCCTTTGAAAGAGGGATCTAACGTCGTAATAACTATCTGCATGCCAAATTTCAGCGTAATCCGAAACAATATTGATTTTACACTTTATTACCCCATTTCACCCTCTTAAGGGTGGAATTTCAAAAAAACCTGAAACACGTGTTTACTTATTTTTTTACTGAAGCACTTGTGTGAAGTTTCGGATAGAAAAGACTATCTAATCTTGTTTCTCCATATAAACTTTGAACCCCCGTTTCATCCCCTTAGAGGGTTAATTTTGGAAAATCCTTTCTTAGAGGGAATTAACGTCGTAATAACTATCTGCATGCCAAATTTCAGCGTAATCCGAAACAATATTGATTTTACACTTTATTACCCCATTTCACCCTCTTAAGGGTGGAATTTCAAAAAAACCTGAAACACGTATTTACTTATTTTTTTACTGAAGCACTTGTGTGGAGTTTCGGATAGAAAAGACTATCTAATCTTGTTTCTCCATACAAACTTTGAACCCCCGTTTCATCCCCTGCGAGGGTTAATTTGGAAAATCCTTTCTCAGAGGGAACTAACGTCTTAATAACTATCTGCGTGCCAAATTTCAGCGCAATCCGAAATAATATAGATTTTCACACTTTATTACCCCATTTCACCCTCTGAGGTGTGGAATTTCAAAAAAACCTGAAACACGTGTTTACTTATTTTTTTACTGAAGCACTTGTGTGAAGTTTCGGATAGAAAAAACTATCTAATCTTGTTTCTCCATATAAACTTTGAACCCCCGTTTCATCCCCTTAGAGGGTTAATTTTGGAAAATCCTTTCTTAGAGGGAATTAACGTCGTAATAACTATCTGCATGCCAAATTTCAGCGTAATCCGAAACAATATTGATTTTACACTTTATTACCCCATTTCACCCTCTTAGGGGTGGAATTCCAAAAAAACCTGAAACACGTCTTTACTTATTTTTTTACTGAAGCACTTATGTGAAGTTTCGGATAGAAAAGACGATCTAATCTTGTTTCTCCATACAAACTTTGAACCCCCATTTCATCCCCTTAAGGGGTGAATTTTGGAAAATCCTTTCTTAGTACACCCTTACGTACTAAGACAAATATACCCTCCAAATTTCAAGTCTCTACGACCAGCGGTTTAGGCTGTGCGTTGTCTGTCAGTGAGTCAGTGAGTCAGTGAGTCAGTCAGTATGTCAGGACAAAGATTCTTATAGTATTAGACTACTTAAGTACATTCATATTTACATAAAAAAGGTTTTTCATTTCACAAAATGCTTTGTATGACGTCCGCTTATTATGACTTGTTTGTCAGTTCCTTTCGATGTCATTATAAACGGACTCTACTGTATATATAATTGCTTGTAGTAAGTACACAGTTTTTTGAGGTACCATAATATTGGATTTGCCCACAGAATAATGAATAGTAAAAGACGACTATATTTTTACCCGACTAAGGCAAACCAAAAGGGAGGGTTATATTTTTTTTGAAGCGCCATCGCACATTTTACGTATAGGAAACGGAACGTCACCGTAGCGGATCAGCAGCACTGGCAAATCACTGTAGCTACGGTTACCTGGGGAAATGGCAGCGTGTGTTCAACCTTTACAACCTTACATTAAATACTGGTTTTTGATTGTTGTTATTTATTAATTATTATTATTTTTTTAACTATAGTTGTATGCTATGCATTGTACCACCGTGTTTTTTCTGCTTTAAATTCTGTCCATCCTAAGGTTGTCTGGAAGAGATCGCTTCAAGCGATAAGACCGCCCATTGTACTATCCTAAGTTTTCTTTGTTATTTTGTTTCTCTATACTGGTGTACAATAAAGAGTTTTTCTATTCTATTCTATTCTATCAATATCTTACGAATGATTTTTAATGAATAGCCCGCAAAATAAGTTTGTACAGCTCGCAAAACGGCTGTAGTATAACACAGATGAAGCCAATAGGCTAGTAATAAATATGTTCGTACTAAGTTGTATCTAGTCACGATTTGTGTATATCAAAGCATAAACTTATGATATTTTGGTAATGTCAGATCAATGACTTGACATTATTTTCTCTGCAAGAAGTTTTGTTATTCTTTTTGATCCTGGCCATGTTTTATCCAAACTAAAGGATCCGATCACCATCAATGAGTTTGTTCAAGTTTATTTCTTATTGTTACGTTGTTATATATCATAAAGGTTAGCGTTTGACCACTATATCACCATTATGGTCGAATAATAAGTAGTCATAGTAGCTTTATATAGTATAGTAGTATAGTAGCTTTCTCTTTCAAAACAACCAATGTTTTCTATGTATATAAATTAATTAAACAACTTAAGTCTAATGCTCTCGGAACTGATGAAATATCATTAGACATGATCAATCTAACTTTACCTCAAAGCTTAGAAACAATTACTAATTTAATTAACAAATCTATGTCCTCGGGTATATTTCCATCGGCGTGGAAAACAGCAAAAATTAAACCTATTCCAAAAATATCCAGCCCTTTAGAAATTAAAGATTTACGGCCTATATCGTTGTTACCCTGTCTGTCCAAGATATTGGAGAAAGTAGTTAGCTCTCAAATAATTGAATATCTCGAAGAGCAGAATATTCTACCTGATATGCAATCGGGATTCAGGAAAGGGAGAGGAACGAACACGGCGCTGCTGGACGTATCTGATAATATTATCACAGCACAAGATGAAGGAAAGGGTACCATTTTAGTTTTATTAGACTTTTCCCGCGCTTTCGATTGCATAAATACTTCTCTTCTTCTTGCAAAGCTCAATTATTATGGATTTGACTTAAATGTAATTCAATGGTTTAATTCTTATCTTAGTGACCGTGATCAATATGTAGAGATAAAAAAAGATAATGGCGAAACTCTACGTTCTGATAAAAGGTCTGTAAATAGGGGTGTGCCACAAGGCTCAATACTGGGTCCGTTACTTTTTATTTTGTACAGTGCTGATGTAGTAAAAAGTATTCAGCATTGCAAATTTCATATATATGCTGACGACATTCAGATGTATATATCCTTCAAACCTTCTGACTTGCGATATGCTGAGACTAAAATAAATCAAGATTTGCAAAGAGTGCAAACGTGGGCTATCTCTAACTCACTTGTATTAAATGCAAAAAAGACTAAATACATGATTGTCGGTAGTAAAAAACAAATTGATAAAATTTCTGTCCAGAACCCAATTTTGAAGGTTGGTAATGATGTAGTAGAAAGAGTTCATGAAGCACGTAACCTTGGTCTTTTGTTAGATGAGCATCTTCGGTTTGAACGACACATAGCCGACACCGTCAGAAACTGTTTTTACCGACTTAAAGTGTTATATAAAATAAGAAATTATCTCAGTACTGACCTTCGTATTACACTTGTTGACTCGCTAATACTCTCTAAATTTAATTATGTCGATTCGGTTTATGGTCCTCAAATCTATTCCAAAACCTCAAATCACATTCAAAGAGTACAAAATGCTTGCGCACGCTTTTGTTTCGACATACCGCCCCGTAGTCACATAACACCATTTTTAAATTCAAATAACATCCTCAACATGAAACACAGGAGAGATCTACATATGGCTACCCTTTTGTTCGGTGTTGTTAAGTCTAAACAACCGCCTTATCTTTACTCCAAATTGGTATGGTCACATTGTCACAACAAATATGAGACTCGTGCATCGTCATACCTCATGAGCATACCACGACATGGCACTGCGGCATTTCGTGGCAGTTTTCGGTTTTGGGCCACGAAGTGCTGGAATTCTCTTCCCCCACCCTTACGCCAATTAACGACGAAATTCACATTTAGAATTAAATTCAAACGAATATTAATGATTCTACAAAAAACCGAATCATAGTTTTATTTTATACAGTGTATTATTAGTAATTATTACCTAGTGTTTGCGAAGCTTTTATCACCTGTTGTGGTATTCCTATTGGTCTGAGTGGCAATGTATCATTGATCACGTTTGGATCAATATTGTGACATGTTGTGGGAAAGACACATTTACCTATTGCTTTATCTATTTCGGTCTCTCATCTCATCTCATATAGTTTTTAACATTTATTATTGGAGTATAATTGTTTTATATATCTATTGTTTTTTATATCATGTAATAAAAAAATATTTTTTAATGCTTTATTATTCATTTTGTATTTTTTTTTATTATTATTTATTTATTATTTTTTATGATATATTTAAATGTATTAAATGTTAATTAGTTAATTATTTAATGTGGCGACTACTAGACAAAAAAAAATAAAGGGGGTGCTGCTGAAAATCAGCGCACTGCTGCAGGAAGTGCAGTAGCGCATAATGCTGAGCATGCGCCCTATTCATAGTCAACCACTTCATAACTATTATTATTTTTTTTAGTTTTACGATATTTTTCTTTCTTGTACTGGCTATGAATAAATGTTTTTCTTTCTTTCTTTCTTCTTTCATAGATGGCGCCACCAATGCATAATTGGGTTAACAAATGCAATCCACTAATTTCGTCGTATCGATGTATCAAACTGTGGCTTAATTGGCAGAGCACCTGGACGTGTAATCCGGGGGGTGCGGGTTCGAGTCCCGTCGGTACGATTAAATTTTGGATTGTGTTTAACAATTTACAAAAATATAAAGTGTGAGACACTTCAAAGAAACATAATATTATGGTCGAAGTTGGTGAACAAGCTAAGCCTAGAATCATCGACATCGTGTCAGTAAACTACAAATAGTGGTGAGTATTAGTCGGTACCTTTATAATCACAATAATATTCTTTTCCTAAGTGTCATTAATGCGGGCGTAGCCGCTAGTCTATCTAATACTATAAGTATTTGTACTGACGTACTGACTGATTGACAGGCAACACACAGCCTAAGCTGCTGGTCCTAGTAACTTGACGATAGAACTATACTGATAGAACTACACGAAATAGGCCAAAATTTGGAGGGTACACTGGTCTTAGTACGTAGGGGTATACTAGGATTTTTTTGAATTTTACGGATTTTAAGAAATTCTACCCCGAAGAGGGTTAAATGGGGTGAAAACTATTGTATGGAAGTTCTTTGTTTTTGAACTGAAACCGAAAATTGGTATTTGAGTATCTAGTTAATTATTAACCGACTTCACAAAAAAGTAAGAGGTTCTCAATTCGTCGGAATCTTTTTTTTTAATGTATGTTCGTGATTACTCGAAGATGCCTGAACAGATTTGGAAATTTATTTTTTTGTTTCAAAGGGTACTCTTCCCAGGTAGTCCCATTTAAATTTTAAAGAAATCGGCCAAACCCTTTTTAATACATCAACATTTGTTTACGATGCATTTACTTATCTCAACGACACACTACTACCTACTGGCACAGATTATATAATAGTTACTAAGTCTACTGGCTACTTTGACTAGCACTACGTTTGAAGTCGGTTCTTTTAGTTTTTTAAACGATCTTAAATTATATATAAGAAATAAGTTGTCAATATTCTTTGCCAGGGGTGCATAAAGGTGGTGCAATGAGCGATGAAAGTTCATGTCAAAAGTTCTTAAGTAATTATCAGGACAAGGTTTTCATAGAAAAAAAGTTTTAAATGAAACAGTAGCATTAAACGCGGGCAAAGCCGCTGGGCACAGCTAGTACTGTATATATTTTTAAACGATGTTATTAGAGATCGCGAAGGGGAAAACAACCCCACATAAAATATTCCAAAGTATAATTCAACGTATTTTGATTTGTTTACGTAACTATCCATGCCGAGTATATCCTCGCCACTTGAAATAAGACTCGCGTTGTCTAAGCCACACTATTATTGTTCTACATTCTACAGGGCCAAATTTACATTTCATTTTCAAAGAGAAATTGTTACCGTCAGTACTTAAACTTTACATCGTATTGTGAAAGTGATTCAGTAGCGTGTTACAACTAGGTTAGGTGTGCAAAGGATACGTGATACATTAATTGTACAGATATCCTATAGCTACGCTAAATATGTTACGCTGCATAATTTGTTGCATGATACCATTTAAAGCATCCACGCCATAGGGTCCTTGGAAATAAATTTGACACTATTGACATTCAATTCACAGTTTTTCCCAATAGCCGACGTTGTGAAGCGAAATTTTCATCTAATACTATAAAAATCTTTGTCCTGACATACTGACTGACTGACTGACTGACTGACAGACAATGCACAGCCTAAACCGCTGGTCGTAGAGACTTGAAATTTAGAGGGTAGATTTGTCTTAGTACGTAAGGGTGTACTAAGGAAGGATTTTCCAAAATTCACCCCTTAAAGGGATGAAATGGAGGTTCAAAGTTTGTATGGATAAACAAAATTAGATAGTCTTTTTTATCCGAAACTTCACACAAGTGCTTCAGTAAAAAAATAAGTAAATACGTGTTTCAGGCTTTTTTGAAATTCCACCCCTAAGAGGGTGAAATGGTGTAACAAAGTGTGAAAATCGATATTATTTCGAATTGCGCTGAAATTTGGCATGCAGATAGTTATTACGACGTTAGTTACCTCTGAGAAAGGATTTTCCAAAATTCACCCCTGAAAGGGATGAAACGGGGGTTCAAAGTTTGTATGGAGAAACAAGATTAGATAGTATTTTATATTCGAAACTTAACACAAGTACTTCAGTAAGTAAATACGTGTTTCAGGCTCTTTCGAAATTCCACCCCTAAAAGGGTGAAATGGGTAACAAAGTCTGAAATCAATATTGTTTTGGATTGCGCTGAAATTTGGCATTCAGATAGCTATTTTGACTTAGGTATCCGCTAGCAAAATAATTTTTCAAAATTCACTTTTCAAGAGGATGAAGCGGGGAGGGCGACATTTCACACAAGTACTTCTGTAAATAAATAAGTAAATAAGAGTTTCAGACTTTTTCAAAATGTCACCCTAAGAGGATAAACTGGGGTAACAAAGTCTAAAAATCAATATTGTTTTGGATTGCGCTGAAATGTAGAATGCAGATAGTTATTATGTCGTAGGTATCCGTTCAGAAAGGATTTTCTAAAAATTCCTCCCGGATACAGAACGGGGATTCAAAGTTTGTATGGCGAAACAAGATGAGATAAAGTCCGTGTTGTAGGATTTTTCGAAATGGGGTTACAAAGTCTGAAAATTTGGGTTTTTCGGGTGTATTAATATAAATCCCGAATTGCCTTAGTTACGCGATAACATAAAAATGGGTGAACCGATGTGGCTAATTCTTATTTGATGTCTTTAATCATAGAATCGTTTTTACAAAAGAAAAGTTATAAGTAAATAAAAAAGTGTGTAACGCGGACGAAGCCGCGGGGCACTTCTAGTCGATTAATAATTATGATGACTACGGCACCACCCAGGTGGTACGACCATACGTCCGTACGGCTAACGTAGCATAGCACATCTGTGGTGGAAAGGTACCCTTATACCGATACGGGCTAATGTAAAATATTAATGTATAATTTAAGATCGTTTAAAAAACTAAAAGAACCGACTTCAAATGTCGCGCTAGTCAAAGTAGCCAGTAGTCAGTAGTAAGTCATCGAGGTATATAAATGCATCGTAATACAAATGTAGAATCGCAGAAGAATACAGCTGGGATGGGCAGCATTTGGAAAACTTCGTCAAGTCTTTTCATCGGCCATACCGCAAAGCCTGAAGACGAAAGTCTTTAACGAGTGCGTCCTACCTGTTATAACCTACGGAGCCGAGACGTGGACGCTGACATTGCGACTGGTACACCAATTCAAAGTCGCTCAGTGAGCTATGGAGAGGTCTATACTTGGAGCATCTCTGAAGGATCGAATCGAAATGAAGTCATCCGTCAGAGAACCAAAGTTATCGACATAGCTCAAAGGATTAGCGAGCTGAAGTGGCAGTGGGCTGGACACATCTGTCGTAGAACCGATAACCGTTGGGGTAGACGTGTTCTAGAGTGGAGACCACGGCTCGGTAAACGTAGTGTAGGACGCCCTCCAGCTAGGTGGAGCGATGATTATACGCAAGTTGGCTGGCAGCGGTAGGATACAGAGAGCTGAAGATCGAGCTCAGTGGCGTGCCATAGGTGAAGCCTATGTCCAGCAGTGGACGGATATAGGCTGCTGATGATGATGATGATGAATACAAATGTTGGTATATTAAAAACGGCTCGACCGTTTTCAATTAAATTTAAATGGGACCACCTGGAAAGGTACCCTTTAAAACAAAATAAGATTTTTTTTAAATCAGTTCAGGCATCTGCGAGTTATCGGTGAACATACATAAAAAAATTCAAAAGGATCTCGACGAATTGAAAACCTTCTCCTTTTTTGTTAAGTCGGTTAAAATGTTGCATCCTACAAGACCGATTTGGACAAGTAAAGTTACTGACTCAACATTTTGTTTGGTTGAAATATGGACTTTGGAATATGAATTAGTCATACAGGGTTTAGTGCTGAATTTAAATAATGTAAGATCTGATATCGTAATACAAATGTTGATATATTAAAAACGGCTTCGACCGATTTCGTTGAAATTTAAATGGGACCACCTGGAAAGGCTACCCTTTGAAACAAAAAAATAATTTTCCAAATCATTTCAGGCATCTGTTTTTTATTTAACAGTTATTTTACCTCTGAAATTCGCCATTCACAGTTATTTAATTTTTAGTCCTAAATTACCTTTGATTGAATGGATAATTCTTTTGTTAAACATAATATATAAGTAGGGAACTGCTTCTTGAGGCAAAGATCTCTTAAAATGTCCCCAGTAATAAACGTCTAATGAATCAAAATCTATTAAAGCAAATCCTTATTGTAGAGAACCTTTAGTCCTAACAACAGCTGGTCTTAACACTTGCGAACAAAGGGGCGAGTTAAGTTATGAAGTTAAGCATTAAGTAAAGTGGAATTAATTTAAAATAGAGGGTTAACACGTTTGTTTCGGAATGTGTGAGACAAAATTTATATGAGCCTCTGAAATGAATGGTAGCTAACTTAAATGTTCAGTGAATTTAGTATTTAATTAGTTTTAGGTGTGAAAACTGATTATATTCAACAGATTTAATTCTGAAATAACCGGCCAAGTGCGAGTCGGGCCACGCGCAGTGTAGGGTTCCGTAGTAGCCTGTTACTCAATGCAATTCTTTACCCGTTATAAACAAGCAACTAGGTACTCCGTTTTTGTCACTTTAAAGGATTTATTCTAAGGATTTTGTATTTGGTAAAAAATTATCCAACACCCAAGTTCAACGACTATTACTGCTAAACTAATTAAGTTATCTTAACCGCTATAATTTTACTTTAAAGTTCATGAAATGCGCTATTATCACGATTTTTTCCAGATTTTTCAAGCTAGCAGTTTAGCTTTTAGAGGGGGGGGGGACGCCCTACTGGACCAAAAATTTGAACTTTAATATTTAATATTTCGTAAATGGAGCATGCAATCGAAAAATGGTATATAGTCATTTTAAAAGATCTATTCAACGATACCGCACACGATGGGGTAGATGATGAAAAAAAAATCATCCCCACTTCTCATATAGGGGAGCTTACCTAAAAAAAAATTTTTTTCAAAATTTTATTTCGGCACTTTGTCGGCGTCATTCATTTACATACCCCCACAAAAATACAGCTTTCTAGTATTAGCGTTCACTTAGCAAAACCTCGGACAGACAGACAGACGGACATGACGAAACTATAAGGGTTCCTTGTCAGGACTACAGAACCCTAAAAACTGACCAAGTGCGATTTGGATTCGTGCGCTGAAGGTTTCATACATACTCGTTAAACTAGGTTAAAGGACAAACTTAACTTTGCTGTTCGGTCTCTAGACACGGTTATTGCACCAACCGCAAATAATAAGTTTAATTGTTAATAGCAAATTCGCTTTTCTTGTTATTAAACTACATAGAAGACGTTTTTAGATTTTTGCATTACATGCGTTGTGCTGTAACAAATTTCTTATTGCCAAATTTCATGATTCTACGCACCCTATAGGTTTTGATTTCCTTATGAAATCGCAAAATATGCAAAAATGTGCGATATAAACGTTCATATTCTTTTGATCGCGTTGACTTACAAGTTAAATTTATTCACAGCTGAAAGATAACATAAACCTGTGTATTTTATATAATATGTATTACTAGATACCTCTACGCGTTCCCGAGCAAAAGGGTCTTGACAGACGGATAGACGGATAACAAAGTGATCCCATAATGTTCTTTTTTTAGGGTTCCGTACCCAAAGGGTAAAACGGGACCCTATAACTAAGACTCCGCTGTCCGTCTGTCTGTCTGTGTCTGTCTGTCTGTCCGTCTGTCACCAGGCTGTATCTCATGAACCGTGATAGTTAGACAGTTGACATTTTCACAGATGATGTATTTCTGTTGCCGCTATAACAACAAATACTAAAAATAGTATAAAGTTAAAAATAATAGAGGGTCCCCATACAAGAAACGTGTTTTCTTCGGCATTTCACGCCATCTGTGAACGCTTAGTTAGGTAAACGTCCCATAGATGGCGTTATATTGAAATGTCGATCCCTAACTCCTTTTTTAGATGTTAGATGGCGTTATAAGAAATAAAATGTTTATATATTATTATTTTTTGCTAGCGAAAAATGGTAGTGGTATTTATTGCTCGATCTTATAAAATACTGTATTGTGCTTCTTACGTACGGAACCCTAATAGTGCGAGTCCCACTTGCACTTGGCCAGTTTATTTCCTTTTGAGGTAAATAACTCTAACACCCATATGCATAGTCGGTTCCTCAAGATTTCCTCCACTCGAATGTGATTTAACTCAACCTCAAGGATAAAATCGGTATGCAGAATTTAAAAAAAAACCTCGACTTGAGCAAATTCCTCAGTCGAGTCGAGTGAAAAACTGTCAAACTGAAGGTACGTCGCGATCTACCTTAAGGTCTCCTCAAAGCTTGTTATCAGCGCTTTGTACGTTATATCTGAGGTTATTTCAAGTTTTAATACATAATAAATATCGTCCCATAAAGCTGATGATGAGGAATTCCTTAGAAGGTTTCGATTGAGAAAAGACAATAATAAATGTTTCGAATGGAGGTTCCTCACTGGAGGGTGAAACCGTAACTGAACATACTAATTTCAAGGGTGTTTTCAAGAATTCCTTGAGGTGACCTCGACTAAGGTCTAGTGGAGGAGGTCTCAAGAAAATAACTCTGCATATGGGTGTAAATATACCATCAGGCAAGCGTATCAATATTCCTAAATACCTATGTTATTAAAATATGTAAATAAAATATAAAAATCTATACTCATGCACCCCGACTAGGTTATTTTAGAACGTTCCAAATTAAAGTTGTTAAAAAATGCTACAAAAATAAAAAGAAACTCGACATTAATCACGAGGATGTCCCTAGTGTTTCATTTTGTAATCAAAATTCGCTAACATAAAGCGCTTATCTAAATTCCCCAATGATTAGTGAACGTAGAGCATAATAGAAGCATTTTGCTCATTCAATGTCCACTGCAGCGATGTTTTGACAGCAAATGTAATGCCCCGTCATGTCCCACATATCTGGTGCCTTAGAATTTAACTGCATAGAACTGTCTTAAGCTGATTAATCAACACCAATTCTACTTTCTATCCTACTCCCAACTAATATTATAAATGCCAAAGTTTGTGAGAATGGATGGATGTGTGTGTGTTACTCTGTCATGCAATAATATCGTTTAATAATATCGTTTAAAAACTAAAAAACAACCGACTTCAATGCCGCGCTATTCATTTTCAGTACCAATTTTGAGATGTTTATCTCAATATCTTCAACATCTGGAGATACTTATCATACCTCGATAAAATTACTATGGTACCACATTTGGGATATCTCCTTTCGAACAAAAAAATAATAATCGAAATCGGTTCATAAACGACGAAGTTATCCGCGAACAAACATAAAAAAAAAAAAAAAAAAAAAATATACGGTCGAATTGAGAAACCTCCTCCTTTTTTTGAAGTCGGTTAAAAATGGATTAACAAATTTGGATTAGAGGCATTATAGGCACATAATAGATCTATACATGCACATAGAGCAGGGGCCTTATTCAGTATGACCATTTTAAAGTCTTACCGTGCCGTGTTATGTTATCTCCACGTTATGGTATTCTCTATGCCAATTAAATCGCGTTAGGGTAAGGTTATGAGCGCGTTTTGAGCTGTCAAAATATCGTGACATATGAGGACGTGTAACGCGCGCGTTTTGTATAATTTACCTATCGTGTGGCATACCGAATACAATTTTTCAATAACGTAACGTGGCGCGTTAAGGAACGCGTTATCTCATTGGTCATACTGAATAAGGCCCCAGGTGCCCATTTCAGTACCAGACAATTACGTGAGAGCTCGGCGTCACAACATGTTCACGATCCCTCGTCGGCGGACCGAGTTGGGCCGTATGGCTCCTCTTCCGCGGGCGTTGCGAATGCTCAATGCATTGTTGTATCACCACCAACATCTGGATTTATTTCATGGTTCAGTAAAAGAGTTTCACAAAGTTCTTGCTATGTTTGTGGAGTCACTCTCGGCTTCTCTTAGTAATTTATAAATGGCGGTGTATGTTAATTTTAGTTAGATAAACGGAAATTATTTTAATTTATATTATTTCTTTGTATGTATTAATAACTTGGATGGGTGAATTGGGAAACTGTTAGGCCCATCCAATGTACGATAAATAAATAAATAAATAAATAATAACCTTTATTAACACATAGGATACTTTTTTACGCATGTGAAGCCGCGGGGCACAGCTATTTAAAGATAAAGTCCAGTTTTGTCTATTGGATATTAACACACCTCTTTATTTTCTCGTTTGTCAAATTAATTATAATACTGGCCCTGAGAAACTCGTATAAAAGTTTTGTTTCCCAAAAACCTTACTGTTAATGTTTAAAAAGATCTTTACAGCTCGTTTTGGTAATGGATTACTCTTTCTATTAACTAATAGTTATAATATAAGATAGCATGCAAAAGTTTATCGAAAGATTTACCACAGCCGATCGGTCTACCAAATAAATAGTTTTTTTTTGTTTTTGTAAGATATAGATAGAATACAAGGTAACAAAGGAGACGTTTCCGAAATGATTGACTTAAGAGTCTGTGGCAAACAAAGCTTTGGATCACCAGTAAAGTGTGATGACGATACTTAAATGTTAAGTTTCACAAACCCTGTTATTTTCTTTCCTACTTTGTTTTTCGAATCAAAAATATTACGTGTTCAAAGCAAGTCTCCAGTTTACATTCTATCCCATATTATCAAAGTCTCCAAATACATAACAAGTGCTTGTGAGTCAAAGATTTAAAAAATAAACTGGCCAAGTGCAAGTTGGACTCGCACTCGTAGGGTTCCGTACCACACTACATGTATTTTATAAGATCGAGCAAAAAATACCACTATCATTTTTCGCCAGCAAAAAATAATAATTCATAAACATTTTATTTCTTATAACGCCATCTAACGTCTAACAAAGGTATTAGGGATCGACATTTCAATATAACGCCATCTATGGGACGTGTACCTAACTAAGCGTCCATAGATGGCGTGAAATCCCGAAAAAAACACGTTTCTTGTATGAGGGACCCTCTATTATTTTTAACTGTATTCTGTTTTTTGTATTTGTTGTTATAGCGGCAACAGAAATACATCATCTGTGAAAATTTCAACTGTCTATCACGGTTCATGAGATACAGCCTGGTGACAGACGGACAGACAGACAGACAGACGGAACCCTAAAAACATGCGGGGCAGTTTTTGGGGACTGCTGATAGAAGTGAAAACTAAGTAACTAGTAAATTGTATCGTCAAGATATACATGTACATAATTATAGCTCATGGGAAGCGTGCGGTGACGATGACGCGCGTTTTTCACTTTTTGTTTACCCAAACAGTACACATTGTATACATTGTATACATATAGCTCACGGCGAGCCTTCAGGGACGATGACACGAGTTCCATGATTTTTGTTCACCTAATAAATTATTTAAAAAAAAACCGACTTCATAACGACTTCATAACGACTTCATAACACTCAAAAGCGAAAAATAAATTAATATAATTATTATATGCGCTACCCACTCATATAATTAGAAGTCAGTGCTAGCCAAGTCTATTGTGTAATAGATAGGTACTACCTGCAAGTATCTATTTACTTACTACATACATAGTATATATCTATTTTAATAATTTATTTTTCCCTTTTTAGTGCAAAAAAAGTTTCAATTAAATAACATGCATATATAAAATTTCGTGTCTGTTCAGCATTGAGGAGTATAGAAGAGGCTATTATGGTTAAAGCCATTTACAAAATTGTGTGCCTGTTGTGTCCTCGCCGGAAGTCAACCCTGAGTGCAGCAGCCATGTCATGATGGAGTTTAGAACAGGCTATATTATAGTTAAATCTATTCACAACATTTCGTGTCTTTGCTGTTTGCTGTTAAGGAGTTCCACTATCCACCTCCTGATTCTCGAGAGAGGGCCCGGTGGCGTTATCGGGAGAACGGTCAGCTTTTATGCCAGAGGTACCGAGTTCAATCCCCGCCGAGCACCAATGGATTTTTTTATCGAAAAATGTATGTGCGCTTTTAACAGTGACCCTCAGGAAAAACTACGCTAAGATACCAACAACCCCCGCATGGTGGTAGGACACTATCTAGTGTCCGCCTGGCTAGCTACTACCCTCAAGTAAGAAAATCTGTCGCCAAAACATCTAGTGTGTTTCGGCATCTATCCTTGAGAGCCAGTTCCCATTCTAGGCCTAGCGTGCTGACCACCTTCATTAACTTACCAACAGGTGAGATAGTAGTTAAACGCTTGACTATAAACAAAAATCCATTATCAGATCACCTCAAAAGTACCAGATTATGCATAGTTACTAAACTTATACAAGTATGCAAAATATCAGCTCAATCGGAAACCGGAAAGTGGGTCAAAATTGATTTGTAAGATATTATTACATTAATTATTGATAATGGTCAAACGCTTGCCTATATGATATAAAAAAATATAGTATTACTACAAAGTAAAAAATACTTAATCATAATCGGTTCATCCGCTTGGGCGCTACGATGCAACAACAGACAGACACACAGATGCACAGATACACACGTCAAACTTATAACACCCCGTTCTTTTTGCGTCGGGGGTTAAAAAGAACCGACTACAAACGTCGCGCTAGTCAAAGTAGCCAGTAGACGAGTAACTATTACATAATCTGTGCCAGTAGTTAGTAGTAACTAGTAAGTCGTCGAGATTAGTAAATTCGTCGTAATACAAATGTTGATATATTAAAAACGATTCAGCCGAATTCGTTAAAATTTAAATAGGACCACCTGTGAAGGGTACCCTTTGAAACAAAAAAAAATTACCAAATCGGTTCAGGCATCTTCGAGTAATCGGTGATCGTACATAAAAAAAAAATATTAAGGTTCCGACGAATTGGAACCTCCCCCTTTATTGTGAAGTCGGTTAAAAAGTGCTCAACGAGCCTAAAGAAACTCTTAAAATAAACTGGCCAAGTGCAAGTCGGACTTGCACTCGTAGGGTTCCGTAACACAGTTAAGTATTCCATAACTATGATTTTTCGCAACTACAAAATTAAATTTGTTTTTCATGGTGTTTATATGAAAAACAAAGTTATCTTTGCGGTCGCCATATCTCAAAAACTGCTGACTGTATCTCGGTCAAACCAATTTTCGTTGTTAGTTCTTATTGAGATCTACAGCATATATTTTTTTTAGATTTTTCACTCTCATACTTTAAAAGTTAGGGGGGGGGGGGGACACACTTTTTACCACTTTAGACGCGCCTATCTTTCAAATGATTGACTTTGAGAAAAAATGATTTTAGGAACCTCAATGTCATTTTTGAAGACCTATTCATAGACACTCCACCCCACACGTATAGGATTGAAGAAAATTTATTTTTTGTTTCAGTTCCATGTATGAGATGCCCGCCCTTAAACTTTTATATTTATTATTTTTGTATAAAAATCGGAAAGCGGTTCACAGAATACATCTACATACTAAGTTTCAATTCTGTAGTCCTAACAGTTTCGGAATAAAATGGCTGTGACATACGGACGGACAGACAGACAGACATGACGAATCTATAAGGGTTCCGTTTTTTACCATTCGGCTACGGAACCCTAAAAATGGCTTAAATCAACTTTGTATTCCATACTTCAAATATAAATATGCTTTTATGCGTTCTATGGTCTCCATTTCCACGTCACGAACTAATTCCGTACTAGTTCATTTCGCACATTCACTCTCACGGTTCGCCAGTCCCGTAATAATAGAGGGAAATGTACGGCAAAATGATTTAAATCCCATTACGAAGAGGGTTTCTGCACGATCAGGGCGAGAAATGAAGTGCGCTTTTCAATTAAGTTATCATCAACTCATACATCTTGAATGAGAACGAATTTTGGAAATTAATATGTGAACTTTGCCCTTATTTGTTACTTGACTAGCTACTCTGGATACCTAGAGATAGATTTCTAGAATATATTAAACATACTTAGTTTAATCTCACACATATTGAACACACTATATTGAAAAGTCGGAAATTTTGTTAACGGAAACACTCTTAATATTTTTTTATAATTTTATTTTACCATTTTGTAGTGGTAATTAAAATGTATGCCCAATGACAGCTTTCTATTACAAATAGTTTCCGAGTAAACAGAGAGACAGACGGACGGACGGACGGAGATCACTGTCCACAAGCATACTTGTGGTGAGAATGGACGATTTTGAACCAGCTATAATTTAAGGTCGTTTAAAAAACCTAAAAAACCGACTTCAAACGTCGCGTCAAAGTAGCCAGTAGATTCAGTAACTATTACATAATCTGTGCCAGTAGTAGTATATCGTCGAGATAAGTGAATGCATCGTAATACAAATGTTCATATATTAAAAACGGCTCAGCCGATTTCGTTAAAATTTAAATGGGACCACCTGGAAAGGGTACCCTTTGAAACAAAAAATAATTTTTCAAATCGGTTTAGGTATCTTCGAGTAATCAGTGAACATATATTAAAAAAAAGGTTCCGACGAATTGAGGACCTGTTCCTTTTTTGTGAAGTCGGTTTATAAATAAAGAGAGATAAATATATAATAATCATATTTATTCATATTCATCGACGTAAAACATGCAATCATTTACGCATTTTATCTAGTCCAAAATACTGACTGCTTGTTGTTGGATTTGATTTGATTTTATATTTTAATGTAGCAAAAGACTATTCCTTTGAATAGTCTTCACACGTCTATTCTACGTCAAATTTATGCAAAAAATATCGTATGAGATTTGAATGAATAAAAGAGTAACAATTCAAGACTATCGCAATAAATATTAAACTTTTTCTATTAAAAGAACCGAAGAAAGTCAAAGTAAAAACAACGTCCAGTCAAACTATAGTTAACGCAGCCGAAGCCGAACTCGAAGATGAAAAATTAATGCGAAAATAAACGCACAGCATCTGCGTCACTGCTCTTCGATCGGCACCAGATAACTCTGAGCTCCGCACAAATCTGCACTCTCAGCAAGTTTCGTGTGATGCGAAAAACGGGTGAGGGAGGTCAGAGGTCCATGTACCTGGTTACGGTAGACCGATCATGAAATATTCATTGTAGAAGATCCCGGGTGGGCCACGATCTCTTTTATTAGCATTTAGGACAAGTTTTGTAATGTAAGACGGGCGACGCAAAGGTTCTATTCGCCCGGCCGCTCTCCGGGTATATTTTTGAATATTGACATGGATAATTTGAATTTGTTTTGTGGTTGAGACAACGAGATGAATTAAAGATTTCGCCTGCTGACTTTCCACTTCGTTAACCTATTTGGCGAAAGTTTTTCTTTTTATTTTGGGACGGCTTTGTTGTGAGGATCAGATAAATATTGAGATAATGGAAAAGTGAGGGAGACCTTTTTCGCGGGATTTTCTTTTTTGTGAGAGTACGAATCGACCCTGCTGCGGCCTCAGACTCTATAATCCGGTTAGGTAACTTTACCTATAGGAACTTACTGATAAGCAATTTACTAGAACCAATATTCATTAATAGTTATTTTATATAATATTTTGATTTATTTTGCTTACTGTAAATGGTGATCATCACACAAACCGAAAAGCAGCTTACCACTTGTCGAAAAATTATAATTAAGTACTGAATATATTTTTAACTGACTTTACAAAAAAGAACAGGTTCTCAATTCGTCGGAATCTTTTTTTTATGTATGTTTACCGATTACTTGAAGATGCCTGAACCGATTTGGATTTTTTTTTTTTGTTTCAAGGGTATCCTTCCCAGGTGCTCCCATTTATATTTTAACGAAATGGGTCAAGCGGTTTTTAATATATCAACATTTGTTTTACGATGCATTTATATATTTAGATGACATGCTACTGCTACTGGACTTTGACTAGCGCGACGTTTAAAGTCGGTTCTTTTTAGTTTTTTAAACGATCTTCAAGTATTGTAAGTAAGTATATCTAAGTTTGCTAGCGTTCTTTTTTACTAGCGTTTTTACTTTCTTTACTAGCGTTCACATCCTACAAAGTCGTTTAACATAATCGAAGAACCCATCTGCATCCATTCGATATTCTTGCCTTTAATATCCGATGCTGTCACTATCTTTAATGCTCATATACTTGTACCCAACGTAGGTTGATCTATGAGGTGGCGGTGGGTTTTTTATGTCACTATTACGATGTAAAGAAGATCTTTAGAACTCATGAACAGTTTATATTAGATTTACAGGCTGGCTTTAAATTCAAAGCTAAATTCTTTATGTGTTTTGTACCCACATATTTTATCAAACAAAGGACCATGGGTGGAATTGTACCCATCCATCAACAAAAATTAAATGTAGCTCAATTGACATATCTTGGTATGATGATATTTTTTTAGTATCGGGACGTTGACCAAATGCATTGGGTTCTCATGGTATCTAAGGGTCCAGTTCAGACCGCGACACTCAGACTTTAAGTTGCGCCGCGCGGCGCGACTGAATTATGTCAATGAAATGTGTTTCTTATTGTGCGGCATCCCGCTGCGCCGCACGAAACCAGAAGCATCGTCACGACGCGTCGCGTCGCGCTGTGTTGGTGTTGGCTGGTGGGGACGGAGCCCATACATGTTTGCCCTTATCAAAGCATTTATTTAGTATGTAAGTAGTATTTGGGCATATAGAGATATTCCTGCGGATTGATGTTTTTCTGTATGTGACAGGTATCGAGGCAGTACGCTAAAATGATCCTTACAACGTAACTATCCCAAAATACTTTTGAAAGAAGAAATACCACCCCATTTTATATTTTGTAGGTCGTAGAAATGAAACAACATTCAATCTTAAATTCTAAAAAAACAATGCAATTTACATTCGGTTTACAGACGTGGGTAAGACAAATACATTACGACTCAAAGATATTCTGAATAAATATCTCAGATACGGTTCAAGAATTCCACGAAATCATAGTTGTAACCAAACACATTATACCCTTACTGGATCTTGCTTAATTCACTTATTTTTTTTTTAAATATATAAACAATCAAAAATATCCTTCAAGGTCGTATTTTTGGTACATTCCCATTTGCCCCACCAGTGGTGAGACCCTGGTAAAATAGTATTTTTTACGTGGTGTGGCCCCACGAGTAACACTCGTAGATAGCGTGCAGTATCGAAACTCGTAGCGTCGTACCTGGTGGGGCAAAAGAAGAAAAAAATAGCGCCCACCAATAGGGCGACCGGGGTAGGGAAAATGGGAATAAAACATATTATAAGTCTTCAAGCTTCTTCTGCATGCAGCCTCCATTGAGATTGATCTTCTTGGTTTTAACCAATGAACTACCAACACAAAGCCCTTAGGAATGTACGCCTGTCAAAATATCGCGTGATAATAGGTGCATTTATTTAGCTTTATTTTATTGGAATTAAGATTCAAAATTGCAAGCACATTTTAACCTTGATTTTCGTTGCTTGTGCTCCGGAGAATTGTTAAAATATTATTACTTGTTTTACCTTTAGCGGACTTCCGACTCAAAAATGTTAGTTTTGCAAGTTTAATGTGCGTATCTGTGTGTCTGTCTATAGCATCGTCAGCTCCTAAATAAACGGATCCGGACCTGACCCGGTCAGTAATAAAAAGTTCACAGTAAACACATAAACATTTAGGGCCAGATTCACCGGTTCTTGATAATGTGTCATATAGTTATCTGACAGATGATGCCATATAAAAGTTGTCAAAAATCTGTCAGACAAGTACCTAATAGAGCTAATAGGAACCGGTTAATCTGGCCCTTAGTATTACAGTTTTTATCTGAAGCATAATGTATTCTTATTTAGATAACTGTGTGACTTGTAATTTCTAAAACATTTTTTGTTTTCTAAAACACTCAATAGCATGACTGCTTATTAGAGTTATTTTAATCAAAACCCGCTGTGAGAAAGTTTCCAAGAAGGAATACAAACAAAGCAGAACATTAAATCGTTTCAACATAACGCTACTGGCCACAGTAGCACTAACTTGAAATGACTACAAGTATCATTTGAACCATCAAATTCTGTAGATTCTGATTGTTTGTTCTTCTATAGCAAACGTAGAACTTAATAAGTCTTCTAGTAGTCATTTCAGTTTAAAATTGTAGGACATACATGTTTTATTTTAATTATTCAAATACCTATCTTATCCTTTTAAGCCACACCGAACTTAAATAAATATTTATTATCATCAACAAATCTAAACTAAGAACTCACACCAACCACCAAAAACATAAATTTAACAAAGCCATTTTAGATAAATCTATTACAAAATACGATTATTCCACATTAAAAATGGAACATAAACTTCTGTTGCTTAGTTATTTTTTGTTCAAAAAACAAGTAGAGAATTTTCCTTATCGTTTTCTTCAGTTGAGTGAGCAATGCTTAACTCTTGTTCTCAAACACCAGCTTGAGATCAAGGGATGTCATTGCGGAGTCACATAAATCGGGTTTCTAACAAGAAGGCGGGGATAACAGGTAGGGTTCTAACCGTTACGTATTTAGGGCCTTAACGAACGGGAAGAAGTGTAAGAAAAATACAGTGCTAAAGCTTGTTGTATGCTGCGAAAAACTATGCTGGCTAAACTATGTAAAAGATTTAACATAAGGATCGGCTCACACCGCTACGCGACGCGGCGCGCACTTATTAAGAGAGTGATACAAAAAGAACTTTATTTACTATACAAAATGATACACATTTCATTGAGTTAGTTCGGTGGCTTCAGGGTCAGTTCACACCGCGAAGTGACGCGACGAGACGCGACGTCACGTCGCACGTTTTGCTGCGCCGCGTGGCGTCAGGCTGCGCCGCGCGGCTTCTGGCTGCTCCGCGCTGCGCCACACGACTCCAAATGCATCGTCGCGTCAATCAGCCTCTGTGCTTAGCATTTGTGGAATATGAGAAAGCATTCGACTCAATCAAAACCCGGTCCGTTCTGGAGTCCAGGTCCACTGGCAATATATCGAAGTGATGATATGTCTGTATAATGCCGCAACGATGACTATACATGTACAGAACCATCGAACTAAACATGCATCGAACAGTGAGACAGGGATGTCATATGCCCGAAACCGTTCACTAACACCTTGGATGATATGTTCAAGACGCAGGCTACGCACTGTGCTGCATAGCCTGTAGGACGTTGCCGTAGAATACGAATACGTATTACGATAGAGAATTAGCTGCGATGCTGCGTAGCCTGTAAGACGTTGGCGTAGCTTACTATATTATAATGGCGGCTCAGCTGTGGTGCTGCGTAGTGTGTAGGACGTTGGCGAAGCATACTGTATTATGACGGAGCATTAGTTGTTGTGCTGCGTAGCCTGAAGCACGTTGGCGTAGCATACTATATTATGATGGAGCGTAAACTATGGTGCTGCATAGACTCTAGGACGCTGCAAACGCATAGCATATGAAATATGGTGAGTAGACCTCACCATCAGTATAGATAGATAGACAGAAGTCTTTATTGCCACTACACAGATACATAACACTAAATATGCTAGTCTGTAAGGTATTTATGAATAATATGGGTCTTGTATAGCATTTCATGTTTACATAAGTTACCTGAAATAAAGATTTATTTATTTACTAGCTGTACCCGCGACTTCGTCCGCGTGGAATAGTGTCTTTGGGTAGCATTTTTAAATATTTAGGCTAATTATTTGACAATTAAGACACATGCGTATCCCCCCAACACCGCACCGTACCACGCCGAGCAAATCCCCCTCCCCTCTCCCTCTCTCTTCCCTCCACCCCCTTCTTCTCACTTCCCTCTTCCCCTCCCCTTTCCCCCCACTTCCCCTCCCCTCCCCTCTACCTTCCCCCCACTTCCCCTCCCCTCACCGTCTCTCTCCCCCCCACTTCCCTTCCCTCACTTCCCTCTCCCCTCCCTCTCCCCCCACTCCCCCTCCTCCACTCCACCTCCCCTCCCCTTTCCCTCACCTCCCATCCCTCTCCCTATTTCCCCATCCCTTCACTTCCACCCTCCCTCCCCTCCCCTTTCCCTCACCTCCCATCTCTCTCCCTCTTTCCCCATCCCCTCACTTCCACCCTCCCTCCCCTCCCTTTTCCCTCACCTCCCATTCCTATCCCCCTTTCCCCTTCCCCTCACTTCTACCCTCCCTCCTTTCGCCTCATTCCCCCTTCCCCTTCTCCCTCCCCCTTCCCCTCACAAACTTTGAATGTCATATTTATTTATATCGAATCAACAGCCTAAAAAATAAGTTTCAAGCTTCTAGCTCATAAAATGACGATACTTCCATACAACTTTTCATCCCCCCTTTCAACCCCTTACAACCCTCTTTTCGCATTAAAAAGTAGCCTATGTTCTTTCTCAGGCTCTAGACTATCTGTGTACGAAATTTTATTTAAATCGGTTCAGTGGTTTTGGCGTGAAAGTGACACAGACAGACAGACAGACAGAGTTACTTTCGCATTTATAATATTTAGTTAGGATTAGGATTTATTAAATACAACTTAACATTTAAAACATTTTTTTAGGGTCACAATGGGCGGTCCTATCGCTAAAAGCGATATCTTCTAGATAACCTTTGCATGGTGCGGATCTAAATTATCACTTACAGCAGGATGTGCCTAATTTAAATTTTAACAAAACAAGAACAACAAGATGTTTACCTAAACTAGCATAACTATAACTAGTTATAACTATAACTACAACCTTTAACAACAAATACAAATAATTATTAAAATACATAACAAATACACACGTTCCTAAACAATGGCCTAAGCTTAAGCCTATTTAATTTTCACCTTTCAAATCCTTCCAAGGAATACCGGTACTGTTTTTAATTCCACAGGACTCTGATCGAAATACAAGTTTGTTTTTCATTGTTTCGTGACTTAAGAGTGGATTAGAAAGGCAAGGTAGATTAGACGACTTTCTGATTGAAGAGTTTTCTTGGAAATGAATGTAATTTCGTACTGGAAGCCTTTGCATTACTAATTGTATGATTTAATTTAATGTTTAATTTATTATTTTGTTAATTTGTCCACCTATTTCCTTTGAAGAAGTAAATTTTAAAGGAGACATTAATTAATTGTAAGATAAGTTGAAGTGACTTGACTACATTTTAGAATAAATATTTAACTAATTAATTTAAAACTGTATCTCAAACATTTAATTTTTAATTTCAGAACTAACTTTTTATTATTATAAATCGATTGTTATGTTAAATATATTTTTTGTTTGGTCTAATTCATATTATACAAAGCTTTACTATTATAGTAACAATTAGATAAACATTATATTTATGATATTTTTATATCTTATAGGCTAGCGTTTGACTGTTGCTAAGTGATGATGCGTTCGAGGATGGTAGCACGTTAGGCCTAAAAAAGTAATAATAATTTATTTAAAATAAAATGTTGCATTAGAATTCAGTGGTACATAAAAAAAATCTCTTGAATATAGGGCTCCGCAACAAACATAACGGGACCCTACGAATAAGCCAATATCGTCAGCTTATATATAAGGGCTTACTAAGGTAAGAGCGAGAGCGAGAGAACGAGTAGATAGCTCTTTGTGCTAAATAGAGAGTTATTTACAACCAACTTCCAAGAACAGAGGAGGTTCTCAATTCGTCTGTCTTTTTTTTTGTGTATGTGAAGCGATTACTCCGTCAATTCTGAACTAATTCGAATTATTATTTTTGTTATCGAGATGGTCCCATTGTTATTTCATTGAGATCTGATAAGTATCTCCAGTGATATGACGATAAACGTCTCAAACTTGCTACTGAAATTGACTCGCGGGGCATTGAAGTCAGTTATTTTAGTTTTTAAACTATCTTAATTATTACGAAATTAATCACGACGGTTTTTGACGATTTTTGATGGATTGATTTTTACAAGACTTTTTAAATATTTTTACGTTTTGTTCGGTCTAAAATATCCTAGGGTAGACCTAAGATAACCTAGTAGAATTGTAAATTTGACGTTTCTTTTGGCAGCCAAGAAACTATATCATTCATTTTATTGTCTCTTTATATTATTAAATTAGATAAGAATTTTCGTATAAATTGTAATTATATAATATGTACTTCACACACTTCAAACTTCACTCCAAAAAGAGAAACATTATTACAACTGAGATATCAGTTAGAATATTTTCTATGCTGCTATTTCAAACTGCAACCCAAGTATTTAAAATAGCAGCAAAGAAAACATTGGCTTAGCTTAACAAGGTATCAAATAATCATACGGCACCCGCTCTTACCAATATGAGTGAAGTTGGGATTGTCTCACGAAATTATAAACTTTACCCACTCGCTAAAGTTCCTAATCTCATCTTTAAACATTGCTAAATTTAGAATTCTGAGAGTTTTTTAAGGGCGACAGAGATACATTTAGGGGTATTTATGGGGCCTGCATATGGGGCAGAGGGAGCTGATATAAACGTTCAGTGCTTATATATAATACTTACTTACTTCTCCATGTCACGGAAAGCTACATGACGCGCTGAACGTTCTGTATTTATGCCTAATTCATTTTACCATCGCAGATATCCACGTGGGTCATCCGTGTCGCACTGAATCGGTCCTAAGCCGATTTGCCATCAGGTATTTTCAGTCCCTACATCCCGGCTCCATAATCACATCCGGTGAATACATCATATTGTATTGTTGTAAACTTCACGTCACGACTTGTCCTAGAGTGGAGACCGCGAATCGGCAAACGCAGCGTAGGACGTGTGACCAGGTGGAGCGACGACATACGCAAAGCGGTGGGCAGTGACTGGCGCAGACTGGTGAGTGGCGCATCTTGGGAGAGGCCTACGTCTAGCAGTGGACTGACACAAGCTGATGATGATGATGAAACTTCACGTGTACGCAAAATTTCAGCTCAACTAGTGGAAGATTTACTGACCTGCTTTAAAATTCAGATGCAAGATTTTACTCGAACACACATTATTGCAAGTTGTATAAATGTTTGTCAAAAAGACATTATAGGTTAATTTCTAAACAAAATATACGAATGCTATATTAAGCCGCTGTATTTATCACATAGTATCATATTATATTTCCCTTTATAACTAAGTAGTACTAGTACTAGTAGTACTAGTAATAGCAGCGGTAGTACTATCGTACTACAGCTTTAATATAAATCAGCATGGCACCAATATTGACGTCACTTAGCGGTTCCGATCTTATAGGATTACCGTCAAAGCTAATCTTGGTGTAAAGTATGGTTAGCGTTGCTAGGCCAAGCTTAACTATGATGTAATGCTTTTCAAAATTGTAGGAAAAATTTAAACTCTGAGACATAGCTCTGGATTAGTTAAAGATTATGGATATATGACTTTGCTAACATTGTCGTTATTTTTAGGCCCCAATGCAAAAAGAAGGGGTGTTTAAGTTTTAGGTATGTATCTGTTTATGTGTGTCTATCTGTGGCATTGTAGCGCTCAAACGGATGAATCGATTTTGATGTGGTTTTTATTGTTTGATAGGTGTCTTCATCAAGAATGTTTGTAGGTTCATTTCATGGAAATCCGTTCAGCCGTTTTTAAATCTATGAACTTTTTACAAGTTGACAATATTAAATCACTTTTCGTAGGTCTGAACAATTTGAAATTGGGTATCATCTTACTTCAACGATATTGTAACTACGTGGCAGCATTGACCTTGATGCTAGGGCATTTTCTGGAATATATAGAAAACTCAACTCCTCACCAACTTATAGCAGAGATGTCGAATTTGGGCTCATTGGAATAGTATCAATGAACAGATTATATAGATCAGTTGTGATTATCTTAAATTTTGAAATTAAGTATTACGTCTTTATGTTTTAAATATTGATGAGAAATAATTTATTGGTTAATACATTCATACAATTTCGGATTTACATAATGGACTTTAAGTTACTTAATTGCGATTTCCGTTGTAACTTAACGATGACGAATTAAACGTTATACATTTTGTTGTAAACCATTAGGCTGAAATTTTTGTGACAGACCACGCATATAAAATAGTTATTAGATATTCGTAGCATAGTTTGTTTGCCGCGAGAAATATACACTTTTTGTGTCTCACGCATTGTTATGCTAAAATTTTGAGGGTAAGGGTTTTTAAAAAACACAATTTTGCCCCAACATACTGCCTAAGTCCTACTAAAGGGAATTAAATCCGTCAAGATAAGAAACATCTTCAAAAGAGTTAAATCTGAAGTCAGAATCGTTTGTTCTTTTATTTGACTTTCTTTTTAGCCAGCCTATAAATGTTTTATTAGGTGTCCGTAAAACCCGTAAATAAAATTTATTTTGTTTCTAACTTTACACAATTGTAAATGGCAGTTTACAGTTGAAAAATTCAAGTTGAGAACAAGAGAAATCAATAAGGTTTAGGAGCACAGTTAGGGAAACAGTATGTATAGTTTTGTTGTTTACAGACTCTGTAATGTCTGTTTGAAAAAGTACTTTAAAGTAAGATATTGAAAATTGGATTTTGACATAACAACACAGTCTTGTCCAAATTTATTTATTGCAGACGCGAAAATCTTTTAATATCATTGTGTGGCGTAATTCTATTATTTGGTAAAAAAATATATAATGCACTGGAATATAATTTTGTAGCTCTTTCACCAACACACTAACTACATCAATCTACATACTACATCTCATGCTTCATCATTTAGTGAAGACATTGTTTGGTGCATGGGTGGTGCCAGTCATAGCTAAATATTGCCTTAACTAACAAAGATATTTTAACAGTCATCTTTATGTCTAAAGGTAACAGGCGCAGTGCAGTGACATGCATAATTCTGGCAATCCAGAATTTTGCATGCCGCTGTGTCTGTAATAGGTAGACGTCATCGCTTACCATCAGGCGAGCGTCGTGCCTGTTTTGTTACCTTATATCATAAAAATAATATTACATAAGAAGAAAATAAAAGATATTTGAGATGGCGATTGCAAGACCATATGAAACACAACCTTTCAGAATAAGCAACCAAGCATTATAAGTATTATAATTAAAATGTAAATCAATATATCTTAATATTTATTAATAATATGGTACATTGCAGTAATGCATGACTATAAAAGAATTAATTAAAAACTGATTAAGACTTTTTTAAATATCTGATCGACTATTGTTTGACCATTATCTCGCCCGTAAGCTATGATATAATGGTCGAAGATGTACGACGTTCAGTTCCATACTGCTGTACTCTATATTTTAAGTTTTCAAAGTGGTAGCAAGCTTAGGAAATGTATAGGAGACGTGGAACTACAGAATTAAATAAAGTTGTGCGACAACGTGCTAGCTATTGGCACTGGCCAAGTGAACGTGGCTTTAATTTAACGGTAAAAGCTTGTTGCTACTCCTAGAACTTATTTCTAGCAGATATAGGTCAATTTAGGTTAAGTTTTGCACTCTCATAAATACTGTACTGAAATGCACTAACTAGTCACATTTATTAGTTTTCTTGTAAGGGAATTCTCAGTGGATGTAAGAACAAAGAGATCTCGCGGTCTTGCGACCTACATTGTTTTTGGGTATGATGCAAACAAGTTACTTAACTAATAGTAGGTACCTAACTATTAATATGTATAGGTATTTATGTTAATGTTAATTTTTACTAGGTTTAGCCAGGTTACTCTAGAATGTTGGTGATTGCACTAGACTTCATTTTATAACAATTGTTTTAAAAACATAGTATAAAAGTGAGGCTCCTACTTAAAACAAATAGATAGCATTTTTTATTAGTTAGTAAGGTGGACACAAGTGGTTGAGGCAAGATTAGAAATATTTTTTAACAAACCTTGACTTGTTCCTTCATTGGAAAGTTGCCTGAAAGATATTTATGTACACAGTTATCCACCACTTAGGGTCAGCTCACACCGCGACGCGACGTGGCGCGCACTTATTAAGAGAGAATACCAAAACGAACTTTATTTACAATACAAAAAGATACACATTTCATTGAGTTAGTTCGGCGGCTTCAGGCTGCGCCGCGTGGCGTCGCGCTGCACCGCGCGGCTTCTGGCTGCGCAACGCGGCGCAGCGGGAAGAAACAAATGAACCGTGTGATAAACAATAGAACTTTATTAACTATAAAATAATACAAATTGATTGAATTCCGGTGAAGGAAAAACATCGTTAAGAAACCAACAAAACCCCCGCATGGTGGTAGGACACTATCTAGTGTCCGCCTGGCCAGCTACCACCCTCAAGTTAGAAAATCTGTCACCAAACATCTAATGTGTTCCGGCAGCTATCTTTGAGAGCCAGTTCCCATTCTAGGCCTAGCGTGCTTACCATCTTCGACCGCATCATCACTTACCAACAGGTGAGATAGTGGTCAAACGCTAGCCTATAATGTATAAAAAAAAAAAAAAAAAAACAAATTGTATTGAGATAATTTGGTGGCGTCGTGCGTTTTGCTGCACCGCGCGGCGTCGAGCTGCGCCGCAAGGTTTCTGGCTGCGCCGCGCTGCGCCGCCCGACTCCAAATGCATCGTCGCGTTGCATCGCGGTGTGAACTAACCCTTAAAGTTAAGTACTTAAATCAAGTAGACGTTAAATGTACAAACAAGTGTAATATTTTAATATTTTTTACATCATCATCATCATGAGCAAAAAAAAACAAGAATCAAGGAAAACTAATTTTAACTCATTAATATCCCGTGTCTAGATACGTTCTCAATCTAGGTACAGAAACACAATCAATATATACCAAGAAAACTGTTAAAAGTGAAGTACTCGCCGTGTTCAAAAACGCCGGCAGTAATAGTTATAAACATAAATACGCAGTGCTAGAGAACTGCACGCTTTACAAAAATACGGCACTGAAAACAAGCACATAGCAAGGCCTACGGCATTTGATTCATTCAGAATGAAATAGCTGTTAGGTTAGACAAACACGGCGGTACAAACAGTGTAGTGACTGGTTCACAATGATGAGAAAATAGTGGGTAGTTTGCATAAATGTTTTGTCGTATATTCTAACGGAGCTTGGTGTAGGGCGCGCGAAATTATGTTTATTGTCTAAAGGCACTCAATCAAAGATTTAAGAATGTCTTATAATGAGAGATAAATTACCATGAAGTTCAAAGAATATGTTTTTTCGTCGCTCTGGGAGCCTACCAGAGCATATCATTGTTAATTAAGCGTACTGTACTTACTACTCTGTAGAAAACGAGATTCTCGATTTCTCTTTATCTGGTGTAGGCACATTAAATATTACTTAAATTCAAAATTTAAAAACACCCCCGACTGATTTGTATATGTACAATTTGTTCATTGAGACCATTCCAATGAGCTTAAATACAACATCTCAGACGAGGAGTTGAGAGTATTCTGCAGATTCAAGGAGATGTCTTGTCTCAGCATTAGCTCAAGTTTACCATACTATATTCTTGCAATATTTTTGATGTAACAAGTTACTGAATTTGATTTGACTAATGTAAACTACGCTAATCAGACAGCAGCAGTGTGACAGGTAAGTAGTGCGCAGTAGCGCCATTTTGATTTTTTTTAACGTCCGCGGTCAAGGGACTACAAATTTACGAAAGTAGCTATCGTAGTGATTTCAACCAAAAAAGAGCTGATAATATTTAAACGGCTGAACAGATTTTCATGAAACAAAGCTAAGAACACTCGATTAAGACACATATCAAACAAAAAAAAACTAAATGAAAATCGGTTCATCCGTTTGGGCGCTATGATGCCACAGACACACACACAGATACACAGATCCACAGATACACAGACACACAGATTCACACGTCAAACTTATAACACCCCTTCTTTTTGCGTTGGGGGTTAAAAATAGTATATTACGATACGTGTGACTTAAGTAGCTTTCCCGCACTAAAGTGCATGGTTTATGTCACATTGACGCTTGTTACGCTTTTCCGTCAAATAGAAGATCATAGCACGGCGTGAAGTTGGCACCGAGCCCAGCGAGGGTGCTTAACATCGTGCAATAATCGATTATTTGAGCCACGGAAAATCGTGCGTAAAGTACGGGTTTAGGTCACACTGTGCTATAAAAAATATTTCAACGTTGATTAAAGAAACCAAGTACTTAAAGGCGCGGCCACACCGCGGCGTCCTGCGATCTGCGGGCGCGATCTCAGTACTTTTAAATTGTTTTCTGATCGCGTTTGGTGTGAACCAGTCGGTACAAATACCACTGCGCTATTTGATCGCCGCCTAGATCGCGCACGCAGGACGCTGCGGTTTGTCTGCACCTTAAGTAAGTTTTAAATATTGGTACTATTTTAAACATAAATGAAAAACGTTATAACCATTTATGGAAGGAAGTTGATACTAGGTTTATATCAGGCATATTTTGTTGTTCAACTTCCTACGGATGTATGATACGAATTAAAACATATACTTATTCAATACTTTTCTATTAATTAAATCGTGCTTTATTAACCAATCAAATAGGTTAATTCTAAAGGTACGGCCACTTCGCGGCGTCCTGTGATCTTCGGGCGTGATCTCAGTACTTTTCAATTGTTTTCTGATTGCGTTAGGTGTGAACCAGTTGGTACAAATACTACTGCGCTATCTGATCGCCGCCTTGATCGCGCACGCAGGACGCTGCGGTGTCTCCGTACCCACCTTAAACTTTATCTACTATACTATCAACTACTATGTTCCTTCCGAGACAGATTATTGAGTAACGAAACGAGTATTTTTAATTAATACCTACTCGGTATCGATTCCGAAGTATCGATACCATAAGTATCCTGGATTTTACTTTAAAAAAGCATCCTTAATCACATGCCGATTAACCCCCATATCATATCGCTTCATAATTAATTCATATCAACTGCCAAGCAATGGAATGCCTTGCCGGTGTCTGTGTTTTCCGATAACTATATCCCAGGGGACTTCAAATCGCGATTGAACAGGTATCTGCTGGATAATCGTGCTACATCATCGATCGTATCGTTACTTAACAACAAGTGAGATAGTGGTTAAACGCTTACTTATCTGATATTAAAAAAGTCATTTATAAAGTAAAATATGAGTGATGCCTGCAGGTTAAATGTTAATCAGATATAAACGTTTTACTTTACAAAATGTATCCAGAACCATTTACAGCCAAAGGTTCGTTCCTAAAGCGCTGGCAACAATAGGCCTTTATAAAAGAGACATAGCTTTCCCAAGTGGCCATAAATCTGGTGTAACAATTACTTGTACCTATCCGTTCAAGTAAGATATCTGCTAACGTTATTTTGTAATTTGTAAGCAGCTGGGAAAATTTGGATAATGCTTAAAAGTATCTTCTAGCTGTTACTTTTAATAATGTCTTGCATAAAATTATTGTAACTATGTTCTGGATTTGTGATGATAGTTGTAGAAAACCTTAGGCACTATTTGAGACTAGGGAAGTTTCATTAGTTACTTATAAAGTTTCAGTTAATTATCTGACATCCAACGCCAGACTAGTCAAAAAACTTACAGGTAATAAATAGGCTTATCAGACTCAAATTAAACTGGTCCATAGCCTGCAAACAATGGAAAAAATCACACTGCAAATGATTCCGTGATCGAATGGTTAAGTAAATTATTGATTCCTTGAAAAGCGGTCCTAAGTCTAGGCCCAGCGTGCTTCCATCCTTGACCACATTATCCACCCACCAACATCTAGAAGTATTTTAACACCTAGAGGTAATTTTATTATTATTACAGCTTAAAAACTGGCGTTTCACTACTATCTCTGTAAGTGGAGATGTCAAGCATGGCAGCACGTTAGACCTAGAATGGGAACTGGCTCTCGAGAACACTAGTGTTTGTACTGGATGATCATTTACTGCAATAACTAAACCATAACGTTACTTTGACATAATTACAGTGCTATAATGACACAAAGGTGTCACGTTATACGGACGTAATAGACAATATCGTTAATGATTACCAATTAGTCAGTGTTGTAATCTACCCAACGGTAATGAGCAATTATGTCTAATGTAGTTACTAAACTATGTAAGGTAAATTACGTAGGCAGGTATTATGTAAAGCAAAAAAGCTCATTGAGTTTTAGGGTTCCGTACCTCAAAAGGTAATAAAGGAACCCTTATAAGATCACTTTCTTGTCCGTCTGTCCATCTGTCTGGCTGCCTGTCTGTCATTTCGTGTTTTACCACCGATTTTATCAGTAACGGGTGAACCTAGCATGTTGATATTTATACCAGATCATCATCGTCATCATCATCATTATCAGCCAATTTCCGTTCACTGCTGGACATAGGCCTCTCCTATGGCACGCCACTGAGCTCGATTTTCAGCTATTCGTTTCCAACTGCTGCCAGCCAGCTTGCGCATATTATCGCTCCACCCAGCTGGAGGGCGTCCTACACTACGTTTGCCGAGCCGTGGTCTCTACTCTAGAACTCGTCTACCCTAACGGTTATCGGTTCTACGACAGATGTGGCCAGCCAACTGCCATTTCAGCTTGCTAATCCTCTGAGATATGTCGATAACTTTGGTTTTCTGACGAATAACTTCGTTTCGGATTCGATCCTTCAGAGAAACTCCGAGGATAGCTCTCTCCATAGCTCGCTGAGCGACTTTGAATTGGTGAACTAGTCACACCGTCAGTGTCCACGTCTCTGCTCCGTGAGTGATGACGGGTAGGACGCACTCGTTAAAGACTTTCATCTTCAGGCTTTGTGGTATGGGCGATGAAAAGACTCGACAAAGTTTTCCAAATGCTGCCCATCCAAGCTGCGAGCTTCCTTCTCGAAGTTGTTTCTGCTTAATTGCACGATTTTCCCAAGGTAGACATATTCGTGAAAAAGTTCGAGAAAAACTCCGTTTAAGGCAATCGGTTCCGGAATAACGTGTTCGTTGAACATGATCTTGGTCTTATCCAAGTTCATCCAGAGACCGATGCGTGCAGAAGAATCAGCAAGGGTGGTCAGCATGAATTGAAAGTCCTGCATGGTTTATACTAGATACTGAAGTCTATAGTCCCTATTAGGTGTATAAAAATCAAGGACCTGAGTCAAGACGATAAAAGGTTTGGGCTTTAGTTTTTGGGTTTTGGGTTTGGGTTTTTTTCAAGAAAACTTGTAAGTACCAATCCAATTTACAAACCAATTTACCCTAATTATATATTTTTTTTATTTTTCGGAATTTTTCCTATAATTGGGCTGTAAGATTTTTTTTTCGATTCATTTTTTGGATTCAACTTTTCAACATGGCTGCGGAGAGAGGTTGAAAACCTTATTAAAAATCTTATCTCAGAAATTTGGAAAATAAATTGAAAATAATTTTTTTTGCCGTTATTAAGATGCAACCATTTTGTCGGAACATCCTTTTCGAGGGTATCTATTGTTTCGAACATTTATTCAGTTTTAAGTGATTATGCAAAGAAAGACTCGTGAGGTCCACGGCTAGTCATAATTGAAGTCATAATATTTTACAAGCGGTTGTAAGTTTTATGACCACTACTGGACTTAGGCCTCACCTATGGCACGACACTGAGCTTATTCTTCAGCTTATATCATTTAATACATTTTAGTACGGGTAGTAGTATTTTTAGTTTATTTTTCCACGGACAAGTTAAAAGCATTCCGAGCGCAAAAACGTTGTTTAAGAACAATATTTGGGCTTCAACAAACTGAATCCTGTAAGATTTTTTTTATAAAACATAAACTGTTAACAATGCCGGCACTATACATAAGTGAAGTTGCTAACTTTGTAAAAAGCAACCCATCTCTGTTTGAGACACACGTACAATATCGTATAGCGAAAACAAGATTGCTTAGTATTAGTGTTCTCTGTCAGGCACCAACAATATACAACAAACTACCTAAATACATTAAAGCCAAAAGTAATGCGAATATATTTAAAACTATGTTGAATCATTTTTTGATAGAAAAGGCCTACTATTCTGTTGACGAATTCTTAAATGACAAAAATATTAAGGAACTACAATAAGATGAAATTTAATAGCTGTTTGTTTAAATTTCTTACTTTTGACACTTGAAATCTAATCATTATTCACTAAAATTGTATGACTGTACTGTAAATACCTTTTTGTTATTTTAACTTAAATGCTTGTAGACTAAATCGAGCGGATCTAGCGATATAAGTGAAAACTAACACCACATATTATGTACAACCTAGAACCACAAGCGAATAAATCATTTATCATTTATCATTTATCCATCGCAATTTCAGCAAATCAAAGTTCTAAACAGTTCATTAGTAAGCAAACGTTTTGATAACAATTTTGTGGGGAAATTAATCATTATACTAAATTTATTTTAACTTGTCCAAATTGTAGTAACATTTTTCAACTTTGTTTTTATAGGGCAGTAGTATTTAACTTCAAACCACTGAGATAACTTATAAGACACATAACACATCGTTTTAAATTGGTTTTGTGGTAAAGCTGAGTTTGTAGAAAATTGGTTTACCATGATCAAAGCGTAAATGTATACTTTGCATCAAACGGCTTTGCTCTTTCATTTCAGCTCAGCCTTGTATAGATACCGCCTTAAATAGGTATCTTCATGTTGATTTATTGATAGAAACGTAATCCCTAATGTTGATATAAGCTTTGTCTAATTACTACTTCAAACAAACAAAACCGCCTATGATTTAAGTTTATCTGTTAGTTTCATGCCACGCATACGATAGATGTTACATTTGAATGTCTTCATACTATACATATTGAATTACACTTAAATTTAATTAATGTTGATAAAATTAAATTCTAACCTAGCCTAACCTAACCCATATAATATTACTCTCACTGCTCTCTTTCGCAGGTTCAATACATAACTAGAATCAACAGCATTACTCCATAGTGTTATGAAATCAGAGAATGAAAGTAACTGAAGCACACAGTTTTCGCGGTTTTCATCTTAAATATGAATGTAACAAATAATGAGGGTACATCTTGTCATTGTCGGCTGTGCTAGGTCGTACCGTACCTGGTACCTACAGCTGCTGATAATTATTTCCAACAGTGCGGTTACACAAATTTCTAAGTATAACAACAATTATAACGAATCTACATTTGACTAAAATTTTGGATTGTGTTTAACAATTTACAAAAATATAAAGTGTGTGACACTTCAAAGAAACATAATATTTGATTTACGCAGTGCAACATCTCTCGTCGGATTTGAAAACTGTAATGATTTCTTCCGAATGATTAACTTACGTAATAAGTAGTCATAGATGGCGCCACCAATGCATAATTGGGTTAACAAATGCAATCCACTAATTTCGTCGTATCGATGGATCGAACCGTGGCTTAATTGGCAGAGCACCTGGACGTGTAATCCGGAGGGTGCGGGTTCGAGTCCCGTCGGTACGATGAAATTTTGGATTGTGTTTAACAATTTACTAAAATATAAAGTGTGTGACACTTCAAAGAAACATAATACTACATTTAACTGTTAGTAACACAAATTGTTAAATTAGGTACTTTATACTATTTAATTCTTATGTAAGGAATGAAAAATATGAAAAATTGAAATGATTATTAACTACATCCTTGCCTCAGCCTTGCTTAGTGGCGCATCTTGGGTGAGGCCTACGTCCAGCAGTGGACTGACACCGGCTGATGATGATGATGACATCTGTAGGCAACCATAATTTAGTTTTGTCTAGTTTGTAGCGTTCTATAAAGAAAATGTCAAATGTATGTTTAAATATTCGCGGTCTCGCCTGCCATTTCCATGCTTGCTCTTGAGTGGTTAAATTGTTAGAGCGCGAGGCCGCGATTGGTGGCAAGTCACGCGTGCATCGTGCCATGCTCGGCTTGTTATTAGTGTAAAAACCGCCGAGAATTTACGAATCATCCCGAAGTTACCCGAGCGCGCGATGCAGCGTGGCGAAGGCGAGCCCCAACTTGTACGTATGTATCGAGTTTTGACGTGTCAGGTGTAATTAATTTTAAAAGAAGTAGTAATTGTATTCTCTTTGTAACTGTACTGCAAAAAATTTTGTGTGGAGAAGTGTGCGTGCGCCGGTAAACATACATACATACATACATACAATCACGCCTTTTTCCCGTTAGGGTAGGCAGAGACTACTTCTTTCCACATGCTACGATCCTGACATACCTCCTTCGCTTCTTCCACTTTCATGAGCGTCTTCATACATGCTCGCCGGTTATAGGTACTTTTGACTTGGCCTTTTTTTAAAACGTCTCCGATCTGGTCGTGATACGTTCGCCTAGGTCAGCCTCTACCAACTGGCCCATTCACACACGTCTCATAAATCTGTTTCGTCAATCTTTCTTCATCCATCCTCTGTAGATGTCCAAACCATTTAAGCATCCCTTTCTCTATCTTTGTCACTACATCTTCTACCACACCACAACATTCCCTTATCACGCTGTTCTCCAACTTATCCATCAGAGTCACTCGGATCATACTTCTCAAACTTCTCATTTCTACAGCATTAATTTTACTTTCATGTTTCTTCTGCTATACCCAGCATTCACTACCATACATGAGTGTGGGAACCAACACTCCCCTATGTACAGCCAGTCGTGCTTTTTTAGACACGTTCTGACTTCTCATAAAGTTATGTAGTGCCCCACTCACTTGGTTTCCAGCCAAAACTCTTCGCTCAATATCACTTTCATACTTACCATCTCTCGTAAACTTAGAACCCAGGTACACAAACTCTTTCACTTGTTCCACTCTTTCTCCTTCAATCGTCACATAACAATCAGTCATTCTTTCTTCTCTTTCAAAAACCATTACTTTGGTCTTGCTTACATTCACTTTCATCCCTTTGCTTTTTAAGGCGTCATGCATAATATTAACCATTCTTTGCAACTCCTCCTCCGATGATGCTAATATCACCTGATCATCAGCGTATAGGAGGCATTTGATGGTTAAATCATTCATTCTTAATCCGTACACACTTTTTTTCAGATCTGTCAAGCAATTGTCTATGAATAGGTTGAACAGCACTGGCGATGCTACACATCCCTGTCTAACACCTTTTTCGATGTTAAACCAATCTGTGTACGCTCCGTTTATTCTGACACAAGCACTGGAACCCTCATAGAGTGATTTCAGTGCTCGTATCAAACTGCCGGTAAACAGTACATAATAAACGTGAATACCAGTTGAACGGTAGTTTCAATCTGCGACACCATCAAGCCACAAGGACCCTGCGCCATAAGCGTCTACAACATCCTTGCCTGAGTCTTTGTTTCTGAAACGGTGCTATATAATAGAGGTCTTCAAGTCGCGAGTGAATAGGTATCTTCTAGCCAAGCCTGCTATATCGACACTTACCATCAGATGAGATAGTGCTCAAACGCTTGACTATAACGAATAAAATAAAATACCACGGAACAGATGAAGTAGACTACTATTGTACTAATCTGTGAAATGGTATATATTTTATGTTACTTACAATTAATTACATGATCTAATCTCATATAATTTTACCGACTTCAATAATTAGAAGGTTCTCATATATATTTTTCTCTTTGTCTCTTCTCTGTGTCTGTATATATATTTTTGTTTACATCGAACTGGGTAGCACTTGACCACTATCTCACCTGACGTTAAGTGACGATGCGGCCGATGATGGAGCGCTTACCCAGAAGACACCTAATCACTCTGGATTTTAAGACCACCATACTGTATTTAGCCGGAAACACAGACTCAGGCTGGAGATTCCATTCCCTGGTGGTTCGTATGATGAACGAAGATGCAAATCGCTTCGTTCGGGTAGATGGAATATCCACCATAAATCGGTGGCGCCTTTTAGTGTCTCTAGGTGTCCGAATATATATATTTTATTGCATATGTTTACCGATTGCTCTCTCAATCATCTTATCTAAATGTCACTAGCGCGGAATGTAAAGTCGCTGTTTTCCTTTTTAATACAATCTTAAATTATTTAGTCTAAGATTTACACCTGGTATTATTATTTAAAATGGTTGTACAACTGGGAAGAGACGAATATAGCGAAAACCGCCGGCCGCCATTCTGCTCCACGATTGACAAGGCAGTTACGTGCCAAAGCTCGTTGCCCGAGGAGCTTGTGGTAGTCGTGGCTCTCAGAAGAAGGACATTAAACATGACCAAAACTGGCCAGAGCAATTCTGATGACAAAAACCCGTGAGTGTACCACCGTTTTAAACAATCATATGATGTGTGAACCTCACAATAGATTCAATAATCAAATTCACACCTGGTGTGGTCAAGAACTTGTTGTCTTTTGGCAATAAAACCAAATGTACTCAAAAGCCGTGATACATCATTTTCGCTGACTATATAAATATGAGGACAGAAAAATAATAAAATTACGAACCAGCTATGTGAACTAGACTTTACCACATTTGGAGTAGGCAAATACGAATATATGATTAAGTCGAGGACCGAGTGATTAATTGACTATTATACAGACTAGAAATAATATGGTTCTGGCATAAATCTATCTACTGGAACGTTAAGTAAATTCACTGAGAATTTTGTTGGTTTGGGGTCTCTGGTCCATTATAATTGAGGAAAGGTTATCATTAGGATGGGTTTACTGTGAAATCTGAGCCGCAAGGCGGTGGCTTAATAAAAGGCTGCGTAATCGATGCTTAAATAACGTTAGCTAAGTAAATAAGTTACTTTAATTCTTATGTTACATGTTCATGAAAAAAATGTGTAAAAAATGTTCATCACTTAATAATAATAATACTGTTACGGTTAAACTCGCGTGACGAGTTCGACTGTCTGAAAGACGTCCGACCGGTTTTCGATGACGAAATACAGAGCTAGAAACTCTGGGGCGATAGAGCAAGAGCGGGGGATCGGTATTGTGTTAAGAGGGAGAATAAGTGCTTGTGTATAAACTGTAATACAGATTTTTATTAACGGGTGTGGTATTTGCCGGCAGCACGCGTAGGTACTGACTCATGAAGATAAGGCACCGATTGTCTCAAAACCGGTCGGACGTATTATAGACAGTCGATCTCTTCACGTAAGTTTAACCGTAACAATAATTACAATAAATAACACTCACAGTTTGGTCAGAAGCTCAATAGTCTGTCAGACTGTAGAAAAAAAACTACTACTCAATGACAGGAAAATCAAAGAGAAGATCCTAAATCTTTTCATACATACTAGTATACTGTCACATCACAAACAAAAATAATTAATACATGTTGGATATATTTTAAAATATGGCGTAGGTAGAGCATCAGAAAACCACTAGAGCGATTTAAAATCAGTTTTTTTTAACCCATATCATTTTGTTTTATACAGAATCGAAGGAGTAACATTCTTGCCTGAGTCAGTTTTTCTTATTATAAATTCATCCGCAGACTCGTCGGATGCTGAATGTCTTCTTTCTAGATGAGGATGTTCTACAAAGCAGACCGCATCATGGACAATGAAATTGAGAATGCAGTCAAACCACAAATCTAGAGTCGTCGTCTACGTTACTCTACGCTAAGTCCTATCTCTAAGAAGAGTCTTCACGTGGCCACAACCAATGCTTGAAACTTGGTCAAAACTTCTACGTAAATAAAATTAATGATAACGCGAAAGTCCCGTATATTAATGTTTATAACTATGCGTTTAGATTGCGAAAATTTGAAGCTTACAACTATCCCTAAGAAATAATAAAATTATCTTTTCGCCACATCACAAATTAACAATAGTAAAAATGATGGTAGAAACGAAATTACCCAGGTACTTACCACTACCTCCTGATTAAATGATGCGCTCACATAAAACTAGAGAAATATAGCATAATAAAGATAAAACGAGAACTCATCGTAATAAATTCTGCCACAACATACCGCAATTGGGCATGACCACGGAAAGGTGAAAAAAGTATACCACAACATTTTTCGCGCATTAATAAAGAAAAATTTCACACCTGAGGGCCTACCGCGAATTACAATTGCGCGTCTTCCTGTTTCGTTTTCGGTTTATATAAACTTGATACATTTAGATTGCCAACAATTGTTTGAAATATATTTAGTCATTTCCATGGTTTTATCTACCCTATCTTCTTACAAATTACGTGTAATTGATCTTAATTACCAAGGAATGCTATGTACTTAATATTGTATGTGTAATAAATATGTATTGTTATATATCTTTGGCACGCTATGTAGCCCTATACGGCTTGGCCTTTATATATTACAGGCTGCTATTGGAGTTCGCTTCGGACAGTCCGTTTAAACTCTGTAACAGATCGTATGTGGCATTAGGTACATAGAGCCCTCTCTAGTTATTATAGAATAATCGTTGTAGAAACTTGCATACGCCCTATAGGTATATGGGCTATTCGTGATATCGATGATACGTATTTGCTCAGAGTACCTAGTGCAGTTTCTTTAGATTTACTTACTTACGTGACCACGTTCAAGTAAACGCAGATTAATTGTATGAAAACTGAAAGCGCCATCTATTGTGCATAATAGGTAACATAAAATCCATACAAATCTGCGTATAATTTAACGTGACCGAGTAAGTAAACACATCTAAAGAAACTTGCACAAGGCACTCTGTAATTAGCCAAAACACGATCGAGTTCTCGCCACACGGCTTAACACAAGATGAAAATAAATAATTGATTAGACGCAGGTGACTCAATCGTAAATACCAAATAATATAAGCTTTTGTAGATACGGAAAAATATGATACATTTTCGATTTGAACCTAACCTGAAATTCTAGTGATGTGTGTGCACATGTGACGGGTGTATAAATTGTATATTGTAAAGCTAATACATTTTCAAAAAACTGATCTATGACTAAGATCGGGTACTATGATATGTATACCTACTATGATCGGGTGACTGACTACCCGAGATTTAAATAAACTTGTTTCTACGGCCCTAGAAGCATATTATATCGATGTTCCGCCTGACTTGCTACCAAAAAGTAGCTTACCACTATCAACCGTGTATTATATTCTCTTTGACTATCAAGGCATAAATCTGCCGCTATAACCTTACGGTGTTCCAGCAGCACACAGCCCTTGAGAGTCAGAGTATTCTAGGCCTAGTGTGTTCACCATCTTCAACCACATTATCGCACATTATGAGATGTATAATACATTATTTTATTCAACCATAATCAATACAATAAATATAACCATTAAAAGTTATTATGAAAAAAAGTGGTTGAGCGGGGTATTTTGCGCTTAATTCTATCGCCTGCAAATTATAATATTTTCTAGGAAAAATAAAATCAGGCTTTGTTTTAACAATCTTAAGTTATTACTCTCTTATCCATTTTATCAAACGCTTAACCAAAAATCGAAGCCCGCATCCACGTAAAGTATCCAGTGCAAGCAGAGTATTTATAAAAAAACTTTCCTCGAAATTCGGAAGCATTAATTAAAGTAAATGAGCCTAATTTCAGGTTACGCCTTTCAGTGTAATTGAAATAAATGCGGAGTTTTAATCAGTGGATGGAACCCTTTGCTCGGACTTCGCTAATTTGAGATGAAGAATGACTACGCAGTATCTAGCTTGTGTTTTGATTCATATTAGATAACGTAAATTAATCCTTTGAAAGGTCTCTTACCTTTCTATAATATTTTTGTATAAAGGTTGCGTTTGAGGGCCCGGTAGCGTAATCGGGAGAACGGTCGGCTTTAATGCAAGAGGTACCGAGTTAATTCCCCGCCGTGCACCAATGGATTTTTTTTATCGAAAAATGTATGTGCGCTTTTCACAGTGGCCCTCCGCTGAAAGATAAACATCGTTAAGAAACTAACAACCCCCGCATGGTGGTAAGATATTATCTAGTGTCCACCTGGCCAGCGACCACCCACCCTCAAGCTAGAAAATCTGTCGCCAAACATCTAATGTGTTCCGGCAGCTATCCTTGAGAGCCAGTTCCCATTCTAGGCCTAGCGTGCTTACCATCTTCGACTGCATCATCACTTACCAACAGGTGAGATAGTGGGGTAAAACGCTAGCCTATATAAAATATTTAAAAAAAAACTCTAAGGGTCGATTTTGCCATTTATGCTACTTATCGAGATTTATTAATCTATGTTCTACCAAAACGTGTTCAACGGTCAATGTTGATTTTGGCTCCATTTGATCGCGTTTACCAAAACCAAGTCAAGTTTAAGTTGATCTGATCGCGTTTATATTCACTAGAAGAAAAAGAAAGAAATAAAACTCTAGAAGATATCACGAATTTCACATACACGCATCGCAAAATAAATAAAATATTTGCAGTGAAACCACAGGTTAGGTCATAGTTACTGAGAAAATATTATTATAAGCTTAGCTTTGCTGTAGATCCCCACCGATCACAATCAATTTGAAGTTAATATAGTATAATAATATGATCTATTGTATAAAATAATATTCATCTATATATATAATAATATAATATTTTAAACCACCCCGACTGATCTATGTACCTATAATCTTTTCATTAAAAGCATCCCAATGACTAAACACGACATTTAAAATCTGAGCTGTAAGTTGGTGAGGATTTGAGTATTCTGTAGAGTCCAGGAGTCCATGTTCTTACAATATCGTTGAAGAAGAAGATTTTCTAATTGATCAGACCTATGAAAGTTGATTTCATAGCGCAATTAACTAGAAAAAAGCTCATAGTTTTATAACGATTGAACGAATTTTCATGCATCAAAGCTAAGAAAACTCTGGATGAAGACATCTATCAAACAAAAAAAAAACTATCAATAATAAAAACAATCGGTTCATTCGGTTAGGTGCTAAGATGCTACAGACAGACACACAGATACACATGTTAAACGTATATTACCCCTACATTTTGCGTCGGGGAACGCCGTAAGGTTACGGCGGCAGATGTTCTCCTTGGTGGTAAGCTACTTTTTGGTAGATTTAATGATCCCACTACCACTGTACAAAAACTCATGATTCATGAATGCACATAAAACTTTCATTGGTAGGTATATAACTAGGATTAGAACCAACTACCGTCGGGTCAGAATCAGGGTAACTATCCTTTACGCCAAAGGGCCGTCCAATATCACTACGTAAGTATTATAAAACAAAGTCCATCACTGCGTCTGTCTGTCTGCTCGCAATAATCTCAATAGCTACTGAACGGATTATCATGCGGTTTTCACCAATAGCCAGAGTGTTTATGAGGAAGGTTTAGGTCTTAGGTGCATAATTCGTTAAGGTTTTGTGTAAATTGGATGAAATGTGACGATGATTGATAAATATGTTCATATTTTATATTCGATGCAACAAACTGATGCAAATTTTGTAGGCATATATGTTCTACCCGTGCGAAGCCGGGGCGGGCAGCTAGTATTTTATAATTTTTTGTAGCCATAATCTACTATGTTAAAAGCAGGCGTCATTGCTTACCCCTGGCCTAGACAAACGTTATATAGAACATTTATGCTCTATAATAATAATAAAAATAATTTAAGATCACATAAAAAACTAAAAAAACCGACTTCCAACGTCACGCTAGTCAATTTAAATATGAGTTAAAGTTTGAGGTGTTTATCTTCATATCTCTGGAGATACTGAACATATCTCGATGAAATTTAAATGGTACCACTTGTAAAATATCATCATTCTCATCATCATCATAATCAGCCGGTATCAGTCCACTGCTGAACATATGCCTCTCTCAACACACGCAACTGAGCCCGATTTTCGGCTCTTTGTTTTTTCCAGTGTTTGTTGACATACATTGATGATATGATAAAATCATCAAAATAATGATACCTTTCTCCATTACTTTTGTTGATTTATTCAAAATGGCTCGACCGATTTCGTTAAAATTTAAATGGGACCCTCTTGGGGGTATACCCTTTCTAATAAAAAAAGAACTATCGAAATCAGACTACTCTGTAAAAAGTTATGCGTAGTCATACATTAAAAAAAATATATACGCGTCGACTTTATAACCTCCTCTTTTTTTTTTCGTCGGTTAAAAAGAAAAGAAAAGAACTTTGTTAATTCGAAGTTCAAAGGAAATAAAGGTTTTATCACTACTTATTATGTAACGAAGTCCCCCACCGCGTCTGTCCGTCTGTGTGTCTGTCTGTCTGTTCGCGATAAACACAAAAACTACTTAACGGATTTTCTTGCGGTTTTTATCAATAGATAGAGTGATTTATGAGGAAGATTTAAGTGTATAATTTGTTAAGGTTTTGTATAAATTGGTTGAATCATGACGGTGATTGTTAAAGATGTTAATTTATACTCGACGCAACAATATAATGCAAATAATGTAGGCATATGCTCTACTCGTGCGAAGCCGGGGCAGGTCGCAAGTTTTAATAAAATTGAAAAATTCCTCTTGTTCAGTTTATTGCCCGAAATAAATTGATGATAATAACACTCTTCAGTAATATTCTGATTTACGCCAGATACGAGTAGCCTAAACTGTAGCTTTTTGCGTACTAAAACCAACAAAGCAACATCTGTATGCAGTCAGGACACGTAATCACAGATAAGGTATATGTAGACAAAATGCTGATTTAAGAAAATATACCTACTCGCATGTGTTGTCATTCTTTATCCTACTCAGTTCACAACAATGACAAGACGCCTATCTCGCGACATCGCACGCTTTTACTAAACACATAATCTATCTCAATCGATCACGTCCTGTTTTGTATTACACCATACCTGTCAAGTTACGGCACTTTGCAGGGATTGTATTGGATGAGAGTGGAACTTTGTCATAATTAAATCAGAATGTATCTTTTTCTATTACATAAGAATTGTCATTGGCATGGCACTAGTTTATTGCATTTGTATATTTTTAGCTGGGATTGCCATGACTAGGTAATACTATAAAATATATTAACTTTTTTTTCGATGTGCGTTTGCGATCTTATTTTGCTCCTCCTAAATTTCTCTTAATCACTTTAATGATATTAATAAATTATTTGATGTTTTGGGGTCACTTCTATATATGTACATGTAATCGGTAAGTGATGCGGTTGTCGTGATCCAGGTGTTTTTGACCGATATCACAAAATAAACTGGCCAAGTGCGAGTCAGCATCGCGTCTCTTATCGCAAACTTAGCGAGGGTTTCGTACAATACGAAACATAACAGAGTTTCAACCTCATATATTTGATTAATTGATATTACCAAGAATATTTGGTTTGGTCGCGATCTAGAAAGACGGGGCTCGTTTACTAGCGCCATCTTTGTCATTTTGCCGAAACTAATTAGATAGATAGCGTTTAAAAACACGTTTTTTTGTATGTAATTAAAGGGAGTCCTTTAATTTTTAACTTCATTGTGTTTTTAGTATTTTTTGTTCTAGCGGCAACAGAAATACACCATCTGTGAAAATTTCAACTGTCTAACTATCAAGGTTAATGAGCTATAGCCTGGTGACAGACGGACCGACAGACAGACAGACAGACAGACAGACGGACAGCGGAGTCTTAGTAATAGGGTCCCGTTTTACCCTTTGGGTACGGAACCCTAAAAAAGGAGTCTCTCTATTCGCCTGTATTTTTTTATTTTTGTTCCATCAGAACGCCGTCATTTATGAATCCATTTAGAAAATTCTTTTGGAAAATTATAATACCTATTTATTAGGCTTGAAATCTAAATTCTTACAAAAACACATGCTTTTTTTCCAAAATTGTCACCTTTACACAAATTACCTGTCATAACGGCAGGGTAACTTAATCTTGTCCACTGGTAGTTTAAATATTCATAAGTATCCTTCAAATAAAATATTAACTTTGCGATAACAAAGCAAATCATAGACCTATACAACTGCAGCAGCGTTCTACCGACATGCCGATTACCGCTGTCGTCAAAATAATTGAAAAATGCGCGACTGATCAAAATCAAAATACAACCAAATTCCAATAAAATCAACAAGATCTGATTAAGAGTTAAGCACCAATCAAATCCAAGCTACTTAGAAGCCACGCCGCGAAATTAATGCAGTAATTGGCAACAGTTTGCCAATTTCCGCATCTTATTCACGGCCTTGTTTTTGATAATCCCCAGGAGGGGCTGGGAACGGTTCATCTGTATAAATAAAGCGGAATAAAGTACCGGAATAATAAGCCCATAAGTGTTCCGCTTCCAATTGAGTGGGACTTCTGCTCCAACATTTAGCAATATTTTCGGGGTCACTAAAGCTTAAGCAAATAACATTTGTTGGGTTGGATGATTCTAGGAATGAATACATACTATTTGTACTAGGCAATTATATAAATGGGATTCGATGTTTTTTATACTTTTATGCATTTTATTTTTTTTAATTGTTACTCAATCATTTATAATGAAAACTAGTTGTTCCCTGTGGCTTAGCCCGAGTTAAAAAATTCGGTCCAGCTTTTTGACTGTGAAGAGGTTCCTATCAAACAAACATACAAACTGACGCATTTTTTATAATATTGGCGTTAACTGACCTTAATAACAGATATGCGTACGTACGTATATACGAGCTTTTATTTATGATATAAGGAAACAGGACAAGCACGACGCTCGCCTGATGGTAAGCGATGACGTCCACCATATCAGATACAGCGGTATGCAAAATTCTGGACTGCCAGAACTTTGCATGTCACCGACTTGCATGTTACCTTGAGACATAAAGATGTTGAGTCTCAAATGCCCTGTAATTTATCTGGACAAGGATATGCGTGTATGAAAAAAAAACATTTGTTTAATTAAACAAATTCAGAACAACAAAATATGTAAGTTTAAGGTTTAGGTTTTGGAGCGTTTAGTCTGTTAACACTAGGGTCGGCTCACACCGCGACGCGACGCGAAGCGACGCGGCGTGCACTAATTAAGAGAGTATTACGAAAATAACTTTATTTACTATACAAAAGATACACATTTCATTGAGTTAGTTCGGCGGCTTCAGGCTGCGCTGCGCGGCGTCGCGCTGCTCCGCGCGGCACATCGGGAAGAAACAATTAAACCGCGTGATAACAATTGAACTTTATAAACTACACAATAAGATACAAATTGCGTTGAGATAACTTGGTGGCGTCGCACGTTTTGCTACGCAGCGCGGCGACGGGGTGCGCCGCGCTGCGCCGCGCGACACCAAATGCATCATCGCGTCGCGTCGCGGTGGGAACTGACCCTTATAAAATGTTTTGAAATAAATCGAGAAAATAAACTCACTATACTCGTAACTACCGTTAGTTTTAAACCTGTAACGTATTATACTTACTATTTAAATTATTTTCAAAGGAGGAGGTTTTTAATTCGTCGGAATCTTTTTTTTTTTAATGTATGTTTACCGATTACTCGACGATGCTTAAATTGATTTGGAAAATTCTTTTTTTTGTTTCAAGGGGTACCCTTTCCAGGTGGTCCTATTTAAATTATAACGAAATCGTTTTTAATAAATAAACATTTGTATTACGATGTATTTATATACCTCGACGACATGCTACTAACTACAGGCTACTTTGACTAGCGCGACGTTTGAAGTCGGTTCTTTTATTTTTTTTAATAATCTTAAATTATTTTCGGATAGCTTCCTATATTTCAAATATTAATGCTAAGGGTTATTCTTGAAAAAACTTAACAGAAAGGGACCCTTAAAACCTTTTTCATTTAACTTAATACTTTAACTTGTAAAACTTAAAGCAATGAAACTTTAAACAACCCAAATACCTTTTGTTTTGCTAATTTCCACCTACAACTTGAGACTTCTGCGACAAAAAAGTGATTTCGCAAAGTTTCAGCGACAAAACTTGTGTTTCGTGAATACAAAAGCATTTTTGAGCAAAGTGAAGATGGATTTTACTTGAAAGATGCATTCTTGTGACAAAAGCTTTAGGGCAAAATATTTTAAATCTTCGTCAAATATATTTCAAATTTGCATTCTTGGAATATTTTCATGTAACAACAAACAGAAACCAAAATTCTGAGCTTTGTCATTTACTAAGAATTTCGGGTATAATTTAATTTTTCCTCAATAATTGGCAGAGAGCATGCTCTTAACATTGTTGGTGAAGGTATGTCGTGATTTTAGAGAAACCACAGGGTTTCACATATTCAAATAATATACGTAATAAATTACGTATATTATTTTGTTAAACACGTACGTAATACTCTTTTTTCTTTTTATGCTCAATAGCTAAGCGATTGAGCTCTATCTCACCTGATGTTAAGTGACGATGTGGTCCAAGATACATTTACATCGTCATTAAGAGGACTTTAAAGAAATCAAATATGCAATTTTTAAAAGGGCTCATCTCGCATGTTTACAAACACCTTTTATTAAAGTTCCGTACCCATAGGGTAAAACGGGACCCTATTACTAAGACTCCGCAGTCCGTCTGTCTGTCTGTCTGTCTGTCTGTCTGTCTGTCTGTCTGTCTGTCTGTCCGTCTGTCACCAGGCTGTATCTCATGAACCGTGATAGTTAGACAGTTGAAATTTTCACAGATGTATTTCTGTTGCCGCTATAACAACAAATACTAAAAACAGAATAAAGTTAAAAATAATAGAGGGTCCCCATACAAGAAACGTGTTTTTTTTCGGCATTTCATGCCATTTATGAACGCTTAGTTAGATAAACGTCCCATAGATGGCGTTATATTGAAATGTCGATCCCTAACACCTTTGTTAGACATTAGATGGCGTTGTAAGAAATAAAATTGTTTCTTAATTATTATTTTTGGTGGCGAAAAATGATAGTGGTATTTTTTGCTCGATCTTATAAAATACTGTAGTGTGGTACGGAATCCTACGAGTGCGAGTCCGACTTGCACTTGGCCAGTTTATATTAATGTGTTCTTAATGCTTTTTTGTACCCGAACGAAAGCAAGAGAGTTCCCTTTTTGTACTTACTGTACAAAAAGGGAACTCTCTTGCTTTCGTTCTACTGTTCACGTCATGGCGTCTACCGAAATAATTTCACAAAGGCCACATCTTGCTTCATTATGCTTTGAATAAAATATGTTTTTTTCATTGCCTGTAAAGTTTACATATTCAAACATATGCCCTTCTCAAAATCGTATATTCAATTATTAGTTAGGTTTAAAAAAAAAAGAGTTTGTGTACTTATGTACACGCGTTAGAAGTTATACTTCTGTGGCGTATGGAAAAAAAATAACTAAAATGCTGTAGTGATTAACGATAAATATTAAAATTAATCAAAAAGATTTTATTTAAATAAAAAAGGTTGTTGTTAGTAATAACGTAAAAATATGACGTTAAATATGACATATACAACTTGAACATAGTCATGCCACCTAGAACTAACTTCACGGTGTAGAATTTAAGTGTCGGTGTGCGCGCGCATCGTACCACCTATAACTAACTTCACGATGTTAAATTTAGGTGCCGGTGTGCGCGCGCATCGTAAAAATTCACTCTCATCATTTTTCTCTATCGCGCCAAAAGAAGTATAACTTCAAAATGAAATTTTCCGAACAGACAAACACTTCACTATAGCTTGATCTAATATTACGATACGATCAAGACATGGAAGTGGATGATCAGACGAGGCGTTAGAAAACTGAAATTTTTGTCCAAACCATACTAGCGGTATCCCGACCCCTCTGACAAACTGGCAAACATTGGTGACATTTCAATAAATAAATAATTTAAGATCGTTTAAAAAACTAAAAGAACCGACTTCAAACATCGCGCTAGTCAAAGTAGCCAGTACATGGAGTAACTATTACATAATCTGCGCCAATAAGTAAAGTGCCAGCCAAGTAGTAAGTCGTCGAGATAAGTAAATGCGTTGTAATACAAATGTTGATATATTAAAAACTAATTCATTAAAAATTTCATCGAAATTTCGTTAAAATTTCATTGGGACCACCTGGAAAGGGTACCCTTTGAAACAAAAAAAGAATTTTCCAAATCGGTTCAGGCATCTTCGAGTAATCGGTGAACATCTAATTTGTTCCAGCGGCTATCCTTGTGAGCCAGTTCCCATTCTAGGCCTAGCATGCTTACCATCTTCGACCGCATCATCACTTACCAACAGGTGAGATAGTGGTCAAAACGCTAGCCTATAAAATATTTTAAAAAAAAACACAAAAAATAAAAAAAAGTTTCCGACGAATTGAGAACCTCCTCCTTTTTTGTAAAGTCGGTTAAAAAGAAAAGGTAGCATGAATAAAAGTAATATCCACATGAATTGAAAAGCCTCTGTTCAGAAAACTTTGAAGTAAGTATTACTATTTTGTTACCTAATAATAATTCTCGTTCAGCACAGACCTATTGTAAAGTCTTAGAACACGTTCTATTCGCGTGAAGTCAATCGTCACCGCCTAACTTAATAAAGAAACTACACGTGGGCACAAAAACGTTGATACAATTGTGTCGGCAACAGTACACTGACGTAATGAAAATCACGGGGTTGTACGTGACAAGAGTCCTGATGTCTGATGCCACGTTTTCACGGAATTCAGAGAGATATGTGACATCGAGCACTCCTTTTGATGCCATTGATAGCTAATCTCGATGTTAAGCTTTCGTCAACACTGACAGTATAAATTATATAGTCAGTTGGCATATTTGTTTCTTTGTTTGTTACCTCTTCATGAGCAAACGGTTCAACTGATTTGGATGTATTTCTCGTCTGTTTTGATAAAAATATTGCAAACATTTTGTGTTTATGATATAAACTCAAAATTTTACGTGCCTTTTGCAGGATAAGTCATCATAAATTCTTGAAAGAATACTCTGGACATCATCGACTTAACCAGAAGGCCTGACCTGGGCAAAGGAAGGGTAATAAGACTAGTCATAAAAAAAACAATAGGTTGCATTTCGAAAGTGCCAGCAGAAGTAAAAACTTGAACACGTCATTTTTGAATATTTTAGAATGACACCTCGCGCAAGCGCCCTGCGCAACTTGAACACGTCATTTTTGAATATTTTGGAATGAAGCCCCGCCTGCAAGCAAGCGCCAAGCCACAGATTATATAATAGTTACTTCGTAACAGATACTTCACTCCCCTACAAAAACACAATACCAACGTTTATTTCAGACAATACAAGGAAAAATGTGTCTAAGGCGCTCGACCTAGCGTTGTTATTACTTCGTTTAGCGCGCGATGTATCGGCGCGCGCCTGATACAGTAAAGGGTTGAATCAATGAAATCTTTTTATTTACCTCACAAAATAACATCAAAATTTCTAACTAAGAGTCGAATTTGAAATCGAGAATGTGAATTTTACGCCGTTTTGTCATTTTAGTATCGGTAACATAAAAAAATGAAAAATATTATGCTTGTTTTTTGTCAAACCCGCAAAATGACTATGAAAAACTTAAATCGTTTCTAATATAGAATACGAATGCGCAGTTATCCCGTCATTTGAATAATAATATACGTTGCGCGCGCGTGAGCAGTGACAACCGACTGGCAGATAGTACCGCCGGCGTTGACGAAAGTTTAAGTATAAATCGCAGTAGCTATGGGCGAGTGAGGGAGGCCTGGCCAAGCGCCCTGCGCTCCATCTTACGATTTTTTGATCAGGACACGTGACCTAGCTCGAGCTTAAAATTTTTTACTCATCCCCAGAAAAGTGCACAACGCCGCTAAAGAAGTTTTCACTTCAAAAATTATGCGCTCGCTCCAAATCAACTCAAGGAAAAAGTGAGTGCAAAAGCTAGTCTAGTCTTTATTGGTTTACTTACGATTGCAGTGCAAGTTTTAATAATTATTAGTTTTACGGTCAGAAGATTATAAATCGCTATCCTTGCTTTTAGTTCGTGATTATTTAGCTTGTTAGCGTGCTTACCTTTGACCACATCATAATTTACCATCAGGTGAGATAGTGGCCAAACGCTAGCCTATAAGATATTTTAAAAAAATGTTGGTCTTTTTATAATATTTCACATAGTATAGAAGATGTGAACTCAATCAGGTTTCCTGTATAATTTGAAAAATTCAAGTTTAGACAATAACTTTCTCATGCACTGCCGAATCAACCAACTTAAAAGCACCAAAGGATATTTATATAATCTGTGACCAAAGTATCAAGTAGCAAACTTATCAATTTGAAAGCCTTGACTTCGCATGCGGGCTAGGGTAGAAGCAATAACTCAATGCAATTTGTCAACCGTTATGACGGACGGTGATTTATACTCCTCAAACTCTGCATTTCCTAACATTACTGAATAGGAGATATGTGCATTTTATTTATCTTTTTAAGTAGCACTTTAGAACACTTTCCACTTCAATGCTGTAATTTGCCTTAGGTAGGAGGATGACGCAATAAAAAATATGAGTAAAGTTATATATTGTAGACAAAAATGTGAGATAAGTTAGTCTTGGACACCTTTTTTAACAGACTTTACAAAAAAGGAGTAGGTTCTCAATTCGTCTGTATGTTTTTTTTTGTGTGTATGTTATGCGACTACTCCGTCAATTGTGAACGGATTCTAATGATTATTTTTTAATTAAATTATTACCTATTAAGGTAGGGTACGTTCCCGAGATGGTCCCATTATAATTTCATCGAGATCTGATCAGTATCTCCAGAGATATGGAATTAAATACCTCAAACATAGGAGAATGTAATGGTTTTAGAAGAAGAGTCCCAAGAAGATTATACACAATGGAGGTTGCTATTGCAGATACTTTTGAAAACTAAAAAATATGACCTTGAATAATGTTTTTACATCTTTCTTCTCGTTGATTTTGGTTTTTGACAAATATTCTTACGGCAACTGTGAGCGAGATAGAAACAAAGGTGGGGAGAATTAATTTGTCTTCACAGGAATGTTCTACCGGGCAAAGTCTTGTTAGGGTGCAACGTTTTTGAGCATACCTAATATTTTTTGACATGACATGACGTTTAGCGAAGATGGCGGCCATATGACGGCGATTAATGTTAATAATCGCAAATGATACTTTTTAATATTCATTTTGGAATACAACTAGTCCGTATTATAAAAGTATTTGGAATTATTGTAATAAAATTGACAATTAATTATCGTGTGTGTCAGATGCTTTTATTGCCCAGGGCCATTCTGGACATTCTCCTTTAATTCCTTGATGACATCATTATGACTAGTGGATATTTTCACTAGCGCGGCATTTAAAGTCAATTTTTTAGGATTCCAAACCCAATGGGTACCAAATTAACACTTTCTGAGACTTTGCTGTCCGTTCGTCCGTCCGTCCGTCCGTTCGTCCGTGTGTCTATATATGCGCACTTTACAGATCTGTATCTTCTTAACCGTAATAGGTACATACTTGGAATTTTCACAAAGTATATATCCGTCAGTGTATAACGGCCCAAATACGAAATTTTATAGATGCATGTAATTTAATTAAAACTTGTTTTGCACTAAAAAGGGTAAAATAAATTAATTAAAAAAAAACCGACTTTATAACCACAAACAGGCACTCAAAAGCGAAAAATTAATTACTTATATATACATATAATATATAATATACATATAATATATAATATACATATAATATAAATATTTTTAAATAATTATATTTTCAAAATACAATTATCTAACTCCATACATGTTTACATTTTGAATGGCTCGTAAGTTACATCACATAGTTCTTAGCTATGTTAAAATTAATGAATTAATTACTTAATATCTATTTATTTTTTCAGCTTAGTATTCAGCATTTACTTTGAAAAGATTGAGTAGCCGTTAAAATACACTGTATTCGGACACAATCACAGGATGCCGTAATCTAATATCGCTCAGCAAACATAATCTCAATGGGTCAGTATAAGATTAATAAACAGAGCCGTAAACAACCCAAGTTTAGGATACATTTATAGCATCCGATGCGATAACGAAGTCAACACGTACGATTTACGGATGAGGAAAAATGCGAACGTGACGACGGTCTACGATGCGACATTAGTTCATGAAAAACGCAACGGTGTTATTTTTATGAGATCGCTAAACTATGATCTTAGCTGGGGATCTAACATAAGGTCTAAAAGATTTTATTACACAACTTTTAATTAGCCAGAGTGGTTGTACTTTTCTACCACTGTATAGCAGCTTCTCGCTCTTTGCAGTAGAGTAAGATGTAATCCTTATAATGATGTAAAAACAATTATACAAAATAAGTTCAAAAACTTAAGCCCGACTACTACATCTATACTTGAATATAAAATATGGACAGGTCAAGGTTACAACATTTTTGCAATATCAATGAAGCTTAATTGGCAGAGCACCTGGATATGTTATCCAGGAGGTTGCGGGTTCAAGTCCCGTCGGTACGATGAAAAATGTTAGATTTTGTTTAACAATGATCAATGAAGTAATTTGTCATTCACCATTTGTTAAAAACAGGATACCAAAATTCGTATCGATCAGACTTTTGGGGATTCTTCTGAGATCTTCGTCAACTAGAAAAGAGCTGATAATCTTCAAATGGATTAACTGGTTTTCTTGAATCATAGATAAGAATACTCCCTGTTAAGCCACCAATCAAACAAAAAGAAATCTAAATCAAGTTTATCCGTTTGGGAGCTACCATACCATAGACACGAATACACACGTGAAACGTATAACACTTTTTGCGATGGGGCTAATTAAATTATATCGTGTCGTGATCGTGAATACTAAAACCCACATGCGAACACATCACGGAAGTCCACAGTTCGGACATAATATTTGCCAGAACGCCCGCAGCCATTTTAGATAGCGTCCGTAATACGAACACGGACGATGCAGTCAGATTAAATGATATGTATTATACAACAATGCAAATAATGCAACGGGTTTTTTATACATTTGTGTGTTTACACAGCGTAACGAACAATTATTCGACACACATTATCTATTTACTTTTTTAATGAACATTTTTGAGTTATTTAGTCGCTCAGAAACAAGATAACGATTCATAGTCTGATAAGACTATGAATCGTTATTTTGTTTCTACCAAAGAGCTTGAGACCAAGGTAGAGAACTATCATCCTCGACCGCATCATAACTTACCAACAGGTGAGATAGTGGTCAAACGCTAGCCTATTATGATAAATATTTAAAAAAAAAACAATGGGTTGTACTCCGGGAGTGCCAGCAGAAGTGAAAACTTGAAAATTAATGTTGTGCATTTGGTCAACTCTCGCCGCCGTCTTACAAATTCTCGATCAGGTCACATAACTTAACGCGAGTTTAAAATTTTTTACCCATCCCAAAAAGTTCACAACGCCGCTAAAAAGTTTTCACTTTACTTCAAAAACTCGTTCAAACGCAAGTGAGTTGACGTACTTAAATACCTACGGGTTTAATTGCTATATCTGCTAGAAAATATCGTGAAAAAGTGAATTTTTGGCAACGTGAAATTACGCAAAGTAAATAAAAACTGTAATTAACATCATTGGTTTTAGATTTAACCGGAAGCCTTCTTTGTGATATTGAGCGATAGCCAAAGTTGAGTTTTGCCTCGCACTGATAAAATATTAATAAGTGCGAATCACATAAACATTGCTGCAATTAACGTCAAATTGCTGATTATAAACATTTTAAAACGTGAATCATGTTACCAACACACGATTACTTTAAAACACAATAATTTACCTTCACATAATTTACGATCGTTTAAAATACGAAGAAATCGACTTTAAAGCGGGGCACCCCTAGTCATTTTCGGTAGCAACTTTGAGGTGCTTATCTCCGTATCTCTGGAGATACACATTAAATCTCGATAAATTTACAAAGGTGGTGGTCCTGAGTAAATTCTTTTAAATAAAAATATAATTTTGAAAATCGTTCCACAATTGACATAGAAATGGGTAGGAAAACAAAAACATACAGATGAATTCAGATCCTCCTCCTTTTTAAAGTCGGTAATAATACCGATCGGACGGTCCATTCGTGGTCAATCTCGCAACAAATAACTCTGTCAGCATTGTTGTTGAAATTTTTATTTCATGTGAGGTTCTAACGTTAAGAAAAATGGGATGCTATTTGGAAAATTGCTTTAGTGGGCGGTTTCAACGTATCTTTTACGGGAAGGGAATCTGGCTTAAGTGGTAGTAGTGTTAAGGCGAGTGCCTCTTCAAATGTAATAGATATAGATGTTTCATGGAGGTTGGGATTGGATCTGATTCTGAGTTTGCTCTTTTTGGAACCTATTCTATTAAGTCAGTCCATTGACTGTTCGCATTAAATTAAACTGAGATATAAGACGTCTAAAATACTTCTTATATATCAGTTTACTTTACTTCGGGTATTGTAATATAATATTACTTTCTATATTTTGATAAAATCTATTTAATTGTTGACATATTTTACATTTAAATTGAAACAAGTGACATTTTTAATCACAAGATTTTTGTAAAGACGTTGCCATGTATGATGAAAAGTGCTAATGATATCAATAGATTTGAGCCCAAATTCGACTTTTCTACTATTTTCCATTACAGTCTTCCAGACCTACAGCTCGGCTTCATCATCGGGTCAGCTCGATGGTACCGTATTATTGCATTGTCACCAAAGATACGCAAGTAAGTATACCAAATTTGAGTCCAAACGAACGTCACAAAGTAGATTTCTGTTTTATAGCATAAATTATTAATTTCGTCTTAGCTTTGCAACAGGCGAGTTTCTGCCGTGTCCTGTTATGAAATATTATTTATAGAAGTAAAAAATTGGTACATTACATTTGGTACATTCAACCTTTACTATAATAGAAAGAAAGCTGGAGTAAACAAAGTCATCTGGCACTTGAAAGAATAACACATACAAAATGAACCGTCGCTAAAAGACTTATTTGTCGCAACCGATTGACCGCTGAACGTTCCCTTTATAGCACATTAGCACAAAAGAAGGACTATTACGTCGGCTGGATCCGCGTAACGACACTCATAGTTCACGCTCAATCGTTGGATTAAGCCTCCATTTGTATCAGTCAGGAACTGTCGCGTTTACCCTATTTAACAGAAGAGGGGTTGAAGAATCACCCTGTTAACAGAGCGCTTAGTCTGCATTAACTGACGATTTTGTTAACTGGTTTAGAGATAACGATTTAATGTTGTTTTATAAGTAACTCGAGGTATTAAGTACTTACCTAATAAAAATAAGTAACTTAAACATTACACTTCTATTAATATGTTTTCTTCATTACCCAGACGTTGCTCGACCATATGTAGATTTTTTTTTATTTTTTTTTATTCCAAAATGGGTATCGCTTGACCACTATCTCACCTGATGTTAAGTGACGATGCGGTCGATGATGTAGCGCGCTTACCCAAACGATACCTATTCACTCGCGACTTGAAGACCCCTATGTTGTATCTAATCGGAAACATAGACTCGGGCAGGGAATTCCATTCCTTGGCAGTACGTATGATGAAAGAAGAAGCGTATCGGTTTGTACGCGTAAATGGTATATCCACCATGAAGCGGTGGCGCCTCTTAGTATCCCTGCAGTCCGATTATAAAAAGGGGATGGTGGGAAAGATTTCACAGCGTACGTGCCTGTGAGCTTGTGCGCATAGCTCCGATTGATGAATGTCAAACAAACAATATGTCTTTGAACGCCTCAAAGCGAAGAGCCCAAAAAACTGCTTTTTTCATTGCCGTAGTAACAAATAGTTAAGACTAATGGTCCGTCTGAGGCTCTATCACCTCTTTTTCGACTATTCAACCGTAAAATAGAAATATTTTTTTACTTGAAAAGGTAAAATGGACTGTTCAGTGCAGAACGTTTCAGAGTATGCTGTCTATAATTTGAGTTTAGTTTCTCGATTAAAGTGTATTTTAATTTATATTTTGAAGTTAATCTTCTAATTGCGCGTTAAGGGCAAAATTGATGAGAGTGCACTTTGACATTCATAAGTGTTCGATGCACCTAAATGAAAAATAAAAAAAGGAAATGAGTGAATTCTTACCATGCGCACACAGTGACAGATATTTTTTTACTTTACCACCACCACATCCAATGGCACAGTGGAGGAAAGGTAGGCTCTGATGCCAGAGGTACCGGGTTCAAATCCACGCCGTGCTCTAGTGGTTTTTATATCTAAAAATGTATGCGCGCATTTCACAGTAGCCCTTCAGTGTAGGAAAACATTGTAAAAAAATTCCAAACCTCCGCATGATGGTAGGACACTATCTAGGATCCGTCTGGCTAGCTACCACCCTCAATTTGGAAAATCTGTCGCCAAACATCAAATGTGTTCCAGAAATGGTTCCAGTAGCTGTCCTTGAGAGCCAGTTCTTATTCATTCCGAAGTTCTACCACTACTGAAAGTGGTAAAGCAGGGTCGGCATTTTGCACATACAGAGTTTGAATATATAATTGAAGGAGAAGACAGTTACTCCAGCTCTGGCGCAACCTGGTGCAAGCTGCAAAGGTTGGCTATTGCCATTCAATGCGGAAGGGCCCCAGTGTAATGGGCACCTTTGTACCGGATACAGTTAGGGGTGGGTTATTTTCATAGAGTATTTTAAACTTTGTTAAGTAAGAGAATTTCTACATAAAGTTATACACCAAAATAAATGTATTAATGATCCAGAGTTTAACGTGATCTAGTTCATGTTTAGTAGACAGATAGCATCGTTTTATAGCTAGAGAGCTTCGTATCACGTTCTTTACATAATATACCACTTGTTAAACCATTCAAGAAAATCTAGGTGAAAATGATATAAAATCACACATTTCTAAACCAGACCCTTGTTACATAAATTTAATCTCGCAAAACATATAATTATCCGCATTCTCATTTAAAAACTTACCCTCGCGATTCAAATAACAAAATGAATGCTCGGGAACACACGAGTGGGTAACAAAAGTTACAGACGACTGGGGCGAAGCCGTGGAAATTAAAATTTGCTCAAATTATTCCGTATGTTAGCGCAAATGGGTCAGCGCTTGTTTTTGCTAAAAGGGGTATTACACCACACTGAATCAGAGTCCCGGATTATGGGTGGGTGTGGCCTCTAATTAGGCACCGTAACTCCCTAAGTGTTATTACACTGCCCATATAGGCGGCAAAGCTAGTGTAGGTCGCTCTCCAGCTAGGTGTAGCAATGATGTACGCAAGCTGGCTGGCAGCGGTTGGAAAAGAATAGCTCAAAATCTAGCTCAGTGGCGTGCCATTGGAGAGAGCCTTCGTCCAGCAATGGACGGAAATTGTCTGATAATGATGAGATAGGCGGACAAGGTCTACTTATGCTTCTAATTATGGAACCTTGCTGCCTTACTCTTATTACACGTCCCTGATTAAGGAGTTAGGGACCTACATTATGTATGTATGGTATAATACCCCTTTAAGAGAAATCCCAGTAATGAATAAAACATTAAAAATATCGTGCGGATAAACGCGACACATTGTTCATGGCTCAGGATAATCTCTGTCCGTGAGTGTTTACTGAAATTTGATGCTTTTGTGCGATTTAGGATGTTTGATAATATTTCTGGGGGAGTTATCAGATTTTACAAATATGAGAATGATAAACAACACTTAACCGATGCTCTGTAAGCACCAACTTAAAAAAATGCATGTGCAAAAATAAAATGCAAATTATACATTTTTTTATTTATAATTATTGTGTTTTGACGGGAAAACTAACGGGTACGGGGGTATCCGGTACAGTTTTTCAAAGTTGTTTTTAAACTGCGAGTAAACTGAAAAGTGACATTGACTTTGGTATCTTTGTAAGAACTCAAGAGTTTACAACTGAGCATCGTCCTTATAAGACATAACAACAAATGTTACATAATAGAAGACTTATATGAATGAAAAGCTTATATTAAAACATACTCGTAATGGCTTAACAAACGAATTTACATTTTAATAGGTTCGATTAAACACATTATTATCCGTTCGCTCAGACGCCATTATTGCACTCAATGAGGCAGTTTCTGGACTGAATTTTACGCATTGGTTTTTAAATAGTTACGGAATTAATGAGCCAATTTGGTTATTTAGTAAAGTGCCCGTGCTCGCTTGCTTCGTTAGCCAAAATATATGTTACTAGCTGTTCCCGCGACTTTGTCCGCGTGGAATAGTGCTTTGGGTAGCATTTTTAATTATTTAGGCCTATTTGTTTTACAAATAAGACACATACGTATAAATACTTTATCGTCGTCTGTCTGCCTGTTTGGGTAAGCACACTTAGATATATTTTCCCACCTACACCGCGCCGTACCGTGCCACCCCCCTTCTTCACAACATAACTTCAGTTTCACATTTTGTATTGACTCCGTAAATGTTACATTAAGATAGCTCTAATATTTTATCTCTTGGTCGCAAACTTATAAAACATTTACATAAACCTTACATATTTCCATACAGACTTTTATCACTTATTCCTAAATACTACTATACAATATTTCATCCCCCCTTGAAACCCGTTACAACCCATTTTTTGCATTAAAAAGTAGCTTATGTCCTTTCTCAGGCTCTTGGCTATTTGTGTACCAAATTTCATTCAAATCGGTTTAGTAGCTTAGGCGTGAAAGTGACACAGACAGACAAACAGAAAGAGTTACTTTCGCATTTATAATATTACTAGCTGTACCCACGACTTCTTCCGCGTGGAATTGTGTCTTTCGGTAGCATTTTTTAATATTTAGGCTAATTATTTTACAAATAAGACACATGCGTATCCCACCTACACCATACCGTACCACGCCGCGCAAATCCCCCTCCCCTCTCCCTCCCCCTCGCCCTTCCCCTCCCCTCTCCCTCTCTCTTCCCTCCACCCCTTTCTCCTCACTTCCCTCTCCCCCTCCCCTTTCCCCCACTTCCCCTCCCCTCCCTTCTCTCTTCCCCCACTTCCTCTCTCCTCCCCGTCTCTCTTCTCCCCACTCCCCTTCCCTCACTTCCCTCTCCCCTCCCCTTCCACTCACTTCCACCCTCCCTCCCCTCCCCTCATTACCCCCTCCCCTTCTCCCTCCCCCGTCCCCCTCACAAACTTTGAATGACGTATTAATTTGTATCGAATCAAAATCAGCCTAAACAATAAGTTTCAAGCTTCTAGCTTTAAAAATGACGATACTTCCATACAACTTTTCATACCCCTTTTAACCCCTTACAACCCTCTTTTCGCATCAAAAAGTAGCCTGTGTCCTTTCTCAGGCTCTAGACTCTCTGTGTACCAAATTTCATTTAAATCCGTTCCGTAGAACCATTTCTATACAAACTTTCATCCCCTATTGTTATTTTACACCCTTGAGGGTAAAACTTTCAGAAACTTTGAATCTCAAATTTATTTATATCAAATTAACAGCCTACAAAATAAGTTTCAAGCTTCTAGCTTCTAAAATGACGACACTTCAATATAACTTTTCATCCCCCCTTTCAACCCCTTACAACCCTTTTTTCGCATTAAAAAGTAGCCTATGTCCGTTCTCAGGCTCTAGACTATCTGTGTACCAAATTTCATTTAAATCGATTCAGTGGTTTTGGCATGAAAGTGACACAGACAGACAGACAGAGTTACTTTCGCATTTATAATATTAGTTAGGATTAGGATAGTTAGGATATATTATTCGTTTTTGAAGTTTTCCTCTTCTCGAGAGACTCTCTCTCGGTATCACTAAACCCCCGCCATAGAAAAGATAATAATACTACGCCCCCGCCCTGAGACCCTCAGGGAAAGGGTGGTTCAGTTCCCCCGCTACAGAAAACTGTGTCTCCTAGCACTTTGCTCAGGATTGTTGTGTTTCTGCATGATGTTTGTGTTTATGTTTGAGTCCAGTTTATCACAATACATGTGTAGACTTATATTATATTATATTATATTATATTATATTATATTATATTATATTATATTATATTATATTATATTATATTATATTATATTATATTATATTATATTATATTATATTATATTATATTATATTATATTATATTATATTATATTATATTATATTATATTATATTATATTATATTATATTATATTATATTATATTATATTATATTATATTATATTATATTATATTATATTATATTATATTATATTATATTATATTATATTATATTATATTATATTATATTATATTATATTATATTATATTATATTATATTATATTATATTATATTATATTATATTATATTATATTATATTATATTATATTATATTATATTATATTATATTATATTATATTATATTATATTATATTATATTATATTATATTATATTATATTATATTATATTATATTATATTATATTATATTATATTATATTATATTATATTATATTATATTATATTATATTATATTATATTATATTATATTATATTATATTATATTATATTATATTATATTATATTATATTATATTATATTATATTATATTATATTATATTATATTATATTATATTATATTATATTATATTATATTATATTATATTATATTATATTATATTATATTATATTATATTATATTATATTATATTATATTATATTATATTATATTATATTATATTATATTATATTATATTATATTATATTATATTATATTATATTATATTATATTATATTATATTATATTATATTATATTATATTATATTATATTATATTATATTATATTATATTATATTATATTATATTATATTATATTATATTATATTATATTATATTATATTATATTATATTATATTATATTATATTATATTATATTATATTATATTATATTATATTATATTATATTATATTATATTATATTATATTATATTATATTATATTATATTATATTATATTATATTATATATATATATATATAAGTATTATATATATAAGTAAGGAATTCTATTCTATACATACTAGCCGCGCCCCGCGACTTTGTCTGCGTTGAATCCTGGCTATAAACCTTCTTCTTGAATAACTATCTATTGACGAAAACCGTATTAAAATCCGTTGCTTACAAGATCATAGTGTACAGACGGAGAAAGCAATTTTGTTTTAAACTATGTAAAGATATGATTTAAAGTGTGATCCGTATGCGTCTTATTTAGTTATATTATTAAATTGTTTCATAATTTTTGTACAAAGTACAAATTAGTACAAAAAAGTACAAATTTTAGTACTTGGTAACACCTACAGTAATCAGCGGAACAATTTTTTTTTATTAGTCTGACGTCGACGATTGAGTGAAAACTGAATAGCTCATTACTTTAATTTTTTTCTTTATTGAATTCAAAGTGATAATATATAATTTTTTTATAAATATAATAATTTGATATTTGACTTGTATACGTGCAACTTTTTTATTTGCCTATATACAGAATAAATGCTCTTAGCTTGTGTTGTTGTGTTGTTGTGTTTTTCTATATTGGATACTTATTAAACAGACAGTATATTAATTATATTGAGAAAAATAATTGACATTGACCCCTGATATAATTCAATTATACTTCAGATCCAAAGGCATGAAACAACTTTGCGGTTAAAGATGGCTTCCAAATCCTCGACCCTTCTCGTTCGGTGTCACATTAAGTCTCTGGTAAAAGGGAAGAAAACCTTTCTGCAAATAAAAGGGCTGTGAAGTCGAAATAGCGGATCTCTGGAAAATTAATAACCGTTCTCTTTGGCTATTTTTTATACCTCATCCAGCCATTAGTCTCAAAGGGTTGGTTATTTTTTAAATATTTTTTTAAACTTAGTTGCATAGCTTATATACTACTTATCATTGGTACTTCCTATTTGTATTATTATCTTTATTTTTTCGATTTGTCATTACTTGTTGCAGTTATTAATTACTTACATAAGATTAGTCAACTTTCACGGAAATTGGAAATAAGATCATTTTCAGGGGAAGTGCTGGTGACCTGTATTTACAGGGTTTTTTTTTAAACCTATATCAGGCACCAGTCTCTCACAAGATAGTGTCCTTTATCTGAGCATTAGACTAAGTACCTATTTTGTAATAACTTGTGAGAAAAAATAAATGAATTGAACTAGGAATACTTCCGAAACACCAGTAGATTCAACAGTCATTCAGTTTTCCACTTTTGTTTGCAGATCTAGTGTTGCCTATTACGACGGTCGTATACAGCTGATAGACGGACAATTCCATTCGGAATATGATTTGTACTGGCGATTAGTTCGCGTTTTATTTATTTATTGTGTATCATTATTTCACAATTTTTGGATAAAAATTGACTGAATTACGGAAACATGCATTGAAGGTGTACGTAATACGTACGTACGGTTGGCAATCCTACTTAATCAGAGGAATAAAACATTTGTTTAAGTATGACGTTCGACGTTTAGATGAATGGCTCATTACTTTTGGTATTTTTTTTATTCAAAGCAATAAGTTATGTTTTGTTATATTTAGAATAATAACTATTGATAAGTCCTGACGGTATGACATTAATACCATGGAAGTTGGGGCGGCCCTTAGTATGGGACGCTACTTGCGTCGACACTTTGGCACCGTCATATCTTCCCGGTACACACAAGGCTGGTGTGGCCGCAGAAGCAGCTGAGAACCTCAAAAGGCGCAAATATAGTGTTTTAGACAGCTGCTACCTATTTGTTCCTTTTGGGGTTGAGACTGTAGGACCGTGGGGACCGGGTGCACACAGCATTTTCAAAGATCTTTCCACACGGCTGGTTGAAACGACACGGGACCAAAATGCTGGCATGTATTTAGCTCATTGGCATTTAACGGGGGAATACAGCCAGCATTTTGGGAACTTTACCTACTGGCAGTGGTTTGGTAGACTAAATTTTAGTTTTTATGGTTTTTTATTAGGTATATTTGTTTGTTTATAGTTAGGTAGTTTTAAAAATATATTAGTGTATATAATATTATATGAAATGTAAAATAGTACTTTGATTGATCTATTTAATGTTATTTGACGTGTGTAAGTGCAGATTTTTAATTTTCCCATATACTGAATAAATGCTTTGACTTTTTACTTTTGACATTATCCGCCGCATATTTAATCCAATTATGGGTACTATACACTAGATATCCCCACCTTTCGTCATCCATCCACACAACGTTTTACTTTTTCTTGACCAATATTCAGGAAGTGCTTTGCTCCACTTGTCATTGCTACGTTTATACAGGAGTGTCCCACACACTGCCATTGAAATCCCATAACAAAATTTTCATCGTCTCGTAAAACATATTTGTAGTTGATAGCAAACAACCTTTACAAATATATATATATATATATATATATATATAAAGGTACCTCAAAAAATATTTATAATATAATAATATATAATATATATATAAATATTTATAAACTCTGTTTCTGATGAGCTAAGTTTTGCAAATAAATTATTTATTATTATTATTATTTATTATACATATATATATATATATATATAAAACGTTAAATATATTATTGAGTGACGTTTACGAAAACACTGTGCCTTCTACAACAAAACAACTGAGCCGCTCGCAATTTTGGAGCAATTTTATATCATAATATTCGTAATTTGATATTTACAAAATTTCCACTAGTAATTTCACAGCGGCTTCTATATTTTCTCAAAATAAACTCTAGTACAGGCTTCATAAAACAACACACCGAGCAGAAGCCTCTCCATTTCACAGCAGCATTATGTAAGGAGCTCGTAAAGTATTTATTTCCTTGTAAAAAAATATTGTTATACAAACAATACCATTACGCGTCCCGCGGTGCACATCGGCCAAGATGAAGATAACGTAGTGAGGGGCATTATCGATAGCAATTTAGATTTTATCGATATTCAATTATACTTTTTCGGTAGCATTACATTTTATCGATATTGGTTTAAGTAATTCTACCTTAAAAGTAACAAAATATGTCAAATCATAGTTTATGTTCGTTTCCTACGATATTTTACGTTTGACTTGTCTCCGAAGTTAAATAAATGTTTTGGACAATTTTTCACTTCAAATAACGAATTTTTCCACTCTGACTTACCTTTTTAACGCAACAGCGCCTCCAGTGATAGACAGGATCATTACTTTTCCAAAAATAAATGAACCTTTCTTATTGATACCTATTCAATTCTAAATTGATTTACATATTTCGCTATCTCCAAGTTTCGAACACTGAATACATCTATAATGATCAATAAAACGTCTCGGGCTCTACTGAGCCGGCTAAACAAGATTTGATTTGGCTGTCGAACCCCACAGGCTGATATTTATCTCAAAATAAATAAAATCGTATAATAAATAAAAATGTGATTTTCATGTAACTCTAGAGGATAAAAATATTACATTACCTTCTCGAACTAGACTGCCAAATAAGCCTCAATGCGCACTTAGGCCCATTTAGTGCAACTGGGCTATGTGAAAAATTGTTTGCAATGAAACAATTTTAGTATGAATACACGATATTTTTCTTAATAGTTTATAGAGAATAGCTGACAATAGTTGTCTCGCCTACGCGCCGGCGCTTAACTAATGTCAGCTGACAAAAAATACACATTTTCTGACATAGTTTTCCTCATAATAAGTACTAATTAATTGAAACCTCCTTGTACACGTATACGTATCCAATTATCGGTATTAAAAATGTTTAGATATTATTCTATTTAACCTCTACGTTAATGATGTGATATTTATATCTTTAATCTATAAAGATTAAAAAGACGGACAGACGGACAAACAGACAGACGGACAGACGGACAGACGGACAGACGGACAGACGGACAGACGGACAGACGGACAGACGGACAGACGGACAGACGGACAGACGGACAGACGGACAGACGGACAGACGGACAGACGGACAGACGGACAGACGGACAGACGGACAGACGGACAGACGGACAGACGGACAGACGGACAGACGGACAGACGGACAGACGGACAGACGGACAGACGGACAGACGGACAGACGGACAGACGGACAGACGGACAGACGGACAGACGGACAGACGGACAGACGGACAGACGGACAGACGGACAGACGGACAGACGGACAGACGGACAGACGGACAGACGGACAGACGGACAGACGGACAGACGGACAGACGGACAGACGGACAGACGGACAGACGGACAGACGGACAGACGGACAGACGGACAGACGGACAGACGGACAGACGGACAGACGGACAGACGGACAGACGGACAGACGGACAGACGGACAGACGGACAGACGGACAGACGGACAGGCGGACAGACGGACAGACGGACAGACGGACAGACGGACAGACGGACAGACGGACAGACGGACAGACGGACAGACGGACAGACGGACAGACGGACAGACGGACAGACGGACAGACGGACAGACGGACAGACGGACAGACGGACAGACGGACAGACGGACAGACGGACAGACGGACAGACGGACAGACGGACAGACGGACAGACGGACAGACGGACAGACGGACAGACGGACAGACGGACAGACGGACTTTTTTTTACCTTTTGAGGTACGGAACACTAAAAACATTAATTTTGTTTTTGGGGCGTTGAATGACGAACCTTATTTTATCGATATCTAGTACTTCACTAAAATCGAAGTTTAGTCGTGCATCAAATTGAATATATTCATAATAAAAAGAGCGTCGGTTGGGTTTTATAGCCGAACTTTGTTCATCGTTGACGGGCCGATAGTGCCTTGTCGTTCAAGTTATGTTTACCAATACGGCTCTTTCTTGTCCGATACAATAGAAGCTTAGCGCTAGGTCATATAGAAGGAAAGTAAGTGGTAGCTTCGCACACATAGAAGATAATATCGTTTAAAAACTAAAAAACAACCGACGTCAATGCCGCGCTATTCATTTTCAGTACCAATTTTGAGACGTTTATCTCAATATCTCTGGAGATACTTATCATACCTCGATAAAATTACCATGGTACCACACTTGGGATATCTCCTTTCGAACAAAAAAAGAATAATCGAAATCGGTTCATAAACGATGAAGTTATCCGCGAACATACATAAAATATATATATATATATATATATAAACGGTCGAATTGAGAAACCTCCTCCATTTTTTGAAGTCGGTTAAAAAGGGACAAAAATGTAAATATTTCATCAAAAATATTCGATCACAAACGACAAGTTGATATTTATCTCTTACAGTATAATTATAATTATAAGAAAATATAAAGTAAACCCTCAAGTACCAACAGTAAATCAGTCGCTATCTTTGATAATATTTTTGCTCTGTTTTTAAGCTAGCTTCACTTAAACTGATGGGAAGAATCCGCCACCCTGTTTATTCCTTTGCCATTCTGCTGTAAATTTATCATTACAACAGGCTTTTTCATTCTTTTTAAAAAAAGAACAGTTAAAACTATGGAGAGCACGATATGCGAATAAATATTTATTGGTAACTGAACAATGCTTGTGCACACCACGACGCATACCGATCTAAACATTACAACATTCATTTTGACTTTTGTTTTTATAAATTTATTTGTGTTATTTGTTCTAATATTGCCTTATTATATATAAATATTATTGGTCTTTAATCCCGTAAATATTATATCACGAATTCCTGTGAAATATCTTGAACTGTGAAAAGGATATCCGGGCTTTTCTCGGGATTTTGTACAGATACGTTGCAACGGATTCAATTTGGAATATTCCCTGCTAAAACGTTTGCTGTAAACATCCGGCAATATTGGTAAATTGAGGCGCTGGGACATCAAAAACGTAGCCCAATCGGAAATTGGGGAAGTTAGTAGCCAACCAAGACTTGCAGAGCACAGGCTAATAATAACAAATAACATATCAGGGATCGTCCATTAAACGTGAGGCTCGAAAGATATGGAAGTGGTTCTGAAAAATATCACGAAATACCAGGGGGGTCGCTGTTATATAACCGCTAGTCGCCAGTAAGTTTTTGATTTTGACATTCATTATACTTTGTACCTAATAAATACACGCAATTTTGGGTAATGGGGGGGAATTTAGTCTAAAACCTCACTACATATCACCAGAAGGGGAAGGAGGTTAAAAGTGGACGACCTCTTACGCGGTCAGTTTAATACGTTCCGTTCCTATAATAAAAAAATTATGTACAGTTTCAGCGCTCACCACTGCTAATTCTCTAGAGACTTGGTATCCAAGATACAGACCTAGCCTAGTTTGGGGTTCATCGCTATAGGTATTGTATCGGCTTACATTGTACCTCTATCTACCTTGATAAATTTATTTAACTAGCGACCCTTCCTGGCTGGATTTGCACCTGTCGGTTTTTTTGTCGTAAAGGCTAGTGTTTGTCCACTATCTCACCTGTTGATAAGTGACAATACAGCCAAGGATGGTAGCATTCTAGGCCTAAAAAAGACGATGGACTGCTGCTAAATTCTAGCAGCAGCCCAGTGTCTTGTGGGTGTGTCAGTGAACTTGAGAGTGGTAGCTGGAACGGCTATTATGTCATAAAATAAATGTCATAAAACTCCTAAACGATTTCCCTCATCTGATTTTATTGGCACCTCTAATCGGACGGCCAAACTTTTAGACTTCATTGAATACAAATATGACAATCGCCAGAGAAGGGTAAGCTTATCGTTTGTTATCTCTCAGGCTTAGATTTAGGTAAACATTTTATTTAATACCTTACAAATGAAGGGTACAGTCAATTGACAAAATCAGTATAGCACCCCGTTCCCACTTGTCGGGGGTTGAGCCTGACAGAAAATCGGTTGCTCTAGTGGCTGAACATTCCATATGAAGCTGTTCAGTGTTCACACTTATCCAAAACCGTCTTTTTCGTCGGCTCCAACAAGAAATGTCGGGTGTATTGCCAGCCCTCGACTACCGTAAAAAAATCGTGTCGGATCTCGCTCGCTTATGAGTAAGTATGGCGCTGTTTACATTTGTTGAATGTCGGGGCTTACAATCCTCTCCCCATTACCCCTTCTTCCGTCCGTCTCTGCTGCAGATTTTGCAGATACATATAGCGGCTCCGGCTTTGATCGAGTCAGACAACCGCCTAGTGTGAACAGCCTTCTGTAATGCAGAGGTTCTCAAATCGTGAATGAACAGAGAATCTTCTAAGCAAGCGTGCTCTTACATCACTTAACATCAGATGAGATACTAATCAAACGCTTGTCTATCATGTATAAAAATATGTCGTCTAATTAAAGACAACCCCAACTTCCATTTTGTGCATGATTCAAATCGTACAAACGGATCATAATTAGTTTCTGCTTCATTTCGCCGGCCGCTGGGATTATTCTGATGCGCGGAACCATTTGGCACGGCCTCGACAGAATTGAATTTTGATTTACGTTGATCACAGTTTTTGTTCTCGCATCATATCATTTATATTTTAACACAGTCTTACACTTTTTAAGGATCGATATATATATAACATGTGAGTTCCTGTTGAGCATTATTGCATTCAGCATTACATTAATATGCCTCGGTACTTCTAAGATTTGACCCAGAAAAACATTCATAGATACAAACTCTGGAAGTTAAATAACAACCTGTAATGAGGTATGTAAGCAGCTGATAAATAATTTAAGCTTCCGCGAACTTCCTTGATTATAACGAACTTATTTTTCAAATGGCAGATACAAATGAATGCTTACTTTGAAACAAGAATCACTTCAAATTGAACATTATTGTAAATTCACAAGCATAAGCAAAGTATCCGCCTTACAGTTAGCAACAGTAGCGTGAATTGAATTGTTGTATTGATTTTAATATTATGTTCGATATCTCGAAACTCGGTCATGTAAAAAATATTTTTGTTTGAGAGCATATACTTTCTGTTTAGAACCATTGTGATTAGCCCTATGAGGGTGACATGTTCTATTGTGAACAAACCCTCTATAATAAATAAAGATTTAAAAAAAAAAAAAAAACCATTGTGATTTTATTGATATCTAATTAGTGTCTCCGAAGATATGGATATAAACGCCTCAAACATGATACTATTTGACTTCACATGCCGCGCGAGTCAGTTTCAGTAGAAAGTTTGAGATGTTTATTGCCATGTCTCTGGAGATTATCTTTCAGGTATAATAACTATTTTCTATTTTCGATCTATAAATATATATTATTATTAAGTCTTGAGCTGGGACTAGCTGGGTCTAGAGATGGGACACATAAGATGGCACATTCTAGGGTTATGTGAAGTCCGAAGACAGGGAGAGGACACTATAACTCTAGAATCGGGCCATCTTATGTATTACAGAGAAGGAGACCAGACATCCCAAGGTGGCGTCGGGTTACTGGTCAACAAGATTCTCAGTGACAACGTTATAGAAATCTCCAGTGTGTCGACCAGGGTAGCGTACCTCATAATCAGGTCAACCGGAGGAAAACGCTCTATAAGCTTAGACCCTTTTTAAGCGAAGACCTTCGCATTGCATTGGTAGAATCACTCATCTTGTCTAAGCTTAATTACGCGGACACTGTGTATGGATCACGATTGCTGTCTTGAACTCAACATTTAGTTCAAAGAGTACAAAACGCCTGTGCAAGATGTTGCTATAATATCCCCGTTAGAGGTCATGTCACACCTTTTTTTAACAACCACTACGCTTTGAAAATGAAATCTCGTCGTAAACTCCACCTCGCCCTTCCTCCCTTCTTTTCGGGATTCTTTATTACTGACAACCGTCATACTTATGCGACAGGCTCATCTGGAGATCTCAGAGAAGGTTGTGTCCCATAAGACAGGTCTCACAGCAGCTCTCCACACCGCATCATCACTCAGCCGGTTTTAGGGGCTCTTTCCGCTACTCCGCTACCAGGTGCTGGAATAACATCCTTCCTCCGATAAGGAGTACTAAAACTTTAAGTTCTTTCAAGTTTAAGTTAAAGCAGTACCTGATAGTTGAGCAGCGGAAAAATGCTGATGTAAATAAAGATATGTCGATCATATAAGACATATACAATATATTCTCGCTCATCTTAATAATTTTATTTATTTAGTTCTGCCTTCCAAATGACCCAGCTATTCCTTTCTAAATTAAAAGCCTCCAAATGTTGTTCCTTTCCTAATTAACCTAAAATACATATTTGTAAGTTTTATTATATTTTTTCGCTCCGACATATAAATTTTTTATACATATATTTAGTATCTAATATCTATATTTAATATTATTAAATATATTTATATTTAATATCTATCTAAGTGTACCTATTTTATCTATGTATCAATTTATTATTTATTTTTATTATTTTATTTAAAAATATTTTCGCATTATTTTCATCACCCGCAGGCTTGTCTGAAAATCAGCGTCCAGGTGTAAATCTAGACATAATGTGCTGAGACAAACCTTTTTGACACCTCACATTGTTTCTTGTTTTTTCTTGTTTCATTGTTTTAGTAAGTATTTTAATGTGTTATGTCAAATAAATGATTTTTCTTTCTTTCTTTCTTAACCGAGAGGTACAGCCTCAAGGTTATCCAGGATTACGCACCGACCTCGACACACTTGGATGACGAGGTGGAGAGCATGTATGAAGACATCTCTAGAGCCTTACATACCACCTCTAAGGCTCACTACAACGTTGTTATTGGAGACTTTAACGCCAAACTGGGAGTACGGACCTGCAGTGAATCGACAATAGGACCACACGGATTTGGCAGTAGGAATCACAGGGGAAAAATGCTTGTCAACTTTCTCGAGAAAGAGGTGCTTTTCTTGATGAACTCGTTCTTCAAGAAACAGCCCCAAAGGAAGTGGACGTGGCAAAGCCCCGACACTGTGACTAAAAATGAGATTGACTTCATAATTACGGACAAACGGCGCATATTCAGAGACGTCTCAGTGATCACTAGGTTTAATACCGGAAGTGATCACCGACTTATACGAGGCTCTCTGGATATCGACTTTACAGCCGAGAGTTTCCGAATGATGAAGTCTACGCTCCGACCGAACCTACTCCAAACCGTTGTTGGATACCTACTCCAAAGCGTACGGGCAAAAAGTCCAAACTTTCGGCAGGAACACTTCGACTAATGGAAGAGAAGAGAGCCGACCCTTTGTCAGTTTTGTCAATTAACCAGGTGCGCAACAAAACCATTAAGAAGCTGGTACGACAAGTCCTCCAATCCTCTAACACGCTCTTGATTAAAGAATCAATTGAGCAGAATCGGAGGTCAAAAGTGTTCTGAGCGAACACATGCCTCTGGATAGAAACCACCTCACAAAGCTGACACGTCAACGGGGAACGTCGTCGCATCCAAGTCGGAGATTCTGTCTCCAGTTGAAGACTTCTACGGCAAGCTCTACGCATCGCATGCTTCAAGGCCCGTACCCGATACTGAGGATTATACAGCCACCTTAACCCGCCACTTCACAGAAGACCTGCCCGAAGTCAGCCGAGATGAGATCGTGATGGCCCTTAAACAGCTCAAAAATGGAAAGGCCCTAGGCGAAGACGGAATCACAACGCAGCTTCTAAAAGCTGGAGGAGCCTCAGTTGTAAGCTTGCTGCAACAGCTCTTCAATTCTGTTCTCTTTACTGGGAGAACTCCACAGGCTTGAAACAGAAGCATGGTGGTTTTGGATTTCAAAAAAGGAGACAAAACCCTCTTGAAAACGACCGCCCGATTTCGCTTCTGAGCCACATGGCTCAGCTTGTAGACATCTACAAGCTGTTTTCAAGGGTCATCACGAACCGTCTTGCGCGAAGACTCGACGAGTTCCAACCTCCGGAACAGGCTGGATTTCGAAGCGGTTACGGCACCATGGACCACATCCACACGGTGCGGCAGATTATACAGAAGACCGAAGAGTACAATCGGCCCCTGTGCTTAGCGTTTGTGGACTATTAGAAGACCTTCGACTCAATCGAAACCTGGTCTGTTCTGGAGTCCTTGCAGCGTTGCCAAGTTGATTGTCGATATATCGAAGTGATAAAATGTCTGTATAATGCCGCAACAATGAGTGTACAAGTACAAAACCAGCGTACTAAACATATCCACCTGCGTCGAGGAGCGAGACAAGGGGACGTCATATCTCCGCAACCGTTCACTAACGCCTTGGAGGATATGTTTAAGACGCTGAACTGGGAAAATTGTGGCATCAACATCAACGGCAAGTACATCTCTCACTTACGATTCGCAGATGACATAGTCATTATTGCAGAGACGCTGCAGGACTTACAAAGGATGTTGAATGGCCTAGCTGATTCTTCTCGTCGCATCGGTCTCCGGATAAATTTGGATAAAATCAAAGTCATGTACAACGAGCACGTTGTTCCAGAACCGATTGCCGTAGATGGAATTCCACTCGAAGTTGTCACTAAGTATGTTTACCTAGGGCAGACGCTCCAACTAGGCAAACATAACTACGAAAAGGAAATCCAGAGAAGAATTCAGCTGGGCTGGGCAGCATTCAGAAAACTCCGTCGAGTCTTCTCGTCGCATATACCACAGTGCCTAAAGTGCGTCCTACCCGTCATGACATACGGAGCCGAGACGTGGACACTCACGGTTCGACTCGTCCACAAATTTAAAGTTGCTCAGCGAGCTATGGAAAGAGCTATGCTCGGTGTTTCTCTGCGGGATCTAATCCGGAACGAAGTAATTCGCCAGAGAACTAAAGTGATCGACATAGCTCAACGGATTAGCAAACTGAAGTGGCAGTGGGCTGGTCATATCTGCCGTAGGACCGATAACCGTTGGGATAGACTGGTTCTAGAGTGGAGACCGCGAATCGGTAAACGTTGCGTAGGACGCCCTGTGACCAGGTGGAGCGACGACATTTGCAAAGCAGTGGGCAGTGACTGGAAACAAAGAGCCGAAGATCGGGGTCAGTGGCATGACTTGGGAGAGGCCTATGTCCAGCAGTGGACTGATATCGGCTGATTATGATGATGATGATGATGATTATTAAGTCTTTATTGCTGATACTAAAAAAACACACATTTACATGCAATGGACGAAAATTATAACGGAATGGCAACCCCGTGATGGCAAAAGGAAAATAGGCAGACAAGCTAAAAGATAGATAGACGATGTCAGGTGGTGGGACAATTTGGTCAAGAAACACTATCAATAGAGAAGAATGGAAGCAGCTGGAACAGGCTTTAATGTCACAAGACACGCTGATCACTAAATAGATATAGTAAGTATCAAATAAACATACGTAGGTATAAATAATATATATACTTTAATGGAGAAAATTACTTCTTTATAATCACAAGCTAATCTTCGATAGGCTCTTACTGCAACAATATTATACGGGTAACTGTCATAAATCTTGCAAGTTATTCCTCGGAACCAAGTACTTTTAATACTACAGGATGATTAACGACTGGCCTCGAATGCTAAATGGTGGCTACAGAGCAAAAATTCTGATCCTATTGAATTATAGCTAGTAAACATGGAAGTTTTCTCTTGAAGGTTTTCAATCTCTTTGAAAAGAGGCTTTAGGATTCAGAAATGTATTTTTGATTCGTTTAGACGTTATTATTGTTATATACCGGCTGTAATTCACGTACCTTTAGTCGAATTTTCTCGACCTAGGTTTCGAGCGAGTCAGTCGCTCTTCCTCGGGAGTGAGATCACGCGGTGAGATCGCGATGTTTATATAACAATAATAATGTTACAAATTCACGATAATTTTAAAATCGTTTAGACGTGTTTTTCACTGGCGTGATAGTAAAATGGGTATAATAATAATACCAAAAGACTATTCATAGTCTATATCAAATTTAGGATGTAAAGACGGAAACATAATATCAATTAAATAATATGTACATCCGTAGGTCTTCATTTTAGTACAGATGACTGATTCATTTTAAAATAATATACCTACGATAGTGATCACTTTATTATAAAGTAATTTGGCTAGATGTCAATTTAATAGTAATATAATTATGTATACGCACCTATAGTACAATAAATTAGTCGCATTTGAGTTGTGAGCACCATGTGGAAAGTTAATATGTGTTTGCAATTTTTCGTATTTGTATATTTAATTTATGTAAGTATTTGTATGATATGTAAACTATTTTACGGTTTTTCAACCGACTTCCAAAAAGAAGTAGGTTCTCAATTCGTATAAATGTTATCGAGATCTGATAAGTTATATCCAGAGATATGACGATAAACGTCTCAAACTTGCTACGGAAATTGACTCGCGAATTGGGCATGGAAGTCGGTTGTATTCGTTTTTAATACGCTTTTATTAGCTTGAGACGTATGTATGTTTGTATGTTAGTATGTAACGGAATCTTTGAACATGATTTTAACCCCCTTCAAAACGTCGGATTAACTCGAAATTTGGCATACTTATTAAGGACCAATGACAATAAATAAATAAAAAAAAAATTAAAACAGAAATAATTAAAAAAAAATTCGACTAAAAAATGAAAAATAAATAATAGTTTAAGAAAACTAAAAAAATACGCTTTTATAGAATATCCAACTAAAAAATAGAAATTAAATTTTAATAAATTTGAATTCAAGAATCAAGAATCAAAGCATTTATTCAGTATGTAGGCAGTATAAATATACGCACATATACACGTCAAAATCATAAATCATAAAATAAATCATAACCAATTATCAAGTAAACATAGCAAAAGCAGAATTTAACGCTTTGAATTAGAAAAAAAAAGTAATGAACCATTCAGCTGTCATCCAATCGTTTACGTCAGAATATTTAAAAAAATTAAAGTTGGTTAAAACCAACCATACATGTAAGTGTGTGTTTCAGTACTTCAGACAATTTTTATATAAAAAAAATAAAAAAGTGAAATAGTGAAACACAACATAGAGAAACGCATACCGATCACAGTACATATCATGATCCAAATGGAACTGATAGTCCGTCTGTCAGCTGCATAATATTGTTTAAATAAAAATAAAAATGGCAAGCCTAGAAAGAAAATCTGCGGACAAAAGGGGAAAACTGAATGGCTGTTGAATCTACCGGTGTTTCGGAAATACTCCCATCAGAGAAGAAACACCAAGAAACTCTATGGGGCTTGTCTTGTCATTTTATCTTTTTTTTTTAAATTAATTGTACATGTCAGCTTTAATATTTTAACATTATATTATTAATTATAATACAATTTATATTTGTTCTTGGAACTTGGGGCATTCAGGCCATGCATTTTTGTCATCCATATAGTCACCTATTGTATAGTATGATTTTTTCATCAAATTGGATTTTACATAGATTTTAAATTTGCTCATAGGCAATTGATCAATATCTTTAGGTAGCTTATTGTAAAAGCGTACACAGTTCCCCATGAATGAACCACTAACTTTCTGCAGTCTGAAATTAGGTATAAAAAGGTATTAGGTATAAAAAAATTAAAAATAGTGTAAGAAAAAAACTGGCCAAGTGCGAGTCAGACTTTTGTCCCGCACACGGAGGGTTCCGAATTTTCGAAGTCCGAACTCGAACGCCACGAACTTCTAACACCAACTAAGTATTTAATAAGTAAGTATTGACACAAACAAAGATAATTAATTTAATTAAATATCTAGAAGACCGAGTGTTCGTACGACTAATTTTCTACTGATTCTATCTAATGAAAGCTCTTTAAGTACTAAAATTGTGGATATATTATTCAATACTGTGTGCAAATAAATCTCAACATTGTAAACAAATCGACCGAGGCCCACAAATTTAACAAATGAAACGCTTGCTCGTGCTAATTTTTCCTATGCTGCCATCTAGCTGCGTCGAGGTGAATTAATTTCGTATCGTATCGTATCGTATCGTAATAAACACGTTTTTCGTTTTAAACACTTCAATTTTTAACTTTGTTCTGTTCTTAGTATTTGTTGTTATAGCGGCAACAGAAATACATCATCTGTGAAAATTTCAACCTTCTAACTATCACGGTTCATGAGATACAGCCTGGTGACAGACGGACAGACAGACAGACAGACAGACATACAGACAGACAGACAGACGGACAGCGGAGTCTCAGTAATAGGGTTCCGTTGGTACCCTTTGGGTTCGGAACCCTAAAAATGATTTTATTGTAAAAAAAACTGGCCAAGTGCAAGTCGGACTCGCACTCGTAGGGTTCCGTAACACAGTTAAGTATTCCATAACTATGATTTTTCGCAACTACAAAATTAACTTTGTTTTTCATAGTACTTGTATGAAAAACAAAGTTATCTTTGCGGTCGCTATATCTTAAAAACTGTTGACTGTATCTCGTTCAAACAAATTTTTGTTGTTAGTTTTTATTAAGATCTACAGCATATATTTTTTTTATATTTTTCACTCCCATACTTTAAAAGTTAGAGGGGGGACACACATTTTACCACTTTAGACGCGCCTATCTTTCAAATGATTGACTTTGAGAAAAAATGATTTTAGAAACCTCAATGTTATTTTTGAAGACCTATCCATAGACACGTATAGGTTTCAAGAATTTTTTTTTTTTAAATTTCACTTTCATGTATGGGATGCCTTAGGGATGATACTTTTATATTTTTTATTTTTGTATAAAAATCGGGAAGCGGTTCACAGAATACATCTACCTACCAAGTTTCAATTCTGTAGTTCTAACAGTTTCAGAATAAAATGGCTGTGACATACGGACGTACAGACAGACAGACAGACAGACAGACAGATAGACAGACAGACAGACATGACGAATCTATAAGGGTTCCGTTTTTTGCCATTCGGCTACGGAAGCGTGGGGTGCTTTTCAGGATATTATCAAAATAACCCTTCTAGTCATATCTGTTCATAAAATATTTGGAACTATTGATACCATGCACCCCACGCTTTTTTTTTACCATAAAATCATTTTTTCTTACACTATTTTTAATTCAATTTTTGTTTGTTCGTTGTTTGTTCAACAGGTGAGATAGTCTCACCTATTGGTAAGTGATGATGCGGTCGAAGATGGTAAGCACGCTAGGCCTAGAATGGGAACTAGCCTCAAGGATAGCTGCCGGAACAGATAAGATGTTTTTGGCGATAGATTTTCTAGCTTGAGGGTGGTAGCTGGCCAGGCGGACACAAGATAGTGTCCTACCACCATTCGGGGGTAGTTGGTTTCTTAACGATGATTTTCCTTGTGGAGGAGGGCCACAGTGAAAAGCGCACATACATTTTTTGATAGAAAAATCCATTAGTGCACGGCGGGGATTGAACTCGGTACCTCTGGCATCAAAGCCGACCGTTCTTCCGATTACGCCACCGGGCTCAATAATTATTTCTGGCTTCCACGCTTTTAGGGTTCCGAATCCAAAGGGTTCCAACGGAACCCTATTACTGAGACTTCGCTGTCCGTCCGTCCCGTCCATCCGTCTGTCCGTCCGCTATCCGTCCGTCCGTCCGTTCGTCTGTCCGCACTTTACAGTGCTGTATGTCCTTGACCGTAATTACTTGAAATTTCCCGAAGTCTGTATTACTATGGGGTATTTCACAACAAATACTAAAAACAATAATATTATATACTAGCAGCCCGCCCCGGCTTTGCACGGGTAGAACATATATGCCTACAATATTTGCATCAGTTTGTTGCATCGAATATAAAATATCAACATATTTAACAATAATCGTCATATTTCATCCAATATACATAAAACCTTAACGAATTATGCACCTAAACCTTCCTCATAAACACTGGCTATTGGTGAAAACCGCATGATAATCCGTTCAGTAGCTATTGAGATTATTGCGAACAGACAGACAGACGCAGTGATGGAATTTGTTTTATAATACTTACGTAGTGATATTTGACGGCCCTTTAGCGTAAAGGATAGTTACCCTGATTCTGACCCGACGGTCGTTGGTTCTGATCCTAGCTATATACCTACCAATGAAAGTTTTATGTGCATTCATGAATCATGAGTTTTCGTACAGTGGTAGTGGGATCATTAAATCTACTAAAAAGTAGCTTACCACCAAGGAGCCCCGGCCCGGTGGCGTAATCGGGAGAACGGTCGGCTTTGACGCCGTGGTACCGAGTTCAAACCTTACCGTGCACCAATGGATTTTTCCATCGAAAAATATATGTGCGCTTCTCACAGTGGCCCTCCGTTGAAGGAAAACATCGTTAAGAAACCAACAACCCCCGCATGGTGGTAGGACACTATCTAGTGTCCGCCTGGCCAGCTACCACCCTCAAGTTAGAAAATCTGTCGCCAAAAACATCTAATGTGTTCCGGCAGCTATCCTTGAGAGCCAGTTCCCCAGTCTAGGCCTGGCGTGCTTACCATCTTCGACCGCATCATCACTTACCAACAGGTGAGATAGTGGTCAAACGCTAGCCTATAAGATATAAAAAAAAGGTGAACATTTGCCGCCGTAACCTTACGCGTTCCCCGACGCAAAATGTAGGGGTAATATACGTTTAACGTGTGTATCTGTGTCTGTCTGTAGCATCTTAGCACCCAACCGGATGAACCGATTTTGTTTTTATTATTGATAGTTTTTTTTTTTTTGATAGATGTCTTCATCGAGAGTTTTCTTAGCTTTGATTCATGAAAATTCGTTCAATCGTTATAAAACTAGCTTTAACTAGCTTTTTTCTAGTTAATTGCGCTATAAATTTCATAGGTCTGATCAATTCGAAAATCTTCTTCTTCAACGATATTGTAAGAACATGGAAGCATTGACCTGATGCTGGGACATGTCCTAGACTCTACAGAATACTCAAATCCTCACCAACTTACAGCTCAGATTTTAAATGTCGTGTTTAGAGTCATTCGAATGCTTTTAATGAAAAGATTATACATAGATCAGTCGGGGTGGTTTAAAACATTATATTTTTATATATAGATTAATATTATTTTATACAATAGATCATATTATTATACTATATTGACTTCACATTGATTGTGATCGGTGGGGATCTACAGCATAGCTGAGCTTATAATAATATTTTCGTAGAACTTTGACCTAATCTGTGGTTTCACTGCAAATATTTTATTAATTTTGCGATGGCTGTATGTGAAATTCGCGATATTTTCTAGAGTTTTCATTTGAATTATATACTGTAAAGGACAATTTTAATCTATAATATGTGGCCAAGCTAATTAACGTAATTATTTGGATAAGGATTAATACTATATACTTGAAAATAGCCTTGGAAGTTATGTAATATTTTTTAACAAAAATTTTAATGTTAAAATGGTTACTGTGAGTCAACCTTAAGAGATAGACATATGCTGTCGCGGACTTTTTTGTAGGTCTTATTAAGTTGTACAACTCTTGCATAGAAAATATTCTTCTATCTATTTTCAATTAAGCAGCGTTCGTAAGAAACGTGTTTTTTCGACCGTTTTGTTGCCGACTTAGGTTGCAAATTAGGTCTCCACGAATGTACCTTTGATTAAAACGGGATAATATATAGCCTATTTTCATTCCGAAAGTCCATTCTATGTATTAGTGAAAGAATTTTTTAAATCGGTTCAGTAGTTTTTGAGCCTAATCATTACAAACATACAAAAATACAAAAATACAAAAATACAATAATATCGTTTAAAAACTAAAAAACAACCGACTTCAATGCCGCGCTATTCATTTTCAGTACCAATTTTGAGATGTTTATCTCAATATCTCTGGAGATACTTATCAAATGTTCTCTCTTTATAATATTAGTATAGATTAAAGGGGGTGGTCCACTTACAGGAAACGTGTATTCTCAGCGTTTTTAGGGTTCCGTAGCCAAATGGCAAAAAACGGAACCCTTATTGATTCTTCATGTCTGTCTATCTGTCTGTCTGTCTGTCTGTCTGTCTGTCTGTCTGTCTGTCTGTCCGTCCGTATGTCACAGCCATTTTATTCCGAAACTGTTAGGACTACAGAATTGAAACTTGGTAGGTAGATGTACTCTGTAAACCGCTTTCCGATTTTTATACAAAAATAAAAAATATAAAAGTTTAAGGGGGGGTATCCCATACATGGAACTGAAACAAAAATTTTTTTTTTCTTCAAACCTATACGTGTCTATAGATAGGTCTTCAAAAATGACATTGAGGTTTCTAAAATATTTTTTTCTCAAAGTCAATCATTTGAAAGATAGGCGCGTCTAAAGTGGTAAAATGTGTGTCCCCCCCCTCTAACTTTTCAAGTATGGGAGTGAAAAATCTAAACAAAATATATGCTGTAGATCTCAATAAAAACTAACAAAGAAAATTGGTTTGAACGAGATACAGTCAGCAGTTTTAGAGATATGGCGACCGCAAAGATATCCGCAAAAAAAATATATATATATAAAGTAGTAAAAGGCTGGAGTAAGCAAGAAGCGGTATACTTCAAATTTTATTTTTCTTTATTATTATAGAACATTATTATATAATTTTTCCTTTATTTGTGCTGTAAGACCTTGCTTCTTGTCAAATTTTATAATTCTAGGTCAAAGGGAAGTACCCTATAGGTTTTCGACCCAAAACCTATAGGGGTTGACCTAGAATTGTCAATTTTGGTTAAAAGCAAGGTCTTACAGCACAAGTAAAGGAAAAGTTCCGAAAAATAAAAAAGTTTAAAATTAAGGTACATTTTGGTACTTACAAGTTTTCGCGAAAATCTATATTTGCCCATATCTTATTATTGTGTTGATTCAGGACCTTGGTTTTTTATACACCTAATAGGGACTATAAACATCAGTATCTGGTATAAACTTCAACTTGCTAGGTCCACCCGTTCCAGAGAAAATCGGTGGTGACACACGGACAGACAGACATACAGACGGACGGACAGACAGACAGACACACAGACAAGAAAGTGATCTTATATGGGTTCTTTTTTTACCTGTTGAGGTACGGAACCCTAAAAAGGTGGTCCCCATAAAGATAAAACCGGCAAAGTCGAGTTGTATTCGCCCACCGAGGCTTCCGCACCAATTTAGCTAGATCTGTAAATTGTATGAGCGCTCATATAACTCAGAGGCCTATATTAATTGGCTGATACTATGTATGTATGGAGACACCCTTTAATTTTCTTTTTTTTAAATTTTTTGGAATGTTTCCTTTATTTGTGCTATAAGACCTTGCTTCTTTTCAAATTTTATGATTCTAGGTCAACGGGAAGTACCCAATAGGTTTTCGACCCAAAACCTATAGGGTACTTCTAGTTGACCTAGAATTGTTAATGTTGATCACAAGCAAGGTCCTACTTACAACACAAGCAAAGGAAAAATTCCAAAAATTATAAAAAGTTGAATATTTAAGTACATTTTGGTAATTACAAGTTTTCGCAAAAATCTAAATTTGCCCATATCTTTTTATCGTGTTGATTCAGGACCTTGATGTTTATACACCTAATAGGGACTATAAATATTAGTATCTGATATAAATTTCAATTTGCTAGGTCTACCCGTTTCTGAGAAAATCGGTGGTAATACACGGACAGACAGACAGACAGACAGACGGACGGACAGACAGAACCCTAAAAATGTTATTTTCTAGCAAATTTTGTTCAATCGGAACCGAGTGTACGAGTCCGACTGTCACTTGGCCAGTTTTTTTTTAAAGGGAAATCTAACTTAATGAAGTGGCTGATCGGATGTGGTCAAGTGGCTGGCTGGCCGAGGGTTCTTTTGACCGCAGTTAAATCTATTGAATCTGTTAATAATAATTTATATTTCTGTGGTTGAAACATACTTAACTTGCTATTTAGCTAATCTAAACGTTAAGTGCTTGTTTTTTAAGTTTTATTCACTTAACTTTAATATACATGTATAATAAATTAGGGTCCGATAGGTAAGTGCTTATTTCCAGGGATAATGGAGATCACTTGTTACTGAAATGTCTTGTGCCGCATGTGAAATCGGTATTTTAGCTTTTTAAACGACCTTATAACTATATCCTTAGAAATGGGAGGATATTATATAAATTAAAGAAATACATCATATTATTATTAAATAATAACAAATTAAAAAATAAATTCATGCAAAAATAAATTCAGATGTTCCGTTTGACTTGCTACCAAATACAATACAATACAATACAATAAAATAACTCTTTATTGATCACCAAAGAAATTACAAATTGTACATAATGAAAGACAGTAGAATAATAAGGCAATACAATCGGCGGTCTTATTGCATAAAGCAATTTCTTCCAGACAACCTTGGCATGGAAAAAAGGATACAAACAAAAATTGGAGGTAGCGTACAATACAAATTAAAGATGTCAGAAAAAATATATATAATAATAATACACAAAATAGACTACTAAAATTATAGTATATTATGATATAATACATAAAAATACCCTACATATATATAATAATGTTCCTAAATATATTAATATAAATACATATATATGTATATATAATATTAAATACACATATACATAACCATATATATATTAAATCACAGTAGTGTTGCATTTTAACATGTTTGGAACAAGTAATGGGCTTTTACCATGGATTTAAAGATAGCCAGCGATTTGGCATGTCTAATCTCCACTGGTAGCGCGTTCCATAAATGGACCGCTTGCACAGTAAAAGATTTTTCATAAGCAAGTGAGGAATGGATAGGGGTTAAAAGTTGTAGAGTTTCAGCGGATCTCAAAGAAAACTGATTTGAAAGGTGAAGGAACGTGAAACGTTCCTTAAGGTAGCAAGGGGTAGACGGGATAAATAGAATAGAGTATAGAAGAGAAAGGACGTGACTATTCCGGCGAAGACGAATAGCATTTCAGCTTTTTACGGAATTCTGATATGTGGTTATACTTGCGTAATCCAAATATGAACCGTATACAAAGGTTCTGCAGTCTCTCAAGCTTACTAAGCTGTTCCTCGGTTAAATCCAAATAGCTATAGCTATAATATTATAACCCATCATAAAAGAAAAAATCTGCCGCCATAACCTTACGGTGTTCCGGCAGCATACAGCCTTGAGAGTCAGAGTATTCAAAGCCTACCCTGTTCACTATCTGACCACATCATCGCTTACCACCAGCCGAGACAAGAGAGTGACTAGCCTATAAGTTATTTAAAAATTATTCATTTCGTTTCTACTTGTTATTTCTTACATTAAAATGTTGTTTGGTATGTATGAAGTTAGTAATTGATGATTTCAGTGATTTAAATAACTTTTTATTTTGTTTGTACATCGAACGTGGTAGCACTTAATCACTGTCTCACCTGATGTTAAGTGATGCTGCGATCGATGATGGAGCGTGCTTACCCAGAAGATACCTATTCACTCGTGATTTGAAGACCCCCATATTGTACTTAACCGGAAATACAGATTTAGGCAAATATTCCATTCCCTGACGGTTAGTATGATGAACGATTTCGATATTCCATATTATTCCATATATCACCTTGTTAGGCAAAGATCTTCTCTTGGTTTTCTTCTCTATTTAGGCTGGGAGGTGTTAAAATATTAATCCACATTATTTTTATGTTTTAGGAGAGCTGTCAAAGCCTAGAAGTAATACCAGAAAGAGTCAAGCTGACATACTCCAACGACAAATATGTAGTCAATAATTCTGTAAACATAAGACGATACACGAGGCGAGGACCTTATGTCATCAACTTTTGGGGAGATATCAAGCATACTTGGGACAATAACGTTACGGTACCTCTCCTACTAAACATTATACAGTGTGTCTGGTCAAGGACTAGCGATATTATAATTTACGTACTTATATTTCTTTAATAAAAAAACATACAGACGAATTGAGAACCTCCACCTTTTTTGTGAAGTCTGTTAAAAAACACTATACAGTCTGGTCCAACTTCTCTCACCTCAATGTGGCAGCCATTTTGATTTTGATGTAAAAGATATTCTCTACGTGTTTACAAAAAAGTCATATCTCTCAAAGTTTTGATCCCACTAAGATAAAAATTGGCTTATTCAAAAAGTAACAATATTGCCTATTGTTAAAAAATACGAAAAAATGTTTCACATTACCGGCTTTAAAATAATAAAGTTAAATATTTAAAAAAAAAATACAAAAAATTATGCAATTCGACAAATTATTGTAAATTACTGCAAAAACAGCGTCATGACTCTTATTATTTTTTGACTAAATCAATGGATTTTGTGCTAAGCTAAAATAAAATATTAAATATAAGGCTGTATGTCTATCACTTTGAAAATTATTATCGTTTGAACATAGCGTATGCGCAAGCACAAAAGACGTTTGTTGGAATCCTAAACATAAAATATATTTAAAAAAAAACGGGTTGGACCCAAGTGTATAGTGTTTTTCGATATAAAAAATGTCGAAATATAAGTACCTAAAATATCGCTAGTCCTTGAAAATATATACAGTGTGTCTGGACACACTGTATATATTTTGTTGAACATGTTATATGCAATCCAAAATGTCATCGTACCGATGGGACTCGAACCTGCACCTCCCGGACAACATGCCCAGCCCAAGGATTGTACCACTACAGTACGGCCCTATCGCTACGACGATATTTAAGATCGTTTAAAAAACTAAAAGAACCGACTTCAAACGTCGCGCTAGTCAAAGAAGCCAGTAGATATAGTAACTATTACATAATCTGTGCCGGTAGTAGTACGAGTAAGTCGTCGAGATAAGTAAATGCGTCGTAATACAAATATTGATATCTTAAAAACGGCTCGGCCGATTTCGTTAAAATTTAAATGGGACCACCTGGGAAGGGGGAACAAAAAAGAATTTTCCGAATCGGTTCAGGCATCTTTGAGTAATAGGTGAATATATATATATATATTCACCATTATATAGATACATAAAAATTTTAAAAAAAACACAAATTGAGAACCTCCTCTTTTTTTGTGAAGTCGGTTAAAAATACTAGATTCCATTTTGACCAATTAAGCATTTGGTGTACAAAAATATGAAAAGGTATATATAATGGATATATACATAGGTTTCCTCCATAAATTATTTTTCAAAAAAAATAAAACCGACTTCATAACCACAAACAGGCACTCAAAAGCGAAAAATAAATTACTTAATATAATTGTTATAAGCGCTACCCACTTATCTATTTGAAGTCGGTGCCAGCCAGTCGGTTCTTGGGACTCTTATTCTATAGTAACTAGTAAGTCGTCGAGATAAGTAAATGCGTCGTAATACAAATGTTGATATATTAAAAACAGCTTGACCGATTTCGTTACAATTTAAATAGGACCACCTGTGAAGGGTACCCTTTGAAACAAAAACAGAATTTTCCAAATCGATTCAGGCATCTTCGAGTAATCGGTGAACATACATAAAAAATAATAAAAAAAATATTCCGAAGAATTGAGAACCTCCTCCTTGTTTGTGAAGTCGGTTAATAATACTGATATAAGCTCATTGATCGATAGTTTAGGCTGAATGCAGACTAGAGTCACGACGGTTTTAAGGTAGACTTGTCTCATAAAAACATGTCAACCATAAAATTAATAAAAAAAATGAAATTAACTAAAAATTAACTACAAAAAATTAAGGGACTAGACGAGAGAGGGGTACGTAGACTACGTCGCTAAACAGTTTTGTGTTAGTAGATGTACGCGCTCGCATATTTTTGAAGGGTCGAAGCCGGCAGTCGTTATTCAGAATTTGCCATGCAGCATTGGTGACCACCTAAGCGTAACAACATGTTTATAATATATAATTTCTAGCCTACGAATAAATCATAAGTCAGGAAAAGTAACTCCGTTATAAAAATGACCCAACAAAAGTCGTGCCCAAGCAGGCGGGGTTAAAAGTCGTGTCCAGCGCGTCATTAGTCGGACATTTGTCTTGTTTGACTCAACTTTCATAACAGACATTGCAGCACATGCTCGAAACAATTCCAGCTTTCGTTCCGTTAATTTAAATCAATCTCCAAGCCAATCACTTGTAACTTCGAAAGTGATTCTTATTTTGAATCTACGTCGTTTTGGTTTAAAGGAGGGCCCTTTTTGTGTGGAATTGGTTCTGAATTAGAGTTCCTGATTTATGATTTTTTCGTAGTTTCTAGGTACTAATCTCTTAGGACTCGGCGACAACTTTGTCTAGTAGACGTTTAGTTTGAAGTGTGCGCGTCTTCATATTTTTAACCGACTTCACAAAAATGGAGGAGCTTCTGAAATCGAAATTTTTTTCTTCATATGTTTGTTACCTCAGAACTCCGTCAAATCTTAACCGGATTTGAAAAATTATTTTTTTGTTTGAGACATTATGCATCCCGTTTGGTCCCATTCATATTCTATCGAGATCTGATAATCATCTCCGGAGATATGGAGATAAACATCTCAATCTCCATTGCAAATCTTGATGACATGATACTGGCTAGTGGCTACTTTGACTATCGCGGCATGCGAAATCGGTTTTTTCGTTTTGTACGATCATACATACAGCAATAGTCTGTTTTAAGACTGTCGTGACAATAGTCTGCGCTCAGCCTTTAAATATGTGTATATATTATATACTTATATATACGTATTATATACTTGCTATGCATCGAGGTACATGTAAACGTACGTATGTGCGTAGTACATATACATCGATGCTACTATGCGAATATAACGTCTAAGTCTAGTGCCCTTACATTATTAGATTATGTCATAGTAAAATTTGTCCAAGCATTTTCGACTTATGACTTTGTTAATATATATTTACTGAGCCCCTGACTAGTAAGTAAACAATAGCATAGTTAATACCTATTAAATATGTCACATACTTTTTATGAAATAAATAAATGTATTATTTATTACTCACATATTTATTTTTTATCGTAAGCTTAGGCTTTTTACCCGACTGCGCGACGCAAAGGAGAGGTAATGTGTTTATTTACAATATAATATTCAAAAATAATAAACAAATTTACTGTAAAACATAAAATATTGTAAAAAACCTAAATCTAGCGTACCGCCGGCAGCGGGACAGGGCCCAAGCTACCGGTGGTTAGGACTGCAGAGAGAGGAACCTCCTGACGATGCGTGCCGTGTCAAGAAGAACCGCCTTCTGTATCTGGCCCTTGATCCAGCCATTTAGCGAGAGTCTCTTGAGATGTTGGTCGAGACTCTTCGCTATTAGGCCGTTGGCAGAGACGATTATCGGAACAATGATGGTCGATTCAAAATCCCTATGGCGGTAAGCTCGTAAGACAAGTCAAGGTATTTGCTAAGCTTGTCCTTCTCAGCTTTCACGATGTTCTCGTCATGTGGGATAGTGATGTCGACCAACACTGCCCGCCGCTGAGACCGGTCGACTATCACGATATCAGGTTTATTGGCGACAATAGCCCTGTCCGTGAAAACCGATCGGTCCCAATAGAGCAAGGCACGACCATTTTCAAGAACTGGCTCATACTGACCGTACCGCCCTTCATGATATATTTCCGGTAGTTGTTCGTCTTGATAACTTCGTCAGCAATTGCACAAACAAAACCTTCGGTTTCCCCAAAGAGGTCCTCGAATCGTAGCCAGTTCACTGACGCGAGCAGGTCCACATCGGGCCCTGTTAAGGTTCGATAGAACCGGCCGTGCAGCTCTTTGCTCTTCCATACGTCTTTGCGGTCTTCGGTGCTCAGCACCTGAGGTTTGCGCCAGTTCTCTTTGCCTAAGGAGAGAGGGGTGAAAGTCTTGTCAACTAACACCACATCGCAATACATCCCACACACGTTGCTTAGGAAATATTCCCGGAGACTGCACACCTCACGGTTATGGAGTGTCTTGGCATTTAAAAAGCCTCGACCACCCCATTTCCGTGGGATATACAGTCTCATAACAGACGAGCGTGGGTGAAGCATGGGATGTGATGTCAATTGCTTTCGAACTTTTCGGTCCAGGGCGTCTAGTTCAGTCTGAGTCCACCTTAGTATGCCAAAGGTGTATATAAGTAGAGTCATAACCCAGCCGTTGAAAGCGCGCACCTTGTTGCCTCCTGAAAAAAAACTGTTAAGTCCCTTCGTCAGCGACCGAAGAAACGCTCCTTCACCGACTGTTTTATCCCCCCACTCTCGATACCTAATGACTCTGACATACTTGTATTTATAGGTGTCGGCTTCAGAGAGAGGATCTGAAAGTCATTGTATCAGAAAGTTGTAAATTCATAGAATTTGCAACTTTCTCCCGCTGCACGTGCATGACTGCGCACTTATCTACACCGAATTCCATGTGGATGGCGTTGCTGAAAGTCTCCGTGACTTTTAGTAATTCCATCAAATCATGGAGCTTCGGTGCAAGAAGTTTGAGGTCATCCATGTACAGCAAGTATGAAATGACTTCACCCTCTCTTCTAAGCCGATAGCCCAGCCCTGAATCTTCTAATAATGTGCTTAGAGGATTTAGGGCTAGACAGAACCACAACGGACTCAGACTATCACCCTGGAAGATGCCTCTCTTAATCCTTATAAAGTCCTGTGGATCAGAGGGGCTGTCTCCATCATCCGATTGACAAAAGACTGTGGTCCACTGCCTCATACAAGAACCTAGAAAAGATCTCAGAGTTGTATCAATTTTATACAACATCAAGATCCTCTCCAGCCAGGTATGAGCCACTGAATCATAGACCTTCTTGTAGTCAATCCAGGCGGTGGAGAGAGCCCCTCTGTTGCGCCGGACTTGTTGGCAAATGGACTTGTCAATGAGGAGGAGCTCCTTAGTACCACGGGACCCAACCTTACATCCATTCTGAGAGGGGGCCAAAATATTGTGCGCAATAATGTGCGAATTAATTTTAAACCTCAGAATATATGTAAGAAGCTTGTACAGCGTTGGCAAGCATGTAATGGGTCTATAGTTCTTTAGTTCCGTGGTACTACCGGACTTATGGAGCAGGAAGGTGACACCGGTTGTCATGAATGTTGGCAAGGAACCAACCTCGAGGGCTTGTTGGAATAGCGCCACTAAGCAGTCGTGTGAGCATCGAATCCACTTTATCCAAAAGTTGTGTAATCCGTCCGGTCCTGGAATTTTCCAGTTCTGGGCCGTACGGATCGCACAACTAACGTCTTCGGGGCTAATAAACTAACTAACTAATAGCCCCCATGGATTCGATAGGCTCACACTCGCGCTCAACGACGCTCATCCAATCGCCCTCAGTGTGTTCACCGACCAGATACTACGCCAGAAGTTATTCATGGTAGTAGCATCCGGACACTGCCCCTCATTCACACGTTGATTGGTTCCTTCTCAACCTCGGTATACCTTCCTTTGGTCACTTTGGAAGAGGCGATTTTGATAATAGCAATCTAAACGCGCTCTATAGCGACGAATACGGTTTGCCAATGCATAAACTTTCTACTTCAGAATGTCAATGCGTTCCGTGACACAAGTTATGTAGTCCCGGGGTCTTATCCCAGTCCCAGCAAAGGCCTGGTTCACGAAACGCATGACTCGGGGGCGATGATTACACCCTCTGAAGCAGATCAACTTCGCAATAAGAGTCCTAAACATATTGATGCGACACTCGATTCGTTCTTGCCACGCAGGGATAGCGGGGCGTTGCGGTATTTGGTCAGTATCCGGAAACTTGACGCGAACAACGCGACACGCCGCTATAGCCGCGCAGTAAAGAATCGAGTGTGTATCAACAAATTTTTCGCTAGTCTGCATATATGGGACTAGCAAGGTTTAGGGCTCCCATTAACGCCAGGTTACTTTTATTCATTGGCAAACGTGGTAGTCGCGGCCTAGAGTCAGGAGTAGTGCGATACTCTAAAATCGCGTCTTCCAAAGCCCTCATCAAACGCTCATTAGTCTGGGTACTTACGTTAGTATTCGTACAATCGTCTGCGTCTAGCGCGGCATTCGCCGGGGCAGACGTCGAAGCCGAGCCTGTCGGCCCCTGCGTCGACGACACACTGAGCGGGTCCCGCGCTAAAGCAGAAGTAGTAGGAATAATAGGTAACGCCTCCAGACGCAGCCGATCAAGTGCAGAGTCGTCCAACAGCTTGAGCCGCTGGATGGCCCGCACCTGATCCGATAGTCGTTGTGCGGTAACGGTGACGGCTGATTCAAGGACCTGAAACAGAGGTAGTATCCTATCACGGTACGCGGTCAGGTTAGTTCCTCCCTCTGTAGCCCCGTAGTAGGCGCGCATGCAGTTCTCATTTAAAGACTTATTTATTATTATTTATGTTTGTGTGGGTCAAACCTTGGAAGATATTATTTAGAACCACTTCTGGCGTTCGATTGGACTCAAATTTGGTATTCTTGCGTATCTTAAGTGACAATGTAATAATATGGTATATTATTAGAGCTGAACTGATGATGGAACCTAAGTAAGGACTGGAACTTCGTGATTTCACATGGTAGGACAGTTGAATTCGAAAGTTGAATTAGTGTGTATTTTGTTATCATTAGTACATTGTATTACTCGTGATAATGATAACATGTTTACAAAAAGCTTGTGTTTAATTAAAATAACTTAGGTAAGTATCATATTTTCAACCGACTTCCAAAAACAAAGGTGGTTCTCAATTCGTCTGTATGTTTTTTTTTTATGTTACGCGATTACTCCGTCAATTCTGAATCGATTCGAATGATTCTTTTTGTTATCGGTAAGGTACGTTTTCGAGGTGGTTCCACTGTAATTTCATTGAGATTTAATAAGTATCTCCAGAGATATGACGATAAACGTCTCAAATTTGCTACTGAAATTGATTCGCGGGGCATGGAAGTCGGTTGTCTATAAACTATATTTTTATTTTTTTGTCGTCGCAGTTCACATATAAGTTTATTAAGGCGGATTAGAACTAGCCACATTAGTTGAAAGTCATGGCGATTGTTACTTTTTATATAAATCATCATCATTACTAGCCACTTTCCGGCCACTATTATATATATATTCTACTATGGCACACACTGAGCTCGATCTTCAGCTATTCGTTTCCAACTGCTGTCATTTGACAATATATTATAATGAAATTTTATACAGTTTATTTTATTGGACCCAGATGTTTTGTACATCTGTTGCAGCAAGCACTATTACAGCAGACGACTACTAAGCCCCTAAAGTTAATTGAAAACGCGTTTTAATAAATAATCATGCTTGTTTTAGAATGAAAGATGCAAGTGCCAGAAAACGAACATAACATGACCCCGTCTTTCCAATAAACATAAACACCTTCATCGGCTACCATCACACGAGACAGTGATGAAACGCTAGCCTAGATAAGATATATAAAACCCAACCTCACCTTATCTTATGTTTTTTAGGTTGATGTAATTCTCTACGAATATCTGCACAATGAGTACAAGCGTTCATTTGTAGAGTTTCATTTCAAACTCTGTGATTTGATAAATAAAGACCAATTTTTCGGCGTAGCTATACGTAATCGAGGAATAACATGTCCCCTTAAAGTGGTAAGTGATGAAAAGAAAGCTTTAGGCAGCGCGCTCAATCTTAGCAGCGCTTACAGTCACAATATTACCCTTAGGCTAAGCACGCACGCGATGTTATTTGTTGTGGCAATAAATCGCACTATTATGTACAAAATACACAAACGATTTTTTCCGCAGTGCGCGGACTCAGTAGTATGCGCACCATATTGCCGTTGTTCACAGATTGACGCATAAAATCCGCAACGGATAAAAACTGCAGTGCGCCCACAGCCTTATACACGAATAGTGAAAATTAGCACCTCGTTCGTGCCTTAAAGCGACCATTGACGTCAACCCACGAGTTCCCATAAAATGTTCGAAAAATTCGGTTCACATCGTCTTTTTCTGATGCACGTGGCACAATTGCGAAGGACCTTTTTACTAAAACTGCTGAAAATATTTAATTTCATCATCATCATTATCAGCCAGTATCAGTACACTGCTGGACGTAGGCCTCCCCAAAGACACGCCACTGAGCCCGATCTTCGGCTCTTTGTTTCCAGTCACTGCCCACCGCCCTGCAAATGTCGTCGCTCCACCTAGTCACAGGTCGTCCTACGCTACGTTTGCCGATTCACGGTCTCCACTCTAGAACCAGTCTGCCCCAACGGTTATCGGATATCCTTTTTTTTTTATGGATACCAACTCGCCCGGGGGAGCGAGATGATTATGTGGGACTCGCTGCCTAAAAGGCAGGATACCGCAGTAAAAACCTGGAGTGAGCCGTCATCCACCGTAGTGGGGCAAGATGGGATCGCGCTGGCATTCACCACCTTGCCTCGGTGGCAGACCCAAATGGGCCTCTACCGCTGTGGAGGGATAACCTTGCTCACCAAGGTCACCCCTCAACCGTCACGTGGGGTAGTGCAAGCCGTTGAAGAGTCCTCTGACTCTCCAACAGTTACCCCACAATGACAGAGGAGTGTGGCTCGTCTTCTCGTCAAACTTACCACACCCTCTGTCCCTCTGATGACAGGTGTGCGAAGAGCAAATACCCCTACTCGCACACCGTCCGCTGTTCGAATCGCATGGCATTGCCAGTGGCATGCGAGACTCCACTCTACAACCGTCACCGGCCTCACCACTTGGCCCATTGGGCCAAGTGGTGAGGCCGGTGACGTGATACACCGTGATATGACCCAGGTACACAATGTGCACCCCTCAATAACAGAGGAATGCGGCACGCGCTCCTCAGCAACGCCCCACATCCTCCGTCCCTCTAATGACAGGTGTGAGAAGGGCAGATACCCCTACTCGCACACCGTCCACCGTCCGCTCGCATGACGAAAGCATGCGAGCAGCCCTCTTGCAGCCGTTACCGGCCCCACCACTAAGTCCGAGCATTATGCTCAGACCCACCACCGGGCGGCTCCCACCACCGAGCCCGCCCTGCCCCGTCACACTGTGCCCTCTGCTAAATATCAGAGGGACACGCGGAGTTATCGGTCGACAACTTAACCCAGTTGACTGGGAAAAGTTGTCGGCCGATACCCAGGGTACACCACGAGGAGGTGTTCCGACCCGCACCCCAAATCGGATATCGGATATCTACGGCAGATATGACCAGCCCATATATAATTTTATACTAAAATTAAATATTCGGGGTGGATCATCGTATACGTGAACACAGATTGGACTTCACAAAAATGGAGGAGGTTCTTTGGTCTGTTGGTTCTCAGGTCTGTCTGTTTGTCTGTCTGTCAGTCAGGCTGTATCTCATGAACCGTGATAGTTTGACGGTTGAAATTTTCACAGATGATGTATTTCTGTTGCTACTATAACAACAAATACTAAGAACAGAACAAAGGGAAAAATGAAAGGGTTTAAAATAAAAAACGTGTTTTTTTCGCCATCTATGAATCTTCATATTATCAGGCGCTATCGTGATCGGAAATCGTGAGTGATCGGAAACGGCTCCAACGATTAAATAAAATTTAGTATACAGGGGATTTCGGGGGCGATAAATCGTTCTAGCTAGGATTCATTTTTAGAAAATGTTGTTTTATTCGTGTTTTCTATAATCAACTTTATCGATAATCAACTTAAAATAAAACTCTTCTCGACATCTATTGGCGAGTAGAAGTAGCTTTAGTGTTATAGTGTCGTTAAAGCAGTTAGTTGCTCTCATTAAAAAAAAATAGTATTATTATTCGCCAATAGATGTCGGGAAGAGTCATATTTTTCTTTTTAAGTGGCAAAAAATACCGAGCAAAGCTCGGTCTTCCAGATATTTAATAATATTAATTACTAACACCTTTGTGTTAACGTTTACTTTGTTGGTGTTAGACGTTCGTTAGATGGCGTTCGGAATCCTCCGTGTGCGAGACAAAAGTCTGATTCGCACTTGGCCAGTTTTATTTTCGTGTCGTGTTCTAATTATTACAAACTTCATTTGATTTTCAGGGTTATAATGGAATAACTAATGCGACGATCTTTCTCCCAAAATTCTCATATGTATTTCCGTTTGAGAAATGCAAAGCAGAAGTAATATTTCGTACGGAACCATCACATGACCTCATCGGTATAGGTCATGTATTTGTAAGCATCAAACAATCATGATTAATGATATATACGTGATTAAATATTTAAATAAATAGAAATATATCACTTTTACTGATACCAACACTACGTACTATGCCTCAGTACAGTTCCGCGACCATATCGCGTCAAAAGGCAGAGTTTTTTCTAGCGTCATTTATCAACGGATTTCAATCAAATTTGAGAGGCACACTAAGGACTTCATTCTACATGAGATGTAGCAAAATAAATTCCAATAACGGAGAGCAGAGGGGAGAATGGGGGTGAAGTTTGCTGTAGCGTTTTATATGGATGAATAACATAAATGATGAAAAACATAACATAAATTTTTATAAGGGCACGCGTGGTCTACTGTTCTCACAAAAAACTACTAGTGTATTTAAATATTATGTTTCTTTGAAGTTTTAAACACTTTATATTTTTGTAAATTGTTAAACACAATCCAAAATGTCATCGTATCGACGGAAAAGCACTGGAACTTGTTATTCCGGAGGTTGCGGGTTCAAGTCCCACTTAATTGGCAAAGCACCGGAACATGTTATCCCGGAGGTTGCGGGTTCAAGTCCCGTCGGTACGATGAAATTTTGGATTGTGTTTAACAATTTACTAATGTATTTATTTATCTTTTATCTTACTTTGGATGGTTATAACATAACAGTTTCACAATTCGCCCTTCCAAGTTATTAAACTAATAACAAAATAATATATAACAATGACAATAATACATCGTGATAGTCGGCCGGTCTCAGTGGCGGGCAGTGTTAGTCGACATCACCATCCCGCATAACGAGAACCTCGTGAAAGCCGAGAAGGACAAGCTCAGCTAGTACCTTGACCTGACTCACGAGGTTACCGCCATGTGGGATGTTGACTCGACTGGCATTGTTCCGCAAAGACAATATAATACTAGGTAAGAGACGGGAAACAGTACTAGCCAATAACAAGCCAATAAGATCCATTTGGCAGTCACTATAATGCCAACGTACAGACATTTATTGACTTTAGTTATCTGTGGACTATCTAGTGTCTGCCAACCTTACAGACTAAATAATTAGTGCGGCTACATATTATAAATGTTTTTATCGATATATATAGATATATTTTATCAAAACACGGGCTGGATGCTCATAAAAATTATATATTAACTAGTTGTATTTGGACCACCCATGAGGATGCATAGTTGGTCCTAACACACGTCGAATTTAAATGTGGGCAGAGACAAATAATGAACCTTCATCAGATACAATATATTTATTTTTATTACAATATAATAGAATTATTTAAATTTGTTTTATAAGGTTGCTGCCGTGCTGTCATAGTAGAAACTTCCATGGTTTCCTTATTTGAAAGATATATCACATTAGTCAAATACAAAATAACATATTAGGTATATTGGAACTCGAGGCCGTCCCGTATCAGATATGGTTCTACGGCGTGGGTAAATCGGGCGAGGAGAATAAGACATCGCACGTACAATTAACTTGATTTATTTCGTTACACAATGATTGATTGTTACAGTAAACTATCTTTAATTATTATTATTTATTTATATAGATAGAGATATTAATTTATAAGTAATATTTACAAATAGTACATATATATACAACTTAAAACTAAATTAAGATAAAACTATTTAAACTGATACAAATACGTAAAATGGCACCCACTCTGGCGCCCCTCCCAGACCACTTGCGATACTTAACCGAGCGCCGATTGGCTAGCCGACGAACAATCAGAGAGCAGCGCACGTAACCAGCGTTACACCAGATATGGCACCACTTCCACCTCTAGTCCACCAAAACTAAACTAGATGGCGCTTAGCTATGTAAATCAACTAGGCGCCGTCAGGTACTAAACATAGTTATAGATATTAACAAATAATAAGGTCATCACTAGTACATCCTTATTACAAAAATTTCGCTGATTTGGCTTATATTTAGATTCTGGCTACTGTATCACATCTACAAGCAGAATAATTGTTTAATTAGATGATTACCGGTCCTCATTGAGAGGAAATTGGGCCATACATTTTCTTTTTACATCTTCTAAACGGCTTCTATGATATCCACAAAATTCACACATACTAAACCGCTTTTCAAGAAGCCCTTTGGGTGGCATTCTCCTTGAACATTGATTATTCGATCAAAACACTGACAAATTAACACTTTCACCCATTACTTTTTTACGAAAACCCACAACAAACTTTGAAAGAACTTGTATTTTTAACCAACAAATGAAACAAAACAATATGGCTGAAGGAAGTCAGTCTTAGTGAAATTGTCAAATGTCAACAGAAAGAGAAAGGATACTGTGGGAGTGTGATGGAAGTTTCCGCCCACCATTAATTGACTGCCAAACTCCATAGAACAAATTATTCTCTTGAGTTTTGCTAGACAGTTGTTCCGATAGTTGTTTATGCGAACGGCCTAATAGCGAAGAGTCTCGACCAACAAACAGTTCAAGAGACTCTCGCTAGATGGCTGGATCAAGAGCCAGATACGGAAGGCGGTACTTCTTGACACGGCACGAATCGTCAGGAGGTTCCTCTCTCTGGAGCCTTAACCATCGGTAGCTTGGGTCCTGACCCGCTGCCGGCGGCATCCTAGATTTTGGTTTTTTTTATAAAATGTTGTTTTTATAGTTATTTTCTTTATTATTTTTATATGGAATATTTATATAATATTTAAGAAAATGTAATATATACATGAAAAATAATGAAATAAAGTGTCCTATAGATTTAAATCCTATTATAACTTATACAAAACATATGAAAAAGTTTCAACATAGTTCATAGTAACTTTACGAAATTCTTGCTTTTTCCAAATAAATAGATCTATCCGTGGATCTATTTATATGATGGTGTTTTTTTTTTCATATTATAGGCTAGCGTTTGATCACTATCTAACCTGTTGGTAAGTGATGCAATCGAGGTTGGGAGCACGCTATACCTAGAATGGGAACTGGCTCACAAGGATAGCTGCCGGAACACATTAGATGTTTGGCGGCAGATCTTTGTTTGATTTAGTTTCAGGGTAGTAGCTGGCCAGGCGTACACTAGATAGTGTCCTGCCACCATGCGAGGGTTGGGGGTTTCTTAACGATGTTGTTCCTTCACCGATGGGTCACTATGAAAAGCGCACATATATTTTTCGATAAAAAAATCCATTGGTGTAGGGCGGGGATTGAACTCGGTACCTCTGGCGTCAAAGCCGACCATTCTCCCACGGCACAACCGGCCCCTCAATAGAGAAGACGAAGCGCGCGCGGAAACGGACCCAGTAGAGCCCTGCTCAGTACCACCCAATGGCACGGCCAACAGGTCACGGCACCGACCTCACAAGTAATGTTATACGGTTTTATATGTCAGACGGTCCGTTGGCGTAAAGGATCTTCACTTCTAACCCGGAGCTCGTTGTTTCAATTCCTAGCCGTGCTTGTACTATTCATTATTCTGTGGCCGTGGCAATGGATTTTCTTATTTGCATTGATGGATATAGGGTGTCCAGCAAATAGGAGCATTACATTGTTGTTCTCCCTGACTGGACCAAAAAGTACCAGTTTTTGAGGGCCCGGTGGCGTAATAGAAGGCCTGGTGACGTAATCGGGAGAACGGTCGGCTTTGATGCCGTGGTACCGAGTTCAAACCGCCGTGCACCAATGGATCATCATCACTTACCAACAGGTGAGATAGCGGTCAAACGTTAGGCTATAAAGTATTAAAAAAAAAAAAATAAAAAAAAAAACCAGCATCAAGGAGAAAATCTGCCGCTTATTTTTGAATGTATGAAATCTTACAAATAAAAAGATAATTCATTCGTAGGTGCTAGATAGATCTTATAATGAGAGTAAGAGACCTATCCCGTGGACCTAGCCTTAAGAGGGAACGCGGGGTGCACTTTTCTATACAAATATATTCCCCCGTTTCCTCCTTGGAAAATGCGTCCATTAATGGGCACCCTAAAAGTCTATTCTGAATAAAATCTTGTTCAAAAAAAATAAAACCGACTTCATTACCACAAACAGGCACTCAAAAGCGAAAAATAAATTACTTAATATAATTATTATAAGCGCTACCCACTTATCTATTTGAAATCGGTGCTAGCCAAGTCTACTGGATAGTAGATAGATACTATGTATGTAGGAGTAGTAAGTAGGTAGATACATGTAGGTTGTATCTATCTACTACCTATTAGACTTGGCTGGCACCGACTTCAAAAAGATAAGTGGATAGCGCTTATAATAATTATATTAAGTAATTTATTTTTCGCTTTTGAGTGCCTGTTTGTGGTAATGAAGTCGGTTTTTTTTTAAAAAGATTTTATTTTACTCTTTTTAGTGCAAAACAAGTTTTAATTAAATTACATGCATCTATAAAATTTCGTGTCTGGGCCGTTATACACTGACGGATATATACTTTGTGAAAATTTCAAGTATGTACCTATTACGGTTAAGAAGGTACATCTGTAAAGTGCGCACATATAGACACACGGACGGACGGACGGACGGACAAACGGACAACAAAGTCTCAGAAAGTTTTCATTTGGTACCCTTTAGGTTCAAGACCCTAAAAAAATGACTTTAAATGCCGCGCTTGTGAAAATATTCACTAGTCATAATGATGTCATCAAGGAATCAAAGGACAATGTCCAAAATGGCCCTGTGCAATAAAAGCATCTGACACACGATAATTAATTGTCTATTTTATTACAATAATTCCAAATACTTTTATAACACGGACTAGTTGTATTCCAAAATGAACATTAAAAAGTATTATTTGCGATTATTAACATTAATTGCCGCGATATGGCCAACAGATTACTGAATCACTCTACTACGTTATAAGAGGCACTTCCCTATATTGTGGATACCCGAATTATGAAAGCACTGTGTAGCCAACCTAACAACGGAAAGTATAATTTACGTAGTAACTATTATATAATCTGTGGTTTTAGGTTTTTTTTTTTTTGCAGTGTTGGTTGGTACAAAGTACGTTCATAATGCTGAGTTATTTATGTATGCCGTGTCGCGGGCGGGACTGATATGGCCGCCATCTTCGCCAAACGTCATGTCATGTCAAAAAATATTAGGTGCTCAAAAACTGCACATTAACAAGACTTTGCCTGGTAGAACATTCCTGTGAAGACAAATTAATTCTCCCCACCTTTGTTTCTATCTCGCTCACAGTTACCGTAAGAATATCTGTCAATAATACTTAAATTCAAAAAATGAATACCACCCCCGACTGATTTGTATATGTAATCCGAGTTTATAATTAAAGTATATGTATAACTTTGTATATTGAGACCATTCCGAGGAGATGTCTCAGAATTAGATCAAACTTACCATATTTTGCAATATCATTGAAGTAACAAGATACTGCGACAGCGCCATTTTGATTTTTTAACGTCCGCGGTCAAAGGACTACGAGCTTATGAAAGTTGCTATCGTAGTTTTTTGAACCAAAAAAGAGCTATTAATATTATATATATATATATATATATATATATATTATATTAATATTTAAACGGCTGAACAGATTTTCATGAAATAAAGCGAAGAACACTCTCGACGAAGACATCTATCAATCAAAACAAATTAAATCAAAATCGGTTCATCCGTTTGGGCGCTACGATGCCACGATGACAGACACACAGATACACACGTCAAACTTATAACACTCCTTCGTTTTGCGTCGAGGGTTAAAAACCAAAATCAACGTGAAGAAAGATGTAAAAACATTATTCAAGGTCATATTTTTTAGTCTTCAAAAGTATATGCAATAGCAACCTCCATTGTGTATAATCTTCTTGGGACTCTTCTTCTAAAACCAGTACATTCTCCTATGTTTGAGATATTTATCTCCATATATCTGAAGATACTAATCAGATCTCGATAAAATTTAAATGGGACCGCTTCGGAAACGTACCCTACCTATTAAAAAACGAATCATTTGAATCCGTTCTCAATTGACGGAGTAATCGCGTAAAATACACACAAAAAAAAACAAAACATACCGACGAATTGAGAACCTCCTCCTTTTTTGTTAAGTCGGTTAATAAAAGTGAAATAATTTTTGAAATTGGATAGTTTCAGAGATTAGCTTTGACAAAGAAACTTACAAAGTAACAAACTTACAAATGTATAAACTTGGGTGTTACCCAATTGTTTATTTTTTATCATATTAGTATAGTATATAATTGTATATCAATACCAAATATCAACAGCAATATTATAAATGCGGAAGCCAGTTTATTTATTTGTTCATTTGGGACTTCTTTACTGTCAAACGGCTGGGACGATTTAGCCAAAGAGAATATAAATACTACGTAGCTGAAATTTTGCGTAGGCATAGCCAGTATTATGGATTAGGTTAGCACAGACCTGCTACATATTAAACTTGATCGCGTACACCGGCCCCCATGAGACCGACCTTGAACGCAGCTTGTCCCTTTCTTTTGTATGGACAACTTATATATATACCATACATTAGTATAGAATATATTATATAGGACTAGCAGGTTGTTAGACAAGGACACACTCCCACCCTGGTATCTCTCGATCGGGCCGTTTAGTTCTACAAAGCAATTACAACCTTATTGTTAAATTATACAGATTAAATTGAATTTGACAAATTATCTGCTGTGCACCATCATTTTATATTACGTCTATGGGTTATAGGCATCGAGGTACATGTAAACCAGAGGCACCCGTCATAAACTACCTTACGTGCAGAGCGGCGCGCGATTGGGCGTAAGGAGTACTTACGCTAAACTAAACGATATGTACATTCTGCACTGCTTTTTATTTGAACTTAGCGCTACGTACGTACGAACCATGGAGAATAGACTCTACTTCTCTGTCTTTATCCGTGGTACGAACGTAGCGCGAAGCCACATCTGGTACGTAGTACATATACATCGGTGGTTATAGGATACTTGTAACGCGGGCGAAGCCGCGGGTTAAAGCTTGTAATGTTATAATGGATGGGTGTTTGTTACTATTTCACACTAAAACAGCTAAACAGATTGAGATCAAATTTGAAAGATGAATAGTGTATGACCTGGATTAACATTTAGGATACTTTTTGAACTAGAGGCAATGAGCCCATTTATGTAGCTAGGTACATACCCTCTCTTGGATAGATACATTTCGAGGGCATGGTGGCGTAATCGTGAGAACGGTTGGCTTTGATGCCAGAGGTACAGAGTTCAAACCACCGTACACCAATGGATTTTTTTATCTAAAAATGCATGTGCGCTTTTCACAGTGGCCCTGCGGTGAAGAAAAAACATCATTAAGAAACCAACAACCCCCGCATGGTGGTAGGACACTATCTAGTGTCCACCTGGCCAGCTACAACCCTCAAGTTAGAAAATCTGTCGCCAAACATCTAATGTGTTCCGGCAGCTATCCTTGAGAGCCTGTTCCCATTCTAGACCTAGCGTGCTTACCATCTTTGACCGCATCATCACTGATCAATAGGTGAGATAGTGGTCAAAACGCTAGCCTATAAGATATTAAAAAAAAACCTGTGGTCTCTCAAACAATATCTGTCAAACAGCTATCAAAACAAAGCCCAACAAATCCGAAATATGGCTGAATTATTAGGAATTTAACACAATTCTTCTGAACTAAAAACCGACAATACAAGTGCACTTATAGACGTAATATCTGCGTGAAACCTTGGCAATATCCCTGCACCCGGATGATGTGTTATTATGAAGCGTTTTATCGCTTAAGATGGGACAATTTGCCGGCACTTTCCAAATTTCTTGAGTGCATACCACTAAAACCAGGAGCAATTATCATAGCCGTGTTTGGAATAATATACGGTTTGATCGGCCTATTCTTTTTCATGTCTATGTCGATCGACCATAGCAATTGGACAAAAGTGTATGCCAATAAGATTGACAAGCTTATATATTTTCACATACTTTTTGGGATAATAAGCTTGATATTCTTTTTTAGTATCGTTTTATTAGTGGGAGTTTTGTTAGAACACGAAACTACAATCATTGTATATTTATGGTTTGTTTTAACTCATGTTACTTTGAATTGGATACTAACAATCTCTGTGTCAATCTACTGTATTAGGAATAAGATATGTTTCCTTGGATCCGGCGTGGGACAGTCTGTGAATGGAATAATAACTGCTTTCTTTTACACGATTTTTTGGATGTACATTTTGATATCTGTAAACAGTTTTAGGTATAATGACTGCTATTAGTCGTTTTATTAAACACTTAAGTAATTATATTTTTATGAAAACCCTTTCTAATTCTTTTTTTTTTGTATATGTCTGGACTAAGCAAGAAGCGGTTTCCTTCAAATGTTATTTAACATTATATGTTATTCACACTTTATATTTTTGATTTTTTTACTAGCTTGAGGGTGGTAGCTGGCCTGACGGACACTAGATAATGTCCTACCACCATACGGGGGTTGGCGGTTTCTTAACGATGTTTTTCGTTTCGTTTTATGAGGGCCACTGTGAAAAGCGCACATACATTTTTCAATTCGGTTTACCCTAAGAGGCGCGGTTTGAGCCGGACGGCGCAATTTTTTATCACTACATATTATAAAACAAAGTCCTCCGCTGCGTCTGTATGTCTCTTCGCGATAAACTCAAAAACTACTAAAATTATTATCTTGGGGTTTTCCCCAATAGATAGAGTAAACTATGAGGAAGGTTTAGGTGTATAATTCTTTGAGGTTTTGTGTAAATTATATATGATGACGATTGTTGAAAATGTTATTTCATACTCGACACAAAAAACTGATGCAAAAAATGTAAGCATATGTATATGCTCTACTCGTGCCAAGCCAGGTAGATAAGGTATTTAAGTACCTACCTCAATGCTGAGCTAAGCACAGATGTGTTTGAATAGCCAATAGGATTTACTAACGCTGCTGTACATATCTTTTCGTATCTTAATAAGTGGTTATTTATCAATTCGTACAAGGTAAGACACTGTTATTTAATGGAATGCCTGACTCGAGTCTTTGTTACCTGATAACTACCATCTTAGTATCTTCGATTCGCGAGTAAACTCTAGGCAAGCGTTTTCCATCGTGTAAACACGATACACCACACCACATATATAATAGGCTATTTTCAAGTATATATCCTTGAAAATAGCCTTGGAAGTTATGTAATATTTTTTAACAAAAATTTTAAGATTAAAATGGTTACTGTGAGTCAACCTTAAGAGATAGACATATGCTGTCGCGGACTTTTTTGTAGGTCTTATTAAGTTGTACAACTCTTGCATAGAAAATATTCTTCTATCTATTTTCAATTAAGCAGCGTTCGTAAGAAACGTGTTTTTTCGACGGTTTTTTTGCCGACTTAGGTTGCAAATTAGGTCTCCACGAATGTACCTTTGATTAAAACGGGATAATATATAGCCTATTTTCATTCCGAAAGTCCATTCTATGTATTAGTGAAAGATTTTTTTAAATCGGTTCAGTAGTTTTTGAGCCAAATCATTACAAACATACAAAAATACAAAAATACAAAAATACAAATGTTCTCTCTTTATAATATTAGTATAGAGTATAGATAACCAACCAGAGGAAGTTTTCAACTAACTTCTCTTAAGGCACTCTTAATTACTGTATGTTTATAATGCGTGTAAGCTGCCGCAAAAATATTTTTTTGTTCTTTTGGTGTGCATCGTAATTTTGATATATGTATATATATCTTCTTAAAAATGTCCGTGAAAATACTTGAACGGGTCGACCTATATTACAAATTGAGTACATTAAATATCACGTCAGAACTCGGTGAAACAATCAGCATCTTGTCTTCTTTCGGTAGAATCAATCAGTCAAGCCAGTTAAATAGCATGCAACTGGAAAAAGGTGTTGTGCCGTCAACAATAGAATTCTCATCAATAATCTTCATATTCCTATACAGAGAAAAACGTTTTTCCTCATTCCGTTTCCGGCTATAGAGTTTACAGACAATCGGTTGATCACCATTGTACGGAACAAATCGACCAAAAGACGAACAAAACTGTTATATCTGTCGTTTTTTTTGCAAGATAAAGCAGAACATTTCTGATTCCTATAATTAAATAAATATCGATTGAAAGAGTTTATGTCTAATAAATTAAATGCTTTAAAATGATGACCAAATCTTTTGAATTAACAGGTATTAATAATTTAATGATCAAATGTATGGGATTTGTATAAGTTTGTCTTGATGAAAAGCTTATACTTGGGTAGGTTTGATTTTTTTATTAAAAGTTTGGAACTACTTGAAAAGAAGTGCTTGTGTGCCAGAGTATTCTAGGCCCTGCGTGTTCACCATTTTCAACCACATCATCGCTTACCACCAGGCGCGATAGTGGTCCAACGCTAACTCGAGACCTTCGTTTTGCTTGGTCAATAAATCCTGAGTACGAATAAAGGTTGTCGCCGACTAGTCCAACACTTCTCCCACACGGCAAAAAAATTTCATTAAAATGTAAGCCTTATGGCATTCACTGTAGACAGACTTTACATTAACAACACATTTTAATGAAGATTTTTTGCCGGTGGGTGCGATGTTAGACTTGTCGGCGATAACATTAACAGTATAGTAAGTACGTAAGGAGTAAGTAAGCTCCAATTTAAAATTATGATGAAACCTTTATATCATTTATTTGTTTTATTCGTTCGTCTTAAGCCTATTGCCATATATCATTGGCAACCTTTTAAGTATTAATGCTAAAAACTCTGAATACAGGATAAACCAGAATGCATCACGCCTAAAAGTAACACGCCTAAAAATAGTGTAGTTTCAAACGCCGGGATGTAAGGGAGCACAAATACCACCTCAGTGCTCTCAGCCAACCTCACCTGCCCTTGGTGCATCCTGCTGACCAACAAACGAAGCTCTGGCGACCGACAAATGGGGGTATAACCATTTTAAAATTATGGCGTAGCTATAGTCCGGCAATCTCGTGCGCGACCGTCCCGCGGGATGACAGACGGTGGCGGGGACGAGGTACCCAAGATGTCAGCGGGAGCGGGTGGTGTAGCGGGGAAGGGAAGCATGTGTAGCCGTGTCACAGATTATATAATAGTTACTACGTAGTCGTGTGCTAGAATGACCGCTACCTCGTCCCCGCCTCCGTCTGTCACTCCGCGGGACGGTCGCGCACGAGATTGCCGGACTGTAAATACTACAGGCCGGTGCGGGCAGCAACGTCATCGGTGCAAGAAGCTACGTCTTGCGATCGCCAACCCGCCTCCTCAGCGTGACGATTAGGGCATATCCTTCTCAATGAGCCGAAAATCGGGCTCAGTAGTGTGTCTTGGGAGAGGTCTGCGTCCAGCAGTGGACTGACACTGGCTGATTATGATGATGCGCCGGTGATTGGATAAGCCACTTTGTGAACGTTGTTGCGTAGGAAACGTGTTTGGTTTATGTTTAGTTAAAATATCAATCCATCTTGTGCCGTTCCTACTTGTAAAAATAATAAATGGCTAAGTTTATATGCGCGCTTATTTTCGACACAGAGCTTCGTCTGAAATTTTGGAAGGACGCAATTTCTAGTTTTGTCTATGTTCTGAGGCTAAAACCACTTTGCTGAGATTCTGTCTAAGAGATTTTTTAAATCATGTTTATTTAAATACTCCTTATACTATTGAATATATTCTATATATTTCTAAGAATTGTAGGCCTTATTATAAGCTTACATAAATCTTGTATCTAACACAGCTAGGTTTTTTGTGTTAAATGTGTAAATAACCGGCCAAGTGCGTGTCGGGCCACGCTCAGTGTAGGGTTCCGTAGTAGCCCGTTATTCAATCCAAGTCTTTACCCGTTATAAACAAACAACTAGGTACTTCGTCTTTGTCACTTTAAAGGATTTATTCTAAGGATTTTATATTTGGTACAAAATTATCCAACACCCAAGTTCAACGACTATTACTGCTAAACTAATAAAGTTATCTTAATCGCTATAACTTTCTTTTAAAGTTCATAAAATGCACTATTATCACGAATTTTTCTAGATTTTTCAAGCCAGCAGTATAGCTTTTAGAGGGGGGGACGCCCTACTGGAACAAAAATTTGCACTTTAAAGTTTAATATTTCGCAAATGGAGCATTCAATCGAAAAATAGTATTAGCAACCCTTACGCAATTTCAAAAGACCTATTCAACGATACCCTACACGATGCGGTAAACGACGAAAAAAAATTCATCCCCAATTCTCATGTAGGGGAGCTACCCTAAAAAAAATATTATTCAAAAATTTATTTATTTGCCACTTTGTCGGCGTAATTTATATACATACCCCTACAAAATAACAGCTTTCTATTATTAACGGTCTCTTAGCAAAACCTCGGACAGACAGACAGACAGACAGACGGACATTACGAAACTATAACGGTTCCTTGTCAGGACTACGGAACCCTAAAAAAGGGGATCTCTTTTGATATAGCAACACACGTACCTACGTTTGTCTACCTGAAAGCTAGGTATCCCTTAAAAAGTATAAAGTAGCCAGTTAAACTTTCACAGAATGTGTTGTCAACCAACTTCCAAAAAGAAGGAGGTTCTTAATTCGTCTGTATTATTATTTAAGCGTTTTAGGGTTCCTAACCCAAAGGGTAAAACGGGACCCTATTATTAAGACTCCGCTGTCCGTCTGTCTGTCTGTCTGTCTGTCTGTCTGTCCGTCGGTCACCAGGCTGTATCTCATGAACGTGATAGTTAGACAGTTAAAATGTTCACAGATGATGTATTTCTGTTGCCGCTGTAACAACAAATACTAAAACCAGAATTAGGTTTAAGATTATAGGGGGTACAAGAAACGTGTTTTTTTCGGCATTTCAATATAACGCTATTTATGAACGCTTAGGTAAACGTCCATAGATGGCGTTATATTGAAATGCCGATCCCTAAACATCTTTGTGTTAACTTTCACTTAGATAACGTTAGATGGCGTTATAAGAAATAAGTACGCGGCTCACATCTCAGTTTGATAAAATGTTTATTAATTTTTATTTTTTGCTGGCGAAAAATGATAGTGGTATTTTATGCTCGATCTTATAAAATACTGTAGTGTGGCACGGAACCCTACGAGTACGAGTCCGACTTGCACTTGGCCAGTTTATAAAATGTATGTTACGCGATTACTCCATCAATTGTGAATCGATTCGAATTAGTATTAGTGCCATTGTAATGTCATCGAGATTTGATAAGTATCTCCAGAGATATGACGATAAACGTCTCAATCTTGCTACTGAAACTGACTCGTGCGGCATGGAAGTCAGTTGTTTTAGTTTTTAAACTGTCTTAATTATACTTGACACCATTTTATTTTAGCGTCTGTCTCTCTCAGAAGATTCGATATTGATAATAAAATTTCTTGTTTGAATTTCAAGATACATAAAAAGCCTTGTTTTTATCTATAAAAAAAACTATTGTTCTTATTGGGTATTGATTTTTTTTCTCTATCTCTCTCGTCTGTCTCTCATCGCTATCTCTATAAAGACTTTAAATCTCACATGCTCTGTAATTTTACTGGTCTGTACCTATTACTATTTTACTATTGTGTAATTGACAGGTGGGATATAAGTTCTACTACTGTAAAACAACTACCAAACCAGTAAATAATTATATTGTAATATGGGTCTTATCGCGCTAAAAACATAATTTTATTTACCTCGACGTTTCGATCAAGTTGCATTGATGGTCAATGAAACTAAAATTATGTTTTTAGCGCGATAAGTCCCGTATTACAATATAATTATGTGTGTAAATCGCGAAAGTTTAAAATTTACGAAAACCAGTAAAGCTAGCTTCAAATTCACACCTGTGAATGTTAGGATTTAAATCGTAACCTAAAACCACCTGCACTCACTAAAACTATCTAGGACTAAAACCTAAGCCTAGCAGTCTGCACAAAGCTTAACAAAATAACAGCTATTCCAATCCAGCTTTAGTCGCAGATTATATAATAGCTTTAGTTTAGAATATATTTCGTTGAAAACATTTTTAATCGTTTTTTGCAAACAAATATTGAATTCAGACACAGAATAAATAATTGTATTCAGGTAAAATCTGCACAAAAATTGTATTCCTATGTTCTGTACAATTTGTGTTTTAAAAAAAACTTTTTTAGAGACTGTATAGAGTTTAGATATTGACTGCATTTATTTTATTTTTAGTTATATTGAAAGCAGGCCAGTTTTTGTCTGACTACGGAAGGATTGTGTGTTTAAATTATGTGTTTATGTATGTATGTAGTTACATATAGCTTTACTTGTAACTAACAAACAATGTATTCAAATCGTAAAAGTTTTAACTTACTACTAAATAGGGAATATGCATGTGGTATACATTTATTTGAAGTCATTTATTTTCGAATTATTATATATGTTAAAATTATATATATGTTAAACATTTTTATAAATAAACTACTCTTAAATTGGTTGAAATATTATATGAAAAGAAAAAACATACGTGGGAAATTTAAATTTAGCAAAACACAACACCACTTGTCAATTAGAAAGTGACGTCACAACGTATCACAGCTGTGACCACAGATTAAATCTTTATGTTTGTTATTTTAATTATTTGTTTATATTAACTTTTTAAATTAATATTTACTAAAATGTAAATGTCATCATCATGATTATTACATAATAGTAAGTTTAGCTATACACTCGTATGAGTAAATTGTGCCGGGTCTGTTTGCATAGTTAATAAGATCTCATGTACCCACAATTAATAGCAATAAATGGTTTCAATGGTTTCAATGGTTGTCATAGAAATAGTATGTACACTGTTGTACGAAGACTTACTATTTCTATGAGAAATATTTAATCTGTGGTGACAGAACATTTGGCGGCGTTTTAAACACCTTATACATTTTCAATACTAAAACTATTTTTGGCAGCTTAATTTAAACACTCAGTATTTTTTCATTTTTAGATGTAATTAGTGAAATAAAAATATTTAAAAAAACCATGCATATTCCCTATTGTCGGATCGTAATGAAACTTTGTATGTATATGTAGTTTAGATGCCAATACTATAATTCGGTATTTTAGCGCTTAAGGCTACTTGTAAGCCTAAGAGTAGACTCATATGATCCGATTTAACTAGTCCAATAGCTTAGCTGGTAACGAGGGTCTGATGATGGATTCAGGAGTCTACATTTTGGTTCAGGCGTGTTTTGTCAGGTTTTAACAGACTTCACAAAAAAAGGAGGAGGCTATTAATTTGAATGTTTAATTTTGTTTGTTACCTCAGAACTCTTAACCGATTTGAAAAAAATATTTTTTTGTTTGAGAGATTATGCCTCCTGTTTAAAAAGATCCTGTTGTACATTTTATCGAGTTTTGACAATTATCTCTGCAGTTAGGCCTCTTGTACACGACACGGTTGTTCAACCGTACGGTGTGTTAGCCGTACGGTTGAACTACCGTGCTAGCTTGTACATGACACGGCAAAATCACCGGGCGCGACATTGGCTAAGTACTGGTTAGCTACCTAGTGGCCGTTACGAATCCTTGCATACGTCCGGCGCCGTCGACACACCCCGATAGACTGCCATTAGAGAAGGTCGTTGCAAACCGTAAATAGTTTCAATACCTAGGTATTGGTACAATACCGAAAACATGGTATTGGATGTCATAATAACTGGTTATCGGGCGAAACCAGTTATTCGCGATCCAATAATCCATAACCATCCAATAATACCCATAAAAAAATATTACAACAGGAAACATATTGTTTTACAAAAAACCACGGAATAGGGAAATACCTCGTCAAGCCAAAAATCAATCGGTACTTGTACATCTACGCACCTACACACGATCGCGTTATTTTAAAAACAGATTTTGTCAAATTTCAAATACCGACCGCAATGCCGCAATAACCAGTTATTCAGAATACCATGTTTCGGAAACCGGTATTGGTGTGAATACCTACAACTGGTTTCGGTATTGCAAAATGGCGTACCGACCCACCGCTAACTGCCATACAACACTGGTGAAAATCACGCCGTGCGTAGACGCGGCGCGCCGAGGGGCAGTCACGGCGCACACGGCCGCGGCGCCGTGCCGTGGCGCCACCGTGCACGTCTACAAGCTTTCATAGTGATCCATACAACACTGACGACCGTGCCTACACGCGGCGAATTAACCGTAGATTTTCACGGCGATAAACCGTGTGTGGACAAGGCCTTATGGTGATAAACAACATAAGGAAATTTATATACTTAGATGACATGACTATAACTAGCCAGTACTTTGACTGTCGCGGCATGTAAAGTCGGTTTTTCGTTTTGTACAAAAAACCGACATAATTATTGAAATTGGCATAGTTATTACAAGACGTTAACATTTTTAGTTCTTGCTTTTTTTTAAGAGAACTGATTATCCATCTGTATCCAAATGACACCGAAATAAAGTGGCTTAGCTCCCAGACGGGCTAAATATTCCTGTCAGACGTACCAGCTTAAAGGATATTCAAAATTTGAAAATCCTCTTGTGAATAAATATAATTTACCCTAGGTAGACGTATTGGCTAAACGATGTTGGGTAAATGATTGAATTTATCTTTAATCTAAATTGGCTGGAATATATTTCCACCACCTTAAACGATTCAAGATTGACTTTTTAAGGTTTTTTTTTTAATGGCGGTTTGGTTGTTTTTTTTTAAATATCATATAAGCTAGCGTTTGACCACTATCTCACTTGTTAGTAAGTGATGATGTTTAGCACGAGGATGGTTAGCACGCTAGGCCCAAAATGAGAGCTGGCTCTCAAGGATAGCTGCCGGAACACATTAGATGTTTAGCGACAGATTTTATAACTTGATGGTGCTAGCTGGCCAGACGGACACTAGAAATTGCGTCCTATTATTTATAATAATAATGTCTCTTTACTAATATTTGAAAAAATCTGATATTTTTTTTTATTTCTGACAGACACAGCACTAGAACATTATCTGTCTAGATTATTATTTTTTTGTTTATTTATCTATGGACATACTTTATACACTTAGATATACGTCATATACATTATTAATATTATATGTAATATTACAATATTTGTAGATTTTATCAGAAACATATTCTGTAATGGTGTACAGTTCAGATGCGGTCTAAGGTTGATTGAGTTTGTCTAGATGAGGAATACGGCAGTAACACTAGGCCCTGGACAATTTCATCATAATCAGCCAGTGTCATTCCACAGCTGGACGTACTATTATGGTTTAGGTGTTCTTTACGCCATCTGAAAGACGGATAGACAGACGGACGGACAGTGAAGTCTCAGTAATAGGGTTCATTTGGTACCCTTTGGGTACGGAACCCTAAAAACGACAAAAATGTGAATATACTGTCTAGCTTTCCTGAATACTTTCAGATACATTTTCTTATTTGGAAACACTCGTCCAGTCTCGTGGAAGGGATAGATAACTGAATCGCTTTACTCTTTCTTCTGGAAAACAAAATAATGTTTTCTTACTGTTCTTAAAGAGTCTGTACAAAAAATGAAACGTCGTAGAAATTGAGGTCGCGTCGGTCGTCAGTGGTTTTAATTTACTGTTTTTGTCGCATTGAAAATGTTTAATACCTGGTAGGTACCTACTCTTATAATTGTCGTGTGCGTAGGAAGGAAGGTATGTACCTTCCTTCCTACGTAATGTAGGACATACATACCTAGTAAGGTAGGTATGTACCATTCTTCCTTACCTTTCAATAATCATCGTAACGCCACGACGGTTCTCTTTGTGCACAGACTTTACATTCACAAGATTTACCCTATTTAGGTTTTATAGATGTTGGACGCAACTGTTGACATAAAAAATTACAACCTAACGTATAAAATGTTTTTTTTTAGTCTAAAATAAATTTAAAGTAATAACATTTGTTTAAAAATAAGCTTTTGTACTATGAGGCAATGAAATACTAAAAAGTTAAAAATAATAAATCTAGTAAATATTTGGCGCGTCTGTACTTAATTATATTCTTAACAGCTTGATACACTACTTGAGGTCCCAATGTAATATCATCGAGATTTGATGAGTTTTATACAGGGATAGGGAGATAAACACCTCACATTTCGTAATAATTATTAAGATAGCTTAAAAACTAATACAACCGACTTCTTTGCTATAAATTGCGTAACATACCCCACAAAAACAAAAAAAACGTACAGACGAATTGAGAACCTCCTCCTTATTGGAAGTCGGTTGAAAAGGAATAGCGAGCATTTGTAGTAATTTTTTTTTATTATTTAGGTTTCAAACTAAAATTTTTGTATGATATACTTTGGTAGCAATCAAGTAAACGGTCGACCTGATGGGAAGAAGCCATCATCGCCTATGAACACTTGTACTATACTAGGGGTGTCAATCATGCGTTGCCAACCTGTCAAGATGCTTTTAACGCCCCTTGTGAAGAACTTTCTATCTTATTTTTTTTTAATGAATGTATGAATGAATGAATAAATGATTTATTTAAAACAAAGCTTACGACTAATAACAATACATTTAGATTACATATCTAAAAAGGCATACTATATAAATGTCGGTATTATATTTTTAGAAGTTTTGTACTCAAAAATTACATAAAGTTTGATTGATTTTGTGTAAAGCAGAGTTGATTTATAATAATTAAAATAACTGCAAATATACTTCACTAGTTTACTTGTATTTCGAGGAGATAGATTTCACTATTTGGCTTGATTTGCTTGGAGTTCAGTTGGTACTTCGGTGACAGTTGGCTCTGGCGTCAGGAAATTTGGAGATATCAATAACTTCTTAAAGGTGAACACTATTATAACGTCGTGGCAAAGCACTGCTGCAAAGGGAAGAAAAGATAATTACACACTAACCTAATCCCCGCTCTTTGATTTGCTATTCTCTGGTGATATAGGCATTACAGACGAATAATCACATACATACATACATTAAACCACGCCTTTCTCCTGTTGTGGTAGGCAGAGACTACTTCTTTCCACATGCTACGATCCTGATATACCTCTTTCGCTTCTTCCACTTTCATGAGCGCCTTCATACATGCTCGCTGGTTATAGTACTTTTGACTTGGACTTTCTTTAAAACGTCTCCGATCTGGTCGTGATACGTTTTCCTACGGTCGGCCTCTACGCTAATCCATTCACACTCGTCTCATAAATCACATACCTCTTTTTTATTTTCCGGACAGATAACCACTTGACCACTGTCTCACCTGATGTTAAGTGACGATGCGGTCCAAGATACTACAATAATAAGGAATAGTGCTTGTCTCGAAACGAAAGATGTGAGACGAGGCACTCAACAATCGACTTTAATATTATTGGAAAAATGTAGGATATTTATTGTCTTTTGAATTTGCACTACCAGAAGATACGATTCCTCCTTAGACCACATCATCACTTAACATCGTGTGGAAAGTACATTATGTTTCAAATTCGTGGTGTCTACTCAATTACTTGTAAATTACAAATTGAAGAAAACTGTTACATATATATATAACCTTTACAAATAACCACTAAGGGTAAGCTTACACCGAGACGCGACGCGACGCGACGATACAAAATAGAACTTTATTTACTACATAAAACATTACTACACATTTTATTGAAATAATTCGGTGGCTTCGCGGTTCGCGCTGCGCCGCGCGGCGTCAGGTTGCGCCGCGATGTGCAACGCAAAACCACAACATCGTCGCGTCGCTTCGCGTCTCAGTGTGAACTGATCCTCAGTAAATTCTGATTTACGTAATCTGTTACAAGTGTTTCAAATTGCTTTTATCCTTTTATTTTTTTAAAAAAGCAATTTACCTTTTCTAGATTCACCTGGGTAAACGTAAAAAAAACCTGTAATAATATTCTTGTTTAAACTTGCAGATGAATATTTTTTTAGATGTGACATACCGTGGAATAAGTTGGCAATCTTTAGTGATATTGTAATAATTATTTAAAAAAAAAAACATCAAGTAGAGATATTATTTTAGCACCAAACATCGACGTATGTGTACTACGTACCAGATGTGGCGTCGCGAACTAGCTCTACGTTCAAATAAAAAGCAGTGCTGAATCTACATCTCGCTTAGTTTAGCGTAAGTACTCCACACGCCTGATCGCGCGCCACTCGACACGTAAGTTAGTTTATTATGGGTGCCTCTGGTTTACATGTACCTCGATGGCACCAAAGCTTTGCGAGTAAAACAATTATATACATTTCGTTTCCTAGTTAAACTAATTCTGTGCGAGATGGAACGTCGAATCACGTTCCATCGGTACCATAGATACAAGAATAAAAAACGGCGATACTGAAAAAGGTTTCAGTGTGATGCCAAAATAAATAGCCGACTACTGTAAAGTACAATCGTTCGTCAAATCACAAAAATAAAGCAGAACCTGATTTATTGATAATTTTTAGAAGTTTTTATTTACTCTGCCGTTTATGTTTTGTTTCTGCAAAAAAGGTATAATGCAACATTAATATTTATGCATTTTAAGTAATTTAAGTAAGTATTAGAAAAATATAAAAGAAGAGCTACCGCATTGTATATATTTTTATTATTAAATAAAGATTCTCGACAAGAAAGGCAGTGGTGACGTCATCAAAGTTCGTCCGTTTTCGCGCCATTATATAAAGTATGACCTTAAAACCGCATTCATTTAACTTAAAAAATGCGACCACATTTATGTGTACTCTTCTCCATGTAATTCTTTAATATAGAGTAAGATCGATTTTGAATGGGCGATATAGGAAGTCAGAACTTTGTGAACCAATTTGTGGCTTGGTTTGTCATTTAGCGCCACCCAGGGATCAGGTGTAGGGTAGATTCTAGTCTATGCCTATAGACGCAGCAATGACCTGACCTGATTGAGAATGACCCACACAAGATTGACAAAGAATTGAGACGGATTACTTACTCGTATTACCTATATTTAAACACTACCTTAAACTGAGAACTTATGAACATAGATCATTTTGCAGGCTCACAAGTTTACCCGTGAGTCTCGATCTTCAGCCCTTGTTGCAATCCCTTTAGATTTTGGAGCTTATTCCACTCAAATTGCTACATATTTAGAAATAAATATATTTATATACCTACTACATTATGTGTTCCCTAATCCCCCTTTGTATACTACAACGTCTACAGCAATTTGGAATTCGTTTTGTGAAAAGATTTTCCTAACATGTTTTTGTAAGCAGAAATTTCGTTCGGACTGTACGCTACCAATACTAAACTGAAAAGGGCATTGACTTGATAAGATTTTAACTTGTTGTTTTAAAAACAAAGGCTGCGTTGGCGAGTTAGTGATCAGACTTATTAATTGAGTCGATGATACGATCTTTAAAACTCCTCGCATTTGTAGTTTCAAGGGTTGCATTTCATCATATGTTTAGTTACTAAAAATAACGCTTGGAAAGTATTTCGTTTTGTATGATATAAGGTATCTTCTAGGCTATTCTGTAAGCTTTCTCTACAGCGGAACCCGCGGTGAGATTTGAATTTTGTATTACGAAATTCAACCGTATTACGAACCTGATACGATTGAATTTCGTAGTACGAAATTCGAATCTCACCGCGGATTCCGCTGTCAAGATAGCTTACAGAATAGCCAGGACAAACACGACGCTTGCCTGATGGTAAGCGATAACGCTTACCTATTACAGGTACCGATCACTGCACTGCGCCTGTGACCTTGAGACATAAAGATGTTGAGTCTCACATGCCCTGTAATTTCACTGGACACCTTGCCATTTGAACCGAAAAAAATCCTAATTCACGGCTGAAAATTAATTGGCAAAGTGGTGGTACCACCCCAGGTAAACTAGCAGAAGTCCTACCACTACAAAAAAATTGTAAAATATTACGTAAGTTTATAATAGTATTTATTATATGAGAAGCTCAGTTTCATCGGTTCCTAAAAGCCCCATTAAGAACTTCACTTTTTGACAGATTCATTGGCAGAAGTTGTACAGCGTGGCGTTGTCAGATTAAATACAAATTTAAATACAAATATTCAGATAACTATCTAAAACTTTAATAGGAGCTAGTGCAGATCGTCTTTAATATAATATTATTTATTTATTTATCAGCAACGTAAAATTTTTGTATGTTAAGCCTACGTGAGTAGGTATACCTTACAAAACAGGCTAATTAGTACACTCGGCTTAAATGCTTACTTCTCCCCTACACGTGCAAAATGTGGAATGAGCTTTCCATCACAGATTTACCAGAACGTTACAACATGTAGTCGTCTAAAAGGGGTATTAAACATTGTAACACCAATATTATAAACTCAAAAGTCAGTTTGTATCTTAGTTTGTTTGTGAACCCTTCACGATCACGCGGTTGGACTGATTTTGCTGAAATGATGCAGAGAGCACGTAACAGTACACCGGATATGTGATAAACGATCTTTTATAGACTAGGGTTTGACTATTATAGTATCTCACCTGTAAGCGATGATGCGGTCGAGGATGGTAGCACGCTAGGCCTAGAATGGGAACTGGCTCTCAAGGACACCTGCCTGCAATGTGTTTTACATTAGATGTTTGGCGACAGATTTTCTAACTTGTGAGTGGAAGTTGGCCGGGCAGGTCTAGACAGTGTCCTACCACCATGCCGGGGGTTGGGGGTTTCTTTACGATGTTTTTCCTTCACCGTTTGCCACTGTCAAATGCGCATATTCGTAATATATTATTCTTCGATAGAAAAAATCATTGGTGCACAGCAGGGTTTAAACCCGCTACCTCTGGCATCATAGTTTACAATTCTGTCACTGCGGCGCTTGGCCACCGTGATGATCGTATGGATGATATTTTTCACATAGTTTATAACCTTAAATAACAGATACGAAACTTATAACAAGTCATTTTTAACGCAGACGTATTAAAGCTAGTAGATGTGAAATTATACTTACTAAACAACGAAAAAGTGAGGGAGAAAAACAAGAATGCCAATACAAAATCCATCATCCACATTCCAGTCCTGATAAAGTATATACACCCAATGATACCCAGGACTGTGTTGTAGCATGCGACCCCTAAGCACAGCCATAAACTGAGATCCAAAGCCATTATCTTTTCCTAAAATAAAATATAATAAAATAAGTGGAAGAAGCGAAATAAGTGTATCAGAAGATCATAGTAGAAGTAGTCCTTTTCCCCGTAGGGGTGCCTACACCTCAAAAGGCGTGATTTTATGTATGTATATAAAATAAAACTTGTAAAAAGTACTTGTTTATAAAAATTATCGTGATAATAACACATACATATAATTATTTAAAACGGCTTTACACTCATGGGGTACACCCCGACACGTTTCGGACATTTTTGATGTCCTTTTTCACAGGAGTCAAGCCTACCACACGTACCTCGCGCGACGGGATTCGGCAAGTAACTGGTAAATTCGGCAGTTACGTCACAGAATACCTAATAGTTGGTTACGTGCCAAATCCCGTCGTGCGTCGTATCATGTTCTTACAGTATTGCTGAAGTTATAGAATATCGAATTTCGAATTGATCTGACCTATACAATTTGATTTAATTCATGCTCTTCATGAATTAGAAAAGCTCATATTCTTCAAACAGGTGAACGGATATTCATAAATCAAAGCTAAGAATAATCTCGATTAAAACATCTATCAAACAAAACAAAAACGAAATTAAAATCGGTTCATCCATTTGGGCGCTACGATGCCTTAGACAGACACACAGGTCAAACTTATAACACCCCTTCTTTGTTTTACTTGTTTTCTTGTTTATTAACTCCTGACGTAAAAGCGTATTAACAAATCAACTTACGGTGACAGTTACACAGCTACAAGTGGGATACCGACTGCTTAATTGCCAAACTGGTACCTACATTAATAATCAAGATTTAAAAACTAAATAAATAACCGGCCAAGTGTGTGTCGTGCCACGCGCAGTGTAGGGTTCCGTAGTAGCCTGTTATTCAATGCAATTTAATATTTCGTAAATGGAGCATTCAATCGAAAAATGGTATTGACAACCCTTAAATCATTTTAAAAAACCTATCCAACGATACCCTAAACGATGGGGTAGACGATGAAAAAAAAATTCATCCCCAATTCTGATATAAAGGAGCCACCCTGAAAATTTTTTATTTCAAAATTTTACTTCACCACTATGTTGGCTTAATTAATATACATACTCCTACAAAATTACAGCTTTCTAGTATTAACGGTCTCTTAGCAAAACCTCGGACAGACAGATAGACAGACAGACAGACAGACGGACATGACGAAACTATAAGGGTTCCTTGTCAGGACTACGGAACCCTAAAAACGATCTTATATTCCACGCGAGTCCGTTTCAGTAGCAAGTTTGAGGTGTTTATCACCACGTTATCTCTGGAAATATTCGTCAGATCTCAATAAATTGTATAATGGGACTACCGCGAAGATATACCCAATCCATACATTACAATCGCATAACAAACATATAAAATAAAAATACACATAGACAAATTGCGAACTTCCTTCTTTTTAGAAGTCGGTTGAAAAACATACAAGAATTGGAAACCTCCTTCTTTTATAAAATTACTCAAAAGTAGGACGTGCAGCTTTTTCGTTAAATCAGGCGTCAAAAGAGTCATAGTAAAAATGTTAGAGAAAAATTCAACTCATGTTCGAATCATCGAAACACAAATAAACATAAAAGCCGTCTCAAAAATACGAACGGAACTCAGAAAACAAAGCTCTTCACAATCAGAGACCGAAGCTGAAACCAAAAGGAGGCATATTTTTTGACATTATTCCTCGGAGAGAGTCAACATGTTCGGTTTTATTATGGAAATCTACGTGCAGAAAGGAATCTAGCCGCGAGGCATCAGTTTCAGGGAACAGACACATGAGCGCCTCTTTGACTTAAATTCCTTCAAGGTTTGGTTTGTATAAAATAATTTGACCCATGTTTAGGGTTGACATTATTTTGTAGGGTTCCGTACCTTAAAAAGAAAAAAGAAACCCTTATACAAACACTTTGTTGTCCGTTTGTCCGTCTGTCTGTCCCTCTACCTGTCTGTCCGTCTGTCGGTATATACGTCTGTCCGTCTTTCAAGGCCCCTTTTCTCAGACACACACAGACATCCGAATGAAACTTATATTAATTACTCGGGTGTACGGTTTCTTTCAGCTGTGAAAACATCAAACTTGTAAGTTAACACGATCAAAAGGTATGACCGTATATATCGCATATATTCGCATACTTTGCAATTTCACATGGGATAATGTAGCTTTCCATAAGTGAAAGAATTTTTGAAATCAGTCCAGTAGTTTTTTAATTTCAATCGTAACGAACATGATAGGTGAACATCGCGATCTCACCGCGTGACCACACTCCCGAGGACGAGCGACTGACTCGCTCGAAACCTAGGTCGAGAAAATTCGACTAAAGGTACGTGAATTACAGCCGGTATATAACAATAATAATGTTACAAATTCACGATAATTTTAAAACCAAAATGATTAGGATAGTTAAAAACTAAAACAACCGACTTTCATACCTTCCATGCGAGTCAGTTTCAGTGGCAAGTTTGAGACGTTAATCGCCATATCTCTGGAGATAGGATACTTATCAGATCTCGATGAAATTACAATGGGACTACCTCGGAAATTAATCCTACCGATTGAAAAAAGAATCATTCGAATCGGAGTAATTGCGTAACATACATACAAAATAAACTGGCCAAGTGCAAGTCGGACTCGCACTCGTAGGGTTCCGTACCACACTACAGTATTTTATAAGATCGAGCAAAAAATACCACTATCATTTTTCGCCAGCAAAAAAAAAAATTTATAAACATTTCGTTTCTTATAACGCCATCTAACATCTAACAAAGGTGTTAGGGATCGACATTTCAATATAATGCCATCTATGGGACGTTTACCTAACTAAGCGTTCATAGATGGCGTGAAATGCCGAAAAAAACACTTTTCTTGTATGGGGACCCTCTATTATCTTTAACTTTATTCTGTTTTTAGTATTTGTTATTATAGCGGCAACAGAAATACATCATCTGTGAAAATATCAACTGTCTATTTATCACGGTTCATGAGATACAGCTTGGTGACAGACGGACAGACAGACAGACAGACAGACAGACGGACAGCGGAGTCTCAGTAATAGGGTTCCGTTGGTACCCTTTGGGTTCGGAACCCTAAAAAACTTAAAAAAAAACATACAGAGGAATTGAGAACCTCCTCCTTTTCGAAAGTCGGTTGAAAAAAATTAACTAACCAAAATCAAACCGTTCCTCCTTATATTATTAAGTTTGGAAATAGCTAGACGCCACCTTGGTAGACGCCACTGAAGGTTACTTAGCAAGGCCATAGATAAGTATACTAGTTAGTTACTCTACTATTGTTGCGTAGTTACTCCATGGATACTAGAAGGCTTTGAGTATACTGGCTGTATACTCAAAGCTAGAAGGCCACAGTATTCACAAGAGTTAACATCTTAAAGGATAATTGGTTGTCTTCGATAAATAAGTAGAAAACCCATCGATAAGGAAAATAGGTTAATGTAGTCCTTGTATAGGGAAAGCGAAGCAGCAAATAAGTAAATAGATAAATAATGGCCCGTGTTTATGTTTAGCATAGTATAGAGTGTTTTTAAACATAAGATATATTAGGTAACAAGACAAACACAACGCTCGCCTGACGGTAAGCGATGACGCTTACTTATTACAGATACAGCCGTATGCATGTCCCTGCACTGCGCCTGTAACCTTGAGACATAAAGAAAAAAAAAACATTTAATATAAAACAAAATAACAGGATAAAAAAAACATTTATTTACTCTTATTATTTATCTGTTCTGTGCCCCAACGCAAAAAGACGGGTGTTATACGTTTTATTATTGTATCTGTGTATATGTGTGTGTTTGTCTGTGGCATTATTTCTGTGGTGGCATCGAAGGTTCTAAACCTTTGAGCAATGGAGATGTTAACGTTGTAATCCGCAAACATTTTTTTCTGCCGATACTTACGGGGGACGAGGTAAACACGCATTGCACACACACAAATCACTCACTTTAACGATCCCGCACACTAGCTTGAAACACGCACACAGTATTAAAAATACAGCGTAGTTACGCACGCTCATATGGCCAATAATGGCTATATGGCCAGCAGAGGGGTACGCCTTGCGTTAACATCTCTATTGGTAAATGCTCGAAGTTCTAAACGGATGAACCGATTTTAATTAATTTTTATTTATTTAACTCGACGTTTCGACCAAGTTGCATATAATATAAAAATCAAGGTCAACACAATAAAAAGATATGGGCAAATTTAGATTTTTGCGAAAACTTCTTAGTACCAAAATGTACCATAATTTTTAACTTGTTTTATTTTTCGGAATGTTTCCTTTACTTGTGCTAAAAGACCTTGCTTTTAACCAAAATTGTCAATTCTAGGTTAACCGGAAGTACCCTATAGGTTTTGGGTCAAAAACCTATAGGGTACTTCCCGTTGACCGATTTGGCAAGAAGCAAGGTCAGCACAAATTAAGGGAAAAATCCAAAAATTAAAAAAAAAGGAAAATTAAAGGGTGAATACATACATAGTTTACGCCAATTAAGGTAGACCTCTGAGTTATATAAGCGCTGATACAATTAAGAGGTCTAGCATAATTGGTACATACCAACGCTGGTACGGAAGTCTCGGTGGGTGAGTTCAACGAAACGTAAACATACTTGTATCAAATTTAACCAATTGTAAGCAAAACGATCCGTTTGTATGTTATAGGAATCGAACAATAGCGATCGACAGTGCGAGGCTAGACACGTCGACAATGCCGAAACAATTGTCAATGGCTTCATCGATGTCCCAACCAACTAACTTAATTAGCCGTTCAATCAACAGCCTAGCCTATTTACTCAACAGCGTCGTTCAACTTGCGCCATTTTTTTAAAAATTATTTTGGTAAAAGGTAACAGGACAAGCACAACGCTCGCCTGATGGTAAGCGATGACGTCTACCTATTACAGATACAGCGGCATGCAAAATTCTGGCAGTCCAGAATTTTGCATGTCACTGCACTGCGCCTGTTACCTTGAGACATAAAGATGTTGAGTCTCACATGCCCTGTAATTTCACTGGACACCTTGCCATTTCAACTAAAAAACGTTCCTACGAGTATTTCACGGCTGAACATTAATGGCAAAGTGGTGGCACTATGAATGATATTCAGCCATTTGAAGATCTTCTGTACCTTTATTTAAATACCATGCCGTCGGTTCTGGTGATGCCGCTGCCGCGACTTCCCTCCTCGCTACGTTCTTCGGCGCACGTCACGCGGTGGTCACTGTTCTCTAGTGTGTTTCCTTAGTGTCAGACTAAGCTAGTTTATTAACTGTTGTAACAAACGCTACAGCTGAATTTTATTCAGGCCGCTAGTTGAAAATAAAGAGGCTAGGCTGTTGATTTAACGGCTAATTAAGCTAGTTGGCTTCGACATCGACATCGCATTAATCACATTACATTTCCGTTTTTAACATATTAACATTCTATATTAATATTCTATATTAACATTATATTAATTTCTTATTCTTATTTATTAATTTCTATATTAACATTATATATTAACTATAAAGCGATTTCAGACTAGCGTTTTTTTTCTGCTCGTATACGGTCGTTTCGGCATACGCGCGCTTACACGAGCGCTACATTTCGCGTTTCAAAAAACTAGAGTTACGTACACGGGCTTATACCGGTATGTTCGGTCGAACCGTAGTAGTGAGTCTCGTGGCTCGCGCTTACATTAGTTTATCTGCGCGTCAACGCTCTACGTATTAGTCGTATGGCAAAATGCGCGCCTACATGCGCTTAAAAACGAGCTTATACGCGCGTATAAAACTCTTGTCTGAAACCACCCTACAAAATATAACGTTGCCATACATACATCAACTGCACCAAAGAACAATAAAGCACCGTTAACCCCTTGGACGGGTAAAATGGCCAGCAACATGACCTCTAACGCCCGGGACATCTGACTGTCTGCACCTTTGTTGTACACGAGTATGTAAAGGGTCGCATAGTACATTACTGAGAACTGAAAAAGAAAAAGAAATTATTTTGGTTTAGGACTGACAAGCTAATAATATAATGCATCATACAATCCCTCTACACTTTCTTCGACCTTTGCATCCACATATTTTATCATACACACAGCAAAGTAATGGAATTCTCTGCCAGAGTCTGTGTTTCCTGTTAAGTACTTATAATTCGGAGGTCTTTAAATCACAAGGGAACAGGTACCTTCTAGGCAAGCGTGCTATGTCACTATGTCATCGATCACATCTTCACTTAACATCAGGTGAGATAGTGGTCAAACGCTTGCCTACTATATACTATAAAAAAAAATCAAAAAATCCTATATACTTTCATTTTCTTCATCTTCTAGTCATTATAAACGAAACACCAAGTATTTGTTCCGCCTCGTATTTTAACCCGGGGCTAGAAGAATATCAAGACTATTCAGTAAGCTACTAAACAGACATAGATAAAATTAAATACTTGCTAATTTCGCCCAACCAATACAAATTACAGCGTCACGAAATAATCGTTTTTTGAATTCATCACTCCTACCCCTCGAGTCACCAAGGGCTATTACAAACATGTTCAGTAATCTTTAATATTTAATATTGATAAACAATGTAATTCAATTATTGTAAACATTTTTGACTTTTGAGGTTACTTTGTCTAAAGCTGCATCTACATCAACGAATTTGGTTTCATGGTCCATCTGTTTATCTTTATACCCGCGGGTTAGTTAAAAATCTTAGTACTCTAAGATATAATTTTCTATATTTACTCTCTGTACGAACCCTAGGCTGGCTAAAGGATCGTAATAAAAAATAGTTTGAATGCTAAAAAGTTTAATGTAATTTTTTTTATATAAATTGCTATGAAAATTAGGTGCTAGGTAAAGTGCTAGGTCGTATGACGCGACACGGCGCGGTCAATTGCGAACTAAATTAGAAAAAGAAATGTATGTGGAGGTGCATGTTTGCTGTATCAGTCTACGTTACAATTAATGCTGTGAAAAGGTGAATGTACGATGCGTAGCTCGTACACTCTCTCTTATTAATTGCAGGCGTCTATTGAGTGGTAAAATAAAATTCTTTCTTTTTACGTAACCTCCTACGCGTAAAACTGGCGATGACTTTTTTCTTGTTTGTCCCATGTAATGGTGTTGTGTTCAGATAGATTGTAAAAAAAATGTGTTTGTATGAAAACTATATTTCGCATTGTACGAGTAACAGCCGACCAAATGCATATTGTGACTGGTGGCGTAGAACTATTAATTATTATGTGCTGATGGCTCAACACGACCGTAAATGCATTGTAAAATGTTACATAGTTGTATGATATAAATTTATGACTAATAATTTAGGATCGTTTACAAAACGAAAAACAAAAAAATTTCCTCGCGCGCCAGTCGCCACTCAGCTTCTTTGCATAGCTCTGGTTTATACGCACCCTATGTGTTGTATTGCTTTTTATTTTGTTAATAATCAGTCTACGCAAAAAAAAAATAGGCTAATACAGATATTTTGATGTCCTGATCACTGTCATTGTCATTACTTTACCAATCAACCTTATGACCACAGACCAAACGTTGCACCCTAATTGTAGTTTGCACCTTCGAGCATTTACCAATGGAGATGTTAACGTTGTAATCCGCAAACATTTTTTTCTGCCGATACTTACGGGGGACGAGGTAAACACGCATTGCACACACACAAATCACTCACTTTAACGATCCCGCACACTAGCTTGAAACACGCACACAGTATTAAAAATACAGCGTAGTTATGCACGCTCATGTGGCCAATAGTGGCTATATGGCCATCAGAGGAGTACGCCTTGCGTTAACATCTCTATTGGTTAATGCTCGAAGTTCTAAACGGATGAACCGATTTTAATTAATTTTTTTTTATTTAACTCGACGTTTCGACCAAGTTGCATATAATCACCTCATCATCATCACAGTTCATGAGATACAACCTGGTGACAGACGGATGGACAGACAGACAGACAGATGGACAGCGGAGTCTCAGTACGGAACCCTATTCCGTTGGTACCCTTTGGGTTTGGAACCCTAAAAAGAACTTTATTTCCTTCACAAAAAGATACACATTTCATTGAGTTAGTTCGGTGGCTTCAGACTGCGCCGCGTGGCGCAGCGGGAAGCCGCGTGATAAACAATTGAACTTTATTAACTACAAAATAAGATACACATTACATTGAGATAATTTGGTGGCGTTGCGCGTTTTGCTGCGACGCGCGGCGTCGGGCTGCGCTGCGCTGCGCCGCGCTGCACCGCGTGAAATAAAAGCCTCGTCACGTCGCGGCGCGTTGCGGTGTGAACTGACCCTTATAACATTTGTCGGGCACTATAAAATTAACGTGAAGAAAAGAGTAAAATAATGATCCTATAAAATAAACATATTCATAGATGTAAATTGCAAGAAGATTATTCTTATTGCTTAAAGCCTGCTTAGATATATAATAGACGCAACATTACGCTACGCTCATCATTCATTCATCAAATTTTTTGATTATTCTTTATTTATATTTATATCTTTGATTATTTATCGAAACTATTATAACAGCGTAGATTTGTGGTCTATAATAGATAGACATATTGGATATATCGAACCTATTGAAATACCAAAATTGTTTATGAAAATCAAAACTATTCTACTAATTAGTTCAAGCTAGCTATAATCTAGTATTGCACCCGATTGCCCCAAAGACCCTAGCCTAACTAAACTTGAGACTAACTTCAATTATATTTTCTTTTACCATTTTTGCTTACCATTTTAAAAATAATTACACTTCAAACCTTCCAAAGTTAGCAAAGGTTCAGTGGCAATTTGATTTGCATACTTAAAATCTCGACTGCTAGGGTAGCCCATCGTCGATATAAAATATCGACGGAGTCTTGAAAATTATTAACCTATGTATTTTAAAATAAAACGCATTTTATATGCGTTATTGGTAAGTAGTTAGTAGTAGCAATTTTGCAAAAAGTGATTGTTTAGATACTTAATATCTAAACAATCACTTTTTGTAAAACGATGTATAACCATAATTAATAATAACTGTGAACAATTATTATTAGAAAGAGTGGGATTTATTCAATTGATTTATTCATAAAAGGTATACATGCTATTCAAAGGATACCAACAATGTAAAGATATGGATCCTTAATAAAAATAGTTTCTAGACCTGGGCTTGAATCCTATCCTATCTTACTAATATTACAAATGCGAAAGTAAGTGTGTGTGTGTGTGTGTGTGAAAGTTTGTTACCACGTATCTCGATAACCACAAAACCAATTTTTATGAAATTTAAAACGTAGATAGTGTAGGTTCTAAGGCCGTAAGCACAGAATCGCGTATACGCGCGTAATCTGCGCGTCGTCTGCGCGTTTTAAATACGCCGTGTGCTATGGGCCTAACTTAAGACATAGGCTAATATTATTTTTGAAAATCATCCCCTAAAGGGGTTAAATAGGGTGATAAAGTTTCTATGGAAAATTTTATTCCTTGGGCCGATTTACTCAAAACTCGGTACAAATAAACATTAAAACAAATAATGAGACACGTGTTTTTCATTTTTTCAAAACCACCCCTAGGAGGCTTGAAAAATGAATTTTCTTTGTAAAAATTATAAAAAAATCAGTAATATTTGTTCTCACATATTCCTATGTCCGATTTACTCAATACTCGGTACAAACAAACCTTAAAACAAATAATGAGACACGTGTTTTTTATTTTTTCAAATCTACCCCTAAGGGGGGTGTAAAATGATTTTGTTTGAAAACGTCGTAGAAAATTCAGTAATGTTTGTTTCCACGTATTCCTTGGCCCGATTCACTCAAAACTGGGTACATATAATCTATCCAACAAATAATGAGACACGTATATTTCATTTTTTCAAAGCTACCCCTTAGGGGGGTGAAAATGATTTTGTTTGGAATAGATAGAAAATTCAGTAATGTTTGTTTTCACGTATTCCTTGGCCCGATTCACTTAAAACTCGGTACAAACAAACCTTAAAACAAATAATGAGACAAGTGTTTTTTATTTTTTCAAATCTACCCCTAAGGGGGGTGTAAAATGATTTTGTTTGGAATAGTCATAGAAAATTCAGTAATGTTTGTTTTCACGTATTCCTTGGTCCGATTAACTTAAAACACGGTACATATAATCTATCTAACAAATAATGAGACACGTGTATTTCATTTTTTCAAAATTACCCCTTAGGGGGCTTGAAAAAAGATTTTTCTTTGTAAAAATTATAAAAAATTCGGTAATATTTGTTTTCACGTATTCCTTTGTCCTATTCACTCAAAACTCGGCACAAACAAACCTTAAAACAAATAATGAGACACGTGTTTTTTATTTTTAACCGACTTCAAGAAAAGTAGGAGGTTTCTCAATTCAACCGTATATATATAATTTTTTTTTTATGTTTGTTCGCGGATAACTTCGTCGTTTATGAACCGATTTTGATTATTATTTTTTTGTTAAAAAGGAGATATCTCAAGTGTAGTACCATGGTAATTTTATCGAGGTCTGATAAATATCTCCAGAGATATTGAGATAAACACCTCAAAATTGGTACTGAAAATGAACGGCACGGCATTGAAGTCGATTCTTTTTTAGTTTTTAAACGATATTATTTCAAATCTACCCCTGAGGGCGGTGTAAAATTGTTTTTAATTTTGTTTGGAAAAGTCATAGAAAATTCAGTAATGTTTGTTTCCACGTATTCCTTGGTCCGATTCACTCAAAACTCGGTACATATAATCTGTAAAACAAATAGCGAGACATGTATTTAATTAAGTATATAAGTATCTACCCTTTAAAATCATATATAAAATCCAGTTTTTTTCTGGCAGTTGAGTCCAAGTGTCCAGATTATTTTTATTGAACTTTGTAAATGTGTGGCCTCCTCTCAGTCAAACGGTTCAACCATTTCAGCTGAAATTTTGTACACAGACAGTCAATAAGACATAGGTTACTTTTTTTTTGGCTGGCAATTTTGGGTGTCCAGATTTTTATTATGGAATAATGTGTGGCCTCTTACCGGCAATCGTTTTGACCTATTCAGCTCAAATGTTGTACAAATACAGTTAATAGGGCATAGAACGACAAAGGATATTTTTTTTAGCGGTTGAGCCTGGGTAACACTTTTTATTGAATTTTTTAAACGTGTGACCCTCTTCTCGGTTAAACGAGTTGACCGATTGAGCAAAAATTGTACAGAAACAGTCAATAAGACATAGACCAAGAGTAGAGTCTATTATCCGAGCACATTGGTTACTTTTTTTACAATCCAGTCCGGTTGTCAGTTTTTTATTGTTGAATTTTGTATATGTTTGGCTTCTTTTCGGCCAAAAGGCTTGACCGATTCACATGACATTTTGTACAAAGACATTTAATAGGGCATAAAAGGGCAAATAATACTTTTTTCGACAGTTAAGTGTAGGTGCCTATATTTTTTGTAAACTTATATAGAATTAACAAAATCATAAAAATGTGACCTAAGGTTCGTCTATAATGACTTAATTAGTGTCTTAATTAGGCCATAAAACTGTCAGGGTCATTAGTAGTCATCAAAATTTACGCGCTGGCTTTGCTTGCCCAACGTGTTTATCTGCTTTGTAGGTCATAAAAACTGTCAGGGTCATAAAAAGTCGTAAAATTTTTCGCGCTCGCTTCGATCGCGCAGTGATAGCGCTCGCTGCGCTCGCGCAAACGTTTGTTTTATTTACTTTGTATGTAAGATTTCAGCAACTTTTGTATATAAATAACCACATGCATCAAAACGAGTCATAAATTGAAACATTACAACTTTCAATAATCATAATAATGATTAACTTTAAAATAAGTGGATATCAAGTTTAATCTGAGTGTCATTGTTGCTGACTTAGTAGGTCATAAAAACTGTCAGGGTCATAAAAATTCGTACATTTTTCGCGCTCGCTGCGCTAGCGCAAGCATTTGTTTTATCTACTCTGTAGGTAATATTTCAACAACTTTTGTATTTTAATAGCCACATGCATCAAAACGAGTCATAATTTAAAACAGTACAACCTTCAATAATCATAATGATTATAAACCTTAAAATAAGTGATTATCGAATTTAACCTGATTGTCTTCAGTGTTGACTTAGTAGGTCATAAAAACTGTCAGGGTCATAAAAAGTCGTCAAAATTTTTCGGTAATAACGCATAATAGCATGTTTCAACAGCTTCATACATTAGACTGACTGAAATACTTAAACAGCAAAACTTGGTAAACCTTGGTTAGGTTTACCAAGTAACTTTAACAATAGACGATATCCAGTTCGACCTAAGAGTCATCTATAGTGAGTAGATTATTAGGTCGTAAAACTCATAAAAAATGTTCGCTCGCGCAATGATAGCACTCGCTGCGCTCGCGCAGCTATTCACCTTATTTTCTTTGTTAGAAATGTTTCAGGAACTTTTGTGTTGAGTCAAACATTTAAACAGCACAACTTCGTATACCTAACCAAAATAATTAATGACTTTAACAAAAGAGGATATTGAGTTCGACTTTAGGGTCATCTATGCTGACTTAAAGCCTAAGAGATCATCGATCTTGACCTCAAAGGTCATAAAGACTCAAATAACGCGGGCGAAGCCGCGGGTAACAGCTGGTGAGAAATAAATATTGAAATAATAATTTTACCATTATTTTGCAATAATAATTTGAAAATCGAAACCAGACATTTAAAATCCGTTGCGTAGTTTTATAGGTCTAAGCTTACATACAGAGGGAGCGACCTTGTGTTACACTATGTAAAGATATCGATAGAAAGTTTCCATCAAATTCAATTCAAATGTGATGAAAATATCGATATTAACACCGATCAGCTCTATTTCACAAACTTCTGGCGAACTAATTAAAGTTTCAAGCCAAACCAACTAATTTCGTTGCAACCGTTGCCGTTGCTCGGTTTTTTATTGTTAAATCAGCTACATGCAACTTCTGTATCGCAAACTAGCGAACCTTTTTCAATATTAAACTTTAAGATGAATAAATTTTAAATTCTGCACTAGTTGCGGTCATTCCTGACTTTGGAAGTTGTAGGATGTCCTGTAAATGGAGTTTCAAATGGAGATGTGATTTTAAAATTTCAGGCAAAATAAAATATTTTCTGTGCTTGCTAAAATGTTGTCCAACATTTTCACAACCTGCAGAAGAAAATTCAATAACCTTGCCTAGTTACGGTTATGAAATTTTACTTATACTTTCAGAATTTATAATTACCGATAATTTTTTCTATCATTGAATTTGTTTCATCTGTGTAACTCTTAAAAGTTTTTCATTCCTTATTGTTATTATTACACGGGTATTAAAAACCCACTTATGGATATAAGATTTTATGAAGTGCAAAGCACGCTAAAAGCATTTTTTTAAAGCATGCAAGGTTCAATTACCACTATACAAAAACTTCGTTCTTTGAAATAGCTACCTAACTTCTGTAGTAGGTTTTTTATATCTAACAAGCTAGCATTTGACCGCTATCTCGAAAGGTCGGAGATGGTAAACACGCTAGGTCTAGAATCTCAAGGGCTGTGTGCTGCCGTAACACCGTAAGGTTATGGTGTCAGATTTTCTCCTAGTAAGCTACTGTTTGACAGGAAGTCAGGTGCAACATCAATATAATGCTACTACCACTCGTGGAAAAAGGTGATCACAATATTCAGACATCAGTATGTCAATTGAACGAATGCTTTTGCAATCAATTTTGGTACTTCGTAAATGCAGATTCCATTACAAAGCTCGTAATTTAACTACCGGGATGATTGACGATGTAAGTAAGACCGGTAGTCAATCAATTACAAGAGCCGCTACTGAAATTCGAACGCAGTGATGTAACCTCTCACATAAAACTTAACAAAGTTAAATGTTATTGGGACACGTTTGCATATTAATATTTTTCGATAGTGATGTCTGACGGTGATATTTACTTTGTTAAACCACATTACTTAAAGGGGTATGATACCACACTGAATCAGGGTCTCCTTAAACAGGGAGGAGTAATAATAGAAAGGCATTTAGGGTCCCTAATTAGGCAGTAATTGAGGATCCGGTCCACCTTTATAATATGTGCAGTGTAATAACATTTAGTGCACCTAACTAGGGGTCACGCCCACTCTTAGTTAGAGACCCTGATTCAGTATGGTTCACTGTTAACAGCTTCCGTCCGTAGCTTCTAAACTATATCCTACACGTGATTATTTGATGGTGCTAAAATAGTGGTCACTTTGTGGTCGGCCTTGGCTTGAACCACCCATCAAAGAAACGCATGCCACTAATCGACACCCCAGAGATCCAGGATAATTAGATTCGGTGCCAGCGAATTGGAAAGACGGGTTGGGATAGGTTCGCTATAAGGATTGGACTAATGTTAATTGTCCAGCGCTGTCACTGTCACCTCAATAAATTAGTTTGAGTATGTATGAAGGCGCTCAATAAATATGAAAACTTTTTAGTTTTTAGTAAAGACTTGGCATATAGTTCCATAACTTTTATTGAGTACGTATGAAGGCGCTTATGAAAGTGGAAGAAGCGAAAGAGGTTTTCCCGTTAGGTTAACTAGAGCCCTTCCTTAGTTAGTTGGATAGGAAAATAAAAGAGGTAGGGTAAACTTCAGGAACGTAGCATGTGGAAAGAAGTAGACTCTGCCTACCCCAACGGGAAAAGGCGTGATTTTATGTATCTATGTATATTACATTTTCATTTACAATCCTATAGATAGGTACTTTCTCTATTTAGCTATAAATTAAAAATACATAATATTGAGGGCCAGTTCCCCGGTTCCTGATCTAGTAGTTATCTGACACATGACGCCATATAAAAGCTGTCAAAAATCTGTCCGATTTCTTCATATTAGCGCTATCAGGAACCGGTGAAACTGGGCCTGAGTCAGGAAAAAAATAATGCCATTTGACTAAGGGCCAGTTTCACCGCTTGCTGATAGCCTTAGTAAGATCTTATCTGACAGAATTTGACAACTTTTTATATGGCATCATCTATCAGATGACTATCTGAAACTTTATCAGCAGCCGGTGAAACTGGCACTTATAATAGAAAATCAATAGTTATTCTAAACTAATGACTAAAGTCGTTTATTTATATAGAAAGCTATTTAGACACTTAACTAAACAATTGTCTTTACCAAAGTCACAAATTATACTTTCAAGCATGAAAACAGTCTAGAAGAAAATTAGATAGTTTTAGAAAGAAAGTTCTTTATTTGTTCAACAGTATCATAGCGTTTGTTGATGACTTCAAGCTATTCGCCCTTTCTATCAAAGAGCTCCAAACTTGCCCAAAAGACGAGAACTTTCAATGAAATAGTTTCTCGTTAATTTGTTTCGAGAACTTATTTCTAAAGGCCCTTAAGATCTTGACTCCGTTTTTGTTGACTATCGAACTCGAAATCGCGAGAATTTATTGGTGTATGTGTTATAGAGGTAACCAACCCATCGATATGTTACGTTACAAATCAATCGAGACTTTACAAAAATGTGTACAACGTATGTGTGTAAGTAAATGTAATTTAGAATAAATAATGCTAAAAAACAACACGATAATTCAAGAACCCAGAAAACAGGTAAATTAATTGAAAAACACGAAAAATCCGATTGCGTGAAAAATTAATTATCTTGATGTTTTTTTAGCATTTCTCATTCTTAATTACATTTTCTTACACATATAAGTTGTAAAAATTTCTGTAAGCTACTTATAAAGCCCTTTATTTGGATACCTATCGGGTAAAAAAAATTGAAGACATAATATGGCGCCAATAATCGGCCATTTTAATTTTTATAATTTGGTATAAAATATGAATCCAAAGATACCGTGTTTAGGCTACAGAGCGTGCCGAAAAAAATACATACCAAAACATACATACACTACAGATGGTAGAAATGGATATCGATGTTACGCCTGACTTACTACAAAAAAAAAAAAACTTACCACCATAATTACAAAAATTAATCAGTCGAGTAAAAAGTAACGGTTTTGCTGTGTGTTTTTGCCGCATATTGTTATTTTTATCCATAATTTCTTAGTACTCTCTGTTAGGTATGAAGTTCGTACCTATTACTTTTTTCAATTGATTGTGAATTGTCTCCTTGGTATAATCCCTCTTTTGAATTTTCTTTCATTGAGTCGTCTCGTGACCACGATCAATGCAACTTGGTCGAAACGTCGAGTAAATAAGATTTATGTTTTAGGCGCGATAAGTCCCGTATTTTAATATTTATAACTATGTGTTCAAATCGCGAACGTTTAAAGTTTACAATTATCCCTCTGATAGATAAAATGAACCCTTTTGACAAATAAAGTTTAGTTTTGGTCACTTTTAGAGCAAACACAAATCGAATGATAACTCATTCACATCTTATTCACCCGTGAAGCGCTACAAATAAAAACAACATACAATCCTCTTCGTACATTCTATTGATTTGTGCGTACATGCATACACTCTTAAAAACATTATCTTTTCTAATTATCATCAATAAATAAAAAGTATCCCATGTCTTTTCCTATTCTACCTCATAATATGCAAATTTTCAGGCAAATAGGTCGGGTCGTTCCGTTTAACCGTGAATGTCCCAAAAAAATCGATCATGTTTGGAACGTTTTGCGAGTGGGTTAAGTGTACCCTCTAGTGCGATCTAGTATAAGTCTAGTGTAGATAAATGGTTCGCAGGAGCACAGAATAAAATAATAGTACACGCATTAGCGCAATTAGACGGCCAATGATTTCAAATTGCAGTTTAAATAGTTCAATGTAGAAATATACTTAGAATTTTAATTGGTTTGTATTTGCAATTGAATCACAAACCATTTTATTTGAGATATGTTATTTTAACATTTTAAATAAGTAATTTAAAATAAATTAATCGCTGAGTTTTATTTTTATTGCCTTTGAAGATTTAAACACCCAGCAACATAAAAATGTATTTCAATTTAATTTTTATCGCAAAACAGTTCTTCAGATTTAGTTTTGCACGTTTTAATTTATTTTATTTTCAAAGAGTTACTTTGCATCAAAGTCATACTAGGTATTAAGTATTCCGTGTCAAAGTCAAACAGTTATAGAATAAAAAGCCCTTTGTATAAAAGTTAATTTAGTCAACGTAACTGAATCAAAAACCATTTTGCTACGTTTAATAATGAAAGAAAAATAAGAACACCAGCTTTATTACCATGTGTTGAAGAGATCGAAAAATATTGTTTCGTAAGACATCTTCCAAAATAAGTATGACGCACATTAAGGGAATATTCTCGGAATCCAATCAGATAGTACTTATTTCGTTAATTCTAAGGGTTCTTCTCAACGAATAAGTTTCCTTATTCTTTTTGATGAACAGAATTGCTTGTCATACATTTTACTATAATCTCTTGTGATAAGTGCCTACAAGGCTTATAATCCTACTTCCTATCCTATTATCCAACTTCCTACTTAATATTATAAACACGAAAGTTTGTAAGTATGTTAGTATGTTTGTTGCTTCTTCACGCTAAAACTACTCCACCGATTGATCTGAAATTTTGTATGTAGATAGCCTAGACCCTGGAATAACACATAGGATACTTTTTATCCCGTTATTCCCATGAGCACGATGTCTACGCGGATAAAACTGCGGGCACAGCTAGCTAGACAGTAAAGGTAAGACTTTATTTGCCTTATACTGTTATCTTCTTCCGTACCTCAAAGGGTAAAAAAGGAACCCTTATAAGATCACTTTCTTGTTCGTCTGTCCATCTGTCCTTCTGTCTGTCTGTCTGTCCGTGTGTCACCACCGCTTTTCTCAGGAACGGGTGGACCTAGCAAGTTGAAATTTATACCAGATACTGAAGTTTATAGTCACTATTAGGTGTATAAAAATCAAGGTTCTGAATCAAAACAATAAAAAGATATAGGCAAATTTTGATTTTTGCGAAAACTTGTAAGCACCAAAATTTACCTTAAATTTTTATTTTTTTTATTTTTCGGAATTTTTCCTTTACTTGTGCTGTAAGACTTTGCTTTTGACCGAAATTGACAATTCTTGGTCAAGCGGAAGTACCCTATAGGTTTTCGACCCAAAACATATACCTAGTACCCTATATGTTTTGGGTCGAAAACCTATAGGGTACTTCACGTTGATCTAGAATCATAAAATTTGGCAAGAAGCAAGATCTTACAGCACTAATAAAGAAAAAATTCAAAAAAATAAAAAAAAATAAAAAATCTTATATCAAAATTATAAGTTATTAGAGTCTGTGCAAAATACCGTCGTGGCTTAACGATGAACTATCATTCAAAGATAGGGAAGGAAGGTATATACCTACCTAATACCACCCGATAATGATGAGAGTAGGTACCTACCAAGGTATCAAACATTTTTAGTCGTAGTGGCAATGACAGAGCAATGTTGTCAACGCAACAAAAACAGTAAATTAGAACCATCAACACGCGCGCCCTCAATTTCTACGACGGTTCTCTTTTTGCACAGACTCTATGTGTGACTTTTACATTTCCAAGTATAACACAATAAGCAGGAATTAATTTAACGTATGTTGTAAGTACTTGGAAATGCAAAAATCATATTTAATGTAAACGTACCGGCTTTTTCCGAGTTGTATTTATTCGGATTAATCTCTAAAAAATAATATGAATAAGTAAAATAATATAAATATGAATAATTCTCGCGAAAACTGTCAAACTAAAATTGCAAAAATCATGTACAATAATTGACAGTTTTATAGCAATAACTGGACTAGTGTCAATATTTGGTCCTTTTACCCTGCTAGGCTTTAGTAAGTACTATTTACACTTCTTTATTACTATTGTTACCTAGGATTATTGATTGTGATCTGGCTGAATACTCAAAGATTGTGATACATCTTCCTAGCTTGTGACTTTATGATATTAGTTTTTTTAATACTGCAAGTTTTCTTACTAATTAAACTGTTGAGATAGATAAAGTGGTCCAACGCTAGCCTATCAGATATATGAAATAAATAAATTGGATCATGAATAAACTATAACTCCACCAATTAAGATTGCGTAACTTCGCTTAATATTATGTATAGTAAGTACAGTCACGAGCTTTAATTTAGGACTCACCTAAGATTGAATATCGTGTAACAAATTAAAAATATTTAGAGGTAATATTTTAACACAGTATCATACGTCATAATGTTTACCATCGACCATAGATAAAAACGGTTTATCTATGCCATGTACATACGACAACTTACGTTTATATTTCTAAGGGGGAACCGCTCAATTACATCAAACGATGACCTCAAAATTTTCCGAGTGATTGTTAGGTAACGAATTAGATTTTTACACATATTCGTTGTTTGAAAACCGTAGTGATAGCTTTTTGCAAAGAGGTTATCATTTCGAGGGTCGATTCGATAAGACATGTCTCAACATGACATTTTAACACTATCGAACTGGAGTTTCAACCTCATTGCATTATGAATGGTGTAACAACATTTAATGGATATGGGTCCCAAATTGAAGCTCGTGACTGCACCTATGCGTTTTATTATTGACAGCTACGGATAAATAAGTGCCCAAAATATTTGTTTCAAATCCTACTTTGATTGTTCACATAGAATAATAGCCACCTGATAACTCTTTATGAAGGATACCAAAGAAATTTCTATCCTCAATGCAGATGTTCCTCACGTCTCTTCATATCACAACAAAACCATGAGCTAGTCATTTCGTGCACAAAGCGTGCTAATGCGAATTCTTCGCATATGCGCGCCACTTCTTGTCACTTGCGTCTTGCACTCACAGTAATGAGAAAAGTTTCTGCGCAACGTCACCGCTAGATGGCGGTACCAACCGCGACGTCAAGATGGCGAAATGCGAAACAGTTAGGTGATTAAAACTTGTGTTTAGATAATCAGATTTTATTGCACTCTACCTTGTTTTGAATTAGCCAGATTGATTGATGTGTTGCTTCTGATTTTGTTGAGAGATAAACAAGAAAAGATAACAATAAAGAAAACAAAATAATGTTTTGTTAAATATTAATCTATGTAGTATGCTTATGATGGCACTGAATAGATACAATATCAATACTATATAGGTTTACTTGTTTTTTTAACAGACTTCAAAAAAGGAGGTTTCACAATTCGACCGTATATACATATTTATTTGTGTTTGTTCACGGATAACTTTGTCGTTTATTAACCGATTTTGATAATTATTTATGTTTTGGAAAGGATATATCACTAAAATAGTACTATAGTAATTTCATCGAGATCTGATTAGTATCTTCAGAGATATGGAGATACAAACCTCAAACTTTTGTACTGGAAATTAATAGCGCGGCATTTGAAGTCGGTTCTTTTAGTTTTTTAAACTATCTTATTATATTATGTTTTGTTCTCTATCTTGACAATGTAATAAATCTCTATAAGATTGAGTCAGAAAAAATAACAAATAATAAAAAACGGCTGTGTCAACAAAAGTGAGTATACCTAATCAGAATAAAATCGATAAACTTCGTAAGCCTGTCATCAACACCAATATTATAAATGAGAAGGTCAGTTTGTATGTTTGTTTGGGACTTCCTCTAGTGGTCAAACGGCTGGACCGATTTAGCTGAAATTTGCACAGAGATAGCCAGTACTATGGATTAGGCTATTGGATACTTTTTACGGGCGAGGCCGCGGGGCACAGCTAGTATTGTGATAAAAATAAAAACCAAGCTTGTCACATCTTAAGTTTTTATATTATGCCAGCGGATCCGGTAGACGTTGTCCTCCCAATCACAGCGCCACCTATCGGGTCCAATTGTAAATGTAAACCGTCTATGGGCTAACTCTAACATATACACCAAAATGTATCTAAATCGGTCCAGCCGTTTAGGAGGAGTTCAGTGACATACACATGTACAGTAGAATTATGTACATAAAGATTAACTTAGATATAGTGCTCCTACCACCTACCTCCTTTACCAAGCCAGTTGACTTGAGACTGACATCGGTGCTGATCGTTTAATAGAACTTAATTTCTCTCTTATAATTTAGAGGTAAGACAAGGATAACACTATTTGCAGTGATGTCTTTAGTAAAGTGTGGTAGTTGTAACATTTCTACAAATTTAACCATATAATACGCATTGTAAACTCGCGGCATATATTTCAATGTTTCTATGTGTGTACCTATTTTTTTTACACCATACTGGGTAGCACTTTACCACTACTCACCTGATGTTAAGTGATGAAGCGATCGATGATGGAGCGTGTTTACTCATAAAATACCTATTCACTCCCGATTTGAAGACTCCCATATTGTACTTAACCGGAACAACAGGATCACATAAAATCCTACGAATATTATAAAGGCAAAAGTCTGTGTGTATGTTTGTTACTACTTCACGCTAAAATAACTGAACCGATTGAGCTAAAATGTTGTGTAAAGGTAGCCTAGAACTTAGAATAACTCATTAAATACTTTTCATCCCGATATTCCCACGGGAACCATGTCTACGCGGGTGTAACCGCGGGGCACATTAGTAAATAATGTAATACGGTAGACTCCCGCGGTTTGAAACGAGTGTTTGTGAAGTTTCTTTCAATTGTTTTGTTACTATTTCAACTTCAACACAGCATGCGTTCAGAAAAATGTTAGATTATAGTCTTGCAGTAGTTGTGAACGATAATTTACTTTTGTATGTCTATATATCTTATGGATAGTTTAGACCACTATCGGATGCGGTCGAAGATGGTAAGCACGCTCGGCCTAGAATGGGAACTGGCTCTCTGATGATTTTTTTTTAATTGGTAGGGTACATTTCCGAGATAGTTCCATTGTAATTTCATCGAGATCTGATAAGTATCTTCAGATATAAGACGATAAACGTCTCAAACTTGCTACTGAAACTGATTCGCGGGGCATGAAAGTCAGTTGTTTTAGTTTTTTAACTATCAGTTCTAATAATATTATCTTAAAACCGATTTGAATGATTCTTTTTGTTTTAATGTAGAGTTCATATTCAAAATTGTTCAATTTTAAATTTTATCGAGATTAGATAAGTATCTTCAGAGATAATTATGACGATAAATGTCTCAGACCTTTTACTGAAACTGACTCGCGCGGCATGGAAGTCCGTAGTCCTGACAAGGAACCCTTATAGTTTCGTCATGTCTGTCTGTCTGTCCATCTGTCCGAGGTTTTGCTAAGAGACCGTTAATACTAGTAAGCCGTTTGTAGGGGTATGTATATAAATTACGCCGACAAAGTGGTGAAATAAAATTTTGATAAATATTTTTTTTAGGGTAGCTCCCCTACATGAGAATTGGGGATGAATTTTTTTTTGTCGTCTACCCCATCGTGTAGGGTATCGTTGAATAGGTCTATTAAAATGATTTAAGGGTTGCTAATACCATTTTTCGATTGAATGCTCCATTTACGAAATATTAAACTTTAAAGTGCAAGTTTTTGTTCCAGTAGGGCGTCCCCCCTCTAAAAGCAAAACTGCTGGCTTGAAAAATCTGGAAAAATTCGTGATAATAGTGCATTTTATGAACCTTAAAGGAAAATTATAGCGGTTAAGACAACTTTATTAGTTTAACAGTAATAGTCGTTAAACTTGGGTGTTGGATAATTTTGTAAAATACAAAACCCTTAGAATAAATACTTTAAAGTGACAAAGAGAAGTACCTAGTTGCTTTTTTTTAACGGGTAAAGACTTGCATTGAATAACGGGCTACTACGGAACCCTATACTGCGCGTGGCCCGACACGCACTTGTCCGGTTATTTATATTTGTACATCTTCTAATACTATAAGAATCTTTGTCCTGACATACTGACTGACTGACTGACAGACAGACAACGCACAGCCTAAACCGCTGGTCATAGAGACTTGAAATTTGGAGGGTATATTTGTTAAGACAAATATACCCTCAAAATTTAAAGTCGTAAAGTACGTAAGGGTGTATTCAGAAAGGATTTTCCAAAATTCACCCTTTTAGGGGATGAAATGGGGGTTCAAAGTTTGTATGGAGAAACAAGATAAGATAGTATTTTCTATTCGAAACTTCACACAAGTGCTTGAGTAAAACAAATTGTAAAAAATTTAAAAAAACTAATTTAATAAACTAAATTGTAAAAAACTAAAATAAACTAAAAAAAAAAAAATAATAAAAAAAATTTAATAAACTAAATTGTAAAAAACAGTAAATACGTGTTTCAGGCTTTTTCAAAATTCCACCCCTAAAAGGGTACCATTTCACCCTTGTTGAACCTTGTTGCAAAGTCTGAAATCAATATTTTTTCGGATTGCGCTGAAATGTGGCATGCAGATAGTTGTTTTGACGTAGGTATCCGTTAAGAAAGGATTTTTCAAAATTAGCTCTTTAAGGGTATAAAGCGGGGGTGCAACGTTTGGATAGTCTTTTTATTCGAAACTTCACACAGTTCACATTTCAGTAAATAAATAATTAAATACGAGTTTCAGGCTATTTCAAAATGCCACTCCGAAGAGGGTGAAGTGGGGTAAAAAGTCTAAAAATTAATATTGTTTCGGATTGCGCTGAAATTTAGAATGCAGATAGTTATTATGACGTAGGTATCCGATAAGAATGGATTTTCCAAATTCACCTCTTACGGAACGGGTATTCAAAGTTTGTATGGCAAAACAAGATGAGATAGTCTGTTTTATTCGAAACATTACTTAAGTACTTCTGAAAATAAATAAGTAAATACGTGTTGCAGGTTTTTTCGAAATGGGGTAGGTAACAAAGTCTGAAAATCAATATGGTTTTACGGGTTTTATAAATATGAATCCCTATTTCCCTTAGTCACGTGATAGCTTGAAAACGGATGAACCGATTTGGCTAATTATTTTTTAATGTATTTTATGATAGAAAGGTTTTATCAAAATAAACGTTATAAGTTAATAAAAGAAGTTTGTAATGCGGGGATCCGCGGGGCACTTCTAGTTTTTATATACAATCTAAAATTCTGTACCGGGACTCGAACACACGCCTCCAGGGACACATGCCCGGCGCTGTACCAACTCATCTACGGTATAATCGGACTACCGATTCGACGAAAGGAATGAATTGCATGCTCACCAATTAAGCATTGGTGGCGCCATCAGTAAAAAAACTATTTAGAAGTAAATAACTCAGATTAAATCAGATTCAGATCCAACAAGATATATTGCACTCCTTAAACAAATATATTATGTTTAGATTGTATTATAACAACTAGCCGCGCCCCACGGTTTCGCCCGCGTCAAAAACTGCTTTAATTCACTTAAAACTTTACTTTCATAAAAACTTTGTCCTGACAATTTCAAACACGACGAAAAAAGAATTAGCCAAATCGTTCCAACCGTTCTCAAGTTATGACTTGAACAATGGAAAAGGGGTTTCATTTTTACAAAGCCTGAAAACAATATTGATTTTCAAACTTTGTTATCTACCATTTCTCGCATTTAGGGGATGAATTTTGAAAAACCCTGAAACACGTATTTACTTATTTATTTACACTGACTCATCCCCTTAGGAGGTGAATTTTGGAAAATTCGTTCTTAACGGATACTATGTTATAATATATATATTATACACTATTTACGTGCCGATTTCAGCGCAATCCGTTCAGTGGTTTGCTCTGTGTTGATAGATCAGTCAGTCAGAACTTTTGCCTTTTATAAAAACTGATTAAAATTATAAGTTTTATCGAGGACGTGGGTACCTGCGTGGATTGCGACTATTATCTAAGAAACGCGTTAGAAAATCGGTATCTATAAAAACCTCACGATTGTAAACCTTATATCACCGGAACTGCTGTCCTCTTGCTAAATTAAACCTTCGTATGTTTGGCAAGCAGCCACGAAGCTAATGGCTGCATCCAATTATGTATGAAGATTAAAGACCCTCATGTAAAGCGGTGGCCGGTAACTAAGAACCTAGCCAATTTCGTAGTAAGTGGTTTGTTTTAATCGACTTCTATCGAGCTTGAAGGTTATTGTTACTTTATAAGGTTCCGTACGCATCATCACTTATCAACAGGTGAGATAGTGGTCAAACACTAGCCAATATGATATTAAAAACTTAAATTATTTTAGGAAATTTCAAGTTTTTATTTATTCTATAATAACATTGAGTTAACAAATGCAATCCACTAATTTCGTCGTAGCGATACTTCGCACCGTGGCTTAATTGGCAAAGCACCGGAACATGTTATTCCGGAGGTTGCGGGTTCAAGTCCCGTCGGTACGATGAAATTTTGGATAGTGTTTAACAATTTACAAAAATATAAAGTGTGAAACACTTCAAAGAAACATAATATTCTATAATAACAGTTCATGAGATTAAGAAAAATACGCAAAAAAAAAACACGTTTTTTGTATGGGGACCCCTTTCATTTTGAACTTTATTCTGTTTTTAGTATTTGTTGAACCCCCCATAACAATACTTACTTCGTGAAAATTTCAAGTAGGTACCTACTTTTTCCATTAAGGAAACACAGCGCTGTGAAAGGCGGACAGACAGACGGACGAACGGACGGACGGACAGCAAAGTTTCTGTAATACTGTTTCTTTGTTGGGTTCTCCGAACTCCGTCTCAAAAACCAACTTCATATGCCGCCCGAATCAGTTTAAATAGCAAATTTATCGCTATATCTTTGGAGATCATAGATCTTGGTACATTTTAAATAGGACTTTTTAGGAATTTTTAATAGTAAAATAGTTTATTTTACTATCAGTAAAAAAAATAATCATTCAAATCGGTTCACAATTAGCGGAGTAATCGCGTAACAAATATACAAAAAAAACACAATTGACGAATTGAGAACCTCACAACCTCCACCTTTTTGAACAACGCTCATTTCGTGCCCATAAACAATATAAGAGATTGTTTCGATGACAACTTAATCAGCTCTTAGTTCCAAAAGTTGTGGAAGTAACATCAATCGCCAGAAATGGGGACAATTAAATTTCATTGCCAGTTTTGAAAACATGAACAATAAACAACTCCGGGGGGATGAAAGCGTTTATCTGAACCTCGTTTACGCAGTTTTTATATTTTGTTTTGCATTGTCCGTCCTATCTAGCCTTAATGTTGGGCTTAAAAGCATTTTAATCACAATTTTCGCGACAAATTCTACGTCACTTAGAAAACCCCTGTTGTCGACAAGTTTTTGGAACTTTCCCAATATTTGGGGTAATTTGGACAACTTTTTGGCGATTGCGGAAGCGTTTTAAACGAATAAAAAAGGTTCTTGTAGTGAGTACCTATTGATTTTATCATCATTTTTGTCTAGGATTTTCAATCCATCATTTTTTTTCTAGGTTATAATAAATATTCTGTCATTGTAATAGAATGATTAGGGATGACTTACTCGTACGTGTTGGATTGTTTTAAAGACGAACATTTTAAACTTTATTTTTATTGTTGGTATCAAGCAAATTGTATCAATTTAAAAGATTTCTTATTGTATATAGGCAAACCTTTGATTAACATCACATCTCAAGGTACCCAAGTGCTAAACTGTGGTCGAATTTGTTGCACGCTTGTTTAGAAGATAGGTATCTTATAAACTTGATAGTTCAGTATTTTTGATACTTGATTATGATACTGATTGATACTTGATAGTTCTATAATAACTAGATAGATAATTTCACTGTTGATTTGATGACACCCAAGTTTTTGTATGGGGATGTTTCCCCCCATGTTTCCCCCTTCAATGTTTAGTTTTTATTATTTGATGTTCTAACAACCACAGTAATTCACACTATGAACACATTTTCAGTCACTATCTATCACGGTTTATAAAATGCCTAAAACACGTTTAAAATATAGTCAGAGATGAACAGTTAATATCTACCTGCCCGGCTGGTTCCATGCTAAAAATAAAGTGGTATATTTTGTAGTATTCACTAATTTTTCCCAAATTTCATAAATACAAACTGTATTTCTATCACCAAGACTATGTGCTAACCATTAAAACATAAATTTATAGTAGAAGCACTAACGATAAGAAATTTGAGAAAAGTCACTAAAAATAGGTTTTTGCGCTAGCTACACCCAAAAACCATGATTGCAGTGAATTCTCGCGAAAGTTTTGATCCTTCACAATTTACATTCGACACATTTTCACACAAACTTTCACGATTATGTTTTACTACAAAACAGTAAAATATTGTTGACAGTTGGCAACACTGTCTCCCCAGTGTTATTACGAGAGTAATTCACAAAGTTGGAGTCATCGCGTGTAATTTAGTATTGTTTATGTTAAAAGTCTTTTGTGTGAGAACCATTAGCTTTTTTAAAGCTTCTCGTGCACACCTAAACGACTAGACTGCATAAATAGAAGAGAAGACTATTGGACCTGCAAGATTTGGAGTTGTCATTAATATCAGTATCAGTAGTAAATAAATCATTATTTATTATTTATTTATTAATTCCTCCTACTATTATAGCATAGCTTCTGAGTAGGTACTTTTATTTTATAAAAGGTAATCAAAGTGTTTATCTATCTATCTATTTATTGTATCCTGTAATAAATTGCTTGTGTTTTTACTAGCTGTGCCCCGCTGTTTCACTTCCGGTTAGAAATATGGTAGGTGTTAATCCAGTTTGCAAACTAACTGTATGCCAAATTTTATCCAAATGATTTCAGCCGCTTTTTCGTGATTGAGGACCAATCACACAAACATCGAAATTTTAGCATTTATAACGTAGCAAGCAGAAGAGTAGAATGATGTGACATTTTGTTGTAGTTACAACAGTGATTACAGTCCAGATAGTGATTAGGTAGTTGCGGTAGGACTTCTGCTAGTTTTTTTTTTAAAAGCTTACTTGCAATGTGCGTTGCTCATTACTAGTATTCTTGTTAATCCTCCTTGACCTCTCGATCGCCAGTCCGACACCTTATCCATTGGGCTATTGCCGCCTTAATTTTCAACCGTGAAATAGGAATGTTTTTCGGTGGAAATGACAAGGTGTCCAGTGAAATTACAGGGCATGTGAGACTCAACATATTTATTTAGGTAACAGGCGCAGTGCAGTGACAAGCAAAATTCTGGCAGTCCATAATTTTACATGCCGCTGTATCTGTAATAGGTAGACGTCATCATTTACCATCAGGTGAGCGTCGTGCTTGTCATGTTACCTTATACCATAAAAAAAAATATATTACATATTATAAATAATTATATTTTGGTTACACACCTTCATTTGGCAGAGACGATTATGAATGAATGAATGAATGAATAATACTTTATTGCACACCAAGAACAAAAAACAAACAAAAGTAACAGAAGAACATAACATATCGGTAGTACAATGGGCGGTCTTATCGCTTAGAGCGATCTAGACAACTTTTGGATGGAGAGGATTTCTAAATTATAATATTGCGGGGGTGTGCAGCTATAAGTTAACATTTTAACAGATTATCGTTCTTAGTAAACTTAGTTTTCTTTAATTTGTTTGCATGTGTGGGGATTGAAGCCACGAATTTTGTAGTCAATATCACTAACTACTCAACTAACTGGTTAGTCTTTACCAAACACCTTCAATTATATTATAATACCAAAAAGTTAGTTATGGCTTTTGTGGCTTGTTGTCACAATTCTGCCAATGTCCATCCATGTTAGTTTTATAAAACATGCGAAGAGTTTGCGGTAAAATAAAAATATGGTCGGTGTTCAGAAGAGAAAATCGATTAGAATTTTACACACCACGATGATTAAATCTAAAACAAAAGACAACAAAGTTTCCAAGTATCAAAAAATCAGTCTTGCAGTCACAATCGTGTGCAGGTTTGCAACCGCAAAGCTTTAAGTATTTTTTGTTTTATAAACTGCACTGTTGAGAGTCAGTTAAGTTTTTATAGTGCCGGTGTTCCTCTTTATGAGTTTCGGTTATGTTTTTTGGTGAAATTAACTGTGGGAGGAATGAGGTGTTGTGATATTAAAGTAATGAATGGCTTTTTTCGTGGAAAATCACCTTTTTTTCATTTCACTGAATTTTTCATTTGCACATTTTCGTTTGGTATTTTTAATAGCTGACGATGAAATCTTATTAAGAGTTGAGCGTTTAGTAACTACGAGGGGAATCTAAAAATGTTTCAAAGAATATTTATTGTGATCATATTTTATCTGTAATTGATTGATTATCTATGATATTATAAGTCAAATGCAAGTTCATTGAACTCATTCATTTTATACATACTATAATGTTTTAATGCTGCCAAAGGTAGAGAAGCAGTTACATATACGCTTTTTTAATACATTTTCTATGGGTCGAACTTAAATAAAAAAGATAAAGAAGTATATCCAGAGATATGGAGACAAACATCTAAAACTTGCTACTGAAAAGACTCGTGCGGCATTTGACGTCGGTTTTCGACAGTCAGAATCATGAAAAAATTTAGAGATCATTTATAAATAAAAATTGCTAAAAAAGTTTATGTATTTTAACTTGTCTTAGACCCGTATTTCTACATGTAACCAACTGTGTTTTACACATCATACCCATAATACGAACAGCCCAAAAACAATCCTTATCTAACAGCTTCATACCAATTAATTCTCGAATCAACAAAGTTGAGAACAAAATATCTCTACCGCAGCTCCAGGCTTGTCACAGTTCAAGAACTAGATCGAAATACGCAAAGGAATGCAAAATACCTGAGGAAGTGAACAATTAAAGAAACTTCTGGTACCTTCTCGAACTTTCCAACTTTAAATACCCTTTTGCTTTCTCGCGTGGTACCTCCAGTTGGGTAATGACGATCGTTTATGCCAATTTATGCTCAAAAGTTAGAGTAAATTGTTGAAGTCGCTTTTCGATATATTTGAAAGTCGAGTTTCGAATTTCGGAGATAAAGTGGTGGTGTAATTGCTTGGTACGTTGTGGATGTCTGAGTTTCGTTTGTTTGCTTATTTTCCTTGTACTTTAACGTTATTTTAAGGTGAGGCGACCATTTTCCACATTTCGAGAATTCAGTGTACTGAAATCTCTAATAATAAATACTACCAGTGGCGTCGACAAGGCGTGAAAGAAACTCTTGGTGCTCGGACCCCCTGGACCAAAAGTTACAACACCGAGTGGCATATATGAATAGGCAGCTTTCGCTGCGGCTCCAGCTCTCGGCAATGCCCTAATGTGTGTAACTAAGGCGACACAGGGCCAGCGTGTCGACACAAGTCGCATCCCAAACAAGGACACGCCCATGCTCCCATTGGATTAACGTCATGCCATCCATCCATAATTTTCTATAGATTATAATTCATAAACTAGCTCGAAGGAAATTTTGCACAAAACGCAATTCAAAATTGCATCTCAAGCATCAAAACAAGTCACTGCCTCAGCCGATCTACAATGCTCAAGACGTCGATTCAGTAATCTACGTAACTCAATATCAAGGAATCGATTCTCGGGCCAGTAATCGGGTACTCGAGAGGTGCCGTTACGCTGAATGCATGTGCCGATAGCTCCAAGATCGATGTAGTCAATGGTGCATGTGACAGATTTAAAGCGGAGCTTAAATAGACGCGTTGATGGTGGCGATATGGAACTGTGAAAAGTTTCTGATCTTACTTTACCGTAGACAGAGATGTGGTCCTGCACGGTGCATCTCACTTGCTCCAATAAAGTCAGAGTCAAAGTTTAAAATATGCATTGTGTCAAATCTTGTGCCGTCAAATATCGCAAGCAAGGTATACAGGACGTAAAGTCCAGTGCTGGCATGCTAGAAACTACTTTTCATGTCAGTCAGTATTATTTGTTTATTTATTTATTTCATTTCATTTTGTTGCAAGTGTTTATATGCGACGGTGATCACTCCCCATCAGGTGTGCCGTTTGCTTGTTTGCTATCTACATCATTAAAAAATCTAGGTAACACATTATTTCAAAACATTAATAAGTGAGATTACAAAGTATTTTGTATTTATGTAAAACCACCGTCATTGCTTCAATTTGATCGTACCTTTGAAAGAGAAGTAGAACTATGTGTTCTCCAACATAGAATGCTCTCTGATAGGATTTTAATCGAATTTGCATACATCTACAAGTATAAATGTAGATAGATACTTAAGTTCTAAAACTAAAAACTGAATACTGAAAAGTCACGTCGTAATAATGTTTAAATTATCCCCAATTATTCCTAATCATCGGGTGCACGCAAGCAAAGCCACGAGCAACAGCTAACACTATAAATATTTCAAAATTTTGCCAAATTAAGCCCTTTTATTTAATACCCAACGTCATACCCAACACGGCTAAATACACAAAAAGTTTTTTTTTTCGTGACTATCTATTTCTCTAAAGGGTGCCATATAATACAGCCTGTAACCTACGAGTATCATAAGAATTTTCCTTAGTTATTGTTTAAGTAAGGTGTATCATGACGGCGTACATCATGATACACCTTACTTAAACAATACATAATGCACGTATATAAGTAAAAGAAGTAGTAATATATAATTTTACCCACGGCATATGTATTTGTAACATTTCTGTGTGTCAATGTTACTGAATTCCACTACACAAGATTTTCCTAGTGTGAAATGTCATGGTGCCTAAATTATGGTTAATTTATGTTAATATTATAAGAATTAATGTAAAAACTATTTCAATAAATAATTTACTCTGTAAAGTTCCGCTTGCAAACTTTACTTACAGGAACCAATTCTCAAGATAAAAGACTAATTCATCTTCAACACTATATCGAGGCAGTAAGTGAAAGCAAAAGCAATTTATTAGTAAGGCGAAATGAAGTAAGTTGAAGCAATAAAATAACAAATACGCAAACAGACGCCATCTTCATTAATGCGAAGACACGCTTAGCTGTGGGCACGTCGATTTTTACTCGGTGCTTCTTGTTTTAGGGCAATCAATTTTTATCGACTTTGCTATAAAACTTTGGTGGCTACACGGAAGGGCGTGAGTTTGCTTGTGATTTTGTAATAACAACTTTTATGTAACGGAGACATAAATTAGCACTGATGTAAGGACCATTTTTGACTTGAGCTCTATGAAAGAAATTGTATTGAAATCTGTAAATAAACATTGTGCCAAAGCAGAAGAGACTTTTTCTGACGGATCAAGGCGCATTGTTAATTTACTTTCATTATTGTTCGTCGGTCACATCACAACTTAGAAGTTCATCTGGTGCAAGCGATTTGCTGCACTGTAAACACATTTACTATTGACAGTCAATTTAATTTTTTTATTAATGATCAAATTTAGATGCGCCGCAATTTTCCGCACCATTGAAGTAAAAGTGATCACAAAGAGCCTGGATTTTGTATGTATAATATCGTAAAGTGTTTTTAATAATATATAGTTTTTTATTGTAACCCGTGTTCATATTACCTCATCTAGGTTCCATTACAATCCTATCAGGCGCTCTGTAACGCCACATTACGTTACGTTACATAGTGTATTTGTTACCCACCTCAGAACTTTATTCTACAACGTATTATAGCTTGCAGTTTTGTCCTTTTCCAGTTACTGCACTCACTACCAATATGTAATAATTACATTAATTCTAACGTTAATTCCATCTAATAAAGCTAAAGCCATTCTATCTTCAAGCAATCTCTTAGTGTAGATAAAGTGCAGCTAGCGCAATGACTGCGCTCTGTGATTGAAACGGAGGCAACTATGGAGTGTCAACGAACAGGAAATTGGAGTGGTCAGTATTGAGGATCAGAAACTACCTGTCACGTGTCGATTAATCGAAGCATCTATATATTTGCACAAACTGACTATAAGGCTTGATATGTAGGAGCTACAGAGATGGACTCACTCGAATTTAGCTTCCGAAGCTTTTTGTATGAAAGCAATTTGTTTTTCTAGCCCACTTCCAAAAAGGAGGACGTTCTCAATTCATCTGTATGTTTTTTTTAATGCATGTTGTTATTCCGTCGATTGTGAACGGATTTGAATGATTAGTTTTTAATTGTTAGGGTACTTTTCTAAGGTAGTCCCATTGTAATTTTATCGAGATCTGATTAGTAGCTCCAGAGATATGGAGATAAACACCTCAAACTTAGTACTAAAAATGACTAAATTATTCATAAGCAACTTACTTACAGTGCTCGCACATTCTCTGCTAAATTCAATTAAAAACTTGTACAAATACAGTATAAATGTAATATGCAGTTTATGTCAAAGTACTTAGTTAAATAATGTCATAAAGCATTTTCAACCGACTTCCAAAAAGGAGGAGGTTCTCTATTCGTCTGTATGTTTTTGTTTTTTTAGGGTTCGGTACCTCAAAAGGTAAAAAAGGAACCCTTATAAGATCACTTTCTTTTCCGTATATCTGTCTGTCTGTCCGTTGAAATGTATACCTGATAGTGAGGTCTATAGTCCCTATTGGGTGTATAAAAATCAAGGTTTTGAGTCGACACTATAAAAAGATATGGGCAAATTTAGATTTTCGCGAAAACTTCTTAGCACCAAAATGTACCTTAATTTTCATTTTTTTTTAATTTTCGTAATTTTTCCTTTACTTGTGTTGTAAGACCTTGCTATTAACCAAAATTGACAATTCTAGGTCAACCGGAAGTACCCTATAGGTTTCAGGTCGAAAACTTATAGGGTACTTCCCATTGACTTAGAATCATGAAATTTGGCAAGAAAAAAGGTCTTACAGCACAAATTCAGCAAAATCTAAAAAACAAAAAAAGTTCAAAATTAAAGGGTGCCCCTATATAATATATACCTAATACATACATAGTTTACGCCAATTAAGGTAGACCTCTGAGTTATATTAGCGCTGATACAATTTAGAGGTCTAGCTTAATTGGTACATTCCAACTATGGTACGGAAGCTTCGGTGGGCGAGTTCATCTAGACTTAGCCGGTTTTTATTAGGGTTCCGTACCCAAAGGGTAAAACTGTAAGGGTACAGTTTTACCCTGAGCGGAGTCTTAGTAATAGGGATTACTAAGACTCCGCTGTCCGTCTGTCTGTCTGTCTGTCTGTCCGTCTGTCAACAGGCTATAGCTCATTAACCGTGATAGTTAGACAGTTGAAATTTTCACAGATGGTGTATTTCTGTTGCCGCTAGAACAACAAATACTAATAAAACTGGCTAAGTGCGAGTCAGCATCGCGTCTCTTATCGCACACTTAGGGGGGGTTCCGTACAATACGAAACATAACAGAGTTTCAACCTCATATATTTGATTAATTGATATTACCAAGAATATTTGGTTTGGTCACGATCTAGAAAGATGGGGCTCGTTTACTAGCGCCATCTATGTCATTTTGCCGAAACTAATTAGATAGATGGCGTTTAAAAACACGTTCTTTGTATGGGGACCCCCTTTAATTTTCAACTTTATTTTGTTTTTAGTATTTGTTGTTCTAGCGGCAACAGAAATACACCATCTGTGAAAATTTCAACTGTCCAACTATCACGGTTAATGAGATATAGCCTAGTGACAGACGGACAGACAGACAGACAGACAGACAGACAGATAGACAGACAGACAGACGGACAGCGGAGTCTTAGTAATAGGGTCCCGTTTTACCCTTTGGGTACGGAACCCTAAAAACAAAATAAAGTTAAAAATTAAAGGGTGTCCCCATACAAAAAACGTGTTTTTAAACGCCATCTATCTAATTAGTTTCGGCAAAATGACATAGATGGCGCTAGTAAACGAGCCCCGTCTTTCTAGATCAAAGAAAAACCAAATATTCTTGGTAATATCAATTAATCAAATATATGAGGTTGAAACTCTGTTATGTTTCGTATTGTACGGAACCCTTCCTAAGTGTGCGATAAGAGACGCGATGCTGACTCGCACTTGGCCAGTTTAATTTTTATGTATGTTACTGAATTACTCCGTCAATTGTGAAACCGATTTGAATGATTATTTTTTTAATTGGTAGGGTACCTACGTTTTTAAAGTCCTATTGTAATTTCATCGAGATCTGATAAGTGTCTCCAGGGATATGATGATAAACGTCTCAAACTTGCTACTGAAACTGACTCGTGTGCCATGGAAGTCGGTTGTTTTTAACCGACTTCACAAAAAAGGAGGAGGTTCTCAATTCGTCGGAACGTTTTTTTTTTTAATGTATGTTCACCGATTACTCGAAGATGCCTGAACCGATTTGGAAAATTATTTTTTCGTTCCAAAGGGTACCCCTACCAGGTGGTCCCATTTAAATTTTAACGAATTCGGCCAAACCGTTTTTAGGGTTCCGAACCCAAAGGGTACCAACGGAACCCTATTACTGAGACTCCACTGTCCGTCTGTCTGTCTGTATGTCTGTCTGTCTGTCTGTCCGTCTGTCACCAAGCTGTATCTCATGAACCGTGATAGTTAGACAGTTGAAGTTTTCACAGAAAATTAAAGTAAAAATATACAAAAAACGTGATTTTACTATAGCGCCATCTATGAACGATTGTTTAACGTATTAATAAATAATATTAATTACCTACCTTTGTGATAACGTTCACTTATTTGGTGTTAGAAGTTCGTTAAATATTCTTTAGATGGCGTTGTAGTTAATAAGCATGTTTGGTATTGACACAGTAATATAATATAATATTATACTTATATATTATTATACTGTCGTTCGGAACTCTCCGTGTGCGAGACAAAAGTCTGACTCGCACTTGGCCAGTTTTATCAACATTTGTATTACGACTTATCTCGACGACTTACTACTAACTACTGGCACAGATTATGTAATAGTAACTCTTACATAATGGATGCCTTAGTAACAAACTATGCATTTTCACTGGAGTTTATGCAGCAAGAGTTTAGTAGTCGTCGCGATCTTGCTGCGTAAACTCCCGAAGAAGTGCATCGGACATGCACGAAACCTAGGTCGAGACAGCCGGGACAGTCGAGATAGTCGACAGCAACCACATCATCGCCTACCATTAAGCGAGATAGTGGTCAAACGCTGGCCTGTATGATATAAATAAACTGGCCAAGTGCAAGTCGGACTTGCAACAGGCCTGTCGCACTCCGCGCTGTAGCTATGAAACTACAAGTACTTCCGCGCACCCTCTCGGGTCCATGTTCAGTCAGTTAAGTGTCACGCGCGCTCTCGATCGGCCGCGCGCCTTACTTGTACCTACCTCATTATTATATTCCTTGCTTACGATATTAACATACAAAAATATTATTCAGTATGTCTAAACGAAGGGCTACAAAGCATTGAGTAGCATACGTTTATATATACTTATACGTTTTTACATACTAATTTTCAATTGAATGTAGAACATTATTTTCTACCGACTTTCCAAACAGAAGGCGGTTCTTAATTCATCTTTGTGTGTATGTTACGCGATTACTCCGTCAATTGTGAACCGATTTGAATGATTTTTTTTTAATCGGTAGAATTCGTTGCCGAGGTGGTACCATTGTAATTTCGTCGAGATCTGATGAGGGTGTCCAGAGATATGACGATAAACGTCTCAAACTTGCAACCGAAACTGACTCGCGCGGCATGGAAGTCGGTTGTTTATAGTTTCAACTATCTTAATTAAACTATCACATAAACTATCTTAATTTAAGTATAACTGTAGTACTTTTATCCTACCTCGACATTAAACATGAATGCACTTTAAATATACTCATTACATTGTTCTACCTTAAAGTATTCTGCTACCAATTAAAGGCTTCAATAAGTTATCTTATAACATTCAACCCTATAGGAGAGGCCGCGAGTTGAGTTATTCAGACTCTCGCTGTGCGGACTTACAGTGCATTTCACTGTGCGCAACACGCGGTTCATAGTTACTATTAGTTGATACTGTGACGCAAATTCAAGGTCGCACTCGAGGCGTGAAGCGCATTTTGAACGTTACCGACGTTGTAACTAGGTTTAATCTCGCCTTTTTGCTCTCTGGGAGTGCAATTTCTGTACTTGTACTATTCATTATTCTGTGCTTGCACTCGAGGGTTCCGATTCCGTACCACACTACAATATTTTATCTAATATCGTTTAAAAACTAAAAAAGAACCGACTTCAATGCCGCGCTATTCATTTTCAGTACCAATTTTGAGATATTTATCTCAATATCTCTGGAGATACTTATCAGACCTCGATAAAATTACTATGGTACCACACTTGGAATATTTCCTTTCGAACAAAAAAATAATAATCAAAATCGGTTCATAAACGACGAAGTTATCCGCGAATAAACATAAAATATATATATATATACGGTCGAATTGAGAAACCACCTCCTTTTTTTGAAGTCTGTTAAAAATCTAGCAAAAAATGCTGAAAAAATCACGTAATAAATTGATAAATCGATCTAGCTAGGTTTTCATTTTCAGAAAATGTTGTTTTATCCCTGTTTTCAGGTAATAAAAAACTCCTACAATATAATTAGAATATGTAACTACAATCGTTACGATAGCTCAGTGGGAGATCGATAGGACGGCGATCAGAAGGACCCCGGTTCGAGTCCAGACAAGATGATTAATTTTTCCAAGTTTGTTCTTTTGTAAGAAAATTATTATTGGGAGCCAAAAAATTACATAAAACACGATTTATCAAAAAAATATAAAAATTGCCAGCAAAGCTCGGTCATCCAGATATTATTATATTATATTACCGTGTCCATTCCAAACAATAATTATAACAGGAGCCGCGTGCTTATTCAGTACAACGCCATCTTACGAACACTAACGCCAACTGTTTGTGAAAAGTGAAAGTTAACACATAGGTAATTAATATAATTAATACAGTCAAACATTCATAGATGGCGTTATAGTAAAATGCCGTAAAACACGTTTCATGTATGGAAACCCCCTTAATTTGTAACTTTATTCTGTTTATAGTATTTGTTGTTATAGCGGCAACAGAAATACATCATTTGTGAAAATTTCAATTGTCTAACTATCACGGTTCATGAGATACAGCCTGGTGACAGACGGACAGACAGACAGACAGACAGACAGACGGACAGCGGAGTCTCAGTAATAGGGTTCCGTTGGTACTCTTTGGGTTCGGAACCCTAAAAATGAATATAATTGTATATTCATTTTTGCCTATAAAGAGAGATGCGTTTATTTAAATGCATCTGTAACAATCAACAAATTTCAGTGGGTTTTTTCGAAAAGTTTTAATATTAATTATTTTATAATTATCTTATATCTAAAATTAAATGTAGATAAAGGGAGTTTCAAGAATATTTGTAAAAAATGTCATATAAAAACCTTAAAAAAAACAATAGTGAGTGTAATAATTGGCACTTAATAATATTCATTCCCCTTAATTTCACTAGACACTACTAAACCGTAAAACCTAACAAGTAAATGTAATTTCAAACCTGCTCATAAACCATGTGTACACAGTCATTGCGAAGGATTAACAATACTAACTATTCAAATAACAGCTAAAACAACAAAACACCGTCGTTGAACATAAAGCTTAATGGACCATTATGTATGAAACTTGTAATAGGAAGATCATCCACTTTGCCTCTAAACTATGACTTATCTGGGTAGAAACTACAATATTTAACTTTAAAGCTTCGATAGCTACAGATTTTCTTTATGGTAGATTTTGCTCGAAATTTCCTTGTATTTTCCAATTTTTAGTAAGCTTTTATTCATTTAATTTTATAATTCTCATTAGGCAATCAACTGACCACTATTGCACCTACCTGATGTTAAGTGACGATGTGGTCCAAGATTAGCACGCTTGCCCAAAAGATACCTATATACTCGCGATTTGAAGACCCACCCACAGGTGGTAGTTATCGGGAACAGACTCAGGCAAGGAATTCTATTCCTTGGCAGTGCGTATGAAGAATGTAGAAGCAAATCGCTTTATTATTATTATTTTATATTCAACAAATTTCTCGGGCGGTAACTCGCCCGACCTTTTGGAAGGCATTGTCGGAGCCGAAACCAACGTTACGTTAAGAGGCTCTTTACAATAATTATGCTACTAATTATTAATTATACATTAAAAGGAAAGATGGTATAAAATAACACGTTGTAGTTCTGAGCGTATTGGAAGCCGATTGCATGTCTATGGAATGAAGTACGGCACGGTACGATGTACGGAATTTAATTTCACTTGTCCTGGCGTTTGACCACTATCTCGCCTGGTGGTAAGCGATTATGTGGTCAAAGATGGTGAACCGCTTGGCCTAGAATACTCTGACTCTCAAGGGCTGTGTGCTGCCAGAACATCGAAAGTTTATGGCGGCAGATTTTCGCCTTGATGGTGGTAAGCTGCTTTTTTGTAGCAAGTCAAGCAAGTCAGGCGGTACTGCGACATAACATGCTTCTACCACCTGGGGACGAACACCCGTGATAGGATTTGAACCGGTGAGTTGTCGCTTAGAGGTTAAGTCATCTATATTTTATACCAACGAGGCTCAAAGTTGTTTTTCCGACGACAATAATGAAAACTATGTCACCAGGTTAACTATTCTGAAATCTACTCAAAAAACGCAATTTCAAACTACAGTGACGCAAGTCCACTTATATTGCTTCTTAGAAGTATATTTCCTGCTCTTTTTAAGGGGAAAAATTCAATTTTTTTGAGAAAATAAGCAGGGCTAACGTGGTTTTCATAATATTCCTTGCGGTGCTTTCATTTTTTCTCCCGGGATCTGCGAGATGCAGACTCGATTTGGATTTTCCTTAAGTGGAAATACTTGGAAATGCAATCGAGAGTTAACTGCTAGATTAAATCTCGATTGCATCATCAATATTATTATACTTCTTGTTGTTATATTGTCTATAGTAATACATACTCATTGTGAAGGTTCCTCTATCTATTATGGTTCATAAGATCAAGCAAAATACGTCAAATGAACAGGCCAAGTGCAAGTCAGACTTGCACTAGTAGGGTTCCGTACCACACTACAGTATTTTATAAGATCGAGCAAAAAATACCACTATCATTTCTCACCAGCAAAATTAATAATTAATAAACATTTTATTTCTTATAACGCCATCGAACGTCTAACAAAGGTGTTATCAATCGACATTTCAATATAACGCCATCTATGGGACGTTTACCTAAGTGTTCATAGATGGCGTGAAATGCCGAAAAAAACACGTTTCTTGTATGGGGACCCTCTATTATTTTTAACTTTATTCTGTTTTTAGTATTTTTTGTTATAGCGGCAACAGAAATACATCATCTGTGAAAATTTCAACTGTCAACTATCAAGGTTCATGAGATACAGTCTGGTGACAGACGGACAGACAGACAGACAGACAGACAGCGGAGTCTTAGTAATAGGGTCCCGTTTTACCCTTTAGGTACGGAACCCTAAAAAAAGACGTTTTTTGTATGGAGATTCTGTTTAGTAGGTGTAATATATGAATAAAATATTTAATAGGTATAATAATAGGGCAACATTGGCTTTTTTTGGGTACAGAACCCTAAAAATAATGCTACACAATATGACTGCGTAGTCGTGTGTAGTCCCGTGAAGTTACAGGGGCGAGGCAGATTTAGACTCAATATCTGCATGTCTGAGCAACGAGTGAGCAAATTCTGGCAATGCATAGTTCTGTGTGCCATTGTTTTTATCTGTTATAGTCAGATATAGTCGCTTACCATTTGGTGATAGTCTTGCTTGTCTTTATTCTTTATCGTAAAATGAAAAGTACACCCCCTCTCACCACTGAATCATGATTGAATAACTATATAATACGAGCTCGCACAAATATTGTTGTAATTAAGCGCCTGAGCTAAATTTACTCGCAAAATACACATCATCTAGTCATACGTGTACTAATAAGGCAATAGAGTAGAATAATCCAAAAGAACACAATACACGACGCGGAAGATCTGAAGGTATAAAAGGACATACTAAGTGTTCATTCACACTAGCGTTTTCTCCACGTTTTCTGGGCTCTAATCATTATCTAAATATTATTGTTCTAATCATTATCCTTGTCAAACCTACTGCTGGGATAACATTCTTATATGATGCTATTGATGCCATATATATATTTCAGATATTCCTTTAAATACCAAGGTTGTCTGGAAGAGATTGCTTTAAGCGATAAGATGGCCTATTGGTACACTGTTTGTTAAATTTTTCATGATTAACTTTTAAGGTGTTAAATAAAGTGTTTATCTATTTATCTATTCATCCCAGTCCTAAATCTTTATATATCACTTACTAGCTGTGCCCTGCGGCTTCACCCACTATAAAAAGTATCCTACAGCCTAATCCATAATACTGGCTATACAAAGGCAAAGTTTCAGCTAAATGGGTCCAGCCGTTTGACCGTGAAGAAATTCCAAACAAACATACAAACTGACTTCCGCATTTATAATATTGATAAGGTTTTTTGTTTAAGTTTGATCAGCGATATTAACTTTATCATCGCCAATAAGTTGCTGGACAGCCGATGCTACGTTTTCATGTTCTAAACCATCAAACAGTGAGAGCCTTGCTCCTCGAGTCTTCACTCCATCAGGCGCCGTATTCAACCTCTCTATCTCCTATGATCTAATGGCGCTATTCAATAGGTACTTAAAAAAATTGCCTTATCACCTCACCTCACTCACTCATCCACCATGGAAAATACGGTCATTGTCCTGTGCTTAAAAATTTAATAATACTCACCACGACTTACCGGCGATTTAATACCGCTAGTGTGTATGGTGTGTTAAGTTTTTCTTACACACCCTTTACACTTGACGTGCTGCCATGTCTACCGGAAGATGACCTAATTAGGGTAAATAATCACTTGTCGTCCCCCGGGTCGGGGTGATTAACTGTAAAATATAAGGGAGCTTCTGTCTTTCTCGGCCATTTACCCATCTACTTGACGAATACGGAACCTTTGAATAATAGCATAATTTAATGCCGCAAAGAGCTGAATAACTAATTGAGTGACTAAAAGGATTAGTCTGTGTTGCTTGCGACTTTGATAAAAATAGCTGGCAATTTTAAAAGCAGTCCAAGTAATATTTAAATTCACTATAGCGATCGTATTATTTGAATTTCAGAGTGCGGCGTTTCTTTTTTTGGTGGTATTCATGTAATGTTATGTAAATAAAGAACAGTAAACAAGCAAGCCACACGTCTGGTGGTTAGTGGTTACCTCCGACTTTTGACACCTGAAGTATTTATTTTATTTTAGTTTTTGGCCGATGGTATTGAAGGCAATTTTCTATCCACTATTCACGGACATTCCTCAATGTACCTATTTTAATAGCGACAAAATTACCCAGTACCAAAATTGATAACATTAATTATACATAATATAGTCATAGTAAATAAATTTTCAACAGACTAAAAAAGGAAGAGCTTCTCAATCAGTCGGAATATTTAAATGTTTACTCGGATGTATGTTCACCCATTACTCAAATAGACCGGACCGATTTAAAAATATCTTCTTTTTAAATTTCGTTCGAGATCTGATGAGTATCTCCAGAGATATAGAGATAAACACCTCAAACTTGGTACTGAAAATGACTAGCGTAGCATTTGAAGCCGGTTCTTTTAATTTTCTATACGATATTAAATTTAATTATTTTAAGGAGCGCTACCTTTGCGCATCGTCAATCACAAAATAGGTTCTCACTTTATACAGATTCATGGTTTTCGTATTCTAATCATCAAGTTGTCCACTTAAGAGATCAAATTGACTATAGCACTGACCACAGTAGCGGGATTAGGGTAATCGAGCACGTGCTAGCGTCGAGACTGCCCGAGACACCCGGGACGGCTTAGCTCGTGCACCGCACTCGTGACTGGAATGCCGGCGAAAGTGCGTTTAACTGCACACAACACCAGTGTAGTGTTGCACGATTGTGTCAAACATGCCACAGGTGCTTGGTTCTAATCAAGGGTCTAATAGTTATTAATTTAAACTATTATTTGAAACCGCCGAAGTATAAATATTAAACATTTTAGTCAATAATTTTAATTAGGAATGTCAAACTGAAGCATTTAAGGTACGAACACGTGCGCGTTCTAGGCGGCGATCAGATAGCGCAGTAGTATTTGTACCGACTGGTTCACACCAAACGCGATCAGTAGGGCTATTCTGTAAGCTATTTCGCCAGCGGAATCCGCAGTGAGATTCGAATTTCAATCAATTAATCAATCAATTTATGTATTGAGAATACAGGTATATGGATACAAGATGTATTCTATTTCGTACTACGAAATTAAATCTTATCACGATCGTAATATTGTTGAATTTTATAACACGAAATTTAAATCTCATCGCGGATTCCGCTGTCGAGATAGCTTACAGAATAGCCCTACAGTAAACAATTGAAAAGTACTGAAATCGCGCCCGCAGATCGCAGGACGCCTGGGTGTGGCTGTACCTTTAGTTCGTTGTACGGTAGAAGGTAGCTACTTGCATGTTTAGTAGGCACTTACTTACTGGAGCAATGTCAATAATTTTCGGTTTCAGTTCTCACTAGGCTTTGTGCCTTAAAAAAAAAGTAGGTAAGCACGGTAATAAGAGAGATAAAGAAGAACGGATAGAAAATAAATAGCCTAGACAAGCTTAATTCTTCTTTAATTCCTATAGATTGTGCAATATACCCAGTGGCCACTGGCAGTAGATACCAGCTACCGCACCACCCATACAATAACGACATGACACCAATTCGGTTCGTCGAGTTCAGTCACGATGTTTGGTGGCTGATAGTTCGAAGACGAGTTAAGATCACAGAACAGTAGAAATAGTCTATTATTCTGTTAATTGAGACAGTTGGGCTATGTGAAATAATTTGTCCACTGTCGTTTTCCTATCCCATACAAATACAAACTTAAACCACATCATCACTCAACATCAGCTGAGATAGTGACCAAGACTGTTTGACCGACACAAAAAAATACACACGCCTGCATTTGACAAGGGAAAGCGCAGGCTAAATTACTATCCACTGCAACCACTATTATCTTTTCTTATCTTACTGTTTGGTTACAAAAACACCAATGAGAAAAAAATATATAGGCATAGGAAGGTAGAAATCATCTCAGTGGATCAAACTATACAAGGAAGCTACACTACAAACAACGCTTGCAATGGTCAAACTATCCAGCAACGTTAGGGTATGGTAGGGTAATCGCGCACGTTTCATACCCTAGAGACGTCACGACACCGGGACATTAACTCTTGCAACTTGGTTGCGTGCTTCGAATGGATAATGTAGCTGCAAATTCTATGCGTGCCGTTGTTATCATGGTACGTGAACGTATACCTTAGAACACATTTTCGTACTGTTCTGCACAGGTGCTCCTTAAATTGGGACAAAGTGTTAGTTGGTCAGAATAGATAAGAATACGCTGTTAAAAAAATATTATTATCGGATTATAGGTTGGCCACAATCGTTTTTAGGATTTTGTATCTCAAAAGAAAAAAGTATCCCGTATAAGAATTTATGGTTTTTAGGGTTCCGAACCCAAAGGGTATTACTGAGACTCCGCTGTCCATCTGTCTGTCTGTCTGTCTGTCTGTCTGTCTGTCTGTCTATCTGTCCGTCTGTCACCAGGCTGTATCTCATGAACCGTTTAGACCGCGTAGTTAGACGGTTGAAATTTTCACATATGATGTATTTCTGTTGCCGCTATAACAACAAATACTACGAACAGAACAAAGTTAAAAATTAAAGAAAAGTTAAAAAAAGTTTTTTACGATAGCGCTGCGCCATCTAGCTAGCATCAAAGATGGCGCTATCGTCTTTACCTTAATCTGAATCTTGGAAGCGGCTCCGACGATTAAATAAAATTTAGTATGCAGGGGATTTCGGGGGCGATAAATCGATCTAGCTAGGAGGCATTTTCAGAAAATATTATTTTATTCGTGTTTTCAATAATCAACTTTATTGATAATCAACTTAAAATATGACTCTTCCCGACATCTATTGGCAAGTAGAAGTAACTTTAGTGTTAATGTGTCGGTAAAGCAGCTCTCAATTAAAAAAATAGCATTATTATTCGTCAATAGATGTCGGAAAGAGTCATATTTGTCTGTTTAAGTGGCAAAAAATACCGGTCAACCAGATATTTAATAATATTAATTACTACAATTACTATTACTAATATATAATAATATTCTACCTTTGTGTTAACGTTTACTTAGTTGGTGTTAGAAGTTCGTTAGAAATTCGTTAGATGGCGTTCGGAACCCTCCGTGTGCGGGACAAAAGTCTGACTCGCACTTGGCCAGTTTAATTAATTTAACAGACTGCACAAGCCTTTATTTAACTTAATCACTTTGTAAGTTTGTAGGTAATCTGTTATAACGTGTGGTAAATAGCTACCTAGCCAACAAACAAGACCTACAATAACAGTTACCAAGTTATGGATGTTCAGAGTTGGTTATCCGATGCCGTGGTTAACATTAATCAACTTTTAGGGTAGTCTAGGCTCTGTTGTCTGCACTAATGGAGATTGCCCGTTGTTGCTTGCAACTCAATATTTTGTAAGCTTATACTTGTATGGTTAATCGATATGAGAATTTATTGATATAAATCACTGATTATTAATGTGATGTATGTTGTAGGTACGTTCTTTTAGATGGAAAGCCTCGAGCATACTTTTTATTGGGGACGAACAAGCACGTGTCTCAAATCCTCATATCATATCGCGTTATCCTAATTGTCCTATGGACGGTTCGAGTCGAGGTTGAAGCCGACTGTAACCGTTTATGGGAATATTATTCAATCGGTATAATGAAACGTAACAACTAGTCAAACACAAGTTCGAGAAGACAATCTAGAGAAGAATTCAGCTGGGCTGGGCAGCAATTGGGAAACTCCGTCGAGTCTTCTCGTCGCATATATCACAGTGCCTAAATACAAAAGTCTTTAATCAGTGCGTCCTACCCTTCATGACATACGGAGCCGAGACGTGGACACTCACGGTCTGACTATTCCACCAATTTGAAGTCTCTCAGCGAGTTATGGAAACAGCACAGTTATTTTAATAATTTATTAATATTTCTGTGGGAAAGTGCTACGTTCGGTGTTTCTCGCAACAAGTAATTCGCCAGAGAGCTAAAGAGATCGACATAGCTCAACGCATTAGCAAGCTAAAGTGGCAGTGGGCTGGTCTTATCTGCCGTAGGACTGTTAACCGTTGGGGCAGACTGGTTCTAGAGTGGAGACCGTGAATCGGCAAACGTAGCGTAGGACGCTTATGACCATGTGGAGCGACGACATTCACAAAGCTGTGGGCAGTGACAGGAAACAAAGCGCCGAAGATCGGCCTCAGTGGCGTGTCTTGGGAGTTGCCTATTTCTAGCAATGGATTAACACCAGCTTATTATGATGATAATAAAACGTGTAAATCATCTATTTTAATATTTAATAACATAATTTAACATCGTTTGCAAACGAAAATAACCAACTTTATCTGAAGCGCTAGTCATTTTCAGTACTAAGATTGAGGTGTTTGTCTCTATATCTTTGGAGATACTTATCTCGATAAAATTACAATGGCACCACACGGGTAGCATTCTCTCTCAAACATACTCTCTCAGACAAAAATATAATATTCCGAATCATTTAAAAAATAACGGAGTTCAAAAAAACAGTCAAGTGCGAGTTGTACTCGCCACCGAGGCTCCCGTACCAACTTCTCAAACTAGGTTAAAATACAAACGTAACTTTGCAGTTCGATCCTTAGACCGATGCCTAGATACTGTTACTGCACCAACCGCAAATAATAAGTTTGTGATACTAAATTCGATTTTTTTCTTATGTTTAGATTTTTTCCATTAGAAGTTCTGCAAGACCACGGATTTCAAAATAATTTTGTAATACTCGTGCAATAGCTTGTGCTTCTTGTCAAATTTCATGATTCGTCAGCGGGAAGTACCTAACGGGAAGCTAAATTTATATGGTTTCATTCCCTTTTGAAATCGCAATATATGCGACAAAAAGCTCATTAAACGGTCATATCTTTTGCTGAACTGATCTTATAAGGGTTCCTATTTTCCTTTAGAGGTACGGAACCCCAATAAAACTTTTTTACAAAAAAATTAAACCGCCGAAAAAACTGAAAAGCAAAAAATAATTAACTTTTTTATTTAACCTTAATAACGAAGTTCTTAAACTACTGTTAGTATACATAAGTTTATATTTTTGTAATTGTTTTGAGTTTTTAACTAAACATAATAGCAAAGTTCTTAAACTTACGAATGTAAGTATATATACCTAAGTAATTTTGAGTCAGCGCCATATATATATATATACATATGGCCATAATCTACTATGATAAAAGCAGGCGTCATTGCTTACCCCTGGCCTAGACAAACGTTATATAGAACATTTATGCTTTATAATAATAATAAAAATAATTTAAGATCACATAAAAAACTGAAAAAACCAACTTCTAACGTCACGCTAGTCAATTTCAATACTAAGTTTGAGGTTTATCTTTATATATCTGGAGATAATGAACATATCTCGATGAAATTTAAATGGTACCACCTGTAAAATATCATCATCATCCTAATCAGCCGGTATCAGTCCACTGCTGGCCACTCTCAAGACACGCAACTGAGCCCGAATTTCGGCTCTTTGTTTTTACCAGTATTTGTTGAGATACATTGATGATATGATAAAATCATCAAAATACTGATACATTTATCAATTATTTTTGTTCATTTATTCAAAACGGCTCGACCGATTTCGTTAAAATTTAAATGGGACCCCCTTCATGGCTCCTCTGCATGATGGGCCAGCGCTTGTCCAGCAAAATGGCCATGCGATGGTTGAAAAGGATCTACACAATGGCGATGTTCAGTTGTGATCTTAGCGTTCAACAAAATGGACGTGGAAGCTTTAGCCGCAGCAGCTATTTAGAATTTTTTTTAGAATTCCAAAAATTTTAGTATTTCGCTATGCGGCCATGCAGTCGACATCTTGACACGCACGAGGTACTCTGTACGTCTGCTCTCCACCGCATTCCAAAGAGAATATAACCACTACGTTAAGAAGAGTCGGGACTCCCATAGAGCAAACTGACCAAATAGCGAAATGTCAAAACACAGGGCTTTTATAGTAGCCAAAATACCAGCGAAATAATCTTCTGCTAATTGACCAACATAACAAAAAAAATACCTAGTGATGTACCGTGTCGTCAAAAACATCGATAACGATCGAACTACCGTTGCTTGGTCAATACTTTAGAAGGTTATATATTGTACTTAACTAATTTTGTTTTAGTGGTTAGATTGTGAAAGTTATATTTTTTCCTATTTTGGTTTAACAACTCCATCACTAAGACAAAACCAGTTTGAGAAAATGATAGGCAGTAAAACAAAATATTAAATTTTATCAAGCTTTTTATTTTTGGAGTATGATGCTCTGTAGGGTTCGCTCATTCGGCATCGGCATCAGCAGCTTAAGATAACGATATACCTGTAATGTAATATTGACTTATTAGTTTATCGCTTAACACTAATTTCTGGGGCATGCTGTATACGGGGCCTAATGTTTTCTTTATGTTGTGCTATAAGACCTTGCTTCTTGCCAAAATTTGTGATTCTAGGTCAACGGGAAGTACCCTTATAGGTTTTCGACCCAAAACCTATAGGGTATTTCCAGTTGACCTAGAATTGTACATTTTAGTTAAAAGCAAGGTCTTACAGCACAAGTAAAGGAAAATTTCAGAAGATAAAAAGAAGTTGAACATTCAGGTTAATTTTGGTATTTACAAGTTATGCGAAAATCTAAATTTGCCCATATCTTTTTATCGTGTTGCCTCAGGATCTTGATTTGTATACACTTAATAGGGACTATAGACCTCAATATCTTCAGTTTCTTCTTCATCTTCAGTATCTCAGTATCATCACACGGGCAGACAGACAGACACACGGACAGACGGACAAAAATTGATCTTATAAGGGTTCCTTTTTTAACCTTTTGAGGTACCAAACCCTAAAAAGCTCGGAAGGTTTAATTCCTTAACGCTAAAATTTCACTTCAGATCATTCTTATTTCCGATTATATTTATATTATTTTTGGTTATAAATAAAGGAATCTACTACTACTTGGTTTCACAATAAATTATTTATTGGAAAACTCAACTGAAAAACTATCTTCATTTTATTATGAAAATAATTTGGGGCCGGGAAGCATCCACTCCTATGGTGCCCCAAGGCCTCCAGACCTCTAAATCCAGCACTGGCTGTAAATTATACAAGGTGTAACAAAAGGGTGTAGTAATACTTAAACTGTGCATGCCATACCTAGCCTGATGTATAATCTACCAGCAAAGTCTTCCTTTCCTCAGTATCTAACTGGGATCGCGAGTTATCATATTATCACATGTTAAACTTTTACGTAAACTTAGCCAGATTCAACCAGCTATTCCGCGTCATTGACCTAATGAAAACAGAATAATAAGTGTTGTCTGTGCAGAAGCAAAATTGTTATGAGTAGACGCCTGAAAGGGTCTAGATATAGTGCCAATTGCGGTAGCTTGAAGTTTTTCTTGATGTATTCATCACCAGAAAGATGAAATCATTGCCCGATGATGAGGATGAGCTTACGGACATTGTTGGTTAAAATTACTCAAAATCACTTTGATGGTATATCCCTATTAAAATATCGTCTTGACATCTCGCGAAATTACACTTCTATTCCGATCACTGATCATATCATAACTATATAATGATATACACTATCGATATCGACAAGCACCGCAATGCGCCCCGCACTATTTTTCACAAAGAGTTTATAAAGATTGTTAATTGATGAAATATTGAGATATTTGGCCTAAAGAAGCAGTAAACGGCTATTATTTTAAGATATTCTACTTACTGTGCTTCATAAAGTGGAAATCTTGCCATAAAATAACGGTTAATAGAGTAAGTCTGCAGTCCCGCATATTTCACTATCACTTCAGTTCCTTTATCACTTCAGTTCTTTGTATGAAGGTGTTAATAACCACACACCTTAAATTCATGCTAAATGCATGCTTTCTAACATCCACACTAGGTTATTTATTGTAAAACACAAAATAAAACAATAAAATAATTATTTTGAAAAAGCCGATTAACACGCTACCACAGGCTAAGTAGAAATACATGCTAGCCACAGCAGTATTGCCAGGTCTATTTTTCACTTTACCCTAGTTTCCATCATCTTTTACCCTAGATTTGCAGTTTCTTAGAAAAAATACCCTAAACTCTCATATATTTGTTTAAAATTATTTAAAAATGACATAAAAACCGCACTCTGTGGGTACGTTCACGGAATTGTGCCTTATACTTAAAGCCGGATTTGATTACCTTAAAGATTACCCTAAACAATTCTTTACCCTAAAAATTACCCTGTCACCTCAATTTTACTCTAAATCTATAGTAAATTACCCTGACTTGGCATCAGTGAGCCACAGACTAAGTAGAGATGAAACTTCTTTTTCTTCACATCATGCTACTTGATGGCATTTATTATGACAACCAAACGAAAGAGATAGTAAGAAATAGTGAGTGAGACGAATATAGACTTCCATCGGACGCGCCCCCCTTTTCATTAGTTTTCATAGATCTTTTTTTTGTACTGCAGCTTCAGTAGACTGCCGCATTCGAGCGCAAACTGAGTAATGGCCGACGTGTAGATGCGTACTGCCATCGCTGGCCCACTACCTTTGATGTGTGGGCGAAAAACCGACACCGCGGCCATTCCGCCGCCATCGTACGCACCACAAGCCAGCCTACGCCACTACGCCCTCTATATGGTGGCCCACTACGATGGACCATCATGATGGCCCATCATGTAGAGGAGCCATCAGCCGGTATAACCCTTTATAATTAAAAAAAGAATTATCGAAATCAGACTACTCTGTAAAAAGTTATGCGTGGTCATACATAATATATATATATATATATATATATACGCGTCGACTTGATAACCTACTCCGTTTTTTTTTTCGTCGATTAAAAAATTCAAAAAACGCATCTTTTTGCTCAATCTTATAAGCCGTAATAGACATAGACGTGACATTTGCTCAATAGTGTGTATTATATTAAAGCTGCTTTGCCAACAAATAATAAAACCGGCCAAGTGCGTGTCAGGCCACGCGCAGTGTAGGGTTCCGTAGTAGCCTGTTATTCAATGCAAGTCTTTACAAACTGATCTTATAAACAAGCAACTAGGTACTCCGTCTTTGTCACTTTAAAGGACTTTTTCTAAGGATTTTGTATTTGGTACAATATTATCCAACACCCAAGTTCAACGACTATTACTGTATGTATATATTCTCAACCGCTATAATTTTCCTTTAAAGTTCATGAAATGCGCTATTATCACAAATTTTTCCAGATTTTTCAAGCCCGCAGTTTAGCTTTTAGAGGAGGGGGGACGCCCTACTGGAACAAACATTTGCACTTTAAAGTTTAATATTTTTTAAATGGCGCATTCAATCGAAAAATGGTATTAGCAACTCTTAAGTCATTTTAAAAGACCTATTCAGCGATATCCCACACGATGGGGTAGATGATGAAAAAAAATTCATCCCCACTTCTCAGCTACCCTAAAAAAAATATTTTTTTAAATTTTATTTCAGCACTTTGTCGGCGTCATTTATTTACATACCCCCACAAAATTACAGCTTTTTAGTATTAACGGTCTCTTAGCAAAACCTCGGACAGACAGACAGACGGATATGACGAAACTATAAGGGTTCCTTGTCAGGACTACGGAATCCTTAAAACGTAATTAAATTAAATATTAAAGTTATAATTAATTATTACCAGCTAGTGAAACTTCCTCAGAACTACCAAAATGCAGTTTAATTCCAACCGGTTTACGTTCAATCTACTGCAGTTAATGTTTCGAGTTTCGTAACGCATTACGCTATCGAATCGCTTCCGTCTGCCACAGAATATATAGGTAGGCATAAACCTTACACCTTACACCACAGATTTATAAACAGTTTGTATAGTCATCCGGAACGACAAGAAAAGTCATACACTTCATAATAATAACTTTAAGGCTGACTGACAGCGTTGTTTTTCCTTTTGTATAAATAGCGGTGATAATAATGTGCTTAAACAAAAACATCGATATAAATCTCACCACCCGAGAACGAACACCCGTGCTAGGATTAGAACCGGCGACCTCTTGCTTACAAGTCAAGCCATCCTATCCTTTACGCACACGGGGTTCTTTTGTTTTTTTTAACCGACTTCACAAAAACGTAGGAGTTTTTTTTTTTTTTTTTTTATACCGAACTGGGTAGCACTTAATCACTATCTCACCTGATGTTAAGTGATGATGCGATCGATGATGTAGCGTGCTTACCCAGAAGATACCTATTCACTCGCGATTTGAAGACCCCCATATTGTACTTAATCGGAAACACGGACTCAGGCAGGGTATTCCATTCCTTAGCGGTTCGTATGATGAACGAAGAAGCAAATCGCTTCGTTCGGGTAGATGGTATATCCACCATAAATCGGTGGCGCCTTTTAGTGTCTCTGGATGTCCGATTATAAAATGGGGATGGTGTCCGATTATAAAATGGGGATGGAGTTTCTGAATTCGACTGTTTTTAGGGTTCCGTACCTCAAAAAGTAAAAAAAAAGAACCCTTATAAGATCACTTTCTTGTCCGTCTGTACGTCTGTCTGTCTGTCTGTGTGTCACCACCGATTTTCTCAGGAACGAATAGACCTAGCAAATTGAAATTTATACCAGATACTGAGGTCTATAGTCCCTATTAGGTGTAGAAAAATCAAGGTCCTAAGTCACGATAAAAAGATACGGGCAAATTTAGATTTTCGCGAAAACTTGTAAGTACCAAAATTTACCTTAATTTTTTACTTTTTTTAGTTTTCGGAATTTTTCCTTTACTTGTGCTGTAAGACCTTGACCAAAATTAACAATTCTAGGTAAACCGCCAGTACCCTATGGATTTTGGGTGGAAAACCTATAGGGTACTTCCCGTTGATCTAGAATAATGAAATTTGGCAAGAAGCAAGGTCTTAACAACACAAATGAAGGAAAAATTCCAAAAAATAAAAAAAGTTAAAAATTAAAGGGTGTCCCCATACATACATAGTTTCGCCAATTAAGATAGGCCTTTGAGTTATATGAGCGCTCATACAATTTAGAGGTCTAGCTTAATTGGTTACAACCAACGTTGGTACGGAAGCCTCGGTGGGCGAGTCTAACTCGACTTAGCCGGTTTTATTTTTATGTTTGTTTCCTCAGAACTCCGTAAAATCTTAACCGATTTGAAAAGTAATTTTTTTGTTTGAGATATTATGCTTCCCCTTTGGTTCACTGTCGTGGCATTTGAAGTCAGTTTTTATTCGTATTGTGAACGATCTAAAATTATTTTGTTAACCGACGATAAAAAATAGAGGAGGTTATCAAGTCGACGCGTATAATTTTTTTTTTTAATGTATGACCACGCATAACTTTTTACAGAGTAGTCTGATTTCGATAAATTCTTTTATTATTGGAAAGGGTATACCTCCAAGGGGTCCCATTTAAATTTTAATCAAATCGGTCGAGCCGTTTTGAATAAATCAACAAAAATAATAGATAAAAGTTTCATTATTTAGATGATCTTATCATATCATCAATGTATCTCAACAAACACTGGAAAAAACAAAGAGCCGAAAATCGGGCTCAGTTGCGTGTCTTGAGAGAGGCATATGTGGCCAGCAGTGGACTGATACCGGCTGATTATGATGATGATGATAATATTTTACAGGTGGTACCATTTAAATTTCATCGAGATATGTTCAGTATCTCCAGAGATATGAAGATAAACACCATTGACTAGCAGTCGGTTTTCTTAGTTTTTTATGTGATCTTAAATTACATTTATTATTATTATGGAGCATAAATGTTCTACATAACGTTTGTCTAGGCCAGGGGTAAGCAATGACGCCTGCTTTTAACATAGTAGATTATAGCCACAAAAAATTATAAAATAAAACTTTTTAACAAAATTACTTAGGTATACATACTTACATTAGGTTAAGAACTTAGTTATTATGTTTAGTTAAAAACTCAACACAATTACAAAAATATATACTTAGGTATATTAACAGTAGTTTAAGAACTTTGTTATTAAGGTTAAATAAAAAAGTTTAATTATTTTTTGCTTTTCAGTTTTTTCGGCGGTTTAATTTTTTTGTTAAAAAGTTTTATTTTGCATTCAAAAAGGTATTTAATCATGTCTACATGTAGCTATGCGGTCGTCTAAAACGCTGTTAATTTGAAGCAATAAGTGAAGCATAGACCAAGATGTATCAGTTGGTTGCCCTGCCACAAGTGCCACAGTACATTAATAGTTGGTATGGCGCGTGTATTGACTTTGGTCACTTTCACTTGGCCACAGAATAAATAATAGCTGACTCGGCGCGCCTCAGCCGTGTAAAGTAATGTTACATCATTTAACTGGGTTACATCATTTGCATGGCATCGTTATGAATGCGTCCGCTTTATTTTTGACATCATTATTGCGGATTTGTATCACTTTTTTATTCAAGTTATAAAATGAGCGCGATTTTTAGGGTTCCGTACCCAAAGGGTAAAACGGGACCCTATTACTACTGTCTGTCTGTCTGTCCGTCTGTCACCAGGCTATAGCTCATTAACCGTGATAGTTAGACAGTTAAAATTTTCACACATGGTGTTTTTCTGTTGCCGCTAGAACAACAAATACTAAAAATAAAATAAAGTTAAAAATTAAAGGGGGTCCCCATACAAAAAAACGTGTTTTTAAACGCCATCTATCTAATTAGTTTCGGCAAAATGACATAGATGGCGCTAGTAAACGAGCCCCGTCTTTCTAGATCGCGACCAAACCAAATATTCTTGGTAATATCAATTAATCAAATATATGAGGTTGAAACTCTGTTATGTTTCGTATTGTACGGAACCCTCCCTAAGTGTGCGATAAGAGACGCGATGCTGACTCGCACTTAGCCAGTTTTATTTTAAGTGTTTGGTTTCTTAGTTGTGATATTTGTTTTACTGTACTGAATGTTGTAATGCTGAATAGATTTTGATGAAATCATAGGTTTGCATAGATTTTTTTCATCACCATTGCAAGCAGATCACTCTATTTGTATCAGTGCATCTACATGTACACTTTATTGGACATTTTAAAATGACACAGCACCCATTTCTTAACTAAGTAGTTAACTTATTTCTGACTCAGGATATTTTCTGGATAAGACTACATTCCTTTGTACTTATAACATACGTAACCTACTTAGTCATTAAGTACCTTTCTACTTAATTACCCGCCTCTTTAGACAGTCCCAGCATAACGGCTGGTGTTAATTAGTAAGGAGTGATATAGTTTATATTTATTGTTTTCGAATTTGCTATTTATCGTATGTCACGATATAAAACCAACTTATATATATTTTAAATACATTCTTTTGACATTATTTTAAATACAGATGAACTCAGAACCTCCTTCTTTTTACCGACGTCGATAAAGAGGAGGTTCTCAGTTCGTCTGTATGTATGTTGTTTTCTTTTGTTTTATATGTATTTTCACCGATTACTCTGCCAATTGTGGACCGATTTTCAAAATATATTTTTTATTCAAGAAAGTATACTCCTGTGGTAGTGCTGTCGTAAATTCATCGTGATCTGATGAGTATCTCTAGAAATATGGAGATAAACACCTCAAACTTTCTACTGAAAACACATGAGTAAAGAACTTTTCTTTACTAATTTACTGAAAATTACTAGCGCGTCATTTGAACTCATTTTTTTCGTTTTTAAAACGATCTTCAATTATTTATATTTATTTAAAGTTAGTTTACAAATTAGAGCTGAATCAGATTATTTTTTTTAAATGTTTGTTACCTACCTCAGAACCCCGTCAAATCTTAAAATTATTAATATTAAGTTAAATACATCACCGAGTAACAAAAGCTATACTTTATTCCTGTATTATAGCGGGAACGGGAACTACGCGAGGGAAACCGCGCGGCTCTGCTAGTTAGTAATATAGCACACGATCATTTCTACCAGCCACCACGTATGTCTCTGCAACCTAATGTTTGGTTTTATCAATGACCTTGCACCTATATCCATATTTAAGACATCAACATTTTTTAACCGACTTCAAAAAAAGGAGGAGGTTTCTCAGTTCGAAAAATTATGTTTGTTCGCGGATAACTTCGTCGTTTATGAACCGATTTTGATTATTCTTTTTTTGTTGGAAAGGAGATATCCCAAGTGTAGTATCTTGTTAATTTTATCGAGGTTTGATAAGTATCTCTAGAGATATTGAGATAAACACCTCAAAATTGCTACTGAAAATGAATAGCGCGGCATTGAAGTCGGTTCTTTTTTAGTTTTTAAACGATATTATTCTAGTTGATAATCACTGAAATCACTTGACGACTGATTAATAATGTATTACATAATTAATTCCAAGACGCATTATATCCTCTTTTAAACGTTAAAATGTTTGTAGTAGGTAATCACTTATCGCAAACGTAGCGTAGGACGTCCTGTGATCAGGTGGAGCGACGACATACGCAAAGCAGTGGGCAGTCACTGGAAAAGAAGAGCCAAAAATCGGGCTCAGTGGCGCATCTTGGGAGAAGCCTACGTCCAGCAGTGGACTGACACCGGCTGATGATGATGAATCACTTATCGGCTAATTAATTATATATTACATAGGGTGCATTAGGGTAACTCCGAAAATCGGGGAATTCTAATAATTAAAGTTTTCTAATCGACACGGCAATATTTCATGCTTTGGCAACATGCACCTAGCGGCCATTTTAATACGCATCCGCCCGCAAGTCGCGAAGCGACCGCGCGTGATCAACTGTCATTTTTCCAAGTATCGGCGATTTCGCGGGCATTTTGGTGTTATTGGATTTACCCGAACATCCATAATTACGAAACCTGTTAAGATATTAAACTTTTATTTTCTTTATTCCCTAGATTAACGTTTTTTTGCAATTCTGTGTAGACTTAGAACTATCTAGCTCAAGTTTTTTTTTCACTTTTCAGATTTAGCCGAATAGGGCAATTCCGAATTTGTCAATGCCTTCTAAGAGTTTGAGTACCGTAGGCTACTTGACGGGTAATTCCGAAATGAAAGTGGCACTCATGTAATGTTTGGTCCTTTCAGTGGCCAAACCGCTACATACATTTCGTGAAGGTAAACCTAAACGAAAAAGAAACACGTACTTTAAGGCATAACTACTTAAAACCCACTTTTGAGTGTCATTCAGAATTACGCGAACATAATTCGGAATTGCACTCTGACAAAAAAAAATATAACAATTTTTTCAAACATTTCTAATTATTAATTACAATGATATATTTATACAAATCTTAGCAATAGTACTTGGGCATATATTCACGCAGACGGAGTGATATAAGCTGGTAACATGAAGTCTATCAATTTTGACATATTGGTGATAATACAAAGACCCTGTGAACTCATCAAAAATTCATTCGTAAATACCCGAATGCACCCTAATTTGTTTCCACGCATACCTACGCCGCTGACTCAGCACCTTTCCTTATCAAGCACTTACTTCTATTCTCCATCTATTCATTGAAGATTCCTAAACAGTTTTCTTAGTAATCATTAATTAGTAATGTATTACATAATTAGTTCCACCACGTATGCCCTTAACCTCGTCTGGTAACTGGTGGTGGTAAGTAGTGAGCGGCGACGCAATCCAGTCGTGTTTGTGCTACTGCAGTGTTGTGATTTTATGCTGTGAGTTCTACGGTAGGTGTTTTATTTTGTTTATGCGTGTGTTTTTGTTCGGGAAGGTCACGTAAGCTGTCATATTTTTTTGTATTTTTGGCGGTTTTTTTTATATTTTTTTTGTTGGGAATTATGAGATTGTATTGTTAACCTGATTTAATTGTGTCATTACACCTAGTAGATGGACTCAGAAGATTATTACTTGGATGGTAAACCATACAACCTGTTTATAATGACAGTAAAAAGTGGGACACAAACTATAACTCTGGTCTAGTTGTGGTAGTTCTATCTAGCCTAGGCTTGTATCACCATTTTGTCATAATTCAACAGTTATATTTTAAATAGGTAGGTAATAAAAGCAGATGGCAAAATTCTGGTGCTCAAAAGGTTTCATGACCCTATATCCTCTATAGGGCGTTTTTATCATATTACATATTCAATTTTATGTGACATAATTAGAAACTAAAACAACCGACTTCCATGCCGCGCGAGTCAGTTTAAGTAGCAAGTTTGAGATGTTTATCGTCATATCTCTGGAGATACTCATCTGATCTCGAAGTTCCAATTTTTTTATTATTATTTTTTTAAATGTAATAAAAACATTGGGACCACTTTGGAAATGTAGGTACCCTGTACCCTACGAAATAGAAAATAATCATCAAAATCGGTTCACACACGACAAAGTTATCCGCGAACACACATAAAAAACATATATACGGTCCTTTTTTGAGTCGGTTAAAAAGAACATTATAAGGGGCAAATACATATAATATTCAAGCCATTGAACAAAATATTATACGCCAACATTTTCAATGGCAGATATTAAAATAAATCAACCGCAAAACCAAAACAAGAAGTATTGTTCAATGTTAACAGCTTTTATTCTCTCATTAGTAAATTAATTTTACATTTACCTTGTGGTGTGGAATGAAACACAATATGTGATTGCAAATTCTGGTATTAAAATAAAAGTTTTGTTGAAGACAGTGTTTTTAACTGACTTCAAAAATGTAGGAGTTTCTCAATTTGACTGTTTTTCTATGCTTGTCGTCTCATAACTCTGTCATTTATTAACCGATTTGAACAATTTTTATTTTTAAATTGTTAAACACAATCCAAAATTTCATCGTACCAACGGGACTTGAACCCGCAACCTCCGGAATAACATGTTCAGTGTGTAACACTTCAAAGAAACATAATATTTAATTTTTATTTTTGTTTAGGAGATTGGGTATACTTTTCATTTGGTGCCATTTTAAATGAATCGAGCCCTTTTTAATATTTTATACATCATATTTTATATATTGTAATATGGAGCTAAACACCTCAAACTTCCGGATAATTATAATAGCTTAAAAACTAAAACAACCGACTGCCATGCAACGAGAGTCAGTTTCAGTAGCATGTTTGAGACATATATCATCATATCTCTGACGATACTTATCAAATCTCGATAAAATTGTTGCTGTTGTGAAGTAAATGTTGAGTACAATTACTACTATGAGAGCCACCAAAAAGTAGCTTACTAACATCAAGAAGAAAATCTGTCATCATAACCTTACGGTGTTCCGACAGCACACAGCCCTTGAGAGTCAGAGTATTCTAGGCCTAGCGTGTTCACCATCTTTGTCCACATCATCGCTTACCACTAGGCGAGATATTAGTCAAACGCTTGCTTAAAAGATATAAAAAAAATTAAAAACCTATGTATAAAAATATCTAGGAACACAAAATCAAATTGGCACTTTTTATAAAAAAAAACCTTTGAGGTCTAATTACTGAAAACTATAAGATTTTGGATAGGGGGTCCTATAGTCAACTCAGTCAGTAATGATGTATATTATAACCCACTAAAACACCTAAGGTCGACCTAATCATGTTACCCTCTATACCTATCTACACATAGTTATAAAGACCGGAACACTGTAGAATCAAAATGCACAAAAATATCATAGATTTTGAATAAAGGTCACAATACGATAAGGTACAGAATGTATATGATCATGGGTGCGTAATAAAATTCAATTTTAATATTAATGCCATCTCCGTCCCATGAATAAATTGTTAAGAAACATTGTGCATGTGAATACAATTTTCATATTGACCTTTGTGCATTGCGCAAGATGGCGAGATAGAGTAAGCATTGCATGTATCTTCGGGGTTTGGATAGTTTATTCCAAAAGGTTATTTTTGAACCATTTTGTTAAAAGCTTATAGTTAGATACGTTATTGAACAACTTATTAACACATACATAAGATCGTTTAAAAAACTAAAAGAACGGACTTCAAATGCCGCGCTTTTAATTTTCAGTACCAAATTTGAGGTGTTCATTTCCATATCTCTGGAGATAATTATCAGATATCGATGAAATTACTTATAATAGTACCACCCTTGAGATATCTCTGTTTCCAACAAAAAAATATTCAACTATTATGTTTCTTGAAGTGTTACTTACACACATAATATTTTTGTAAATTGTGCGGTGTAATTGTGCGGGAGGTGCAGGGAGTCCTGTCGGTACAATGAAATTTTGGATTGTGTATAACAATTTAAATAAAACCGGCTAAGTCGAGTTGAACTCACCCACCGAGGCTTCCGTACCAACCAATTAAGCTAGACCTCTAAATTGTATTAGCGCTTATATAACTCAGAGGTCTACATTAATTGGCACAAACTATGTATGTATGGGGACACCCTTATTATTTTTTTTTTAATTTTCCCTTAATTTGTGTTGTAAGACCTTGCTTCTTGCCAAATTTCATGATTCTAGCTCAACAGGAAGTAGGGGAGACCGGGGCAAGACGGAATACTTAAGAGAAAAAACGTCATAATATGAAAACCAATCTGTTTATTAAAAATATCTTACAACAAAAGCAACACTTATAGTTTTTATTACCATAATTATAATCTTTTGTGGCTCTAAATCACATATTTTTTTGGCAAATTTTAACTAAATAACACATGTCAAAAATCCCGTCTTGCCCCATGATCGGGGCAAAATGGGAAACGCTATGGGGCATAATGAGTACACATTTTAATCTGGTTAGCAACATTTACATGTATCTGCCTCTTCATTGTCATCGTCTACACCTGCGCAGGAAATATGGGCGCAACCATTGCACACGCTAGAAATAACCTATCCTTCAGAGGACTGTGAATATAAGTATATATTTACTAGTATACAATTACATTATTATGCAAGGACAATCATTAATTTCATCGTCTTCAGAAGAACAATCAGTGTAATTTTTTTGCGTCTTTTGTTTCTATTACTTTTTCCGGATTCTTTTTCTTCTTCAGGTCTTTTCTATTCAGTCATTTTACTGGCAGGTTTATTTTTTCAGTCGAAAATATATAATTTATTTATTTTTGTTTTTTATTTATATTTCTAATGAGATCATTTTTGAACGGAGAATGGTAGTATTTATGTTTTACCGCGTTTTCTTCTTTTTATCTCTTGGGTTCTTACTTCCTTGGCTATGACATTTTCTGGAGTCACGGAAAACGAGAAATTTGCTGGCTGTGTGCAAAAGTCAAAACCTGAGACAAACACTATGTGCTGCATCATGTGCTGTTCTCATTCATTGATTTTCAGATACTAAAAAGTCGATGAGTGATGTTACAGCAGATATAGGTTCAAGAGCAATCTCATTATGAGCTGGGGTGACGATATTTGTTGGGTTGCCTCTAACGAGTAAACGTTGAAGTTCTATTTTCACATATGGGGCAAAACGGGGTACTATCCCATTATGCCCCGACCTTTTTGCCCCAACAGACACATTTTGTAAAAGTAATAACAATTCTATACCTATAAAATAATTCTGCTAAAAGCAGTTTATGTTAGTTAGTTTAACACTACTACAACAAGTATGTGGCAAAATGTTACCATAGCACTGGTATTTACTTTGGTGCCCATCGATTCAGAACAGAAACCTTCGTAAAAATCCTTCATAAAACCGTTTTTTTTTTCGCCGCACAGCCAAAACACGTAGTGACATGCATACACCGCTTGGACTCGTGTGAAGCGACAGAACATCGCGTGAATGGCGTTTTGGTAGGCTCTCTTTTGTTCACCAGTCAAGCACAAAAGCAAACTTCCCGTCATGCCCCGGGCTTCGTCTTGCCCCGGTCTCCCCTACCCTATAGGTTTTCGACCCAAAACCTATAGGGTACTTCCGGTTTACCTAGAATTGTCAATTTTGGTTATAAGCAAGGTCTTAGAGCACAAGTAAAGGAAAAATTCCGAAAAATAAAAAAAGTTGAAAATTAAGGTATTACCATTTTGGTACTAACAAGTTTTCGCGGAAAATCTAAATTTGCTATATCTTTTTATAGTGTTGACTCAAGACCTTGATTTTTATACACCCAATAGGAACTATAGACCTCACTATCAGGTATAAATTTCAACTTGCTAGGTCCACCTGTTCCTGAGAAAATCAGTGGTGACACACGGACAGACGGACAGACAGTTGGACAGACAGACGGACATACATACAGACGGACAGACGGACAGACGGACAGACAGACAGACAGACGGACAAGAAAGTGATCTTATAAGGGTTCCTTTTTTTACTTTTTGAGGTACGTAACCCTAAAAATTATCATCAAAATCGGTTCATAAACGACGAAGTTATCCGCGAACAAATCCCTTTTTTTAAGTCGGTTTGATTGATTGGTTGATTAATAGATTATTCCAACGACCAAATTTACAAATAGAATTAACAATTTTGCTATAGCTAGAAAATCAAAAATAAAATACATATTATTTTAATTTAAACATTATGTTATTATTAAGAACGGTTGTACACTCACGGGTTTTTTTATCGGAATTGCTCCGACCAGTTTCGGACACGTTTGGTGTCCTTCTTCTGGGAGCCACGTCTACCGCAAGCTCCTCGCGCAACGAGCTTCGGCACGTAACCGTTCTTAATAATAACATTATGTGTAATCCTCACGATACATTTAATAATTTAAACATTATGTTGAGAATGGCTGACGTGAACATGTTGCCGTTGGAAAAGGTTTGGGCTCAGCATATTGCTGTGACTCTGAAGAACCGCAACACTGATTGACGGTTAAAAAGAACGTTGCATTATTCTGACATGTATAAGGTAACAATAGGCGGTCTTATCGCCAATCTTTGAGTGGACAGAATCGTTAAAATAAAAGAAGTAACATCTTTTATCTTTAAAGTTCAACACGATTTAAATTAGAACCATAAATTAGTACAAGGGCCGATACCACATTAGTAGCAATTTGGTAACTGTAAGTAGTCGTTTGTAGTGTAGTTATTACTTAAGTAGAAGTAGAATGCATTTATTTCGACAATATGAAACACTGTACACAACAACAATAGAAACAATACACTAGGTTAATATATAAGCTAATTAACAAAAATAAGATAAAATAATTACTAACACTAACAGAGTGTCAAAAATTGGTTATAAACAAAAAACAAACAATAGATTTATTGAAAATAATAGAAGGAAATAAAAATTAAAAAAAATTAAATCATTATTTATTGGAGCTTACTTTGCTGAAGTGTACAGTACTATAGCCGAAATAGGTTCAGGCTCAGCTTAATGCTGCAGAGTACTACAGCGCTGATTTTCAGCCCGTACCTTAGGTGACAGCAACGGGATAACTCAAATAAAGAATACAACATTTATATAGTACACAAATAGTATGGATTTAAAAATGTTTAAATATTCTAATATAGGAGCATGAACAATGATAAAAATGTTAAAACTTAGCTAAGTAATAACTATTTTCGATAAGTTACACTTGAGCATTCTTATTAATTTTGTTAATTTCTAGACGAATAGAACATCATTGGGCTTGTAGACTCTACATTAAATTATGAATTTCGAGCGATAATAGTCGTTAAGAACAGAGATGCAAATATACAACTGTCTAGCTGCATCTCCTTCTAATAAACGTTTGCGATGACAAGACACATCGATGTCAATGTAGAGACGTCAAAAAAAAAAGTAATATACAGAAGCTATTCCGATGACATACTAAATTATTTCTAACTCCCACTGTGCCCCGCGGTTTTACCTGCGTAGACATCGTTCCCGTAATAATATTGGGGAAAAAAGTAATTTATGTGTTGTTGCAGGGTCTAGGCTACCTACACACCAAGTTTCAGCTCAATCGGTCAAGTAATTTCAGCGTGAAGAAGTAACACACACACAATTTTCGCCTTTATAATATTAGTAGGACAAAACTTTAACAACGTCACCTATGAAATTTTGTTTCAATTACCAGTTTAAAATTAGCCATTTATCTATCGAACTAAACGAGCAACTAGGCATATACATAAACATACATAATACAACATAACATAACCTAACGCTCTAGGAACATTATGTAAAACACAATAGCATTATGTCGGTTGGCACATTATGGATACAAAACAGGTGTTGTGCTGAATATGTTGAATTCAATGAGGTATAGAGCTGCCAAAATATATTAAGAGTTACGTTGCTTAAGCTTACTTTTATATGGATTTAGCAGATATCCTTAATCCACGTTCATGTTTTTCACTCGTGTTTTGGTATCGATATTTTGCCTGACTTGCAACCAAAAGTTAGCCTACGAGGTCGAGGATGGTAGCCGGATATATTAAATTATTCGGCAGGATAGGGGCCACAAATTTTCTAATGTGAGGGTGGTAACAGGCCAGGCGGACACTTGATAGTGTCCTACCACCATGCCGGAGGTTTCTTAACGATATTTTTCCACCACCAGAGCACCACTATGAAATACGCACATACATATAGAAAAATCCATTGATAAACGGCAGGGATTTGAACCCAGTACCTCTGGCGTCAAAGCCGACCATTCTCTCACTGCGCCACTGGGCCCACAAATGGTATTTTTAACATTATTTATTGGATGACATGTTAGTATTTGACCTTGATCTCACCTTAAGTAACGTCAGCGTCTGAATTGAATATAGATGGTGTAAGATGATGGCGCATCGATGCGATTGCAATCAATTTCCATCTCCACTCTCTTTTGAGTTTATCTTCCAGAAGTTGATTTACAAAAAACAAAATAACAACATTTATTTTTCTCAAAAATAACCATATTTTCTTGTTTCGACATTCAAGCAAAAAATAAACACCTTATATGTTTTTAGGGTTCCGTACTGAGGTACGGTACGATAAAGGAAAAAAAGGAACCCTTATAAGATCACTTTCTTGTCCATCTGTCTGTCTGTCTGTTCGTCTGTCTGTCCGTCTGTCTGTCCGTCTGTCCGTGTGTCACTGTTTTTTCAGAAACGGGTTGACCTAGCAAGTTGAAATTTATACCTAATACTGAGGTATATAGTCCCTATTGGGTGTATAAAAAATTAAGGTCTTGAATCAACACAAAAATAAAGATATGGGCAAAATTAGATTTTTGCGTAAACTTGTTAGTACCAATATGTACCTTAATTATCAACTTTTTTTATTTTTCAGATTTTTTCCTTTACTTGTGTTCTAAGACCTTGCTTATAACCAAAATTGACAATTCGAGGTAAACCGGAAGTACCCTATAGGTTTTGGGTCGAAAACCTATAGGGTAGGTACTTCCCGTTGACCTAGAATCATGAAATTTGGCAAGAAGCAAGGTCTTATAGTACAAATTAAGGAAACATTCCAAAAAATAATAAAAGTTAAAAATCAAAAGGTGTCCCCATACATACATAGTATGCGCCAATTAATGTAGACCTCTGAGTTATATGAGCGCTGATACAATTTAGAGGTCTAACTTAATTGTTTGGTTCGGAAGCCTCGGTGGGCGAGTTCAACTCGACTTAGCCGGTTTTATTTTATATTTATGAACACTTCCGCTGTCGTAAATAGGTACTAGCCGTAGATATGCGATAAGCTCAAGTTACACGTCGGTTGGCCCAATCTATATGTTCTCTTACTTGGGACTATTTTTACTCGATGTTTTCTTTCATCGTAAAAATACCCTAAAATGACAACGGGCAAAGACATAGCACAAAATGTATCAGCTATCGAACGATTGGAAATGAATCAGCTTCCGTCCTCGTCAATGTCATCTGTTACCATTGGCAATAATGAAGCAGTCGATTGCAAAACGTTTCGAAATGTGTGTAAAAACCAGGCGACAGATTTTGTAAGCGATCGCATCGCTCGTTCCGATCGTTTGCTTCTTTTAAAACGATATGATGATATCTGTTCTGCTTCTGAACAAATGAAAACCCCTTGTATTTTTAGCAATAGACAATACCTACTTCATTTGATTTTTGTACGTTAGCATGTTGGAGGTAAGTACTATATTTGTTTTTTTTTATTCTTCTATTAATTGAAGGCTAGGCTATGCGTTTCGCAAATATGAAAATCTATATTTCTTCAGGCATATTAACAAGATCGAGGATCGAGATCAAAACTTGTGAAGTGGCAGCGGATTGCTAGTGTTAAATAATTAATCGTTTTTAGGGTTCCGAACCTAAAGGGTACCAACGGAACCCTATTACTGAGACTCCGCTGTCCGTCTGTCTATCTGTCTGTCTGTCTGTCTGTCTGTCCGTCCGTCTGTCACCAGGCTGTATCTCATGAACCGTGATAGTTAGACGGTTGAAATTTTCACAGATTATGTATTTCTGTTGCCACTATAACAACAAATACTAAAAGCAGAACAAAGTTAAAAATTAAAGGGGGTCCCCATACAAAAAACGTGTTTTTACTATAGCACCATCTTTGAACGATTTTTTCACTTATGAATAAATAATATTAATAACTTACCTTTGTGTTATCGTTCACTTAGTTAGTGGGTGTTAGAAGTTAGTTAGATATTCGTTAGATGGCGTTGTAGTTAATAAGCATGTTTGGTTGTCACGGTAATATAATATAATATGATATTATACTTGTTAATTATTATACTGCGGTTCGGAACCCTCCGTGTGCGAGACAAAATTCTGACTCGCACTTGGCCAGTTTTATTTTAGCATCTATCTAGCATTTGACAACTGTCTCGCCTGGTGGTAAACACGCTAGGATATAGGAACATAATTGAGGATATAATAGGGTCATATCTGACCCCAAAAACTAACTTAAAACTACTTGGCTACTTTGAGATTTTTACCCATAATGTATGACGTACTTTGTAAGACTTTTTAAGATCAATAAAGGCTTGCTATCTTTCTCAAAACATTTCAGTCCCCAAGCGTATTGGTTGATGAAGTGAAGAATCTACACTTTTTATGCTCCATGAAAAACTTTGACACCATTTAACCTTGTTTGAGTTCCAAAAGCCCGTCTCCTGCATATTCATTAACACTTATATCGGATTTCATATTCTTGGCAACATGGCTAGGGTTGGCAAGCATTGGAGCTAACTGGTCATGTGGGGTGTTTTACGATCCTCTTGCCACTCGATGCCGTTGTGGGGGCTTGTAAGACTGTTAGTGCCAGTCTTTAATGACAGTTTTGAGACATAGGCACTTTTATAAAGCAAAGGAACGTAGTTTACGATATACGATGTAGAAAATTTAAATTTCAACGAAAATTTTAGCCTCAAGATTCACATAATATTTTGGAGCTCCAATCTTATAAAAGGTGTGTATGAATAGTTTTGAATGAAAAAGTTTTCTTTGTTGCATGACGGTATTCAAGGTACTGTACTCTTGAAAATAAAACCGGCCAAGTTGAGTCGGACTCACCCACTGAGACTTCCGTACCAACGTTGGTTTGTACCAATTAACCTCTAAATTGTATGAGCGCTCATATAACTCAGAGGCTAATCTTAATTGGCTCAACTATGTATATATGGGGACGCCCTTGATTTCCAACTTTTTTTATTTTTTTTTAATTGTTCCTTCATTTTTGCTGTAAGACCTTGCTTCTTGCCAAATTTCGTGATTCTAGGTCAACGGGAAGTACCCTATAGTTTTCGACCCAAAACCTATATGGTATTTCCGGTTGACTTACAACTGTTAATTTTGGTTAAAAGTAAGGTCTTACAGCACAAGTAAAGGAAAAATTCATAAAATTAAAAAAGTTGAAAATTAAGGTAAATTTTGGTACTTACAAGTTTTCGCGAAATTCTAAATTTGCCCGTATCTTTTTATTGTGTTGACTCAGAATCTTGATTTTCATACACCTAATAGGCACTATAAACTTCAGTATCAAGTATAAATTTCAACTTGCTAGGTCAACCCGTTCCTGAGAAAATCAGTGGTGACACACGGACAGACAGACAGACAGACAGACTGACAGACGGATAGACGGACAAGAAAGTGATCTTATAAGGGTTCCTTTTTTACCTTTTGAGGTAGGGAACCCTAAAAAACCAGCATTTTGGACACCTTGGCTAATGCCAGAGTTGGTTGAATTTCTAGTTAAAAGGTCCGTTCTGGGAAACATCGTATACTGCATTGATTACTACTGCAACTATAATTAAGTACTACAGGAGCAAGTTTGCAAATTCTTTCTCTCTTCTGGTAGATAACTTTCCCTATAATTTAGCAACACATATAATATATTAATTGTTCATGTATATATAAGTTTAATAAATGAATTATATTGTATTCGTATATATTATTATTATAGCATGTAACGTTATAACGTAATCTATTAAATATAATTGTTCTATGTAAAAAGTAAAAAATACACACCACCGTCTTTGTTCTATTTATATTACAAGCTTTTATTTAACTTGCAATGTATGTATGTATGTATGTATGTTACTATGTTTGTTCAGGTGGAATCTTGGAAGCTAAATTAGACCCAATTTCCAATGTCCGATTAGACTCAAATTTGGTGTACTTATGTATCTTCGGTGACAATGCAATAATATGGTACCATGAAGCTGGTCTGATGATGGAGACGGAAGGTCGCCACGGCATCTCTGTGATAAATCAACACAAACCCACCGAGTTTGGGCTCGATTGATTCGTCTTGAAGATAACTTTTCACCTAGATGATATCCAGGGTCTGATGATGAAGCTGGAAGGTAGCCACGGCATCTCTGTGATAAATCAACGTAACTCTACGTACGTTTGAGTTTGTGCTCAAATGATTCCGTCTTGAGGAGCACTTTACACGTAAATGATAGCCAGGATCTGATGATGAAGCTGTAGGGTGGCCATGATTTCTGTTGTAAAGCAACATAGCCCCACCGAGTCGAATAGGAATATTTTAAAACATCATGCCTTCTCTTAAATACTTAGGTACCTAGTAGGTAGGTTGTCGGTATCTATAGCTACCTACTAAAAAGTTAAAAATAAATTATCAGTAAAAAATATTTTTAAAAACAAGATTTTATCTGGGACAATGAACTAAAATGTTAAAAATAAATTCTAGTAAGTATTTGGCGTGTAGGTACTTACCTATATTTTTAAAAACTTGAGGCACTGAAGTATAGTAATTACCTAGCCTGAAAAACGGGTAGTGCTTCAAGCTTTTAAGAATATAGGTAAGTACCTACACGCCAAATACTTACTAGAATGTATTTTTAACATTTTAGTTCATTGTCCCAGATAAAAGCTTGTTTTTAAAAATATTTTTTACTTATAATTTTGTTATATCCATCCAAAGGTTGTCTGGAAGAGATAAGCTTTTAGCGATAAGACCACTCATTGTACTTATTATTACTAAGTTAAGTCCTATTGTATGCCTATTCTGAATTGACGTCAATGAAGAGCATTTCTTTTTTTTTTTTTTTAAAGTTTACTCGCAATGTGGGTTACACATTACTAGTATTCTTGTTAACCCCGCCAACTAAGCTAAATATGCTTGTGTCTGGAGTGGGTTCACGTCAATAGTGCAAAGTCCGACACCCTATCCATTGGGCTATTGCCGCCTTGCATTGTAGCAGAGCATTTGTATTGTATTGTACTACAAACTGCAACCTAGTCAGATAGCAGTAAAACGCTAGATTAGAGAAACACAATCCATCCTTATCCTTACTAATATTATAAATGCGTAAGTATGTATGTATGGATGGATGTTTGATACTCTTTCACGTTAAAACTATTGAACTGATTGAGCCAAAATTGGGAATGCAGATAGCCTTGTAGATAGCCACCGCGATCCTTGAATAAAACATAGGGTACATTTTAGGGTTCCGTAGCCGAATGGCAAAAAACGGAACCCTTATAGATTCGTCATGTCCGTCTGTCTGTCTGTCCGTATGTCACAGTCATTTTATTCTGAAACTATTAAGACTACAGAATTGAAACTTGGTAGGTAGATGTATTATGTGAACCGCTTTCCGATTTTTATACATAAAATAAAAAATATAAAAAGGGATAATTCCATACATGGAAGTAAAACAAAAAAAAATCTTCAAACCTATACGTGTGAGGTGTTTATGAATAAGTCTTTAAAAATGACATTGAGGTTCCAAAAACCATTTTTTCTCAAAGTCAATCATTTAAAAGATAGGCGCGTAACTTTTAAAACAAGGGAGTGAAAAAACTAGAAAAAACATCTTCTGTATTAAAAACTTTTAACGAAAATTGGTTTGAACGAGATACAGTCAGCAGTTTTTGAGATATAGCGACCGCATGTATAACTTTGTTTTTCATACAAACAGTATGAAAAATGTAATTTTTTTGGTTGCGAAAAATCATAGTTATAGAATAGTCTACTGTGTTACGGCACCCTACGAGTGCGAATCCGACTTGCACTTGGCCAGTTTATTATCCCGATATTCCCACGGGAACAATGTCTACACAGGTAAAACCGCGGAGCACAGCTGGTACATAATAAAATGAGTCAAATAGAGAGCAGACTGCCCGCATAATATATGAATTTCGAATAATAAGTGTCACCGCGATTAACCTTATTCATAAAAGTCACCTTGTCATAAACAAGCACGTTATTAAGTATGCCTTATGTAGGTAATACTAGTTTAATATTCACTAAGTAAAGCGCAAGTACCTTCAATTTAATACCAACTAGCTGCTCTTCTTAACCGATGCTATGACATGAATTTATAATCCATCGCATTTACCGCGTCAACTTATCAACTGGTAGAATTTTTACTTCAACATCCATTGATGCGTAGTCTTCAACTTTGTAAAGAAAAATAGAAGCGATACAGCGATGTATGTAGTTTTTGCTTTAATACAAAGCGTGTTGTGGAATTATGGGTAATGTTATCACACGATTACGAGGTTACTCCTTTCACTTTCAGTAGATTTTTTATTCCATAAGTTTAAGTTTTGCACTTGGTTTTGTTTCCTGTTGTCATGGTGTATGTATGTAATTGGTATATTGGTTTTTGTTGAATTGAACTTTATTTGTCTTATTGTACGACATTGTTTTGTTGTTGACTAAATTTATCGGCATTGTTGTTCAAAAAGTGGAACGTGTTTTTTATCTTGACTAAGTTTGAATGTTCCTTACTAAAGAAGTTACTGTTCGTAAAAGCACAACTTTACTATTCATTATTCTGTGGTAAATGTTACTTACCTCTCTTGCTATGAAGCTCTATTGATTTGAAGCTTTTTAACAGATCATCAGATCTAAACCAGAATCTTATATTCTGATTTTAATTCCAGAATTTTTTTATATCTTTTTTTAGTTGAATGTTCTATGCGATAAAAACGCCGATTGTATTGCCTTATTATCCTACTGTTAGTATGTACAATTTTTTTTTTGTAATCATTAAAGAGTTTTTGTATTTTATTGTACTTTTAGGGTAGCGTTTCATCTCTATCTCACCTGGTGGTAAGCTATGATGTGTTCGAAAATGATGAACACGCTAGACGAGTGGTTTAGTAGTATGGCTCCCCGTATTTTACAGTATTTTGTCTAGTTATTCTTCACCGTCAATCAATCGCTATTTATGTTAAACTGAAATTAGTGATATTTTAACTTTTTTCCTTAGATTTAAGGTTTCCTAACCCAAAGGGTGCCGACGACGGTACGAGACCCTATTACTGAGACTCCACTGCCCGTTCGTCTGTCATAGGGCTGTATCTTCTGAACCGTAATAGGTAGACACTTGACATTTTCACAAAGGGTGTATGACAATGGCCGCTATCAAATATGAATATGGAAAAAAAATATGGGGACAGGTAGGGATACCTGTCATCCTTTTGTGGATGAGATCTCGAGGAGTAAAACGATGATTATACCAATTATAAAGTATATATACGTTGCACAGTAGTGCTGAATATCACTATATACAATCGAATTGCGTTACAAAATTATATTTAAATCAAAGGAGCTTGGGTTGCTTGAAGATGTACTGTCGTTTTTTGTCAGCACGCTTCGCGCATATAGGGTTTTATAAAGTTAAGAGGGAAAGAAAGAAATATAACCCTTTTAATCTCCCCTTTAGTTTTTTGAAGGGTTATATTTCCTTTTGCAATTGGTTGGTCAAAATAAGCAAATGCGTAACTACAACAGAACTTGATTTTTTGGGAAAAACGGGGGAATACATTTGTATGGAAAAGTGAACCCGCAGTGTCTATAATAAAAATGTACGGTTTTATAGAACCCTTTTGCTTAGCACTTGGCGAGTTTATTCCATGTTTCGTGTTCGCCTAGAAGACAGCCGTCAGACAAAACAGACATCATTCTGATTTAAACCAAATACCAAAACAAACTAAACTAACATTTAACATAATTTATAATCAATTTCAAAACGAAAACAACCGACAGCAAGTGCAAGTTTGAGGTGTTTATCCATCCAGTTTATCCATATCTCTGGAGATACTCATTATATTTCGAAGAAATAACAATAGGATCAATCGGGAAACTTACTCAAACAAAGAAATAATTTTCCAAGCCAGTTCATTTTTTGAAGTTGGCTGAAAATACGCACTTGCCATCTATATTTCTATAACACAATACACCCAATCGATTGAACCCAACCGGTTCAAAGGTGAACGTTTCGTAACAATACAGCGACCGAGTGAAAATGTTATGTGACCGACCATTGTCAGTTTTACTCCTGCACGTGTAATTGCTTTTGCATCGTGATGTATGGAAAAGGAGTAGTGACGGTTATTGAGTAGTATTTTGTCCGCTACAAAAGTATATTAAAAGATCTAAAATCTTTCCTGCACTTTGCAGCTGCGACCTCGTTAGTAAACATACAATACAATTACTATAACTCTTTATTTGCACACCAAGAAAATATAACAGATAGAAACAGAAACATATTATAAGAATGAGTACAAATGGCGGTCTTATCGCTAAAAGCGATTTCTTCCAGACAACCGGGTATGGAGAGGAATAGAAAATGGATTTTCATAGGTAGGTGGTCTTGCAAAATTTTGAAATTAAAAATATTATTAGAAAAAAAGAAAACAAAAAATAGTATGAAAATAAAACAAAATATTAAGGTAGTGTAAGTTATTATAAGTTATACATATACATACACATATAATATCCATATATACTCACATACATACAAATATATATACATCTTATAGGTACTTATTTTTGCAAGCTTTTATAATTAACTAGCTGTGCCCCACAGCTTATAAACATTTCTCCTGAATCACTCCATCTATTGCTGAAAACTGCATTAAAATCTTAGATATTATCTTAGATTAAATAAGAGTTTAGTTGGTAAATAGTTACTTTTCTACTTAGCCAGTTTAAATGTGTATTTGCGTGTAAAATAAACTTTTACTCTTTTACTACCCACCATAGAAAGTAGTTTAAACCAGTCATGTATGAATGTAGAGTATGTTGCTCCCTATATAGGAAGGACAGCTGTCACAAAATATGGTAGTTTTGTGAACTACTGCAAGCCGTGGCAAACTCAAAGAAAGTTGGATGAATGAATGTGACCAGCTTGCTAAATATAGGAGGTATACTAGCTAACCCGTCTAAATGTATCCTGCCCGATTGCAGTGCCACCTACCGGGTCAAATTGTGATTCTGAACCATCCAGGAACCAACTTAAACACAATAAAATTATTTAAATAAGTTGACCAAAAAACACTTCATATTTATACACACTATGTATTACTATGGCCGCAAATAATAAAAAATAAAATAAAATAATTTATTTATTTGCAATATAATGTATAGTAGAAATAACAACTTAGTCCAAACTAACCTAATTATATCTATTGACACGTACCCTGTACTGTTTAGGTACTGTGCCTACTGTTTAATTTTTAATAACAGAAGGTTCCTACAGGAAAGGTTGTTTTCTGAATGTTTGTTCCATTTAACAATAATAACTGTGCTACGTGGTTGTTAGACATCTGGATAAAAAGTATCCTGTGTTATTCCAGTGCCTACTAGGCAATCTACATACCAAATTTCAGCTCAATAGGTTCAGTAGTTTTAGCGTGAAGAAGTAACAAACTTACACACACTTTTTAGGGTTCCGTACCCAAAGGGTAAAACGGGACCCTATTACTAAGACTCCGCTGTCCGTCTGTCTGTCTGTCTGTCTGTCTGTCCGTCTGTCACCAGGCTATAGCTCATTAACCGTGATAGTTAGACAGTTGAAATTTTCACAGATGGTGTATTTCTATTGCCGCTAGAACAAAAAAACTAAAAACAAAATAAAGTTAAAAATTAAAGGGGGTCCCCATACAAAAAACCTGTTTTTAAACGCCATCTATCTAATTAGTTTCGGCAAAATGACATAGATGGCGCTAGTAAACGAGCCCCGTCTTTCTAGATCGCGACCAAACCAAATATTCTTGGTAATATCAATTAATCATAATGAAAAACGAATTTAATTTCGAAAATCAAATAAATATGGCATTGCGGGAAATAATATAATGGCTAGATAATAACAACTTGACAGTTAACATGACCAAAACTAAAATGATTCAATATAGGACCTACCAAGCAAAACCAATAAAATTAGATATCCGATATAACAAAGAAAGAGTAATGCAAGTCGATAATACAGTGTTTTTGGGTTTGACTGTGGATCAGCATTTAAATTGGAAAAATCAAATAGAAAACGTATGTTGCAAAGTAGATAGATTTGTTTATGCAATAAGAAGAGTTAGGCAAACAGTATCCCGGGAGGCAGCGCTAACCGCTTACCATGGATATGTTGCTTCGGTTCTAAGCTATGGATTAATATTGTGGGGTAATTCAGTGGACATATTAAAGGCATTTGTAGCACAAAAAAAATGTGTACGCGCGATCTGCAACGCCTGGCAAACCGATAGTTGTAAACCATTATTTAGACAGTTAAATATATTGACACTACCATGTATGTATATTAAACAGATGTGCTTATTTGTCAGAGAACATGAAATGTATTTCGCCACTCATGAAGAAGTTTTTGAAAAACATACGCGTCATAAGAAAAGACTCCATCTACTAAAATGTAGACTAAATATATATTCAAATAATGTTTATTGCATGGCTATTAAAATTTATAATAAATTACCTTTGACATTAAAAAAATTACAATTTAGACAATTTAAAATAAAATTAATTGAATGGCTCCATGAACGCAACTTTTATAGTGTAGATGAGTTTATGACGTATAGAACATTTTAACTCTGACATTTAAATATTGACATTGACAGTTTAGTTCTTTCTTTTTGACATTGGCAATAATGGCATCTCCAGCTGTTTAATGTTTTGATTTTTAGTAATTGTTTTGTATGGAATGTGAATGATTAATTTTTATAGTTATAATTTTTATTATTAATGATAGACTGGAATATTCAAATGTTTTGTATAAGCTATGAGAAAGTTTTTGCACGCTCGAAAGGGCAGAAGAAGTGAAACCATTACATTATGATAAGTACAACTTTTGTTACCTTCTTTTATGCAAATAAACTAATTTGATTGATTGATTGAATCAAATATATGAGGTTGAAACTCTATTATGTTTCGTATTGTACGGAACCCTCCCTAAGCGTGCGATAAGAGACGCGATGCTGATTCGCACTTGGCCAGTTTTATTTTAATAATATAAGGTAACAAGACAAGCACGACGCTCGCCTGATGGTAAGCAATGACGTCTACCTATTACAGATAGAGCGCCTGTTACCTTGACACGTAAAGATGTTGATCCTCACATGCGCTGTAATATCACTTTCGCTTTTATATGTAGTATTAGTAGGATAGTACCGTAGTCCGGAACGGTTTATAAGGCGCTTGCGATGACTTATGCCTATGACAGATACTTACAGTTGCACAATTACTCTCGTGAGATTTTGAAGAACGTGTAGTGGTTTTGTGTGGTGTGGCTTGATGATGAACACATGGTATGGTTTTATACAGGATAATGTATTGGTTTGAACGACACATAGTGCGTTCGCGAGCATTGAGACTATTGTGACACCTCATAATATTGATTGTGTATACGACCGTCTGAATTTACTAGAATTTTGAGCGTCTCTGCATTTTGCACCCTGTGATACTTAGATGTTGAGTCTGATACACCCTGTAATGTTCATATATTTACAGCGTAGTGTATTCCGCGGTCTGAAATCTGAGGTATATGGTAATGTCACTGAACATTTTTTCTTCTAACGGAAAAAATATTTTCTGAAATTTTTTCAGGCGTTTTTATTGTTTCCGGTGTAAGTCTCAATATCGCAGACTTAGTAAAACATCCTAAATGTGTTTTTTGATTACAATCTCATAAACGTATAAACTAAAAATATAACTAGCATACCGTGCTAGATCAATTTTTAATTTGACCAGAATTGCAACAGTTCTTTTTAGGGTTCCGTACCCAAAGGGTACCAACGGAACCCTATTACTGAGACTCCGCTGTCTGTCTGTCAGTCTGTCTGTCTGGCCGTCTGTCACCAGGCTATAGCTCATTAACCGTGATAGTTAGACAGTTGAAATTTTCACAGATGGTGTATTTCTGTTGCCGCTAGAACAACAAATACTAAAAACAAAATAAAGTTAAAAATTAAAGGGGGTCCCCATACAAAAAACCTGTTTTTAAACGCCATCTATCTAATTAGTTTCGGCAAAATGACATAGATGGCGCTAGTAAACGAGCCCCGTCTTTCTAGATCGCGACCAAACCAAATGTTCTTGGTAATATCAATTAATCAAATATATGAGGTTGAAACTCTGTTATGTTTCGTATTGTACGGAACCCTCCCTAAGTGTGCGATAAGAGACGCCATGCTGACTCGCACTTGGTCAGTTTTATTTCACTTTGTGAAATATTTTGGACTTACTACTTAGTTTTCTCAACTTCAACCATATATGCATTTACCATTATAATGTACTTATCTCGTTCATATAATACATAATGTATCAGATCTTTGATAGTGTAGGGTACTAGTAAATAGTCGCTGTGATCAAAGCTAAATTAGAGTGGGAACGTTTCGGATAGTAGGACATCCATTAGTTGATTAATTGGACATCACTCAAATTACAACTATTTATCTTTAGTACTAGCGGATACACGAGGATTTGCCTGTGTTATCTATATTTTTGAGCGACTTCATAAAGTGGAGGTTCTTAATTAACCTGTATTTTTAACCGACTTCACAAAAAAGAAGGAGGTTCTCAATTCGACTGTTTTTAGAGTTCCGTACCTCAAACGGTAAAACAAAAGAAACCCTTACAAGATCACTTTCTTGTCCGTCTGTCTGTCTGTCTTTCCGTCAGTCTGTCCGTGTGTCACCACTGATTTTCTCAGGACCCGTTCCTGAGAAAATCAGTGGACCTAGCAAGTTGAAATTTATACCTGATACTGAGGTCTATAGTCCCTATTGGGTGTATAAAAATCAAGGTCTTGAGTCAACAAAATAAAAATATATGAGCAAATTTAGATTTTTGCGAAAACTTGTTAGTACCAAAATGTACCTTAATTTTCAACTTTTTTATTTTTCGGATTTTTTTTTACATATGCTCTAAGACCTTGCTTTTAACCAAAATTGACAATCCTAGGTAAACCGGAAGTACCCTATAGGTTTTGAGTCGAAAACCTATAGAGTACTTCCCGTTGACCTAGAATCATGAAATTTGGCAAAAACCAAGGTCTTACAGCACAAATTAAGGAAAAATTACAAAAAATAAAAAAATATTATGTTTCTTTGAAGTGTCTCACACTTTATATTTTTGTAAATTGTTAAACACAATCCAAAATTTCATCGTCCCGACGGGACTCGAACCCGCACCCGGATTACACGTCCAGGTGCTCTGCCAATTAAGCCACGGTTCGATACATCGATACGACGAAATTAGTGGATTGCATTTTGTTAACCCAATTATGCATTGGTGGCGCATCTATGACTACTTATTACGTAAGTTAATCATTCGGAAGAAATCATTACAGTTTTCAAATCCGACGAGACTTTTAGAGAGGTTAACAAAATGCAATCCACTAATTTCGTCGTATCGATGTATCGAACCGTGGCTTAATTGGCAGAGCACCTGGACGTGTAATCCGGGGGGTGCGGGTTCGAGTCCCGTCGGTACGATGAAATTTTGGATTGTGTTTAACAATTTACAAAAATATAAAGTGTGAGACACTTCAAAGAAACATAATATTTGATTTACGCAGTGCGACATCTCTCGTCGGATTTGAAAACTGTAATGATTTCTTCCGAATGATTAACTTACGTAATAAGTAGTCATAGATGCGCCACCAATGCATAATTGGGTTAACAAAATGCAATCCACTAATTTCGTCGTATCGATGTATCGAACCGTGGCTTAATTGGCAGAGCACCTGGACGTGTAATCCGGGGGGTGCGGGTTCGAGTCCCGTCGGTACGATGAAATTTTGGATTGTGTTTAACAATTTACAAAAATATAAAGTGTGAGACACTTCAAAGAAACATAATATTTGATTTACGCAGTGCGACATCTCTCGTCGGATTTGAAAACTGTAATGATTTCTTCCGAATGATTAACTTACGTAATAAGTAGTCATAGATGCGCCACCAATGCATAATTGGGTTAACAAAATGCAATCCACTAATTTCGTCGTATCGATGTATCGAACCGTGGCTTAATTGGCAGAGCACCTGGACGTGTAATCCGGGGGGTGCGGGTTCGAGTCCCGTCGGTACGATGAAATTTTGGATTGTGTTTAACAATTTACAAAAATATAAAGTGTGAGACACTTCAAAGAAACATAATATTTGATTTACGCAGTGCGACATCTCTCGTCGGATTTGAAAACTGTAATGATTTCTTCCGAATGATTAACTTACGTAATAAGTAGTCATAGATGCGCCACCAATGCATAATTGGGTTAACAAAATGCAATCCACTAATTTCGTCGTATCGATGTATCGAACCGTGGCTTAATTGGCAGAGCACCTGGACGTGTAATCCGGGGGGTGCGGGTTCGAGTCCCGTCGGTACGATGAAATTTTGGATTGTGTTTAACAATTTACAAAATAAAAAAAGTTGAAAATTAAAGGGTGTCTCCATACATACATAGTTTGAGCCAATTAAGGTAGACCTCTGAGTTATATAAGCGCTGATACAATTTAGAGGTCTAGCTTAATTGGTTGAAACGGAAGCCTCGGTGGGTGAATTCAACTCGACTTAGCCGGTTTTATTTTTAATTATTTGTTGTTACCTTTATACCTTTCATGTTTGTTACCTCAGAACTCCGTTAAATCTTGACCGAATTCAAAAATTCTTTTTTCGTTTGAGAGATTATGCCTCCCGATTGGTCCCATTCAAATTTTATTGAGGTATGACAATTATCTCAAGAGATTGATGTCATTACATACCTTGACGACATAATATGCATTTGTATACTTTGACGACATGATACTACTGGCTATTTTGACTATCGCGGCATGTGAATTCGGTTTGTTTTCGTTTTGTGAACGATCTAAAATTATTTATGTATGTTACCTCAGAACTCCGTCATTTATGAACAGATTTAGAAAATGTTTTTGAAGTAAAAACTTCTTTAGGCGCGTTGAGCACTGTTTGGGTGAGCAAAAATCATGGAACTTGCGTCATCGTCACCAAACGCTTTCCATGAGCTATATGTATACTGTATATATATATGTGTACTTTTTGGGTGAACAATAATATCGTTTAAAAAACTAAAAAAGAACCGACTTCAATGCCGCGTTATTAGTTTTCAGTACCAATTTTGAGATGTTTATCTCCATATCTCTGGAGATACTAATCAGACCTCGATAAAAACATATATACGGTCGAATTAAGAAACCTCCTCCTTTTTTTGAAGTCGGTTAAAAAGCGTGAAACTCGCGTCATCGTCACCGCACGCCTCCCATTAGCTATGTAATGTGTACTGTGTATTTCGACGATACAATTCACAAGTTACTTAGTTTTTACTTCTGTCGGCAGTCCCGAAATACTGACCTACATATTTTTTTTTGTTTGAGCGTATATATTTCCCGTTTGGTTCCATTGTAAATTTATGGAGAACATATGAGTGTCTCCAGAGATATGAAGATAATCATCTAAGTACTTGCTACTGAAAATGACTAGTGCGGCGGCATTTGCAGTCAATTTTCATAGTTTTCAACATCACCTAATAACGCCACTTGTCAAAAAACCGGCCAAGTTGAGTTGGACTCGCTCAACGAGGCTGCCGTACCAACTTATCAGACTAGATTAAACTTAACTTTATAGTCAGTTTACTAGGACAGACTTAACTTTATAGTCAATCCATAGAAAATGTATTGTACCAACTACACACAAGAAATTTGTTTTAGTAAATCAAATTATTTTTATTATGACACTACATTTTTACGGTTTTCAGATTTATTCCTATAAAAGTGCTTCAAGACCTTGCTTCATGCCAAATTTAATGGATCTAGGGCAACGGAAAGTACCCTATAGGTTTTGATACCCGTTTGAAATCGCAAAATATGCTACCGTATCTTTTGATTGCGTTGATTTACAAGTTTGATTTTTTCACAGCCAAAAGAGAGCGTAGATCCGAGTATATGATATAAGTTACAACTTTATACCTCTATCCTGAGATAAAAGGGTCTCGACAAAGGGACAGACAGACAGACGGAAAACAAAGTGATCTTAGATTCAGTCCTTTTTACCTTTTAAGGTATAGAACCCTAAAAAACTATTAATAAAACATACATACATATAAGGTCGTTTAAAAAACTAAAAAATAACCGGTTTCAATGCCGCGCTATCAATTTTCAGTACCAATTTTGAGGTGTTTATTTCCATATCTCTGGATATACTTATCAAATCTCGATAAAATTACCATGGTACCACACTTGGGATATCTCCTTTCCAACAAAAAAAGAATAATGAAAATCGGTTCATAAACGACGAAGTTATCCGCGAACACACATAAAAAAATAAAAATATACGGTCTAATTGAGAAACCTCCTTCCTCCTTTTTGTAAAGTCGGTTAAAAATCACGCCTTTTTCCCATTGGGGTAGTCAGAGACTCCTTCTTTCCACATGCTAATATCGTGACATACCTCTTTCGCTTCTTCCACTTTCATTTTTGAAACAATAAAACACTAAAAGAAATTATATTGCCAATAAATGGATCCAAGCTGTAATTTATCATAAGAGTGTCAGAACCTCACCGATCGCAAACACCGGACATTTATGAGGCCGTGTTTACATCGGGCCAGTCGTAAAACGTGATTCATCGGTTTTCGGTCATCGATGACATAAAAAAAGATTTAGTAGCTTGTCATTCTAAAAGAAATTGAGAGCCTATATCAGCAAGTTGGAAGTATTAGATAAAGTGCCACCCATACGTTCACGTTGATGACATTGGAACAACTTTTTTTTATGTCCTATAGGCTAGCATTTGCTCACTATCTTGCCTGGTGGTAAGCGATGATAACATTGAAGATGGTGAACACGCTAGGCTTAGAATACTTTGATGGTGGTAAGCTTCTTTTTGGTAGCAATTCAGGCGGAACATCGATATAATATGCTCCTACCACCTTGGGTGCTTCTACCACCTGTGTGCAATTTTTAGACTTTTGGGAGATGTTTTTTATCTAAATGCTACAATATATGACACATAAGGTAAGGCGGTGCTGTCAGTTGTTATGACAAAGTGGTTGTAGCGCGCTAAAGTATGCCAAGAACAAAAATATAGTTAAAATACTGCATTGCTGCAATAAAGACAATTAAGGCCAGTTTCACCGGCTTCTGATAAACTGACTGATAGTTATCTGACATACGCCACCGTATAAAAGTTGTCAGAAATCTGTTAGATAAGTCCCTAATAGGGCTATCAGGAATTAGTGAAACTGGGTCCTTACTCTTATAATGTCCATGCACTCAAATGAGATTTTCACCGGACTGAGTCAGAATGGAATGTTTTCGTTTGGCTCGGTGTGTACCTACCATAACACAATCTCATATAATACAGGGCTTAACGCAATAAAACACTTTCGATCTTGTTCCACCTTTCGATCTAGTTCATTGACCGTGGTTACGATTAGACACAATGCCAGCATAATTTAATAAAATTATATGTTTGTAGGTACCCAAGACCTCGCATTAACTACGTTTAATTATTGAACCGTGGTTTGTACTTAATTCGCGAATGTTTAAGGCAGCTTACAGACGTGCTACAGTTTATCAGCGATTGATTACAACAGCGGCACGCGATTGTTTTCCGATGCATTGTCCAGCGCAGATGATATATAATGACGACGCGATAGACGCCTACCGTACCGTCGAACACAGTTGCTTAAAAAACCGTTGCCACGTCGCTCGTCTATCAGCTCTCTTTACAAAACTCTTTTATTATTCTCCTCTACTGATACACGAAAGGAAAACGTATATCGTATTCTACAATAATCCGAAAAACATTAACATAAAAAATGTCTTTCGATTAACTCCCACCAAAGCAGTAACTGTCAAAATATTATCCGCGCGACCCTTTTGGATATAAGATTTTATTTATAGTAGAGAAAATTGTTAGCGTTACAATAAATTCTGCAGGATCCTTTGGCGGAGTTATTTCGTTTGGCTGTTTAGCCTTTTAACATAACGGCTCTTTTCTGTAACTCTCTGTTGCATTAGGCTGTAATTAAATTTTCGATTTTCTGCTAGTTTCGTTCTATTTATCTGGCAAGTCCTGCATTTTAAAGTCTTTTGAATAAAGGGAAGATATACAATTAGATGCGAATGAAACTACTGCGTTATTATGCGTCATACATATAATACGCTTTATTTGTTTATAGGAAATCCATACAGATTTACGGTCTATGAATGCCTAGTATTAAGAAGCCTCTTAAGTCCAAAAAGGGTCCATAAAGCAATTTTGGCTTTAGCTTAAGGACTGAATAGGTATTAATTTATCCATTTTAAAAGGCAGTATATAATTTTGATATTGTCATTAGGTAATTATTTTTAAGTTGTTTATTGTTAAGCAATATTGTATGTACACTCTACTAGCTGTGCCCCGCGGCTTTGCCCGCGTTGAACAGTATCCTACAGCCTAATTCATAATACTGGCTATACAAAGGCAAAGTCTTAGCTAAATCGGTTCGGCCGTTTGACCGTGAAGAAGTCCCAAAAAAACATACAAAGTGGCTTTCGCATTTACAATATTGGTGTTAATGTTGACATGTTTCTATGCAGATTAATAAATAAGCTGGCTGAGCCCTGCGGTTTTACCCGCGTAGACATCGTTCCCGTAGGAATATCGGTATAAAAAGTAGGCAATGTGTTTTTTTTTATTTCCAAGAGTTAAATTATGATATGTTTACTTGACAATTGATAATGATTTATTTTATTATTTTGACGAGTATATGTTCGTATATTTATACTGCCTACATACTAGATAAATGCTTTGATTGATTTTTTTTTATTTTTTTTATTTGATTTGATTCAACGGTCTAGGTTATCTACATTCTGAATTTCAGGTTAATCGGTTCAGTAGAGTAAGTGTGACAAGTAACAAACATACACGAACTTTATAATATTTGTAGGAAGTAGGATAGGATAACTTACCACAACTACTAACTGCGGCTATATCCGTACTACCCAAAAATGTTTATTTCATTCGGCCCAGTGTGTTGAGTCTACAAATATTAAAACTTGGTCAAAAAGTTGTCCTACGTCCGATATTTTCTGAGTTGAACGTAAATGCCGACAATAGCACCCTTTGGTATTGCAAATCTGAAATTATTTATTTGTTTTGCTCACACTCCATTTGACATAAAAACGGGAATAAAAATAAAATCTAGCACCGCTATAACACTAAGCTGACACCCGGCGTTGTTTGCGATCGGATAATTCGACGATTATTGTTATCGGTCATGAATCAGACGTTTCTCTCTTTTTCATTGTTTTGTATGGAAATCCGGGATCAGGGTGACGATCCCGTTTTATTTATTTCTGCAAGGCTCGTAGTCGACAGTTCTCTTTGAAAGTGGTATGAAATGTTTTGACTTTGCGGGATTTTTAGCGCCGCTTGGTAATGGCTGGCATATATGCCAGCCATTACCATGGGGCAACGATAGAACGGATGGTATACCATCCGTTCAAATTTTTACGAAATCGGCCGAGCCGTTTTTAATATATCAACATTTGTATTATGATGCATTTACTTAAATCGATGACATACTACGAACTACTGGCAAAGATTACATATAGTATATCTGACAGATGACGCCATATATAAGCTGTCAAAAATCTGGCAGATAAGTTCCTAATAGCGCTATCAGGAACCGGTGAAACTGGCCCTTAGACGTACCTAATTTTATCACGCACTTCAAGTACCAAAAGATATTGATAAAAATGTTGTCAATCAAAAACACTTTTCTATAGGAAAGGTAGGGAAAATATATTCTTTTTTAGCTTCAAATAGTACAAAAATATCAATACACTCCCTCCACTGGACCGCTGAACCACATCTCGTTTACGCATAGCTTAATATCTGCCTTAACAATCTATTTTTACCGGGAGAGAGCCGTCAACCCATCACAATTTGTACTGCTAGATATGCCACCAATAATCGATACATTCAATCGCCTTCAATTACTATCGATTACATTCCAAAGATTCTAATCGAAGTCGTAGCGTTGCCTTTGAGAACTCTAAAGATGTTTAATTTATTGTTTTATTATGCAAAGTTTGGTGGCGCGATTAGATTTTGATACTTTAATGAAAGTATGGATGTTTACTTGAACAATTCCCCTTAAAGATTTTCACAAAAGGAGACGTTATAATTCATCGATATAAAAAGGTAGATGCAATACTCACTCTTATGCCACGTAAGCATAATGGAACTAGAAACAACTACATTAAAACTTGCCAAGTGCGAGTCAGCATCGCGTCTCTTATCGCACACTTAGGGAGGGTTCCGTACAATACGAAACATAACAGAGTTTCAACCTTATATATTTGATTAATTGATATTACCAAGAATATTTAGTTTGGTCGCGATCTAGAAAGATGGGGCTCGTTTACTAGCGCCATCTATGTCATTTTGCCGAAACTAATTAGATAGATGGCGTATAAAAACACGTTCTTTGTATGGGGACCCCCTTTAATTTTTGACTTTATTTTGTTTTTAGTATTTGTTATTCTAGCGGCAACAGAAATACACCATCTGTGAAAATTTCAACTGTCTAACTATCACGGTTAATGAGCTATAGCCTGGTGACAGACGGACAGACAGACAGACAGACAGACAGACAGACAGACGGACAGCGGAGTCTTAGTAATAGGGTCCCGTTTTACCCTTTGGGTACGGAACCCTAAAAATGAATGTTTAATGTCGAGAGCTTGATGCATGAAGTACAGAGGAGGACATTGTTGCTAATTATTTAATTGGTATCTGCAATGATTGCAGATGTAATTCTGTACGTGCTACACAAACGCCGATTCGATTGTGACTAAAGCATAGAAAAGATAATAATACTACGTATAATTAGGTTCACGAACCTAATTCATACGGTCCACATTGAGTAGTGGGGTCCTTATATATATATATATATGCATATATATATATATATATATATATATATATGTTATATTTGTACATAATTTGTATGGGCTAGGTAACGCTTAGTTTAGACTGCTTTAAAAATGTACAGTTACATCTGACAATAAAAGCTTACACAAATACAGTATTTATATTTCAAATCTTACAGGCACCTATATTTTAGATAGATTTTTCGTGAGTTACATCACTCCTTAGGTACTCTTCAAAATAGTTGAAATAAATTTAAACATCGAATATATCAAATATCGAATACAGCTCTTTTATAGTCCGTTCATATCCCGAATCTGTCACTCAGACTTTTATGAGCAGCGGCCCATTTATTCGGATGGCAAACACAATTATGTGCCATCTCGCACGGAGATAAACAACCCTGTTTGGGCAGGTGATGTGAACACACAAGCGAATGGCAGTTATCCGAGAGGAAGCTTTGGGACTGGGATAGGACATGTTTCGATTTGTTTCGAATAATGTTGGATTTTCTTCGGCCCGTATTTGGATAAAGTCAGCGTGTTCAGAAAAACTACAGTTACGAAATTGTGTCTTACGACATTGGATCAGGGAATGTAGAATGTTTGCTCAGTGGATTCGATTTTGTATTTATTTAGAAGTAGGTTTTTTTATGATAAAAGGTAACAGGACGAAGATGTGTAGTCTCACATGCCCTGTAATTTCACTGGACACTTTGTTATTCAAACCGAAAAATTTGCTATGAATTGGCAACGCTTGACAACTTCTGCTAGTCCGCCTGGGGTGGTACCTGGTGGACTAGCAGAAGTCCTACCACTAAAAAGAAGGTAGACTTACATTCCCAATTAAAGATGTATGGAAAATTATTTTCAGATTAAATGACTAAATTACCTGTTATCTAACTGACAACATAGACTGATTTATAACATTTAATACCTACCAAAAATAAAAAAAATCAATATATTTATGAAACACTAGCAGCCCGCCCCGGCTTCGCACGGGTAGAACATATATGCCTACAAAATTTGCATCAGTCTGTTGCATCGAATATAAAATATTAACATATTTAACAATCATCGTCATATGTCAACCAATTTACACAAAACCTTAACGAATTATGCACCTAAGACCTAAACCTTCCTCATAAACACTCTGGCTATTAGTGAAAACCGCATGATAATCCGTTCAGCAGCTATTGAGATTATTGCGAACAGACAGACAGACGCAGTGATGGACATTGTTTTATAATACTTACGTTGTGATATTGGACGGCCCTTTGGCGTAAAGGATAGTTACCCTGATTCTGACCTGAGGGTCGTTGGTTCTAATCCTAGCTATATACCAACCAATGAAAGTTTTTATGTGCATTCGTGAATCATGGGTTTTCGTGGGATCATTAAATGTACCAATAATTAAGATAGTTTAATAAAACTGGCCAAGTGCGAGTCAAACTTTTGTCCCGCACACGGAGGGTTCCGAATTTCCGAAGTCCGAACGCCACGAACTTCTAACACTAACTAAGTAAATATTAACACAAAGGTAATTAATATAATTAAATATCTGGAAGACCGAGTGTTCGTACGACTAACTTTCTACTGATTTTAGCTAATTGAAGCTCTTTATGTACTAAAATCGAAGATATAATATTCAATACTGTACACTACATGTGTGCAAATAAACCTTAACTAAGTAAACAAATCGACCGAGGCCCACAAATTTAACAAATAAAACGCTTGCGCGTGCTAATTTTTCCCGTGCTGCCATCTAGCTGCGTCTGTGGTTAAAATGGTTACTGTGAGTCAACCTTAAGAGGTAGACATATGTTGTCGCGGACTTTTTTGTAGGTCTTATTAAGTTGTACAACTCTTCCATAGAAAATATTCTTCCATCTGTTTTCAATTGAGCAGCGTTCGTAAGAAACGTTTTTTTTCGACCGTTTTTTTGTCGACTTAGGTTGCGAATTAGGTCTCTACGAATGTACCTTTGATTTAAACGGGATAATATATAGCCTTTTTTCATTTCGAAAGTCCATTCTATATATTAGTGAAAGAATTTTTTAAATCGGTCCAGTAGTTTTTGAGCCAAATTATTACAAACATACAAAAATACAAAAATACAAAAATAAAAAAATACAAATGTTCTCTCTTTATAATATTAGTATAGATTATAGGTGCGCATTTTAAATTCATACTCGCTATATTACTTAAAACCTTCAAAAGTAACAAAAACCGATCAGTTCGTGTTCTAAAGTATGTAAATAAAACCGGCCAAGTTGAGTTGGACTCGCCCACCGAGGCTTCCGTACCAACGTTGGATGGTACCAATAAAGCTAGACCTCTAAATTGTATCAGCGCTGATATAACTCAGAGGCCTATCTTAAAGCACCTTAGGGTACTCCGGTTGACCTAGAACTGTCAATTTTGGTTAAAAGTAGTCTTACAGCACAAATAAAGGGAAAATTCCGAAAAATAAAAAAGTAGAAAATTAAGGCAAATTTTGGTACTCACAAGTTTTCACGAAAATCTAAATTTGCCCATATCTTTTTATGGTGTTGACTCAGAACCTGGATTTTTTTACAACTTATAGGGACTATATACTTTAGTATCTGGTATACATTTCAACTTCCTAGGTCCACCCGTTCCTGAGAAAATCAGTGGTGACACACGGACAGACAGACAAGAAAGTGATCTTATAAGGGTTCCTTTTTTTACCTTTTGAGGTACGGAACCCTATAAACACGAATTTACTGTCTCATCCTTTTCAGTCCGTACAAAAAAATACTAACAAACTTACATAGAACATTGCCCTTTCTAAAATAAAAATATCTTAATAATTAAAAAAATAACAAAAAAATCCATTAAAAAAAGCATTTTTAAAGGAAGCAATTAAAAGCCTCCATGAATTCATAGTTATTATTAGGCTGTATTCTTCACTGGTATTGAATTTGTTATTCACGCTTGTTCCCTTTCTCATCTCTGCATATTGTCATATTTTATGTTAGCAGTTACATATTTATTTGTATCGCAAACACAATTCTGCGCCATCTCGCAAAGGAATAAATGTATTTGTCCAGGTGATGTGAAAACGGAACAAATGGTATTTATTCGGGAAATAGAACTCTAGTACGAGGAGAGGCTTGTACCTAGCAATGTCGTTTCTTTAAAATTGTTTGAAAGGTTTCCATGACATTGTATAACCATTTAAATCGTTCCCAAAAAAAAACTCATCAAACGCAGCGCTAGTCATTTTCATTACGAGGTTTGAGGTGTTTATTATCTCCTCTGGAGATACATATAATAAATACTAGATAAAATTACAATTATATTAAGTACTTATTAAATACTAATACTAATTACTTAATTACTGGAACGAATATTAATTAGTTGCTCATAATCATTTGGTCTTTGATATAACTTATAATACAAAAACCATAAAATGAGTAGAGTGTGCTCGAAACAAACATTCAAATCAGTTGGAGTTACATGATGGAGCGCTGAGGTAACAAACATTAAGAAACAGTTGCATTTTGAATCCCTTTTTTACCTCGTATCAGTATTATCTTAAACTAAGTATATTATCGTATTTTTGGATTAACACGTTAGCTGCGGCACCAATTTTTGCATACTTTCCGTTCCTGCGGCACGAGGTATAATCGGCCCGTACCGTGACCAGACGTTAGGGCGACACGCGGTCTATTAGACCCCACCTCCTTTTACAGACTAAAATCCATTTTCTGGCGCGAAATCAAAGATAAATGAGAATTTTGGTCCTTATTGATATAGACAGTGAATTGATGAACCCTAATCCACCGTCGCCCCGGGATCTGATGGCTAGTTTAGGAATTATTAGCAAAACAAAATATGGGATCTTATACACCTCGTAACGCACTGAAATAGGGCAAATTTTCGCTGCGATTAGTGATGGGAAAAATAATATCGACGTTTTTAAGTAATAATATCTTACACTTACTTTAGGTACATAGCTACCAAGATAAGAAAAAACTAGGTACTTACTGAAGATTTTTTCATTAAAAACTTACCTGTTTTGGCTCTGTTTCTGGGTTTTTTAAAATTAACTTCTTCCGACATCGTTTAGACATGTTTGGCGCTGTAAAACGACGTGCTCTCCAATCGACGTGATGCACAACACTGGTCGCGGGAAGCTCGCGTTGAGTGCGGTACGAGGTCAGGGGGGATATGGGACGTTTTAGCCTCGTTCCGCACTGCATTAAAATTATATTAATTCAGTGCGGCACGAGGCCTAAGACATCCGGTACCAAGGTAGGTACACCACCGAGTCCGGAACCATTAGTGATCTCAAATATATATTTATCTCTTTCCTACACTGGACCAAACCAAAGCTATGCCATTCGCACGACAGAGAAATTCACTTTTTTGCTTGCCGCACCACAGGGAAGTTGCATCAGGGGTGATTTAGGCTTCGCTTCGCACTTAACGTGTTAAAAATGATTATGAGAAATTAATTAATTTTATTTGGGTTTCGTGATTTAATGGTGCGGGTTCTTGCGCAGTGCAGTAGTAATATGCAAAATATTGACAATTTGTTATATCTATTATCATAGTGTCCGTTATAGACAAAAGTTATCGCTTACAATTAACTAAAGATCTTGCTTACCTTTTATTATATATCAAGGAGTAGTATGTGGACTGTGTCCCATTAATTAATTTATTCTTTAATATATAATTAAAGCAAGCTGTAGATACTTACCATGCATTTCTTAATATGCTCTAGTATTTAACAAATACATGTTTTTAACAATAATATCTAAAATAGTTTCAAAACTAAAAAAGAACTGACTTCAATGCCGCGCTATTTATTTTCAGTACCAATTTTGAAGTTTTTATTTCAATATCTCTGGAGATACTTATCAGACCTCGATAAAATTACCATGGTACTACACTTGGAATATCTCCTTTCTAACAAAAAAAGAATAATTAAAATCGGTTCATAAACGACGAAGTTATCCGCGAACAAACATTAAAAATATATATATACTAGAAGTCCCCCGCGGCTACGCCCGCGTTAAAAACTCCTTTTATTTACTTAAAACTTTTCTTTTGTAAAAACGATTCTATCATTAAAGACATCAAATAAAAATTAGCCAAATTGGTTCACCTGTTTTCATGTTATCGCGTGACTAAGACAAATCAGGATACATATTTTTAAAACCCGAAAAACCCAATAAAGCGCAATCCGAAACTATATTGATTTTCAGACTTTTTTACCCCAGTTCACTCTTTTAGGGTGGCATTTTGAAAAAGTCTGAAACTCGTATTTACTTATTTATTTACAGAAGTACTTGTGTGAAATGTCGAATAAAATGACTATCCAAAATTTGAACCCCCGTTTCATCCCTTGAAGAGTGAATTTAGAAAAATCCTTTCTCAGCGGATACCTACGTCAAAATTTCTATCTGGATGCAAAATATCAGCGCAATCCGAAACAATATTGATTTCAGACATTGTTACTCCACTTCACCCTTTTAGGAATAGAATTTCAAAAAGCCTGAAACACGTATTTACTCATTTATTTACTAAACTACTTGTGTAAAGTTTCGAATATAAGAGACAATCAATTCTTGTTTCTCCATACAAACTTTGAACCCTCGTTTCATCCTCTTCAGGGATGAATTTTGGAAAACCTTTCTCAGAGGGAACTAACGTCGTAATTAATAACTATCTGCATGCCAAATTTCAGCGCAATCCGAAACAATATTGATTTTTACACTTTATTACCCCATTTCACCCTCTTAGGGGTGGAATTACAAAAAAACCTGAAACACGTATTTACTTATTTTTGTACTGAAGCACTTGTGTGAAGTTTCGGATAGAAAAGACTATCTAATCTTGTTTCTCCATACAAACTTTCAACCCCCGTTTCATCCCCTTCGAGGGTTAATTTTGGGAAATCCTTTCAAAGAGGGATCTAACGTCGTAATAACTATCTGCATGCCAAATTTCAGCGTAATCCGAAACAATATTGATTTTACACTTTATTACCCCATTTCACCCTCTTAAGGGTGGAATTTCAAAAAAACCTGAAACACGTGTTTACTTATTTTTTTACTGAAGCACTTGTGTGAAGTTTCGGATTGAAAAGACTATCTAATCTTGTTTCTCCATATACACTTTGAACCCCCGTTTCATCCCCTTAGAGGGTTAATTTTGGAAAATCCTTTCTTAGAGGGAATTAACGTCGTAATAACTATCTGCATGCCAAATTTCAGCGTAATCCGAAACAATATTGATTTTACACTTTATTACCCCATTTCACCCTCTTAAGGGTGGAATTTCAAAAAAACCTGAAACACGTATTTACTTATTTTTTTACTGAAGCACTTGTGTGGAGTTTCGGATAGAAAAGACTATCTAATCTTGTTTCTCCATACAAACTTTGAACCCCCGTTTCATCCCCTGCGAGGGTTAATTTGGAAAATCCTTTCTCAGAGGGAACTAACGTCTTAATAACTATCTGCGTGCCAAATTTCAGCGCAATCCGAAATAATATAGATTTTCACACTTTATTACCCCATTTCACCCTCTCAGGTGTGGAATTTCAAAAAAACCTGAAACACGTGTTTACCTAATTTTTTACTGAAGCACTTGTGTGAAGTTTCAGATAGAGAAGACTATCTAATCTTGTTTCTCCATACAAACTTTGAACCCCCGTTTCATCCCCTTCGAGGGTTAATTTTGGAAAATCCTTTCTCAGAGGGAACTAACGTCGTAATAACTATCTGCATGCCAAATTTCAGCGCAATCCGAAACAATATTGATTTTCACACTTTATTACCCAATTTCACCCTCTTAGGGGTGGAATTAAAAAGAAACCTGAAACACGTGTTTACTTATTTTTTTACGGAAGCACTTGTGTGGAGTTTCAGATAGAAAAGACTATCTAATCTTGTTTCTCCATACAAACTTTGAACCCCCGTTTCATCCCCTTCGAGGGTTAATTTTAGAAAATCCTTTCTCAGTGGGAACTAACGTCGTAATATTGCATGCACTATTTGCATGCCAAATTTCAGCGCAATCCGAAACAATATTGATTTTACACTTTATTACCCCATTTCACCCTCTTAGGGGTGGAATTAAAAAAAAACCTGAAACACGTGTTTACTTATTTTTTTACGGAAGCACTTGTGTGGAGTTTCAGATAGAAAAGACTATCTAATCTTGTTTCTCCATACAAACTTTGAACCCCCGTTTCATCCCCTTCGAGGGTTAATTTTGGAAAATCCTTTCTCAGTGGGAACTAACGTCAATACGAAACAATATTGATTTTACACTTTATTACCCCATTTTTAAAAGAAGGGGTGGAATTCCAAAAAAACCTGAAACACGTCTTTACTTATTTTTTTACTGAAGCACTGAATTTTCTATCCGAAACTTCACATGAAGTTTCGGATAGAAAAGACGATCTAATCTTGTTTCTCCATACAAACTTTGAACCCCCATTTCATCCCCTTAAGGGGTGAATTTTGGAAAATCCTTTCTTAGTACACCCTTACGTACTAAGACAAATATACCCTCCAAATTTCAAGTCTCTACGACCAGCGGTTTAGGCTGTGCGTTGTCTGTCTGTGAGTCAGTGAGTCAGTGAGTCAGTCAGTATGTCAGGACAAAGATTCTTATAGTATTAGATATATATATACATATACGGTCGAATTGAGAAATCTCCTCCTTTTTTGAAGTCGGTCAGCAACTTGCAACTGGCCCATCTGGATGATAAGTGATCACTGCCGCCTATTGACACCTCCCGTGCTATGCTTGCCCTGTTGAAGAAGTTATACATTAAATCTCCCTTCAAAGTGACTCCGATTGTCATCATCATTATTATCATAATCAGCCAATGTCAGTCCACAGCTGGACTTAGCCTCACCCAAGATACGCTGATTATAAAAAATATTAATTATTTGGTCTACAATACAACGGTCATACAACGGTCTCTACTCAACACAAATAAAGTTGTAGAAGAAAGTACGATTATGAAGGTTTTAAACTGAAAGCAGTTACAGATTATTATTATAATTCAATACCACGATTCCTCGTGTGGTTATAGTCGTTTCTTTTTTAAATTCCTTAATTAAAGTAGGTAGGATTATCTAAATTAAATATGTATGTCATGAGCTGTGGTAACCACTTTCAATATGAAATTCCCCGATGTACTTCCAACATTAAATCTTTCATCCTATCAGTACTACCCAAAGGTATTCCGTAGAATTCTTTCATTTTCTTTAAGAGTGAAATCATTTCAACAATTGGACAGAAAAATGAAAATAAAGAAATAACTCCTTGTCTTCAGAGAAATTAAATTCTTTTGCCATTTGAGGGTACCTTTAATTTCGCTGCGGAACGCGAGGAACGCGGTTTTAAATTCTTCCTGTAAGTAGTTTTTCCCATTTGAGGGCTTTCTAAATATGCGATGAAAAGACTAGGTTTTAAGCAGTAAATAGGCTTTTATTAGGGTATTGTATGTAATGTTGCATGTAATGTTGCAAATTGATTCGTTATTCCGGCATTTTGTTCGATATCTCAATTTACATTATAAACTGGAAAGTTAATTAATTACTATTTTTTCTTTATTTAGATTTTGTACTTACGAGTACCTAAAGGCTAACCTCGTCACGATCAAACATCGAAACTAACTTGAAATATTAACAGGGGTTTCGTATGGGAGACTACCGACTTATCTTAAAGTTGAAATCACATAATAATTATATCCTTATAAACATTGCAAAGCGAAGGGGGCTCGGAGATGGCAGCAATAATTACCGACACATTTGTTTCGATTAAAAACACAGTTTTGGTTGATGCTGCGGATCAGATACATATATTTTGTTCGCTTTACCATGGTAGTGTTAAATAACGTTACCGTGTATCTATTGTCTCACTTTTAATTTATCAAACTACAAATAATAATAAACGTAAGGATCTTTTCACTGCAGAAAAAGCTACGAGGTTTTATTTCAGCGTTATAATCATTAAAAGTAAAGGTCCATATGCTTCCATCATGTGCCCGTTGACGTATACCTAACAACTTTCTTATACATACATTTCCTTCATCCTCGTCTAACTTTAAACAATCCAAGAAGCTGTAAATATGAAATATTTTAGATATTCGTGGGAAAGACCTTGTTGCTTCACCGGCTAGCGCAGACGACCTACAGAATTCCAATCACTAGAAAGTGTGGCGTGTTCGTCACGCAATGTGGACGTGTCATTGTTCAGCGGTTAGAACGTTACACGTTGGAGTAAAAGATATTAAAATAGAATTGAAATCAATGTGTTTACTTTTCAATATTTTTATAATGGGCTCAGTTAAGCAATAACAAGAATATTATCTTGTATTAACTAGATTTATAACTAGTTCCTATACAATAGAAATTGAGTTGGAAAGTTTGCTTGCCTAGTTGTTTGGCAACAAATATTTAACTTATTGCCTTCTAAGTGATTTTCAATAAAACACAAATTAATTGTAATTGGTCTTCATTGTCAATATATACTAATAAACGTTTCTCTCATCTGGAGTATTACTAATAAAAAAATCGGTCTAAATGAAATTCTTGACTGAAAATGAAGGACAGCCATGCGTGAGTCCGTAAACTGGACCACTAACTGACTACTTCAATCCACAATTATAGAAGAAGAGCGTAAATATAGTTACAAACCCCTTTTCCTGAAACGAAAACTGGCTTATAATAATTATGTCAACAGTTAGCATAAAAAAGTCAATTGGATACTTACTCAATATCCTCCAAAACTGTATCGGCCCAAAAAGTGCTTATCTTTCAGATTACACGTAAGACAGCGGTCCTCATAAAGCTGATCGGTAATCAAAACTTTTAACAGATACCAAGTTCCTAATATTATCCCACAGTACCTTGGTACCCGCAAAACTTGGAAAATTACGATTATGGTATTAGAGTTATCCAACTCTACTTTTGCCGAGATCGGTGTATTAAGGATAATCGGTTGCTGGAAATACGAGCTTATTCGGAAAATAATATTACTTCATTAGCTCTGTAACAACTTTTATGAATAGACGAATAGTCTTCGTCGTAAATATATATTCGTGTGTAATTGTCCTACTCAGTACGCAATAATTATTTTCTGTGAGAGAGATTTTTACCACGAGATCCTACTAATTAATATTATAAAGGTGAAAGTTTGTGTGTATGTTTGTTACTTCTTCACGCTAAAACTACTGAATCGATTGAGCTAAAATTTGGTACGTAGATAGCCTAGACCCTGGAATAACATATAAGATATGTTTTATCCCAATATTCTTACGAGTACTATGTCTACCCGGGTAAAACTGCGGGGCACAGCTAGTAAATAATAATTGTGATATTAAAATTTTTATTCAATATCCGATTAAAATTGTTAAATTTTCCTTGTTACAGATGATGAATCTCCTTCAATGCTGCTTTGCAGCAATGCTAGTAGCATCTGTAGCTATTGCAGCTGTGGATGTGGAGAAAACAGTCAAACAGGTCCAGACCATACTACAAGGAAACTCACTCTTGCCCAGATTAACGAGAGATGAAATACTACAACTCCTCAATGATATTAAATCAGAAGATTCAAAGAGCACTTCAGCTTCCAAAGAAGACAAGACACAAGAACTATCAACAACACCGTACAGTGCAACTGATAATGAAATTGTACCAGCATCTCTTCAACCAAATATAAGTGAGAACATTATCAGCAATAGCAATGAAAATATTCCTTCAGCTACATCACCTACCATGACACCAACTAAATATGATAGCACAACACCGAGAACGGGAGCATCTGTAATGGTGGTATTACCTTACACTCCTAGAGATGGATCCTCATTACAAGAGTTATACACCCGCCCTCCAAGAGTTGAAAGGATTCCGTTGGTAGAGACGTCGCCTAGACCAACCAAAACTTTAAGTACGACAAAGATAAAGGAAACTCTTACACAAAACGCAAAATTAGCCGAAAAACAAAAACAAGACTTCCCAGCTGAACTCCAAGCTTTCTTAGATGCTCATGGTCTAACTGGCAAACCGGGAGAAGATCATTTTTTACTTCCTCTAGATGGTTTCAAGCCTCTACCTCCTCCAAGAGTAGTGGATGGAACTATTCAGCTGCCAGAGAACATTCTACTTACGTATGATTTGATTTCACCAAACGATGACAAGCTCATACATAACAAAGAAGGAGCAGCGCTGCCTCCGAACAATTTCTTGTACGAACCTCTTCGTCCAGAAATACCTTTTGAGTTGGACACTTCTTCGTCAGAGACTAAAGAACAAATCTATCCATTTGATATGCCTAAAAATGGAAACATTAAATTTACTGACCCCCTTGCACCAAACTACGCTCCAATTGACTACGAGTCCATTAAAGTGATTCCTTTGCCACTTAAAAAAGGGATAAATCCTGTCGAAGTTACAAAACCTAGTACAGATAATGATCAAAGCAAAAGACAAACGAACTCTAGCAGTGACGACGCTACAACTAAAACACCAGACATTACGTCAGAAGAACCTAAAAGTGCATCAACGGAGGCTCCAGACTCTGCAGTTGCCGATAGCGATACCGGAGCTTCCCTATCTGATCTAGCAGATTCCTTCGGTGGACCTCTACCAGAGCAACCTGGTGACTCTGTACTGCCTCCACCAAAAAAAAACGGCTTCTACTGGATGGTAGACTGGAACAGTTTTCTAGAAGTCGGCGACGGGGATACAAAAGTAAATATTCGTTTTGAGCCTAAATTAGGCGATCCTCAGATGTTCATACCAGTCAGCGTTCCGTGATTTTAAATTGTTTGAACCCGAGTTGCAATATTTATGAGTTCTAGTCTTGTGGTTAGTTTTAGTGTTAGAAAAAAGTAAATCGGGTATAGATTACCTACTCTGGGTATATAAATCAGCGTCTACAAATACTGAAGTAGTCTAGGTTCATAAATTATGCTGAACGAGAGGGTTCTGATGGGCTAGTCTGAATCACAAAAACGTTTCAAGTCTACTTGAAAAGGTCTATTAATTAAAGTAATTGAGTCGTAAATTGGGGCTGACGCACTAGTTTTCGAGCCCAATGAAGTAGTACCTACGTGAATACAATCAAAGGTACTTTCGTTATAATGAGTATGCGTACTATTCGGCAATTTTGTTGAAAATTATGTCTACTTTGTGGAACGTAGTTTGTATGGACAATTTAAGGTACTTTTTAGTAGGTTTTTAAGTATGTTTAGTGGTGGTCATAGATATTTTTATAAATTTAGATAATATTTTTTTAGCATTTAAATCACCTTAATTTTTGTATATCTTTTGTAAATATTATACATGCATAAAACGAGTGTTATATCCATAATGTTTATTTTGTAAATTTACTTAACTTCAAAAACTCAATTCAATAATATATAATTATGCATATTTTGTTTCAAGAAAGTACCGAGAATCGATAAATGAAACACAAAATAAATGTTATTATTATCTATTCAAATTTATTACATCGCTATGAAAATATTCCCATTCCGAAGTACTGTGCTTATCAACGAATAACCCGATCTTTAAAAATTCCTTTTTTTTGGTTCAACTTCAACTCATACTGCAAATCCTCTTTTATCATGTGTCGACTGAAAACGGTGCTTGCCTTGAAGTGGTAATTTAATGTGAAAAGTCGGCCGGCACCACCAATAACAATGCGTTATGATAATATAAAAAATAAGTTCAAAAACTAAAACCCGACTATAGAAAAATCACTCTCTAAAAAGTATGAAACAAGAAAATATTCTCATCTGAGATCGCTATGCACAAACTATTCAATATGTAAGTCGTGGTCGTATTTCACCTTTTAAAGTTATTTTTTATTTAAAGCATTTTGGGGTTTTTGGATAGATGTATACATGTCAACATACTTACATACATACACAGCGATCAACAAACACATAACCCTCCCAACTGCTTCTTTGCGATGCCGTGGGGTAAAAATTAGTTTTCTTGACTTCGGCGGGATATATCTCGCCAATGCTACGCCCCACAAAAAGATGATGTCCTAAACTCTATCTTTATTTTAAAATCCCTACTTAACGATACTACACACGATGGCGTGGGGTGACATTTTTTTTTAGTTCTGGATTTCGTCCCCGTTAGGGGGCGCCACATTCAATTTGTTGTGACGTCACATAGCCCATAACCAGCAGACAAATGAGACGCGTTCAACGACACCTCATTTGTTAAATTATGATAAGTAGTTTAGAAGTTATGAGGGAACAGATGAACATACATACATACATACCCACATACCGGTCAAAAACATAACCCTCCTTTTTGCTTCGCCGTGATCGGGACTAATTCTACCGACTAATTCTAACATGCCTTTCAAACCTTAATGCAATTGATTCTTGGCACAAAAGTCAGGTCAGTTGGCAATTATAGTCTAGCGGCAACGCGTTTTATACCCGAAAAATCGTTTAAAATAGAAAAATTGATTCATGAGACACACAGAAATGTTTGCCGCTATCTTGACGATTTTCATTAACTATTTCCACAAATGGCTGATCATGGCAGATCAGAGCGAAGCAGCATTTACAGCACTTGGGCGCACGAAATTCCGTTTGCAGTGTAAACTTTGAGACAGATCTTAGTTAGATTCAATAGCAAAAAGTCACAAAACATACTTAGCGCACTGTAAACAAACTAAAAGACAAAATATGACCTTCAAACTCCAAATTAGTATTAATAGTAGACAGATGTGCCCACTCAGCGACAAAAATAATTTCGTATCGATTCCTGGGTACTTAATTTGTTTTATTTGATAATTGAAATCAATGTCATACGCGAAGCCTCGTTTTTCAAACTGGGTTTGTAAAAAAAAACCTTATTATATATTGTTACTATTAGGTTCAATAACTGACAAATTGATGGTAATGCCCCAGGTAGACTAACAAAAGTCTTACCACTAGAAGATATTACGAAAACATATTTCGATGTAATCACTAAACGAAGAAAGGTGGAAAGATGCAAAGAATTCCTAGCGTGATAATACTATCGGACCAATGCGTCCGAAAGCAAAAACAGTGAAATTATCGCGTGTCACAATACTATGTTAATTATGAAGCCATTTTGTATATTTCTTAGTAAATTAATTATTTAATTGAAATGTGTTTTATTGAAACTTCTAGGTCTAGTTCTGTAATTAGTTATTTCTGACGCCGCAACATAAATCAAGGGTGAGATTAGGTCGCCCTGTGAAAAAGATAAATTGGCTTAGGTTAGTCATGTTGCTAATTGAAATGTCACTTAGCTAATAATAAAATAGATTTATCGTAGTCCAAAGTCTGTAAATAATATAAAGTTATACCCAAATAAACCTTAAGATATTTAGTTGCGAGAATGTCTTGAATAATTAATGAAAAAAAGTATTTTCACTTACACATCATACTTACCTTTAGGTAAACTAGAAAAGACCTTCTACTATAGGTATTGATGTTGAGAGTCAAAGTATTCTAGGCCTAACGTGTTCACCATTTTCGGCCACACCATCGCTTACCATCAGGCGATATAGTGGTCAAACGCTAGCCTATAAGATGTATTTAAATAGACTGGCCATGTGCATGTCGGTCTCGCACTCGTAGGGTTCCGTACCACACTACTGTATTTTATAAGATCGAGCAAAAAATAACACTATCATTTTTCGCCAGAAAAAATTATAATTAATAACATTTTGTTTCTTATAACGTCATCTAACGTCTAACAAAGGTGTTAGGGATCGACATTTCAATATAAGGCCATTATGGGACGTTTACCTAACTAAGCGTTCATAGATGGCGTGAAATGCCGCAAAAAACACGTTTCTTGTATGGGGACCCTCTACTATCTTTAACTTTCTTCTGTTTTTAGTATTTTTTGTTATAGCGGCAATAGAAATAAATCTGTGAAAATTTCAACTGTCCAATTATCATGAGATACAGCCTGGTGACAGACGGACAGACAGACAGACAGACAGACAGACAGACAGACAGACAGACAGGCAGACAGACAGACAGACGGACAGCGGAGTCTCAGTAATAGGGTTCCATTGGTACCCTTTGGGTTCGGAACCCTAAAAATATGGTACTGTTTAACACGGATGAAGCGGCGGAGCGTCACTAATATCTAATAAGTTAATGCAGCGAGCCAGAAATTAATATCTAATAAGTTAATGCAAGAAGCCAGAAATTCACACATTACTACTGCTATCTTACCACGCCAGTTGGTAACAATAACAAGTAACAAGCATGCACAGATTCATAAGCAGTTTGTTAGCGACGCGCAGCTGTTACTCCGAGCCTGAGATATATCCCGGAATAAGGACCCGTATCCACACAAGGTATCAGCGATGCGAGAAATAGACGTATTTTTTACAAAATAGCCCGTCGCCGATCTTGTATGTATGTATATATATTAGTGTGTCAAATCTTGAAAGCTAAATAATTAAGATAGTTTAAAAACTAAAACAACCGACTTCAATCCCCCGCGAGTCAATTTCAGTAGCGAGTTTGAGACGTTTATTGTCATATCTCTGGAAATACATACCAGATCTCAATAAAATTACAATGGGACCACCTCGAAATCGTACCCTACCGATAACAAAAAGAATCTTTCGAATCGGTTTAGAATTGACGGAGTAATCGCGTAACATACACACAAAAAAAACATACAGACGACTTGAGAACCCCCTTTGTTTTTCGAAGTCGGTTGAAATAAGATAGATAGATTATCACTTTAAATCACCACTTCCAGAAGGATTTCTTTCGTGAACATGGCGCTTGTAACAGCACCGATATATTGGAAACTCACATTAAATGACAAGCATGGTAAATATCCCGTAAATAGATAAAACTAATAATTGTGTCAGTGATCATGTACACTTAAAAACTTATATTACACAATTTATTTCTAAATATCGCTCATAGCGATCTCTTCCAGACAACAAACCATTAGAAGCAGTTCCTGAAGTTCGATTGGACTCCAAAGACATTGACAGGGTTTGGACCAAATGCTGTCCAGAGTCTAGACATACGAGTATTTCCAAATGATTTACTAGATCACTTTACTTAAAAAAAATAAACTGGCCAAGTGCAAGTCGGACTCGCACTCGTAGGGTTCCGTAACACAGTTAAGTATACCATAACTATGATTTTTCGCAACTAAAAAATTAACTTTGTTTTTCATAGTGTTTGTATGAAAAACAAAGTTATCTTTGCGGTCGCCATATCTCTAAAACTGCTGATTGTATCTCGTTCAAACCAATTTTCGTTGTTAGTTTTTATTGAGATTTACAGCATATATTTTTTTTAGATTTTTCACTCCCATTCTTTAAAAGTTAGAGGGGGGGGACACACATTTTACCACTTTAGACGTGCCTATCTTTCAAATGATTGACTTTGAGAAAAAATGATTTTTGGAACCTCAATGTCATTTTTAAAGACCTATCCACAGATACCCCACACGTATAGGTTTGAAGAAAAAATTTTTTTTTGTTTCAGTTCCATGTATGGAAAGTTTAAGGGGGGGCCCCTTAAACTTTTATATTTTTTATTTTTGTATAAAAACCGGAAAGCGGTTCACAGAATATATCTATCTATCAAGTTTCAATTCTGTAGTACTAACAGTTTCGGAATAAAATGGCTGTGACATACGGACGGACAGACAGACAGACAGACAGACAGACAGGCAGACAGACAGACAGACAGACAGACAGACAGACAGACAGGCAGACAGACAAACAGACAGACATGACGAATCTATAAGGGTTCCGTTTTTTGCCATTCGGCTACGGAACCCTAAAAAAGATGAAAAAAAACCTTTTTTTGTTTTATCATAAATCCAATGGGTACGTACACGTACTCTTTTTGTCAATATTCCTTTCTTAGTCTCTTTCAGTATCTCTTGTTGTAATTGGTATTTATTTCAAAATGGGTAGAGAGTGTTGTGTGTATGTAAAACATCGCGTGTATAATAAAAAAACTGGCCATGTGCAAGTCGGACTCGCACTTGTAGGGTTCCGTACCACACTACAGTATTTTATAAGATCGAGCAAAAAAAAAACACTTTTATTTTTCGCCAGTATAAAATAATAATTAATAAACATTTTATTTCTTATAACGCCATCTAACGTCTAACAAAGGTGTTAGGGATCGACAATTCAATATAACGCCATCTATGGGACGTTTACCTAACTAAGCGTTCATAGATGTGGGGACCCTCTATTATTTTTAACTTACATAGCACTACCCGTTTTTCAGGCTAGGTAATTACCATACTTCAGTGCCTCAAGCTTTTAAAAATATAGGTGAGTACCTACACGCCAAATACTTACTAGAATTTATTTTTAACATGTTAGTTCATTGTCCCGGATAAAAACTTGTTTTTATAAATATTTTTTATTTATAATTTATTTTTAACTTTTTATTAGGTAGGTATAGATACCGACTATCTACCTACTACCTAAGTATTTAAGAGACGGCATGATGTTTTAAAATATTCCACGGATATTTGATGTGATTATGGGTAAAGTGCTCTTCGCGAAAAATCTATCGACTCGGTAGGGCTATGTTGCTTTATAACAGAAATGCCATGGCTCCCTTACAGCTTCATCATCAGATCCTGGCTATAATTTAAGTGTAAAGTGCTCCTCAAGACGAATCATTTGAGCCCAAATTCACTGGGGTTACGTTATTTTATCACAGAGATGCCGTGGCCACCTTCCAGCTTCATCATCAGACCCTGAATATTATCTAGGTGTAAAGTTCTCTTCAAGGCAAATCAATTGAGCCCAAACTCGGTAGAGTTACGTTGATTTATCACAGAGATGCCGTGGCCACCTTCCAGCTTCATCATCAGACCCTGGATATCATCTAGACGTAAAGTTCTCTTCAAGGCAAATCAATCGAGCCCAAATTCGGTTGGATTTTGTTGTTTTATCACAGAGATGCCGTGGCCACCTTCCGTTTCCATCATCAGACCAGCTCTATGGTACCATATCATTGTATTGTCACCGAAGATACATAAGTACACCAAATTTGAGTCCAATCGGACATCGGGAAGTGGGTCTAATTTAGCTTCCAAGATTCCACCCAAACATACATAGTTACATACATACATACATACATACATACATACATACATTGCAAGTTAAATAAAAGCTTGTAAAAAACTAACCGGGGATTAGAGCTACGTTTCGTATACCGCTTTTCTTCTATCGCACCTCAGCCCAGCTTGAGTGGATACCGGCCTTTACACAGAGTGTTTCATTTTAACTCTCAAGTAAGTTGTATAAGTTTATAGTTCTATCTAATTCGCTTGTTAATCCTCATAACAACAAACATAGTTAGACAGTACTTGTACCCCCATAAGTTAAAAATTAAACTAATATTTGTATAAAATGATATATACCTTAATAATGTAAACCAAGTAAGATGAGCTCAGGGGCGTGCAATTGGAGAGGCCCACGTCCATCTGTGGACTTATACAGGCTGATGATGAAGTTTTCTCTATGAAAAAAGACGTGGGTGGCAAAAAAGCGCAGGGTCTTATAGCGTGGCAAGAGCGAAAAGAGGCCTATGCCCAGCCGTGGGTGGAATATAAGCTATGAATGATGATAATGATTTTTTTTCTAAGAATTCTATAGATCGTATCACAAAGAAAATTATTTTAAATTAATTGAACAAAAGATCTCTAATACACATTATTATTTTGCTGTAAATAGATACAAATATTTTTTTTTAACAACGATTAACTTTACGTCAAAATCCATTGAGCAACGTATACTATATATTGTTGTAACAATCTTGTGTTATTCTTATAATAACGTCTTTTTTACAAAAAAAAAGTTTAAAATCAAAATGTAAACTAAAATAGTCGGAAGCATACTTTCAACTTGAAAGAGCAGAATAATACAATTATTATAATTGAACTAAATTCACATCTTCAATTACTGCCACATAACTTTCAATTCAAATTTGACTGTGTAATCAAAATTTATTCACATGTGTACCCAAACAATCAAAGCAACCAAGAAACTTAACCTACTCACCCGGAACTCAGTCGAAAAGTGCCTAGCATGTTGCTGGTACTGTGTACCAGTAGTTCTTATAGACCAAGAGCTTCCACCTTCAAGTTGAAAAATTTGTCGGTAAACACTAAGGGTCAGTTCACATCGCGACGCGGCGCAACGAGACGCGACGCGACGCGACGCGATGATGCATTTAGAGTCGCGCAGCGCAGCGCGGCGCAACCAGAAGCCGCGCGGCGCAGCCAGACGGCACGTGGCGCAGCAAAACGAGCGAAGTCACGCCACCAAATTTTCTCAATGCAATTTGTATTTAATTGTGTAGTTAATACAGTTCAATTGTTTATCACGCGGTTCGATTGTTTCTTCCCGCTGCGCCGCGCGGTGCAGCGCGACGCGGGGCGGCGAAGCCTGAAGCCGCCGAACTAACTCAATGAAATGTGTATCTGTTTGTATAGTAAATAAAGTTATTTTTAGTTATACTCTCTTAATAAGTGCGCACCGCGTCGCGTCGCGTCGCGGTGCTTAGCTGACCTTAACAGGTTCCGACAGATGTTCTAGAGTGCTAGGTTTCCATCGTATATCTATCGTGCTACCATCTTCTACAACATTGTCACTTACCAACAGGTAAGATAGTGGCCAACGCTTACCTATAGGTGTACTTAAAAATAAACTGGCCAAGTGCAAGTCGGACTCGCACTAGTAGGGTTCCGTACCACACTACAGTATTTTATAAGATCGAGAAAAAAATACCACTACATTTTTCGCCAGCAAAAAATAATAATTAATAAACATGTCTTATAACGCCATCTAACGTCTAACAAAGGTTTTAGGGATCGACATTTCAATATAACGCCATCTATGGGACGTTTACCTAACTAAGCGTTCATAGATGGCGTGAAATGCCGAAAAAAACACTTTCTCGTTTCTTGTATGGGGATCCTCTATTATTTTTAACTTTGTTCTGTTTTTAGTATTTGTTGGTATAGCGGCAACAGAAATACATCATCTGTGAAAATTTCAACTGTCTAACTATCACGGTTCATGAGATACAGCCTGGTGACAGACGGACAGACAGACAGACAGACAGACAGACAGACAGACAGACAGGCAGACAGACAGACAGACAGACAGACAGACGGACAGCGGAGTCTTAGTAATAGGGTCCCGTTTTACCTTTTGGGTACGGAACCCTAAAAAGACAAACGACCGAAACTAATAAACAAGTACATTGACAAGAAAACTTGCGCTATTTCCAAATAATAAACAAACAAAATATGAGAATATGACAAAACACAAAAATGATATAATAAAATTGATTTACAAGAATGGTCGGCTTTGAAGCCAGAGGTACCGAGTTCAAACCTTGCCGTGCACCAATGGATTGTTGTATCGAAAAATGTCGTGTGCTTTTTACAGTGGCCCTCGGGTGAAAGAAAAACATCGTTTAAAAAACCCCCAACCCCCGCATGGTGGTAGGATACTATATATATACTATTATATTATTATACTATTATATTATATTATATTATACTATTATATATACTATTATACTATCCAGTGACCACTTGGCCAGCTACCACCCTCAAATTAGAAAATCTGTCGTCAAACATTGTGGTATATCGTTAATCACCTCATACATTTTCATATATCATACATATACTCTTTTGTATTAAAACGATTTATGTTTCTTTATGACGGAACGTTTTCAAAATTTAAAAAGAATGACGGAAAAAGATGGAGAAGTCAGTCAATCAGAGGGTGATGATGGTCACGTACGTGGCGTGGTAGGCGCTTCGTTACGTTATAACATCTAATGTGTTCCGGCAGCTATCTTTGAGAGCCAGCTCTCATTCTAGGCCTAGCGTGCTGCCATCTACGACCGCATCATCACTTACCAACAGGTGAGATAGTGGTCAAACGCTAGCCTATATGATATAAAAAATGTACCTAATCTTAATACAGCGTTCATTGTAGATCTACTCCCAACATTGAACATTACAGACATTGACATTACAGAAATCATTATGTATATTTTTAATAATATTTTATGGTAAAAGCTTAACGCCATCTCTCTGACTACAAGTAAAGTAACATTCCGTCGGAACACATCCTTCACCCCTTTTGAACCCCGCAGCAATTAAAAATAATTTCCTCAGAGATTAAAATTGTGACCCTCCTGAAGCGAGAAAAAGAAAAACTCGTAAATAAATAACAGAGTAATTACGCTAAAATTTAAACAGAAATGTATCCTTCAACCTGGGTTGCCAGCTATATATAATATAATCATTTTGCATATAAATATTATTAAATATCATACGAGAGTAGTTAAGTGTCGTCCTCACTAATATTATTACTATTATTCCAAAGGATATTTTTTTTAAAACAGTTTACCATTTTTAGTAAACTTTAACGATATTTTGTACACTGATAAATAAGGAATAAATGAAGTCAAAAATATAATAACATAACGTCATAAATATTTTTATCCCCACCGAAATCACTCTGCTGGTTAGTATTTTTTTCTATTAGTGATTTTTTTCTTGCGATGTCTACAATTGCTGCGAGTGTTCATATTAACGAAAAATATACCTTCTTGTTATGCCCATACGTAGCATTTTTATATCAATGTACTTGACGTCAAACAGGTTGAAGGTACTCATCACATCACGTTTAATAATAGATTGTATAACAAGGGTGCAATATAGTACGTTTCTATGAGGCCGCTATTTTGAATCCCGAGCGTAGCGAGGGATTCTAAAGTAGAATCCTGAGCGTAGCGATGGTTTTAAAGTACGTCGGCCGAGAGAAAATAATATTGCGGCCGAGTTTAACACTCTGCTTTTCCTTCCCTTTCTATGAGAAAAGGAAATAAAAGGCTCAAATTAAATTCAACACTAAATTAACTAAAAAAGAGATTTACACAACTAAACAAAACACATATGACACAGTCTTATACACACAGCACATACACAAGCACTTTTAATTTCTTTGGTTTATGGCCTTCAGATATGCTACCAATTTTGTATAGGTCTTGATTTGAATATTATTATTAGTATTGACTGTCGATTTCAGAATCGAGTAAATACTCCAAAGTTTAAATACTTCAAGAAGGTTGCTTGAATTTGGCCAGTTCTTGATAGTTAGCTAGAAATACAGTTTCTGAAAATGAATTAGCTTTTTTTGCACTTTTCCATACATGTTGTATAGGCTTTTAAATATTTTTTCGCGGACCATTGTTGATAACAGATTGTTTATTACATTTGTTGCATCATTTTGTATACTTTCGGGCGTAAAATTAATACTTTCGTAATCAGAACTCATTTTCTTTATGAATTAATAGTTTATTTAACACTTTAACAAAAAAATAATGTGAGGAGGACTTCGTTTTGATTCGCGCGCTTATTATTTTCTTCTTCATACGAGATTCTTTTTTTAAATTCACTTGACTATAAACGACAGTTCGCGCGCTTCTTTTTTTTCATCCTGGCTACCACACTATCAGTGTATTGTGCCACGCGTTTTAACCTTTTTTTTCTGTATATATATATATATATATATATTCAATGTTATAAAACAATACCATATATATATATATATATATATATATATATGGTATTGTTTTATAACATTGAATTAATGTTTAGCTTCACGAGCTTTTTTTATGCATCAAGGGTGGCGTGGCGCGCTATCTAGTTGATAGAACAGTAACATTTCCCGTACAATATTATTATTGACCCTCCTCAGTTAGACATGGCACTATGAAATAACAGTCATAAGCCAAATATTAAAAAATTACTTTCTCGCCCTAGGGCGGAAAAGACCTATTTTGCGCGTAATTACGAGGAACAAACCATAACTTTTCGAATAGATGGGATGAAAAATAGTTTCTTTATTCTTCTACAACTTGACAGACCGAGCAAGCCTTTGATCAAAGATATTCCCTGAATATGTTTAATTCTGCCTGTTAAAACTATGAGATAATTTTCTGGTCATATTTGACACTATTTTAGCTAACAATGCATTCGATCTTTAATGACATTGGCAATTCACAGTTTTAAAAGTGTTTTTATATATATGTATGTGTATATATCATCGACTAGGATATTATCATCATCGAGGTATATTATATAGGTATATATTTTCTTTTACTGGCTAAAAATAAAAGAGGGTAATATCTTGTACTATTCATTATTCTTTGGTAATATTAAGCACGCTACTAGTTAACGACACGTAGAAATATAATCAATAACACCTACATAGAAAGGCATTATTGAAATCTTCGATCAAAAATACGGTTTGGGTCGAAGACTGTGTTCTTGATCTAAGTGTTTTTCTTTTTGATAAAAATAAATATTCAAAATCACAGTGCTTCTCGCCTATTGTAGTTCGAGACTGCCGGCGCGATAGTGGCGCCCCGAGATTCAAACTCGACGTTCGGTAACTTGGAGGGTCGACGAGAGCGCCATCTTTCTTTTCACTCTCGCTATTATTGGACAAAATCACAAGATAGGAGCTGGAGTATCCATTCACCCGATGTTGATTTTCTCCACGGCATCAAAGCGCGCGTAAACAAATCTACAAATTAATTACGCGGTTTTGATCGAAGTCAAATACATTTAATTATTATGCAATAAGTTTGAGTAAAGCGAAAATATTTAACGAAACAATGTATAATATTATAGATTGTATTCGTTTTAAGGACAATTATAAATACAGATAATATTTGTACAAAAGATAATAAATAGCTGGCAACCCTACCTCCCACCGAAATTACACTCAGGTCTTGAATTTTTGTTTATTATTAATTAATGAGGTGGAAAAAGATACTTTTCTTACTTATTTAAATTACTTTTTGAGAATTTCGTAACATTATACTACAGAGCAGCGTAAAAATGGTTTGCATTTTCCGAAACGCCTGTGAAAATTATTATAGCAATCGTAATGCCGAGCTTTTACTGAAGTGACCTAAAACTACTTATGCGCTCGTGTAGATAGACAAATGAAGGTGTTGTAATAAACACTAAAATAAATAATTATGTAAAATATTAATTATTTGATGTAAAAACTAAGGATATTATGTTATCTAAATAGGTCTTACAAAGGATTCAAACTTCATTATATCACCATAGCCCGCAGAGTAGGCAAAGCCGCGGGATGCATCTAGTAATATATGAAAAAGTTATGACAATTTTAAACTTTGTTCATCATCATCAGCCAGTGTTAGTCCACAGCTGGACGTAGGCCTCTCCCAAGATTCGCCACTGAGCCCGATCTTCGGCTCATGGGGAGGGATATGCCCTAATCGCAACGCTGGGCAGGCGGGTTGACGATCCCAGGACGTAGCTCCTCGCACCGGTGACGCTGCTGCCCGTCACCGGCGTGTAGTATTTAGCTACGCCATAATTTTAAATGGTTATACAAATATATACAATGTGGTATGTCGGTCGCCAGAGCCTCGTTTGTTGTGCAGCACCACGGGCAGGTGAGGTTGGCTGGGAGCACTGAGGTGGTATTTGTGCTCCCTTACATTCTTTGAAGATTTTACATCCTTTAAACTTTGTTAATGTGCGTAAAACTGTGGCGATTGGCGAACAACTAATTCAAAATAATTAAGATAATTAAAAACCTAAAAAAAATCGGCTTCCATGCCGCGCTAGTCAGTTTCAGTAGCAATTTTAAGACATTTCTAATCGGGTGATAAACATGCAAAATAAACAGACGTATTCAAAAGCTCCTTCTTTTTGGAAGTCGTTTGAATAAACCTAAACTTGACCCAAACTAAGAGATAACGCATAAGAGCCATTTAGTAGGTAGCTGCAGATAGCTATTCTATAATTTCACACACTACGGCTTTTAACTTCACATTTTAGCTAATGACTCGTAGGTAAACCGTTCCATACCATTAAACCCTTCTAAAAGTGATTTAGTTGGTGCTTTTCAGTCGTAAGTACGTACTTTGTGTCTAAGTTGTCTAACCATAGCTTTCATAAGCTGAAAGGTTCTGTTATTGGAGAAAAAGTATTGTGTGAAATATGTTAGGTAGCTTCTATTTGCCACAAGGGAACTGTTATTGATTCAATACGCTGAAGTTGGGATAAACTTTTAGAAATTTAAAGTTGAAATCTGAACATAAAGTTTTAGTAGTCCGTGCCTTGTAGATATACTCTTTTCAAGGTTTTTTATTTAGTTACTGAAACTACTATATTTAAACTATGAATAAATCCAAGATACACATTTAAATTCCTATTATACAGTGTTTGGTGGATGGATCGACAAATTTTTTTGGGGAGTTGGGGGGGTCATACGCAAGTTTTCCCCGGTAGAGCCGAAGTCCTAAGTGTCACGGTGTTTTAGATATGATTTTCTTTGTTTTATTTCAAATCACTCAAAATCTTGCCTTTAAATTGTGCTACTTTTTAATCGACTTCACAAGAAAGGAGGAGGTTCTCAATTCGTCTGTATGTTTTTTTTTTTGTGTATGTTACGCGATTACTCCGTCAATTGTGAACGGATTCAAATGATTCTTTTTTTAATAGGTAAGGTACGTTTCTGAGGTGGTCCCATTATAATTTTATCGAGATCTGATTAGTATCTTTAGAGATATGGAGATAAATATCTCAAACATACGAGAATGTACTGGTTTTAGAAGAAGAGTCCCAAAAAGATTATACGCAATGGAGGTTGCTATTGCATTATACTTTTGAAGACTAAAAATATGACCTTGAATAATGTTTTTACATCTATCTTCACGTTGATTTTGGTTTTTAACCCTCGACGCCAAACGAAGGAGTGTTATAAGTTTTACATGTGTATCTGTGTGTCTGTCATCGTGGTATCGTAGCGCCCCAACGGATGAACCGATTTTAATTTAGCATATTTTGTTTGATAGATGTCTTCGTCGAGAGTGTTCTTAGCTTTACTTCATGAAAATCTGTTCAGCCGTTTAACTATCATCAGCTCTTTTTTGGTTGAAAAAACTACGATAGCAACTTTCGTAAGCTCGTAGTCCTTTGACCGCGGACGTCAAAAAATCAAAATGGCGCTGTCGCAGTATCTTGTTACTTCAATGATATTGCAAAAATATGGTAAGCTTGATCTAATTCTGAGACATCTCCTTGGAATGGTCTCAATGTACAAAGTTATACATATGCTTTGATTATAAACTCGGATTACAAATACAAATCAGTCGGGGGTGGTTTTAATTTTTTGAATTTAAGTATTATTGACAGATATTCTTACGGTAACTGTGAGCGAGATAGAAACAAAGGTGGGGAGAATTAGCTTGTCTTCACAGGAATGTTCTACCAGGCAGTCTTGTTAATGTGCAAAGTTTTTGAGCATACCTAATATTTTTTGACATGGCATGACGTTTGGCGAAGATGGCGGCCATATCAGTCCCGCCGCGACACTGCATACATAAACAACTCAGAATTATGAACGTACTTTGTACCAACCAAAACTGCAAAAAAAATTATAAGCATAATACCACAGATTATATAATAGTTACTACGTAAATAATACTTTTCGTTGTTAGGTTGGCTACACAGTGCTTTCATAATTCGGGTATTAACAATGTAAGGAAGTGCCAACTCTTATAACGTAGTAGAGTGCTTCAGACTGTGTGGGCCATATGGCGGCAATTAATGTTAATAATCGCAAATAATACTTTTTAATATTCATTTTAGCATACAACTAGTCCGTGTTATAAAAGTATTTAGACTTATTGTAATAAAATAGACAATTAATTATGGTGTGTGTCAGATGATTTTATTATACAGGGCCTTTTTGGACATTGTCCTTTGATACCTTGATGACATCATTACGACTATATAGTGAATATTTTCACTAGCGCGGCATTTTAGGGTTCCGAACCCAAAGGGTACCCAATGAACACTTTCTGAGACTTTGTTGTCCGTTCGTCCGTCCGTCCGTCCGTCCGTCCGTGTGTCTATATGTGCGCACTTTACAATGTACCTTCTTAACCGTAATAGGTACATACTTGAAATTTTCACAAAGTATATATCCGTCAGTGTATAACGGCCCAGAAACGAAATTTTATAGATGCATGTAAATTAAATCTTTTTCAAAAAAAATTAAACCGACTTCGTTACCACAAACAGGCACTTAAAAGCGAAAAATAAATTACTTAATATAATTATTATAAGCGCTACCCACTTATCTACTTACTACTACTACATACATAGTATCTATCTACTATCCAATAGACTTGGCTGGCACCGACTTCAAATAGATAAGTGGGTAGCGCTTATAATAATTATATTAAGTAATATATTTTTCGCTTTTGAGTGCCTGTTTGTGGTAATGAAGTCGGTTTTATTTTTTTTGAAAAAGATATTATATTATTTGTTTGTAGTTATAAAACAGCAAAACTTTTACTGTATTTTGCAATGTGTCCGTATTCTAAACAAATACTTAACAAATTTCGCTTTAAAAAAATTGTTCTGAGCTTTCAAAGTCGTTAATCTGTTAGACTGTTTCAAAAAGTGACAACATCCTAATTTTGGGTGATTTAAATAACAAACAAAATAAAACATATCTAAAACATCGTGACACTTAGGACTTCGGGTCTAGCGGGAAAAACTTGCGCATGACCCCCCCAACCCCCAAAAAAATGTTGTAGGTCCATCCACCAAGCACCTTGTATATTGACCTACGATCTAAGAATATCATTGCCATTGACCATTATATATCACCACCAAGGGCGTTAAGTATACATAAATTAGTGATCGCTTAGACCTAAAGCCAAACCTGTATATAGGCCTTCAATTCCAATAAATAAACGTGGTGCCACTCAAATCATTATCGAAAGAAATAACCTAATCTAAGAACAGAATTCCCAACAGCATAAAAAATGATAAACATGACCCAATCCCCAATCAACAAAATTATCGGTTCCATCAACAGCGACGCAAGTTGGTGAGTTCCCAAGGCCCGAAGTTTCCAAGCTAATCTGTCTGGACCTATCGCAGTTCGGACGACACGTTCTAATCAAAGTTCGACTGAGCTGGCACCCTTCAATCTGGCAACTAATGCGTTTCCATATTCATCACAGACCCGTGTCTTGTGGCTCGACTTGTTGGTGCCATCAAATGATTATAGATCGTCAACTTACATTGTGACGTAAACACTTCCGAATTAGTTCTACACATGCGTTGTTGAGTGGGTATCAAATAGTAATATATAATAGCAGTATAAATAATACTTAAGTGGCGCGATCCTGAATGTGAGTGCCAGCACAAACTTATGGTTTATTGGCACAACATAAAAATGTATGTAATTAGTAAGTACTTAAATAAACAAATAAAAAAAATATTAAAAATAATAATAAGGCGGCAGTAGCCCAATGGATAGGGTGTCGGACTGGCGATCGAGAGGTCGTGAGTTCGATCCTCACCCCACCCATTGCACTATTGACGTGAATCCACTCCAGACACAAGCATTATTTAGCTTAGTTGGAAGGTTAACAAGAATAATAGTAATGTGTAACCCACATTGCGAGTAACTTTAAAAAAAAAAAAGTGGGTATTTGTTTTATATACCGACATCACAATAATATCGTTTAAAAAAACTAAAAGAACCGACTTCAAATGCCGCGCTAATAACTTTCAGTACCAAGTTTGAGGTGTTCATTTCCTCTAGAGATACTTATCAAATCTCGATGAAATTACTAGAGTACCTACCATTCATGGGATATCTCCCTTCCAACAACAAATAATCATCAAAATCGTTCATAAACGACGAAGTGCGAACAAACATAAAACATATATATATATATACGGTCGAATTGAGAAACCTCCTTATTTTAAGTCGGTTAAAAAGGAGGAGGTTCTCAATTCGTCGGAATCTTTTTATTTTATGTATGTACACCAATTACTAAAAGACGCCTGAACCGATATGGAAAATTCTTTTTTTGTTTGTAAGGGTATACTTTACAGGTGGTCCCCATACTACTTGTACTATTCACTATTCTGTGCCCATACCAGAGATATGGGGATATCTTAAAGTTGATACTGGAAAATTACTATTTGGCATTTGAAGTCGGTTCTTTTAGTTTTTTAAACGATCTTAAATTATAATGATAAAACTCTGCTCGTACCGTCGATAACAAACGTGCGTTTCAGTTTAATTATTTTTGGACGGCCCGTTGGCGTAAAGGTTAGAACAGAGCTTGCTTTCTGACTGGTAGATCTTCGGATCAAATCCAAGCCGTGCACCCATGGAATTTTCCTATACATAGCAGTCATGAGTGTTCATCCACAGGTGCATTATGTCGATATTTTGCCTGAATTGCGACCAAAAAAGTAGCTTACTGTCTCTCCTCTTAATTTAACTATTTATCTCTATCAACTAATTGTTATTATTGTTAGTAGGTTTATAATATATATATATATGTTGTATGTATGTCTGTTGGTATAGAATATATGTAATAGTATGTAGGTAAATAAATATATCTATAGTAAATTGTTAAACACAATCCAACATGTCATCGTACCGACGGGACTTGAACGCGCAACCTCCGAAATAACATGTTCCGGTGCTTTGCCAATTAAATATTTAATTGGCAAAGTTCAAGTCCCGTCGGTGCGATGACATTTTGGATTGTGTTTAACAATTTACTAAAATATAAAGTGTGAAACACTTCAAAGAAACATAATATTTGATTTACGCAGTGCAACATCTCTCGTCGGATTTGAAAACTGTAATGATTTCTTCCGAATGATTAACTTACGTAATAAGTAGTCATAGATGGCGCCACCAATGCATAATTGGGTTCACAAAGGCAATCTACCAATTTCGTCGTAACGATACTTCGCTCCGTCGCTTAATTGGCAAAGCACCGGAACATGTTATTCCGGAGGTTGCGGGTTCAAGTCCCGTCGGTACGATGACATTTTGGATTGTGTTTAACAATTTACAAAAATATAAAGTGTGAAACACTTCAAAGAAACATAACATATCTATAGTAAGTATAATTTTGCTTATGTAATTAGGATACCATCGCCCTCCATTATATTCAATCCATCCCGTGCACGGTTGTCTGGAAGAGATCGCTATGAGCGATAAGACCGCCCATTGACACACCATAAGAAATAATTTGTTAGTTTTAAGTTGTATCCTTTCTGTAAGTGGTGTTCAATAAAGAGTTATCTATCTATCTATCTTACAAGGAGAAAATCTGCCGCCATAACCTTACGTGTTAACCGTTTTCGACCATATCATCGCTTGCCACCAGGCGAGATAGTGCTCAAACGCAAACCTATCAGACAATAAACAAATTTGGAACTGATAATTTTAACGAAAGCTACTTCTTCTTGTATTAAAATTTTAGATCCAATAGTAAAAAGTATTATGGTAAAAATTAGCAAAAATTATAAAAAAAAGTATAGGGATTTCATTAGCCATTCCACAAAAACTGTAACACTCCACAAATTCACTCTCTCGAACACTTCCAAAGACAAATCGTGCAAAAAATACAAGAAAATCCAACTCCCCAGTATTGGAGTTGAAGAGCTATCTAGTTTCAAAGTCAATTGACCAGCCTGGTAGCTCGAGAGGTCCTTGCGAGGGACTCTGAGAGCAGGAGATTTATTACATGGCTGGGCCTTGCGTTTGATGAAAGACACAGACTACATAGAAGTACGAAGTCATATCTACTTTGTTTTCTTAGGCAGCTTTGAGAGATGTGATTATTGTCGTGAAGTGTAGGAAATCTGGAGGAAGGCTACTGCGGTTTATAATCTCCAACGCAAAAAGAAGGGGTGTTATTATAAGTTTTAAGTGTGTGTAGATACAGACAGACTTATATATATATATTATACGGACACACAGATACACATGTCAAACTTTTAACAATCCTTTTTGTGGCGGGTCCGAGGCAACAAAATAAATAATAGTACGCGGGGGCTATAAAGCAATGCATTCAAAGCATTATAACGAAGCGACAAAATTACGAAAGGTGTCTACTACTTACCTTCTCCTATAAATATCAGGTTTTTAGACTTGTCTAAGTTAGATTTTAAGATTCATAGTTATCGTGAGTTTGAATTATGATTATAAACTAACGACAGTCGTCTTCGCGATCTTGCTACGTATTCTCCCAAAGAAGTGCATCGAACATGCACGAAACGAAACCTAGGTCGAGACATCCGACAAAAACAGTAGTGAGTATTATAGTCGGTAATTTACAATATTATTATCATGCCTATTATAATTCCTTATTATAAAACTGTCAAATCATAATTTAAACCTGACTTTCCGAAAAGCAAGACCATGTAATCTAGAATTCGTTTGAATTATTACCTCATTAAAAAATATGATAAAACGTCTTCTTGACAGATTTATGGTAACAATGGGCCCCATTATCTTATCAGGGTGGGTGTACAAGTGTTAACACCGAAATTATGATGTGCCAAGATTGTAAAGCTAGGTTTACCTAGGATTAGCTGGGTGACAACTGGCCAACTGTTTCGCATGAAGCTTTGGGTTTAGTAATATCAAGATTGGTTCATTAGGACAAAGGATTAAAAACGATTCGTGACTATTATATTTCTTCTGCTATTGTGATAAAGAAGTCATCCGACAGAGAACCAAGGTTATCGACATAGCTCAAAGGATTAGAAAGCTGAAGTCTGGAAGCAAGACTGGTCAAATCTGTCGTAGAACCGATAACCATTGAAGTAGACGTGTTCTAGAGTGGAGACCACGGCTCGGTGAACGAAGCGTAGGACGCCCTCCAGCTAGGTGGAGCGATGATATAAGCATGCTGGCTGGCAGCGGTTGGAAAAAAATAGCTGAAGATCGAGCTCAGAGGAGTGCCATAGGAGAGGCCTATGTCCAGCAGTGGACGAATACTGGCTGTTATTGATGAATGGTGATTGTGATAAAGTCATATTAACTAAAATAAATCTGTTCGAACGATCGAACGATACATATCTCCAACGATTATCAAAACATATATTTCAGGTTATTTAGAACTCCGTTGGCGTGATGGATAAATGGCTTGATTTCTAAGTGGGAGGTTTCCCGTTGCAATCCTAGTATGGGTGTTCGTACACAGGTGGTAGGAGCATATTATATCGATGTTCCGCCTGAATTGCTACTAAAAAGTAGCTTACTTTAGCTGAGAATCTCCTCCCTTTTGAAGTCGGTAAAAACTGTAGTGACCGCAACGTCTCCTCGAGTTAGGAAACTCATCATAGAACTGATAGCCAGTGCAAGTTAGTGGGTCAACTTGGAGGTGTCAGAAGTTACTTAGATTGTCAAACAGAACTTGTAACACGATCATCGCGAAATAATATTCGGCTTGGGTTCATTTTCTCTTAGTTTGTTAGACAGAGTTCGTAAAATTTATCAACTGGCTCAACTATATATATGATTGTAGACGAGAACTTTAAATTTCATTCACATTTTTATTTTATTTTAGTTCTGCTGGAACACAACATTTTATGCCATTTAATTTGTTGACAATACCTATTTTTTAAACCTTAAATAAATAAGTATTTGCAGAATTATTCTTTTTCTATAAAGCTTACTAGCAATATGGGTTGCACATTTCTAGTTTTCTTGTTAAACCCTCCAACTAAGCTAAATATGCTTGTGTCTGTAGTGGGTTCACGTCAATAGTACAATGGGTGGGAATCGAACTCACGACCTCTCGATCGCCAGTACTTTAGAAATGTAAACTGTGTTTAGGGTATGAACAGCTTAGCCTGCATGTAACACGTAAAAGATTTAGCTAGTGTGTGTCTAAGCTTTAAAAAATCACTTTAAATGATAAGACCGCCTGTTTTTACACTGTTCTTTTTAAATACGTTTTTTATTTCAATTTCAAGGTGGAGGTGGTTAAAATTGGGTAATTATTTCCGTAGTGGGTACTATGAAAAGAGCTTGGCTCAAAATATGTTGTTAATCTATTATCTTAGAAACTAATAATACTGGTATTTTAATGAATCATTAGCAGTAGAAATGTTAATTTCCCATTCCGAAGACTTAACGAACGTTATAATATTTAGATTCCCTTATCTCGAATAAACGGATGGTTTTACCAAAAACAATGCTAGGAAATTCCTTCTCTATAAACTTGTCAATGTCTGTTTTGTCTCAAAATAACGTCTCCCCGTTTTCTTGTTATGTAAATTAGTTTAACAAAATTATAATTTCGTTCTCAAGCTATCATTTTAATTCAGGAGCTTAGTTCAGTTAACATAGAATTGAATTTTGATTGAAGATTGAAATAACCGCAGAAGCCTCGAAGAGTATTTTCAAGGAATACTTCTCTTTTGACAAATGATAGTGGCTTCCTATTTAGGCCTTGAATTTGTAATCGTTTCGTGTAAAATTTCTTCAGCTATCGGTACTCAACCGTTTACTTTACCATTTTAACCTTTTCGCGTAGACATTTTTGTGAAAGACTATTTTTGTAAAACTTCTTTTTTTTTATGTCTTATAGGCTAGCGTTTGACCACTATCTCACCTGTTGGTAAGAGATGATGCGGTCGAAGATGGTAAGCACGCTAGGTCTAGAATGGGAACTGGCTCTCAAGGATAGCTGCCAGAACACATTAGATGTTTTTTGGCGACAGATTTTCTAACTTAAAAAGGGTGGTAACTGGCCAGGCGGACACTAGATAGTGTCCTACCACCAAGCGGGGTTGTTAGTTTCTTAACGACGTTTTTCCTTTACCGGAGGGCCACTGTGAAAAACGCACATACATTTTTCGATAGAAAAATCCATTGGTGCACGGCGGTTTGAACTCGGTACCTCTGGCATCAATGCCAACCGTTCTCCCGATTACGCCACCGGGCCCTCTTTAACATCTGTTAAGCGCTAAAAGCCATGCCTGCAAAAACGTATATGTACTTTCCAGAGTATTCAGATAACAATATACAGGGCTTTCGTGTGTGTAACTACCGATATTTTAGGGTGTTTTGTATATAACTTATTTTGTCGAAGAAATCACCACTCTCTTTGCCCTACTCCTACCCAAATAAATTAAAAATGAATTACAAAAGTTCGCCGTCATACATGAATCATCTGAAATAGCTGGATATTATTTTTTTACTTACGACTCAATCAACGCCAGTTTTTAAATACGAAAATCAGTTTGTATATAAAGGTGTTGCAGCTACAAAAGATAAGATTTCTAACGCGTGCCGCTTGCTTCTTACGTCGGCATATTCATATTCGTCCACTGCTGGACATAGGCCTCTCCCAAAATACGCCACTAAGCCGGATCTTCCGCTCTTCGTTTCTAGTCACTTTTTCCCAGCAGTGGACTGATACTGGCTGATCATTATGATGATTTATAATCGTGCAGTGTTAGTGCGTTACAATTTTTCAATAACTATTACTTATTTTCGATATTTTAATATATATTTAAAATAAATAAGCTTATAAGCAATGTAGCGTGCACATCACTAGTAGTATTATTATTGTTATATACCGGCTGTAATTCACGTACCTTTTGTCGAATTTTCTCGACCTAGGTTTCGAGCGAGTCAGTCGCTCTTCCTCGGGAGTGAGGTCACGCGGTGAGATCGAGATCTCTATATATATATAACTATCTATATATATATATATATATATATATAGTAAACTATCTATATATATATATATATATATATATAGATATCTATATATATATATATAACTATGACCTAATCTGTGGTTTCACTGCAAATATTTCATTAATTTTGCGATGCGTGTATATGAAACTCGTGGTATCTTCTAGAGTTTTCATTTGAATTATATACTGTAAAGGACAATTTTAATCTATAATATGTGGCCAAGCTAATTAACGTAATTATTTGGATAAGGATTAATACTATATACTTGAAAATAGCCTTGGAAGTTATGTAATATTTTTTAACAAAAAATTTAAGATTAAAATGGTTACTGTGAGTCAACCTTAAGAGATAGACATATGCTGTCGCGAACTTTTTTGTAGGTCTTATTAAAATGTACAACTCTTGCATAGAAAATATTCTTCTATCTATTTTCAATTAAGCAGCGTTCCTAAGAAACGTGTTTTTTCGACCGTTTTTTTGCCGACTTAGGTTGCAAATTAGGTCTCTATGAATGTACCTTTGATTTAAACGGGATAATATATAGCCTATTTTCATTCCGAAAGTCCATTCTATGTATTAGTGAAAAATTTTTTTAAATCGGTTCAGTTTTTGAGCCAAATCATTACAAACATACAAAAATACAAATGTTCTCTCTTTATAATATTAGTATAGATTTTCCGAACCGCAAATTTAATTTGTTTTCCATAAAAACGCTTATGTTACGGAACCCTACGAGTGCGAGTCCGACGTGCACTTAGCCAGTTAAGACTTTCTATTGTTTAAGTTCACTCTCTTTAGATAAATATCCGAAAAACTTAAAACATGCTTTAGACAAAGCAATAAATGTCGGTTAAAATTGAACTAAAAACCACGCTATAGAATGCATTTTCATCGGTATTTTAGCTTCCCTGAAACTTTCAGCTGGATAACTAATTGGAAAGTTTTTGAAATTTAAGTCGTCAGATTACACCTGGAATGACCGACAGACAAACAAGAAAGTAACTTACTATTTCGTGCTAAAAAATCATGATAATAATAATTTACAAAAAAAGAATGTGTTAACTTTTATTATGAAGAAGGTCTAAAATGTATCTACTCGTATGAGTACTCTCCGTACTCTAATTTAAATCGGATACATTCAAATTCATTGAAAGTGTCATTTAAAATTATAAACATAATTATATTTCCATTTAGAATCCCTGATTTAACGAATTGAAATGCAAGTATCTCCGTTCCGATAATTGTGAATTGCAAAGATCTAAGTCGAAGGGGAGGTAGTTTCTGAATCCGATTTTTTTTTCACGGGTGAACATCGCGATCTCACCGCGTGACCTCACTCCCGAGGAAGAGCGACTGACTCGCTCGAAACCTAGGTCGAGAAAATTCGACAAAACAATAAAAACAATAAAAATGTTACAAATTCACGATAATTTTAAAATTAAAATCACTAGTAGTCTTGTTTAATTAAACTAAGTAGGGAAAAAAACAAAAAATCAGGTTAAAAGAAATTATATTCAAGTGAATATGTTCGTAACACGATACCCAGTAGGACCACCCTTCACAGTCAGACTCCTACTTATAGACACATATACATTTTATAGATATTTCTATACAAAATTACAGCCAAATTGATCAAAGCTATTACTTGTGAAGAAGTAAAAAACAAAAAAAAGTCTGATATTTGCATTTTTAAAAATGGCGTTAAAATGTTTGTTGATTCGCTTAGTTAAGATACAGCAGACCATGTAATAACCTCAGTTAAACTTGTGCAAAACTAACTAACAGAATTGCTGTTAGAGTACTACAATCAAGACTCGAAAAGCCAATCTAAAACTACGAGCACCTACTCTGAATTTGTTTCGGCCAGCATTATCGAAAAAAGTTTGCTATCGCTTCAACTTGTAAGAACGCTTAACGGGGTCCTTAGGCTTTGTTTGCATTAGGCATGCATTCTACGGTTGTTTACTTTTCACAAATAGCGGCTTTTTACAATCGTGCGAAATCTTATGCTGGGTAAACGAAGTAAACGAAGGCGAAGGAATGGGAGAAGACGTACCATCATTATGAGCTACCAATGAGGTACCCAGTGGAGCATTGAAGGAATGGTCGGCTTTGATGCCTGATGTAGATGGTTTTAAATCCCGCCGTGCACCAATGGATCTTACGACCGAAATGAGCGCAATTTAACAGTGTCCCTCCAGTGAAGGAAAATATCGTTCAGAAACCCCCGGCTTAGTTACCTGTTAAGATGCAGTGGCGAGCAAACTAGTAACGGCCCCATCATGGTGGTGGGGTGACTAGTGCCCGCCTGGCCAGCTACCACCACCACGTTAGAAAGTCTGTCACCAAATATATAATATGTGGACATAGACCTAACTATGAGGCTCATACAAAGTACGAACATACACTTGAAAAGTGATGGGGCATCCATACCCTCACATTACTACGGGTAAATTGCTCGAAACTGCTGAAGGCTTTAGCTATTATGGAATAGGACATAAACGTTTGGAAAAGCGTTTATGACACTGTGGATAAGTAATATGTTGGCGTGGTACAGATTTCGGATTGTCTTGAAAATTGCCAGTACAAGCAGTAAATTGTGCGTCATGGTTTATTGTTAGGAAGGTTTCTAAAGGGGTTTGATGGTTACAAAATCCTTCCTTTAGACAAGTAGTATTTTGGCAAAGTACAAACAGTAACGTCCAAGTAAATAAATAAATAAGGATTAGTATTTGGTAGAGTGTTTTGTAAGTTTAAGAGTATATAATTATGAGGAATTTGGGTGGAATGTAGGTGAAAAATCTTAAGACGAAAACCGTCACAGTCGCCCTGCCCGTCTTGACGATGTCATACGAAGTCAAGACTTTGGACACTTACGGTTCGGTAGTCACAGCTGCTTTACTATGTTTGAAGTCACCAGACAATCCAGGGTCTGGAACGTATTACTCCGCCAGAAAATTAATTTCTTCATATTAGCCAAAGAGCCTATAATCAATGGTTTAAACGGGTTGTTGTCTTTTCGAATCTGCTACATTAAAATTATCAATTCAAATTATTACGTCAAATTTGTTAAGGCTAAAGCTGTCTAGACGCCTGATAGATGTCTCCCAAGACCAAAAAGCCACGGTACTATAAGAGCTGGCGCTTACCTTGTAATAAACTGCCAGATGAGATATAGACACTAATACGAGTAAGGTTTTTAAGACTAAGATAAATGAATGGCTGTTGGAAAAATGTTTTTGTAGCATAAAAGAATATGTAGACAATAAATAAAAATAAAAATTATAATGTTAATGTATACCTAAGCATAGATACTAAATATAAATATTTGTACGTCTGTGTGCAGGCACATTGCAGAACACATTGACAAAAGTTCATTCACAAATTTCATAAGATCCGGAATTAATTATTAATGTATTATGTGTTTGACAAATACATTATTTATTATGATTAATTGTTGCCAATTCACAGTCAAACAGCTAATAGGTATGTAAATAAGCAGATACTTAACGAACAAAGCCACGGGTCGCAGCTCGTCCTAATATATATGAGAAAAATAGTAGTTTCTGAATTTAGTAAATTTATGTTTCTGAATATTTCAACAAAATAATTAGTTTGAAGCAAATTCAAATTTCACCCGTAATTAAGAAATTTAATTTGCCTATGCGACCAAACTCAAAATGATTTGTGTTAGTTAGGGAGTTGGTAACCGACTTAAAAAAAAAAGAGGTTTTTCAATAAATGTTTTTCTTAAATTAATTTTAATTCATCTTATTTACAATGATTATTAAAGTGGTTTCAAGTTTACAGATGTTTGTTATGCTCTGTTTCAGCCATTTGGAACAATAACGTAGGTTTTTTCTTAGGCCTTAATAGCTTAATATAGCGTATTTTCATGAAGAATATAATACAATACAAAAACTCTTTATTGATCACCAATAAATTTAAAATTGTTCATACTATGTAATAAAAGCCTGTAGAATAATAAGGCAATACAATCAGCGGTCTTATCGCATAGAGCAATTTCTTCCAGACAACCTGAAAGACCCTGAAGAATGCTCTACTTCTAAAGCTATGACTATAAATGTATCTATAGATAGACTATACTCAGATACATTGTTAAACAAAATCCAAAATGTAATCATGCCGACGAGATTCGAACCAGCACACCTCCTGGGAAACATGCCCAGGTGCTCTGTTCAGACTGTCAAAAAGTCAGTCTGTGTTAAACCACGGTGCGATCTACGATATGGATTGTGTGTAACAATGTGCAAAAATATAAAGTGTGTAACACTTCAAATAACATAATACCAAGTAATACTATACTTAGATATATTGTTATATGGCAAAGCAGTGAAATATCACACATGGATTTTTACCTTTGGGTAATATTATGCTTTATATATTATGATATAACTACATCTTAAAAGAGCTTAAGATCAGAGATAGACTTTCATCGACTGTTCAACTATGAATTTAAAAAAGTTTTTCGGTCATACATCTAGGAAAGAAAACTCAATTGAGAGGCTCGTCGGTCCAGTAGAAGGGAGAAGAGCTCATAGTCGTTCACCAAACCAACGTTCATTAAATAAACTGGCCAAGTGCAAGTCGGATTCGCGCTCGTAGGGTTCCGTACCACACTACAGTATCTTATAAGATCGAGCACAAAATACCACTATAATTTTTCGCCAGCAAAAATAATAATTAATAAACATTTTATTTCTTATAACGCCATCGAACGTCTAACAAAGGTGTTAGGGATCGGCATTTCAATATAACGCCATCGATGGACGTTTACGTTTATAGATGGCGTTATATTGAAATTCCGAAAAAAACACGTTTCTTGTATAGGGACCCCCTATTATTTTTAACTTTATTCTGTTTTTAGTATTTGTTGTTATAGCGGCAACAGAAATACATCATCTGTGAATATATCAACTGTCTAATTATCACAGTTCATGAGATACAGGCTGGTGACTGACGGACAGACAGACAGACAGACAGACAAACGGACAGAGGCGTCTTAGTAATAGGGTCCCGTTTTACCCTTTAGGTACAGAACCCTAAAAAGCGACAGAAACCTCTATGGTCCAGTGCACTCGCAATGCCACAAATAGACAGAAGTGGCGTCGCATCGCAAAAGCAGAAACAATTCGCAAGAGGAACGAAGACGAACACCCACCGTGTACACCATCTTTTCAACCACGACCACTCTGAGAAGAGTGTACGACTAAGAAGAAGTAATATTATGAATGAAACATCTGCTCAGTGACTTCATATAATGTAAAGCAAGTAACAAACGATCCAGTTAAATAGAAACAAACTTGTAGTTACACAAGCGCACCTAACACGAACATCTTTGATGCTAAGTTTCACTTTTTAATAAGTTTAAAACTAAGAACAAATGCTGGTTCTAACTGAAACTAGTCGATGATTTTAAATAAATTAACCTGTAGATATGTTACTGACGAGCTTAAAATAATACGGCATTTGGATTTCGTCATTCGGTAAGAGCGTCGAAGTCACAAATCTGGCTGTGGCAGACTGACGTGCATGATATGGTTTACTTTGCTTCATACTCACGTAGTTTTTTTTCTTTCACACTCGTTGCCGATTCGATGTTTTATTTAAGGAATAGGTAGTAAAGCAACGGTTTGTGACGGATTAAAAAGCACGGGACAACATTTTACCCGCCATTATTAAATAAAACTGGCCAAGTGCGAGTCAGACTTTTGTCTCAGATACGGAGGGTTCCGAACCGCAGTATAATAATATATAAGTATAATATTATATTATATTATAGTGTCACTACCAAACATGCTTATTAACTACAACGCCATCTAACGAATACCAAACTAACTTCTAACCAACTGAGTGAACGTTAACACAACGGTAAGAAATTAATATTATTTATTAATAAGTTAAACAATCGTTCATAGATGGCGCTATAGTAAAAACACCATTTTTGTATGGGGACCTCCTTTAATTTTTGACTTTGTTCTGTTTTTAGTATTTCTTGTTATAGCGGCAATAGAAATACATCATCTGTGAAAATTTCAACCATCTAACTATCACGGTGCATGAGATACTGCCTGGTGACAGACGGACAGACATACAGACAGACAGACAGACGGACAGCGAAGTCTCAGTAATAGGGTTCCGTTGGTACCCTTTGAGTTCGGAACCCTAAAAACGAAAAGGATGAGCCTTTAAAAAATCATTGACGAGTACTTGTATGAACTTCGGAACATATCTACGCGCTAAAACTTGCAAGCATTAAAGCATAACATTAACTCAACTTTCGAGGTGCAACGCAAGAAAACAGAACTTTCTCTTATAAACATGACTTGCAAGTTTTAGAAAACATTGTTCTTCGTCAAATATACGAGAAGTTTGTGTAGAATGTTACGTGTGTTTTACAAGAAAGCTGAATATTCAGAGAGTTGTATATGGAGAGCGTTTTTGTTAGCAGCCCTGCGGTAACTTTATCTTACTATGTCTGTTGGTGTAAGCGTATATTTACCGTATTTTTATCCAAATACGGATTGTGTTAAGGTTGTCGCCGACTAGTTCTACACCGCTCCCACCTGTCTGCTCTTCGTGTTGTCAATGTAAATTCTGTGTACAGTAAACGTCATAAGGCAGTTAACGATTAAATTTTGAACCATAAAGTAAGGAATTATAGAGATTTGGGTAGCGTGGCCACATGAGATAGAAGATTGTAACATAACACGCAGCAACTATTATATAATCTGTGACATAACCATATATGTATTTAGAACCCAGTGTCACATAGCAATAAAGGTCAAAGTTCGTTAAGCTAAAAACGGCTAACTACGTTACTGACCCTATAAAAACCGGCAGAGAGCAGACAAATATTATAGCTTTGTCCTTTTCCGTTACATGGAATAACTTTATATTATATCCTATTTCATGTGGGAAAGAGACAGAGCTACCCGCGGTCTATTATTTTCTCTGTCTACGTTTTGAACATTTTTTGCCGGTCTTGATTTTTCCCTGGTTATAATTGCCTATGTGATGTCACATTAAATTTAAAATGGCGCCCTCTAGAGGACATAACTCATCTAGGTTAAATCAGTTTAGTTTCATAGTTTCCCTAAAAAACTTTTACTTTTTCTGAATCTTAATCATAGTAGGTACAAGTTAATATTTTTGGAAAATTCATACTGCATGAAAACCGGAATTTCTGACATAAAAATCTGTGAACATAACAAATGAAAAAATTAAACACGTAAGTACCCTGAGTACGAGTTTTTATCGTAAACGCTTTTGACAGATTTCACATAGTTTTTTTTCCACTTATTCTGGTTTTCTGATTGGTCTACATTTAGTTAAGTGTAGTAACCACTAGAGGCGCTGCACTTTTTTTCATCGTGGATGGAGTATTAAGTGGATTGGCATTTAAATAACAATAATAATATAAAAAGGATAAAACTATACAATCACTAGTATGAGAGAGCGAGATGAACAAAATTTTTTTTATCCTTCTCTGCGCATGCGATTTTACAAACTGGTTCCAGCACTGGAACCAAGTTCTAGTGCACCCATTGGCTCTCACCCGCTTTCATGTACGACCGGACCAAATTACGTTGTTCATTTTATCTTATAGCTGGCATATGTATCACGTGTTCATCATTTTAGTCGGGTTATATCTCTATAGCTATTTCATTCGCATTCGCTAATGTTCTCTATATATATACTAGCTGTGCCCGCGACTTCATCCGCGTGGAATAGTGTGTTTGGATAGCTTTTTTAAATATTTAGGCTAATTATTTTACAAATAAGACACATGCGTATCCCATCTACACCGCACCGTACCACGCCGCGCAAATCCCCCTCCCCTCTCCCTCCCCCTCGCCCTTCCTGTCCCCTCTACCTCACTCTTCCTTCCACCCCTTTCTCCTCACTTCCCTCTCTCCCTCCCCTTTCCCCCACTTCCCCTCCCCCTCTCTTCCCCCCACTTCCCCCTCCCCTCCCCGTCTCTATTCCCCCCACTCCCCTTCCCTAACTTCCCTCTCCCCTCCCCTCCCCTAACCCTCCCTCCTTCCCCCCACTCCACCTTTCCTCCCCTTTCCGTCACCTCCCATCCCTCTCCCCCTTTCCCCTTCCACTCACTTCTACCCTCCCTTCCCTCACCTCATTCCCCCTTCCCCTTCTCCCTCCCCCTTCTCCCTCACAAACTTTGAATGACATATTAATTTATATCGAATCAACAGCCTAAACAATAAGTTTCAAGCTTCTAGCTTTAAAAATGACGATACTTCCATACAACTTTTCCTCCCTTACAACCCCTTACAACCCTCTTTTCGCATTAAAAAGTAGCCTATGTCCTTACTCAGGCTCTAGACTATCTGTGTACCAGATTCCATTTAAATAGGTCCAGTAGAACATTAACATAAACCTTACATATTTTCATACAGTTTCATCCCCTATTGTTATTTTACACCCTTGAGGGTACAACTTTTAGAAACTTTTAAAATCAAATCAAAATATCTTTATTGTTGAAACTGTGTACAAGTAGATGGTAAATTCCTTACATGGTATCAACAGTTTGCCCTTTTCAGGCGTACAATATTATAAATAGTATTTATGAATCTAAGCTAATAACTATATGTAGTATCTTTAATTTTAGTTCTACTTACGTAATATTATTTACAAATAGGTATGCTTAGTAATATATACTATGTTACTATACATTGAAAAATAGATACCTAGAGTAGCAAAATTAATTTTGATAAAACTCATTTAAAGTATAAAAGCCCTTAGTAAGCAACCAAGATTTTAATTGTTTGTTAAATTGTGGATTCGTTAACAATTTAATATTTAATGGTAGGTGGTTGTAAATCTTAATTGCAGTAAAATAAGAACTTTTATGATATAATGTGTTATTAGCTTGGGGCAGATAAATGTTATGTTTATATTTTGAGCGTAAAATGTTCGAACGACTAGATTTAATTTCGAAGAAGAAGGTACTATTGTCTCTAACAAAACAACAAATTTGGTATATAAATATACAGGTTAAAGTAAGAAATTTATTCTCTTTGAAAATATTTCGTAGGGTTTCTGTACTGTCTAGATGATATATGCTTCTAATACATTTTTTTTGTAACAGGAAAGTTGATTCTACTTCTGTTGAATTTCCCCAAAACATGACTCCATAACTAAGATGAGGAAAAACGTATCCATAGTAAGCTTTTACAGTAATATTTTCGGAAGATACCGATCGTAACACTGATAAAGCATACACATATCTAGAGATCTTGGAGTTAACTTTACATATGTGTGCTTTCCAACTTAGATTTGAGTCAAGAGTTACTCCAAGAAAATTAGTTTCATTAACATACTCTATTTGAACATTTTCATTTTTAATATCTAGTTGAAGTGGTTTTTGTCTTTTATTTCTAAATTGCATAAGTTTAGTTTTGGCTATATTTACTTTCAGGTTGATATTTTTGAGACTGTCAATAAGTTTTTTTAGGGTGTTATTAATTTCTGTTTTAAAGTTTAAAAGGTTATCATTTTGTCTGCTTATGAATACTGTAGCATCGTCTGCAAACATAACACAAAGATGTGTTGTGACTAAAGGTAATTCATTTACATAAATTAAAATTAAAAATAGCAGAGGCCCAAGAATACTGCCCTGGGGAACTCCTACGACCAGATTACTGAATTTAGAATAAACCTTTTCTATGCATTTTGTGTCTTTATTGTAAGTTTCTAGCATGGTTGACTGTCTCCTATTTTCTAGGTACGATTTTATGAGACTTGAAGCCAATCCGCGAATGCCTACGTGTTCTAATTTAGCTAAGAGTATTGAGTGGTCAACGCAGTCAAAAGCTTTTGACAAATCAACATAAAGCGCCACGCCATCTTTCTTGTTGTTTATTTGCTCCCATACTTGTTTAAGCATATTAAACATGGCTAGAGATGTGTTTTTATTTTTTTGAAAGCCAAATTGGTGAGAGCTAAGTATGTTATGTGAGTTAAAAAATGATATTAGTCTATTGTATATAATTTTTTCAAATATTTTTGAGAAACATGGTAATAGTGCTATAGACCTATAATTTGCTATATCATCTTTTTGACCTTTCTTATGCAGTGGCTTTATGATAGTCGTTTTTAAGTCATCTGGAAAAATCCCAGACAGTATCATTGTATTTGCTATGTGAATAAGTGGGTCGGCTATATATTCTAAGCTATCTTTGATTATCTGAATTGGAATTTGATCATAACCTACAGACTTTTTATTTTTTAGGCTTCGAACTATATTTATTATTTCTGATTTGTCAGATGGACGTAGGAAAATAGAGTAGCAGTTTGCTGGGGATAAATGTTCAACAAATGGTGTTGAAAATGTGTTTATTGAGGATATATTTTGAAGAAGAAAATGATCATTTATTTTTGCCGACATCTTGGTCGGATCAATAATGTCTTCTTTGTTTATTTTTAGTTTATCTATGGTGGTGCGAATATCGTTTGTGCACGATGTGTTTTGTTTTATCACATTCCACGTAGCTTTTGCATCATTTTTGCTATTGTTTATGTATCGGATATTTGATAATTTTTTACAATGTTTTATAACATTTTTCAAGATTTTAGAATATTTTTTAAACTTAATTTTACTGTTTTGACACCTTGTTAACCGACTTCAAAAAAAGGAGGAGGTTTCTCAATTCGACCGTATATTTTTTTTTTTTTTTTTTTTTTTTTTTTTATGTTTGTTCGGGGATAACTTCGTCATTTATGCACCGATTTTGATTATTCTTTTTTTGTTCGAAAGGAGATATCCCAAGTGTGGTACCATGGTAATTTTATCGAGGTCTGATAAGTATCTCCAGAGATATTGAGATAACCATCTCAAAATTGGTACTGAAAATGAACATTGAAGTCGGTTCTTTTTTAGTTTTTAAACGATATTATTTGTTGAATCTTTTTAAGCATTTGTCTTTTTTGTCTACTAGATCTTATTATACCCCTCGTTTTCCAAATCGGCTTTTTTAAGTGAGTAATTTTGACTTTGAGGCACGGAATGCACATGTCAAATATTAATGAAAACAATTCCATAAATGTCTTATAAGCTCTGTTTGGTTCGTCGTGGTTATAAACATCATTGAAGTTTATTTGTGAAATGTATTTTAAAAATACTTCGCGATATTCCATGACTTGCCTTTTTTCAATGTACCAAAATTTTTCATTAAATCAGATCAGATATCAGTGTGATCAGATATCCCTAGATTTAATATTTGTGACTCAATTTTTTTAATATTAGTTATTATATTATCAATACATGTTTGAGAATGGCTAGTAATTCTGGTAGGTTCTGTGATAATAGCTCGTAAATTGAAAGAAGTTAACGTGTTCGTGAATATATCACTTTTTTTGTTCTTACCCAGAAGATTTATATTAAAATCACCGAGTATAAATATTTTTTTTTAATTATTTCTAGTTCTAAGAGATATCTTGTGTAACAGTGTTTCTATTGTTTGTATAAAGAGGTTGAAATTGCTATCCGGTGTTCGATACAGGCATACAATTATGTAATTTAATTCAGGTATTACAATACCACAGCATTCAAAATGACGCTCTATTGCCAAATTTGTTACCCAATCTAGTTTCATAAAGTTTATTCCATTTCTTATATAAATGCTCACACCTCCACGTGATTTATTTTTTCTGCAGTATTCGGATGCAATTGTATACCCTTCAATTTGCATTACATTTATTTCGTTACTATTTAAGAATGTCTCGCTATAACAGCAAATATCAAATGTTTGTTCACTGTTTAAAATATCTAGCTGGTCTACTTTTGTTTTTATACCCTGAACATTTAAATGCATTATTTTAAAGTTGTGTTTGGTATCTTTAGACTCGAAAAAGCTGGTTTAAAACGGCATTTGATTGAGTAATAGGTACATTTTTAAGTGTTTTCTTATGTGCTTGCTTTGAATGTCATATTTATTTTTTGAATGCTTTTGCTTTGAATGTCATATTTATTTATATCAAATTAACAGCCTACAAAATAAGTTTCAAGCTTCTAGCTCTAAAAATGACGATACTTCCATACAACTTTTCATCCCCCCTTTCAACCCCATACAACCCTCTTTTCGCATTAAAAAGTAGCCTATGTCCGTTCTCAGGCTTTACACTATCTGTGTACCAAATTTCATTTTTAATCGGTTCAGTGGTTTTGGCGTGAAAGTGACACAGACAGACAGACAGAGTTACTTTCGCATTTATATTAGTTATACTCGTATATAGGATAAATATACTTTCTCTATGTTTAAAGTATAAATATAACATTAAATGATACGGTAAAATGTTATACGAAACCTCATATTTGCTTTTGTAATGAAGGAAGAAATCGCACACATTATACATTGCAACCATACCTACCAATGTTATATTTTTCTTCAGAAGCGAACACAAACACCGCAACGTGGAATTACTGTATAATGTTGGTTTATTACTGTTCTACGTAGGTTATTAGGGAAAGTGCTGTTTTTCTTACAAATTGAGACAAGACTTCACTATCGACACGCTTTAAAGTTAGTTTGTTTGTGTATTATTTGTTTGATTTCTATTATTTTTTTGAATGCTGCTTTTGCAAATAATTTAAGTTTCAATGCAAGAAAGAAAGATGTTTTGAAAATATGCTAAGTAAAATATCGTCTCGTTTTAACATAATATTTGGCGCGCAAAGCACTGAAATGACACAAAACACAACATGACCATGCCGATCGATTTGTGAAAATCGATATGCCTTACAAATAACATACCGAAGCCGAAATCGATTACATATCAAGAAGAATCAAGAATGAAAGCATTTATTCAGTATGTAGGCAGTATTAATATACACGTCAAAATCATAAATCATAAAATAAATCATAACAAATTATCAAGTAAACATAGCAAAACCAGAATTTTAACGCTTTGAATTAGAAAAAAAAAACAAAAGTAATGAACCATTCAGCTGTCATCCAATCGTTTATGACAGAATATTAAAAAAATATTAAAGTAAACCAACCATACATGTAACTGTGTGTTGCAGTACTTCAGACAATTTTTATATAAAAAAATAAAAAAAAGTGAAATAGTGAAACACAACTTAATGAAACGCATACCGATTACAGCACATATCATGATCCGAATGGAACTGATAGTCCGTCTTTCAGCTGCATAATATTGTTTAATTGTTGTTGTTATCGATTTGACTCTTCTTATCAATGATATATTTTCGACTAGCTGTGCCCCGCGGTTTTACTCGCGTAGACATCGTTCTCATGGGAGTATCGGGATAAAAAGTACCTATGTGTTATTCTAGAGTCTAGGCTATCAACATACTAAATCAGTATAGTAATCATTCAGCTCAATCGGTTGAGTAGTTTTAGCGTAAACATACACTCACGAACTTTCACCTTTGTAATATTAGTTGAATTCAACAAAACCAATCAAATATTATTATTACATGTTTTAGTTAGCATATTTAAAGTTTTGAATTAACTGAAAACGGCATAACTGACGTGATCTCAGTCGAAAAGGCTTTGAGGCCTAAGACTTGTTTCAGGACGAATCACGTACCTTTCTCAAGGAGCACGGTAATATATAATATATAAATATATAATATTACCGTGCAAGGAGTGCGCGCAGCTCCTACGGCTGTCGTGTGCACTTATATGGACCATATTTTAGTAGCTTTTATAATTAAATGTTAAAAGTCTATTCAACATCAAGTTATAAATGCAAACACTGATGTCATTTTACACAATTTGTAGGGTAGCGTTTGACCACTATCACGCCAGGTGGTAAGCGATGACATGGTTTAAGATGATGAACATGCTAGGAATACTCTGACTCTCAAGGATTGTATGCTGCTGAATCAACGTAAGGTTATTGCGGCAGTTTATCTGTCGCCAAACATCTAATGTGTTCCGGCAGCTATCCTCAAAAGCCACTTCCCATTCTTATAGACCTAGCGTGCAACCATTCTCGACCGCACCACTTACCAACACGTGAGATAGTGGTCAAACGCTAACCTATACGATATAAAAAAATGTGGTAAGCTACTTTTTGGTAGCAAGTCAGGCGCAACATCGATATAAATTATGCTCCTACCAGCAAAGGACACCCATGCAAGGATTTGAACCGAAAACCTCTCGTTAGAAGTTAAACCATCTATTCTTTACGGGGCTCAAGCATTGTATTAAAAGCATCGCCGCAGACGATACCTTGTATGTACATATAGTTGGCATAGACTTATTTCTCGCCAGACACAATAGCTGTACTTCACGTCGCCCTAAACCAAAGCCCTCTTTACAAAGTGGCAAAGTTGCCTAAAAATATTTATCTAAAGACTTTCAATCTCAAAATGGAATTGTTAAAAGATTACCCGAAAGAATTCGCAAAGTTATTTCGACTGAGTTTTAGTTTTTTGTCTAAAATAAACATGAAGTTTTCATTGAAGGACGAAAGTTTCATGGGGCATTGGAAGTTTTTGTACATCATCCCATGCTTTGTGTTGCATTACGTCACTATGGGGGTAACTGTTGTTAAGCTCATGGCTAAAGGAGAGGTTTTTGATATTGCTTATCTGATTCCACCCTTTCTTGTTTCTACTCAAGGTTCTTTATGCTTGATTACTTTATTTACCCGTGTACGTTTGTTTTTCTACTACACAGCTGCACAGACTGTCACAAAATTTTGAAAACGTTCATAAGAATATATTTTAGCTAATAATCGTTATTCTTATTTAAAGCAAAAAGTCAGGTTTTTACAGCATTTTTTTGACGTTTTTAAGTGTTTACTATTGGAATTTGTAAATGCCTATACACTTGTATAATTTGTATAATGTATAAAATAATAAAATAATTACATCATGTGTGATATATATTAAAAGGTCATATTTATTTTTTAGTTTAAATAATTATTATCTGTTTTTTTTCTTTTTCTGATAGCAATTCTCAAGGCCATCGTTTTATTCCCGAAGACTGCTTTGTTGGCAAATGTTATCAAAGATTTGGGTGATGTAGGCAGAAGTACTAGGCTTAACGAAGTGCAAATAAAAACGAGAGAAGCTCTACAGAAGAAAGTGGCACTTTGTAACAATGGTAAGTAATTAACTCTACCTTCCTGAATTTTTGCAGGTCATTGACTTTTGCTATTAAAATGTAATTTGTAGCCGTATTTTTCTTTTAATTGTTGACAAATAAACAGAGAATAAACAGAAAACATGCCACTGACGCGAGACGCATGATAACCAATCCACATGCATAGTTTAAAAACTATGCATTGTAGCAATTACTTCTCAACATAGGTAGGATATGTATATACATACATAGCTCAACGGATTAGCACACTGAAGTGGCAGTGGGCAGGTCACAACTGATTCTATAGTGGAGACTGCGACTCGGAAAACGTAGGTAGGATGCCTTGTGACCAGATGAGCGTCGACATACGCACGGTGGGCAGTGACTGGAAATATGATTATGAAGAGCCGAAGATCGAAGTTCAATGGCGTGCCTTGGAAGAGTCCTATGTCCAATAGTGGATTGATTGTATTATGGCTGGTGGTATTATGATGATAATTATTGAGGAGGATTTTATAGTCATTTGATACTCCACAGTCTCTACATTTTATACTCAATCGTAAAGTAATTAGCAGTGGCCCTTTGGTGAAGGATAAACATCGTTAAGAAACTCCCAATATGCATGATCTTTATGTATTGTTGTATCTTTATGTTGTGTTGTATGTTATATATTATGCATGCCCTCCCGCATGGTGGTAGGAGACTATCTAGTGTCCGCCTGGCCAGCTACCACCCTCAAGATAGAAAATCTGTTACCCAACATATAATGTGTTCCGGCAGCTATCCCTGAGAGCCAACTCCCATTCTCGGATGACTACGACCTCTCAAATACACAATTGTGACAATGATAAAAACTGATTTAAAATAATTTCTAAATTTTAACTCGTTTTTTAATAAATTGCATCCGAGAGCAGTGAAATATTCGACAGATGGAAGGTACATAAAAAGCCCTCTTTACAATCAGGACAACGTAACTGAAGTTTACTTAATATAATGTAAACAGAGATTCGGGTGGGTTCTATACAAGCAGCGGCAAATTATTGACAGGACGAATTTAGCTCGCACCGTCAGGGTTCATCCTAATCGGCAAAACAGGGCAAGTATATGAAGAAATAATATTTACCCGGACCCTTTCCTCCACAGTGACCTACTGGGTAAGCATAATCGGCTCAGCCCAGTACCTTATGACGCCGTTAGTGGAAACCCTGGTGAGGCGGTTCGTATTGCTCGAGAATTGCGAAATGCTGCTGCCTATTGAAGCCAGTTACCCTTTCAATCCTACTTACAGTTGGTTTATGTATGCCGTTGTTTATGTATTTCAGACTTATTGCAGTAAGTAGTAAGGTTGTTATTTAGTTAATGTTGTTGGAGTTGGATGTATTTTATAGCATTAACGACTTATAATAAAATATGAGACAAAATATACTACAGTATAATATGACGTGTATGAAATATTTCGATATGATTGTTCTACTGTTTTAATAAATTACCATCGTAATATTTAATGAGCACTAAGGTTGTTCCAGAATGATGCAAGTACATATAGCACACATATGTTTGCTAATTCACGTCAGAAGAATTTTAATTTATAAACAGACTTCAAAAAAGAAGGTTTCTTAATGCGACCCTATACATTTTTTTAAATTATTTTTTTATGTTTGTTTGCGGATAACTTCGTCGTTTATAAACCTATTCGATGATTCTTTTTTTGTTGGAAAGGAGATATCCCTAGAATAATACCATAGTAATTTTATCGAGATCTTATTAGTATATCCAGAGATATGGAGATAAAAACCTCAAACATGGTACTGAAAATTAATAGCGCGGCATTTGAAGTCGGTTATTTTAGTTTTTTAAACTAACTTAGTATAGTAATTCTGTTCCGTCACAGATAAATTGCTTATTTATTTTTAACCAACTCAAAAAAGAAGGAGGAGGTTCTCAATTCGGCAGGAAAAATATTTTTGTTAGTTATTTTAATGATGAGAGATAAATTAGTAAAGTAGTCCATAGTTAAAGACAGTTAACGGACACTGTTGTTTTTCTAAGGCTAGCTTCTCACGGCGCGATATCTATCACAAGTCGCGCCGCACCAGCTCGCGCCTACGCGCCGTGTGAAGACTGTGAAGGTATTGGCTTGAGGCGACGCGAGCTGTAAAGGTATTGGCTACGCGGCGAGGCGACGCGGGCCTTGTACTAATCGGCTCGGCGTGGCGCGACTTGTGATAACTCGCGCCGTGAGAAACCAGCCTAAGGAATAAACCGAAATTCTATTCGGATTTTACGTAGAAGCAATCTTGTCTTCTGTCTATTAATTTAACCACACCCTGTGTAATTAGATTCCAAGTTTAGATACACTAGTTTATTGCTGATTCATTGTTATTATACTACTTCCTTTGGCTGAAATTTTGACATGAGTTTAATCTCAGTTAGAGACTCAAAATTTAATATCCAGTCATCAAAATGTTATGCCATAGAAAAGTCAGCATTAAATTTTAGTGGTATGTACGAAATTATCTTCAAAATCTAGTTAGATCTATATGAACAACGCATACGGCATAGTATATACTAATTACATACGGCACATACGCCTGATATTGCTAGAACCCATTGAACGGATGCTGGGGCATCTTCTGGAATCTGCAGAATACGTAGCTCCTCAGCAAGTAACACCAGAATGTCGTGTTAAGGCTCATTGAAATGGTCTTAATTAAAGATACGGCCACACCAATGCGATCTGAGATGGCGGCTGCGGTGGCGATCGCGCGTTCAATCGCTGTCTGTTCGCGTTTGGTTTGAACTAATTGGTACAAATACTGCTGCAGTAACTGATCGCCACCGCGGCTGCCACCGCAGATCACAGTGGTGTGGCCGTACCTTCACAGATTATATCAGATTAAATATAATAATATTATATAAAATAATGTATAAAAAATATTATATTATATATAATATATTATATATAGATATCAGTGAAAGCATATAAAACAATGTTTTCGCTGATATCTATGTATAAAAGAGGATTACAGAGCGCGTGCGTGTCCATATAAATAGAAAAAGCATTTTTCTATCTCGTAATATTATCCGATTTCAATTATTTTTTCCATGTTATTATCTCACCATTTTCTTGCATTAAACGTCTTTTTTTTCAGTTGTTTTAATAACTTTTAAAGTTGTAAGCATCTAAATTTGTCATGTCTTTACGCTGGAACTATGTATTAAAAAGTTAATACTTTCCAGAAACCAATTTTTTTTTGAGAAATATGAAACATAGAAGCATAGAATAGATTCTATTTAAGCGATTGAAATCAATAATAAGTTATTTTTCAAAAAAAAATAAAACCGACTTCATAATCACAAACAGGCACTCAAAAGCGAAAAATAAATTACTTAAAATTATTATAAGCGCTACCCACTTATCTATTTGAAGTCGGTGCCAGCCAAGTCTAATAGGTAGTAGATAGATAATACCTACATGTATCTACCTACTTACTAACCTACATGTACCTACTTACTACTACTACATACATAGTATCTATCTACTATCCAATAGACTTGGCTGGCAACGACTTCAAATAGATAAGTGGGTAGCGCTTATAATAATTTTAAGTAATTTATTTTTCGCTTTTGAGTGCCTGTTTGTGATTATGAAGTCGGTTTTATTTTTTTTTGAAAAATAACTTATTTTACCCTTTTTAGTGCATAACAAGTTTTAATTAAATTATATGCATCTATTACATTTGGTGTCTGGGCCGTTATACACTGACGGATATATACTTTTTGAAAATTTCAAGTATGTACCTATAACGGTTAAGAAGATACAGATCTGTAAAGTGCGCACATATGTATAGACACACGGACGGACGGACGGACGGACGAACGGACAACAAAGTCTCAGAAAGTGTACATTTGGTACCCTTTGGGTTCGGAACCCTAAAAAAATTGACTTTAAATGCCTTGCTAAAGTGATAATATTCACTAGTAATAATGATGTCATCAAGGTATCAAAGGACAATGTCCAAAATGGCCCTGTGCAATTAAAGCATCTGACACACACGATAATTAATTGTCTATTTTATTACAATAATTCCAAATACTTTTATAACACAGACTAGTTGTATTCCAAAATGAATACAAAAAAATTATTATTTGCGATTATTAACATTACTTGCCGCCATATAGCCAACAGAGTACTGAATCACTCTACTACGTTATAAGAGGCACTTCCCTATATTGTTGAAACCCGAATTATGAGAGCACTGTGTAGCCAACCTAACAACGAAAAGTTTTATTTACGTAGTAACTATTATATAATCTGTGGTATTATGCTTATAAATTTTTTTTTGCAGTGTTGGTTGGTACAAAGTACGTTCATAATTCTGAGTTATTTAATAATGTATGCAGTGTCGTGGGACTGAAATGGCCGCCATCTTCGGCAAACGTCATGTCATGTCAAAAAATCTTAGGTACGTTTAAAAAAGTTTGCACCCTAACAGGACTTTGCCAGGTAGAACATTCCTGTGAAGACAAATTATTTATATTTATATATAATTTTTTATTATAATTATTAATATATAATTATTTATTGAGGGCCCGGTGGCGTAATTGGGAGAACAGTCGGCTTTGATGCCGAGGTACCGAGTTCAAACCGCCGTGCACCAATGAATTTTTCGATCGAAAAATATATGTGCGCTTCTCACAGTTGCCCTCCGGTGAAGGAAAACATCGTTAAGAAACCAACAACCCCCGCATGGTGGTAGGACATATCTAGTGTCCGCCTGGCCAGCTACCACCCTCAAGTTAGAAAATCTGTCGCCATACATCTTATGTGTTCAGGCAGCTATCCTTGAGAGCCAGTTCCCATTCTAGTCCACTTCTCTATCTTCGACCGCATCATCATTTAGCAACAGGTGAGATAGTGGTCAAACGCTAGCCTATAAGATATTAAAAAATATATATATATTTATTATCCCCACCTTTATTTCTATCTCGCTCACAGTTACCGTAAGAATATCTGTCAAAAACCAAAATCAACGAGAAGAAAGATGTAAAAACATTATTCAAGGTCATTTTTTTTAGTCTTCAAAAGTATATCCAATAGCAACCTCCATTGTGTATAATCTTCTTGGGACTCTTCTACTAAAACCAGTACATTCTCCTATGTTTGAGGTATTTATCTCCATATCTCTGGAGATACTAATCAGATCTCGATAAAATTAAAATGGGACCACCTCGGAAACGTATCCTACCTATTAAAAAAATAAACATTTGGATCCGTTCACTATTGACGGAAAAATCGCGTAACATACACACAAAAAAAAAAAAAACATACAGACGAATTGAGAACCTCCTCCTTTTTTGTGAAGTCGGTTAAAAAAAACATTTTTATACAATTTTGAGTCGCAATGCGGCTTCCGCTCAAACAGAGGGACAGTGGATGCCATCTTTGTAATAAAGCAAATGCAGGAGAAGAGCTTGGAGCAGAACAGTCCTCTCTACATGTTCTTCGTAGATCTTGAGAAGGCTTTTTTTTATAATTATAGGCTAGCATTTGACCACTATCTCACCTGTTGGTAAGTTATGATGCGGTCGAAGATGGTAAGCACGCTAGGCCTAGAATGGGAATCGGTGCAGCAGCCATGTCATGATGGAATTTAGAACAGGCTATATTAGAGTTAAATCCATTTACAAAATTTCATGTCTTTGCTGTTCGTCGTTGAGGAGTTCCACTATCAACCTCCCGACTCCATCATCAGATCAGCTCAATAGTTCCAGATTATTGCATTGTTACTAAACTTACATAAGTATGCGCAAAATTTCGGCTCAATCGGAAACCGGGAAGTTAGTCACAATTGACTTCTAAGATATTCTTCTTCCTCGATTTCCTTGAGATTGCATTATCAGATCTTGACTTGATGATAATGGGACCACATCGGGAGTATACTCTTTCAAATAAATAAAAAACTCGGTTTACAATTGGCGAAAATATCGATGAACATACAAAAAAAATTACAGACGAACATCTCCTCCTTTTTGTTTGGAAGTCGATTAAAAATTATACTTTAGTACTTTTATGCCATTTAAAATCATGCGTATCCCGTTGTGCTAAAGCGAGTTAGGAATAAATAAACTGGCCAAGTGCAAGTCGGACTTGCGCTCGTAGGGTTCCGTAACACAGTAGAGTATTTTATTACTATCATTTTTCGCCTGCATTAAATTGACCTTGTTTTACATAGTGTTTGTATACAAAACAAAGTTATATATGCGGTTTTTAAAAAGTGCTTTATCTCAAAAACCGCTGACTGTATCTCGTTCAAACTATTTTTTGTTGAAAGTGTTTGTTGAGATCTGCAATATATTTTTATTTTTTATTTTTCACTTATTTTAAAAGTTAGAAGGGGGAGGGGGATCATACTTTTTACTACTTAAGTGTATATCTATCTTTCAAACAATTGACATTGAGAGAAAATTGTTTCAGGAACCTTGACATAATTTGTAAAGACCTCTATCTATACAGGGTGTCCCAGAAAGTAGTGTCAAACGGAAGTCCAGAGGTAGAACACCCCAAAGAGTATCCAAATCACCCCCATGTATGTTCCGCGACTTTTGGTAGTTTAGGAGTTATGGTCTTTTTAACAAATTCTACTAAATTACAATGTAGCTAAATAGCTAATCATTATACCATCTTAAAAAAACAAGCAACTATGTTAACCAGTTAGTTTTACAAACAAATAATTGAATTCCATAAAGTGAGAAATTATCAAGTGAGGTTCAGACTTTGAAAGCCTATTACATAAAAAAATTGCATAATTTTTTTGGGGGGTTAGAGGTTTTTAGAGATGTTTTTCCTTCACCGGAGGGCCACTGTGAAAAGCGCATATATATTTTTCGATAGAAAAATCCATTGTTTCACGGCGTGGATTAAGCTCGGTGGTACCTCTGGCATTAATGCCGACTATTCTCATACTGGGGATGTAACGGAGCAAACTTCCACCTAATTGCTCCCGGCCAACCTCTCCTGCACGTGGTGCATCCTGCCGATCAGCAAACGAGGCTCTGGTGACCGACAAATGGCGGTATATCCATTCAGAACGACGTAGCTAAATACCACAGGCCGGTGACGGGCAGCAGCGTCACCGGTGCGAGAAGCTACGTCCTGCGATGACCCAACTCGACTGCCCAGCGCGTGGTGATTATTTGGGCAAAACCTGCATGGCAAGCACAAAATTACAGCGGCCCCCAGTTCCCGGTCGCCCCGCTATTCCTAACCAAGGCGGCGGTTACGGTAATGGCGGGGCAGGGGGTGCTAAGAATCCCCGGGCTACGGTAGGCCGCCAACACCGACTGACACTGGTAACGTTTAATGGACGCACGCTACGGCTTGATCCACACTTGGCACTACTGGAAAAGGAGTTGAAAAACATAAGATGGCATATTCTAGGGTTATGTGAAGTCCGAAGAGAGGGGGTGGACACCGTTACCCTAGAATCGGGCCATCTTATGTATTTCAGAGAAGGAGAACAACCATCCCAAGGTGGCGTCGGGTTCTTGGTCAACAAGATCTTCTCTGACAACGTTCTAGAAATCTCCAGTGTGTCGACAAGGGTAGCGTATCTTGTGATAAAACTCACCGAGAGGTATAACCTCAAGGTTATCCAAGTATACGCACCGACTTCGGCACACTCGGACGATGAAGTAGAAGAAATGTACGAGGACATTTCTAAGGCCTTGCATACCACCCAAAAGGCCCACTTTAACGTTGTCATGGGAGATTTTAACGCTAAAGTGGGAGTACAAGGAAGCGGCGAATCGGTAGTAGGACCACACGGATTGGCAAGCAGAAATCATAGGGGGCAAATGCTCGTCCTTCCTAGAAAAAGAGGGGATTTTTCTGATGAACTCCTTCTTTCAGAAAGACCCCCAGCGAAAGTGGACGTTGCAAAGCCCCGACGCTATGACCAAAAACTAGATCAACTTCATTATGACGGACAAAAAGCGCATATTTAGAGATGTCTCAGTGATCACTAGGTTTAAAACCGGCAGTGATCCGGTGATCACTGCCGGTTTCTATATAGCCGATATCTAGAGAGCCTAGGACACTAGTCCGAGGCTCTCTAGATATCGACTGCAAGCTTAAACGTGTTCGTCTAATGAAGTCCACGCTCCGACCCAACATGCTACAATCCGTGGTCGGGTCCGAAACGTTCCAGCTGAAACTGAAGAACCGATTCGCTGCACTGGAAACCACAATTGACGTTGACGTTGACCAGGATCTCGACCATTTGGTGGGTATCCTCAGGGAGGAGGGTACAAAATTCTGTGAGACGCGAGGTGCTGGCAAGAAGTCTAAGCTTTCAGAAGAATCTCTACAGCTAATGCAGAAGCGACGTAAAAACCCCGCAATCACTTCGTCAGATCAACGGACTCTCAACAAAAAGATTTTTAAATTGGTACGACGTGACCTCTGGAACTCCAACACACGCACAATTAAAGAAGTCAGAGGCCGTAGCCATCTGACGAAGTTGACCACTTCTAGCGGGAGTGTCGTCGCTTCTAAGCCGGAGATTCTTAAGGAAGTAAAAGACTTCTACAACTAATTATACACCTCACAAGCGTCCCTTCCCCAACCCGGTATTGAGGACCTTAGAGCCACACCCGCCACTCTATACCGAAGATCTGCCAGACATCAGCCTAGATGAAATTGTGATGGCTCTCAAACAGCTTAAAAACGGAAAAGCCCCTGGAGAGGATGGAATTACAACGGAGCTCTTAAAAGCCGGTGGAACTCCTACGCTACTACAGCTTCAGCGTATTTTTAATTCCGTCCTCTTTTCGGGAAGAACTCCGAAGACATGGAGTAAAAGTGTGGTTGTTATGTTCTTCGAAAAGGGAGACAAAACCCTTTTGAAGAACTATCGACCTATTTCCCTCTTAAGCCATGTCTATAAGCTTTTTTCGAGAGTCATCACAAATCGTCTCGCGCGCAGGCTCGACGAATTTCTGCCTCCCGAGCAGGCTGGGTTTCGAGGAGGATACGGCACCATAGACCACATTCACACAGTGCGGCAGGTTATACAGAAGACCGAAGAGTATATAACCAGCCCCTGTGTTTAGCGTTTGTGGACTATGAGAAAGCCTTTGACTCCATTGAAACCTGGTCTGTTCTGGAGTCTCTGCAACGGTGCCAAGTTGATTTGCGATACGTGCACGTTTTGAGAGGTCTGTATGACGCCGCGACTATGACCGTCCAAGTACAAAATCAGCAGACTGAACATATTCACTTACATAGAGGTGTGAAACAAGGGGACGTTATTTCCCCGAAATTGTTCACAAACGCTCTAGAGGATATGTTCAAAACGCTGAACTGGAAAGGACGGGGCATAAATGTGAATGGCAATTACCTCTCACACTTGAGATTTGCAGATGATATCGTCATCATGGCTGAAACCGTGCAGGACTTGCAACACATGCTGACCACCCTTGCTGATTCTTCTGCACGCATCGGTCTCCGGATGAACTTGATAAGACCAAGATCATGTTCAACGAACATGTTATTCATCAATTCATGATTGCCCTAAACGGAGTTCCTCTCGAAGTTGTTCACGAATACGTCTACCTTGGGCAAATCTTGCAATTGAGTAGAAACAACTTCGAGAAGGAAGCTCGCAGAAGAATACAGTTGGGAGCCCAAGCATTCGGAAAACTTCGTCGAGTCTTTTCGTCGCCCATACCACAAAGCCTAAAGACGAAAGTCTTTAACGAGTGCGTCCTACCTGTTATTACTTACGGAGCCGAGACGTGGACACTGACGGTGCGACTAGTTCACCAATTCAAAGTCGCTCAGCGAGCTATGGAGAGGGCTATGCTCGGAGTTTCTCTGAAGGATCGAATTCGAAACGAAGTCATCCGTCAGAGAACCAATGTTATCGACATAGCTCAAAGGATTAGCAAGCTGAAATGGCAGAAGGCTGGTCACATCTGTCGTAGAACCGATAACCGTTGGGGTAGACGCGTTCTAGAGTGGAGACCACGGCTCGGCAAACGTAGTGTAGGACCTCCAGCTAGGTGGAGCGATGATATACGCAAGTTGGCTGGCAGCGGTTGGAAACAAATAGTTGAAGATCGAGCTCAGTGGCGTGCCGTGGGAGAGGCCTATGTCCAGCAGTGGACGGAAATTGGCTGATAATGATGATTCTCATACTACACTACTGAGCCGTCGAAAGGGTCCATATAGGCCCCATGTTTTCCATAGTCCTGTTTTAATGTTTGCGTGATGAGTATAATCATATTTTTAGTGTTCCTCTGTGTGTTTGTCTACGTCGGAGCTGAGCTGTTCATGGTTGTTCTATGCGCCATCCTCGGATTAGAATTCAATCTACTCTGTGAAGACTTAAAGCATGTTACACCTGAAAACAAAAAGAGTAGGAGGATCATTAAAGATGAAGAGGAGACATTGAAACGAAAGAGCATTAAAGATGTTGTGAAGCATCATCAAAAATTGTGCGTGTAAGTTCATAGTCCAAAGATTTTGATAGAAAAAGACATGTATAAAGTGAAGACACCCCCGACTGAACTATGTATAATTTGTTAATTGAGACCAATATAATGAGTCCAAACATGATATACTGTAAGTGGGATGGGGAGGTGGAGGGGATGTGGAAAGAAAGGGAAGGGGAGGGAGGGGTGGGGAGGAGGAGGTTATGGTAAGTGAGGGGAAGGGTAGAGGAGTGAAGGGGAGGGTAGGGGGAGTGGAGGTTAGGGTAGGGGGAGTGGAGGGGAGGGTAGGGGGAGTGCTAGGAGAGGGGAGGCGATGGGGTGGTGGAGGGGATGTGGAAGTAAGGGGAAGGGGAGGGGAGGGGAGGGAGGGGGAGAGGAGGGTAAGTGAGGGAGGGGGGAGGGGGGGAATAGCATGGCGTGGTACGGCGCGGTGTAGTTGGGATACGTATGTGTCTTATTTGTGAATGCTACCCAAAGAAAGATATTATTCCACGCGGACAAAGTCCTAGTTAGAATATAAATAAGATCGTTAATAAGATGATTTTATAATGTCTAAATAAACTAATTGTAACTTCTAATAATATATTTTGATTGCAGTTTATCGATGCAGTTAGATGAAGCTTTCAATCAGATGATATTCATAAACGTGCTGTTCGTTGGACTGACTACTTGCTTCTTTATATATGCAGCACAAGTAAACAACATACGATATTTCGTAATTAATCTGTGCACACACTGTACACATCTCATATACGAGATAGACGATACTTTTTTTTTCTAAATCTGTAAAGTCCTACTGCTGCGCAAAAGGTAAACGTCTCCCTCATAGCCTTCCACAAATCTCTCCAGTGCAATTTCTGTCCAGCCAGGCTGGTGGACTACTAAAATCGTCACGCCACCTCATTCGTGGTCGACCACGTCGTCGCCGACCGTCATCGGGGTCCCAATCTGTACAGATTTTGACCCACCTTGCTGGGTGCATACGGATCACATGCCCTGTCCAGTACCATTACAATACTTACATTACTTTGAATAAGTATTAAATATGAGTGAAAAAGAGTTATATATACCTGAGTGACGTGAAGCACAGCAAGTTTCATCGAAAAGTTACCACCATAATAGGGTTCCAAACCTCCCAATTGGGAATAGCCGCCATTTGAATTTTTAATATGTATTTTTGACCCGTATCTTTGTAACTGGAGGCCCGAGGGCCTCCAGTTACAAAGAGTGTGTCTCTAATACACTTAAAAAGTTCAATCTAATGGTACTCATAATGACTATAAATAACTTTACAACACATACAATAGAGCGATAAATATTGACCGAAGATAATACAAAACATGTAAAACATAATCATAATCGGTTTTTGCTACAGGACACATGGAAACTTACTTATACTCCACGAATAACATTTTCTTCTTTTTGAGTAATCAAGTAAAAAGAACTAGTAAATTTTAATCACTGTGTTTTTACTACGCTAGTGGTAAGTAAAATAAAATCATCATCGTCAGCCCTTTTCTGTCCACTACTGGATATATGCCTTACCTTATGGCACGCCACTGAGCTCGATCAGCTCGGTTCAGGGCTTCGTTTCTAGCCGCTGCCAGCCAGTTTGCGTATATCATTCTCTAAGTGGAGGGCTAAACTACGTTTGCCGGTACAAGAGTAAAACTCGTAAAAACGTTTATTATAATAAACGTTTTTACGATTTCTAAGTAATTTTCAATTTTCGTAAAAAGTAATTTTCTGTAGTAATTTTCACAGACAGCAAAAGCTCTTTGCAGCATATAGCTCGATGCGCCTCTGGTCATAGCAGAGGTATATCGGTAGCATATGTAATTATTAAAACCATCGCTAATATGATTGCTAAAGGAATAAAATTGAAATTGCAATGGGTTCCATCTCATATCGGTATTGATGGAAATGAGGAGGCTGACAGATTAGCTAAATTAGCATTTACGCAGGGTAGTACATATTTTATAAAACCTAATTATTCGGAATTTTTGCCAAAGTGTAAAGAAATTTGTCATAGTAAATTTAAGGAATATTTTGATGAGAGAAGTCGGGAAAAGGGAATTTGGTATAAAACAATTCAATGTCAGCCTCCTCGTATACCATGGTTGGGTACGGGCCAGTTGTCCAGAACTGATTGTGTGCTAGCACATCGATTACGGTCGGGGCATTACCCATGTAGGAAATTCACTCATATGATGAAAATAACTGATTCTCCAAACTGTGAAAGTTGTGGGACTGTTGAGGATATCCATCATATAATTATGGAATGTACAAAAGGAGCAAATGAACGAGCATTACTCTTAAGAAAATTTAAAATTAATACACATGACATGGGTATATATATTAACATTTTAGCATCACCTGCGTGTGATGCGGCTAGGTTTCTGTTCGACATTGTTAAGCACCATAGTTTATAAGTAGGTTGTTATGTTTAGGGTATGATGGGGCTGGCATGCCTTTGGGTAAAAGTCCCTAATAAATACAGAAAGAAAAAAAAAAAAAAAACGATTTCTAAAAATGTTTTGAGGCTTAAGGTACCAACTACCAAACCAGTGCGATCTGCGTGCACGATCTGCCTTTCAATAGTTTTCTGACCGCCGTAGATCGCGTTTGGTTTGAGTACCGACTGTACAAATTCTACTACACTATGATCGCGCCCGCGCACGCGCCCGCAGATCGCTGTGGTTTGGCCGAACCTATAGTAGCGTATTTTTGACAGGTTGCACCAATGTTTTCTGAAAAATATTCTATGAACAGACTCAGTTTGTCCACGATGTTATTAAATGTAAATATTTATTTCAGTTTTCACGTGGACCAACCTACATGATAAATAACTACACAGCTGTAATGTCTGGACTTCTGAGCACTTTCATTATGTGCTACTATGGAGAATCACTCACGAAAGCGGTACCTAATTATTTTAATTTTATATTGAATCGCTGAGCAAAGTTGGTGAGTAATATTTACTTAAAATCCAAGAGCGAGCGCATCGTGAAGATAAATGTCGGTTTTCAACTGAAAACCATCGACGCAAATGTTTATGGGTTACCAAAATGACCCATGCATGTGCTTCTTATTGATATTTTATTGATAAATTATTTAGTTATTTTTATTTTTAATAATTATACTCTACAATTTTTATAAGCTAAAAAAACCTTACGCAATGTGGGTACTGGGTAGCACATTACTAGTAGTACGCAGTTATATCGGCGGATCGCTTTGGTGTGTAAGCGCCTTAATGCGGTATCATTATTTAAAAAATGCTAAGTAGACTTTTAACTACATATTTTTAGATTTTTAATTATCGTGAGCTTGAATCATGATTATATAATTAAGTTAGTTTAAAAACTAAAACAACGGACTTCCATGCCCCGCGTCGATTTCAAGTCAATTTCAGTAGCAAGTTTGAGACGTTTATCGTCATATCTCTAGAGATACTAATCCGATCTCGGTGAAATTTAAATGGGACCACTTCGGAAATGTACCCTACCGATTAAAAAAACACAATTGACGGAGGAATCGCGTAACATACACACAAAAAAGAAAGAAAAAAAAACATACAGCCGAATTGAGAACCTCCTTCTTTTTAGTCGGCTTAAAAGTCGGCTTAAAATACCGATATTATACTCACTACTGTTTGTTGTCGACTATCTCGGCCTGTTGTGGTCGTCGCGATCTCGCTGTGTAAACTCCTGAGGAAGTGCATCGGACATGCACGAAACCTAGGTCGAGACAGTCGACAACAATTAGTATTGAGTGTTGTAGTGTTACTTTTTGTTAGTGGATATATTCGATCGCGACGTATAAGCGACACACTCAATGAGATTGCATCGTATAATCTAACCTATAACCTTTATGGATGGAAAAGCTACACAACTCGTCCCCTTGGTCAGTCCGGGCGGAAGCGGTCCAACATCGTTCCATATGTGTGGGTGTATAAACAACCGTTAGGTTTTCCGCCGCCGCTTCGACACAACATTTTGCCGCACAAGCTGGGTGATTGGAACCCGTACACTAAGATAGGAACGTCTACATATAATCCTAAAGCAAAGCAGATCACTACTAGGACCCTCCGGCAGAGCGATGAGACAACAGGGCGGTAGTTCAGCCGTGGTGTTCATGTGGCCTGCCGGATGCCCCAGAGAGGTGGTGACTAAACAGGTAAAGACCCCACAGGAGATCCCTTGACAATGACACAAACCAAAGAAGAATATACAAAGTTTATTCTCACAAGTTAGTACCTTCTTATATACCAAACCCTCTTTGGACCTAGGCTAACTTTCCTACCTACGCGACAATGAGATGCCTTCTCCGGCCTGGACACAGGTTACACTTCCTCACTTGAACTGGGTAGTCGAAACCGACGTCCACACTTTGTCGAGGTCTCGCACTGAAGTCCTCGAACTGCAGCGCCCGTGGACGGATGTCTACTCTTGATGCTGTCTGGCACGGAAGTCCCCGGAGCTCGTCCTCGCCACCTTACCAGACCCACCGCCCTTGCATCCGCGTCGCCAACTGTCGCTGCTACTGACCACCAGGTGACGTCCCGACACTCTGGATCTCAGCCAATCGGGTAGGACTGTATCGAATCAATCTCGCATTTGCCTGCCAATCGCTTCATCTAAGCTTTGGCGGCCTCCAATGTACTTCCACCCATGCATGCCAACGTGACGAATTCAACATCGGCCGGGAACCAATCACCCAGCTTGTGCAGCAAAATTTTGTATCGGCGGCGGTAAACCTAACGGTTATTTCCACATCCACACATGGAACGATATTGGACCGCTTTCGCCCGGACTGACCAATGGGACGAGTTGTGTAGCTTTTCCATCCATAGAGGTTGTAGGTAGAGACTATACCTACGATGCAATCTCGTTGAGTGTGTCCCTTATACGTCGCGACCGAATATATCCACGAACAAAAAGTAAACTACATTGTAATAGTCGGTAATTTATAATCATGACGCAAACTCACGAAAACTATAAATCTACATATATCACTTCTTTATGCGCAGTAATTGCTCCTGAAATTGACCGTGCGGCATGTGACGTCATTTATTTAGTTCTTGTGTATTTTGTAGAGTATGCGCATCGGGCACGTGGCTTACACCAACACTATATGGTACACAGGCGACAAGGACTATCAGAAAACTATCCATATGATTATCATGAGGTTAATCTTATATATAATTTTCGTATTTAGATAAAAAGTGTTGCACGTGACTTTGCTTACATGCACCCATTGGGAATAATATCTAAATAAAATTTGTTCCGGACAACGACGTACACCGACAATATGAACGCACTATGTATAGTTAGTTATAAGTTGTATATAATAAAGATAAGTTTTAGCTTAGTACTCTAGGATAGGTAGGGTACTTTGCCATGTATAGAGTTCGAATTTCGTTATAGCTTCGTATAGATAGACATATAATTTGTATTGTATAAACGTTCATATTCGTACAGATAGATAGATATATAGTTTGTAATTGTATCGCATTCGTAAACAGCCTTATTATAGATAGATTTTGTTAGATTCTTATTAGAACATAGGAATATAACTCGTATAAGGTTTGTAATAGTAAAATAGGTCTTATAGGACTAAAGACAGGTCATTCGTACAACCTAAGTAGATAGGTAATAGATAAAAATAAAGCATGTTCGGCTTTAATAGATGTAACAGATAGTCAACCTAGACCAGGTTAGGTTTAGGAATAGGGTTGGTACTTGCAAATAGCATAGGTCTGGGAGAGCTCCGCACTCTCTGATGGTTAGCGCTCGACTAAATAGCATCTCGGGAGAGTATATCTCCGAAAAGTCGGCATCTCGTGCGTGCGCCCACACAAGGACACGCCCCGCGAGACAGAGTGCGGGCGCTCCCAGACTATCGACCTCTCGCTCTTTTGCAAGTACCAACAACAATATAAATAGAGCGTCACTACCGTGCCAAGTTGTTCAGTTCACCAACGGCGGCTCTAGAAGAAAGAAGAAAGGAAAACTAGGAAGAATAGTAAATAGTGATAGTGACTAGTGAATAGCTCGGTAGCTATAAGAAGATTGTGAAGAAGGAATAAATTAGCGTTTCAAGGCTTGAAGACGTGTTTAAATCCCAGCTCCAAAGCTTCACAGTATAAGTGTGGGAATCCGAAGGCCTCTCCCGAAGAAATACAGTCCACTGCTCCACCGCTGTGCTTAGGGTTCCCCACAAAATTAGACCTTCATTTTTTAGTAGTTAGGTTTAATTTTTTGAGCTTACTTTTACATGACTACGGCGAAGCAAAAAGGAGGTTTATGATTATGACTGTTATGTATGTTCACGTGCCCTTATAACTACTAAACTCTTTATCAAAATCTGACAAATGAGGTATCGTTAAAAACAACTCGATTGTCCGCTGGATATAGGCTATGTGACGTCACGTTAAGTTAAATATGGCGCCATTTAGAGGACATAAAGCTTAAAAAAACGTTTTTTAATCACCTCGTGTAGGGTATAAAATAAGGGCTAAATTAACGCATTTCAAATATTTGAATATTGTTAGTTGTTCTCGATAAACATTTTTGATAACGAAAATATAACCCCAAAATAATTTCAATAAAATTAAGTTCTAAAGCTAAAACCCGACTACTAAAATATGACGATTTATTTAACTTACTTATTAGAAGTAAATATTCTCATCTGATTTTTTAATGTACAATTTAGTTAAATTAAAAATGGCGTATTCAATATTTATCGTGTATTATAAAACTTAAATATACAACTAATACGTAATATATTGTAATAAACTTAATACATTTCATAGTAGTGCTAAAAGAATAGCTGTGGTCGGCTTAGATAGTCTAGATTTAGTTTCTGAACTTAATCTTAACAAAATATTTAAAATAGACACTTTTCAGGTCTCAGAAACCTTGCTGTCTGACATCCATGAAGTATGCTACAATCAATCTAAACATGTTCACTAAAGTAAGTGCAAATATGTATATCTAAAGTCTAGGTCATTTTTATTAAGGCCACTATATTTCAGCGCAGTAGGTATTTAGCGATACCTCCGTCTCCGTAGCGGGGAACTGTCAGACAGCTAGCAAAAGTAACACAGCTAGGCTATTCTGTAAGCTATCTCGACAGCGGAATCCGCGGTGAGATTTGAATTTCGTATTACGAAATTCAACCGTATTACGGTCGTGATACGATTGAATTTCGTAGTACGAAATTCGAATCTCACCGCGGAATCCGTTGTCGAGATAGCTTATAGAATAGCCTAGCAGGTCCGACTTCGAAGACGCCTCGCAAGCTACTGAGTGAGGCGCGGCGCGGCGCGCACTGGCTGCTTTTTAGGGTTCCGTACCCAAAGGGTAAAACGGGACCCTATTACTAAGACTCCGCTGTCCGTCTGTCTGTCTGTCTGTCTGTCTGTCTGTCTGTCTGTCTGTCTGTCTGTCCGTCGGTCCGGCCGTCCGTCCGTCCGTCCGTCCGTCCGTCTGTCTGTCTATCTGTCTGTCTGTCTTTTTTGCTCGCGAAAAATGATAGTGGTATTTTTTGCTCGAACTTATAAAATACTGTAGTGTGGTACGGAACCCTACTAGTAGGAGTCCGACTTGCACTTGGCCAGTTTATTTTATATAATATTGTTTTAAAAAAGATAAGGACTATTTTAATCTTTAAAATCCATAAAATTTTCATTTAAACTTTTACTATTTTTGCATAATTTTTAACCGACTTCACAAAAAAGGAGGAGGTTCTCAATTCGTCTGTATGTTTTTTTTTTTTTGTGTATTTTACGCGATTTCTCCATCAATTGTGAACGGATTCAAATGATTCTTTTTTTAATTGGTAGGATACGTTTCCGAGGTGGTCCCATTTTAATTTTATCGAGATCTGATTAGTATCACCAGAGATATGGAGATAAATACCCCAAACATAGGAGATTGTACTAGTTTTAGTAGAAGAGTCCCAAGAAGATTATACACAATGGAGGTTGCTATTGCATATAAGATATTCTTACGGTAACTGTGAGCGAGATAGAAATAAAGGTGGGGAATTTTTTTTTGTAATATCTTATAGGCAAGCGTTTGACCACTATCTCACCTGTTGCTAAGTGATGATGCGGTCGAAGATAGAGAAGTGGACTAGAATGGGAACTGGCTCTCAAGGATAGCTGCCGGAACACATTAGATGTTTGGCGACAGATTTTCTGACTTGAGGGTGGTAGCTGGCCAGGCAGACACTAGATATGTTCTACCACCATGCGGGGGTTATTGGTTTCTTTACGATGTTTTCCTTCACCGGAGGGCCACTGTGAGAAGCGCACATATATTTTTCGATAGAAAAATTCATTGGTGCACGGTGGTTTGAACTCGGTACCACGGCATCAAAGCCGACTGTTCTCCCAATTACGCCACCGGGCCCTCAATAAATAATTATATATTAATAATTTATAATAAATAATTATGTATAAATATAAATAATTTGTCTTCACAGGAATGTTCTACCGGGCAAAGTCTTGTTAGAGTGCAAACTTTTTTAAACATACCTAATATTTTTTGACATGACATGACATTTGGCGAAGATGGCGGCCTTTTCAGTCCCGCGACACTGCATACATAATTAAATAACTCAGAATCATGAACGTACTTTGTACCAATCAACACAGCAAAAAAAATTATAAGCATAAAACCACATATTATATAATAGTTACTACGTAAATAATACTTTCCGTTGTTAGGTTGGCTACACAGTGCTTACATAATTCGGGTATCCACAATATAGGGAAGTGCCTCTTATAACGTAGTAGAGTGATTCAGTACCCTGTTGGCCATATGGCGGCAATTAATGTTAATAATCGCAAATAATACTTTTTTATATTCATTTTGGAATACAACTAGTCCGTGTTATAAAAGTATTTGGAATTATTGTAATAAAATAGACAATTAATTATCGTGTGTCAGATGCTTTTATTGCACAGGGCCATTTTGGACATTGTCCTATGAGACCTTGATGACATCATTATTACTAGTGAATATTTTCACTTTAGCGCGGCATTTGAAGTCAATTTTTTTAGGGTTCCGAACCCAAAGGCTACCAAATGAACACTTTCTGAGACTTTGTTGTCTGTTCGTCCGTCCGTCCGTCCGTGTGTCTATATGTGCGCACTTTACAGATCTGTATCTTCTTAACCGTTATAGGTACACACTTGAAATTTTCAAAAAGTATATATCCGTCAGTGTATAACGGCCCAGACACGAAATTTAATAGATGCATGTAATTTCATTAAAACTTTTTTTGCACTAAAATGGGTAAAATAAGTTATTTTTCAAAAAAAAAAAACCGACTTCATAACCACAAAAAGGCACTCAAAAGCGAAAAATAGACTTGGCTGGCACCGACTTCAAATAGAGACGTGGGTAACGCTTATAATAATTTTAAGTAAATTATTTTTCGCTTTTGAGTGCCTTTTTGTGGTTATGAAGTCGGTTTTATTTTTTTTGAAAAATAACTTATTGTGAGTTAGATTTTAATATACTTTAAATAATACCCAAAAAAACGATTTCAATTTCTATGTTTTCGTATTATTTTTATGATCGAGTGAAGTCATAAATATCGTGTTTTGAACCATTAAATAATCAAGATTATTTTTTGAACTACAGCATATATTTTTTTCTGATCAACAAATAATATTTAATTATTTGATGTTGAATCAAAAACTTTTCGATTTAGAATATTTAAGCCTTAACAAAACGACTAAGAAAATATTTTTTTAGAATTAAAAAGCTTTGATTTGTGTTCTTAGAATATAAAATATTACTAGCTTTTATTTTCTGTTGTTTCTGTTTGTTGGTCCTGTCTGGAAAATTAATAATCATAAAATAAACAATTCGAAACGGAATTTTCATAATAAAAAATTGTGAAATTAAATAATTTATTTAATTTCAGGTATTGAGTTCCACCTGGTCCTACATATCTCTGATGAACACAGTTTATGGAGATAAATAATTATTTATCAATGTATCATTAAAGGTACGGATACACCGCCGCGTCCTGCGTGCGCGATCTAGGCGGCGATCAGATAGCGCATACTAGTATTTGTATTTGGGGTTCACTCCAAACGCAATCAGAAAACAATTGAAAAGTACTGAGATTGCGCCCGCAGATCGCAGGACGCCGCGGTGTGGCCGTACCTTAACTTCATTTAAATAATTTAATTTAGTTTAATTTCGATTTCTTAAACACATTACTCTGAGCCCTGTCGACGCCACCGGTGGCTTTTGCCCTTTTGGGCTGACTCATTCCTAGTGAAGTATGTATACTTAGGTAGGTATAAGGTATATTGTTAATATTGCATTTTACCTACATTTGCGTGCGCTGCATTTAACATAACTATTTCTTATAATATGTATTATTACTTGAGTAGTCAATAAACGGACATCATCATGTAAAGTTGTGTGGTTTGATTGAACTCCCGCTAGCTGAAGTCTCCCGGCTTCCCTTGGCCAACCGGCCACCTTACATGGCGACCTTGCCACTTTTAAACCTATGTTGAAAATTGACAAGACCCGATACGTATAGGCGTGCTGCAAATTTGGAATTTTGAAGGTTGTGTAACTATCAATCATGTGCCGTTCTACTATAGAAAAGGAAGAGGTGATTCTGAACCAGAATGCGGCAGGAAGTAATTCAGCAGCGATGTCTGACATCGGAAACCGCATTGGCCAGCTGAGCAGATTTATATACACCATTTTTGGGTTGATATTCCTGGTGATTGCGTATTTCGTGTTTCGCACTTAAAGAAACTGTCACCAGAGGTGGATCCATGATGCAATGGGGATGCATACTATTAATAGGATCCGGTCTTCGATCCGCGGACGGCCAAATGAAGAAGAGCATTAGACAAGAAGATATTTTTTTTATCGTTTCAGTTTTATTTAGGGCATAAAATGTGTAAAGTGAAACGGTTTTAAGGGTACGTTATAGAACAATATTAATTAATCAAATGTCTCTCGTCATAACAAAACCTTATTTCTGTAGTAAAAAATAAGTGTTTTAATTTTTTTAATGGACTGTAAAATATAATGTCAATAGAAAATTTGCTAAGTGATAAAAACTAAAAGATCTCAAGGATTATATTGTTAAGCTAGGTCCTAAAAGAAGATTAGGAAGTAATTTTGATGGTAAAATTTTAGAGGCGAAGACTTTGTATAAAAAGTTTAAAGAAGTTTTAAATGAACTGCCAGATAACGCATCCAACGAAATAATTATATTATTCTTAGAGACCAGAAGTGAAAAAGGCTAAAAAAATAAACACTATCACAATACCCACAGCTATATAATACCACAGAACCTCAACATAATAACAATAAACACTATCACAATACCCACAGCTATATAATGCCACAGAACCTCAACATTATAACAATTACATAATGTGTCTAAACTAACAACATAACCATGGTCCATTACGTCCGAACCGTACGACGGCCACACGAAGACTGAAGACCGATACCCGCTCGCTGTCCGCTTTTATACTATAGAGCCCAGTCGCAGCTTGAGGGTATTTGAAAATCTTCTAACACGGCCTCTCCTGACAGCGGGACGTCCTCGGCCGCTTTGTCAGCCACCTGGTTCCCAGCACCAGCACAGCATGGCGCGTACTCGCGCAGTGGCGCGACTGTCACGTTGAGGAGAGCGCGCACCAGCACGCCTCGGATGGCGCGCAGTCGCGCTGCGGGGAGCGCGCACCAGCACGCCTTGGACGGCGCGCAGTCGCGCTGCGGGGAGCGCGCACCAGCACGCCTCAGACGGCGCACAGTCGCGCTGCGGGGAGCGCGCACCAACAAGCCTCGGACGGCGCGCAGTCGCGCTGCGGAGAGCGCGCACCAGCACGCCTCGGACGGCGCGCAGTCGCGCTGCGGGGAGCGTGCACCAGCACGCCTTGGACGGCGTGCAGTCGCGCTGCAGGGAGCGCGCAGTAGCACAACTGCCGACAGCATCGCGCTTCAGCGCGCCGCTCTGCGTGGAGCTCAGCATGAAGCACGGCACGCGAGCACCAGCACGCACAGCATAGCGCGCACACGCGCAGTGGCGCGATCGCCAACAGATGCCGCGATGCTCGGAGGTCTGCAAACACCAGAAAGTCTGAGTACGAGTACCACAATGTCGGGGTACCAGTACCAAAATGTCAAGGCACGAGTACCAAAATGTCGAGGCACGAGTACCAAAATGTCGGGGTACAAAATATCTACTCAAAAAAAACACTCAATAGTCACCATACAAAATACAAAATAAACACTCAATAGTCATAATACAAAATAAAACTCAAATAAGTTATTTTTCAAAAAAAAAAACCGACTTCATAATCACAAACAGGCACTCAAAAGCGAAAAATAAATACTACTACAACATACATAGTATCTATCTACTATCCAATAGACTTGGCTGGCACCGACTTCAAATAGGTAAGTGGGTAGCGCGTATAATAATTTTAAGTTATTTATTTTTCGCTTTTGAGTGCCTGTTTGTGATTATGAAGTCGATTTTATTTTTTTTGAAAAATAACTTATTTTACCCTTTTAAGTGCATAACAAGTTTTAATTAAATTACATGCATCTATTACATTTGGTGTCTGGGCCGTTATACACTGACGGATATATACTTTTTGAAAATTTCAAGTATGTACCTATAACGGTTAAGAAGATACAGATCTGTAAAGTGCGCACATATGTATAGACACACGGACGGACGGACGGACGTACGGACGAACGGACAACAAAGTCTCAGAAAGTGTTCATTTGGTGCCCTTTGGGTTCGGAACCCTAAAATAATTGACTTTAGATGCCTTGCTAAAGTAATAATATTCACTAGTAATAATTATGTCATCAAGGTATCAAAGAACAATGTCCAAAATGGCCCATTTGACACACACGATAATTAATTGTCTATTTTATCACAATAATTTCAAATACTTTTATAACACGGACTAGTTGTATTCCAAAATGAATATAAAAAAGTATTATTTGCGATTATTAACATTACTTGCCGCCATATGGCCAACAGAGTACTGAATCACTCTACTACGTTATAAGAGGCACTTCCCTATATTGTTGAAACCCGAATTATGAAAGCACTGTGTAGCCAACCTAACAACGGAAAGTATTATTTACGTAGTAACTATTATATAATCTGTGGTATTATGCTTATAAATGTTTTTTTGCAGTGTTGGTTGGTACAAAGTACGTTCATAATTCTGAGCTATTTAATAATGTATGCAGTGTCGCGGGATTGAAATGGCCGCCATCTTCGGCAAACGTCATGTCATGTCAAAAAATTTTAGGTATGTTTACAAAAGTTTGCACCCTAACAAGACTTTGCCCGGTAGAACATTCCTGTGAAGACAAATTATTTATATTTATATATAATTATTTTATATATTATTTATTTTATATATTATATTATTTTATATAATTATTATATAATTATTTATTATAATTTTTTTTTAATCTTACGTCATTTTTATTAAATAATTATCTAATTCTTAATTAACAAAGTCACAATATAATTTTAATATAAATCACAATTCAATTAGCTCGTTAAACCTATTTAGTTAAGAATCCCGCCCCGCAACGTTCCCGGTGAAAAGGTGCCTATAATGCTCGCAGCGTTGCCACGCTGAATAGCGATGGCCATTCTTTGCACCAGAAACGAGCCGGCACGGGCTTCTCCAGTCACTTCAAAAATCTTACGCCCTAAACTTTTAAGTAATGATTTAGCGTCAACGCCCCAACTGCCCATTGTCTCCACGGCTATGGGCACAAAATAATATTGTGACTCCATTGTCGCGTATTTAGCCCGCTTGTTCTTAGCGGCTTCTTCCGCCGCCGCTGCAGCTAAATGGGAAGTGCGGCTCACGTGACTGGACGCGACAGTGCTGACACAAGTAGCGTCCCAGACAAGGCACTTGCCGTTCCTCCAGGGTACAAGAGTCAAACCGTCTGGTCTCTTACCGTCGGTCCTACTGAGACCCGGCGGCTCCAGCACACAGGGAACGTTGGCCGAGATAAATGCTCTTCGAATGTATGTCGTTGAGTGCATGGTGACGCGGAAACCTACCCGTGCAACGACGACAACTAAGTGCGTGATGGCCATCGGCCTCCACCATGGAACCGCAAATGCATTTGTGAGGTTCACACACTTTACAGCCCAGGCGGAGAGCCACCGCCACACGCAGAGAGTCATCATCTAAAAGAGTGCCCAGGTAAGGCGACGGAAGGGCGTGCAACCATGCATCAGATTCTGACTGCGACACAGCTCTTAGTCTTGCCAATTCTGTCCCTGTGGCACTTTGCAAGATCTGTTCGAGGTTCTTTTTTGCTTCAATATCATCCCATGCTCGCTGAGCACAGGAGGCCAATGGGATTGGTTTGCTCGAGTTGAGAGCCGACCAGGCTGATACCGCATCAGGCAAATAAGGAATACATGCCCTGTCACCATTGGAAGGAAGAATTAAAGTGACAAGGTCCGCAACCCCATGTGCCGAGGCAAGAAATGCCGGCAAGCAAACGTCCCGAGCGCTCCGCACACCAAGGCCCCCGTAGCGTATTGGCAAAGCCGCCTGCTTCCACTGCGAGTCGTCTAGAGAAATGTTCAGGATAGACTCAACAGCGAGTTTCAGAGATTCATCGAAAGCTGAAACCTCTTCCGGACAAAGCCAGGTAGGTGAAGTACGCAGCAAGTAGGTCACTTTCGGTAGCGTGAAACACATACGCAATAACACAAGTGCCACGTGAGAAGGTAGTGATTGAAGACGTTCCTGAGCTGAGAGTAGAAGTTCTTTGCGTAAAAGTATAGCCTCAGGAACACCATCAAGGAATATAGGTGAACCCAACAAGCCAAAAGTGCTGGGGGTAAGTTCCCTTAGACCAGGTAAAAGCGCACTTAAATTTGTAAGATGTGTACGAGCTCCGGCACTGCAGGGAAAAATTTCGCATTTTGTTGGATTCACCTCCAACCCTAGCTCCCTAAAGCGTGGCAAAAGAGTCCGCAGATCTTGTTCGACCACATCATGTTTGCCGCCAATAGTCCCATCGTCCAGATACCACAAGTTTAAAGATGACTTCAACTCTAAAATAATTTTATGAATAGCTAAACTAAAAACGAGAGGCCCAAGAGGATCTCCCTGCTGAGCTCCAACTTGTGAAAGAATAAGGTGGTTTTTGTAAAAAAGATTCGATGGGGATTGGTAGATTTGATGTAAAAAGGGGTAAAGAGTAGGAATTTGATCTTTGACTTCGTTCAAAAGGACGTCTCTTTCCAGAGTGTTAAACGCGTTGCGGATATCTAGCTTTAACACGATGCAATCGGATTTGTCCGCGTTCATCACGAATGCTCGAGTGGCATGAATGGCTGCTTCACATCCCAATCGAGTACCAAATCCCAGTTGGTTCGGTTGCAAGTATTCAGACATCTCTTTTTTCACGGCACGGCAAGCCAGCTTCGCAGTTAATCTTCGGAAGACACTTCCAACAGCTATGGGCCTCAACCCGCCATCCTTTTTCTTCAAGGCACAAAGAGCTGCCCCGTATATATACGGGCAAATCTCTGGATTGAGTTGGCCGCTTAATAAAAAGTTAACGAGTCCGGTTAGGCATACCATCAGACGTGGTCCGTTTTCACCGGAGGACCCAGTCAGCTCTTTTAAATGATTTGGACGAATGCCATCTAAACCTGCTGCAGATCCGCTATAAAAAGAGCTTAACGCCATAGCAACGTCCTCTACTGCAACCGAAACTATAGGATATGAAGCATCCGGCGCCGATGGGGAGTTTAAAGGACGCGATGGTTCTGGATGTTTGAGCTTCAGTTCATCAAGAGTGGCTGGGTTCTGCTGAGCAAACGTATCGTTAGAGACCAAAAGACGGACGGCTCCTCTCAGGTCACCCTCGAACACTTTCGATTGTATGGTTTTTTGAACCGTACGCGAACTGGAGTACACTTTCACGTCTCCAAGCTCATCCTCAAACTGACAATACTCAGAACGTTCCACGTTTGCCTTTACTTTGGTCGTCATATTTCCCGGTAGAGTTTTTGAAGGAACTCTTAATGCAGTATAAGCGAATGAGAGAAGCAACAACCACCTCAGCCCTCAGCGTCCTCAGCCCCATTGCAATCGATGCACTTGTCGATTATTGCACAAAGTTTACCTGCCGCCTGATTTCGCGCCCCTTTTGGAATGGCACGACTCCATATCTCTGGAGATACTTATCAGATCTCGATAAAATTAAAATGGGACCACCTCGGAAACGTATCCTAACTATTAAAAAAATAATCATCTGAATCCGTTCACTATTGACGGAGAAATCGTGTAAAATACACGAAAAAAAAAACATACTGACGAATTGAGAACCACCTCCGTTTTTGTGAAGTCGGTTAAATAGTTGCAATGTCGGGACTACTTAAATAACAAGTTACCTCTATGTCGGTGTACAGAATAGCCGTATTAATAGCCAGTGTTGAATAACGCTTCGCAAGTAATAGAAATAAAATCAAACTAAAATACGGTTTGCATCATAAGTAGTAAGTAACTTAGTTACTGTTTCTATCACCTTATTTTTAACTTGCCGCTGTAAGTCTTATATTTCCCCAGATTCAAGTTTCCTACGTTCGGCCCAACCTGACCATCGAAATAACGCCATCAGTTTACTGCCAGAACTAAACTGCTCATGTCATGAAGTACTAACAACAATACCGCAAAAACTAACAATATCTCAAGTTTTCGAAGTAACTTAACTTTTTTTTTTTTTTTTACTTAAACCCTGTACGTTGTCAGGTAGCACACTCTTTTAACACAGTCAACCTCTTCGCACAGTCAACCTCTTCGCTTAGTCGATTAACGAAACAAAAGTAACATTGTAATCATACCTGTATCCACACCAACCAAATAATCCTGTCCGCCGCATTTACTTGCCGACGAGCATTATCAGCTATGTTGCACGGTAGTAGCACACCGAAACTGCTTACAACTACCGAGAAATCAAATTGTTATGAGCAACGGCAATTACACGTGGCGTTTCGTATTCGGACGCGGTGGTAAACACTACCAGATAAGAACCCTGGCAAACTACCCTTTATTGCAAAAAAAAATTGACGAATATACTTTTCCGAAGTATTTTTTTATCTTTAAGAAATATCACATACCCTGAATACCCAGACAAACGTCTAATTTACACTTATTCAAGAAAAACCAGATCTCAGTATCACTTCGTTTCAAAAACATTGTAGCACCTTAATTTATTCAAAACTGTTACTTTGAATAGAACAAGGCAAATGTCAGAGACGGTTTATACGCGTAAAGTGCACGTGGACCTATCCCACTTCTGATCTTAGAGACCAGAAGTGAAAAAGGCTAAAAAAATAAACACTATCACAATACCCACAGCTATATAATACCACAGAACCTCAACATAATAACAATAAACACTATCACAATACCCACAGCTATATAATACCACAGAACCTCAACATAATAACAATAAACACTATCACAATACCCACAGCTATATAATACCACAGAACCTCAACATAATAACAATAAACACTATCACAATACCCACAGCTATATAATACCACAGAACCTCAACATAATAACAATAAACACTATCACAATACCCACATCTATATAATACCACAGAACCTCAACATAATAACAATAAACACTATCACAATACCCACATCTATATAATACCACAGAACCTCAACATAATAACAATAAACACTATCACAATACCCACAGCTATATAATGCCACAGAACCTCAACATAATAACAATTACATAATGTGTCTAAGCTAACAACATAACCATTACGTCCGAACCGTACGACGGCCACACGAAGACTGAGAAAGAAAGAAAGAAGAGCGCGAAAATGCGTTTAGCTGATGCTTACAATAGTGTTGATTTGCTTCTGAAGGATATGCATGGCAACATTTACTGTCAATAAAATCTGACACCGCACTGCAATCTCAATTGCAAAAAGTTAAACAGGGACAGATCAGTTCAGGAGTTTGGTCAAGAAATAGAACAACTTTTGGTAGACTTGACAATCTCCCAGGCTAATGGAAATCAGGCAGCTTATAAAATACTCAAACCTCTCAATGAGAGAAATGCCGTGAAGTGTTTTGCGAATGGTTTAAAAAGCCAAAGGTTGGGAACCATTATTGCGGCTCGTAATATAAATAATTTAAAAGATACTATCAGAGTAGCAGAGGACGAGTCGGGTTCGGTGTCGATCCCACAGATATTTTCGTACAGGCATAGGGGAATGCGTACTAATAATGTTAGTTCCAGTTCTCGTGGATATCATGGTCGATATTCAGGTAATAGTTGTTACCAGCCGACGATGTCGCAACAGAGCCGACAGGTGACCCGAGGCACGTGGCGCGGTCGAAGCTCGCGCGGCGACCGCGGCGGTACGGCGCCTTCACGAGGTGCTGATGCAGCATACCAAGGCACTAGCTAGCACTAGGTATGTTCGTAGAAATCGTTATTGTTCTAATTATAAAAATTTAAACCATTTCACAGAAAACAAGGATGATAAAAGTGATGGTAATGACGATGACACAAGGAATTATGGCGAATTGTTTCGTCCCTAATCAGATTTTCGCTTGCGATTGTATAAACTGGGTTAATTTTAATGAAATGAAATGATTTATTTGTCAGAATTTTGGTACATGTTGGTGTTATAAATAATAAAATCCATCAAAATCCTGCCTCGTAAGGCGTACAAATTTAATAATTTAAATTATTATTTTAACATTTATGTCATAAAAGAGTATTTATCAATTATTGAAATAAATGTCAGTAGCCAAATGATGTCCGTAATAAAGTTAAGTAAAAGTCAATTATTTTTCATTATCAATATTAGAACAAATTATTATTAAAAGTAAAATATCCGTTAAATAAATCTATCACTAAGAAAGTCTTTTACTGAATAATAACATTTAACAAGAAGAAAATCAAACAATTTTAATTTAAATTCATTGTAACTGAAATCTTTTAAAGCATCGGGTAATTTATTATAAATTCTTACAGCCATACAATTTTCGTTATTGCTATTTAACTTTAGTCTTTGTGGGGGTATATACAATTTAAAAGGATACAAATACATTTTAAACATTGAAGATACGTATTTAAACATTGAAGATACGTATTCTTCATGGTGCGATTTGTCATCTGGTGTCCCGCAGGGCGGCGTTCTATCACCTCTCCTCTTCGCAATATTCATAAATTCAATCTCAAAACAACTTTCCTCTTCCTACCACCTCTACGCAGACGACCTACAGATATACACACAAGCTCCCTTAGACCAACTCCATGAGGCAATCGAAATTACAAATACGGACTTGAGACGCATCCGGGACTGGAGCCAATCTTACGGTCTTAGAGTGAATCCGTTGAAAACTCAGGTGATAATCATCGGGAGTTCACGGATGATCTCCAAGATCGATTGGTTCCGACTCCCCCAAGTTATTTTTGACAGAGTTCCTATAAGTATAAGCCATTCTGTAAAAAACTTGGGAATACAAATGGACAGTTGTTTCTCATGGGAACCTCAGCTGGCGGAAATGAGTAGGAAATTGTTCGCGTCGGCTTCTTCTCTTCGTAGATTACGTAATTTCCTTCCTATCACCACCAAAACTGCCTTGGCACAATCCCTTCTCTTCCCCATTTTAGATTACGCCGATGTTTGTTACCTTGACCTCACCGAGGAGCAACTTGATAAAATTGAGCGTTTACAGAACTTCTGCATCCGCTTTATCTATGGTCTGCGAAAGTTTGACCACGTGTCAGAATTTCGAGCAAAGCTCAAATGGCTCCCTATCCGTTTTCGACGAAACGCACATATTCTTTCCCAGCTTTATAATATTCTTTTCCTTCCAGCCACTCCCTCTTATTTGAAGGAACGCTTTGAATTTTCACAATCATCTAACCCTCGTCCATTGCGTTCTCATCATAAGCTCAAATTGAGAATGCCAGAACACCCACATACGTCGCAACACTACTATAAATCATTTACCATGAAAGCTATTCATCTATGGAATGCACTCCCTGTCAATATCAAAGAAGCCCGAACGCCGCAAATATTTAAAAATATGGTATTTAAGCATTATATAACACTATCGCAAATTGACTAGCTTTACTCTAAATATAATATGTATATGTATGTATTGTATTATTATATTTACTTAGTGTATTTGTGTATGTATATGTGTGTGTGTATATTTATATATATATATAAATATGTATGTATATATATTTATATAGATCTATAATGTTATATGTAAGTGTATTTGTTCTTGTATGGATATCATTATCTAGTATTTTGACTATATTTGTATGTAGGTTTATGTAAAATAATATTATGACTTATCTTATTTTGTCAAAGGTATTGTATGCCACCGACCGCTTATTTTCAAAACTAGCTCCTGTCCATCCAAAGGTTGTCTGGTAGAGATCGCTCTGAGCGATAAGACCGCCCATTGTCACACCTAATTAGTTTTTCCTTGTCTTAGATTATAATGTGTTGATTGGTATGCAATAAAGTAATCATCTATCTATCTATCTATCTAAAAGGGTATCTGCAGCTTCGTTTAATTACATCACTGTGTTTTTTGAATAGATTTGGATGTTGCCATACGAATATGATAATTTCATAAATATAAAGTGAAGGCAACGGCAAAATTTTTAACTTTTTAAAAAGAGTTTTTTAAGTTAAATAATTTAGATATAGAATTTTTAATAGACACGGGTGCATCCTTGTCAGCGATTAAGTATGAATTATTAGATTTAACTAGTTTAATTTTAAATGAATGCGACTTGACGATAAATGGTATCGGTGGAAAGTTAAAAGCGGAAGGCTTTGTTTATTTACCGATTCACCGCGATGATTTTTATTTTAATCATAAGTTTTACGTGTTTAAAAATTTACGTTATCTCTGATGACGAGTCAAGGTAAGGTTATAATGCCGAGGAAATACGACCACCATGTGTTGACCATTGAACCGCGATGCTTAGTAATAAAATATTTGCCGACACGCGTTAATTATGATTGTGTTGTTTACCCGAAAGAATTAAAAGAGGGATTTTTTGTTGCTAGTGTAATATCTAGACCAAGAAACGGAAAGATTACGACTTTTGTAATTTTGCAAAACCGGATGTGAGTGTGGAGAGACAAAAAATATTTTCTCTGCTTGATTTAGGATCATACTTGAATAAAGAAGAACAATTATCGATAGAGCAGATTTGTGCAAAATGGCGACCTTACACTAGCACAAATAATTTCTTTAGCGATTCAACGCGGGATAGCAGCCAGCGTTCATGGCGCTTACTACACGGACATCAGTTAAACATGATAGTGAGGGCCCGGTGGCGTAATCGGGAGAACGGTCGGTTTTGTTGCCAGAGGTACCTAGTTCAAACCCCGCCGTGCACCAATTGAATGTTCTATCGAAAAAATTATGTGCGCTTTTCACAGTGGCCCTCCGGTGAAGGAAACACATCGTTAAGAAACCAACAACCCCCGCATGGTGGTAGGACACTATCTAGTATTCGCCTGGCCTGCTCAAGTAAGAAAATCTGTCGCCAAACATCTAATGTGTTCCGGCAGCTATCCTTTAGAGCCAGTTCCCATTCTAGGCCTAGCGTGCTTACCATCTTCGACCGCATCATCACTTACCAACAGTTGAGAGAGTGGTCAAACGCTAGCCTATAAGATATTAAAAAAAAACCACATAGTACAATAAAAACAATAGACAAGTACAATGTGGGTTTTTTTTATTGTTTGTAACAAAAAAGAGTTTTTGAATAATATTGTTTTCCAGAGCCTCGTCATACTCCCAGTTCAGTTGTTCATTTTTATTGTTTGTAACAAAAAAGAGTTTTTGTATAATATTGTTTTCCAGAGCCTCGTCATACTCCCAGGTTCTATTTCCAGACAAGCATGTTATCATCTTAGACGATATCGTCACTTAACATCAGCTGAGATAAAGATTACTCCGTAAGTTGTGAACCAATTCGAACGATTATCCTTTTTAATCGGTAGGGTACATTTCCAATGTGGTCTCATCGAGATCTGATAAGTATCGTCACAGATATTATGATAAATGTCTCAAACTCGCTACTGAAACTGCGCGGGGCATAGAAGTCGGTTATTTTAGTTTATAAACTATCTTAATTATTAGAACACAGCCTGCTAGATCGTTGCTTTAAAACAAGTTAATAGATAATTCTTTATTATGACACCTTTTATCACACAACAACATACAACACATAAAAAAGACATTAATTTTTACTTTCGTTTTTTTACGGGCGTTCTTATGGTTAAAAGCGTTCTCTTCCATGCAATCTTTGGATGGAGAAGACAAAAATTTGAATAAAAGAAAAAAAATGGCGGAGATGTATAGATGCACATATTAACTTTACAAAAAAATAAAATCACTTACCTAAACAACTTCGAGCATTTACCAATGGAGATGTTAACGCTGTAATCCGCAAACATTTTTTTCTGCCGATACTTACGGGGGACGAGGTAAACACGCAAGGTGCACACACACAAATCACTCACTTTAACGATCCCGCACACTAGCTTGAAACACGCACACAGTATTAAAAATACAGCGTAGTTACGCACGCTCATATGGCCAATAATAGCTATATGGCCAGCAGAGGGGTACGCCTTGCGTTAACATCTCCATTGATAAATACTCGAAGCTAAACAATTGAAGACATCATAAATATATATATTAATGAAAATTAGTATTTTCATACTTAGTAAATTTGATATTAAAATTAAGTTATTAATATTTTTACCAGGGGTGCATTAAGGTGGTGCATGGCGGATGAAAGTTTGTTTATGAAGTTATACTGATGTAAATTGGTATTTGAGTACTTCATGTGACAAATAAGAGTGTGTGTACTTATGTACACGCGTTAGAAGTTATACTTCTGTGGCGTATGGAAAAAAAAAACTAAAATGCAGTTGTAATTAATGATAAATATTAAAATTTATCAAAAAGATTTTATTTTAATAAAAAAGGTTTTATTAACGTAAGAATATGACTTTAAATATGACATATACAACTTGAACTTAGTCATGCCACCTAGAACTAACTTCACGGTGTAGAATTTAGGTGTCGGTGTGCGCGCGCATCGTAAAAATTCACTCTCATCATTTTTCTCTATCGCGCCAAAAGAAGTAGAACTTCAAAAAATCGTTTTATAAAATACTTACATTACTTGCTTTACAAGATTTAAAATCGATAATAATTATAGTTCTTATGTTTACTGACAGAGATAATTAAGATATCTTTAAACCTAAAAAGTCGACTTAACATTCCGTGCGAGTTAGTTTCAGCAGCAAGTCTCTGAAATCTATCCAGTATATCCCTGGAGATACTTATCAGATCTTGATGAAATTTACTAAAAGACCACACTTGAAGATTTAAGAATAATTAAAGTCGGTTTATTTTCAGTGACAAATTTGAGGTGTTTATCTCCATATCTCTGGAGATATTAATCAGATCTCAATAATTGTATAATGGAACCAACATGAAGATGTATCCTTCCCATAAAGAAATGAACATTAGAATCGATACATAATCGGCGGAGTCATCGCGTAACAAACATCGCGTAACAACAAAGGGTAAAACGGGACCCTATTACTAAGACTCCGCTGTACGTCTGTCTGTCCGTCTGTCACCAGGCTATAGCTCATTAACCGTGATAGTTAGACAGTTGAAATTTTCACAGATGGTCTATTTCTGTTGCCGCTAGAACAACAAATACTAAACACAAAGTAAAGTTAAAAATTAAAGGGTCCCCGTACAAAAAATGTGTTTTTAAACGCCATCTATCTAATTCGTTTCTGAACAATGACATAGATGGCGCTAGTAAACGAGCCCCGTCTTTCTAGATCGCGACCAAACCAAATATTCTTGGTAATATCAATTAATCAAATATATGAAGTTGAAACTCTGTTGTTTCGTATTGTACGGAAGCCTCCCTAAGTGTGCGGTAAGAGACGCGATGCTGACTCGCACTTGGCCAGTTTTATTTCTATTTCGGAAGTCGTTTGAAATTGCTGCCTAACCTACTAAACTTACTTAGTATAGAATCAAGCCACAGAATTAATAATAGTACCAATAGGCCAAGCCCACATATGAACTAGATAACATAAATATATGTAAGTCTCATGAAAACAGTATCCCTCTAACTTAATCCAATATCAGCTTATACAACCTCGATTTCACCACAAAATAAGGCTCTACACACACCATTACAATTTGTTCCCGTCACGTGAACTTCCAACCATATTGTGCCCTCACAGATTTATGCTAATGTACCGAATAGATGCTTTAACAAAATTGACTGACGCCAGAAGACGAATGTTCTTCTATTTGGAACCTTTTCCTATCCGGGTTTATGTAAATAGAAAGATATATTGGAAAGTTTTTTTCACCGAGAACCCTTTATAAACTGCTTTGAAATGATAGACTATTTATATATGAAAAGGACTACTGTTGGAGTTTTGCATTGAGGCTTACTATCTGCATAATCTTTTTGGATCAGTTCGAATGAAAACATATTGATATATTCATTTAGTGGATGGATTATTGAAGTTTGAATAGAGGTACTTATGAACACAATGCCTGTATTCTTGAGACTTCGTTAGATCTTACTTTTGCTGGACGATGTGTAAGAGGCTTTGTATTATAAATCGAATAGTTCTGTGGATTAACTATAAAAGAAAATTTGAATTAAGAGGAAAAAAATATTGGCGTATTATATATTACCTAGAATTAAATTCGCTGATGTTATTTATGTTAAGTTATGAGTTTATGTTCTCTAAAATAATTTAAGATTTTTTTTTAATTCATAATTTAAAAATAAACTTACGTCGCAGACAAATTGTAGAGTTAAGTAAGTAAGTGAGGTAAGTAATGTTTAAGTCTACTACCTTCTGATCTCCTATAATGTAATGTTTTACATCATTTAAAGGTTGTCTGGAAGAGATTGCTTTTAGCGATAAGGCCGCCCATTATACTTTTTTTTTTAAATTGTTATATCGATTTCTCTGTGTCGAAAAGAGTTATTGTATTGATTTAGTTGTACCTACGAGTAATATAAGACAACCATTAACTTGTCAACATTTACTTGCATAAAACTGAGCCTTAGTTCGTTCAACAACCTGCAAAGTTAACCTAACTAAAACCCATCAACCGCTTGTCATAAAGCAATTCGGATCCTAATAAAGTTTGCAAGTTTGTTTGTTACTCCATCACGCCATAATGGATCAACTTTCATTTGATGAAATTAAGTTAGAAATTATGTTGGAGCATGGACTGTAGGCGTGCGAGTATCAAGATCTAATTTATCTGAGGGTGACAAGCGCAATTTACTGACTCATAATCTGTTTATCTCATAATTATGAGTTGTTTTCATCAGGGGTAAGGTTAAAACATGGAAATCACTAGATGGCGCATGCACAACTTAAGGTATGACCACACAGCATGCGCGGGCACGATCAGATTTTCAATCGTTTCCTCATCGCCGTAGATCGCGTTTGGTTTGAACCAGTCGGTACAAATACTACTGGGGCCTTATTCAGTATGACCAATGAGATAACGCGTTCCTTAACGCGCCACGTTACGTTATTGAAAAATTGTATTCTGTATGCCACACGATAGGTAAATTATACAAAACGCGCGCGTTACACGTCCTCATATGTCACGATATCTCAAAACGCGCTCATAACCTTACCCTACCTTGTTACCGTACTTGAAATTGGCATAGAGAATACCATAACGCGGAGATAACATAACACGGCACGGTAAGACTTTAAAATGGTCATACTGAATAAGGCCCCAGCACTATCTGATCGCCGCGGTGTGTCCGTACCTTAAAAGATTCCTCGCATACAATTCATAATGCAGCCAAGTTTTAAAAAAGAGCCGTTTAAATTTTAACCCTTTTTTTAGGGTTCCGTATTTTTTTGTTACCTCAGAACCCTGTGAAATCTTGATTCTCGATTTAAAAATTATTTTTTCGTTTGAGTGATTATACCTCCCGATTGGTCCCATTTAAATTTTATCGAGGTATGACAATTATCTCCGGAGATATAGAGATAAACATCTCAAACACATTACATACCTTGACAACATATGCATTTGTATACTTGACGACATGATACTACTGGCTATTTTGACCATTGCGGCATGTGAAGTCGGTTTTTAGGGTTCCGTACCCAATGGGTAAAACGGACCCTATTACGACTCCGCTGTCCGTCTGTCTGTCTGTCTGTCTGTCTGTCTGTCTGTCCGTCTGTCACCAGGCTATATCTCATGAACCGTGATAGTTAGACAGTTGAAATTTTGCACAGATGATGTATTTCTGTTGCCGCTATAACAACAAATACTAAAAACAGAATAAAGTTAAAAATAATAGAGGGTCCCCATACAAGAAACGTGTTTTTTTCGGCATTTCACGCCATCTATGAACGCTTAGTTAGGTAAACGATGCCCATAGATGGCGCTATATTGAAATGTCGATGCCTAACACCTATAAGAAATAATATGTTTATTAATTATTATTTTTTGCTGGCGAAAAATGATAGTGGTATTTTTTGCTCGGTCTTATAAAATACTGTAGTGTGGTACATAACCCTACGAGTGCGAGTCCGACTTGCACTTGGCCAGTTTATTTTTTTCGTTTTGTAAACGATCTTAAATTATTAAGAATTTTCGCTATAGATCACCTGAAAAAGTCCAATGCTAGAAATTGTGAAATGCTTTTGATTATATTTTACATGAACATAGCAGATTATCTTTTGAATATGGTAGAGAGAGATAGAGGTAAAGATTCGAGATTTTGTTGTAGCTCCAGTTAAACGTTCAGGATGCCAACTCCGAAATGATACATCTAAAAGTTCGGGCCCGACCGAAACACGACTGAATTTGCCGATGACATACTACGAAAAAAGTTCGGCTATTTTTGACATAAAATGACGATAAAACTCTTGTTATATTATCAGTCGGGATTTTTTCATTTAGTAGGGTTTACGATACAACAAATTTTCAAATGAATTTCGGTCGGACTGAATTGTAAGCTAAACCGTCCGACCGAACCGAATGTGATTCGTAGTAGGAAACGCCCTATAATTTCGGCAGATACTTCGGATTACCACTTCGGAGTAGGCCTCCTGAATTCCCAGTTGAATATTTTTTAATTCCTACATTTTAAACTGCATTCACAGAATTGAATAAAAAATGGCCTTTTACACACAAAACTTTTTGATGCCAATCGAACCGGTTGCTAATAAGAATCAAAGTAATCTTTATAACAAACACTCTGTACACCTAACATTTTTTAATAAACTTACGCTGTTGGCCTTTATCGGCCTTTACAGCTAAGCAAGGGTTTTGTTTTTATGCAAAGCTTACAAGCACTTGACCTCTAATATTTCACCTGTACTAAAGTGACAATTCGATCTAAGATTACATGAGTAAAGAAGATGGAATCATGCTTGTCTGGAAAAGGAAAGCGGCAACGAGACGAGGCGCAGGATAACAGACTTTAGAAGCACCAATTGGCGAGTTTTCTTTGTTCGGCGGATGATTCGAGTCACGGCCGAAGTCTACCAGTAAAGATCATTGTATTTGATAATTTTCTACGTTTAACTAGCATAAAAAACGTTTCGGCGCTGCTGCAAACGAATATCGCCATCTTACAAAATAATAAAAATATGGCTAACATTCCGTAAAAATTGTATTATTTGTACTATAAGTAACCATGACTTACAGACGATCGCCAACACGCATGCCCAGCATGGCGATTAGATCATATCCCTCCACTGACAAGACACAAGACACCCAAGACACGCCACTGAGCCCGATATTCGGGCTCAGTGGCGTGTCTTGGGAGAGGCTTACGTCCAGGAGTGGACTGACACAGTTTGATTATAATGATCATGATGATGATAAACATGACAATTAATGATATACTATTCTACGATCACAATAAAACAGTAGATTGTATAACAAGGGTGCAATATAGTACATTTCTGCGAGGCCGCTATTTTGAATCCTGAGCGTAGCGAGGGATTTAAAGTACGTCGGCCGAGAGAAAATAATATTGCAGCCGAGTTTTACACTCGGAAAACTCGGAAACTCACTTACTAGGAAATAAAAGGCTCAAATTAAGTTCAACACTATATTAACTAACAAAGAGACTAACACAGCTAAACAAAACACATATGACACATATACACACAGCACATACACAAGCACTTTTGATTTCTTGGTTTATGTCCGTCTGAAGATATGCTACCAATTTTGTATAGGTCCTGATTTGAATATTATTATTAGTATTGACTGTCGATATCCGCATCGAGTAAATAAATACTCCAAACTGTAAATACTCCATGAAGGTTGCCTGAATTTGGCCAGTTCTTGATAATTAGCTAGAAAAATACAGTTGCTGAAAATGAATTCGCTTTTTTTGCACTTTTCCACTCGATACATTTTGTATAGGCTTTTAAATATTTTTTCGCGGGACTTTGTTGATAACAGATTGTTTATAACATTTGTTGCGTCGTTTTGTATTCTTTCGGGCGTTAAATTAATACTTTAGTTATCAGAACTCATTTTCTTTATGAATTAATAGTTTATTTAGCATTGCAACAAAAAATTAATGTGAGGAGGACTTCGTAAAGATTCGCGTGCTTATTGTATTCTTCTTCACAAAGAGAATATAACCACTTGCTTCTTCATACGAGATTCTTTTTTTAAATTCACTAGACTATAAACTACAGTTCGCGCGTTTTTTTTTCATGTTTAGCTTCACGAGCTTTTTTTACGCGTTATCTAGTTGATAGGACAATAACATTTTCCGAACAATATTATTATTGAACCTCCTTAGAGACCTTTACCTTACCTTTACATGGCACTATAAAATAACATTCTTAAGCCAAAAATTAAAAAAATACTTTCCCGCCCTAGTGCAGAAATTACCTATTTTGCGCGCACTTATCGAGCAACAAACCATCACTTATCGAATAGATGGGATGAAAAAAATATTGTTCGAAACTTGGGCCCGCGGGGCGCATCCAATATGGATAGATATACTCATATTATATATGCTTGAATATGCTTTATTTTTAGCCTAGATTTATTTTAAGGACCTAATCAAAAAGTTTTGTCTCTAAAGGCTACCTGTCAGGTAATTTATTATATACTATCACATTTTCACATTACTACAACGAAATTAATAGCTTACATCTTTGCTCGTATAATATTTGAAAATATTGAATAATTTTAATTAGTATTAAATTACTTAACTTTGTTGAAATTCGAGTTTCGTTTTATTAAAATTCATATCTATATCGTATATATCTATACGTTTATGCGTGGACAGTAACGCAGTAAGGACGGTACTGTTTACACTTGCTAAATAGCAGCGTCCGCCACTTTGCCCGCTTTCGCCACTACGCAGTAGGGATGAGATGGGCATAGCGCCTCTAGGAGGTAGTATATCCTCTCAACTGTTCGTCTGCGCTGAACCGCGCCCCCACGGGCATCGTCTTTCCTGGCCCGTGCCGCTGCCTCCTTCTGCATCATAACTGTTTCACAGAAGGAAACCTCAACCTGTCACGAGCTCTCGCTGTCAACAGCAGCTGCTCAAGCATGTCACGCGCGGCATAAAGAGAGCCGGTGTGCCGCTGCGAGGTCCATGCGGCCCACGCCTCGAGCGTGTGATGCGCCGTATCTTCAGGTGTCTCGCGATTCAATGCAAGCACTTTCCGAAATATCCGTGTCCGGCAAGCACCTGCACCGAATGGAAGATCAGCGACCCGAACCGCTGCCAAATATATTTTGTGATATTCGTCAATAATCAAAAAATAGCATTCAAAATAAAAATATACAATATCCTATTTATTATTTTCCTTTCACAAAATCCTCATAAAATACAGCCAGCAAAAGCTTTTGTCTATAATCCCATACTGACTTATTAAAATACGCTTTTAGTTTTCATTAGCAAATCTGCGCAGTTTGTCGACCGCAAATGGCTTCTGCTGTATGGCGTCCATTTCGCCTATTTATTTGTTTTTGCTCCATTATTTGGAAATTTCAAATCCGGCTTCGAACCGCAATTATTGGAATAGTATGAACGTATAGTAGTAAAATTTTATCGCAAGGATGTTCTGCCGGATATAAATTTTAATGCAATAAGAGCTGAAAAGGTCCGCCAGTAGCATAGAGAGAACCACTGATTAAGAAAGAACTAGATGGGGTAAATGCAGTTAGCTCAGGTTATGTATTTCAAATGCCTGTGTATCAATGTCTTCGAAAAAAACTACGTGTTCCAGTGGTAATTTTATAAAATTCAATACGATAACACACCATGTATAAAAATATTACAGATCAACAAAAAGCGGTCTGAGAGCGATAGAAGTTCAAAACAACATAATTTAGATCGATACATAGATAAACACTTTTATTGATCACCAGTAACAAAAAATACTTAGGACTAAAACAAATTATTCTAAATGGTCTTAACGCTCTTCGTTTCCATTCAAAGACTGTCTGAAGGAAATCGCTTTGAGCGATAAGACATGGATAAGACCAACTGTTTCACTTACTTACCAAAAGCTAGATATCACTCATGTTTTTTGTTTTATTCCTTGGCATCTATAAAGTGTTTTGCTATCGTATATCAGAGTTCCGTACAAACGGTCCAGACATTCGTTGAAATCGCATTCGAACCCCGTTTTAGATTAAAGCTATAAACCAGCTTAGTGCAGAATAAAATCTGCATATTACATTTTCTACAGCTTGTCACTTGAACGCAGTAATACGGATACTTCAAAAGAAACTGATGACACAATAATATTCCTCTGAATAGACGGTACCGATACTCCACAAACTCGACAAAAAGCGGAAATCTGAACTATCCAAGTTGAAGAGGATTATTATGGGCTTTCAGATCCCTCAGTTTGCATAGTCGGTATAATCCGCGCATGATCGGCTTGAGCTGAAACCTTCCCGAGATTATATTATCAAAAAGTCTTGCTTGAATAATCCTTATATTTACAAATAAAATTTTACAAATCAAATATTATTTTTATATCATACTAGCGGACCCGGCAAACTTCGTACCGCGAATATAACCTGTCCAAGTGCGAGTCAGACCTGCACACGCAGGGTTCCGATTGAACAATATTTGCCGGGTAAATACATTTCTTGTATGGAGACCCCCTTTAATTTTTAATTTAATTTAGTTTATATTATTTGATGTTGCAGCCATTGCAATACACACCATTAGTGAATTTCAAGTCTTTATCTATTAAGGTTTGTAAGATCGAGCAATAGAAACCTCAAAAACACGTTTCTTGTATGGGGACCCCCTTTATTATTTAATGACAACCATCAAAATATGTCAATACAATGACAAACATAACGAACCAACAATGACAACCTGGGACAACCATCGAAATTCAAAATATTAAATTTTAAATACCTACGCGATAATCCGAGTAATGTGGATATATTATGTTGTCGATTCAAAACCCCGTGTTTCAAATTTCAATTCGAGAGTGGAACAGAGTCTACCCTATCGTATAGAAGGGACGAACGTCAAATGTTTGACAGGAAAGTAGGTAGAACAGTTTATATGGGAAAATGAAATTGTTGTTTTTACTATCTTTCTAGCAATTTTTGCATATTTTCTCACCGTTTATTCCCTGGACTACGAACATTTCAAAACCAATATCAGCTAAATCGGCCCAGCCGAGTTTTTGCGAGACTAACGAATAGCAATTGATTTTTATATATAAGAGAAGAAGTATATAGAATAGTCTAGCGTTTGACCACTATCTCACCTGATGGTAAATGATAATGTGGTCTACGATGTATCACACTAGGCTTAAAATGGGAACTAGCTCTCAAGGATAGCTGCCGGAACACATTAGATGTTAGGCGACAGATTTTCTAACTTGAGAAATAATTGTACCTATATTGAATGTCTTAAAACTATTGAACACTAATGGCTCTGTGAGCTGGTAGACCTCGCGAGTATGTCTTTGCATTATGGTATAGCTTATAACTGAATAACACACTCCCGACCCCTTGAAGTTTATCCAATGAAAAAGTTGTTTAGACAAAAAAGTTGCGTCATAATATAGGGAACAAAAAAGTTTTGTGACTTTTTTTTAAATGGCTTAAACATGATATTTTTTTTTAATAATGAGCTATTCGTGCTCCAACGCAAACGCACTAAACGCACTCTATCATACATTATTTGTCAAAAAAAATAAAACTGACTTCATAACCACAAACAGGCACTCAAAAGCAAAAAATAAATTACTTAATATAATTATAATAAGCGCTACCCACTTATCTATTTGAAGTCGGTGCCAGCCAAATCTAATAGGTAGTAGATAGATACTACCTACATGTATCTACCTACTTACTTCTACTACATACATAGTATCTATCTACTATCCAATAGACTTCACTGACACCGACTTCAAAGAGATAAGTGGGTAGCGCTTATAATAATTATATTAAGTAATTTATTTTTCGCTTTTGAGTGCCTGTTTGTGGTTATGAAGTCGGTTTTTTTTTTAAATAATTTATTTTACCCTTTTTAGTGCAAAACAAGTTTTAATTAAATTACATGCATCTATAAAATTTCGTCTCTGGGCCGTTATACACTGACTTACTGACGTATAGACACACGGACGGACGGACGGACGGACGGACGAACGGACAACAAAGTCTCAGAAAGTGTTCGCTTGGTACCCTTTGGGTACGGAACCCTAAAAAATTGACTTTAAATGCCGCGTTAGTGAAAATATTCACTAGTCACAATGAAGTCATCAAGGTATTTTGATACCTTGACATTGTCCTTTGGGACAATGTCCAAAATGGCCCTGTGCAATAAAAGCATCTGACACACACGATAATTAATTGTCTATTTTATTACAATAATTCCAAATACTTTTAGAACACGGACTAGTAGTATTCCAAAATGAATATTAAAAAGTATTATTAAAAAAAAATAATACTACTTAGAAACAAAGGTCCCCTTTGTTTCTATCTCGCTCACAGTTACCGTAAGAATATCTGTCAAAAACCAAAATCAACGTAAAACATTATTCAAGGTCATATTTTTTTAGTTTTCAAAAGTATATGCAATAGCAACGTCCTTTGTGTATAATCTTCTTGGGACTCTTCTTCTAAAACCAGTACATTATCCTACGTTTGAGGTATTTATCTCCATATCTCTGGAGATACTAATCAGATCTCGATGAAATTACAATGGGACCACGGCGGAAACGTACCCTACCTATTAAAAAAATATAAGTAAAAAATATTTTTAAAAACAAGCTTTTATCTGGGACAATGAACTAAAATGTTAAAAATAAATTCTAGTAGGTATTTGGCGTGTAGGTACTTACCTATATTTTTGCGCGTAAGGTACCTATATTTTTAAAAGCTTGGGGCACTGAAGAATAGTATGTAATAATATTAATAGTAGTTGTACCTAGCCTGAAAAACGGGTAAAAGAATAAAGTTAAAAAACTATTGAGGGTCCCCATACAAGAAACGTGTTTTTTTCGGCATTTCACGCCATCTATGAACGCTTAGTTAGGTAAACTTCCCATAGATGGCGTTATATTGAAATGTCGATCCCTAACACCTTTGTTAGACGTTAGATGGCGTTATAAGAAATAAAATGTTTGAAATTTTTTTTTTTGCTGGCAAAAAATTATAGTGGTATTTTTTGCTCGATCTTATAAAATACTGTAGTGTGGTACGGAACCCTACGAGTGCGAGTGCGACTTGCACTTGGCCAGTTTATTTCGTCTAGGCGTCAAACGTGCGATAGAGTACACAGTTTTAACATGAATTTAGACATCTCTTAAATTCAACATTATATTTAAAAAAAACATGAACAGTCATATAGATTTCTGTATATCGTAAAAACATTAGGTGAGCGTCGTCGCCGCAGCCAAACTCCAAATTGGATTCCCTATTGAATTGATTTGAATTCAACTTTCAACTTGCGAATTGAATTTGTGCCACTAAATGCACCGATTCAGAAAATACAAATAAGTTCCGGTGCTGCAAACAGTTAGGTATTTCTGAGTTGTGAGTAAATGCAGATAGGCGCTGTCCTTTTGCCATCGCTTGCGCGATGATGGGATTCGGTTTTATCATGCGATGAAATTCACCATCATTTTCATCGCATGATTGTACGACCGTCAATATGACATTCAATAGATATCAGTATGATTGAACGCACGGTTGCACGACGGACACACAAATCATGGCGCGAGCGACCATTCCTTTGATCTTGCATCTTGCAAACGTATAAATTTAAAAACTCTTAAAAAAGTCTGTGAGTGATCGTCGTAGTTTGAAAACGAAAGACGGTGTGTGATGGGGTGCTAGGCTACTTCATAAGGCAACATAGTAATAGTAAGTATTATTTCATAAAACTATCATTATTGATATATACTTATCTCGGTTTCCCAATTGACTTCACTGGATGCTGTTACTAAACCATAGTTATTGTTAAACACAATCCAAAATTTCATCGTACCGACGGGACTTGAACCCGCAACCTCCGGCATAACATGTTCCGGTGCTTTGCCAATTAAGCAAATAAGCTTAATTGGCAAAGCACCGGAACATGTTATACGATGAAATTTTGGATTGTGTTTAACAATTTACAAAAATATAAAGTGTGAACACTTCAAAGAAACATAATATTTGATTTACGCAGTGCAACATCTCTCGTCGGATTAGAAAACTGTAATGATTTCTTCCGAATGATTAACTTACGTAATAAGTAGTCATAGATGGCGCCACCAATGCATAATTGGGTTAACAAAATGCAATCCACTAATTTCATCGTAACGATACTTCGCACCGTTGCTTAATTGGCAAAGCACCGGAACATGTTATTCCGGAGGTTGCGGGTTTAAGTCCCGTCGGTACGATGAAATTTTGGATTGTGTTTAACAATTTACAAAAATATAAAGTGTGCAACACTTCAAAGAAACATAATATTAAACTATAGTTATGTTTCCTTTACTAAAACATGTTGATCTATGGAGACTTACAGTTCAACATTCAGCTTTTGACAACAACAAACATGCCTAAGTTAATACAGAAGTTCTTCGAGTAATTTGTTAACAACCACAAAAGTCGATCGCGTGCGAAGCTCTGCAGTTTAGCGAGTAAACAGGAGTTTACAGTGAGTGAAGCCAACCGCAACTAACTACGGTGTATCGATCAGAGCCTCTAATTAGACTGAGACATGAGAGCTTGAACTTATCGGACTAACTTGGTAATGGACTGTCGCGATATCTACAACACAGCCAACATATTGACTATACAGTAGTATACAGGTGGTATATAGGTGCAGCAAATTTCCAGATTGTTTGTTTGAATTATTGCAAATTAATCACTCCAGAACAGCTGAAATTTGAATCTGTGAAAGTGAAAATTGCTGAAAGTTAGTTAGAACCTAAACTAATGGTACAGGAAGCATACAATATAATTGCCATTTTACAGATCAATGTACTCAAACTAGTGTGACTACACAGTTTATCGATCAAAGTTCCGAAGTAAACCAACAGCTTCGGAAGTCGGCGTGTCATGCCTTGAACAAGGGTCCCCAAACTTGGTCTGTTTGTTAGTTTGGTTCGCCACTGGGTGAGATTGCTTCAAGGATTCATTAGTTTGGGTGATGATTGATTCTGTATGATTTGTAGATTGTTTTGACGTAGAGATTAAATTAAGACTAAGTTCGTTTTTATGCAATGAGTTATGGTGAGCGGTTCACAATTAGTTGTGGTGTACGAGTAAGTCGTCACCTTACTATCGACATGTTTTTTTTATTTATAATTTTAAAGATCGTTTACGAAACGATAAAAAATAATTTAAATGCCGTGCTAATATCATCATTTCTAATACCAAGTTCGAAGTGTTATCTCCATTCCTCTAGAGATACTCATCAGATCTCGATGAAATTACAATAGGATGTAGGTGTGTATGTGTGTATGTGTGTGTCTGTCTGTGGCATCGTAGCACAATACCTTTTCTTTACTCATGTAATCGTAGCGCCCTAACGTAGGAACCGATTTTGATATAGTTTTGTTTTGTAAGATAGATGTCTTCATCGAGAGTGTTCTTAGCTTTGATTCATAAAAATCCATTCAGCCGTTTTAAGACTATAAGTAACAATTTTTTCAAGTTTATGGCGCTATGAAATCAACTTTCATAGGTCTGAACGATTCTAAATTCGGTATCCTCTTACTTCAAAGATATTTTAGTACCCGGAAGCATTGACCTGATGCTGGGACATCTCCTGAAATCTACAGAATACTCAACTCCTCACCAACTTACAGCAGAGAGGAAATTCTGCACCGCATCACGCAGCGTAGCGCGGGAGTGCGTGGTCTTGCGTTGTTTGCAAGTATCTGTGTTTGTATAACACGTGTAGTCCAACACACTGAACACGCATTCACGTTCAGTGTTGCAGATTACGCGCCTACATGCGGGGAAAAACACACACACCCACGTGCGTGTTTCCAAGTAATCAATATAAAAAATCTGTATACAGACGCAGATCTGCACTCACGCACGGAGACGCGTGGCCCCGCCCGTGGCTCACCAAGCATCCCGCAGCGTGGCGTGGGGCAATGTGTGTGTATCGCAAGATCTCGAGTTTGGGCTCATTGGAATGATCTCAAAGAACAGAGTATAACATAGATCAGTTGGGGGTGGTTTTAAATTTTGAATTTAATTATTATTATATACTAATGTTCTTATTAGCTTAATTTAGAGTTTGACTAATATTAAGCTTGTCAATATGATTCCACTCAATAGTTAATGTAATTGTTCCTAGTTTTGAACTTATCGTAACATTCGCAACCTGGCGATATTAATGAAGATATTTCAGAATATACATACAAACTTCACAAATCCAGCAAGTGAAGACAAAGTTCTGTTTGTACCTTTGTGGTTATAACTTCTAAACTTAGATAACAGGTTAAAAGGGGTGATTTGTTTTCGCAGCGGAAACAAACACTAGGTGTTCTGGGTTTTTGTTTTGCTTAAGTTTTTACTCGAATTTGTAGGGACGTCGAAAATTCTTGAGAAAAGTTAGATTATTAAGTATCTAAGTAGGTAACTGTTTTTACTTAATAATATCAATTTTAGAGCCACGAGACTGGATCTTGTTTTAGGAAAAGTTAGAGTAAAATTGTTTAGAAGTACTTAGCTAGCAGTGTCTTACTCTCAGAGCCCTTGTTTTGACCTCTAGGTCTTAATGTTATTTTATTTAACACTGGTCGATCGAACATAATAATTGAGATAGTTTAAAAACTAATAAACCGACTTCCATGCTGCGCGAGTCAGTTTCAGTAGCAAGTTTGAGACGGTCTCCAAAGTCTCAATACCGTCTTCTATTTCCAAAAAGCAGGTAAGGTAAGGCAAAGGTAAGGTCTGTTGGTAGTTATATCAGGATTGCAGTAGCTATCGGAAAACAGACACTAACAAGGAATTCCATTCCTTGGCAAGTAACTTATGCTAAATGATGACGCAAAACGTTTCGTGCGGGTAGATAGTGGATATATGCGTGTGTAAAGTGTTCGTGACCCAATAAAAAGGTAAAAAGCCTTTTTAACCGACTTCACAAAAAAGGAGGAGTTTCTCAATTCGTCGGAACCTTTTTTTTGTAACCTTCCCAAGTGGTCCCATATAAATTTTTACGAAATCGGTCGAGTCGTTTTTAATATATCAACATCTGTATAATGATATATTTACATACGACATACTAACTACTGGCACAGATTATATAATAGTTACAACGTCTACTGGCTACTTTGACTAGCGCGCCGTTTGAAGCCAGTTCTTTTACTTTTTTTAAACGATCTTAAATTATGATAGAAACAATATTAGGACAGTACCTACAGTCGTACTATTCATTATTCTGTGCTACAGTTTAGGTTGTTCATTTTTAGGGTTCCGTACCCAAAGGGTAAAACGGGACCCTATTACTAAGACTCCGCTGTCCGTCTGTCTGTCTGTCTGTCTGTCCGTCTGTCACCAGGCTGTATCTCATGAACCGTGATAGTTAGACAGTTGAAATTTTCACAGATGATGTATTTCTGTTGCCGCCATAACAACAAATACTAAAAACAGAATAAAGTTAAAAATAATAGAGGGTCCCTATTACAAGAAACGTATTTTTTTCGGCTTGTCACGCCATCTATGAACGCTTAGTTAGGTAAACGTCCCATAGATGGCCTTATATTGAAATGTTGATCCCTAACACCTTTGTTAGACGTTAGATGGCGTTATAAGAAATAAAATGTTTATTAATTATTATTTTTTGCTGGGAAAAAATGATAGTGGTATTTTTTGCTCGATCTTATAAAATACTGTAGTGTGGTACGGAACCCTACGAGTGCGAGTCCGACTTGCATTTGGCCAGTTTATTTCTACTGCTGTAATACCGGATATTTATATATGAGTACAATAATAGGTACCTTCAATAGCTAGAGATGGTAAATCTACCGAATATAAAGTAAATATCAATCTTCATGGTTCGTCAAAGTATTTCAATCCGTCTGTGCTACATCCTATCCGCCTACTTCCGACCACGCCTCCGTCTGGAATCTTCTGGATTTGTATAGAGCTGAATTGAATGGAAATAAGCTAACAACAATTGTTGGTAAAGACGCAATGGACGGTTATTTTATCATCGATTAGAAACATCAGCCCCGCAAGATGGTAGGACACTATCTAGTGTCCGCCTGGCTAGCTACAACCCTCAAGTTGGAAAATCTATCGCCACAAATCCAATGTGTTCCGGCAGCTGTCCTTGAGTGCCAGTTCCCATTCTAGGCCTAGCGTGGTATCCTCGACCGCATCATCACTTGCCAACAGGTGACATAGTAATCAAACGCTAGTCTATACGATATAAAAAAGTAGTACTTAGTTGTTAGTTAACATTACATACATGAACAGTTTTCCAAACAGTAATAATTAAGTTTTCTCTTTCCAACAGCTCCATAAAGTTCAAGTTACGCCCACAAAAGACCATTTCCTTGGAAGCATCTTGGAAGTTTATGGTAAAATCAAGTCATAATTTGAAGCTCAAAATGCAACAGATTATTAGAGGAAATATATTTACTCAGAGTTGAGAATACAACGTGCGACACCGACGCTTTAACGTTGGTTAATATCGTAGACAACTCAGTGAACGCCTAGCTACACATTGTATTACTTCACCGTGTCGTTAGAGTACATACCGACCTGCACTATTAAATAATTATTTGGGTAACACATTATCAACATGGTGGCCAATAATACTAAAATTTAGCCATAGCCTTTAGATAAATTAGTTATTTAAACACAACTACACACACACTTCTACTTTCATGGACATTTTTCTTGCTGTCTGTATTTTATTAGTCAAAAGACAGTATGTTCACGTGTTCTAAATAGTATTATACATTATCATTATCATCATCATAATCAGCAGGTGTCAGTCCACTGCTGGACGTAGAGCTCTGCTGGACGTAGTCCTCTCCCAAGATATGCCACTGAGCCCGATTTTCGACTTTTCTTTACACATATAAAATAAATTCTAAATATATAATATCTTCAAAGCGCTTGTCTAGAAGACGCATGTGTAGCATGCATGCTTATTCATGCTACACCCTCGATCGCATCGTCACTTTCCATCGGCTGAGATCAAATCAAATTCTCGCCTATTTTCAATAAAAAAACGACGACTGGTAACCACATGTGCACGTATATCGATCATTATATTCGATATGTTTCATTAATATCTACGAGCATAGATACTATAATATATGATAAATAAATTAGAATTACAAACGCTTAGGGCCAGTTTCACCGGTTCCTGATGGCTCTATTAGGAATTTATCTGACAGATTTTTGACAACTTTTACATTATTTCATCTGTCAGATAGTTATCTGACAGATGAAATAATGTAAAAGTTGTCAAAAATCTGTCAGATAAATTCCTAATAGAGCCATCAGGAACCGGTGAAACTGGCCCGTATAGTTCTATTTAGATTCATTTTAGACTAAGTTTTATCTCTATTTTACATTGTTCTTGCAACAAAAAAAACCTACTAAATACTTAGTACAACAACGTACTAAGTAATTCCATAAAAGCTTCTGACTTGGCTGAACACGAAATGAACATGTTTTCTCCAAATAAACTTAGGTGTTTGGGGTTAGTTCGGCTAGAACTAAGTAATTAACGATATGGTATCGACTTGGTTGGATCGTAATATACCTAGTATATCTAACAGTATGGATAATAGCCCGTAAGCGAGTATCTTATACAGTTTATAGTAGTACGGCTTATTAAATTAGTTTATTCCAGCTTTAGGCACAGAATACTTTATAGTACTACTACGTATTTGGGTATAATTTCTAGCTACAGTCTATTAAAGTGAGAGTATAAACTTTAGGATTTTTTTGTTTACTTTTGTTGTTAAGAAAATAAATATTCAATTAACAAAAATGTGTAAGTATAGTTTAACTTGTTTGACTATAATAATAAGCTAATAATATGGTTTGAAGGATGGTTTGGATTTGCCAGAAACAATTATAACAGTTTAATTTTTGTATTACTTTACGTAAATTTTGTACTTATTAAAAGTTTTAGAAAACGCCTCATCAGAGTAACAATTAGTTATCCTTACTGCTAATATAATGTTTTTGATGTAAGGAAGGAGTTCGGATGCGCTCATGTTTCATTTTGGAATTGCTTTCTCCACAATATTGAACTAAGTTTTAAGTATTTCGTAGTATTTCAAGTTGGTTACTTGTTACAAACTACTGAAACTTCTGTGAATAGCATGCAGCACTGATGCAGTACTGTCGTCTTTCTAATCTTACAACATTAATACTTATTGCACAACACATATTCGCTACATTAATCATTATATTCATATTAAGGGCCAGTTTCATCGACTTCTGATAAAGTTTTAGATAGTTATCTGACAGTTGACTCAATATAAAAGCTGTCAAAAATCTTTCAGATAAGTTACTAATAGGGCTATCAGGTACTGGTGAAACTGGCCTTAAGACAGGTATCTCGTCTGATAGTAAGTGATTTGATGATGTCTATCTCTAGGAACTGCTGTGGCTAGACTGGCTAAATTAGCTAGAAAACTCTTGATTTTCAGAATTTTCTGCGGTGCCCGTTTCCCTCGCACGCCCTCAAATTTTACTTAAACTTGAACTTAAAGGACGCCCATGAAATGCTAAAATCAGTGTATGGTGATAGTGGTAACTCCGAAGACTGTTTACAAGTGGTATGAGCGAGAGAAAGAGACCCGAAAAATGGGCCAATGGTTTCCTCCTTCATCACAATGCACCGTGCCACACATTACTAATGGTTTGCGAGTTTTTGGCAGAAAAAATTGTCTGTTCACACCCTTACACACCCGTCTTCCAGATTTAGAAACATGCAATTTATGGCTCTTCTTAAAAATAAATAACCGGCCAAGTGCGTGTCGGGCCACGCGCAGTGTAGGGTTCCGTAGTAACCTGTTATTCAATGCAAGTCTTTACCCGTTATAAACAAGCAACTAGGTACTCCGTCTTTGTCACTTTAAAGGATTTATTCTAAGGATTTTGTATTTGGTACAAAATATCCAACACCCAAGTTCAACAACTATTACTGCTAAACTAATAAAGTTATCTTAACCGCTATAGTTTTCCTTTAAAGTTCATGAAATGCGCTATTATCACGATTTTTTCCAGATTTTTAAAGCCAGCAGTTTAGCTTTTAGAGGGAGGGGGACGCCCTACTGGAACAAAATTTGCACTTTAAAGTTTAATATTTCGTAAATGGAGCATTCAATCGAAAAATGGTATTAGCAACCCTTAAGTCATTTTAAAAGACCTCTTCAACGATACCCCACACGATGGGGTAGACGATGAAAAAAAATTCATCCCTACTTCTCATATACTACAGCTACACTAAAAAAAAATATTTTTCAAAATTTTATTTCACTTTGTCGGCGTCATTTATTTACATACCCCCACAAAATTACAGCTTTCTAGTATTTACGGTCTCTTAGCAAAACCTCGGACAGACAGACAGACAGACGGACATGACGAAACTATAAGGGTTCCTTGTCAGGACTACGGAACCCTAAAAACGAGCTAAGATTAAACCGTTTTGAACCAATCTCGACATTGAAAGAGATACGACATAGCAGCTGAAAGCCCTTCCAAAAAAAGCCTTCCAGAAATGCTTCCAATCATGGAATCAACGTTGGGATAAGTGCATCACTATCCAAGGAGAGTACATTGAAGGATATTAATTATTTAATTTAATAATCTTCTCTGTGATTTAATGTGAACTTATTACTTTGCACGCAATAAAATTATTCACCTTATTTTCTGATCACACGTCGTAGGTAACAAAGACCAACCATTAAATGAAAAACCTAATGGAATATGTATTTATTCTCCCTTAAGAGTGTAACGCAACCCTAGCACAATTTATACCGCTCGTTTAGCTATTAGCCATTCATAAACCCGACACAATCACCATAATTCATACATAGAAAGCTGCAACAACAATTTACTCTCGACAAGTCTACACCGCAACACTGTTGCTCCTGTTTGCACATAAAGCGACCATTCAACCTAGACCCCACATACCTTGAAATTTTTAGGTTCTGCACTTGTTTTCAATGTAATACGAGAAGGGAAGAAGGTCAATTTATAATGGAGTTGTTCCCCGTCTATGTTCAGTGGGTAGCCAATTAAACAAACTGTGCAAAGTTGTAATGAGATCTGAAGAGAATTGAACAGTCAAAATGGGGCATGTTCCAGTAGCGGGGTAATTTAGTTGGGAGATGTCTTTATCCGGAGTTTGATAACTACTTCGCTAAACGTGCCTGTAGGCGTTCTGAATTACGTGCTTTGGAATGAGAAGCAGTAGGTAGTACTCGATAGGGTTTGAAACAAGAATCATAAGTACCTATGGGAGTATCCTGTCATTTTTTTTATATAATGATAGGCTTGGCCACTATCTCGCCTGGTGGTAAGTAATGATATGGTCGACGATAGTGAACGCGCTAGGCTTAGACTTAGACTGGTCGGACTCTCAAGTGATGAGTGCTGTCAGAACACCGTAAGGTTATGGCGGCAGATTTTCTCCTTGATAGTGGTACGTAAGTCTGGAAGAGATCGCTTTAAGCGATAAGACCGCCTGTTGTTACACATATTGTTAAGAGGGAACGCGGGGTGCACTTTTCCATACTAATGTATTTCCCAGTTTCCTCCCTAGAAAATGGTTCTAGAGTAACATTTGTTTCTATAAAAAATCAAGGTCTGCTGTAGCTAGGCCCCTACCATTTGGTGCATAATATTATGTCTATAGATAAATAAATGAATTTGCTTTTTTTGACAGAACAATTGTAAATAGTAATATGACCCTTGAAAAATATTAAAGAGGAGATAAAAAGGATTAAATATTTCTTTTCGCAATTGGTTGGTCAAAAAAAGCAAACGATAGTAGCTACGACTTTGATATTTTGTAGAAACAAATTTTGCTCTAGAAGCATTTTTCAGGGAGGAAACGGGAAAATATATTTGTACAGAAAAGTGCGCCCGCGTTCGCTCTTAAATGTTTATTGTTAAGTTTCATTTTTAAAGTGTTCAGTAAAGAGTTTCTATCAAAGCAATTTTTTTATTAGCAAGTCAAGTGGAACATTGATATAATATGCTCATTGTTTGTAGCCCAGTGCTGCCCGATTTTATATTACAGATTGTGTGTTTGAAGCTTGGGATGAGATCACTTCTCGGTTTTACAGCTCCAATCGGCTAAAATTTGCTAGAGGTAAAAAGAGATAATATGAAATAGAACATTAGAAACAATTTAGTAGCTACTGGTTAAAATCTCTATTTAAATAAAACCGACCAAGTCAAATTGGACTCGCCCACCGAGGCTTCCGTACCAACGTTGGATGGTACCAATTATAATCCATAAAATATAGCTTGATCTCTGTGACAGCTGTCAGAAAAATCACGCCTATGAAGTACTAAATTTCTTAATAGTACAGTCCGTACCTGTCAATGTCATACTTTATGGGCATGCCGATTAGTGATGGGCGACGAATGATCGCGAGCACAGAGTTTTAGGTAGAGTTTTACTTAAAATATCGATAGTTTATACTAACGATATTTTAAATAAAACTTAATTTATACATTTTTATATATGTAATTAAATTAAACCCAATTGTATGTTACATTAGCATCGATAATAGTGAAAAACGTCGATAAATACTATCTATTATAATTAACTTTTTTTTTTTACTAATTATTATAATTTAACGGTGATTACAAATATATATATACTCGTAACTTATATGTTTTATTGGTGTTTGGAATAGTTTAATCACTTAATTCTTAACACGCAGTCAGGTTTTTTGTTCCTAAAATAATTCACTTGTTTAGCGTAGTAGTAGGTACACGCCAGGTATCCGCTAGTATTCTAATAAAAGTGAGAAAATGCAGAAGCATGTTATCCCGCTATAACTCAACAAAGGTTCATACTACCTACCTGAATAGGGTGACCTCGATACCGGCGATAGGGATCCTAAAAATAACGCAGCATATCATCGGTCCCATACGTGGAATAACATCAGTGCTATGAGAATTCATTGAATACCAGCTCAGTACAGAGGAACTATTCATTCTATGGTGTGTGGTGTCCTAGTATAGTGAATTCTAAAAAAAAAAAATGAAAGCTATGTGGGTGCTGATTTTATTAGTTCGTTGTTTGGTTGAAATGTTGTGTTTAAAATCGGTTGTTCCTATAACTAATAAACATGTTGAAGCCTTACTTGTAACCACCTTTAAAGTAACAGTTACTGTGCCCCGCAGCTTCGTCTACGTTAAAAGCAACTTTCATTTATTTTATACTTATCTTTCAGATGAACCTTTGCCTGACAAAAACATACACAAAAAGAATTAGCTAAATCGGTCCGGCCGCCACACGTGATACAACGGTAATATTTTTATTATATTACCGTGGTGATACCGTGACCAAGGAAAATACGTATGTATCTGTAACTGTAACTGTGTATGTGTCCCTATCGAGCTTCAAAAATAAACTGTACAATAATTACAAATAACTACATTTCGCAGCTATATCCGTAAATAATATTGAATAGATATATCATATTGAAATAAATAAGTATCATATTATATTTATTGTATATTGTGTATCTGTGTCTATTTTACTATGTACGTGAGTATATAATATATATATATATATACATATATATATATATATATATATATAACTATGTGTAATATATAATAATAGCATAGTATTTTGTTTTAGTTTCATACTATTTTTTTTAATAATTAAAGTAATAAAAGTACAATTAAATAATTAAGGTACAATTTTTGCAACACCGCCTTTGATAATCAATTTTTCTATTCCTTTCCATACCCGGTTGTCTGAAAGCTTTTAGCGATAAGACCGCCATTTGTACTCGTTCAAATTTTTTTTTTGTTCTATTTGTGTCTATTGTGTATCTTCGTGTGCAAATAAAAAGTTATTGTATTGTATTGTATGATGTGTATCTGTGTATGTCACTGTGCGCCCAACCCAACCGGATGAACCGGTCTTAATTTTGCCGTTCCAACTTCTGCTACTGTACTGCTCTTTAATTTTGTAAAGATTATTACAGCAAAAGCATAATATCGTTTAAAAACAAAAAAAAAACCGACTTCAATGCCGCGCTATTCATTTTAAGTACCAATTTTGAAATGTTTCTCTCAATATCTCTGGATATACTTATCAGACCTCGATAAAATTACCATGGTACCACACTTGGGATATCTCCTTTCGAACAAAAAAAGAATAATCAAAATCGGTTCATAAACGACGAAGTTATCCGCAAACAAACATAAAAAAATAAAAAATATATATATACGGTCGAATTGAGAAACCTCCTCCTTTTTTTGAAGTCGGTTAAAAATACACATAAATTACTCCACCTTGTAAATTATATTAATACTTGTATTCAAAAAGGCCAGTTAAGTGATTAATGTCGACCTCAGAAGTCAAAAACTTCCCTATCCCTTATCCATTATTCAAAGGCACAATTTTGTAAGTTACCAATGCCCAGAGGCGAAGAAAACTCGACCTGCCGTAAATTCCTTTAATGTCACATCTCCACGTTGAAAGGCTTGACGGGTCGCGTATAATGTAACCTAAACAATACTTCACTACTGAATAGAATATACATAGTGACACAGTTTATGAAATGTTTATGTGAACTTTAGCTTACTCGTTTGTTCGGTACAGATGTAAATTACCCTGGAAAAGGTGTAATTTACGAAGCTATCACTCCGCAACAAAACCGAAGAGACCGCAACAAGCTCATAAATAACACTATTTCATCTGTTTTGTGTAAATAGCAATATCAAAGGACTTACCTCGCTAAAAGTAAGACCACGAAAAATGCTCTGTTTCTATGATAACATACTGTAACCCTATGTGCGGGAGTTTAGGCGGGAACGTGGAAAAGTGTGTGTGATTTCATTTTATTTTGTGTTCTTCCGCGTGTTAATGAGTAATAAATGTGGATTATTAACCATTAGGTACCGGTGAATGTGTGCGAGTGTAAGGAAACTGCACAGTGTTGTAAAACATACTATTTGCGTTCTCACCAAAATTCCACTGAAAATCTTCAGTAAACACCACATCTTTACTGAAGGTATGACTTAGACTAGACTTTTACTTGAAAACTGACCAGAAATGTGACTGACCCATCTCTATGACTAAAAGTAATAAAAACTTGAAGAATTTCAATACTTGACACTGGCTAAATACACTAATCGTGTAAAGCCATAATAAAACTTAAAAAAAAACCCTATGTGCTGTTACATAACTGTCACTGTAACATAAATTTAACTGTATAATTGGCACATGCAAAAATGTGCCTTGATGAATAATGTCTTGCCTTATACGCTAGAACGATTAGTTAGCTTGCTATAGCTGAAACATAGAGATCCAACATTACACTACTATAGTAGTAGTAGCAGAGTCACCAAGAAAATATTTATATAATAGAAATCTCAAGGAAATTGGTCACAGTATTAATACAGTATAAATATGGCTATGATTATGTACGTTCTATTGTGATTCTAGATAACTTACCTTTCATCATTAATGGTGCTTAGTAGGGAAAACATCAATAATGGTTTGAAATCTTTGCTTCACTCTTGGTCTATAACTGTTAACTACGTTGAGGTACTAAAAGTTTTGCTTCCGTGCAAGTAAGAACGTCCCATATGACATCCCTTTCATCAGGTGAGATCGGTCGTGAAACTAGGTTGTGCTTGTGTTATTCATTATTCTGTGGTTGTGCTAGGACATAAATTAAAAGGTTATAATACGTTATGTTCAAATACCTAATGAGTGTGTGTGATAAAAAGGTTCATTTTGCTTTGCAAATTTTTCTAAGTAGAAAAGTACTGTAACTTGAATGTTTCATATAAGCAAATCCACAAACTAACCTTGTATCGGATAACTTTACTGCCGTGGTTTAGTTCCATAACGCAAATTACAATCTTGAGCCTTGAAGTTATGAGAATTTAATATGTTAGTAAAACTTGTTTATTTAATTTAGGGTATGTTGTGAATGTCACGTGAATTTTAGTTGAGGAATAACTACGAAATATTTTGTGGTTTGGAGTGCTGTGGCTTGGATTCTAGTTTATATTAATTTTGAATTTGATTTGCGGTATTTGTTGTAATACAAAATTATTATTTGAGAATGCTCAATACCTGTATAAATGAAACTAGCTAACTTCGTTGATTTTATCACTGTAAAGCTCTGTCAGTCAATATTTGTGTGATCTAAGTTATAATAATTAAGATAGTTTAAAAAACTAAAACAACCGACTTCAATGCCCCGCGAGCTAATTTCAGTAGCAAGTTTGAGACGTTTATCGTCATATCTCTGCAGATGCTTATCAGATCTCGATGAAATTACAATGGGACCACCTTGGAAACGTACCCTACCGATTACGAAAATAATCATTTGAATCGGTTAAATCGAACGGAGTAATCGCGTAACACACACACAAAAAAAAAAAAAAAACATACAGGCGAATTGAGAACCTCTTTTTTTGGAAGTCGGTAGAAAATCATGATTTTAATATCACAAAAAAGTAGTCTAAGTTCATCCTCATGGTATAAAGTATATCTCCTTGCTACGCTTCAGTAAGATCAATTAGTGTAAGAGTTAGATCAATTATTATTACTTACCTACGGTATAATAGACAAATTAACAAGCTTTTACTTGATTTTTTGTTAAGTGAAAACTTCTTCAGTGGCGTTGTGAACTTTTTGGGATGTGTAAAAAATGTTAAAATCGCGTCAGGACCTAGCGTCAGGACACGTGACCTGATCGGAAATTCGTAAGGCGGAGGAAGAGTAGACCAAATTCACAACGTTAATGTTCAAGTTTTCACTTCTGCCGGTACTCGCGGAGTGCAACCCGTTGTTTTTTTTCTGCTACAAAGTAGTTTTTGCATGATAGAAGTGTGTACTATACATATTACGCCTTACCTAATTATGTTTACCTTTATCGTATGAGGTTATAGGTGTGAGTCTGTGAATGTACATACATTTTCGGATTAAAAGTCAAACGATAGCACAGAACAGAACTACTTATAGATATATAATACACGATAGTCCCTCAATAGCATATGGCTTTTAATTTAACAGTAACAATGCAAATAAAAATCCAAATATTGTAGCAAATAAAACCAGCTCATGTGTTCACAGTCAATTTGTTCTCTCAATATTCATGTGAAATTTAATATTCGATTATGATAGATTTATTAATCGTAAATAGATTGCGGTGATTTGACATTTTGTGGTTTATAATCTAAAGGTCAGGCCTTTATGCCTATAAGCCTGACCTTTAGGTTGATCCAGTTATATTGAACTCTACGGGAGATTGCAATATAGAACATTGCAGCGAAAACAAATTAAGAGCGAATAATACAAATGAAGCATACAAATGTATTCCCCCGTTTCCTCCTTGGAAAATGCTTCTAGAGCAAAATTTGTTTCTACGAAAAATCAAGGTCTGTTGTAGCTAGCCCCTATCATTTGCTTTTTTTTGACCAGCCAATTGTAAAAAGAAATATTAGCCTTTTTATTTCCTCTTTAAGATTGTTGAATCTGATTGATTGGTCATAATTTCTATTTGCAATTGGTTGGTCAAAAAACGCAAATGATAGGGGCTCATAGCTAAACAGCAGACCTTATTTTTTTGTAGAAACAATTTTTGCTCTAGAAGCATTTTCCAGGGAGAAAACGAGAGAATAAGTACGTTTGTATGGAAAAGTGCACCCCGCGTTCGCTCTTAATTCACCCCGGTTTGGTTTCTATCCCACTCACACTTCCTGCATGTAGACAACATTCTGACAAAAACTAAAATCAACAGAAAAATAAAGCAAAAATATGATTTGACGTCATTCAAGGTCATATTTGTAATCTTCCACTAGCACACTTGGAATTTAGCTTGTATAAATAAACTGTCCAAGTGTTAGTCGGACTCGCTCACGGTTCTAATTGAACAAAATTTGGCGGAAAAATAACTTTTTTGTATGGGAACCCCCTTAAATTTTTTAATTTATTTTGATTTTTATTATTTGATATTATATCAACCATATAATATACCACACTATGAGTAAATGTCAAGTCTCTATCTATTACCGTTTGTAAGATCGAGCATAAAACGCCTGAAAGAGACGTTTCTTGTATGGGGACCCCCTTTTATTTTACAAGCTTTTATTTAATGTGCAATGTATGTATGTCACTATGTGTGTTCGGGTGGAATCTTGGAACCTAAATTAGACCCACTTCCCGATGTCCGATTGGACTCAAATTTGGTATACTTATGTATCTTCGGTATACCATGATATGGTACCATGGAGCTGGTCTGATGATGGAGACGGAACGTGGCCACGGCATCTATGTGATAAAACAACATAACCCCATCGAGTTTGGGTTCGATTGATTTGTCTTGAAGAGAACTTTACGCCTAGATGATATCCAGGGTCTGATGATGAAGCTGGAAGGTGGCCACGGCATATCTGTGATAAATCAACATAACCCTACCGAGTTTGGGCTCAATTGATTCGTCTTGTAGAGAACTTTTTACCTAGATGATATCCAGGGTCTGATGATGAAGCTGGAAGGTGGCCACGGAATATCTGTGATAAAAAAACAAAACACTACCAAGTTTGGGCTCGATTGATTCGTCTTGAAGATACCTTTACACCTAGATGATATTTAGCGACTGGTGATGAAGCCGGAAGGTGGCCACGGCATCTATGTGATAAAATAACGTAACCTCAGTGAATTTTGGCTCAAATGATTCGTCATAACTTTACACTTAAATGATAGCCAGGATCTGATGATGAAGCTGTAAGGTGGCCATGGCATTTCTGTTATAAAGCAACATAGCCCCACCGAGTCGATTGATTTTCCTTGAAGAGCACTTTACCCATAATCACATCAAATATCCGTGGAATATTTTAAAACATCACGCCTTCTCTTAAATACTTAGGTAGTAGGTAATTAATCGGTATCTATAGCTACCTACTAAAAAGTTAAAAATAAATTATAAGTAAAAAATCTTTTTAAAAACAAGCTTTTATCTGGAACAATGAACTAAAATGTTAAAAATAAATTCTAGTAAGTATTTGGCGTGTAGGTACTTACCTATATTTTTAAAAGCTTGAGGCACTGAAGTATAGTAATTAGCTAGCCTGAAAAACGGGTAGTGCTTCAAGCTTTTAAGAATGTAGGTAAGTAATTTATTTTTAACATTTTAGTTCATTGTCCCAGATAAAAGCTTGTTTTTAAAAATATTTTTTACTTATAATTTATTTAACTATATTCTGTTTTTGTTTTTTTTTATATCTTATAGGCTAGCGTTTTACCACTATCTCACCTGTTGGTAAGTGATGATGCGCTCGAAGACGCTAGGCCTAGAATGGGAACTGGCTTTCAATATTGGTATTTTATAATTGTTATTTTGTTATAGCGGCCACAGAAATACATCATGTGTGAAAATCGCAACTGTCTAGCTATAACGGTTCATGAGTTACAGCCTGGTGACAGACGGACAGACAGACAGATGGACGGACAGTGGAGTCTTAGTAATAGGCTTCGTACCCTTAACCGTACGTTTACCCTTTGGGTACGGAGCTCTAAAAAAGACCTAAAAGGTTTTTTTTATGACAAAGCATGTACAATGCTTGGTAATACTATTATGAGTCTTGCAGTGACGAACACAAAAATTAAGATCTTAACTGACTTCACATGCCGCGCAAGTCAGTTTATGTATCAAGTTTGAAATGTTTATCCCATATCTATGGAGATACTCATCAGCTCTCAATGAGTCATACAATGTAATAAGTGATGGATTACTTAGATAAATCCACAAATATATAGTAAGCCTTACGTCAAGCACAAAGCGTTATCTTTGACACAAATATAACTAGAATTAAAGCTTACGACTCATAGGCTTGCAGATCAATAGAGAAACATGATTTATGCAAAGCTTTGTTTATTCTAGAATCGTAGTAAGTAAATTTTCATTCATAGCTTGAATTTATCAAATGATCCGATGTAATAACGAACTAAAATTACACAGATCTGGTATTCCCTGAGCTCAAATAAGCCGCAAGCTCTGTAAACCGAAATATTTGGTAGTGATGTTCGAAAGGCAATTTCATCGGACAATCATTAGAAGTTTTCGCCGGGTTGCGATAACAAAGCATGACAGATTCTAGGCTTCTTCTCTAGGTCCTTCTAGGCTCATTCTAAGCCTAGCGTTCTTATCATCTTCGACCGCATCATCACTTACCAACAGGTGAGATAGTGGTCAAACGTTAGCCTATAAGATATTTAAAAAAAAACAGATTTAGGCTTAGCGTAGAGATTTACATGTAGGTTCACGTAAGAAGTTATTTTTAAGACTATTGGAATTAATATTATTAATGTCTGTCTTGAATGTAAGCTGTAATAATTATAAAGCTCTGAAAACTGCAATAAAGCTCTGCAAACTCCTAAACATATGGAAACTGGTACTTGATGAATAATAAAATAATGTGTGTTGTGGTACTCTATATGTCCTACTGAATATGTATAACATTTTAGAGCTGACGTGAGCGAACAATGACATTTTTCATATATTATGCACAATGTTCACTGCTGCATTTGCTAGATTTATTTATCAGGCTCATTATATTGCAATCGCGCGGTACTGAGCAAAGCGTCTGCAAACGGACGCAGGACGCCATTACAGTTCGGCCAAAGCTACGAAACTAGCCGGATAGTTTACCCCCTCATTAAACGCACATCACTTTTTGGACTATCCAAATAACGCTGTGAAATGCGAATGCCCGGTTTAATTAGTCCCATTGAAGATCGTCTGGCGCAGAGCTTAGATAAGGTTTTAGCTGTTGGTCTAACTCAGCGGTTTAGCCAAATAGTGTAAGGTGCCTATTACCAAGGTTAATAGCTAAGACTAAACATTCGACGGTTTTAAATTAACTTTGATTTTAAGGGTTCCGTACCCAAAGGATAAAACGGGACCCTATTACTAAGACTCCGCTGTCCGTCTGTCTGTCTATCTATCTGTCTGTCTGTCTGTCCGTCTGTCACCAGGCTATAGCTCATTACCCGTGATAGTTAGACAGTTGAAATTTTCACAGATAGTGTATTTCTGTTGCCGCTAGAACAACAAATACTAAAAACAAAATAAAGTTAAAAATTAAAGGGGGTCCCCATACAAAAAACATGTTTTTAAACGCCATCTGTCTAATTAGTTTCTGCAAAATGACATAGATGGCGCTAGTAAACGAGCCCCGTCTTTCTAGATCGCGACCAAACCAAATATTCTTGGTAATATCAATTAATCAAATATATGAGGTTGAAACTCTGTTATGTTTCGTATTGTACGGAACCCTCCCTAAGTGTGAGATAAGAGACGCGATTCTGAGTCGCACTTGGCCAGCTTTATTGAATTTGTCTGAGCTGAGATATATACATAGCTTTCATCGTGCTTAAACTGAGCTCAAATTCTTACAAATGGTACATTATGTGATGCTTTATTTAAAACTAGCTGCGGCCCGGGGCTTACCCGCGTCTCACCGCGTATTCTGTGTTCTATTCTACTCTGCTGACTATGATATCTAAGTCTGCCTCTTCACGTCTGCCCGTATTCAGATCGTATTCAGATCGTATTCACTGCTCACCACGAAACTCACTCACACATGTTCATAGTAATTTTTAAACTATTTACTTACTCTACTATTTTTACTCAAAATTTTAAACTACCTATTTACTAAAATTGAAATCTCAGTATGAATGACAATGATTATATACATTTTATAAAAGCAAAGGCAATAAAAATATTAATTTTTTGAGATTTCATTTAAAAAAAGTCATAAATGTACATTATAAATACAATAATCAATTGAAATGTCTATGTCACAATTTTGCTATTGGCTTCCCCATAAAATTTCTATGTATAGTATTAGTAGTTACTTAGAAATTCAAATATAATTCACAACAATAACTAACAGTTATTATTTTAAACTAATGTGATCCGGGACCATTGCCAAAATGTAGTCTCTTTACACTTTGAATTGATCGTGGAAACTTACCACAGAGTAGGTACTTAACAAAACATAGGTGAATTTTAACTGCTTAAGTACCCACAAACCCCTTACAATAAATAGATCTCTACGTCCCGATATTATTATAAACCCAGCCACCGTAACAGCTTAATTACAAAACCTAACAATAACCTTTTAAACAAACATTATGGTGGTGAATGATAAACAGCCGACACATTAAAGCGTAAATTAATAAATGTTTATTGAAATGCGGTGCAATGTGGGGCTAATAAATAAGCGATGTATTTTGCTCTTACAGCGGCTGGAATAATGAGTTTTCACGTGCATTATACCGAGCTTAAGGCGGGAGTATACGAGACAAACTGATCTTCTGTGGAGCTAAGAGGGAATAGAAATACAATAATTAAGATAGTTTAAAAACTAAAACAACCGACTTCCATGCCCCGCGAGTCAATTTCAGTAGCAAGTTTGAGACGTTTATCGTCATATCTCTGGAGAAACTAATCAGATCTCGATGAAATTACAATGGGACCACCTCGAAAACGTACCCTACCGATTACAAAAAGAATCATTCGAATCGGTTTACAATACACGGAGTAATCGTGCAATCCACATATTTAGTTATTATTTTATTCAATTTAATAGAAGTGTCCCGCGGCTTCGCCCGCGTTATAAATTTCTTGACTACTTACTTATAACGTTTCTTTTGTAAAAACCTTTCTATCATAAAAGACATCAAAAAAGAATTAGCCAAATCGGTTCATCCGTTTTCAAGTTTTCAAATTCACGTGACTAAGGGAAATAGGGATTCATATTTATAAAACCCGAAAAACCATATTGATTTTCAGACTTTGTTACCTACCCCATTTCGAAAAATCCTGCAACACGTATTGACTTATTTATTTTCAGAAGTACCTACGTAAGTAAAGTTTCAAATAAAACAGACTATCTCATCTTGTTTTGCCATACAAACTTTGAAGCCGCGTTCCGTCTCCTTAAGAGGTGAATTTGGAAAATCCTTTCTTATCGGATACCTACGTCATAATAACTATCTGCATTCTACATTTCAGCGCAATCCAAAACAATATTGATTTTTAGACTTTATTACCCCATTTCACCCTCTTAGGAGTTGAATTTCGAAAAAGCCTGAAATAAGTTATTACATATTTAATTACTGAAGCACTTGTGTGAAGTTTCGAATAGATAAAATTATCTTATTTCTCCATACAAACTTTAAACCCCCGTTACATCCCCTTAAGGGGTGAATTTTAGAAAATAATTTCTCAGAGGGAACTAACGTCGTAATAAATAACTATCTGCATGCCAAATTTTAGCGCAATCCGAAACAATATTGATTTTCAGACTTCGTTGCCCTATTTCACCCCACCCTCTTAGGCGTGTCATTTCAAAACAGCCTGCCACAAGTATTAACTTATTTATTTACTGAAGCACTTGTGTAAAATTTCGAATAGAAAAAACGATTTAATCTTGTTTCTGAATACAAACTTTGAACCCCCATATTTTTCCCCTTAAGGAGTGAATTTTAGAAAATCATTTTTCTGAGGGATTTAACGTCCTAATAACTATCTTCATGCCAACTTTCAGCGCAACCCGAAACAATATTGGTTTTCAGACTTTATTACCCCATTTTACCGTTTTAGGGGTGGAATTTTGAAAAAGCCTGAAATACTTACATAATACACACTTGTGTGAAGTTTCGAAAAGAAAAGACTATCTAATCTTATTTCTCTATACAAACTTTGAACCCCCATTTCATTCTTTAAAAGGGTGAATTTTGAAAAATCCTTTCTTAGTACACCATTACGTACTAAGACAAATATACCCTTCAAATTTCAAGTCTCTGCGACCAGCGGTTTAGGCTGTGCGTTGTCTGTCAGTCAGTCAGTCAGTATGTCAGGACAGAGATTCTTATAGTATTAGAAAGATTTAAAAAAAAATCGTATTATTTTGAAATGAAATGATGTTGTTTTTTGTATGACTGAATAAATTCATTTCCTTTCTTCTTTCTTTCTTTCAGAAAAAAAAAACAAAAACATACAGACGAATTGAGAATCTCCTTCTTTTTGGAAGTCGGTTGAAAATAGTGATTAAATATAAAAGAAAAAGTATGTTTTACAAAGCTTTTTTTGAACTTGCTATGTTAGTAGGTATGTGTGTATGTTTGTGTGGGTCAAATCTTGGAAGCTAAATTAGAACCACTTCCTGACGTTCGATTGGACACAAATTTGGTATACTTACAACCAAATACGTATCTTCAGTAACAATGCAATAAATAATATATTACCATTAAGCTGTTCTAATGATGGAGCTCGGCTAATGGCAGGAACGTCGAAGTTAGACTAGTTAGTATATGTATTGTTGTCATTTGTATTCCATATTTCATTGATATTTACATTCCATTCATGGACATTAAGTATATCAATACGGGCGAAGCGATTCCTAAGACGATTCTTCGTCCTAGGATTTGATTTGGCATTCATCGTTTGTGCTTCCAAGGAATGGAATTCCTTGCCTGAGTCAGTGTTTTCCGAGTGCTTTTAAGTCGGGAGTGAATAGGTATCTAGTATATACGAGTACTATTAAGTATTTTGTGGTATCATCAAGCTAGACACGTGCTACATCCTAGACCACCTCGTGACAATACATTAGGTGAGATAAATTATACATTAGGTGAGACACCACACAGTGTTCCGGCAGCACACAGCCCTTGAGAGTCAGAGTATTCTAGATCTAGCGTGTTCACTATCTTCAACCACATCATAGCTTACCACCAGGTGAGATAGTGGTCAAACGCTAGTCTATAAGATTTATAAAAATAACTTTAAGAATGTAATCTCGCGTGTGTCCTACCCACATTAGTAATGGATTTTATTTTCACACTAGAGTTCTACGTAACAACGAATTGGTTTTTATGCTCAGTTAATTTATTCATACGTAACAAGATGCATTTACGGAAAAATATACTCGTGGCATTATTTCCCAATTTTAAAATAAATTCGTGTCCGATATGGACCGCTGTAACAAAGACATGACTCCATGAGATTTTTGGTACTAAAAATATATGGTAAATTGATATTGTTATCGTTTCCGTTGATTTTAGTATTTGATAGAATATTATAAACTGTTCTTACTCTAAATGTGAGTGATATAGAAACAAAACTGGGGTGAATTAATTTGGCTTCACAGCAATGTTCTGCCTTGCAAGGCCCAGTTATAGTGTAACGTTTTTGATTTCATGGAACACCTATTGTTAAAACTATACTATACAGCTATAAAAAATAACAAAAAAAATATTATAATCATATATAATAACTTTACAAAACCAACAGAGGCACAATACTGCAATTACTAAAACATTTCAAACTCAACGAATTGATAAGAATACCTTTTCATTTGCACAAAGTGAAACAAAAACAACGACTTTTAACAAACCGCTTTGTTGTAATAAAACAAAGGGCACGCGAAAAAACAATTTCATTACGTTAATTTAATTAAAATATCAACTTTACAGTCCATCAACATTACCTGTACAATATGTGACTACAACCATTTTCATCACAGTAATTGATTAAGGTATGGACTTTAAATACATGACACTGATTTCAATTTATTAAAGCGTAGTATACAATATCATAATAAACGTTACTATAACTTCGACTCTCGTATCGGTATCGTATACATCGGAGCAAAGTCCGAAAATATTTTCGCCGGGGGTTCGCTTTCATTTCTTAGTGTCGATGAATAGTCCATTATTGGAACCAAGTCACTCCTTCCACGCCTCCTCAGAACACAACCTACCAATAGGGAGATGGCGTAAATCAAAACACCGCAAATGGTACCCGTCCACCACCAAGTGGGCTTTGTTTCTGTCGAAGGAACAACGGTTTCCCATTCACTGCAAACGCTATAGAAAGCCAAACTCCTTGTACACACCCTAACTAAATATTTATCTGCCGGCACGGATCTCACTACGTTATCCGTTTGATTCGCCAAAACGCACCACGATTGTGGCAATAGATGGGACAGGAAACCTTTGTTGCTTTTTGGTAACACTTCAGTAAAATAAGACAAGATTGGGCCATTCGAAATTTTTGGAGATTCCCATTTAACAGTCACGTGACCAGACAATTTCGCGCTGACATACTTTACAGTCGGTTTATCGACATTCTTTATCGCCAGAGTCCTAACGACTTCTCGAGCGAACCTACTGCATTGTAAGCGAGTGCAAGCTCTCAACCTAAACCTGTAATCTCGAAACGGTGCTAATTTTTTGATTCTGAAGTCACTTTTGTTTGTATTCACATCCAACTTCATTACCAAGGTTTTAATGTAACTCCCAAAGTATGAATTTTCTTTGATTATTTCCTCTTCAGTGTTACAGTCAATGCTGCTACAGATATCGAAGTATTCCTCGACCAGAGCACCCGCTGGCATGGACGACAATACTCCACACATAGACTCACATCCTCGTGCATATTTCGAAGGTGGTCGCATTACCACTGCATGTTTTGTCAAATCTGTTTCGTAAGGTTCTACATATTTGCACTGGTCTTTTGCATTGATTTCCGTTTCATAGATTTCAATAAGAGATACGTCCAGTTCATAATGAGTCAAATGAGGCTTGTAATCTACATGATCTACCCACTGGACTTTGACCGATCCGATATCTCCGGCGACTAACTCGTTTATAAACGGTGGTTCTGGTATTCCTACCGGGGTACTAAAGTTGTATATAATGCTCCTAGCTAGCACTTTAATAACTGTATCGTATGATTCAATACAGACGGCATAAACCGAGGCGGGAAGTAAATACTTCAGTTCCGCTATAGCAAACATATGTCCGAAACTAGTCGGGGCATCTACTACATTCCATTCAGATTCGCTGCAGGATTCTGGCACGATAACTTGTTCAGCTCCTGGAGGAAGCTTTCCGTATAAAACTGAATAAGATGCGTTCACGTTACTGGCAGAAAACATTACAAGGGCGTTAGTGTCATTAACAATTCGTATTTGAACGCCGACAGATACTTCTTTACAACCACCGCTGTACCCGTTGGTGCCTTTGGGTAAATCTAAATATGAATCCGGTTTCGATTTCAATTTGGGTAGTAACTTTTTAATATAGCTCACACACAACATGGGATTGTCCATCATATTGATAGTTCCACGCTCTATTACAAGATTTTCTGTCACATTTTTGGTGAACAAACTCTGAAGATTAGTCATATCGTAAATAACAAGGCTGTATGCGTCTCTATAAAGTTTGCGGCCTCGTATTCTTTGTAAAGATGGCAGGAAGTCTAAAGTGGAAATTGTAAGAGATCCATGAATTAGTATATAGTCGGAGACTTCTTGGATGCGATAGAGGTGAGATCTGAGCTCATCCATAACTTCTGCAACGGCTCTTACATGAATAGTCAAAGATCCGTTAATATAGACGCAGTGTTCTGCAGCTTGGATTGAGTTTAATGATTGTAAAATTAGGCCCGGACACGTCTGAAAGCAGAATAATTCTGGTAATGAAACTTACGAATAGTCTTATATCATTTTTTTGTAAAGAATTCATGTAGCGTAATCTTACCACATTGTTGTATGCAGCGTCAAAGTGTATCAGTTTATTAACGAACCTTATGGCAGTCAGGACAAAAATGGCATTTGGTTCCCTCTCTGGTCTGCCGCTGTACGTACTCGATGGGACATTCAAACACGCATGTACCGTTGAACTCCCATCCGGTTAGATTCTTACATTCTGATCTACTGATACAATATTGGTTGTCTGGAAGGAGTATTCTGTAAAAGACGCACGAAAGAACAATCATTCACAGAAAAACAGAAAAAGATAAAGGCCCAAAATCAGGTTCTAAATTCCAATATTTCTGCACATACATTGATCTCTCTATTAATGAAATAATTACTCGTACTTTCAACAAATCAATGCGTACTACTTACGTATTTGGAGGACATTTAGAGACACAATTTCCATAGTGTGTATAATGTCTACAAAGAGAACATTCGTTTGAATTTGACTTCCGGCAACCAAGACACTGCTCATGACACGTGTCAGCTTCAGGACCATCGAGGAAGATTTGACATTTACTGAAATAAAGACACAGTAAGTAGGTTTGAAAACTTCATTTGTTTGTATTCCAATATATGCTTTTTGATGACTAATTTGCAGCCTAATGACGCAAGATGCAATTTTAAAGTCTTAATTTTCATGAATAGTTCTTATTATTCGTCGGCTAGTTTCTTTGGTTATACGTTAAGAATGATGTCGGCTCTCCATCTTTCAGTCTCATTCAATACTTGTTACATTCAATAAAATAAAGTGCAAAGCTCGCCTAAATATTTTTTCACTTCAATATATTATGATTGATTCGTCACTAAATAATTAAGATAACCGACTAAAAAACTAAAATAACCGACTTCCATGCCCCGCGAGTCTATTACAGTAGCAAGATTGAGACGTTTATCATAATATCTCTGGAGATACTTATCAGATCTCGATTAAATTACAGTGGTACCATCTCAGGAACGTATCCTACCGATTTAAAAAAGAATCATTCGAATCGGTTCACAAATGACGGATATGATTGCTCCTAAAAAGGTATAGGTACTGACAAGTTACTCCAGCATCGGTTGTACGTCTCATTCGGACTGCAAGAACACGGGATGTTGCAAGGAACTATTTCACTTTGAGGATTGATGACGTGGCGAGATCTCGGAGCTATGGTCTTCCAATCGACGCTGTCTACGAAGCAAGCGTGAGGGACACCCCAAACAATGACGCCGCCGCGATCTATCTTGAGAAGACTGTTAAGTCCAATCTGAAATTAAATGCATTGAGAGTCAGGCCATTCTAGGACTAGCGTGTTCACCATCTTTTATCATATCGTCGCTTACCACTTGGCGAGTTAGTGGGCAAACGATAACGCCTGTCAAATATTTTAGAGATGGACCTTTAGAAATCAAAAACAATGAAATAACAAACTATTATTTGATATGATATTGCAGCGGCTAATGACTGCATATTAATAACCTCATTAATAACGTACATTTTGATAAATCTTTGTTTCGTCAGGCATTTAGTTCGTCACAATATATAGCCACAATGCCTTTAATAATTTAAGATCTTTAAAAAACTAAAAGAACCGACTTCAAACGTCGCGCTAGTCAAGAAGCCAATAGACACAGTAACTATTACATAATCTGTGCCAGTAGTTAGTTTTATCACATGAGTAAAGAAAAGCTTCTTTACTCATGTGGTTGTATGTCACGATGTCGTCGAGATAAGTAAATGCATCGTAATACAAATGTTCATATATTAAAAACAGCTCGGTCGATTTACACCTGGGACGGGTACCCTCGAAACACAAAAATAATTTTCCAAATCGGTTCAGGCATCTGCAAGTAATCGGTGAACATACATAAAAAACTAAAAAAAGTTTCCGACGAATTGAGAACCTCCTCCTTTTTTATGAAGTTGGTTAAAAATAAGACACTTTGTGAAATGCTGATTTTAATGCAACATGAGAATAAACGTTCGTGTTCTTTGTGCTCTTTTACCATCAATATTTTTTTTATATCATATAGGCTTTCGTTTGTACACAATCTGAGCTGTTGTTAAGTGATGATGCGGTCGAGGATGGTAGCACGCTAAGCCTAGAATGGAAACTGGCTCTCAAGGATAGCTGCCGGAACACATTGTATGTTTTGGCGACAGATTGTCTAACTTGAGGGTGGTAGCTGGCCAGGCGGACTCTAGATAGTGTAATACTACTATGCGGGGGTTGGGAGTTACTTAACGATGTTTATCCTTCACTTTAATTTTTCGATAAAAAAATCTACTAGTGCACGGCAGGGATTGAACTCGGTACCTCTGGCTTCATATCCGACCATTCTCCCACTACACAACTGGGCCCTCCATTATTCTTAGTTAACCTAATAGCTATACGATCAATAAATCAAAGCGATCCGATCGTAAAATGAATCACAATGATCCATAGCGTTATTATCCTCATCGGTTCACTCACATCTTTCAAGGCTGACATATCGTGAATTATAAGTCCATAGTTGTACAAGAGTTTTTCCCCTCTGATCCTGGCTAAGTTCGGAAACAGCCGACCCAGGGAATCCAGGCCATTCACTCGGTAAACTACGAGGAAACCTGTCACCTGCAAAAAATAAGTTTTGTGGGTATAAGTATTTAGGTAGGACAGAAATGAAGGTAGGACATAAAAGTGGTATTACTGTTACTCAATCATTAATCACTTGTTTTATGTTTGGTGTTTCGGGTGCGAATTGAATTATTGCTGTACCTACTTACCAATATAGCCTATCAGTTATCACTGTGGTCAATACCTTCGATTTAAAAAAATACTTCGGTCAATGACCTACACCAATAACAAGATTGTGAGGTAAACTGTAGGTATATTTTTTTTAGTTTTATTATGGCTCCACACGATTAGTGTATTTAGCCAGTGTCAAGTATTGAAATTCTCCAAGTTTTTATCAATTTAAGTCGTAGAGATGGATTAAAATCACATTTCAGGTCAGTTTTCAAGTAAAAGTCTAGTCTAAGTCATACAGTCCGGCAAGTATAACTTGGCGTGCCTGTGCGCCACTGTGCGTTTACTTTGTACTTTGATAACAGTTTCTCTTAAACCACTTTTAATTATTTTTGGCATTATTGAACTATTTTAATGTAGCAGATTTATCAACAATAATGTCGCGGTAATCTCTCAAACGTAAAACTCAAAGTTTCAATTAAAAGAATTAGTTCCAAAAACCACCACCGCCAAGTTATACTTGTGGCACTGTACCTTCAGTAAAGATGTGGTGTTTACTGAAGATTTTCAGTGGAATTTTGGTGAGAACGCAAATAGCATGTTTTTCAACATTGTGCTGTATCTTTACACTCGCACACATTCACCGGCACTTAATGGTTAATAATCCGCATTTATTACACATTAACTCGCGGAAGAACACCAGTTTTAGGAAAAAATACAATGAGATCACACACACTTTTCCTCGTTCCTGCAAAAACTCCTGTAGATATTTAGAGGTAGGATTTTTTTCCATTATTGCCACCACAGATCTATGATTTCACTACGCTTAACGTAGTGAAATTTTTGGTCTGTGATTGCCACGGTATTGAGACCTCCGTGGGAGATACAGTGCCACAAGTATAACTTGGCGGTGGTGGTTTGTGGAACGAATTCTTTTAATTGAAACTGTGAGTTTGACGTTTGAGAGATTACCGCGTCATAATTGTTGATAAATCTGCTACATTAAAATAGTTCAATAATGCCAAAAGTAATTAAAAGTGGTTTAAGAGAAACTGTTATCAAAGTACAAAGTAAAAGCACAGTGGCACACAGGCACGCCAAGTTATACTTGCCGGACTGTACCTCGTTGAGCCGCTAGTGTCACAGAATAATGAATTGTACACAATAGTACAAAGTATATATAGGATGCCACTGTAACAGCCTTACATTCTGTGTTCCCTTAGTTAGGTCAAAACTAAAGTTTGTTTTGTACCAAGTTTAGGATACAGCAAGCCTTTATTAAGTTTACCCGGCCTTTGTAACGGAGAACGAGTTAAACGTTGCTTAAACACAAGCTGGACGAAACTTAGGTACCTTTAGCTGAATGCTTTATTAATAAGATAGCTGAAAATATCCTTTTAGCTTTGAGAGAACACTAGGTACCTACTGATTGATTAATCCATGAAGTAGGTTTACATGAGCAGTATACTGCAAGCTCAGCGATAGATTTTATTTCGACCAACTTAAAGTATACTCTGTTATACTGTCATGTTATGTAAAGTCTTTTAGGAAACTTTTAACCAAAGATTGAAGTTTCATCATTGTCCGCCTATATTAGTCCACTACTGGACACAGGCATCTCCTAAGGACAGTCACTTGGCTCGATCTTCGGCTTGTCGCATTCAGTCACTCCCAGTTGCCTTCTACAGATCGTTGCTCCAGACCTGAGAGCGTACTACATTACTTTGACACTGGCTAAATTCAATAAACTGGCCAAGTGCAAGTCGGACTCGCACTCGTAGGGTTCCGTACCACACTACACTATTTTATAAGTTAGAGCAAAAAATACCACTACCATTTTTCGCCAGCAATAATTATTAAATATTTTTTTTCTTATAACGCCATCTAACGTCTAACAAAGGTGTTAGGGATCGACATTTCAATATAACGCCATCTATGGGACGTTTACTTAACTAAGCGTTCAAATATGGCGTGAAATGCCGAAAAAAACATGTTTCTTGTATGGGGACCCTCTATTATTTTTAACTTTATTCTGTTTTTAGTATTTGTTGTTATAGCGGCAACAGAAATACATCATGTGTGAAAATTTCAACTAACTATCACGGTTCATGAGATACAGCTTGGTGACAGACGGACAGACAGACAGACAGACAGACAGACGGAGAGCGGAGTCTCAGTAATAGGGTTCCGTTGGTATCCTTTGGGTTCGGAACCCTAAAAATCGTGTGGAGTCATATAAGAAAAAAAATACTATTATTTTCTAGAGTCTGTGCAAAAAGAGAACCATCGTTGCTTTACGATGAACTAACATTGAAAGGTAAGGAAGGAAGGGAAGTATATACCTACCTAGTAAGTACCACCCGATAATGATAAGAGTAGGTACCTACCAAGGTATCAAACATTTTTAGTCGTAGTGGCAATGACAGAGCAATGTTGTCAACGCAACAAAAACAGTAAATTAGAACCATCAACACGCGCGCCATCAATTTCTACGACGGTTCTCTTATTGCAAGGACTCTACCTCTTTAAATCGCATCGTGACTTAATATACTTAAAAGATAGTGGCCAAGTGTTTGTCTTTCAAACAGTTAAAAAAATAAGTTTTGTTAAATAAGTAAATTTAAAAAAATCTCCAAAAATATTTTTTTTTTGTTTCCAATAGTAGGTACCCACCTCTCTGAGATTATACATAGTGATATTCTCAAAGTCACTGCTGTTTGTCCGTTCCATAATCGTGACCTGAAGGTTACCAAGAATCACCACACAGTCCTTATAAGTATTGTAGAGCATCTTCGGTGAGTTACAGAATTTACTTTGGCAAATCCCCTGATTTGGTAAGTTGGTGGTATTGTATTGGCGAAGAATGGGGATTTTATCCTCGTCAGTTTTACTGGATGCGGTGGTGATGAAGTAGATGAAAATAATCCTGGAAGAAGATATTGAGATTAGGAATACACGAGAATGAATAGGTAGGTGAAACGTCTAATCATCATCAGCCTACATCTGTCCACTGATGGACATAGGCCTCATCTATGGCACGCCATTGAGCTCAATCTTCAGCTCATTTTTTCCAACCGTGCTAGCCGGCTTGCGTATGTCATCGGTCTATTTAGCTGGAGATGGTAAAGAACCATTACGTCTACTGAGGGCTTTATCTTTTGATTATGTACTCCTAGAATGTTCTGCCTCTCAAGGATTGTGTGCTGCCGGAATACCGCAAGATTATGGCGGTAGAAAGGTACTTTTTGGAAGCATGTCAGGCGGAGCATCGATATAATGGTCCACTGTTGTTTAATCTAAAAGAATTTCAGATAACTTTATTAGTTTAGCAGTAATAGTCGTTGAACTTGGGTGTAGGATAATATTGTACCAAATACAAAATCCTTAGAATATATCTTTTAAAGTGACAAAGACGGAGTACCTAGTTGCTTGTTTATAACGGGTAAAGACTTGCATTGAATAACAGGCTACTACGGAACCCTACACTGCGCGTGGCCCGACACGCACTTGGCCGGTTATTTTATATAACTTTAGGACTAGTAATAGATATTATTAAAAAAATTAAGGGCTTTAAAACATCATAGGATCATAGAAAAAAAATTAATGTTAAATTTTATTGTTTACTAGGATACAATTTTGGCACAATAAAAAAAAATTGAGTACCTTTAATATTTCCCTATGATAATATATATATATATATATATATATATATAATCAAAACAAATTGGTGTACAATAATCTTATTATATATATATATATAATCTTATTATATATATATATATATATATATATATATATATATATATATATTATTCATTCATCCCCACTTCTCATATAGGGGAGCTACCCTAAAAAAAATATCAATTATCAATTTTATTATTCAATCTTAGTTGTTAATCTATGTTTTTATTTTTAGTTTTATTATGGCTCCACACGATTAGTGTATTTAGCCAGTGTCAAGTATGGAAATTCTTCAAGTTTTTATTAATTTTAGTCATGGAGATGGATCAAAGTCACATTTCAGGTCAGTTTTCAAGTAAAAGTCTAGTCTAAGTCATACCTTCAGTAAAGATGTGGTGTTTACTGAAGATTTTCAGTGGAATTTTGGTGAGAACGCAAATAGCATGTTTTAATAATAACATTGTGCAGTTTCCCTACACTCGCACACAATCACCGGCACTTAATGGTTAATAATCCACATTTATTACACATTAGTACGCGGAAGAACACAAGTTTTAGGAAAAAATACAATGATATCACACATACTTTTCCACGTTCCCGCCAAAAACCGTTAGCTATGTTTCAAGGAACAAAATACTATTATGACACTTTATTAGGGCTCCGTAGCCGAATGGCAAAAAACGGAACACTTACAGATTTGTCATGTCTGTCTGTCTGTCCGTTCGTATGTCACAGCCACTTTATTCCGAAACTACTAATAATTTCGGAATAGTTAGTATAACAGTTTTGTACTATTCATTATTGTGTGCTACTAGGTAGGTATGTACCTTCCTACCTTACCTTTGAATGTTAGTTCATCGTAACGCCACGACAGACTCTCCGTGCAAAAAGAGAACCGATCAGTGAACTTTTTTTTTGAAGTAAAACTTCTTTAGGCGCATTGGGGTAAAATTTGACGGACGTGACGTAGCATCACGGTACCAAGGCAGCGGAAGTGACGTCAGCGTCATGTGTTATATTTATATATAAAGCGCCCTCTATTGTAGAAATTCGTAACTAGGTACGAAGAAACTGTATGCATTTATTGCTTTATTATGTTTGTTTATGTTAGTCAGTGTCTTTAACATTACTATATTTTTTAATTGCTATTTCATAGATCCTTTTATCTATTCCCTTTTTCTGACGTACTTTGATTCCCTCCCAGAAAAATACTATGTTGCTCCCCCGTGATACAATCTACTACATATGTCATACTTGTTTTGAGTTGATACTTAGGTTGAGTTGCACCATCTTACTTTAACCGTAACTATAAATATTAACCGGTGATTTTATATGGAGTTTGACAGATTTTTGACGTTTGTTATAGTTAAAGTAAGATGGTGCAACTCAGCCTTAGTCATTAATGGCTACAGGCATAATTCACATAGTAACCATTGTACTTGTGTGACAGCGGATAGCGATTCAAATAGCGAACACTAATGAGCGCTAAATAACTCGTTACTCATAGATATTCTGTAGCTAAATGGAACTTTGGGGGCCTACCACAAAACATTCCCAGTGTTACTTATAAAAATTATCACATGTTCAACTGTATTTCAGCTGAGTTGCTTGCAAGGACTAGGTCATCACTTACTCAACTTTTTGACCGACCTCAAAAAAGGAGGAGGGTCTCCATCCGTTTGTATTTTTTTATATTTGTGATCTCAGAACTCCGTTATTAATTAACTGATTTGGAAAATTTGTTCTGAAGTTAAACTTCTTAAGGCGCACTGGGGTATAAATACATCGGAACTGACGTAGCGTCACGGTCCGAATGCATAACGTACGCGTAAATCTAAATTTTCAATATTTCAATGTGCAGGAAGTTTTTCTTCTAACGCGTAGCTTTCTAGCCACTTCCCTTTTTTTGTTTGACAGAATAACTCAAAGACAAGATAGATCAGTGCGAATCTGAACGCATTGACGAGCGTCCCGCACTCGAGATCCTGAAAGCCTCCGAATGAGGCCGAAACGCTTTATCGATGCATAAATTACGTGAGGTGTTTAAAGGAGGGAGGGGGTCGAGTCAAATCTCATCTAATCTTACGTTGGAGACCCCCCCTCTCCCCCCCCTTCTCTCGGCAAATATCACAGGAACAGAAAATTTAAAAAAAAAACACCTTACGTAATTTATGGACTATCGCGTAAATCACGTAAAAAATCCATTTTTTAAATCAATAAGAAAATATATTCCCTGTTGGCTATTGACATAGACTATAACCAAATTAGTCGACTAAATAACGATTCCAGCTATTATACATTATTTTTTTACCAGTAACGGCCCGTTGATTTGACAGATCAAGTGGCTAAGGCTGAGTTGAACCATCTCACTTTAACGATAACAATCGTCTAAAATCAGTCAAACTTCATGCTGCATGGTGCAACTCAGCCTAAGAAAATTTCGCGAAATCTGCGAATCAAGAAACAACATAAAGGGTTTTTGATTGGGGGTTTTGGCGGGAACGTGGAAAAGTGTGTGCTCTCATTGTATTATTTCCTAAAACTTGTGTTCTTTCGCGAGTTAATGTGTAATAAATGTAGATTATTATAGTAGTAATAGATCTCTAAAACATATATATACAAATTGTATTGTATCTTGAAAGTACTGTAACCGCTAGTAAATCTGATGTGATTTTAATGAGTAGTGCTAAATTATGTAAGTATCTATGTATTTATTAATACTTGTTCTTGTCTGGCGGGGGGCATTGATACGCCATCACACAGGCTATCCTAGTTTGGGTATCAATGACTAACTAGTCTAGATAATACTATGTATTAAACTAGTACATAAGTTTATGTGTAAAACAAGTTTGTGATACAAAATAAATAAAATCATTCATTCATTCATTCATTATTAACCATTAAGTGCCGGTGAATGTGTGCGAGTGTAGGGAAACAGCACATTGTTGAAAAACATGCTATTTGCGTTCTCACCAAAATGCCACTGAAAACCTTTAGTAAAGTCCACATTTTTACTGAGGGTATAACTTGGGCTAGACTTTAACTTAAACTTGACTTGAAATGTGACTTCGACCCATCTTTATGACTTGAATTCTCAAAAACTTGATGATTTTTTTATACTTGACACTGGCTAAATACACTAATCGCGGGGAGCCATAAAAAAACGAAAAAAAAAAACAAAATAAAGCCGCGTTTACACTGGTTTGGTCAAGGATGCCGCTTGTCGACGAATTTTTATGTATGGATTTTTTTCTCTATAGAGTTTTTATCTATAACAATATAAACTTTTTTTATATAGATTATAACTACTCGCAGCCACGTTCTTGAATGCGTTAGCACCAGTCTGTACGTGGACTACATCGGCTGATTGATTCTGCAGCCATCTTGCTTGCATCCCAGCGAATTATTAACAAGGTCCCTTGAAAGTTGCTTGGGCAATAGGTAGGTAGGTACTCAACGACCTCTCAATATTGATTTGTTACTGTATATGACTGAGAATTTTCTTAGTCAAATAGTTCAATGATTATTCAATACTCGAGAAGTTTATAAATTTAACACTGTCAATGTGTTGTTGAAATAATATTTTATTTCACTATTTAATGTATATATTATTATTGTTTATTATACAGAAAAAAATATTATTTTTAATATACTTAAAGTTCAAATCAAAAACAATCAAACAGATATTGCTCGATTGACGATGGGTTGGGTTAGTTGTGCTATGTGGCTTGGACTACAGTCAGGGCTCCGTTCATGTCCTCCGGAGAAGGATTTTTAGTTGTTTTACAACTCGCTCGAAGGTCCGGAACGACCACGGGTGTTTTTTACGCAAATTGTGACTTTGTTATTTTGCGCAGACTTGAACTTCGAGGTTATGTTCATTTATTTTTCGTGTTTCCCAATATTTTCTGTTTGTTTTTACGATTAATGTCTCGTCATGTCACGTCTCGGTCTCGACAATGCCAATTTCTTCCGATCTCCTTAATTTGTAAAAAAATTACAGCTTTTCCCGACAAATTTATTGTCACAAACGTCAGAGCGTTTTTTAACCATCGAATTTGATGGTTAAAAAGTTGCAACCGGAGTGAAACAACCGAGGTCGTGAACGACACAGTTGCTATAACCGAGTGCGACGCTCTGAGGTCGTGAACGGGGTTAGAGCGTTTAGGTGTACCGAGCGTAGGTCGTGAATGCAGCCCAGTTGTCCTGTGGCTATAATGACAGTAAGACATTACTGTCATTTTTCTTTTCTAGATAAACACAAAATGGTTTTTTTGGCGGGAACGTGGAAAAGTGTGTGTGATCTCATTGTATTCTTTCCTAAAACTTGTGTTCTTCCGCGTGTTAATATGTAATAAATGTGGATTATTAACCATTAAGTGCCGGTGAATGTGTGCGAGTGTAGGGAAACAGCACAATGTTGAAAAACATGCTATTTGCGTTCTCACCAAAATTCCACTGAAAATCTTCAGTAAACACCACATCTTTACTGAAGGTATGAGTTAGACTAGACTTTTACTTGACAACTGACCTGAAATGTGACTTTGACCCATCTCTACGACTAACATTCATAAAAACTTGAAAAATTTCAATACTTGACACTGGCTAAATACACTAATCGTGTGGAGCCATAAAGAAACAAAAAAAAAAACACAAAATGTTACAGACCAGATAATATATCTATCTTTGTTACAGACCTTGCCGTAACCGTGGTAGGCCCCCTGATATGTGACTGAGTCATGAGTTCTGCTAAGATTAATTAATGATAGCTATAAATTCCTTCTTTGGCAATGTTTAATAATTATAGGTAAGTATGTAAATATTGTTTGTATAACTAAATGGATACTATACTGATAGCTTATGATAGATAAGTCATAGTTAAATAGGAAGGTACACACACTTGTGTGTAATTAATTGTTTTTGTTACAATTTCGAGCCCGCAAGTCATAGCAAATGCTTGTTTTATTATGACTAGCTAAATTACCTAATTGATGGTATTATTGTCGATGCTAGATCATAATAACGATCATAATATATAAACAGTCATGTTATGGATTTGTATAGTAAATCTATATTATATTATTCAGTAATAGCATTATCAAGTCGTTGGTCGTTATTCTAACGCCACGGGAAAGAGACACACACACAGAGTATGTAATAATTGTAATGCAATTTTTTTCGGCTAAAAACGGCTCTTTCCTCCACTCCATTCACAGGACTGGATGGTACCTTTTGATTCTTTTATGTCTTGAACTCTACTATGGTCCTGCCGATTCTTAAAATTTGTAAGCATTTATTGATCTAACTACCTACATCAGCCGACAAAATTAAAATATGTCACAGTTACATAAATGCTATGCTATTATAACATCTATTACTGACCTGTGATTATACTATTATTTATTCTGTGCCTATAACAAAATATTGAGTCATTTGAGTCCGATTATGCCAATTAGCTTAACTTGAGCAACGTGAGTTTTTAGGGTTCCGTAGCCGAATGGCAAAAAACGGAACCCTTATAGATTCGTCATGTCTGTCTGTCTGTCTGTCTGTCTGTCCGTCCGTATGTCACAGCCATTTTATTCCGAAACTGTTAGGACTACAGAATTGAAACTTTGTAGGTAGATGTATTCTGTAAACCACTTTCTGATTTTTATATAAGAATAAAAAATATAAAAGTTTAAGGGGGGGGGGCATCCCATACATAGAACTAAAACAAAAAAAAAATTTTTTCTTCAAACCTATACGTGCGAGGTGTATAGACACCTATACCTATCCTTAGGGATAGATCTTTAAAAATGACGTTGAGGTTCCTAAAATCATTTTTTCTCAAAGTCAATCATTTGAAAGATAGGCGCGTCTAAAGTGGTAAAAAGTGTGTCCCCCCCCCCCTCTAACTTCTAAAGTATGGGAGTGAAAAATCTAAAAAAAATATATGCTGTAGATCTCAATAAAAACTAACAATGAAAATTGGTTTGAACGAGATACAGTTAGCAGTTTTAGAGATATGGCGACCGCAAAGATAACTTTGTTTTTCATACAAACACTATGAAAAACAAAGTTAATTTTGTAGTTGTGAAAAATCATATATAATGTATGTAATGAAAAATCATGTAAATATCATATGGAATACTTAACGGTGTTACGGAACCCTACGAGCGCGAGTCTGACTTGCACTTGGCCAGTATATTTAATTTTTTTTTTTTATTTCATTATGGGTCCACACAATTAGTGTATATTAAGCAGAGTTAAAGTATTGTAATAGTTGATTTTTTTGAGGATTCAAGTCGTAAAGTCGAGGTAAAGTAACATACTCGGTCTCGTATACTTAGTCAAGTAGAAATCATAGTCCTCTGTAAAGACGTCAGCCTTACTGAATGGCTTGCAGTGGAATTTTGGTATGAATACAAATACATAGTGCTATTTCCCTACACTAACACACATTAATCGACACTTAATATCCATTGTACCAGTAATTTACTAAGTGCAAATGTTTGTATCTTCTTTTTTGTGCAAATTGGTGTCAATAAAGAGTTATTGTATTGTATTGTATTGTATTGTATTGTATTGTATTGTATTGTATTAATCGACACTTAATTGTTAATAATCTACATGTATCACACGTTAAATCGCAAAAGACCACAAGTTTTGGGAAAAAAATGAATAGAGAGCTTTCACGTCCCCGCCAAAATTATCGCAACCAAAGTCGCAACACTCGCAACATGCAGGGCACAAGCGGGATTTTTAGAGAAGAAGACAGATTTGCCCACAGACTAAACAAAGTAAGTAGTCAAAGGGATGTGCATAACAAATAAACCTATTAAATACCTGTTACTTTTAAAATATCTTCGTATATATTTTTTAAATGGACACATGATTTTTTTATCGGTATTCAATCGTATTAGTATATGCATGGTGCAGAGCAGAGGTAGAGATGTTATTAAAAAGTTATAACAAAAAATATCTTACCAAATTACCGACGCCATGACACTTTAAACTTCTTCTTTCCGAACTTCTTGTACTTTTTGTGCACGGGCGTTGCGAATCGCTGCCTTATTAGAAGCCGACTGAATAGCCTGAGGTAGCTGTACTTGAGGCCTATGGGAAGACACATGTTCCCATGGCCCTTTATGTGCTATTGTGGATGTGTCAACAAGGAGTTATGTAAGTATTGGGAATCTCAGTGCCGGCGCGTCGCGAGTGTTGCGACTCTATTGGCAGTTGCAATTTTATTTGAATTGAATGAACGTACACGGTTCGTTCTGTATATTATTGATTAGTAGGTAGGTATTTAAACATTCATGATTGTGGTAGGCTACTTTTTGGTAGCAAGTCAGGCGGAACAATTATATAATATACTCCTACCACCTATGAAACGTATGAAATAAAAATTAAACCCTATCACCAGCCCCGGCTATCGGTTAATCTGTCCGTCAGTTTATCTTAAGTATATATATATATCTTTGGATATTAATAGTAGGTGTTATTCAGTTTTTTTTTTAACTGCATCAAGTTAGAATGTACCTAATTATAAATATGGTGTCACTGAAGCTTAGATTTCATCAAACTTATAAATATCATATCTACGAATATTTCTATCGAATCTTGACTAAACAAAAAATAAACGCAGTTGGCATGTAACACAAATTTTAATAATCTCCGAAAAATAAGTATCGAAATACATATACCTACACAAAAGAACATGCATGGCGAATATAATATCTCCTTTTTATTATGTTGGTACCACTACAAAATAATCACCATAAAATTTGCTAAATATACTTAAGATGTACACACCTTAAGAAGTACCTACAGTACCTACCTATTTTTCCACCGAAAGTACTGACACTATAATACGTTAACGTCTGTATATACAAAATAATTTAATAATCGTTATAACAAAACACCTCTCTTGCAAATGACTATGGAATATGGATTAAGACATAATTAAACTTTATCTTTTATAGTGACCTAATAATAAAGCACTTAGTTACTATTATATTAATTAAAATAAGGAAAAGTAAAGCATACACTCATAAACCTGACTAGCAACAGTTTGGATCGAGAGCTTAACGTAACATTGATATTTATTTTTATTTTTTTTATACGTTATAGGCTAGCGTTTGACCGATATCTCACCTGTTGGTAAGTGATGATGCGGTCGAAGATGGTAAGCACGCTAGGCCTAGAATGGGAACTGGCTCTCAAGGATAGCTGCCGGAACACATTAGATGTTTGGTGACAGATTTTCTAACTTGAGGGTGGTAGCTAGCCAGGCGGACACTAGATAGTGTCCTACCACCATGCGGGGGTTTTGTTGGTTTCTTAACGATGTTTTTCCTTCACCGGAGGGCCACTATGAGAAGCGCACATAAATTTTTCGATAGAAAAATCCATTGGTGCACGGCGGTTTGAACTCGGTACCACGGCATCAAAGCCGAACGTTCTCCCGACTACGCCACCGGGCCCTCAAAGATATAGGTATAGTAGATGTAGATATAGGTACCTATTTAAACCTAATTAATAATTTGCGTGAATGAAGTATAAAGTGGATGTGGCATTTAAATAACAATAATAATATGAGAAGGATAAAACTATACAATCACTAGAATGAGAGAGCGAGATGAACAACAATTTTCTTATCTTTCTCTGCGTAATACGATTTTACAAACTGGTTCCAGCACTGGAACCAACTTCTAGTGCACCCATTGGCTCTCACCCGCTGTCATGTATGACCCGACCAAATTACGTTGTTCATTTTATCTTATAGCTGGCATATGTATCACGTTTTCATCATTTTAGTCGGATTATATCTTTATAGCTATTTCATTCGAATACACTAATGTTCTCTCTCTATACTTTCTCTATAATAATTTGTTATCATGCCACCACAAACATATAGTTATGCTCCATAAGGAAAAAGCCCGACAAATAACGGTACCTAAGTATTTTTATGTAAGTAGATAGGTACTTACAGTTTTTTTATATAAAATTTTGTGTGAAGAAAGAAGATGATTATTTATTTTCTTTCTACATTGATTACAATGTAAGCATATGCATCAGAATTGTTCTGTTTGTTACATTATACTTACCTACAAAATAATTAGCTATTAGCTTTTCGTTTAGAACACATTCATATAGCTATCGTATGACTGATCTCTTCAAGAGTTCAAACATACCTGTAAAACGCTTTAATTTTAATATAAATGGATTAACATTATAATCAATATGAGCCCAGTTTGTTTGATATATAAAAAAAAAATTTGGATTGTGTTTAACAATTTTTATACTCGTATTTCAAAGTGTTATCTAAAACTTCAAGAGGCTTTAGTAGTACACGCAAATATGCAATCACGACGGATTGCGGTGATATATTATTATATTCATCATCATCAGCGTATCCTAGTCCACAGCTGGACATAGACCTCTCCAGTTTTACACCACTGAGCACGATCCTCGGCTACTCTCATCCAGCTCTTGTGAGGCAGCTTGCGAATATCATAGCTCCACCTACTCTAGTATAAATACTAGTACTGTATTAGATATTGCAAAAAAACTGTTATATTTTCAATCACTTTGTTCAGACATTAGGTATATTTTTCACTGTTATAATAAAAATAATAGCGACACTTAGTTCTAAAGTAAAGAACATTTACTAGTTGCACTTAAACACTATCACCTCCACGTAAAAAAGTTTGTTTGACTATGTAGTTCACGTTACACTTTTTTTATTTATTTGACTTGTTCGTAGTCTGGTTGAATGGTGACAATTAGTGAAGCCGCGAAGATTTCGATGAGACTAATAAGGTTAGATTGTGACTTTATACATGGTGATATTGAATAATTTACCGCACTTGTTTTTATTGACTAGATAATTTTCATTAATTACCGTAGCTACCTATAATTTCTAAATACCGGTAATCTGCAATTATTACTTACATATACATTTTTATCCTGGATAGGTAACTGGCCCTTATCTCACCTGAAGATGTTAACTGTCGATTTAATCCAAGATATAACTCGCTTACCTACTTAAAACTAGAAGAAACCTATTCACTTGCTATTAGAGACCCACAGACATATGGACAGACATATGAACGGTAGAGACAAGAAAATCTTTTATGGCGGTCAAACTAAAATAGTGGAAAAATGTACTTAGTAAACAATAGTTCAAAAAGCAATCCAAATGGCGCTAATGTCGGATGAGAGTTTGATAAGAACTATCGTAAACTAATAACAACAATACCTTCTGGATTCAGTGGCGCCACCTAAATTATTTGACGGATAATCTTACATATTGTATGGAGTTTGTTCTCCTTTCCTCTACTTTCCAAAACCACAGGTTATAATTATCGAGCAACACAGATTTAATCAATGAATTTAGCCATCTCGAGATGCGTTCAATCGATGTAGAAAATAAACGATTTGTAAATGAAAAGAATATCTAAATATATTAAGTTAAGTTATAGCATATAACTAATATACAATATATTATAATTTATTATCTTATATATAAAAATCAATTGCTGTTCGTTAGTCTCGCTAAAACTCCAGAACGGCTGATCCGATTTAGCTGATTTTGGTTTTGAAATGTTTGTCGTAGTTCAGGGAAGGTTTAACCGGTGAGAAAATATGGAAAAATTGCGAGGAAGATAGTAAAAACAATAATTTCATTTTCCTATATAAATTGTTCTACCTACTTTCCTGTCAATGTCAAACATTTGACGTTCGTCTTTTCGGTACGGTAGAGTAGACTCTGTTCCACTCTCGAATTGAAATTTGAAGCACGTATTAAATTAAGAGTTTTGAATCGACAACATAATATATCCACATTACTCGGATTATCGCGTAGGTATTTAAATTTTAATATTTTGAATTTTGATGGTTGTCCCAGGATGTCATCGTTGGTTCGTTTAGAAATTTTTTGACATTGTATTGACATATAATTTGATGATTGTCATTATGGCGCTTCCATACATGGGTATTCGCTATTTGTGTATAAGATCCGATAAAAATAAGGGGGTCCCCATACAAGAAACGTATTTTTCCGGCAAATGTTGTTGAATCGGAATCCTGCGTGTGCGGATCTGACTCGCATTTGGACAGTTTATGTATGTTCGCGGTACAAAGTTCACCGGGTCAGCTAGTATATAATAGATGCAATATAGCCTATAACTTACCTTCATATATTCAGATATTCTGTTCATTTACAAATCGTTTATTTTCTACATCGATCGAACGCATCTCGAGATGGCTAAATTCATAATGATGGCTGAATCATACCTTCGCTATAACTTATAGCGAATATATTCATAAATTTGCTTAAGCAAACACAGTCCTGAAAGTTGAGGTCGAAATAAAGGTTTCATTTTTATCTGCATATTAGGCAAAATGCAAGTACTTATCATTTTATTCCTACGAAACCAAACCCAGCTACTGGACTGATTCTGCATAGTTTTGCAGCAAGGATTAACATAAAACCTTACTTTGGTGCACCATTTTTCTTACGTCAGTGCACTTGACTTTAATCTCACCTTTTTTTCTCGTAGCAGGTATTATGCGGGTCACCGTTTATAACAGATGCTGTGGAGTAATGAAACACCCTGTGAAGCCGCAGGTCAAGTGGGTTTAACGAGCAATATTGCATTTTGTAAGGCAGGCGGGTATGGTGCTTCGTGCATGTTATTGAATAGATATTAAATACTCGTAGGTTGGTAGTTCTGCCTTGTACTATTCATTATTCTGAGGCAAAGGTTCTCACCATCAGTGTTAGATTAAAGAAAAAGTGCACAAACATTCCATAAAGTTTTTGTACCAGACAAAATCGGTTATATCCAACTAAATGTATCGGATGACTAAATGTTACTAAATGTATGAATTTACCATTTTAAAAAGTAGCAGGTTGGGAGATCAAATTCTAACGGTGCCACAGATTATATAATAGTTTGCGAATATTGCACGAGCGCTTACTGTACTACTTAGCTACTGAGCGAAGCAATGACACCCTACCTAACTCTAATCCTATCATAGGGCTATTCTGTAAGCTATCTCGGAAGCGGAATCCGCGGTGAGATTTGAATTTCGTATTACGAAACCGATCATAATACGGTGTTATTGAATTTTGTAGTACGAAATTTGAATCTCACCGCGGATTCCGCTTCCGAGATAGCTTACAGAATAGCCCTATGATAGGATTAGGGTTAGGTAGGATGTCATTCACTACTATTCATTATTCTGTATATAGGGTTAGGATGTCGATGGAGCGAAGCGAGCCAGCTGTACGTGCAGCGTGCACGGTTTAGCACCGGCCGCGTGAGCAGTTGCTCGGCACTCCCTCATGTACCGAAATTATAGGTATCTAAACGAGAATTATTGTCACTGTACTTCCCCTCAGATTGACGTCCTGACGGACGTCACAGACGGCGGACGGACAGATGGATAGCGGCGCAAAGAACGTGTCGCCAATACAGCGAGGGACTATGTAAAATGTTTAGGTATATATTTTTATGTGTGTTCAATTTATTACTTATCTTGTTTTTTTGTACTTATATCATTTATGTAAATAGATACTTATACTAATTTAGTTATGATCAGAGTGGAGACCGCGAATCGGCAAACGTAGCGTACGTACGTCCGGTCGGTGACGTCCTGTGACCAGGGTGGAGAGACGACATACGCAAAGCGGTGAGCAGTGGCAGTGACTGGAAAAGGAGAGCCGAAGATCGGGCTCAGTGGCGCATCTTGGAAGAGGCCTACGACCAGCAGTGGACTGACACCGGCTGATGATGATAATGTATTAATCGACTTCAAAAAAAGGAAGAGGTTTTTCCATTCGACCGCTTATTTTTTTTTATGTGTGTTCGCGGATAACTTCGTCGTTTGTGAACCGATTTTGATGATTATATTTTTTAACGGTAGGGTATATTTTCGAGGTGGTCCCATTGTAATTTCATCGAGATCTGAAAAATTTAGAGATATGACGATAATCGTCTCAAACTTGCTACTAAAACTGACTCGCGGGGCATGGAAGTCGGTTGTTTTAGTTTTCAAATCTTAATTGTTATATAGTATTTATTAGCTACTAGCTGACCCGGCGAACTTCGTACCGCGAATATAAATAAACTGTCCAAGAGCGAGTCGGACCCGCACACGCAGGGTTCCGATTAAACAATATTTGCCGGAAAATTACGTTCCTTGTATCAGGAAAAAAAAATTATTTAATTAATTTTTAATTTTTTAAGTTACATTTTAAATTTAATTATTTTTTTTTAAATTTAGTTTTTATTATTTTATCTTATAGCAGCCATTGCAATAGCCACGAGTAAATTTCAAGTCTTTATCTATTAAGGTTTGTAAGATCGAGCATAAAAAGCCTCAAAAATACGTCGCTTGTATGGGGACCCCCTTTATTATTTAAACTTATTATTTATTACTACGAATTATTAATTATTTATTAATAATATTAATTATTATAACGAATACCCATGTATGGAATCGCCATAATGACAACCATCAAAATATGTCAATACAATGACAAAAAAGTTTGAAAGAACCAACAATGACAACCTGGGACAACCACCAAAATTCAAAATATTTAAATTTAAATTCCTACGCGTACGCGATAATCTGAGTAATGTGGACATATTATGTTGTCGATTCAATACGTGCTTCAATTAATACTCGTAGAAACTCGAAAAGGTTAGATCTTCTTGGTTGCGGCATTGTTGATAATAATTTCGGCACAAAGATTTATTATAAATACTCGTAGAAATTCATCGATGTACATAAAAAACATTTTTTACCATTGCCACTTGAAAAAGAGCACTTAATTCATCGAAAGTAGATAGCAATAAAAACATTTTTAATTTGGAGCATTCAAAAAATACGAATTATGTACAAAAAATAAATAAATCTTGCTGAAAGTGCCTACTCGCTCGCTAAATGGTAGTATACCATAGAAGCTATATAATTAAATAAAACTAAAAATCGCGCCAATTTTGGTTACATTTTTTTTTTGTTTTCATGTTTTTTAAGGTGAGCTATCAGTTGCGTTTTGTAAAAGGAGTTTAAAATCAAACAAATGAAAAGAAGTTTATATACAGTCACGATTGCCGAAATCGACCGGGGAAGATCAAATGAATGGCTAGACTGATGTTTTTTTATTGATATTTTTTTATTGATGAATCATATTTTAATACTTTTTATTCTATTCCTGACAAAGACAATTCCAAAAACATAAAAATCATAAAAATTGGTCCAGCCGTTCCAGAGTTATAAGTGTGAACAAAGTAACTAACACAACTTTCTTTTTTATATATAGATTTAGTAAAGTAAATATGTGTGTGTGTTTTTGTGTGTGAATGTTTGTTACCACGTATCTACATATACATTTAACCAATTTTCATGAAATTGTACACGTAGATAGTGAAGGCTCTATTGTAAGACATATGCTAAAGCTTATTTTCAAAAATTATCCCTTGAACGTTTTTAAGTAGTGTTTGTAAGCATACATTTTTGAACGCACTCATATTTGACAGTCAATAAATATGTCAAACAATTGTCACTACTGACAGTATTAGACTTTTTTAAAATCTACATGACTTGAATTCACAAAACTTAAAGAATTTTTATCTAGGATGATGGATTATCATCATCCTAGATTCTTATACTTTACACTGGCTAAATACACTAAACGTATGCAGCCATAATTATATTTTTTTAAAATAACGCGATAATCCGAATATTATAATGCTATCCACACATGGGAAGAATTTTTACACTTGACACTGGCTAAATACACTAATCGTGTGGAGCAATGAACCTTATTAATTGCGGTTTACCTTATCGACGGGATAAACAATTGAACATCAAATGTATAACGTAGTGATTCCGTACTCTGTGATCAAATGAATGGCAGTTTTTTAACCCAGGAACATTTCGGCAAAATAATTTGTCTTATATATTTTTTTCGGTCAATTATTTATTGTTTTTAATACGTATTATCCTATTCCTGACAAAACCAATTCCAAAAATACAACAATCTTAAAAGTTGCTCCAGCTGTTCTTGAGTTATAAGTGTAGTAACTAATACGACTTTCTTTTATATATATACTAGCTGGCCCGGCGAACTTCGTACCACCTAACAGACAATGAATGTCGTGTTACCTTTTAGATTAACTTGTTTTAGGCTTTTATGAACGTAATAAATGAATACAAAAGAGATATAAGTTTATTAATGTATTATGGCAATCCAGATATAGAATAAAAATTGTTAAAAATGGTTTTTCGAAATATAAACTTTTTTAAGTTGTTTGAAACCATACATTTGTGAACGCACGCATATTTGACAATCAATAAATATGTCAAACAATTATCATTACTGACAATATTTGACATTTTTAAAATCTACATGACTTGAATTCACAAAAAGTTGAAGAATTATTACTTGACTTACTACTTGACACGGGCTAAAGACACGAATCGTGTGGAGCCATAATTATACAAAAAAACTGCAGGATAAACAATTGAACATCAAATAATCGGCAGTTTTTAAACCTAGGAACATTTTGGCAAAATATGTTTGCTTATATAATTTTTTTAGGTCAATTATTTATTGTTTTTAATAATTATTATCCTATTCCCGACAAAGACAATTCCAAAAATACAAAAATCATAAAAATTGTTTCAGCCGTTCTTGAGTTATAAGTGTAGTAACTAACACGACTTTCTTTTATATATATAGATACAACGCTTTAGATTAAAGTGTCTGTAGGTAACATTAAAAAATTATTGAAATGAAAATATTATGTATGTACGCAAAAATTTGAATGAGTATGATAAGAGGTCCGATGTACATAATTTCAATACAAGACACAAAAATAGATTAATTCTACCTCAATTCAGGTTGTGGAAAGTTAGTGGTTCTTTTCTGGGGAACTGTATACGATTTTATAATAAACTTCCTAAAGATATTGATCAACTGTCTATAAGCAGATTTAAAACCTTTGTAAAATCCAATTTAATGAAGAAATCGTACTATACAATAAATGACTATATGAATGACAAAAATGCTTGGCCTGAATGCCCCAAGCTCCAAGATATAATATAAATTGTATGATAATAGAATTACTTATTGTACATTAAACATTTATTTAATATGAATTAAAAAAAATGAATTAAAATAAGTGACAAGCCCCATAGAGTTTCTTGGTGTTTCTTCTCTGATGGGAGTACTTCCGAAACACCAGTAGATTCAACAGTCAATCAGTTTTCATCTTTTGTTTGCAGATCTAGGGTTGCCTGTTACGACGGTATTATGCGGCTGATAGTCGGACAATCAGTTCCATTCGGAACATGATTTGTACTGCAATTAGTCTGCGTTTTATTTATCTATTATGTTTCATTATTTCACAATTTTTTGGATAAAAATTGTCTGAAGTACTGAAACATGCACTGGGTTGCGGGTGCACGTAATGGTACGGTTGGCAACCCTACATTAATAAGGGGAATTAAACATGTGTTTTAAGTGTGACGTTCGACGTCTAGATGAAAGCTGAATGGCTCATGTATCAATACCTTTGTTTTTTTTTTGTAAATTCAAAGCGTTATGTTTCTGTTATATCTATATTTTTTGTTGAATATGATCTATTTAATGTTATTTGACGTGTGTAAGTGCTAATTTTTAATTTGCCCATATACTGAATAAATGCTTTGACTTTGACTTTGACTTTATTAAATAAATTATGACTCTGCGTAGCTACAGAATAGTCGACAGGTCCAAAAGGTTCGGGAGTCATTTAGCTAGCTGCCCGCCGCGGTATATGATAAAAAAAGAACAGTATGTGAGCTTTTTGACAAGTTTGGGTAACAGATTTGTACTTGGAGGTGACTTCAATACTAAGCACACTTATTGGGGCTCAAGACTGTCAAATACTAAAGGTAGGGAACTATTCAGCGCAATTAAAGACATGAAATGCGATTCAATTTCAACTGGAACGCCTACCTACTGGCCCACAGATCCGAACAAGATTCCTGACCTCTTAGACTTCTTTATAGTCAAGAATTTGTCATTAAATTATATGAGAACACGCCAGAGCTACGACTTAAACTCTGATCACTCTGCTATATATCTCGAAATATGTGAGAGTATAAAACATAGAGAAAAAGTACCATCTCTATGTAACCGGCACACAGATTGGGAACATTTTAAGCAAGATCTGGATAGTTCTGTAGATCTTAAGGTACCATTAAAAACAGCAGATCAATTAAATTTGGAGTTACAAAGATTTATAGAACATATTCAACAAGCGGCATGGAAAAATACACCTGATTTTAATAGAACAACTAAATGCAATATATATCCGGCAAGAATTAAGCGTCTTATAGAAGAAAAAAGAAAACAAAGAAAAAAATGGCATAGCTCTAGATGCCCAGAAGACAAGAGAAAGCTGAACAATCTTACCGCTAACCTAAGAAGACAGATAAAGAGTTATAACGACGACAATACAAACATGTACCTCGAGAAACTAACCAGTGATAAAAGCACAGACTACTCTTTGTGGAAAGCAATTAAAAACATAAAAAAGCCAACCGTACAAATTCCGCCTATTAAAGAAGAAAATGGAACGTGGGCTATTAACAACGAGCAGAAAGCAAAAAGATTTGCTGAGCATCTAGAAAATATATTCAGACCAAACGATTCTGAGATTAGTTGCGAATCCTTAACCTTAGAAGTAAACTCTACCTACTTAGACGAACACATCAAATTAGTGACGCCAAGAGAAGTTCTACGAGAAATTAAATATAGTATAAGCCCAAGAAAAGCCCCTGGATATGATCTGATATCAGGGGAAATACTGCGAAATTTGCCGAGAAAGGGCATAGTAAAATTAACAACAATCATAAATGCGTCATTTAGAATGAAATATGTACCAGATTTGTGGAAAGTTGCTGAAGTAATAATTATAGGAAAGCCAGGCAAACCACCCCTTTAACATCATCCTATAGACCAATATCTCTTTTGCCGATAATGTCTAAACTATTTGAAAAGCTGTTACTCAAAAGGTTAAAACCAATCATACATAGCTCTAACCTCATCCCTGAGTACCAGTTTGGATTTAGAGAACAACATTCGACTATTGATCAAGGCCACCGAATAACTAACATTATAGAAAAAACACTCGAAGAAAAGAAGGTATGCTCAACTGTATTTCTTGACGTGGCACAAGCTTTTGACAAAGTCTGGCATGAAGGCCTTGTGCATAAGCTTAAAAAGTTCTTACCGAAGCCGTACTCGGATATTCTGGAATCTTATATCTCAGACAGAATGTTTAGGATAAGACAAGAAGAGGCTCATTCTGAATTAAAACTAATCAAAGCCGGAGTTCCGCAAGGAAGTGTACTTGGTCCGGTCCTGTACCTTTTGTACACCTGCGATATTCCCAAATTAGAAGATAGCGACCTTCGCAGATGACACAGCTATTATGGCCGTAGGCAGCACTCACGAAGAAGCGGCTGCTAAAGTCCAAAAAGCTGTCAATAAGGTTTATAACTGGACAACAAAATAGAAGATGAAGCTAAATGAATCTAAATCCATCCATATCAACTTTACCAACAAAAATGAAAACTATTGTGAAGTCTTTCTCAATGGTAATAAAGTACCATATGAGAATACAGCCAAATATTTAGGCATGACGCTTGATACGAAATTACGATGGAAAGCCCATGTCAAGAAAAAAAGAGATGAATTAGACCTCCGCTATAAGAACATTTTTTTTTTTTTTTTTTATACGTTATAGGCTAGCGTTTAACCACTATCTCACCTGTTGGTAAGTGATGATGCGGTCGAAGATGGTAAGCACGCTAGGCCTAGAATGGGAACTGGCTCTCAAGGATAGCTGCCGGAACACATTAGATGTTTCGTGACAGATTTTCTAACTTGAGGGTAACATGTATTGGTTGCTTGGAAAACAATCCAAACTATCAATACAAAACAAAATTCTTATATACAAACAAGTCCTTATGCCCGTCTGGACTTATGGTGCGCAGCTATGGGGTTGCACCAAACAAAACAACATTTCCATCATACAGAGATTCCAAAATAAAGTACTGAGGGGAATCGTTGGAGCACCCTGGTATATACGCAATGATGACCCACATAGGGACCTTCACATTGAGATTGTCGCCAGCACCATAAAAAAATGCGCAGAAGCTCACGAACGATGGCTTCACCATCACGTGAACGTCGAGGCAATACAACTCCTCGACCTCACAAATATAGAGAGAAGACTCAAAAGAACTAAAACGTTCGAATTAGTCTAGTGATAGTGTATAGTGAACCTTAGTGGAATATAGTGTAAGTGCTATGCATAAAGAACACGATAACAATGTGTCTTCACCTTAACAATAGAGACAATAAGAAAAGTGCCGATGGGCACATTCTATGTTTATGTCAATTTATAAGTTTATGATAGATTTAAATTACTTATTAGCCTACCTAAGCTAGATTGTAGTATGATTAGGCGATACAATACTTGTATTGTGTATCCTAATTTATTAAAAAAAAAAAAAAAATTTTGCTAGCTTGCTAAAAAACTCGGTGTACTAAATAGAGCTAAGCAGTACTTCACGCCGAGTCAACGACTTTTGTTGTACAAACCGCAGATCTGGCCGCAAATGGAGTAGATATAGATGCTGTTCGCATCTCTGCAGTGGTACACCGAAGTATCAGCTGCAACCACTTTGACTCCCTTCAGAGAAGAAGAGCCGTTAGAGTAGTCGATGACGCGACGCTGACCAATACACTTAAACCGTTGAGTCTTCGTTGCGATGTTGGTTCATCATCATCATCATTAACAGCCGGTATCAATCCACTGCTGAACGTAGGCCTTCCCCAAGACAGGCCACTGAACCCAATCTTCAATAAAATTCGACTCTTAGTTTGATGTAATTTTGTGAGGTAAATAAAAATAATTCGTTAACTTTTTTTTAGTTTATTGAGTCAACCCTTTACTGTATCGGGGCGCGCCGGTACATCGCGCGCTGAACGAAGTAATAACAACGCTAGGTCGAGCGCCTTAGACACATTTTTGCTTGTATTGTCTGAAATAAAAGTTGGTATTGTGTTTTTGTAGGGGAGTGAAGTATCTGTTACGTAGTAACTATTATATAATCTAATCTGTGGTATGACGCCCTGTGACTAGGTGGAGCGACGACATTCGCAAAGCGGTAGGCAATTAGGCAGTGACTGGCAACAAAGAGCCAAAGATTGGGTTCAGTGGCCTGTCTTGGGGAAGGCCTACGTTCAGCAGTGGATTGATACCGGCTGTTGATGATGATGATGATGAACCAACATCGCGACGAAGACTCAACGGTTTAAGTGTATTGGTCAGCGTCGCGTCATCGACTACTCTAATGGCTCTTCTTCTCTGAAGGGAGTGAAAGTGATTGCAGCTGATACTTCGGTGTACCACTCCAAGGATGCGAACCGTTGTACAGTATCGGTCATAATTGGAGTAGCAGTCTCAAAAAGCAATAGCATGACAGCAAAATATGCACATACGACCTTCTTCTATAAGACGTTTCGAACGTAACATAATGAAAGAGAAAGATATACACCCATATATCGCACTCTATCATTATGAACCAATTAGAAAGAGCGCATGTATTAATTAGTAGAATAGCTAGACCAGATTTGCTTCTTTTATCAGTTATACAAATAATGAGGGTAGATTTGAAACAAAATGTATTGATGGCATAAATGAATGAACAAACATTGTCGGTTGGTGAACTTCGGTAGTGGTTGAAGTTTTGTTAATAAATAACTTAAAAAATCAAAATGCAAGCAAATATAATTATTAGAGACGGCGAATATTGAGGCATTGCATAGAAATGGACTAAATAAATTATATTATCTCAAATGTATAGTGAAAGTGGCATAAGTGTAAGTTATTGCTGAGTGATATTACTCGTAAGTGATGAGAAATCGTAGTTGTGAAAGTAAATTGTATATCATCATTATCAGCCAATTTCCGTCCACTGCTGGACATAGGCCTCTCCCATGGCATGCCACTGAGCTCGATCTTCAGCTATTCGTTTCCAACCGCTGCCAGCCAGCTTGCGTATATCATCGCTCCATCTAGTTGGAGGGCGTCCCACACTACGTTTGCCGAGCCGTGGTCTCCACTCTAGAACTCGTTTACCCCAACGGTTATCGGTTCTGCGACAGATGTGACCGGCCCACTGCCATTTCAGCTTGCTAATCCTCTGAGCTATATCGATTACTTTGGTTCTCTGACGGATGACTTCGTTTCGAATTCGATCCTTCAGAGAAACTCCGAGCATAGCCCTCTCCATAGCTCGCTGAGCGACTTTGAATTGGTGAACTAGTCGCACTGTCAGTGTCCACGTCTCGGCTCCGTAGGTAATAACAGGAAGGACGCACTCGTTAAAGACTTTCGTCTTCAGGCTTTGTGGTATGGGCGATGTAAAGACTCGACGAAGTTTTCCGAATGCTGCCCATCCAAGCTGTATCCTTCTGCGAGCTTCCTTCTCGAAATTGTTTCTGCCCAATTGCAAGATTTGCCCAAGGTAGACATATTCGTCAACAACTTCGAGAGGGACTCCATTTAAGGCAATCGGTTCCGGAATAACATGTTCGTTGAACATGATCTTGGTCTTATCCAAGTTCATCCGGAGACCGATGCGCGCAGAAGAATCAGCGAGGGTGGTCAGCATGTATTGCAGGTCCTGCACGGTTTCAGCCATGATGACGATGTCGTCCGCAAATCTCAAGTGTGAGAGGTAATTGCCATTGACATTTATGCCCCGTCCTTTCCAGTTCAGCGTTTTGAACATATCCTCTAGAGCGTTTGTGAATAATTTGGGGGAAATAACGTCTCCTTGTCTAACTCCTCGATGTAAGTGGATATGTTCAGTCTGCTGATTTTGTACTTGGACGGTCATAGTTGCGGTGTCATATAGACCTCTCAACACTTGGACGTATCGCCAATCGACTTGGCACCGTTGCAGAGACTCCAGAACAGACCAGGTTTCAATGGAGTCAAAGGCTTTCTCATAGTCCACAAACGCTAAGCACAGGGGCTGGTTATACTCTTCAGTCTTCTGTATAACCTGCCGCACTGTGTGGATGTGGTCTATGGTGCCGTATCCTCCTCGAAACCCAGCCTGCTCGGGGGGTTGAAATTCGTCGAGCCTACGCGCGAGACGATTTGTGATGACTCTAGAAAACAACTTATAGACATGGCTTAAGAGCGAGATAGGTCGATAGTTCTTCAAAAGGGTTTTGTCTCCCTTTTTGAAGAACATAACAACCACACTCTTACTCCATGTCTTCGGAGTTCTCCCCGAAAAGAGGACGGAATTGAAAATACGCTGAAGCTGTAGTAGCGTAGGAGTTCCACCGGCTTTTAAGAGCTCCGTTGTAATTCCATCCTCTCCGGGGGCTTTTACGTTTTTAAGCTGCCTGAGAGCCATCACAATTTCATCTAGGCTGATTTCTGGCAAATCTTCGGTGTAGTGGCGGGTCAGAGTGGCTCTAGGATCCTCGATGCCGGGTTGGGGAAGGGACGCTTGTGAGGTGTATAATTGGCTGTAGAAGTCTTTTACTTCCCTAAGAATCTCCGGCTTAGAAGCGACGACACTCCCGCTAGAAGTGGTCAACTTCGTCAGATGGCTTCGGCCCAGCTGTTGGACAAAGACTTTTGACCCCCGGTTTTGCTCGATCGCTTCTTTAATTGAGCGTGTGTTGGAGCTCCGGAGGTCACGTCGTACCAATTTAAAAATCTTTTTATTTAGGGTCCGTTGATCTGACGAAGTGACTGCAGGGTTATCACGTCGCTTTTGTATTAGCTGCAGAGATTCCTCTGAAAGCTTGGACTTCTTGCCAGCACCTCGCGTCTCACAGAATTTTGTCCCTTCCTCCCTGAGGATGTCCACCACATGGTCGAGATCCTGGTCAACGTCAATTGTGGTTTCCAGTGCAGCAAATCGGTTTTCCAGTTTCAGCTGGAACGTTTCAGACCCGACCACGGATTGTAGCATATTGGGTCGGAGCGTGGACTTCATTAGACGAACACGTTCAAGTTTGCAGTCAATATCTAGAGAGCCTCGGACTAGTCGGTGATCACTGCCGGTTTTAAACCTAGTGATCACTGAGACATCCCTAAATATGCGCTTTTTGTCCGTCATAATGAAGTCGATCTCATTTTTGGTCATAGCGTCGGGGCTTTGCCACGTCCACTTCCGCTGGGGATTTTTCTGGAAGAAAGAGTTCATCAGAAAAAGCCCCTCTTTTTCTAGGAAGTTGACGAGCATTTGCCCCCTATGATTTCTGCTTCCCAATCCGTGTGGTCCTACTACCGATTCGCCGCTTGTTTGTACTCCCACTTTTGCGTTGAGATCCCCCATGACAACGTTGAAGTGGGCCTTTTGGGTTCTGTGCAAGGCTTTGGAAATGTCCTCGTACATTTCCTCCACTTCATCGTCCGAGTGTGCCGAAGTCGGTGCGTATACTTGGATAACCTTGAGGTTATACCTCTCGGTGAGTTTAATCACAAGATACGCTACCCTTGTCGACACACTGGAGATTTCTAAAACGTTATCAGAGAGGATCCTATGGACCAAGAACCCGACGCCACCTTGGGATGGTTGTTCTCCCTCTCTGAAATACATAAGATGGCCTGATTCTAGGGTAACGGTGTCCTCCCCCTCTCTTCGGACTTCACATAATCCCAGAATATGCCATCTTATGTTTTTCAGCTCTTCCTCCAGAAGTGCCAAGTGTGTATCGAGCCGTAGCGTGCGTCCGTTAAATGTAGCCAGGGTCAGTCGGTTTTGGCGGCCTTCCGTCGCCCGGGGATTCTTAGCACCCCCTGCCCCGCCGTTACCGTAACCGCCGCCTTGGTCAGGAATAGCGGGGCGACCGGGAACTGGGGGCCGTTGTGTGGTTGTGTCTGCCATGAAGGGTTTGCCCAAATAATCACCACGCGCTGGGCAGTCGGGTTGGGTGATCGCAGGACGTAGCTTCTCGCACCGGTGACGCTGCTGCCCGTCACCGGCCTGTGGTATTTAGCTACGTCTTTCTGAATGGATATCCCGCCATTTGTCGGTCGCCAGAGCCTCGTTCGCTGATCGGCAGGATGCACCACGTGCAGGTGAGGTTGGCTGAGAGCAATCAGGTGGAATTATGCTCCCTTACATCCCAATAAATAATCCCAATAAATTGTATATAAAATGTGTTAATTAGATTTGGCGTTTTTCAGAAGAATTTGATACATCATTACGGAAAGTTCGTTCGTTCACACTCTATGGGGTTTAATAATGCAAAGGTGAGAAGTACGAGACGAGAGATGTCCTGAGCAGCTAAGCACCTGTAGTCTCCCTGAATGCAGTTTGGGGAAATTAACGTGGCACCGACATAATATGTGCGAATATTGTGACTTCTTTGCTGCATCGAAAACAATAGAAGTCACACGAAATATTAATTTAAAAGTATCTAAAAACTAGGCGATGTGCCGACTGTGATAATTTGTAATAAGTAATTATATAAGTTATGATTATAAAGGATTAAGCTTCAATCTTCTTTTCCTAGAGAAAATGAATAATTAAGCTTATGACCTCAAATTTTTTTTTTTTTTTTTTTTTATACCGAACTGGGTAGCACTTGATCACTATCTCACCTGATGTTAAGTGATGATGCGATCGATGATGTAGCGTGCTTACCCAGAAGATACCTATTCACTCGCGATTTGAAGACCCCCATATTATACTTAATCGGAAACACGGACTCAGGCAGGGTATTCCATTCCTTAGCGGTTCGTATGATGAACGAAGAAGCAAATCGCTTCGTTCGGGTAGATGGTATATCCACCATAAATCGGTGGCGCCTTTTAGTGTCTCTGGATGTCCGATTATAAAATGGGGATGGTGGAATCAAATCATGCAGTTCCATTGCACACTCTCCGAAATGTATCCGATAGAAAACCGATAAACAAGCGACTTTGCGGCGATGCGCGAGACTCTGGAGTCTCTTGCTTACTAATAGGTCATCGCTGATGAGTTTTTTGGCTCTCCTCTCAATAGCTTCCAGTGTCTCCAGCTGGTATTTAGCAGAACCATCCCAAAGGTGAGAACAGTACTCCATACACGACCGGACTTGTGCTTGGTAAAGATTAAGCAACTGTCCCGGTGTGAAGTACCGTCTCACCTTAGCCAAAATGCCAAGCTTTTTTGAGGCTAGCTGGGCTCTAGACTCAATATAAGAGCCGAAATTGAGAGTTGGTGTCAAAGAGATGCCAAGAAGCTCGAGATTGTTACTTATCGGAACGGACACATCCCGGAAAGTAGGAGCCAGTAGAAATGGGCTCCGTTTAGCGGAGAAAAGACACGCCTGGGTTTTCGCAGTATTGAACTTGACCAGATTGGCATCGCCCCAATCAGAGACTGCCTTCAAAGAAAAGTTCAAGCGTTCGACCATCGCTTCTCTATGAGACTGGATTTGTAATGCACTGGTTCGTGCGTTGGATGTATAACTCTCTACAACAGTGCTGTCATCTGCGTACCCAAAGATACCGGGTTTAAGCAGGTCATTAATATGCAGCAGAAAAAGTGTTGCAGAGAGTACTGATCCTTGAGGGACTCCGGCATTTATGGCCAATTGGTCGGAAGAACAGCCATCGATGACCACTCGAATCGACCGATCCCTCAAGAAATCTGCTATCCAAACACATAAACCAGTGGGCAGGCCGTAAGAAGGAAGCTTGCTAATAAGGCTATCGTGCCAAACCCTGTCGAAAGCCTTCGAGATGTCAAGAGAGACGGCCAGCGCCTCGCCGTGGTTCTCGATGGCTTCGCTCCAGATGTGCGTGGCATACGCTAGAAGATCCCCAGTAGACCGGTTTCGGCGAAACCCGTATTGTCGGTCACTGAGGAGATCGTTCACTTCTAGGTATGCCAGGAGCCTGTGGTTCAGTACACGTTCCATAGTCTTACAGAGTATGGAAGTGACTGAGATAGGCCTGTAATTGACAGGGTCTGCACGACTACCCTTTTTCGGCACGGGTTGCACGTTTGCTTGCTTCCAGGACTTAGGCACTTGACCAGTCGTCATAGACAAGCGAAAGAGGCGTGTCAAAATAGGAGCCAACTCAGGCGCACACGTCCTCAAGACTACAGCTGGTATACCGTCTGGACCACTAGCTTTGTTCACGTCTAGATTGCGCAACGCTTTGCGTACTTCAGTCTGACGAATGCGGATTTCCGACATAAACGTCCCGCAAGTCGGCAGACTAGAAGGTACAGCATTGCCAGCATCTAAACGTGAAGACTCCGCAAACAGAGTAACAAATAAATTCGCTTTCTCTTCAGCCGAGTGTGCTAGTGATCCATCGGGTTTCAGTAGTGGAGGCAGTGAGGGACGGCAGAAGTTCTCTTCGATCGACTTCGCCAGGGACCAGAACGCTTTGCTACCCGAGGGGTAAGAAGCAAGTTTGTTCCCTGTTCGGCGTATGTGATCGAAGCGAGCCTTCTTGAGAGCCTTTTTGCAGGACTTGGCGGCTAAGTTAAAGGCTTTCTTCTTTTCGCGTACATCTCTAGTCTTGCGGGTTCGAGCATCAGCCCAGGCTAAGTAAGCTTCATGTTTTGATGCTTCTGCATCTCTACATTTGGCATTAAACCATGGACGAGCTTTGCTTGACACCGGAACGTCAGAAAATGGTATGAAATACTCCATACCCTGACGTAACACTTCTGTCACAGCATCCGCGCAAGCTGAGGGATCGCTCGAAGAAAAACATACCTGCCGCCAAGGATAAGACGCGAAAAAACAACGCATCTCATCCCAATCTGCTGACCTGTATCGCCACACCCGCCGGGTGCCTTTTTGGCTGGGATCGGGCGGGGAGTAGACGGATACAGACTTCACCAGACAGTGGTCGGAGCTACCTAAGGGTGATGAAACCGACACCGAGTAGCGGTCTGGTTCTGTTGTCAGCAGAAGGTCCAAGCAATTGGCTGTATGGCCATCAACGTCCGGTATCCTTGTTGCTCCCTGGACCAACTGAGTGAGGTCTAGCGTTAAAGCAAGCTTTCGCATCTCTCGACCAGCGTGGTCAGTGCTCTGGTATGGGTATAGCCAGTCTTGATGATGGGCGTTGAAATCCCCCAGAAGCACTAATTGAATAATTAAATAATCAATGGGTAGGTAAGAGCAGTTCTTAGATGCAACCAAAACAGTGATATTTTGTCAAAGTAGAAAATTGACAATATAGGCGATTTCAATTTAATATAAGTATAATGAAATTAAAATTGTAGTATAAGATATTTCGATTTATTGTAATTCAGTTTATTTAAAAACATGTTTGCTGTGTATTCTTATTATACAAATAAACATTTCCTCAAAAACTATTAAGATAACATCACCGTGTTATTTTTTTATTTCACATATAACATAGATCGTATATTTACCTTTATTAGCTAAGTTTGTATAAACAGAAATAAAATAATACAAGCTATTAATAATTGATAAACAAAATAATTCAGGTGATAGAGATTCGAACTCGGGCCTGCCGCTCCTAATGCAATCTATCTAACCACTACACTAAGATGCTGATACGGTCTCATTCGAATTTAAGCATCCGTTACTTGTTGCGTGGCTTACTCTGCGTAATGTTAATTCAACAAAAAGAAAACGAGTATTCAGTGGAATATTGTTATCTTTATTTGATGTTTACCAAATGTATCTGACGCTACGTTTCACCTTTTTATTCATCTGCGGTCTGGCTAAGCATGCCATCTATGCAGTACTTACGTGTTATTCTTTGCGTTGGAACATTCGACAGAATCGTGCAGGCTACTATGAACATCTAGGTGCTACTGGACTATTGTCCCTCGATAGTACATAGCGATCTCAGATGAAAATATTTTCTTGTTTCATACTTTTTAGAGCGTGATATTTCAGTAGTCGGGTTTTAGTTATTACTTTTGGATTAGAACTTATTTTTTATTTCAAGTATTTTGGGGTTTTTGCATAAATGTATACATGCATACATGTCAACATACTTACATATGTCACGGGTTTCGAGCCTAGTGTAGGAACCAGGTTTTCATTAAACAAACTTTGTAATATTTTTGCCTTTTCTAAATAAAGATTTTATGATTTATGATTATGATTATATATACATAGCAATCAACAAACACATAACCCTCCATTGCTTCTTTACGACGCCGCGCCGTAGGGTAAAAATTAGTTTTCTTGACTTCGACGGGATATATCTCGCAAACGCTACGCTTGACAAAAAAAGAGTGTGTGTACTTATGTACACGCGTTAGAAGTTATACTTCTGTGGCGTATGGAAAAAAAAACTAAAATGTTAGTGATTAACGATAAATATTAAAATTAATCAAAAAGATTTTATTTAAATAAAAAAGGTTTTATTAACGTAAAAATATGACGTCACATATGACATATACAACTTGAACTAACCATCATGCCACCTAGAACTAACTTCACGGTGTAGACTTTAGGTGTCGGTGTGCGCGCGCATCGTACCACCTAGAACTAACTTCACGATGTTAAATTTAGGTGTCGGTGCACGCGCGCATCGTAAAAATTCACTCTGATCATTTTTCTCTATCGCGCCAAAAGAAGTATAACTTCAAAAATGATGTACAAAACCCTACCTTCATTTTAAAATCCCTATTTAACGATATCCCACACGATGGGGCGGGGTGAAAATTTTTTTTAGTTCTTGACTTCGTGCCCTCTTGAGGGCGCCACATTCAATTTTTTGTGACGTTACATAGCCTATAACCAGCCGACAAATAAGACGCGTCCAACAACACCTCAGTTGTCAAATTATGATAAGTAGTTTAGAAATTATAAGGGAACAGATGAACATACATAAGTCATACACGTACACGCATAAGTCGTTCAGTTAATGCGCGCCTAACAACAGATATGTCTAGTGTATGACGGTGCCCCTTGTATGAATCAGCCCCACTTCTCCCTACAATTACTTCTGCTTGAATTACATGTGACTTTATTTATCAAAACTTTACGTCTTGAATCTACAATAACTTGAAATATTACTTTGAGTATTCAGCCAAATACTCATAGAAATGTTCTTATACTTTGACACGGGTTAAATAGAATAATAGTGTGAAACTATAATGGAAAAAAATAGTTCATGAGTCGCAATCGTTTTCAGTTGTCAGTGTCATGTCAATTCTGTTATCTGCTTGTCACTGGTGCCAACTGACTGTCATTGTCACTTCACTCACAGTCAACATGACAGCTCACAATTCCAGTTCATACTAGCCATGCGCAGAATACTTCACTAAAAAGAAATCGTTCAGTACTTCAGTCCATCACCGCGAACTACTTCAGTCTTTTAGTTCAGTGCTTCATCTACTTCAGTTGCTCAACATTTTAGTTTATCAGTCGGACGAGGATTGAATAGATTGGCTTGGCATAGTCTCTGTGTGCGAGTCAGTGCCTGAATGAAACAGAACGATATGCCGATTAATACAATAGAGTGTGACAGCTATAATGCCGTCGGTAGCTGCAGTCATTGGCGCTGATGGCGCGCGAGCCATTTTACTATGAATTACGAAATTAATCTTAAAATGATCCTTATAAAGGTAAAAGTAATATGAGTTTAAATGAAGTTTCTTTTATTAGGCCTGAATTCCTCTGTCGCTGACGTCGGTCGCGTACGTCGGTCGCGTACGTCGGTCGCGCGTACGAATATACGTTGTGTTCTATATAGCAACACACTGTGACGCTGACATCAGCGGCGCGCGAGTTGCTACGCGCCGCGTATAGCGCGTCGGTCTCGCGCGTCAGCGCCGCGTACGTCGGTCGACTGACGCGCTATAGAACGCTATGAGGCCTGAATTCCTCTGTCGCTGACGTCGGTCGCGTACGTCGGTCGCGCGTACGAATATAAGCTGTGTTCTATATAGCACCACACTGACGCTGACATCAGCGGCGCGCGAGTTGCTACGCGCCGCGTATGTACGCGACCGACGTCAGCGACAGAGGAATTCAGGCCTTAGCGCTACATGACTTAACGTTCGGCATTAATCGGCAGAAATCGGCTGTTGAAGTATTTTATTCTCTTTCTCGACTCGAATACGAACATTTCAAGCGACGAAGTAGATGAAGTAATTGGACTACTGAAGTATAGACTAGGCAAGTGAAGTACAGAGTGAATGACAAGAAACAACTGAAGTACTTCAATTGTGTCAGTCGTTCGCGAACTACTACACACGCCTAGTTCATACTCGACTCGACTCAGCTGGTCTGGCCAATGTTTTGAATTGATTTTTGGTCGTTTGTTTTGTTCGTTGTTGTATTGTCGTATTGTGCTGTGGTCGAATTTATTTCATTAAAACTTAAAGGATATTGAAGCTTAGGGTTGGATTCTGACCCTCCGAACCAAATCGTAAGTATTTTGGTTCTTAAAGACATAAGAAAATAGCTGTATGGCATCAGCTGCTATCTCTTTTTGACGTAATACTTCTGAATGCTGCTATCTCTCTCAGTTGTTGTCATTTCGTTGTAAACATAACCTCATAATCGAATGAAAACAAACAAACACAAATAATAAACGAAACGTAGTACAATAAACTTAATACACACTCTTTAGGAAATTCCAGCTTAATGTAATAAATACATAACAACAAACTAATTTTGTTCTGAACGTTTGAAGTTATATATAAATAATCGTTATGTATAACAGCAGGACTTCTGTTTTAATATTCATATTTTGTTGTATAGTATAGTGCTCTGAGAAGGCCTCCTAATATCCCAATATACTAAGTTATGTTTGACCACCATCTCACCTTTTGGTAAGTAACTGTACGGTTGAGGATGATAGCATGGTAGGCCTAAAATTCGAACTGGCTCTCAAGGTGAGCTGTCGAAACACATTAGATGTTATGATGAACTTTCCAAATTAGATAGATAGATAGAAACACTTTATTGAACACCTTATTCAAAGAAACAGAGTATTACTTAACAACTAATTAAAATAGTGTAACAACAGGCGGTCTTATCGCTGAAAGCGATCTCTTCCAGACAACCTTTAGATGGAGAAATATGTAAATAGATACGGCGGTGTACAGTGTATAAGTAAATAAGACATACGCTATTAAAGGATACTAAATTAATACAAAGAAAATAATAATAATTACTTTGATACATATACTTAATAAATTAAATAATACATATATATATAATATATATATATAGATATACATATATATAACATATTATTAGGAGTGTATATAACAAACGTATGTAATATAACTAACCAAGATAATACGACTTAACGCGTTCCTTGAATGTATATATAGTTTGTGATTGTTTTGTCTCTAAAGGAAGCGCATTCCAGAGTCTGACGGCTTGAACAGCAAACGACTTATCATAGAAAGTGCTGCAATGAGTAGGAATAGAAAGCATTAGATTCTCTGATGACCTTAGCGAACAAATTAGGGGTAGTAGCTGGCCAGGTGGACACTAGACAATATCCTACCACCATAATGGGGATTTTGGGTTTCTTAATGTTGTTTCCCCTTCACCGGAGGGCCTCTTTGAAATGAGCATATACATTTCCACAGAGGGGATTTGATCCCACTACCTCCGTCCTAAAACATGTTGTGATAGTTGCGTTGTATGAATCCAGTTGCCCAGTGTCCATGATGTTTGATGGGTGCTTCTAACCATGGAAAAAGACTACCACCAATGCTCACCGATTCAGCATCACCCAGGAATCATGTATACTACATGGTGACAACGGACAAGGTGGCAATGACCCCTATATCTAAATAGCACTATCTTCTAAAATCATAATTTGCTGGTGTCAATTCAATACTGGATGTAGGCCACTCCCGAGATATGCCACTGAGCCTGATCTTTGGCTCTTCTTTTCAAGTCACTGCCCACAACTTCGCATATATCATCACTCCACATCTTCAACCATCAAAGGTACCTATTTGTCTTGATGTTTCAGCTGAAAATGCCACCAAAGAAAAACAATAATAAAAAACCTATGCTGCCTATGAAACAAATACCATCTCTAGGTGGGCAAGCTAATGCGAGGAAACCACAGCTTCCAAAACTTGGTAAGAAAACTAATTAAAATACTCAAGCTTTTTGATTGTTATAGTAGTTTATGAAATTGTTGCATAATAAGTGGCATTAAAACATAAGTGTGTTAATACATATTTTTATGCAGTTTCATACACTACTTGATCTACAACACTCATGCACTAGCTAGTTACCTATTTAAATACTAGTAGTTCTGTGCGAACAGTAGACCTTGGTGCCCTTATAAAAATTGAAATCTGTCCGTATATAACGCTACAGCAAACTTCACTCCCTTTCTCCCCTCCACTTCTCCTTAGAAATATTTTGCCGTATCTTGTCTAGAATGAAGTCCTTAGTGTGCCTATCAAATTTGATTGAAATCCGTTAATAAATACCGCTACAGCAATAAAAAAAATGTGATTGACAAACATTCTTCAATAAATCAAGGAGCTTGTGCGTCATTTTTTGTCAAAATCGGTTGAAAAAGAGATAGAGAGAGAGACAAACATCCGGACCAAAGCATTTTTGACTTGGTCAAAACTGAGACGCTTGCTCGGTCAAAAAGTAAATTACAGTTTTACTGTAGACACAAAGGAAGAGGTCCTCCCAGAGTTCCATCTAAAAAATTTGTAGACCCATAGGTAATCCAATAGCTAACTTTCAATTTAAAATACCTTCTGTTGTTTATGGTATTATTCTGAATGGCATCCAAGTTAGGGCTTAACCACAAGGTCGAAATCTGAATGAAGTCTTTCTGCACTGAATATGGGAAGATAGAGTAGTCACCAGGCATCACCTGTGATATAAATAATCTATCTTCTAATACTATAAGAATCTTTGTCCTGACATACTGACTGATAATCAATGCACAGCCTAAACCGCTGATCGTAGAGACTTGAAATTTGGAAGGTATATTTATCTTAGTGCGTAAAGGTGTACTAAGAAAGGATTTTCCAAAATTTTCCCCTTTAAGGGATGAAATAGGGATTCAGAGTTTGTCTACAGAAACATGATTAGATAGTCTTTTCTATTTGAAACTTCACGCAAGTGCTTCATTAATAAAATAAGTAAATAAGTGTTTTCAAGTTTTTTCGAAATTCCACCCCTAAGAGGGAGAAATGGGGTAACAAAGTCTGAAAATCAATATTGTTTCGGATTGCGCTGAAATTTATCATACAGATAGTTATTACGACGTTAGGTTCCCTCTGAGAAATTATTTTCTAAAATTCACTCCTTAAGGGGATGAAACGGGGGTTCAAAGTTTGTATGGCGAAACAAGATGAGATCGTCTGTTTTATTCGAAACTTTACATAAGTACTTTTGTAAATATATAAGTATGTGTTGCAGGATTTTTCGAAATGGGGTAGGAAACAAAGTCTAAAAATTTAGGTTTTTCGGGTTTTATAAATATGAATCCCGATTTGCCTTAGTCACGCGATAACATGAAAACGGGTGAACCGATTTAGCTAATTCTTATTTGATGTGTGTTTTACAATAGAAAGGTTTTTACAAAAGAAAAGTTTTAAGTAAATAAAAGGAGTTTTTAACGCGGGCGAAGCCGCGGGGCCCTTCTAGTGATATATATAATTGAACATTAAACTTAAATTTTAGGAAATAACATATCAAAACCATGAATTATGAACGAACCTATTAATTGATAGCCATTGAGCTATGGATGTTAGAGGTGACAGTCAAGGAAATCGTGAAATAATTCACTGTCTCAATTAATTCTAAGAGCACACATCTCAAATTCAGGGCTCAAAAGTGTAAACACACATATATCATCAAATGGCAATCCAAAAATGCCTTTGTTTTCCAGCTCAACCATTCCAAAGACCAAATCTACTAGATGTTGGGAGTATTTCAAACAAAACAAACACTCAATTACTTATGGATAAATCTAAGGAATCTTTGGTTAATAGCTCAAAACCTAGCCTAAAACCAGTAGTGAAGAATACACGTAAGAAGAATTTTCTATATTTTGGGTCTTAATTTAATAATACAAACATTGATGTGTAGAAATTGGATACAATTTTATCGCAAAGAATGTTCCAGGCTTTGCCAAAATCTTTGCTATCCAGTCCAGTCAGCTTAATCTGTAGATTAAACTTACCGGTCTGGATTCCTGTAGGAATGACAAGGTTAAGTTAATATGTGTTGAACTGCCAGAGCAAGAAGTTTCCTCATGTAGAAGTTTCCTCATGTATTCATTCTATGGCTAAAAACCAGAAATATCCATTGAGCTATTGATGTTAGAGGATCATGAAATAATTCACAGTCTCAATTTATTCTAAGAGCACACATCTCAAATTTATGGGTCAAAAACGTAAGCACACATTATCATTAAATGGCAATCCAAAATGACTTTGCTTTCCAGCTCAACCATTCTAAAGACCAAATCTACTAGATGTTGGGAGTATTTCAAACAAAACAAACATTCAATTACATTCAGATAAAACTAAGGAGTCTTTGGTTGATAGCTCAAAACCTAGCCAAAAATCAGTAGTGAAGAAGACCGAGGGCCCGGTGGCGTAATCGGGAGAACGGTTGGCTTTGATGCCATGGTACCGAGTTCAAACCGCCGTGCACCAATGGATTTTTCTATCGAAACATTTATGTGCGCTTCTCACAGTGGCCCTCTGGTGAAGGAAAACATCGTTAAAAATCCAACAACCCCCGCATGGTGGTAGGACACAATCAAGTGTCCGCCTGGCCAGCTACCACCCTTAAGTTATAAAATTTGTCACCAAACATCTAATGTGTTCCGGCAGCTATCCTTGAGAGCCAGTTCCCATTCTAGGCCTAGCGTGCTTACCATCTTCGCCCGCATCATCACTTACCAACAGGTGAGATAGTGGTCAAACGTATAAAAGCCTATAAAGTATTAAAAAAAAACACACATGTAGTGTGTAGGACTTTTGCTAGTCCGCCTGGGGTGGTACCACTACTTTGCCAATTAATTGTCGGCCGTGAAATAGGAATGTTTTTCGGTTGAAATGGCAAGGTGTCCAGTGAAATTACAGGGCATGTGAGACTCAACATCTTTATGTCTACCTTGAGACAGGCGCAGTGCAGTGATATGCAAAATTCTAGACTGCCAGAATTTTGCATGCCGCTGTATCTGTAATAGGTAGACGTCATCTCTTACCATCAGACGAGCGTCGTGCTTGTCCTGTTACCTTATGTCATAAAAATAAAACTGGCCAAGTGAGAGTCAGCATCGCGTCTCTTATCGCACACTTAGGGAGGGTTCCGTACAATACGAAACATAACAGAGTTTCAACCTCATATATTTGATTAATTGATATTACCAAGAATATTTGGTTTGGTCGCGATCTAGAAAGACGGGGCTCGTTTACTAGCGCCATCTATGTCATTTTGCCGAAACTAATTATATAGATGGCGTTTAAAAACACGTTTTTTGTATGGGGACCCCCTTTAATTTTTAATTTTATTTTGTTTTTAGTATTTGTTGTTCTAGCGGCAACAGAAATACACCATCTGTGAAATTTTCAACTGTCTAACACGGTTAATGAGCTATAGCCTGGTGACAGACGGACAGACAGACAGACAGACAGACGGACAGCGGAGTCTTAGTAATAGGGTCCCGTATTACCCTTTGGGTACGGAACCCTAAAAATGGCATCGAGATTTTAATATTTCTCACAAAAATTCGCCACAAACAGCATTGGATGGGAATAGGTGGAAAACTATGAGGGGAGACCTTTGCTCTGCAGTGGATCAAGTAGGATCACTTTGACTGCGGCACTTTTTCGCATATTTTTTAATTATATTTTTGTAATTTGTTGCCACCAATTTGGTGCCACCAATGCATAATTGGGTTAACAAATGCAATCCACTAATTTCGTCGTAACGATACTTCGCACCGTGGCTTAATTGGCAAAGCACCGGAACATGTCATTCCGGAGGTTGCGGGTTCAAGTCCCGTCGGTACGATGAAATTTTGGATTGTGTTTAACAATTTACAAAAATATAAAGTGTGAAACACTTCAAAGAAACATAATATTTGATTTACGCAGTGCAACATCTCTCGTCGGATTTGAAAACTGTAATGATTTCTTCCGAATGATTAACTTACGTAATAAGTAGTCATAGATGGCGCCACCAATGCATAATTGGGTTAACAAATGCAATCCACTTATTTTGTCGTAACGATACTTCGCACCGTGGCTTAATTGGCAAAGCACCGGAACATGTCATTCCGGAGGTTGCGGGTTCAAGTCCCGTCGGTACGATGAAATTTTGGATTGTGTTTAACAATTTACAAAAATAAAAAGTGTGAAACACTTCAAAGAAACATAATATTTGATTTACGCAGTGCAACATCTCTCGTCGGATTTGAAAACTGTAATGATTTCTTCCGAATGATTAACTTACGTAATAAGTAGTCATAGATGGCGCCACCAATGCATAATTGGGTTAACAAATGCAATCCACTAATTTCGTCGTAACGATACTTCGCACCGTGGCTTAATTGGCAAAGCACCGGAACATGTCATTCCGGAGGTTGCGGGTTCAAGTCCCGTCGGTACGATGAAATTTTGGATTGTGTTTAACAATTTACAAAAATATAAAGTGTGAAACACTTCAAAGAAACATAATATTGCTTACTGTGTCAAACTGTGTACATAGTTTAGATCTTAAGTGTAAAATATTGTTCCAATATTTGTGTTGGATATTCCAGCTGAAAAACCAAGTCCGGCCAAGTCTAACCCACCGGGAAATCCAGTTGAGGTCAAGACAGGCATTCCTCTAACCCAGTTCCAGGGTCGAACGCCAGCTTCGAGCTTCATGACTACTTCTTATTATAAAATACAGCCAAAAAGAAAAGGCAGTGTTATACCAACAACAAAAGGTAAAAATAAGGATTTTTCTTTTATATGCCACCGTAACGCAATTCTTACTTAAAGTGTTGGAATAATTGCCTATGTGATAATTCCGTGTATTTATTGAAGTGAAACAAAAACTTGACGGAAATGACGTAGCGTCACGCTCCGAAGGCGAAAAATTGACGAAGTGACGTCAGCGTTACGCTATATTTTATATTTATAAACGCGCTCTATTGTAGAACGGATTAACTACGAAGACTTTTTCGCTAAAGCTTAAGAGATAGAGTATAAATATATAGGAAAATAATTAGTGGATGTTGAGAAATAAATTGAATGACCTTGGAAGTTTAGCTTCTAACGCGTAACTTTCTACGCACCCTCTTTTTTAGGGTTCCTAAGCCGAATGGCAAAAAACGGAACCCATATAGTTTTTTCATGTTTGTCCGTCCGTATGTATGTCCATGAAACTGAAACTAAAAAAAAACATCAAATCTGTAAGTGCGCGGTGTCTATAGATAGGTCTTTAAAAATGATATTGAGGTTCCTAAATCCATTTTTTCTCAAAGTCAATCATAGCAGCAGCAGCAGTTTTTCAGATATAGCGACCGCATATATAACTTTGATTTTCATACAAACTCAATTTCATACAATACAAATAAATAACAAAGTTAATTTTTTGGTGGCGAAAAATTATAGTTTTAAAATGGTTTACTGTGTTACGGAACCCTACGAGTGCGAGATCGACATGCACTTGGCCAGTTTATTATGAATTTATCTTACTTCCAAAATGTATCTAAATTCGTCCAGCCGTTTCAGTGTGAAGTGGTAACAAACATACTAACACCCATATTCGAAAATATTAAAAAAAAACTCATAGTGAACTTCAATCAAGTATTGTCTGTAGTGTATTGATTTGAATAACCCTACACATTCGCAAGCACTAGGAAATCTTTTTTTTAACATCTTTTAAGCTAGCGTTTGACCACTATCTCGCCTGGTGGTAAGCGATGATGTGGAAAATACTCCTAAATGTGCTGCTAGAACATCGTAAGGTTATGGCGGCAGCTTTTCTCCTTCATGGTGGCAAGCTACTTTTTGGTAGCAAGTCAGGTAGATCATCGATATAATATGCTCCTACCACCTGTTAACAAAAACCTGTGTTTGGATTTGAACCGGCACGCTACCTCTCGCTTTGAAGTCAAGCCATGTAACCCTAACGCCAACGGGGCACTCAAAATCAAATAATTATACCTAAGAGGAAACGTGAGGTGCACTTTTCCATACAAATGTATTCCCCCGTTTCCTCCCTGAAAAATGCTTCTAAAGTCCCCGTCACGAGAAGCTATAAATTATGTAAACAAACATATTTTACTAAGTAAACATTTTATACTGCGAGATAATAATAAATTGACCATATTCAATCGACATGAAATATAGACGGGTTATATGAAAGTAACAACCTATTTAATTTAGTCGGATCATATTTTAACGACGCAAAGCGCTATCGTTTGTGTTTCTTGGTACCGGACGCAGGGATTGTAAACTATCGGGACGCCATTTTGAAATAAACGCGTCATTCGAGTTTCGAATGCGTACGAGTTTGTTTCATTGCTTTGCATATATCGCGGATCTCGTTGTTATTGTTAATTTTGTTATTGTTTCGTTATCACTTTTTTATTGTTGTTACTTTAATTGTTACTTAATTATTTATTAAATCTTAAACAAATTCATTTTTTTTGTTGGTCCAAATGTTGTGTACTCCTGAACACTTGTTTACATAATTTATAGCTTCTCGTAACGGGGACTTTAGAGCAAAATTTTTTCCACAAAAAATCAAGTTCTGTAGCTATGCCCGTTATCATTTGCTTTTATTGAACAACCAATTGCAAAAGAAATATAAGCATTCTAATCTCCTCCTTAAGATTTTTGGAAGTGTCATATCACTATTTGCAATTGATTGGTTAAAAAAGAAAATGATAGGGGCGTAGCTACAGCAGACCTTGATTTTTTGTAGAAACAAATTTTGCTCTAGAAGCATTTTCCAAGGAGGAAACGGGGGAATACATTTGCATAGAAAAGTGCACCCCGCGTTCCCTCTTATAATCAAACTCGCATTTGTAATTATAGTGTGACTTATTTATCTTACAATCAAACTCGCATTTGTAATTATAGTGTGACTTATTTATCTTACCAAGTGAGTGCATGATATCTAACGTCATGATTGTAGGTTAGGGTATGCCGCTTGGAAAAGATTGCAACCAGGTGCTGGAGTTGTGTGGGTGGGTGGCTTTAAAGAAATACTCCGTGATTTGTATTAAAGTTGATTTTATTTATCTTGAACTAGCTGTTACCCGCGGCTTCGCCCGCGTTATTTATGTCTTTATGACCATTGAGGTCTAGATCGATGATCTCTTAGGCCAAGTCACCATAGATGACCCTCAAAGTCGAACTCAATATCCTCTATTGTTAAAGTCATTAATCATTTTGGTTAGGTATACGAAGTTGTGCTGTTTAAATGTTTGACTCAACACATCAGTTCCTGAAACATTTCTTACAAAGAAAATAAGGTGAATAGCTGCGCGAGCGTAGCGAGCGTTATTATTGGGCGAGTGAACATTTTTTATAGCTTTTTATAACCCTGACAGTTTAATGACCTAATCATCAAGTCAATATAGATGACTCTTAGGTCGAACTCTATATCGTCTATTGTTAATGTTATTAATCATTACTTGGTACTTGGTAAACCTAACCAAGGTTTACCAAGTTTTTCTGTTTAAGTATTTGAGTCAGTCTAATGTATGAGGCTGTTAAAACACGCTATTATACGCTATGTAGCGTTATTACTGCGCAAGCGAAGTGAGAAACCTTTTTGTGACTTTTTGTGACCCTGAAAGTTTTTAAGACCTACTAAGTCAACACCGATGACCCTAAGGTTAAACTTGATATCCACTTATTTTAAGGTAAAAAATCATTATGATTATTGAAAGTTGTACTGTTCCAATTTATGACTCGTCTTGATGAATGTGGCTATGAAAATACAATAGTTGCTGAAATGTTTCCTACAAAGTAGATATTACAAAAGCTTGCGCGACCGGAGCGAGCGCTAGTACTGCGCGAGCATAGTAAGCGCTATCGCTGCGCGAGCGAAGCGAGCGCGAAAAATTTTTACGACCTTGTATGACCCTGACAGTTTTTATGACCTACTAAGTTAACACTGATGACCCTAAGGTAAAACTTGACATCCACTTATTTTAAGGTAAAACATCATTATGATTATTGAAGGTTGTACTATTTCAATTTATAAACTCGTTTCGATGTATGTTGCTATTAAAATACAAAAAAAAATGCTAAAATATTACCTACAAAGTAGATAAAACAAAGGTTTGCGTGAGCGCAGCGAGCGCGAAAATTTTTACGTCATTACTCAGACAGTTTTTATGTCCTACTAAGTCAACACCGATTACCCCAAGGTTAAACTTGATATCCACTTATTTTAAGGTAAAAATTCATTATGATTATTGAAAGTTGTACTGTTCCAATTTATGACTCGTCTTGATGAATGTGGCTATGAAAATACAAAAGTTGCTGAAACGTTTCCTACAAAGTAAATATTACAAAAGCTTGCGCGACCGGAGCGAGCGCTATTACTGCGCGAGTGTAGTAAGCGCAATCGCTGCGCGAGCGAAGCGAGCGCGAAAAAAATTTACGTCCTTTTATGACCCTGACAGTTTTTATGACCTACTAAGTTAACACTGATGACACAAAGTTTAAACTTGATATCCACTTATTTTAAGGTTAAAAATCATTATGATTATTGAAGGTTGTACTGTTTCAATTTATGGACTCGTTCTGATGCATGTGGCTATTAAAATACAAAAGTTGCTGAAATATTACCTGCAAAGTAGATAAAACAAAGATTTGCGCGAGCGCAGGGAGCGCTATCAATGCGCGAGCGAAGTGAGCGCGAAAATTTTTACGTTTTATGACCCTGACAGTTTTTATAACCTACTTAGTCAACACCGATGACCCTAAGGTTAAATGTGGCTGTTAAAACACGAATGTTTTTGAAATACTTCCCACAAAGCAGATAAAACACGTTGGGCAAGCAAAGCCATCGCGTAAATTTTGATGACTTTTAATGACCCTGACAGTTTTATGGCCTAATTAAGGCACTTATTAAGTTTAGTCATTATCTATGAACCTAAGCTCAAACTTTTATGATTATGCAAACTCTATGTAAAGTTAACAAAAAATATAGGTACCCACACTTAACTGCCGAAAAAAAGTATTCTTTGCCCTTTTATGCCCTATTAAATGTCTGTACAAAATTTCATCTGAATTGGTCAAGCCGTTTGGCCGAAAAGAGGCCACACATTTACAAAATTCCATAATAAAAATATAGATAACCGAAATTTCCACCCAAAAAAAAAGTATTCGTTGCCCTTCTATGTCATTTTGACTGTCCGTGTACAAAATTTTAGCTTAAATGGTTAACCCGTTTGACCGAGAGTAGGCCACACGTTTACAAAGTTCAATTTAAAAATTCTGGACAACTGGACTCGACTGCCAGAAAAAAAGTATCCTATGTGATTCTATGCAATATGAACTGTAATATGTATAAAATTTCAGGCCAATCGGTCAAGCTGTTTAGCTGATAAGAGGCCACACATTCACAAAATTCAATAAAAAATATCTGGACCCCCTGACTCGACAGCCAGAAAAAAAGTATCCCATATCCTATTCTGTCCTATGACATGTATTCATGCAAAATTTCAGGCAAATAGGTCAAGCCGTTTATTCGAGAAGAAGTCTTATATTTACAAAAATCAATTAAAAATATCTGAACCCCCTGACTCGATAGCCAAAAAAAAAGTATCCTATATCCTATTCTACCCTATGAACTGTCTTTATACAACATTTCAGGCAAATCGGTCAAGCCGTTTGACCGTGAAGAAGTCCCAAACAAACAGACAAACAAACAAATAAACAAACTGACTTTCGCATTTATAATATTGGTGTTGATTTCCGGGAAATCGGTCAAGCCGTTTATTCGAGAAGAAGTCTTATATTTACAAAATTCAATTAATATTATCTGGACCCCCTGACTCCGTAGCCAAAAAAAAAATCCTATATCCTATTCTGCCTTATGTTCTATGTTTGTACAAAATTTCAGCCAAATCGGTCAAGCCGTTTGACCGTGAAGAAGTCCCAAACAAACTGACTTTCGCATTTATAATATTGGTGTTGATGATTGGTGTTGATTGCACAGGACAATGAACAGCTTATTACCCGACTGCGCGACGCAAAGGAGAGGTAATGTGTTTATCAGTCTATATATGTATGTATGTATGTTAGTTCCTTTGTGGCACACTAGAGACCAAACGCGTTGGCCGATTTTGATAATTGGCACGTCAATAGATTCGCCATGCTAGCGCGAGTGTCAACGAAAACATAAAAAATTTAAAAATTTAAAATGGCGGATTTCAGACGCCAAAATTTGGGGTTCAAAAAAATTTTTTTTTAAAACCTATCGAGTGGGGTAGCGCATTAAAGGTCTTAAAATGGAGATTCAAAATATATGTATAACAAATAATTTATGATCGTACAAATCGAAAAATAAAACGATTTTACATGCCGCGTTAGTCACTTTCAGTAACAAGTTTGCGGTGCTTATCTCTGAAGTTACTTATCAGATCTCAATAAAATTACAATGAGACAAATCGAAAATCATATTAACTCAAACAAAAAAAGAATTTTCCAAATCGGTTAAGAATTGATCATGGAGTTCTGAGGTAACAAACAACCTCTTCCTTTTGGTATAGTCGTTTAATAGTACAACTGTATAGTAAGTAAGATTAAAAAGCAATACCCTATCTACACACATCAACACTGTCTAGGGATAATTTGTAAAAATTTCTTCAACTCATAAAATACTGGTTGGTTTAAAAATATTTTAATGTAAGCTTATTGTGTAGGTCTCAATGAATGATTCAAAATTTGAATTTGAAAAATAAATTAATAACAAAAGATTTGCGCGGCATAACTGTAGCGAAGTTCGAATGTTTTTATTTACCTAACCTAGTTTTTTTTTGTTTCAAATTAAAGTTTTAATAAAAATCATCGGTTAATTTCGAATTTATGTACCTGTATACATCATGCAGCGGCGCCATTTAACGAGAGACGAGATGTTAGGGGCAGTAAGCATGCTTCAAGCTGGGGCTACTCAACGGAGTATAGCCGAGGAGATTGGAACATGAGAAAACGTGATATCAAGGTTTTGGTCACATTATCGTACCACTGGTGAAGTGGCTGAAAGGCACCTAAGCGGGAAGGGCATAACCACCCAAACACAGGATTGATTTTTGCAAGTGGCCGCGAGAAGACAACTTAATGTGACGGCCATGCAGTTGGTTCAAAGGCTCTAGTCAGAGTACCAGTTGCTTGTCAGTGACCAAATTGTGAGGAGAAGACTGCATGAGGCTAACCTTCATGCTCGCAGGCCGCTTCGTACTCTAGCACTACGCAGAGGAAATCGCGGATGAAGATTAGAGAGGGCTCCAGAACATTTGCTTTAGGAAGATAACCAATGGTCTGTAGTGCTGTTTACCGATGAGTCCCGATTCGGTTTTTATCCTGATTTACGAAGAGTACGTGTATCGCGAGCTCCTGGACGTGAGAAGCGTCTGCAACACCCTCAGGAAGTCCATCCATACCACGGCCGAACAATTATGGTTTGGGCGGGTATTCGTGTTGGTGGAAGAAAATACCTCGTTTGGATCAGAAACACCATGACTGCAGAAAAATACCGAAATCAGGAGCTAGCACCAATAATCTATCCTCATCGAATGCAAATGGGCCAAACTTTCACGCTCATGCACGACAACACTCGTCCGCACACTGCGCGAGTGGTCATCAGACCTAAACCCCATAGAGCACGCGTGGGACATGCTCCAAAGAAGGGTTTAGAGGAATTTTCCTCCAAACGTAGCGACTGAAAAGCAACTTTTTATGCATCTTAGCAGGACCTGGGACAATATCCCGCAGCAGACTTTGATAACTTGATTCGAAGCATGAAAAACCGTTGCAGGACCGTGATTAACGTCATGGGTGGTTTTACAGACTACAAATTTTTCGGGTAACTGCAAAGAACCTAATAATTTCGCTTTACTTTCACTTTTTTCTTAAAAAGAAATTCATCTTTAGGTTTACCATTATTTCACTTTTTGTCTTTATTTCATAAAAAAAATATTTACGCAAAACAAATAACTTTGTTTTATTCCAAAGCATATTCTGATAAATGGGCTCTATAAAAATATATACATGTTGTATGTTAGTTGTAACACGTTTGGAAAAAATTGAGAAAATCAGAATATCCCTAGACAGTGTTGATGTGTGTATTTCACGCATTTCGGTTTTTTGTTCAGATTACGGAAGTTGCCATCCTTTACTTAACTAAAAAGTGTAAAATAAAACATTAAATTAAAAAATCAAAAAACCCGACTGCGCAAAAAGTGAAGTGTTAAAAAACGAACTAAAAAGAAAAAAACAAGTAAGTCTAGTAGTTTAGACTTCTGTTTAGGGATATCAATAAACACATTAATCCCCATTCGTTAAGCTATTAATGTGTCCCGACTGTTAAAGTCTCTACATTCCATATAACAATGTATAATTTATTTTATGAGTGTATCGACCGAGAAAGAATTTAAATGGTATAGTTTTTTGATATCCCTAAACAGAAGTCTAAACTACTAGACTTTCTTGTTTTTTTCTTTTCAGTTCGTTTTTTAACACTTCACTTTTTGCGCAGTCGGGTTTTTTTATTTTTTAATTTAATGTTTTATTTTGTAACAAGAAATGTAATGGCGGTCGCTTGCCTGCTTTATCGACATAATTCTGTATCTGTGCTGCTTTAACAACACACAGTACCCAAGACGATTACACATGTAGACGGTGCACTACCGGCCATAAAGAGATAGACCTTGAACGGATTTTGTCGCTTTCTTTTGTATGGACCACATAATGCATACTATACATTGTAGTGCATATAGCAGGATGTTAGACAAGGGCCGTTTTGATGTACAATTACAAACTTATGTTTAGAGCTTACGGATTAAATTGAACGTGTATAAACATGGTTCAGGTGTTGATCTAAACACCGCTAGTAATGCTTCTACTGGAGAAAGTGAATAAACTGAGGTGCGATGCGCATCTTCTATCATCTCTATAATGGGGAATGATCTAAAAAACATTTTGACCTGAATACACCATCGCCACTCTATTATCGAACTGCTAGGCACATTCAAAAAACCCACCCTCTTATCTTACTCACTTGGTCTCGTACCACTCGTTTTTAAACTCCGACACAAAAAGGAGTGTTATAAGTTTGACGTGTGTATCTATGTGTCTGCCTATGGCATCATAGCGCCCAAACGGATAAAACAATTTTGATTTAGTTTTTTTTTGTTTGATAGGTGTCCTTCATCAAGAGTGTTCTTAGCTTTGTTTCATGAAAATCCGTTCAGCTGTTTAAATATTATCTTTGATAAGACTACAATAGCAACTTTGGTAGTTCTTTAACCCCGGAAGTAAACCAATCAAAATGGCGCTTCTGCGCACTACTTATCTGCCACTCAGAGATGTTGTGTTTAGGCTCATTATAGAATGGTCTCAATGAACATTTATACATATACAAATCAGTCGGGGGTGGTTTTAAATTTTAAATTTAAGTTTTATAACCGATGTCCTGCGTCGCACCTGTAAGATGTGAAATTGCCTTCCCACCACGATTGTCAATTTAAGCTATGGAATGGAGTCTTTTAAAAAGGGTACCTATTAAAAAATTCTTCAAAAGTCGGCAACGTATCATCAGCACTCATAGTATCGTAGGTTTTCATGATGGTGACAGCCAACGGCCAGGCCGTCTGCTTGTTAGCCTACTTTTAATTATTTTTAATATCTTTAGCGTGTGACCACGATCTCGCCTGGTGGTAAGCGATAATGTGGCCGAGAATGGTGAACATGCTAGGCCTAGAATGAGTGCTGTCACAACACCGTAAGGTTTAAGGCGTCAGATTTTCCCTTTGATGGTGGTAAGCTACTTTTTGGTTAGAAGTCAGGACCAGTCAGGACCACTGTTGGAAATAGAAAAGTAAACAAATTGTCATTTTCAGGTCCGCTCTATAAGAAAGGTAAGTCGTACATTCCTAGTCAGTATTGTCACTCTCACTCATAACAATCCAACCGATGATTTGAACCGTGAGCCACAAAATGAATGTAAAATAAAACTGGCCAAGTGCGAGTCAGCATCACGTCTCTTATCGCACACTTAGGGAGGGTTCCGTATCAAGAATCAAAGAAGAATCAAAGCATTTATTCAGTATGTAGGCAGTATAAATATACGCACATATACACGTCAAAATCATAAATCATAAAATAAATCATAACCAATTATCAAGTAAACATAGCAAAAGCAGAATTTAACGCTTTGAATTAGAAAAAAAAAGTAATGAACCATTCAGCTGTCATCCAATCGTTTACGTCAGAATATTTAAAAAAAATTAAAGTAGGTTAAAACCAACCATACATGTAAGTGTGTGTTTCAGTACTTCAGACAATTTTTATATAAAAAAAATAAAAAAGTGAAATAGTGAAACACAACATAGAGAAACGCATACCGATCACAGTACATATCATGATCCAAATGGAACTGATAGTCCGTCTGTCAGCTGCATAATATTGTTTAAATAAAAATAAAAATGGCAAGCCTAGAAAGAAAATCTGCGGACAAAAGGGGAAAACTGAATGGCTGTTGAATCTACCGGTGTTTCGGAAATACTCCCATCAGAGAAGAAACACCAAGAAACTCTATGGGGCTTGTCTTGTCATTTTATCATACGAAACCGAAATACCGATCGATATCGAATACGAATCGTATAATACGAAACATAACAGATTTTCAACCTCATATATTTGATTAATTGATATTACCAAGAATATTTGGTTTGGTCGCGATCTAGAAAGACGGGGCTCGTTTACTAGCGCCATCTATGTCATTTTTCCGAAACTAATTAGATAGATGGCGTTTAAAAACACGTTTTTTGTATGGGGACCCCCTTTAATTTTTAACTTTATTTTGTTTTTAGTATTTGTTGTTCTAGCGGCAACAGAAATACACCATCTGTGAAAATTTCAACTGTCTAACTATCACGGTTAATGAGCTATAGCCTGGTGACAGACGGACAGACAGACAGACAGACGGACGGACAGTGGAGTCTTAGTAATAGGGTCCCGTTTTACCCTTTGGGTACGGAACCCTAAAAAGTGTAAATGCTAGGCTCTACACTACACAACGCGTCGAGTTGTGATGCCTCAACGCAAAGCAGTGAGTTTGCAGTGAACTTAAAGCTTTAAATGGTGGAAATCATCGATATAAATGTAAAAAAAGGGAGATAAGGTACCCCGCTCTCCAATGTGGACCTTATGAATTAAGTTTGCGAACCTAATTTCACCTTAATCACAATCGATCTAGCATTTGTGTAGCACGTACAGAATTACATGTTCAATTATTGCAGATCCATTTAAATAATATTTAGCAACAATGCCTTCCTCTGCTCTTCATGCACATCAAGGTTGACATTAGAAATTCGTATATTCATGTAGTTATTTCTAGTTCCATTATGTTTACGTGGCATAAGAGTGAGTACTGCATTTACCTTTTTATGTCGATGGTGGAAATGTTCCATGTGCGTCCTTGAAGTGCAAAGAAAAAAATCATCAAAGGGTCCAATTCAGTTAGGTGATGTTCATCTAATAAAATGTCTGTAAATGCTAATAAAAAAACAATATTTTTCGAAGGCTTCCACGTCAAATTTCTTTTTAATGGTATTACTGATGTGTCCCCAACCTTAATTACTGAAAACTCAGCCTTGAAGCAGAGATTGAGCGCGTCTGATATTCTGTAGTAGAGCATTGCAGAGGCGCACAGCTTGCATAGTCAAATGCGATGTATGAAACTACAACCAATAGATTTTTATCACGATATCAAATCATAATATTATTATTAAGAACGGTTGTACACTCACGGGTTTTCTTTTTATCGGAATTGCTCCGACCAGTTTCAGACACGTTTGGTGTCCTTCTTCTGGGAGCCACGTCTACCGCAAGCTCCTCGCGCAACGAGCTTCGGCACGTAACAAATCTATTGATATCAAATCACACAAAGCGTCAAAATCCTTCTGGTTCAAGTGTGTGAACACCAATCTCTATTCTGAGTTTTGGTGTTTTTAGAGTTCCGAACCCAAAGGGTACCAACGGAACCTTATTACTGAGACTCCGTCTGTCTGTCTGTCTGTCCGTCCGTCTGTCACCAGGCTGTATCTCATGAACCGTGATAGTTCGACGGTTGAAATTTTGACAGATGACGTATTTCTGTCGTTGTCTGTTCGTCTTCTAACAAAAAACGTGTTTTTTACGATAGCGCCATCTATGAAGCGTTCATAGATGGCGCTATCATAAAAATACACGTTGTTTAGCTTTATCTCGGAATCTGAATCTAAATCTCGGAAACGGCTCCAACGATTTTCATAAAATGTTGTATACAGGGGATTTCTTGGGCGTTATATCGATCTAGATTCATTTTCAGAAAATTTTGTTTTATTCATGTTTTCAATAATTAACTTTATAAATAATCAACTTAAGATATGACTCTTCCCGACATCTATTGGCGAATAGAAGTAGCTTTAGTGTTATTGGTCGTTAAAGCAGGTAGTTTCTCTCAATAAAAAAAAAAGTATTATTATTCGCCAATAGATGTCAGGAAGAGTCATATTTTTTTCTGTTTAAGTGGCAATAATAGTGGCAAAAAATACCGAGCAAATCTCGGTCAACCAGATACTTAATAATATTAATTTCTAACAACTTTGTTAACGTTCACTTAGTTGGTGGTAGAAGTTCGTTAGATATTCGTTAGATGGCGTTCGGGACCCTCCGTGTGCGGGACAAAAGTGTGACTCGCACTTGGCCAGTTTTATTTTTTATATCTTATAGGCTAGAGTTTGACCACTATCTCACCTGTTGGTAAGTGATGTTGCGGTCGAAGATAGTAAGCACGCTAGGCCTGTAACGAATAGAATGGTAACTGGCTCTCAAGGATAGCTGCCGGAACACATTAGATTTTTTGTTTTTTTAATGTTATGGTTGGCAAACAAGCAGACAGCCCGCCTGATCGTAAGCGGTTACCGTGTTATTAGATGTTTGGCGACATTTTTTCCAACTTGAGGGTGGTAGCTGGCCTGACACTAAATAGTGTTCTACCACCATGCGGGGGTTGTTGGTTTTTGGTTTCTTAACGATGTTTTGATGACTTACGGAGCCGAGACGTGGACACTGACAGTGCGACTAGTTCACCAACTCAAAGTCGCTCAGCGAGCTATGGAGAGGGCTATGCTCGGAGTTTCTCTGAAGGATCGAATTCGAAACGAAGTCATCCGTCAGAGAACCAAAGTAATCGACATAGCTCAGAGGATTAGCAAGCTGAAATGGCAGTGGGCCGATCACATCTATCGCAGAACCGATAACCGTTGGGGTAAACGAGTTCTAGAGTGGAGACCACGGCTCGGCAAACGTAGTGTAGGACGCCCTCCAACTAGATGGAGCGATGATATACGCAAGCTGGCTGGCAGCGGTTGGAAACGAATAGCTGAAGATCGAGCTCAGTGGCGTGCCATGGGAGAGGCCTATGTCCAGCAGTGGACGGAAATTGGCTGATAATAATGAACGATGGTTTTCCTTCGCCGGAGGGCCGCTGTGAAAAGCGCACATACATTTTTCGATAGAATTTCGCGATACCTCTGGCATCAAAGCCGACCGTTCTCCCGATAACGCCACCGGGCCCTCAGACGTGTGATCAGATCAGATCAGATGTGATCGAAGGTGTAGCATTCTTGCCTAGAAGATACCTGTTCTCTTTGGACTTGAAGACACCTAAGTTATAGCTACTCGGAAATAAGTCAGCTCGACTTTTCGAATGATGAATGTCCAACCAAAACGTAAAGTGCGAATTATGGCTATCCATACTAATATTATAAAAAAGTAACTGTGTCACTCTGTGTGTTTGTTACCCAATCACGCCTTAACGGACGATCCGATCTTATTGAAATTTAACAAGGAGATCTTTACAGCATGAAGATGAACATAGGCTACTAAATTCTTGGTGTACGTGAACGAAGTCGCGGGTATCAACTATACTAGTATTGATATAAGTACGATAAAGTAATATGGTGGATAAGCGTATTAGTAATTAAAAAAATAATTTTTTGCATGGGCGTAGAGATGATAATTTATTCGAATTCTAATTTAAATATATCAAATCCCAGAATCCCACTAATACTTATTATGATATGATGATATATGAATATCAAAGTCAAGTTGTTTTTAGGGTTCCGTTCCTCAAAAGGTAAAAAAAGGAACCCTTATAAGATTACTTTCTTGTCCGTCTGTCTGTCTGTCTGTCCGTCTATCTGTCCGTGTGTCACCACTGATTTTCTCAGGAACGGGTGGACCTAGCAAGTTGAAATTTATACCTGACACTGAGGTCTATGGTCCCTATTGGGTGTATAAAAATCAAGGTCTTGAGTCAACACAATAAAAAGATATGGGCAAATGTAGATTTTTGTGAAAACTTGTTAGTAGGTACCAAAATGTACCTTAATTTTCAACTTTTTTTATTTTTCGGAATTTTTCCATTACTTGTGCTCTAAGACCTAGTTTGCGCCAGTTAAGGTAGACCTCTGAGTTATATGAGCGCTACTATGATACAATTTAGAGGTCTAGCTTAATTGGTTGGTACGGAAGCCTCGGTGGGCGAGTTCCACTCGACTTAGCCGGTTTTTATTTTTCTTTAATCACGCAATTACGGCTGAACGGATTTGGAATACACAGATTAGTTTATAGTCTGGATTACCACAGAATAATTTTTAATGCGTAAAGCTACCATAATATAATAACACTACACTATAAGATCGTTTAAAAAAACTAAAAGAACCGACTTCAAATGCCGCGTTACAAAGTTTGTGGTGTTTATCTCCATATCTCTGGAGACACTTATCACACCTTGATGAAATTACTATGGTACCTACCACACTAGTGATATCTCCTTTAAAAAAAAAAACGGTTCATAAACAACGAAGTTATCGCCAAAAAAGCATTTAAAAAAAAATATATATAATTCTACTGTGCGTGTGTATGTCACTGAACTCCTCCTAAACGGCTGGACCGATTTAGATTAATTTTAGTGTGTATGTTTGAGTTAGTCCATAGATTTAGTTTAGATTCACAATTGGACCCGATAGGTGGCGCTGCGATCGGGCAAGACAACGTCTGCCGGATCCGCTAGTATATATATATACATATATATACGGTTGAATTGAGAAACATCCTTATTTTGAAGTCGGTTAAAATATTTAGCAATAGCAAGCTCCAGTTTCGACAGACCGAGTTTTGTTGCTGTGTCTATTGAACCACTTGTCACATTACAGGGTTCGCTGGCATTCCGAGGAGTTTCCTCTGTCAGCAACAATTGCAACAGATAAATCAGATGAGTCTACCATCACCTACCGACACTGCAGGTACGAACAAACAAACAGGCATCGAATTATTATCACTTATTTTGGACTGTGCCATAGATAAACACTTTTTGTTATCTTATCGGCTTGCGTTTTACCTCTGTCTCGCCTGGTGGTAAGCGATGATGTGGTTGAAGATGGTGAACACGCTACGAATACTCTGATTATCAAGGGCTGTGTGCTGCTGGAACACCGTAAGGTAATGGCGGCAGATTTTCTCTTCGATGGTGGTAAGATATTTTTTGATCGCAAGTCAGGCGGAACATCGACATAGTATAATATCGACTTATAACACCTGTGCACTCTATCTAGAATCAGTAAAACTGGCTCTTAAGGGCCAGTATCACCAGTTCTTTATAGCGCTAATAGGAAGAAATCGGACAGATTTTTGACAGCTTTTATATGGCGTCATGTGTCAGTGTCAGATAACTAAGTGTTTTAAACTCATATTTGGACTGGAGTCGTTAATACTGGCCTTAAGTACATTATACACCCAAGATCTCACGAATAAGTATCTTCTAGGCAAGCGTGATACATCTTGAACCACTTCGTCACATAACATCAGGTGAGATAGTGGTCAATAGCTTTCCTATTGAGCTTAAAAAAAGTTTTACTTCCATATACATTATACTCAACTCATTAGCTCAACGGATTAGCAAACTGTGCAAGTGTCATATCTGCCGCAGGACTGATAACCGTTGGGGTAGACTTGTCGTAGAGTGGAGACCGCGAATCGGCAAACGTAGCGTAGGACGTCCTGTGACCAGGTGGAGCGACGACATACGCAAAGCGGTGGGCAGTGACTGGAAGAGAAGAGCCGAAGATCGGGCTCAGTGGCGCATCTTGGGAGAGGCCTACGTCCAGCAGTGGACTGACACCGGCTGATGATGATGATACATTAAACAATGTACTATTTTATACACGTCAAAATCATAAATCATAAAATAAATCATAACCAATTATCAAGTAAACATAGCAAAAGCAGAATTTTAACGCTAAAAAAAAGTGAAATAGTGAAAAACAACTTAAAGAAACGCATACCGATCACAGCACATATCATGATCCGATCATATCATTTGATCATTCATTAGGTGGTACGAAGTTCGCCGGGCCAGCTAGTATTTTATATTTTAAACGCCCTCTATTGTAGTTCGGCGTAACTACGAAGTAGTATTCGCAAAAGTTCAACAGATGGTGTTGTACAAAAAAATAATTCGTGATGTTGAGAAATAAATTGAATGAACTTTAATATAAAATAATTAATTTTAAAAATTATTTTACTATTAGAAAGCTACATAATCAGCGAGTAACATAGGCTATATTTTATCCCGGTATTCTCACGAGTACGATAACTACGCGGGTGAAACTGCGAGGCCCTACTAGTTTTTTTTATAATTGCAGGTCAAAACCAATCCTCGGGCCCAGTATGGGAAGCCGTAGTGCCTAAAGTGAGATCGGATCGATGGATCACGGTGCAAGAGCCCGCACAGACACAAGAAGAGCCCGAGCCGCAGCCACCTGGGGCTATACTTGGTTCGGTTCCACAACCCAGGCCTGAAATGTTGGCGAATGCATACAACAATGTTGATGATAATATGGAACCATTGGTACAGCAGTATTCACCCTCGGATGATTATGCTGATGCGCCGATATTTGAAGATTTGGATGGTAAATTCTCAAATACAAACTTAATATATTTATTCTATATGTTGGCAGTATCAATATAAGCACTTATACAAGTCAAAAATCTTAAAACCATGGATGTACTATTTAAGGATCGTGCATCGCAGATATTTTTACAAATTCAATTTAATCAGTATGCTCTGAACATAAGGTTGTAATTGCTTTGTACATCAAAACGGCCCAAACGAAAGGAACCTTAAAGGGATTGTCTCCTTGTCTAAATATATGTACCTACTATACAGGGTTGTTGGTAATTCGACGTATTCCCGGCAGGAGTATATAGGAGGCCTAAAATGCGACATATTTACGCCGATGCTCAAGGTTCTGATGCTTATTTTTCAACCGTCTTCCATAAAGGAGGAGGTTCTCAATACGCCCGTATGTTTTTTTTTTGTTACGCGATTACTACGTCCATTATGATGAACCGATTTGAATGATTCTTTTTTTAATCGGTAGGGTTCGTTTCCGAGGTAGTCCCATTGTAATTTCATCGAGATCTGATGAGTATCTCCAGAGATATGACGATAAACGTCTCAAACTTGCTACTGAAACTGGCTCGCGCGGCATGGAAGTCGGTTGTTTTAGTTTTTAAACTATCTTAAATATTGTATACAATTAATGTCACGCAATTACTCCGTCAATTGTGAACCGATTCGAATGTTTTTTTAAATCGGCAGGGTACATTTCCAAGGTGGTCCCATTGCAATTTAAACGAGATCTGATAAGTATCTCCGGATGTATGGAGATAAACACCTCGAACTTGTACTGAAAATGACTAGTGGTTTTTAGGGTTCCATGCCTTTAAAGGAAAAAAGCAACCCTTACAGGATCACTGTATTGTCTGTCTGTCCGTTTGTCCGTCTGTCAAGACCCATTATCTCCGGTATGCGTCGAGGTATCAAGTGGAATCTTCTACTAAATGCTTGGGTCTACGGTATCTTTTGGCTTATAATTTGTACTTATAATTTGTAAATCCTGTCCATCCGAAGGTTGTCTGGTAGAGATCGTGCTAAGCGATAAGACCGCCCATTGTACTACCGATTTCTTATGTATTTTCTGTTACTTTTGTTTTTTCTTGGTGTGCAATAAAGTATTATTCATTCATTTATTCATTTAAATAAAACAGACGTTCCAGATGAACTCCAAGATGATGATCAGAGCAACTCCGTAGAGCCGGGATCCAAACGGCTGAGCGCGTTCAAGAGATTGGGACCTCTCACACAACCTAAGAAACCGAAATTGACTATCAACTTGCTTCTCAATAAGGAACAGGCTGTGAGGTAAGATTAATTTGTTTTTGGGAGGGGGCGTGTTCTGAGATATATATTTTTTTTAAAGCATACGACATCGCTGGCCTTGAAGCAAACTAAAGCGATGATGTGGCCGGGGATGCTACACGCTAGGCCTAGAATAGGCGTGACGAAAGATTTGAAATCCTCTTCCGTAATGTGGGAACACATTTACAATTCACGAAAAAACCTTTATTTCGGTAACTAACTTAAGTTTAACGAAGTTTAAGGTATTTTTTCTAAGGTTTTTCAATAGTGCGCGAAAACAGCTCACATGTGTGTCACGCATACATTAATGACATACTTAACGTAGTAACTGTTGTATAATCTGTGACAATGAATCCACATGGGTTTTCCAAAATTTAATAACATTTTCAAGAAAACCTCATAAGAGGACATAGGCGTGACGTCATGCGCTGTGATTGGTGTTTCAATCAAAATGGCCGGTTGCAGTATTTTAATGTTTTATTTTATTGAAAATCTTAATAATCTCAATTTTTATATAAAACTAAACTAGTGTTTTAAATTGTTTTAATATGTATTTTCCCCTAAAATCATCAAATCATCGATTTTTTGATACTGTCGTCATGCTTATTGACTTAAGTTTACTCCTTAAGAAACGATTTTCATATGTAGCCCGCGGTATGAAAATTTTATGTGAAGTGAAATCGAGCGGTAACTAAAAGTGAGGCGTGAAATTCCTTTGCGCAACGTACTTTACGCACCTTTCACTTCAAGATTATGTATGAGTATATATAATACAAAGTATAATGGAGTTTACTCCTTTAGAAACGATTTGCATATTTAGCCCCCTTGACCTTCCTTGACCTTGACCTTGACCACAATAAAAAGAGTAAACTCCAGACGTGCATCGGAGCTGGCACACGTACACTTTTTAATACGCTTTTATTAGCTTCAGACGTATGTATGTTAGTATGTAACGGAATCTTTGAACATGATTTTAACCCCCTTCAAAACGTCGGATTAACTCGAAATTTGGCATACTTATTAAGGACCGATGACAATAAATAAATAAATAAAAAAATTAAAAAAAATTCGACTATAAAATGAAAAATAAATAATAGTTTAAAAAATTACGCTTTTATAGAAAATCCAACTAAAAAATAGAAAATAAATCTTAATAAATTTGAATTAAAAATAGTGTAAGAAAAAATGATTTTATTGTAAAAAAAAGCGTGGGGTGCTTTTCAGGATATTATCAAAATAACCCTTCTAGTCATATCTGTTCATAAAATATTTGGAAGTATTGATATCATGCACCCACGGCTTTTTTTTTTACAATAAAATCATTTTTTCTTACACTATTTTTAATTCAAATTTATTAAAATTTATTTTCTATTTTTTAGTTGGATTTTCTATAAAAGCGTATTTTTTTAGATTTTTTAAACTATTATTCATTTATTTTATTTTTTTATTCTGGATAGTCAAACGTTTGGTCAACTTCTCACCTGATGTGAACGTGTAGGTAAATTTGACGAATGTGATAACGTTATACGATCGTGCCTCTCTATCGCTTGTTCCGCGCTCTCGCTTGCACGCGCGGCTCAGGCGGAACGTGACAATGAGTCATGCTTTTTCGTGCGTGCAGCCGGCGTTAATCGATTTATAAGACGTTATCACGTCATAAAAAAACTATAAGCATCCGGCAAAATTGGCCCTAAATCTTTTTATATTATTTTCTTCCAGGGAAGTAGTGGATAAAACTGAAGTGGTAGATAAGCCTGAAGTGGTGGATGAAGAAAAGTACACCCCGGTGCACTTGAAGCCGGACATTCAGACCAGCGTAGACGATACCGTCATGAAGTATCTCGTTAGTTGGCCGTGGAAGAAGAACCCGGCTATACGACGCCCCGGATTTTTAAAGCATTACAAGGTAAGTAAGCAAGAGACTCCAGAGTCTCGCGCATCGCCGCAAAGTTGCTTGTTTATCGGTTACATTTTGGAGAGTGTGCTATGGAACTGCATAATTTGATTCCACCATCCCCATTTTACTATCGGACATCCAGAGACACTAAAAGGCGCCACCGATTTATGGTGGATATACCATCTACCCGAACAAAGCGATTTGCATCTTCGTTCATCATGCGAACCGCCAGGGAATGGAATGCTCTACCTGAGTCTGTGTTTCCGGCTAAATACATGGGGATATAATATATGGGGGTCTTCAAATCGCAAGTGAATTGGTATCTTTTGAGTAAGCGCGCTCCATCATCGACCGCATCATCACTTAACATCAGGTGAGGTAGTGATCAAGTGCTACCCAGTTCTATGTAAAAAAAGGTATTTTAAAAAAGTTTATTTTTATATCATTGTGGCAAGCGTTTGACCACTATCTCACCTCCTGGTAAGTGATGATACGGTCGAGGATGGTAGCACGCTAGGCCTAGAATGGGAACTGGCTCTCAAGGATAGCTGCCGGAACACATCAGATGTTTGGCGACAGATTTTCTAACTTGAGGGTGGTAGCTGGCCAGGCGGACACTAGACAGTGTCCTACTACTAGTGTGTATTTTAGGGTGAAGTGTTTATTTGATCAAGCAAGTCGAAAATACATAAATTACAATTGAAAATTTGGTTTGTAGAAATAATCGCTTATTTTTATTCTTTACGTACAAAGATGCATGCGCATCACACAATTGTGGGAATCAAAGAAAAAGAGATCTATATATATATACGGTAACAGGTAACAGGACAAGCACGACGCTCGCCTGATGGTAAGCGATGACGTCTACCTATAACAGATACAGCGGCATGCAAAATTCTGATCTGCCAGAATTCACTGCACTGCGCCTGTTACCTTGAGACATAAAGATGTTGAGTCTCACATGCGCTGTAATTTCACTGGACATCTTGCCATTTTAACCGAAAATTATTCCTATTTCACGGCTGGCAATTAATTAGCAAAGTGGTGGTACCGCCGCAGGCGGACTAGCAGAAGTCCTACCACTACAAATACATATAATATTCATATATTTATTGAACAATGTTACTTCAATCTAATAAAGCACTGCATTGTGGTAGGCACTGTCTAGTGTACGCCAGGCTAGCTACTAAAAACTATGTGAATGGTAAATAAACGGGTCAAGTGCGAGTTGGACCCGCAGACGTAGAGTTCCGTACCACTATACAATATTTCACACATTGGTAGCGAAGCGAAACGAAACTAATCACGTTCAGCTTGCAATATGCATGGCTGGCTTTGATTAGCTCTGCAGTTCGCGATGTGAATGTATGAAAAGACGCGTTAGCGATAGGAGTGAAAAGAAACTAAAAAGAACCTTCGCTTTGCTCCCAATGTGGCCTGCACTTTAAAGCTTGCTTCGCTTCGGTCTGTATTAGTTTGTTTATTTTTATTTGTTTTATTTTCAGAATTTGAGTCAATTGGAGCCTGAGCAAGTAGAAGAACTTTACGACAACGATAAATGTTATTATATGATCCAGGTATATATGTTGCATTCGTTTATATCTATATCTAGTGGCTCTTAGCTATAGATAGATAGAGCTAGCTTAAGGCCACTATATTTCAGCGCAGTAAATACCTCCGTCCCAGTGACGGATATTCCAATCGCGTAGCGGGTAACTGTCAGCCAGCTAGCAAAAGTGACACAGGTCCTACCTCGAAGACGCCTCGCAGGCTACTGAAATGAGGCGCGCTGGCCGCTTTGTTATATATTATTGTGTTAAAAAAATAAGAACCATTTTGAAATAAACTGTCCATTAAATTTCCTTTTAAACTTCTTTACCTATTTTTTGGCATATTTTTTGAGAGTCAGAATTTAATGTAGTTTCAGTAATACCCAAAAAATGATTTAAATTTCTTTATTTCGTATTTTTTTATGATCGAGTGAAGTCGTAAATATCGTGCTTTGAACCATTAAATAATCAAGAATGTTTCTTGAAATACATCATACATTTTTATCTCTTGAAAAGAAATAATATTTCATTGTTTGCTGTTGAATCAAAAAATTACGATTAATAATATTTAAGCCTTAAAACTGAATAACACAACCCTGTCCCCTTGAATTTGACTTTTTGTCCGACAACTTTTTCATCCGAAGAAATATCGTCGGACAAAAAGTTTGACAAAAAAGTATTGTGACATTTTCTAAATTCCTGAAATATGATTTTGAATAGACGCCATATAAAAATTGTCAAAAATCTGTCAGATAAGTTCCTAATAGATCTTTCTGGAACTGGTAAAACGGGCCGTTCTTATAAAAAGAATTAATTGTTACAAGCTTTTATTTAACTTGCAATGTATGTATGTATGTATGTAAATATGTATGTTCGGGTTGCATCTTGGAAGCTAAATTAGACCCACTTTCCGATGTTCGATTGGACTCAAATTTGGTGTACTTATGTATCTTCGGTGACAATACAATGATATGGTACCATAGAGCTGGTCTGATGATGGAGACGGAAGGTGGCCACGGCATATCTGTGATAAAACAACATAACCCCACCAAGTTTGGGCTCGATTGATTTGTCTTGAAGAGAACTTTACGCCTAGATGATATCCAGGGTCTGATGATGAAGCTGGAAGGTGGCCACGGCATCTCTGTGATAAATCAACATAACTACCGAGTTTGGGCTCGATTGATTCGTCTTGAAGAGAACTTTTCACCTAGATGATATCCAGGGTCTGATGATGAAGCCGGAAGGTGGCCACAGCATCTCTGTGATAAAACAACATAACCCCACCAAGTTTGGGCTCGATTGATTTGTCTTGAAGAGAACTTTACGCCTAGATGATATCCAGGGTCTGATGATGAAGCTGGAAGGTGGCCACGGCATCGGGCCATGTCACCCACGTCCGTAGGAGAGTACCCTGAAACGAGAATCCCAACACGTGGTCCCTGGGTGGTGCAAATTAGGTGACACGGTGGGAGGCTAATGCCGCGGCTTGTGACCACCCACCGGCCAAAGCCATACCGCCAAGCGATTCAGTTTTACGGTATGATGGCCGGTGTAGCCATATTGGAAGACGGGTCAGAACAGTTGCGCTCCTGCTAAAAACCGTATTGACGCCTACTGACGATGCCACATCGGGAGACCAGTCGCGGAGGGTAGCGGGATCCGAGGCACGGTGCACCGCTGGCCGACCGCAGTTAGTAGGGGCCCAAGTAGCGTGCCAGCCACACGCGAAAGGCTGCCCCGCCAACTGACGAAAAATCCCGGGATGCGCCATGGTGCCGGTTGGCGACCGGACGAGAGGGCTTGAGTGAGGTGGCGGACGCCGCTCAACACAAATACCCTTCTGCCCAATTAGTGGTACTGGGGGACTTTAATGCCCACCACCAGGAGTGGCTTTACCCACACCAGTGCACCAACCACGCTGGGAGAGAGACGCGAAAGCTTGCCTTAGCGTTAAATCTCACCCAGCTGGTCCAAGAGGCAACGCGGGTTCCTGATGTTGACGGCCATACAGCCAATTGCTTGGACCTTCTGCTGACAACTGATCCAGACCGTTACTCAGTGTCGGTATCATCACCGTTAGGTAGCTCCGACCACTGTCTGGTGAAATCTGTATCTGTGTACTCACCGCCCGATCCCAGCCCTAGAGGCACCCGGCGGGTATGGCGATACAAGTCGGCAGATTGGGATGAGATGCGGTCTTTCTTTGCATCTTATCCTTGGCGACCTGTTTGCTTTTCTTCTGAAAATCCTTCGGTATGTGCGGATGCTGTGACGGATGTGCTACGTCAAGGAATGGAATACTATATTCCTTTCTCTGATGTAGCGATGTCAGGCAAAACTCAACCTTGGTTCGGGGCTTAATGTAGACGTGCTGAAGCACTGAAACATGAAGCATACCTGGCCTGGGTTGATGCTCGTAACCGCAAAACCAAGGATATGTCAGCTAAGAAGAAAGCCTTCAACAAAGCTGCCAAGTCTTGCAAGAAGGCTTTACGGAAGGCTCGGTTTGACCATATAGGCCGGATAGGGAACAAATAATAATAAAGAGAAAGCAAATTTGTTTGCTTCTCTGTTTGCGGAATCCTCACGTCTAGACACTGCCGGTGAGACACCTCCGAGTCTACCTAGATGCGTGACACAAATGTCGGATATACGCATCCGTCAGACTGAGGTTCGTAAAACACTGCAAAATCTAGACGTGAATAAAGCCAGTGGACCAAATGGTATTCCAGCTATAGTCCTGAGGACCTGTGCGCCTGAACTTGCTCCTGTTTTGACACGCCTCTTTCGTCTCTCCATGACATCTGGTCAAGTGCCGAAATCATGGAAGCTTGCTAACTTGCAACCTGTGCCCAAAAAAGGCAGTCGTGCTGACCCTGCCAACTATAGGCCAATTTCAGTCACTTCCATACTCTGTAAGACTATGGAACGTGTACTGAATAACCGGCTCCTAGCATACCTAGAAGCAAACGATCTCCTCAGTGATCGACAATACGGGTTTCGCCGAAATCGGTCCACTGGGGATCTTCTAGCGTATGCCACGCACATTTGGAGTAAGGCTATAGATGATCATGGGGAAGCGCTTGCGGTTTCCCTCGATATCTCAAAAGCCTTTGACAGGGTTTGGCACGATAGCCTTATAAGCAAGCTTCCATCCTACGGACTGCCCACTGGTTTGTGTGTCTGGATTTCGGATTTTCTGAGGGATCGGTCAATAAGGGTAGTCATTGATGGCTGCTCTTCTGACCAATTGGCAATTCATGCCGGGGTCCCTCAGGGATCGGTGCTCTCTGCAACCCTTTTCCTGCTGCATATCAACGATCTGCTTAAGCCGATCTTTGGGTATGCAGACGACAGCACCGTTGTAGAGAGCTACACATCAAGTGCATGGACCAGTGCGGCTGAAATACAGTGTTTCAGAGAGGCGATGGTCGAGCGCATGAACTTGTCCTTACAGGGTGTCTCCGAATGGGGTGATGCCAACCTGGTCAAATTTAATGCTGCTAAGACCCAGGCGTGTCTGTTCTCCGCCAAACGGAGTCCATTCCATCTGACTCCTACTTCCCGAGATGTATCCGTGCCGATAACTAACCACCTTGAGCTTCTTGGCATTTCTTTAACACCCACACTCAACTTTGGGTCCTATATTGAGTCCAAGGCCCAGTTGGCTTCGAAAAAGCTCGGTATTCTGGCCAAGGTGAGACAGTATTTCACACCGGGACAGCTGCTCAATTTGTATCAAGCACAAGTCCGATCGTGCATGGAGTACTGTTCTCACCTCTGGGATGGCTCAACCAAATACCAACTGGAGGCGCTGGAAATAATTGAGAGGAAAGCCAAGAAACTCATCAATGACGACAAACTTGTTGGTAAAAGGCTCCAGAGCCTAGAGCATCGCCGCAAAGTCGCAAGTTTATCGGTTTTTTATCGGATACATTTCGGAGAGTGTGCCATCCAATTGCACGAATTAGTCCCACCATCCCCCTTTTTCTATCGGACAACCAGACGTACCGATGTGCGCCATCGATTTACGGTGGACATTCCATCTACCCGCACAAAACGTTTCGGTTCATCATTTATCATACGTGCTGCCAAGGAATGGAATTCCTTGCCGGTGTCTGTGTTTCCCAGTAACTGTAACCCGGGGGTCTTCAAATCGCGAGTGAACAGGTATCTTCTAGGTAAGGGTGCTACATCGTCAATCGCATCGTCACTTAACATCAGGTGAGGTAGTGGTCAAACGCTTACTTATCTAATACTATAAGAATCTTTGTCCTGACATACTGACTGACTCACTGACTCACTGACTCACTGACAGACAACGCACAGCCTAAACCGCTGGTCGTAGAGACTTGAAATTTGGAGGGTATATTTGTCTTAGTACGTAAGGGTGTACTAAGAAAGGATTTTCCAAAATTCACCCCTTAAGGGGATGAAATGGGGGTTCAAAGTTTGTATGGAGAAACAAGATTAGATCGTCTTTTCTATCCGAAACTTCACATAAGTGCTTCAGTAAAAAAATAAGTAAAGACGTGTTTCAGGTTTTTTTGGAATTCCACCCCTAAGAGGGTGAAATGGGGTAATAAAGTGTAAAATCAATATTGTTTCGGATTGCGCTGAAATTTGGCATGCAAATAGTTATTACGACGTTAGTTCCCACTGAGAAAGGATTTTCTAAAATTAACCCTCGAAGGGGATGAAACGGGGGTTCAAAGTTTGTATGGAGAAACAAGATTAGATAGTCTTTTCAATCTGAAACTCCACACAAGTGCTTCCGTAAAAAAATAAGTAAACACGTGTTTCAGGTTTTTTTTTAATTCCACCCCTAAGAGGGTGAAATTGGGTAATAAAGTGTGAAAATCAATATTGTTTCGGATTGCGCTGAAATTTGGCATGCAGATAGTTATAACGACGTTAATTCCCTCTAAGAAAGGATTTTCCAAAATTAACCCTCGAAGAGGATGAAACGGGGGTTCAAAGTTTGTATGGAGAAACAAGATTAGATAGTCTTCTCTATCTGAAACTTCACACAAGTGCTTCAGTACAAAAATAAGTAAACACGTGTTTCAGGTTTTTTTGTAATTCCACCCTAAAGAGGGTGAAATGGGGTAATAAAGTGTAAAAATCAATATTGTTTCGGATTGCGCTGAAATTTGGCATGCAGATAGTTATTAAGACGTTAGTTCTCTCTGAGAAAGGATTTTCCAAATTAACCCTCGCAGGTGATGAAACGGAGGTTCAAAGTTTGTATGGAGAAACAAGATTAGATAGTCTTTTCTATCCGAAACTCCACACAAGTACTTCAGTAAAAAAATAAGTAAATACGTGTTTCAGGTTTTTTTGAAATTCCACACCTGAGAGGGTGAAATGGGGTAATAAAGTGTGAAAATCTATATTATTTCGGATTGCGCTGAAATTTGGCACGCAGATAGTTATTAAGACGTTAGTTCCCTCTGAGAAAGGATTTTCCAAATTAACCCTCGCAGGGGATGAAACGGGGGTTCAAAGTTTGTATGGAGAAACAAGATTAGATAGTCTTTTCTATCCGAAACTCCACACAAGTGCTTCAGTAAAAAAATATGTAAATACGTGTTTCAGGTTTTTTTGAAATTCCACCCTTAAGAGGGTGAAATGGGGTAATAAAGTGTAAAATCAATATTGTTTCGGATTACGCTGAAATTTGGCATGCAGATAGTTATTACAACGTTAGATCCCTCTTTGAAAGGATTTCCCAAAATTAACCCTCGAAGGGGATGAAACGGGGGTTGAAAGTTTGTATGGAGAAACAAGATTAGATAGTCTTTTCTATCCGAAACTTCACACAAGTGCTTCAGTACAAAAATAAGTAAACACGTGTTTCAGGTTTTTTTGTAATTCCACCCCTAAGAGGGTGAAATGGGGTAATAAAGTGTAAAAATCAATATTGTTTCGGATTGCGCTGATATTTGGCATGCAGATAGTTATTAATTACGACGTTAGTTCCCTCTGAGATAGGTTTTGCAAAATTCATCCCTGAAGAGGATGAAACGAGGGTTCAAAGTTTGTATGGAGAAACAAGAATTGATTGTCTCTTATATTCGAAACTTTACACAAGTAGTTTAGTAAATAAATGAGTAAATACGTGTTTCAGGCTTTTTGAAATTCTATTCCTAAAAGGGTGAAGTGGAGTAACAATGTCTGAAATCAATATTGTTTCGGATTGCGCTGATATTTTGCATCCAGATAGAAATTTTGACGTAGGTATCCGCTGAGAAAGGATTTTTCAAAATTCACTCTTCAAGGGATGAAGCGGGGGTTCAAATTTTGGATAGTCATTTTATTCGACATTTCACACAAGTACTTCTGTAAATAAATAAGTAAATACGAGTTTCAGACTTTTTCAAAATGCCACCCTAAAAGAGTGAACTGAGGTAAAAAAGTCTGAAAATCAATATAGTTTCGGATTGCGCTTTATTGGGTTTTTCGGGTTTTAAAAATATGAATCCTGATTTGTCTTAGTCACGCGATAACATGAAAACAGGTGAACCAATTTGGCTAATTTTTATTTGATGTCTTTAATGATAGAATCGTTTTTACAAAAGAAAAGTTTTAAGTAAATAAAAGGAGTTTTTAACGCGGGCGTAGCCGCGGGGGACTTCTAGTCCAGTATAAAAAAAAAATAAAAGCTGGAAGGTGGCCACGGCACCTCTGTGATAAATCAACGTAACTCTACCGAGTTTGGGCTCGATTGATTCGTCTTGAGGAGCACTTTACACTTAAATGATAGCCAGGATCTGATGATGAAGCTGTAAGGTGGCCATGGCATTTCTGTTATAAAGCAACATATCCCCACCGAGTCGATTGATTTTCCTTGAAGAGCACTTTACCCATAATCACATCAAATATCCGTGAAATATTTTAAAACATCATGCCTTCTCTTAAATACTTAGGTAGTAGGTAGGTAGTCGGTATCTATACATACCTACTAAAAAGTTAAAAATAAATTATAGGTGAAAAATATTTTTAAAAACAAGCTTTTATCTGGGACAATGAACTAAAATGTTACAAATAAATTCTAGTAAGTATTTGGCGTGTAGGTACTTACCTATATTTTTAAAAGCTTGAGGCACTGAAGTATAGTAATTACCTAGCCTGAAAAATGGGTAGTGCTTCAAGCTTTTAAGAATATAGGTAAGTACCTACACGCCAAATACTTACTAGAATTTATTTTTAACATTTTAGTTCATTGACCCAGATAAAAGCTTGTTTTTAAAAATATTTTTTACCTATAATTTATTTACTTATAGGTCACAGGATATCCAGCAGCTTGGAATAAAGAAGATGTCTTAGATGCAATATTGGAAGCACTCAAAGGGAAATCTTTTATACCCTGCTTTATTCAGGTGAGTGATTATTGTGGGCTAATGGTACTTACCCACTCAATGAGACATTTTTATCTTTGGAAATATTTCCACTACAGTCGCTAGGTGGCTTACGATGCGAACTCACTGAGATGTCACTGTCAAAAACGTCAAAGCGAATCTTTGTAAATAACGTAATAAGATATGCTTTTTTAGAGTTTTTTTAGTATGACAGTAACAGATAACTGTGTTCATTTTTAACCGACTTCACTAAAAAGAGTAGATTTCCAATTAGTCTGTATTTTTTTATGTTTTTTACATCAGAACTCCGTCATTTTAGAGATGGTATGCTTCACATTTGGTCCCATTGTAATTTTATCGAAATCTGATAAGTATCTCCAGAGATATGGAGATTATCATCATCATCATCTCCCTACCCTTATCCCACTTAAGTAGGGTCGGTGCAACATGTCATTCTCCAGAGATATGTACATAGAGGGTCAGCTCAGACCGCGACGCGGCGCGCACCTATTAAGAGAGTGATACAAAAAAGAACTTTATTTCCTACACAAAATGATACACATTTCATTTAGTTAGTTCGGCGGCTTTAGGCTGCGCCGCATGGAGCAGCGGAACTCCGCGTGATAAACAATTGTTTTTTTTTTATAATTGCACCACACGATTAGTGTATTTAGCCAGTGTGAAGTATTGAAATTCTTCAAGTTTTTGAGAATTCAAATCATAAAGATGGGTCAAAGTCACATTTCAAGTCAAGTTGAAGTCAGTCTAGTCTAAATTAATACCCTCAGTAAAAATGTGGACCTTAGAAGTGGACTGAAGATTGTCAGTGGAATTTTGGTGAGAAAGCAAATAGCGTGTTTTTTAACGTTGTGCTGTTTCTCTATACTCGCACACATTCACCGGCACTTGTGGTTAATAATCCACATTTATTACACATTAACTCGCGGAAGAACACAAGTTTTAGGAAAAAATACAATGGGATCACATACACTTTTCCACGTTCCCGCCAAAAAACCAATTGAACTTTATTAACTACACAATAAGATACACATTGTATTGAGATAATTTGGTGGCGTCGCGCGTTTTGCTGCGCCGCTTCTCGGTGCGCCACGCGAAACCAAAAGCATCGTCACGTCGCGTCGCTTTGACCCAAACACCTCAAACCTTAGTTTTAAAATGGCATGTTTGCAGCATTACATTGGTCGTCTACGGGAAGTATAAGGCTATGTTCACATGTAACGCGCGTTAACGCGCGTCAACGCGCGATCAAATTTGAAGAGAGTTCAGATGATGAGCGCTAATGCGCGTTGCGAGAGTACTCGTCAGTCTAGTTCGGTAGAATTAGTTCGCGATTGTCTGCGTCTAGAAACTTTTTCTCTGAGCGCCGCGTTGACGCTCGCTGACGCGCGTTAACGCGCGCGCATGTGAACGGTTGCTAGGTATATATTAGGATGTCTAAGCGCGCGATTTGAAAACGCGCGTCACAATTCAGCCATCTGAACATAGCCTGAATGCTGCATTTTAAGTCGATTTTTTTCGTTTTGTCAACGTTCCCAGGAACGTAGGAATTAACTTGTTATTAAAATAATCGCCTTATTAACAAGCTAATGTGTAATTTGCGCCGGATAAATCGCGTGAAATGAAATTCGCTATTATTTGCTAAAATACTATAATTTTCGAAGTGACGTGAAGGATGTCATTGCGATTTTTACTCACCTATTAAAATTAATTGCTTATAGCTTAAAACTGAATAACACACCGCTGACCCCTAGAGTTTGACTCTTTGTTAGACAACTTTTTCATCCGATGAAAAACTAGTCGCCCAAAAAAAATTTTAACAAAAAAGTATTTTGACATTTTTGAATATTTTCCGAAACGGCTGAAATATGATTTCGATGATGATTAGGGTTTGGGCCCCGGGACTTCGAGACGAGACACGAGACGTTTTCGTAATTTTAGTTGTCTCGAGTCCACGGACTTTTGGGTTGAGACTCGAGACGAGACAAGATTGGCGAAATTGTTATATAATCATTTTTATTTTCAAATAATTGAAGAAGCCTAGCGCCATCTGTTAGTTAAATGAATTATTACTTGGTCTACTATGTAACTACAGGGCTGCGTTCACGTCCTCTGGTGGCAGTTGTTTGGTTGTTTTGCAACACGCTCGAAGGTTTGGAACGACCGCGGGTGTTTTTCACTTAAATAATTGTGACTAACATTTTGCACAGTTTCAAATTTCGAGGTTATCTATAAAAATATATATATAAAAGAAAGTCGTGTTAGTTACTACACTTATAACTCCAGAACCGCTGGACCAATTTTTATGATTTTTGTATTTATGGAATTGTCTTTGTCAGGAATAGGATAATAAGTATTAAAAACAATGAATAATTGACCTGAAAAAATATATAAGACAAATTATTTTGCCAAAATGTTCCTGGGTTAAAAAACTGCCAATCATTTGATGTTCAATTGTTTATCCCGTCGATACGGTAAACCGCAAATTAATAAGGGTCACCGCTCCACACGATTAGTGTATTTAGCCAGTGTCAAGTGTAAAAATTCTTCCCATGTGTGGAGAGCATTACAATATTCGGATTACCGCGTTATTTTTTTTTCGTATAATTATGGCTGCATACGTTTAGTGTAATTATTTAGCCAGTGTCAAGTATAAAAAATCTTTAAGTTTTTGTGCATTCAAGTCATGTAGATTTTAAAAATGTCTAATACTGTTAGTAATGACAATTGTTTGACATATTTATTGACTGTCAAATATGAGTGCGTTCAAAAATGTATGCTTATAAGCAACTTAAAAACGTTTATATTTCCAAAAACAATTTCTAAGATCTATCAAGGAGGTTAAAAGATGCAGTTTTTTTGTGCGAGTGTTATTATTAACTAGCTGAGCTCCGCAGAAACTTAATCATCCTATTCAACCCCTTCAAGGGGTAATTTTTGAAAATAAGTTTTAGCATATGTCTTACACTAGAGCCTAGCCTACACTATCTACGTTTAAAATTTCATTAAAATTGATTAAATGGATATGGAGATACGTGGTAACAAACATCCACACATAATTATTTACTTTACTAAATCTATATATATATAAAAGAAAGTCGTGTTAGTTACTTTGTTCACTTATAACTCAAGAACGGCTGGACCAATTTTTAAGATGTTTATATTTTTGGAATTGTCTTTGTCAGGAATAGGATAATAAGTATAAAAATATGATATTCATCAATAAAAAAATATTAATAAAAAAACATCAGTCTAGCCATTCATTTGATCTTCCCCCGGCCGATTTCGGACACTGTATATACACTTCTTTTCATTTGTTTGATTTTAAACTCCTTTTACAAAACGCAACTGATACCTCACCTTGAAAAACATGAAAACAAAAAAAAAATAATGTAAGCAAAATTGGCGGGATTTTTAGTTTTATTTAATTATATAGCTTCTATGGTATACCACCATTTAGCCAGCGAGTAGGCACTTTCAGCAAGATTTATTTATTTTTTGTACATATATTGAGAGCGGCGCCGTCATACATAATTCGTATTTCGCGAATGTTCCAAATTCAAAATGTTTTTATTGCTATCTGCTTTCGATGAACAGAATATGGAGTACCACAAGGCAGCATATTAAGTCCTTTACTTTTTCTAATATACATCTCGACAGACTATTACTACTACTATACTCGCAGACGATCTGCCTGATTGCATTAAACACAAAATGATAATGTTCGCTGACGATGCGACAATCCTTATTAAATGCTCAAATGAAAATGATGCTAAACGAGAAATTATATCAACTCTGAGGAATGTAGTTAATTGGCTTGGGAATATAACAATTTAATTATTAATATTCAAAAAACTTATGCAATTTTACTTGCCACAACAAGGACACTTTAAAATTGACATTAACTTTGATGGACAAAATATACAATTTGTTAACGATATTAGGTTTTTAGGAGTTCAACTAGATTGTAATGTTAATTGGAAAGCACACGTAAAAAACTTATGTAGCAAAATAAGTCGATTTGTTTTCGCTCTAAAAAAAATTTACACAAGTTGCCTCACGTGAAACAGCAGTAACAGCATTTCACGCTTTCGTGTCCTCAAATTTGCGATATGGCATTCTACATTGGGGTAATTCATTTGATATATACCTTCTCTGTTTTTGGAGTGCAAAAACGATGCATTCGAGCGATGTTTGGTGCCAGCCAAAGACAGACATGCAGACCGCTTTTTAGAAAGTTAAATGTTTTAACCCTTAGCTCTTTGTACATACTAGAAGCGTGTTTGTTTGTTAAACAACATTCTCATCAATTTATACTACATGAATGCAGACATCCTCGAAAGACTCGCCCTAGAATAGAAGTTTCATCCCACTATATACCAAAAACGACATTCTTCGGAAAAAGTATCTTTAATATGGCAACAAAATTGTATAATAAGTTACCGGACAGCATTAAGAATAATGAATTATCTATATTTAAGAAGACCTTATGTAAACGCTTGACAGAGAAATGTTATTACAAAGTTGACGAATTTTTAAAGGATACTAATTTTGAATGAATTTTATTATAATCCACTTATTATGGCTATTTCAGATATTTAATACAATTGTTTTTAAGCGTTGATTTGACATAGATTCTTTATCGATCTAACTAATTCATTCCATTTTTTCATATATTGTAAAATTTAAAGAATACACGGAATACAGTAAGTATATTATATATGCTGTTCAATATTGTACGCCTAAAAGGCATGCTACAGTGTTCTTAATTTTAATATTACACCAGTTGTATTTTTACCGGTAGTACAACAATAAATAATTTGAAGTTTGAAGTTTGATGAATTAAGTGCTCTTTTTCGAGTGGCAATGGTAAAAAATATTTTTTTATATACATCGATGAGTTTCTACGAGTATTCTTCTTATATATAAAAATCAATTGCTGTTCGTTAGTCTCGCTAAAACTGGGCCGATTTAGCTAATTTTGGTTTTGAAATGTTTGTCGTAGTTCAGGGAAGGTTTAAACGGTAAGAAAATATGTCGAATAAGATAGTAAAAAATACAATATTAAATTTTTCCCATATAAACTGTTCTAAGTAAGTTTTTTTGTCAAACATGTGACGTTCGTCTCTTCGGTAGGTACGGTAGGGAGACTCTGTTTCACTCTCGAATTGAAATTTGAAGCACGTAGTAAATTAAGGGTTTTGAATCGACCAGATAATATATCACATATAATTTGATCGATCGCCAACATAGTGTGGCGATTAGGGCATATCCCTCCCAATAAGCCGAAGATCGGGCACAGAATACTTAATAGTACTCCGCATCGGGGTCAATGGCGTAGCTTGGCAGAGGCTTACGTCCAGCAGTGGACTGACACCGGCTGATTATGATGATGATAATGATTTAGAATTTTGATGGTTGTCCCAGGCTGGAACCCTGCGTGTGCGGGTCCGACTCGCACTTGGACAGTTTATTTATATTCGCGGTACGAAGTTCGCCGGGTCAGCTAGTTATAAATAATAATAAATTCATTTATTTCAGGCGATTACAATGTCTGTTACATTAGACCATATCTAAACATATACCTGATAGACTAACATACATATAAACACAACGTTACGTTATGATCAATTATTTTTCTTTTTCTATTTTTCTTCTTTGATTTGATTCTTTTTTTAATTTTCCGTTTGTTTTTGCGATTACTGTCTCGTCATGTCTTGTCTCGGTCTCGAAAATACAAATTTCTTCTCATTCGTAACATACATATAAACACAACGTTACGTTATGTTCAATTATTTTTCTTTTTCAATTTTTTTCGTTGATTTTATTCTTTTTTTAATTTTCCGTTTGTTTTTGCGATTACTGTCTCGTCATGTCTTGTCTCGGTCTCGAAAATACAAATTTCTTCTCATTCGTTTGATTAAAATTACAGCTATACCCGCCAAATTTACTGTCACTAACTTCAGAGCGTTTCTTAACCATCTAATTTCAATAAAAAATCTTCAAAAAAGGCTAATCCCCTTTAAAAAAAACAAAAATGTGTTTAAGTCTCGAAGTCCCAGGAATTCCCGGGACTTTGATTGTAGGCTGTCTCGTGTCCCGGAACTTTAAAATTGTCTGAAATTCCCAAACCCTAATGATGATATGACACCATATAAAAATTGACAAAAATCTCTCAGATCAGTTCCCTTAAAAATTAATATGCTAGTGTCCTAAAAAAATGTTTTGTCCGCAATTTACATTATCAAAAATATTGGAAACGTATTTTTATTTTGTCAATAAAACAAAAAAACATTAAAAAGATATATAGCGTTGAAATTCCGCCTGAGGTCACGAACCACTAAAAAGTGTACTACTTTTTGGCGGTTCGTGACGTCACGAGCCCCCACTCCCGAACTTTGATGCTCCTTATCTTTGTCAATTTCTATTGATTTGTAAAATAAAAAATATGTGTCCAATATTTTAGAAAATCCGACTGACGGACTAATTAAAATTATATATTTTTAACCGATTTCACAAAAATAAAGGAGGTTCTTAATTCAGCGGTTTAAAAAAAATGTTTTTTACCTCAGAACTCCGTCAAATCTTAACCGATTTGAAACATCTTTTATAGTTTGAGAGATTATGCTCCCGTTTGGTCCCTTTCAAATTTTATCGATAATCACCTCCGGAGATATGGAGATAAACAATATAAACAAATTTGTATACCTTGATGACATGATACTGGCTACTTTGACGATCGCGGCATGTGAAGTCGCTTGTTTCGTTTTGTACACAGACCTGCTACTTAATATTAAACATGACTGCATACACCGGCCCCAATGAGACCGACCTTGAACGGAGTTTGTCCCTTTTTTTTATGGACAATTTATATATATACTATACATATAGTATAGAACTAGCAGGTTGTTAGACAAGGACACACTCCCACCCGGGTGCCTTTCAATTGCCCCCGTTTTGTTCTACAAAGCAATTACAACCTTATTGTTATAGCATATGGATTAAATTGAACTTGTCAAAACATCTGCAGTGCACCATCCTTTTATATTACGTCTATGGTTTTGTACGATCATAAATTATTTACATCCCTGTTGTTGTATATTTCAGTTCTCGCGAAACGAATGTAAATTCCTCGTGATAAGAAGCCCGTCGGCTCTGATAGCTATCCACAACCTGGGATACGTTGTTAGGAAAGAGGAGGTCGAACTGACCCTCAATATTGGACAGACCGGGTTCAGCGTAGTACAGCTGGATTTCATACCCAGACTGGTGCTAAGGAAGAGATTGTCGCTGGCCATGGAAGGCGAAACTGAACTCAATATGAATCAGTTTACGATTCAAAATGGTTTGTAATATTATTTTTATCAGGTACTAGCGTGTGCTCCTACGCCTAAAAATATGACCGAATGTGCCTAATGCCTTATTTTAGTGTTCTAAAACCATCCTCGCGTTATTGTAATTCTAATAAAACCGGTTTTGGGCACATCGGTTGAATCGGTTTCAAAGTCTATAACGGACAAAGGTAGAAACAAATTTTAGGGTTCCGTACCCAAAGGGTAAAACGGGACCCTATTACTAAGACTCCGCTGTCCGTCTGTCTGTCCGTCTGTCACCAGCCTGTATCACATGAAGCGTGATAGTTAGAAAGTTGAAATTTTCACAGATGATGCATTTCTGTTGCCGCTATAACAACAAATACTAAAAACAGAAAAAAGTTTAAAATTATAGGGGGTCCCCATACAAGAAACGTGTTTTTTGCCTCATTTCAATATAACGCCATCTATGAACGCTTAGGTAAACGTCCATAGATGGCGTTATATTGAAATGCCGATTCCTATAGTAGAGTCAATTTAAAAGATCACATTTGACATTTGACAATCTTGGCTATATAGTGAGGTGACGTGCTTAAAAACATCGATCACTGAATGAATCGATACAGACTTCAGTCTTCGAACATTCAACGAATTTGGTGCAGTTATTGTGAAGAAGTACTTATAGGTACAATATGTATAATTGAGTTCAAAATCAAATCAAATCAATAAATTATCATTTCCCTATGTCATTATGCATTAGTTATTTCCCTGGTTCTTATTATTATTTATTATATTATCATTATTAATTTAGGAAACAAAATATCACCGCCGTATCACGTTAATTGTTTCTCCATCAGAAGGTTGTCTGGAAGAGATCGCTCTTAGCGTTATCGCTAATTATTACACCGCCTATTGTTACACTTGTTTTATTTTTATTTATTGTATTGTACTGTTTCTTTATTATGGTGTTCAATAAAGTGTCGCCCTGCGGATGTGCACAGGAGCCGGCCGCTACGTCCGTAATGACGTCATAGCGAGGGACCTCAAGATGGAATCGATAGAGAAGTTCGTCGTCCAACTTGCGCGCGGATTGTATGACCGCGCTGACAACGGACCACATCCCCACCTCCGAGACATCGCACCTCACCACGCTCGACCACCAGACGTCAGGGCTTGGCGTGCACTCCCTCGAGACATCGTCCCGCCGACACTGGATAACGACGAGGTTATAGACGGCACACCAGATGAGGCAAACTGAGCCAAAGCCATGAAGGCCAACATGACCATATCGGTCACCAAAATAGGGTGCTATAAGTAGCCCGCTCCGTTCCCGTGGGGTAGTCGCCCCACGCGCCCAGCTCGGGAAATGAGGATAACCTCGACCCCGCCCCCAACAACTACATGTGTGAAGTACGAATATTTTCATTTTATTTTAGCATTCGTAACATTCAATATTTATTTGACGCCATGTAATTATTAAGGTACCTGCGAGTACAAATTGTTTGTTGGAAGAATAAATGAATTGAATTGAATTGAATAAAGTGTTTTCTATTCTATTCTATTATATCACAAACAATGTAAACAGTAAAAAAATATAACATCATTGATTTTGTTTCCATTTCATTATTTTTGTTTAAAATAATAATATATTTTATTATATTCACAATGTGGTTATTCATTTATGGTTAAACATTCCTTCACACGTAATTATTTTAATCAATTCAACTTATCGACATATCAATCTTCCGATTTTTTTAGTAGCATTTCTAGTGTTTAAAAAGAAAAAGGGTTCACCGACGTAACCTTGTAACAACTTTCAGTTTTTTAGAAAAAAAAAGTTTATTTTGTATAGAATGGTTTATTAGTCAATATAAAAAAGTAAAATTGTCTTCTTTTATCCTTATTTACATTGAATATAAATTATTAACTGAAAAAAATCTGTAAATAAAAAGATACAAATTAAAAAATAAATAAAAATTTGGGTGCACTCCGTTACAAGGTTACGTTGTTGAATTTTGAGGAAGTGTCAAATGTGATCTGTTAAATTGACTCTATTATAACACCTTTGTGTTAACTTAGACTTAGATACCGTGCGTTAGACGTTAGATGGCGTTATAAGAAATAAGCACGCGGCCATCACGTGGCTCAAAACTCTGTTTTGATAAAATGTTTGCGACAAATGATAGTGGTATTTTTTGCTCGATCATTTAATACTATAAGAATCTATGTCCTGACATACTGACTGACTGACTGACAGCCAACTCACAGCCTAAACCGCTGATCGTAGAGACTTGAAATTTGGAGGGTATATTTGTCTTAGTACGTAAGGGTGTACTAAGAAAGGATTTTCCAAAATTCACCCATTTAGAGAATGAAATGGGGGTTAAAAAGAAAAACAAGATAAGATGTTTTTTTCTATTCAAAACTTCGCACAAGTACTTCAGTAAATAAATAAGTAAATACGTGTTTCAGGCTTTTTCGAAATACCACCCCTAAAAGGGTGAAGTGGGGTAACAAAGTCTGAAATCAATATTGTTTCTGATTGCGCTGAAATTTGGCATGCAGATAGTTATTTTAACGTAGGTATCCGCTAAGAAAGGATTTTTCAAAATTCGCTCATCAAGGGGATGAAGCGGGGGTTCAAAGTTTGAATAGTCATTTTATTCGACACAAGTACTTCTGTAAATAAATAAGTAAATAAGAGTTTCAGGCTTTTTCAATATGCCACCCTAAGAGAGTAAAGTGGGGTAACCAAGTCTAAAAATCAATATTGTTTCGGATTGCGCTGAAATTTAGAATGCAGATAGTTGTTATGACGTAGGTATCCGCTTAGAAAGAATTTTCTATAAATTCCCCCCGAATATAACTTATTATTTTTAATTAGTAAAACTTATAGTTATAGTTTTACTTAAGCACTTCTGTAAATAAATTAGTTAATACGTGTTGCAGGATTTTTGCAAAGGGTTGGTGTAAAAGTCTGAAAATATGATTTATTTAATGATATATGATTTAATATTATTTTTTGGGTTTTATAAATATGAATCCCTATTTCCCTTAGTCACGCAATAACTTGAAAACAGGTGAACCGATTTGGCTTTTACTTCTTTGATTTCTTTTATGATAGAAAGGTTTTTACAACATAAACGTTTTAAGTAAATAAAATAAGTCTTTAACGCGGGCGAAGCCGCGGGGCATTTCTAGTATAAAATACTGTAGTGTGGTACGGAACCCTACGAGTGCGACTTCGACTTGCACTTGGCCAGTTTATTGTATCTTATACATATATGTATAGATTTAACCGACATCTGACACCGAAAAAAGAGGAGAACTGTTTGAAGTTAATCATTCGAATGAAATCACTACAGTTTTCAGATCCGACGAATGATTAACTTCTAAATAGTTGTCATAGATACCAATGCATAATTGGTTAAAACGCAATCCATTAATTTCGTCGTATCGATAGGATCGCACCGTGGCTTAGTTGATCAAAGCACCTGGGCATGTTTCCCAGGAAGGTAAGGGTTCGAATCCCGGGGGTACGATGAAATTTTGGATTGTGTTTATGTACGAAATGTTACACTTGAAGAAACATAATATTTGATAAATTTCTGTAGCCTATCCAGGCAAACTATTGCACACAATTCTCGTGGTAGATTGTATGAAACAATTTTGTAATTTTTTTACCATCTGTACCTACTACAATTCAGTAGTAAATAGTTTTTGATTATGCATATTAATTGCAATTTTTTTCCAGATATTAGCTACTTCATATATTTCCCCCTAAACCGGCTGTCGAATCAATCAGAGTTGATGCAACTTCAGTCCGCAGTGCCGTGGGCGGCTCTCACTAAACTGGTACTGTCGCATAATAGGATGACGTGAGTATCCTACTCATATTTTTTTTGTTTTATTATGGCTTAACACAAAAAAAAATTACATGTTAAAGACAGGAAATAAAAGACTTTTTAATTTTTTATTTATTATGGCTTCACACGGTAGTGTATTTAGCCACTGAACGTATTAAAATTGTTCAACCACATAATTGTTTACCACCAGCCGTGAAAATGGTCAAACGCTAGCCTATCAAAATTTAAAGAAAGCCTATACTTATATTTTTTAAAGTTATATTATGTCTTCACCCTAACTAAGCGTTCATATTATATGGCGTGAAATGCCAAAAAAAACACGTTTCTTGTATGGGGACCCTCTATTATTTTTAACTTCATTCTGTTTTTAGTATTTGTTGTTATAGCGGCAACAGACTAACATCATCTGTGAAAATTTCAACTGTTGAACTATCACGGTTCATGAGATACAGCCTGGTGACAGACGGATAGACACAGACAGACAGACAGACAGACGGACAGCGGAGTCTTAGTAATAGGGTCCGGTTTTACCCTTTGGGTACGGAACCCTAAAAAGCATATATAGCAGTAGTACTTATAATAATCGTAGACGGAGTATATTAAAAGAGACCTGACATTAAAATAATAATAATATGAGAAGGATAAAACTATACAATCGCTGGTATGAGAGAGTGTCATCATCATCATCATCAGCCCGTGTTAGTCCACTGCTGGATTAGGGCCTCTCCCAAGATGCGCCACTGAGCCCGATCTTCGGCTCTTCTCTTCCAGTCACTGCCCACCGCTTTGCGTATGTCGTCGCTCCACCTGTTCACAGGACGTCCTACGCTGCATTTGCCGATTCGCGGTCTCCACTCTAGGACAAGTCTACCCCAACGGTTATCAGTCCTGCGGCAGATATGACCAGCCCACTGCCACTTCAGCTTGCTAATCCGTTGAGCTATGTCGATAACTTTAGTTCTCTGGCGAATTACTTCGTTCCGGATTCTATCCCGCAGAGAAATACCGAGCATAGCTCTCTCCATAGCTCGCTGAGCGACTTTAAACTGGTGGACCAGTCGGACTGTGAGTGTCCACGTCTATCCCTTGGGAGGGATATCCCCTAATCGCCACGCTGGGCAGTCGGGTTGGCGATCGCAGGACGTAGCTTCTCGCACCGATGACGCTGCTGCCCGTCACCGGCCTGTAGAATTTAGCTACGCCATAGATATGAAATGGTTATACCGCCATTTATCGGTCGCCAGAGCCCCGTCTGTTGGTCAGCAGGATGCACCACGGACAGGTGAGGTTGGCTGGGAGCACCGAGGTTGTATTTGTGCCCCCTTACATTCCATCCATGAGAGAGTGTGACGGACAACAATTTTTTATCCTTCTCTGCATATGCGATGTTATTGTTTGGCTCCAGCTCTGGCTCAAGATCTACAGGTGCCCATTGGCTTTCACCCGCTGCCATGTATGTATGACCCGACCAAATTACGTTGTTCATTTTATCTCATAGCTGGCATATGTATCACGTGTTCATAATTTTAGTCGGGTTATATCTCTATAGCTATTTAATCGCATACGCTGATGTCTTGTCTATTTAATATTCCACCTACCATAATAATATGTCGATGGCTTGTCAACTGCTGTCATAGACCAAAGTTTTTTATTTTTGATATCTTATAGGCTAGAGTTTGACCACTATCTCACCTGTTGGTAAGTGATGATGCGGTCGAAGATGGTAAGCACGCTAGGCCTAGAATGGGAACTGTTTCTCAAGTATAGCTGCCGGAACACATTAGATGTTTGGTGACAGATTTTTCTATCTTGAGGGTGGTAGCTGGCCAGGTGGACACTAGATAGTGTCCTACCACCATGCGGGGGTTGCTGGTTTATTAACGATGTTTTCTTTCACCGGAGGGCCACTGTGAGAAGCACACATACATTTTTCGATAGAAAAATCCATTGGTGCACGGCGGGGTTTGAACTCGGTACCGCGGCATCAAAGCCTACCGTACTCCCGAAGTTTCACTTGCGTCGTGATTTCATAAAACCACACCACACTTTTTTAAACTATCTTTGTTTATTTCAGTTCTCTGACCGGTTTAAACTTAGCCCATTTTACACCGAAATTGAAACACCTCGACATATCCTACAATGAACTGGACAGCGCTTCAACACTTCTGCAGTTACGCGATTTGCCGCTCAAAAGTATAATATTAGAGGGCAACCCTTTGTGCAGAGATTTTATACAACAAGAACGATATATCACTGTTTTGAGGATGTTGTTCCCTATGCTGAAAGAGATTGTAAGTACTTGGAATTAATGTCTTATGGTCTTAGCGTTAAGAGTTGATTTTCAATACTAAATTTAAAGATTTATACTTAAGGGGGTACGATTTGCATACAAAAGTATAATGCACAAATATAAGTAAATGGAGGGAAAACTTGCACTGAAATCACATCTATTGGTCTTTTAGAAGTATTTACGTGTCGGGAATTGAATTTACCTACATGATTTGATTGATTGAGATGAAATTATTTTAAATAATATTAAAATTAGGGTAAACCAAAAAATATTCTAGTATAGTAATATGTTTATATTATTCATTTAAATCATGTAGATAAATATAATTCCCGACATGTAAAGACTTATACAAGACCAAAAGATGTGATTTCAGTGCAGGTTTTTGCTCCGTTTACTCATATTTGTGCATTATAGATTTGTATGGAAATCGTACCCCCTTAATACACCACTCAGGTGGCGGCTTTTTAGGTTAGGTATCAATTACTGGTCTCCGGAGGGCCGAAAATAATACTTAACACGTTAAACGCCATGTTGAAAAAATGGTTTTTACATTTTTTTTTATTGCTGCCCTTTGATGCAGTATGCAAAGATTCGTGCTTACGTCTTAGTTTCGTTTCGATCTAATCGTTTATTTCAGGGATATGCCTGAAAAATGCCACGAGGTCACGGGTGACCGTCGTGGCGCTTTAATGTAGAAATAGGCAATTTCGTTATCGTGGCGCCATGAGGTCGCGCACTCTGGTCACCCGCACCCCGCAGTCAAGCGTCGTGATTTGCCAAAAATAAAACAAAAAAGGTTGCGACATACTGTGGAACCTGTCCGGATAATCCGCATTTGTGTTTGCCGTGCTTCAACAAGCTTCACCATTAGGATTGTTGCTTTTTTTTTGTCAAAAATATTTTTATATATTATAAACAAGTAATTTTCATTAAAGTATAATATGTTTTATTTGAAACCAAAAGTGGGACGTGTTATTGTTATTTTCAATATGGTATAAGGTAACATTTTCAGTTGTATCAGTATTCAGTGGTAAAAAAACATATTCAATTCATCACTTACAAGCTTTTCTTCACAAAAAAGTGCCTAAGACTACCAAAATATTGAGTCAGGCAAAAACCACTTAGGCGAAATGTTCTACAGCGCCATCCCGGTCACCCCGTTAAGACAAATCCATAGTAAACTTGACCGGCAGCGCAGAAATTCACTTTAAAAACAGGTCTGCTCTGAGGTCACCGGTGCCCAACGTGGCGCTTAGATTAAGGCATGGTGAGGTCACCGGTGACCTACATGGCGTTTAACGTGTTAACCTAAAAGCCGCCACCTGAGTGCTTAAATTCAAAACTTAAAACCATCCCCGACTGATTTATGTATATAATGTGTTAATTGAGATCATTGCAATGAGCCCAAACAAGACATCTTACATGTAAGTTGGTGAGGAGTTGAGTATTCTGCAGATTTCAGGGGATGTCCCAGCATCAGGTCTATGCTACCATGTTCTTACAATACAAAAACTCTTTATTGATCACCAAAGAAATAACAAATTTTACATACTATGTAATAAAAGACAGTAGAATAATAAGGCAATATATTCAGCGGTCTTATCGCATAGAGCAATTTCTCCCAGACAACCTTGGCATGGAAAAGAAGAATACAAACAGAAACTTGGGGGTAGCGTACAATACAATCAATGATCTCAGAAAAAAAAAATAATACACAAAATAGAATACTAAAATTATAGTATATTATGATATAACACATAAAAATACCGTACATAAATAATCTTACAATATCTAAAAATAAAAAAAAGAACAAAAATCAAAATTTATTTATTTGCCAGATTGTGGTACATAATGTTATAAACGAATAAAATACCAGCACAATCAACCTTTTCAGGTGTACAAACATTTATGGATACAATTAACACAATTATAACTATAGACGGCACTCATGACCAAAGAGCTGGCGCTTACCTAGGCCAACGGATTAGCCTAGCAATTCAACGAGGTAACGTCGCCAGCTTTTTGGGAACGTTACCGGCAGACAGCTGCGACCTAGGTTCTGTTTTTTATTTATAACTAGTTTAATTTTTATTTATAACATTTCAAATAGTTTTATTTATTTATAAGTTGTATATTTGCTGTAAATATTTGATGTAATTAATATATTAATAAATTATAACTATATTAATACACAATAAATTGACCATTTGAATAATTAATACAGTAACAATGAAATACGAAATATGGTAATACAAAATTTTTTTTTAATTAATTAAATGTCACTGTCAGTCAAATTAATTGTTAATGTCAAAAAAGTAAAAGTCAAATTAGGGATACCATATCAATAACAAATATTTAAATATAAAAAGTAAGAGGATACCGATAATTTTTTATTGATTAGACATATGAAAGTTGATTACATAGCGTCATCAACTAGAAAAGAACTCATAGTCTCAAAACGGCTGAACGGATTGTCATAAATCAAAGCTAAGAACACTCCCGATTAAGACATCTATAAAATAAACTAATAAATCATCCGTTTGGGCGCTACGATGCCACACAGATACACATATCGAACTTATAACACCTCTTATTTTTGCGTCGGGGGTTGAAATTAAATAACACAATAAATACTTTTCATGAACTATGCAAGGCTATTGTGACACAAGAAAATAGATTTCTTCTTTATTTAATACCACAATATGAATCGCCCATGCAATTTAAATAAACTGGCCAAGTGCAAGTCGGACTCGCACTAGTAGGGTTCCGTACCACACTACAGTATTTTATAAGATCGAGCAAAAAATACCACTATCATTTTTCGCCAGCAAAAAATAATAATTAATAAACATTTTATTTCTTATAACGCCATCTAACGTCTAACAAAGGTGTTAGGGATCGACATTTCAATATAACGCCATCTATGGGACGTTTATCTAACTAAGTGTTCATAGATGGCGTGAAATGCCGAAAGGAACACGTTTCATGTCTATTATTTTTAACTTCATTCTGTTTTTAGTATTAGTTGTTATAGCGGCAACAGAAATACATCATCTGTGAAAATTTCAACTGTCTAACTATCACGGTTCATGAGATACAGCCTGGTGACAGACGGACAGACAGACAGACAGACGGACAGCGGAGTCTTAGTAATATGGTCCCGTTTTATCCTTTGGGTACGGAACCCTAAAAATGTGAGCATAAACATTAAGTAATACATAGCAATATAGATATAGAAACAATAAACATACTTCTAGAAAAGAAAAATTCAGCATATACAGTTTTATTTTAATTGTAAATTCCGGGCTGTTAATACGATTGGAATTTATCTTGTGCAGGAAAGTGATATCAGCTATTCTACGTCGAGATGATAAAGGAAGAAAATGAGCTATTGTTCTTATTTTATAGGATGGTGTCAAACTGACGCTACCAGGCGATATGCCAGCTTCAATACGCAACTACTGTCCTCAAGACGCAACTAGAATAGTGGAGAAACTTCTAGATGTAATGTTCCCATTGTTGGACGCTCCGCCTAACGAACGACTGCTCATTGAAGGACTTTATGATGTTAACGCGGTTATGACTGTCACATTTATGTATAAACTACGTAAGTATGCTCACAGATACAACTAGGATAGTGGAGAAACTTCTAGATGTAATGTTGCCTTTGTTGGACGCTCCGCCTAACGAACGACTGCTCATTGAAGGACTTTATGATGTTAACGCGGTTATGACTGTCACATTTATGTATAAACTACGTAAGTATGCTCACAGATACAACTAGGATAGTGGAGAAACTTCTAGATGTAATGTTGCCTTTGTTGGACGCTCCGCCTAACGAACGACTGCTCATTGAAGGACTGTATGATGTTACGCGGTCATGCGGTATAAACTAAGTAGGTATGTATGTTCGCAAATACAACTAGAATAGTGGAGAATCTAGATGTAATTTTCCCTTTGTTGGGCATTAACACAGTTCACGCCACAGGCACAGGCGTTCACAGAATACATCTACCTGCCAAGTTTCAATTCTGTAGTCCTAATAGTTTCAAAATAAAATGGCTGTGACATACGGACGGAAAGACAGACATGACGAATCTATAAGGGTTCCGTTTTTGCCATTCGGCTACAGAATCCTAAAAAGATCTGATGAGTATCGCCAGAGATATGGAGTAATGTTCCCTTTGTTGATTATTACCTGTTTGGTCCCATTTTAGTCCCTCACACTTGGTACTGAAAATGATTACCGTAGCATTTATGTCGGTTTTGTCATTTTGTAAACTATATTAAAATTATTTGAAAGCATAAAATAATTCTGATTCAAATTTTCAGGATACGGTCCAATATTTAAAGATTTCCGGCCACTATTCGCACGTGCGCGTGTAATGGATGAAGGGGATATGGAAAGCATTCAAGGCGCAGCCGCCATTGCCAAGGTTGTCAGCCACTGGCCGGTGTTACACCACGACCCGGCCACCTTCACTGTTGATGTCATCTTACATACTGTGAGTACTATCTGGAGCAACCAAGGTGGCCCCAACATAGCCAAGGTTGTTAACCACTGGCCGGTGTTACACCACTACCGGCCACTTTACACGCCACAAGTGGGAAAACGGTCGGCTTTGATGCCAGAGGTACCGAGTTCAATCCCCGCTGTGCATCAATGGATTTTTCTATAGAAAAATGTATGTGCGCTTTTCAGAGTAGCCCTCCGGAGAAGGAAAAACATCGTTAAGATACCAAAAACCCCCGCACGGTGCTAGGACACTATCTAGTGTCCGCCTGGCCAGCTACCACCCTCAAGTTAGAAAATCTGCGCCAAAACATCTAATGTGTTCCGGCAGCTATCCTTGAGAGCCAGTTCCCATTCTAGGCCTTGCGTGCTTACCATCTTCGACCGCATCATCACTTACCAACAGGTGAGCGTGGGATAGTGGTCAAACGCTTGCCTATAAGATTTTAATAAAAAATATTACTCACAATAACTTTTTCGACTCCCCATCATTGGCAACTTTACGTCGTCAAGTCAACATGAAGCTTGTCATATAAACTGTCATATTTACTCCTTACCCTCTAGGACACGACAACAATCATCCGAATGAACGGCATAGTGAAAGTGACAACAGAATCTTTGGCAGAAGATGAACATTTACTCTCATTCGCTAGAACTATTGTACTGCATTCTATTGACGCCGTCGAGTACAAGATCACTAATGAAATGATTTACTGGGACCTCCCCGAAAAGGACAAGGCAAAAGATGCTTTCAGATTGACAGCGGTAAGTAGCCAAGACACCAGCACCTGCCAAAACAACAACAATTACGTTCATTGTCAACTTCATCACGGTTTAGGCGCAAAATGCCCGATTCTCAAAATGGCATTTGAGTCTTAAAAGGACCAATTCTCAAAATGGCAAATTCTCAAAAAGGCACATTCTCAAAATGTCCAATTCTCAAAATGGCTCAATTTTTTTTTTCAAATAAAAAAGCTTTCAATCAATTTGGGTTCACTATTGACCTGAACCCACTCGAGACACAAGACATTTAGCTTAGTTGAAGGAGTTAACAAGAACAGTAATGTGCAACCCACATTGATTATAGTCAACATGAACTTTTTTATTAAAAAAATAATAATAAAATTTCGCTATTTTGAGAATTTGCCATATTTAGAATTTGCCATTCTAAGAATTGGTCTTTTTAAGACTCATATGCCATTTTGAGAAATAGGCTTTTTGCGCCTAAACCATCATCACTGCCTGTCGGTCTTGGCACAGCTTAACACACACTTACCATTTTCCATCATGTCATCTGCTTCGTCATCATCAACACAACATTTCACTGGGAGCGCTATGCCAGTGACCCCGGGCCTTAAAATCATTTGAAAGATAGGCGCGTCTAAAGTGGTAAAATGTGTGCCCCCCCCCCCCCCCCCCCCCCGCCCTCTCTACTCTAACTTTTAAAGTACGGGAGTGAAAAATCTAAAAAAAATATATGCTGTAGATCTCAATAAAAACTAACAACGAAAATTGGTTTGAACGCGATACAGTCAGCAGTTTTTGAGATATGGCGACCGCAAAGATAACTTTGATTTTCATACTAAGTTTGTATGAAAATAATGACAAATCCGTGAGCTGTTTTGTCGCGGAAACCTTTTCAGTCAGAATCACAGATTTTTTCTAATTGAAATATTTTTACTTAATTTTTTTGAAGTGAAAACTTCTTTAGAGGCTATGTGAACTTTTTGGGGTGGGTAAAAATGATAAACTCGCGTCAGGACCTCGCGTCAGGCGTCAGGACACGTGATAATGTTCAAGTTTTTTTTTCTGCCGCACTCCCGGAGTGCAACCCGTTGTTTTTTTTTAATTCGAATGAGCAGTTTAGGATCATAGGAACATACGTAAATAAAAGTACTTGGATTGAAGACCCAGTGGCGCAATGGAGAATCCACTGAGTACTGAACTATAGATATTTGGTAGCGCCACATGAGATAGAAGATAGTAACATAACCATATATGTATTTAGAACTCAGTGATACATAGCAATAAAGGTCAACGTTCGTTAAGCTAACAAAGGCTAACTACGTTACTGACCCTATAAAAACCGGCACGCACTGAGAGAGGGAAATATTAGAGCTTTGTCCTTTTCCGTTACATGGAATAACTGCATAGTACATCCTATTGGGTGTGGGAAAGAGACAGAGCTACCCGCGGTCTATTATTTTCTCTGTCTACGGAGAATCAGCTTTGTCGCTAAAGGTAGTACCTACGTTCAAATCTCCGTCATGCACCTGTACTAATGGATTGTAAAAGTAGCCCTCCGATAAAGGAACAATCTCGTTAAGAAACCCCCAACCACCGGCAGTAGACTATCTAGTATTCGCCTGGCCAGCAACCCCCTCAAGTTAGAAAATCTGTTGCCAAACATCTAATGTGTTTCGGCAGCTGTCCTTGAGAGCTAGTTCCCACTCTAGCGTGCACGTGCAAAACGTTTCGATTCATCGTTTATCATACGTACTGCCAAGGAATGGAATTCCTTGCCGGTGTCTTTGTTTCCCAGTAACTATAAGCCCGGGGGTCTACAAATCGCGAGTGAACAGGTATCTTCTAGGTAAGCGTGCTACATTCTTGACCGCAACATCACTTACCAACAGGATCGTCACCACGGGGCGCAACATTATTTTTTTTTTTGAGGCCGCTATTCTAAATCCAGAGCGGAGCGAAGAATTGTAGTGTAGAATCCTGAGCGTAGACTAGCGATGACTCAATGTACGTCGGCTGAGTGATACATTCTGCTTTCCATCGCCCTTTATGAGAAAAGAGAATACTCAGATAAAAGGCTCTTTAAAATATAATTTAAAGAGAATAATAATTTATGATCGTTCAAAACGAAAAAAACCGACTTCACATGCCGCGATAATCAAAATAGCCAGTAACCATAATTATGTCATCAAGGAGATACAAATTCGTTTATATTGTTTATCTCCATATCTCCAAAAATGATTATCAGATCTCAATAAAAATTTAATGGGACCAAACGGGAGGCATAATTTATCAAACAAAATAGAGAAATAAAGATTTCTTTAAATCGGAGTTCTACGGTAACAAACATTAAAAAAACCGTCGAATTGAGAACCTCCGCCATTATTGTGAAGTCGGTTAATAAGTGTTGTAAAAGTGACTTAGGTACATTTATAAAAATAATAAACCAATGAGTACGTATGTATGTATAACTTCGAACCTTTTGAATAGCACTTGATAAAATTTGCACCTTTATTCTATCAGATATTTTATAATATTTTTTTTTATTATTATTATTATTTGCAGTAGGTATGTGTAATATATATTACACGACAAATTTTCTTTAAAATTAAAACAAATTTATATTGGAGTGTAAAATGTATTGTTAACTTTATCAGTGCAGCGCGGTTTCTATTTAATAGGACAGTAACATTTCCTATTCAATATTACTATTGAACCCTACGAATATATCATAAGTCAGGAAAAGTAACTGCGTTATAAAAATTACCCAACAAGAGTCGGATATTTGTCTTAAGTTTGACTAAACTGTCATAACATACATTGCAGCACATGCGCGAACCAATCCCTGCTTTCGTTCCGAATTTAAATCAGTCTTCAAGTTGGCTTGAAGACTGATTTCATTTGTTACTTCGAAAGCGATTCTTATTTTGAATCTATGTCGTTTTGGTTTGAAGGATGGCCACTTATTGTGTGGAATTTGTTCTGAATAGAGTTCCTGACTTATGATTTATTCGTAGATTCAACCTCCTTAGACAGGGCACTATATCAATCAATCCATCAATAGTTTATTTTCATAATCAGTTCCATTGTATTAGTATAAACTGTGTTATACCTAATGTTAGTATCTATCTCATATCAATTACAATAAATTATAATAATTTTAATACCGTACCGACCATGTCAAAATCATTAAAATAAAATCTAATACCTACACATATTTCATATTTCAAATATTATTTACAGTACGGTTTGACGCCATGACTTGCGTTTTGGTCCATATAGTCCACTATAGGAGAACATTCATAAGTCAACAATTATCTATAAAAACATATCTACACACACTGACGCACACGTACACTCCATTTTAGGGTTCCGTAGTCCTCACAAGGAACCCTTATAGTTTCGTCACGTCCGTCTGTCTGTCCGAGGTTTTGCTAAGAGACCGTTATATTATACTAGAAAGCTTTGTAGGAGTATGTATATAAATTACGCCGACAAAGTGGTGAACAAAATTTAGAAAAATCTTTTTTTTAGGGTAGCTCCCCTACATGGGAAGTGAGGATGAATTTTTTTTTCGTCGTCTACCATTTTTCGATTGAAATAAAAATAATACCATTTACGAAATATTAAACTTTAAAGTGCAATTTTTATTCTAGTAGGGCGCCCCCCCCCCCCCCCTCTCAAAGCTAAATTGCTGGCGTGAAAAATCTGGAAAAAAATCATGATAATAGTGCATTTCATGAACTTTAAAGAAAACCATAGCGGTTAAGATAACTTCATTAGTTTAGCAGTAATAGTCGTTGAACTTAGGTGAACAAAATCCTTCGAATAAATCCTTTAAAGTGACAAAGACAAAGTACCTAGTTGCTTGTTTATAACGGGTAAGAACTTGCATTGAATAACGGGCTACTACGGAACCCTATACTGCGCGTGGCCCGACACGCACATGTCCGGTTATTTATTTTTGTACATCTTCTAATGAAACTTTTTTTAACTGCATAAAACATATTTTTTGCGTGTATTAAATGCAAATACCGCCCGCTTTACCAACGTCGTTCTCTTTATTATCTTCCTTCTGCAAGTTTACTTGAAATTAGGGGAAAATAAAAACATAAAAACAACATAAAAAATCTTTCCTCGTAGTTAATCCTCCTTCGAGTTAATAAAACCTTCGTTTCAAGTTTCATCGTTGTCAGCGACCATGTTTGATTATCAAACTTCAAATTCGACACTGTCACTATGTCATCCATCCATGTAAATAAATAAAATATACCAAGTGTGAGTCGGGTTTCCACTAAGGGTTCCGCACAACACAATGTAATAATAAATATATGAAACTCTTAATTCACCACAACACTCTTCAATTATATGAACACTATGGCTCAATGCATATTGAATAGGCAGCGACGCGACGCGCTAAGACGATCAGAAATGACAAGACATTATAAACCTTATGAACAATGTTACAAGACAAAGAAACGCTTGATAGAATGAACGAGGTGTGGGTACGTAATATTATTAAGTATTCTGTGATGTGGGGAAGCCTCGAGCCGTCGTTTTCCTTTCGAAATACGGAACCCAAACTCCAAAGAATCAAGTCTTTGGTGACGCTATATCTTTCGTTCATAAACTGATATATATATTTTTAAAGGTATTAAATATTATTCTCTTTTTCAAATAAAATGCATTTTAATATCACTCATACCGTATTTGAAGATGTTTATTCTGTTAAAGTACTTTTTTAAATATAATTTCCGATAAATAGAAAGCTAAGTCAGAAGTAATAAAAAGTTCACTGTTCAATTTAATTTTTGAACGAATAATTCATTCAATAAGACGTTCATTTCATTCACAACGGCTCGTCCCTACTTACATTAGGATGACGCTACTAACATAATCGTATCGACCTCTCGATAGCTGTCAGAGTGTGCTTCGTGCTGCCGCCTATCGTAACACCACGTTATTGTATCGTTGACTCGATACCTTTACGATACGAATTCGATGATTTTTCGTGCTCGGGGTACTGGTGCTTATCATACGGGTCTAGAGCCTAGTTTAAGTACCAGGTGATTATTGATTTATTGTATTAATGCCATTTTTTTCCAATAAACATTTTTTACTTTTTTTTTATAGGAATGGGACAAGATTATTTTAACACAGCCCAAATGTGTGTCAACATTCGCTAATAGGGTGTCAGCACGTAGATTATAATTAGTATGTGAGATAATAATGTGTTATAATTAGTATGTGGGATAAATAATGTGCCTAAGTAAGCATAGTACTCTTATATTAGTATATTCATTTGGGTCAGGTCAAGGTAGATATATTTTTCATCTCATATATTTGAAAAACGTTGATAGGTCTTTACGGTTGAAAAAATAGAGTTCCAAAAAGAAGGAGGTTCTAATTTGTGTTTTTTTTTAATATGTATGTTACGCGATTACGCAGGCTATTGTAAACCGATTCGGATGATTCTTTTTTTAGTCGGTAGGGTACATTTTCAAGGTGGTCCCATTGTAATTTCATCGAGATCTGATAAGTATCCAGAGATATGACGATAAACTTCTGAAACTTGTGATTTTATTTTATTTATTAACAAAATCCACAGCCCTTAATTAACATAGAAAAAATATATGTTATATAATCAATAATGTTTTTTAGACTTTGTTACCTCACTTCACCCTCTTCGGAGTGGCATTTTGAAATAGCCTGAAACTCGTATTTAATTATTTATTTACTGAAGTACTTGTGTGAAGTTTCGAATAACAAGACTATCCAAACTTTGCACCCCCGCTTCCCTTTTGTGTGTGTGTGAGTGTGTGCGTATATGTGCTTTTATTTGATCCGTTGTAGGATGGATTCAGTAGCGGTGTGTAGTCTTTGTCTATTAGGAGTCTGAAGATTTTTTGTTTCGTTTCGTATGAATTTAAAGAGTAGAAATGTGTTGTTTTGTTAATTTTGTTGTAAAGGAAAGGTCCAAGTGAATCAATAAATTTGTCAGCAAATGCTGTGTTGGCTGTTTGGGTGGGACATACGTCATGGGAAGGTCTCTTTTTTGAAGCTGGGTCATATTTAACCAGAGTGTGCTGATATAATATTATTGTTATAAATAACTATACTGTTATATATAAATAGGTCTATAATATGTGTAATTATTTATACCCATCAACTGTCTTCAAAAGCTATTGCTTGATACTGGCTGATGATGACTGATTATTGTTTGCAAATGACACAAGATAGTCACCCTACCTAATATATTTAGTACTAACTTATATCTTCAACATACATGTTACAATTAAGTATTAGTATTATGACATTAAAGAAAACATGGATATCCGTAAAAATATTCTTTATTCACGATGTGGAGTTATAATGTGAAGCGCATTGGCTTTATAAAGAGCATAACAAATCATACTTATTCACAAATAATTATGAGTTACTCAAATCTAAATACAATCATTTTATTAACATTACAATGAAATGAAAGGAACGCCTTGGCACTATTGGTTCAATTCGAATAAACTCACAATACAGGACAAGTTATAATGAATGTTATTTTATTATTCTGTAATGTACAGATGCTTAAAGTCTCACACGGTATCCATCGACTCTTCATTTAATAATTCAGTCTCCATTGCCATATTTTCTTCAGCACCGGAATACTTCAACCTCAATTTCTCATAGTGCTGTTGTTCTTTTACCGAAACGGAAGGCTTGCACTTGTTGAGCGCCATTCTAAAGTCCTCGAAGGTAACAAATATGACGCCTTCGAGCGTGCCACTCGAGATATGTCTTGTTAAAGAATTTGTAGCCGCCGCTCGCACCAATCCAGCTAAGTCTGCGCCTGTGTAGCTTTCTGTGAGACCTGCGATAATCTGAAGGTCGACATCAGGTCCAAGCTGAGGTTTGGTGCCGCCCTTTGTGAGTTTCTGTAGAATGTCGAATCTGTCGGCCGTCGCTGGCATGCCTACGTACATGACGCGATCTAGACGGCCAGGACGCAGCACCGCCGGGTCGATAATATCCGGCCTGTTAGAGGCAGCTAGCACGAACACTCCCTCACGGCTTTCGATGCCATCCATCTCCGTCAACAGCTGATTGACAACGCGAGCGGCGCCATTATTATCCTGAGAGGTACGCCTCGGACACAGAGCATCAAACTCATCAAAGAATATGACACACGGAGCTGAATTCCTCGCTCTTCTGAAACAGGTTCGCACCGCTCGTTCACTCTCACCGACATACATGTTAAGTAACTCAGGACCTTTGACGGATATGAAATTCACTCCAGCTTCATTGGCGACTGCCTTAGCTAACAATGTTTTACCGCAACCTGGTGGCCCGCAAAGCAAGACTCCACTGGGTGCCGACAGTCCGAGCTTGCTCATTTGCTCGGGATATTTCACCGGTGCCAATACTGCTAGTTGCAAGTCTTTTCGTACTTGATTGAGTGATCCTACGTCTTCCCAGGTTACATCGGGCACTGTCACTATACCCTCCCTCACAGCACAGGGTTTGGTCGTCTTCAAAGCTTTTACAAAGTCCTCGTGTCTTATTGATAACCCAGAAAGCTCATTATCTGAGTAAGGCACTGTTCCGAGGAAGTCCATCACTTCTTCGATCGTACTCGGAGCTACACTCACAAGTTCACTGACTGGATTTTCAATGTGATTAGTTTCTGGTACAGGGACAGGAATTGGTTCTACAGCCGGTACAGTTTCAGCCGGTTTCTCCTCATCTGCATTGGCATCTTCTTCTGGTAATTTTTCAGGAACTTCACTGGTTTCTTTCGGTGCTGTCTCTTCTTTTGCTCCTTCCCCATTTGAAATTACTTGAACTTCATTCTTAGTTTTGGCTTCCGCCTCCAACTCTTTTTGTTTTCGTTGACTTCTGATTTCAGTAAATATTCTCTTTACTGCATAAGTACTCGCTTTATTTACCAAGCCTTGCAGGTCAGCTCCAACAAAACCTGGAGTTATTTGAGCAATGTGGTGTTTATCAACATCTTCGTTTAGATTTAAATTCTTACATAGGATGGATATTATTTCTGTCCTGGCCTTCAATGACGGGATACCTAATGTGATTTCCTGTTCGAGACGGCCCGCCCTTCTCAAAGCGGGGTCTAGAGAATCAGGATTATTCGTAGCTGCTAATACTAAAACTGAAAATTCACTTTCACTCAAAGAGTCTAAGCTGGCCAACAGCTGTGCCACCATTCTTTTCTCCATATCCTTCTGTGCATTAATTCTGTTTCCGCAAACAGCATCTATTTCATCTATGAAAAGTACACTGGGTGCTATTGATGTTGCTCGTTCGAAGAGCTCTCTTATTCTCTCCTCAGATTCACCAGACACTCCTCCCACTAGTTCTGTCCCAGTGACTGCAATTAGAGGAAGCTGCAGTTTGCCGGCGATGGCATGTGCCAGCAAAGTCTTACCTGTCCCCGGTGGACCGTGCAATAATGCCCCTCTTGGAGCTTTGATACCCAACTTTGCATACACTTCTGGATGTTTCATATGTAAAATAAGGTCAGTGATCTGTGTCATTATATCCGACAAACCTCCGATATCCTCGAAACCGACTTTGACTGTCTTTGTACTTCCAACCTCTACTTTCTTCTTGGAAACTACACCTTTGCTGGACTCGACTTTCCGCTTTTTATCGTTTGCATTTTGAGTCTGTTGCGACTTCTGGCTGATCTCGACTGCGACGTTGTTCGCATTTCGCAGCGGTATGTGGGGGGTAATTGTGATTTGATCGTTGATTTTCGGCAGCTTCGGCGCTGCGGTGCCGTCTTCGTCGCTGCTCAGAATATCGATGGGTTCGCCCGATTTGTTTGTATCGCGGCGATTCGCGGCCGGGCGTTTCTTGTCTTGCATTTTGTACATAGCGAGAATGCGCTCGTTCATAGCGCTGTTGTTTTCGTCTAACATTTCCAAATCGGACTCTTCTTCCGATCCCTCGGACGACGTAGCGCCGTCGAGGCCGTAGCTTTGTAGCACCACCTTGTAAGCGGATTCTACCATCTGACAGAATGCAGTATCGCTTCTGTTGTTGTACTCGCGATATCGTTCTTTTAGAGAACGCGCCATTTGGCTAACATCAACGAAGGTCTTGTCCACATTTTCCGCGAGATAGTTTTTCACTCGCGACACAATGACTGGGTCGTTTAATGTCTTTTGTCGTGTTTGATGTTTCTTCATTTTTTAGCTCGGCAAGTTTTACAGGCGTAATTATTGACGAAAAATAATTTTAGCAACTTGGTTTTCCACACGCAACGCGATGACCGAAGTTTGATTTGACAGCGGCGTCGGCAAATCAATGAAATATTGCCAGTAAAAAAAATACTTCCATCTTTGTCTATGGTTGAAAAGAAAATTCTTCACCGTCTACGTTGGAAAGCTTAGATTGAAATACATGTATCCGAACCAAAACGAAGGCGGCAAAATTTGAAATATGACCTTACTCTTGAATTTTTTATCCGCGCAGTGAAATACATATACCGTACCTACTTGATCTACTACAAAACAGAGAAATAGGACTATTATCTTTTCTGTGCTACTACGCTGTACTTTAATAGAAATACATATATTATGTGTTCTTGTTTTTAATATATAATATTTTTATTTTCAGTTACAAGCTAATAAAACCAACCATTGGAATATTAAGCTGGATTCACAACCTGATGAGGAATTGAAAACAAGTTTACTAGCGATATTTATGACACTGACGGAAATGGAAAGGAAACCCAGCGAAAAGTATGTTGAATGTTGATCAATAGTGGTATATACCTATGTTAATATTCATGACGTTGTTTTACCCTCTTGGCTTATAATGGGAAGTTGCGTTGCCAAGATAACGTAAAAAGTATTTTTTTTAAAGTAAAAAGTTTATGCCGCCTCTACCCTCATCAAAATCTGTTACACAGATGTTGAGATAACACCTAAGAGCGTTTGTCCACAGCAACGGCACCGGCAACGAGATTTTTTCGGGCCTATTTGAAAATGGTGTGCCAGCGATCGTTTGTCCACCGTCACCGATTCCGGTGGTTCTGTTGCTTCTAGCTGTCATGCGTGGCAGATGCGTTTCCATAGAAATAAAACAAACAACCTCAGACAAAAAACAATAACCGATCGAACGGCGCCGGGCGCCGGCAGTGTGTGGACAAGATCAAACGTGTTCTGTATTGCCGGCCAATGCCGGCTCATCAGCCCGTCAAAATCTCGGGCCGATTTCTAGCGGTCGCGCCGATCTACTCGAAATATCGGCGGCCGTGATGACGTCGCCCGGTGCCGGTCATTCTGTGGACAAGCTGCCATACTATACATATGTACCGCTACTTCGGCTCCGTCGTCTTGTTCCCGTTGACGTCCCGGTGCCGTTGCTGTGGACAAAAACTCTAACGGTGAAGTGTTTTTTTTTTAATATAGAGTGGTGAACAAGCTGGCGGCTTACCTGATGGTAAGTGATCAGTGGTAGGTGGCGGCCTATTGTCATCTGCTACACATGAGGTGCCTCTAGCATAGAAGGTATAACACAGAGCTGAAGATCGAGCTCAGTGGCGTGCCATAGGAGAGGCCTATGTCCAGCAATGGACGAATACTGGCTGCTAATGATGATGATACCTGAGGTTCTCTATACTTATCACTGTCTTTTTCCAGATGCATGGAATTGTCAGAATGGAATCTTAGAGACGCTCTGAAGCATTTCTCCCAACTACTGAAGTTGGACAATCTGCATCCATTATATAACTAAGCTTAATTCATTATCTTTTAATAAATGTACTTATAATAATTATCATTAAACATAATTTGTCAACAATTTGTTATTTTCTTTTGTATTGGTAAGACTCTTACCAATGTAGATAGATAGATAGATGAATACTTTATTGCATACCAATCAACACATTATAATCTAAGACAAGGAAATTCTAATTAGGTGTGACAATGGGCGGTGTTATCGCTCAGAGCGATCTCTACCAGACAACCTTTGAAAATGTAAGACAACGAAGCCACAGATTATATAATAGTTACTAAGTAAACGAAGCTAATAAGTGGAACTCGGCTGTGAACTTTTATTTGTAAGCAAATTTTCAACCAAGTTCCAAAAAGAATGTGATGCTCGATTCGTTTTTAGGGTTCCGAACCCAAAGGGTACCAACGGAACCCTATTACTGAGACTCCGCTGTCCGTCTGTCTGTCTGTCTGTCTGTCCGTCTGTCACCAGGCTGTATCTCATGAACCGTGATAGTTAGACGGTTGAAATTTTCACAGATGATGTATTTCTGTTGCCGCTATAACAACAAATACTAAGAACAGAACAAAGTTAAAAATTGAAGAAAAGTTTAAAAAAAAGTTTTTTACGATAGCGCAGCGCCACCTATCTAGCATCAATGATGGCGCTATCGTCTTTACCTTAATCTGAATCTCCGAAGCGGCTCCAACGATTAAATAAAATGTAGTATACCTACAGGGGATTTCGGGGGCGATAAATCGATCTAGCTAGGAGTCATTTTCAGAAAATGTTGTTTTATTCTTGTTTTCAATAATCAACTTTATTGATAATCAACTTAAAATATGACTTATCCCGACATCTATTGGCGAGTAGAAGTACTGTCTTAGTAAAGCAGTTAGTTGCTCTCAATTAAAAAAAATAGTATTATTATTCGTCAATAGATGTCGGGAAGAGTCATATTTGTCTGTTTAAGTGGCAAAAAATACCGAGCAAAGCTCGGTCAACCAGATATTTAATAATATCAATTACTACAATTACTATAATTGGTATGGCGCCAACACTCTTCAACAACACTCTTCAATAAAATTCCTAAATCTTTAAAGGACTTGATGTTTAAAAATAGGCTAAAACAATTTTTAATTCAGAAATGTTATTATGGTATTGACGAATTTTTATGTGACAAACTATAATCATTATTAATATTTTCATGACATTGTGCTGTATCCTTTTAATTTTATAATTCAATTTAGTTTATAAGAATGACCAGTGTAATATGTATTTAAATTTGGATTATATGTAGTGAGTAAAGCAGCGCCATCTGCAATGTTTGCACGCCTGTTAAGGCAAAACATGGCGATCGTTTGAATATTTTGTCACAACTTTTTGTTATACGCATGTTTTACGCAAATAAAATATCTTTATCTTATCTTTATTACTACTATTATTATTAAATAATACTATTCTAACTTTGTGTTAACGTTTACTTAGTTGGTGTTAGAAGTTCGTTAGATGGCGTTCGGAACCCTCCGTGTGCGGGACCAAAGTCTGACTCGCACTTGGCCAGTTTTATTTTTTTTTGTATGCATGTTACGCGATTTCTCCGTCAATTGTGAACCGATTCGAATAAATATCTTAATTATTTTTCAATGTTGTGTATGAATAATATTATTATTGCATTTATTCGATTCATTGAATGCGGCACAATTATGCACGTGTTTGTATCGATTTAATTAGTGTGCAAGAAATGTTAGCAGAGTTATAGATTCTTGTTGTTTCGTCTCTAGGATATGAAAGATTGGTTTATTCAATGATCATTCGATGTGTAGGTAAACAGTTGTACAGAATAAATGTATAAAAAAATATTACGTGATTTTTTTTAATATCTTATAGGCTAGCGTTTGACCACTGTCTCACCTGTTGGTAAGTGATGATGCGGTCGCAGATGGGAACTGGCTCTCAAGGATAGCTGCCGGAACACATTAGATGTTTTGGCGACAGATTTTCTAACTTGAGGGTGGTAGCTGGCCAGGCGGACACTAGATAGTGTCCTACCACCATGCGGGGGTTGTTGGTTTCTTAACGATATAATTAGTAGTGGACTGCTTATACTAATATTGAAAGTTTGTATATTACTCACACCAACAGTTGATTAACCTGGATTAAAAAGGATACATTTAAATGCAGACGAAGCCGTTAGTTAGAAATGAAGGTACTACAGGTGTCTATGGGGGCAAATAAATAAGATAAAGAAGAAATAATAAAGATAGTTTAAAAACTAAAACAACCGACTTCCATGCCCCGCGAGTCAATTTCAGTAGCAAGTTTGAAACATTTATCGTCATATCTCTGGAGATACTTATAAGATCTCGATGAAACTACAATGGGACCACCTCGGAAATATACCCTACCGATTAAAAAAATAATCATTCAAATCGGTTTACAATTGACAGAGTAATCGCGTAACATACACACACAAAAAAACATAAGTCGAATTGGGAACCTCCTTCTTTTTGGAAGTCGGTTGATAAACAAGTCTTTGTAAAATACAGAATTGTAATTAGATTTATTAGACTTAAAAATCCCTTTGTTCAACTCAGAACTGACTGATATGAGAGGGAAGTATTGACTTTCCAGCAGGTGATATTTCGTCTACACATATTTGAGTGTAGCCAAAACGTAGCAATAAAACAAATTCCTGTCACAAAAAATCTTTATTAGACATAAACCTACCAAAACGAATTATACAATCATCTCGAGATGTCTGGCATACTCGAGGGTTTGTTCGGCCAGTTCTTGTGAAGGTAGGACTCCAGCTGCAGCCGCGCAGGTTTCCTCGGCAGCGTTGAAGTGGTAGCAGTTATCAACACCCAAGACCCAGTTGCGCTGTTAAAATAATCAAGGGCTTTTAGTTTCTGAGAAACCAAATAAAGAAATAAAACAGTATTTTTATAGAAAAAATCTGCCACCATAACCTGACGTTGTTCTGTACTGGCTACACACATCCATGGAAAGTCTAGGGTATTCTAGGTCTGACATGTTCACCATCTCTGCAACCACATCATCGCTTACCACCAGGCGAGATAGTGGTTAAATGCTAGCCTAAAGAAAAAAATCTTTATCCTTGTCTGTGTTTTTTGATAGTACATACAATCTGGAGGTTCACTAGAGAAAGAGTGAGCTACTATGCAAAAATGCTTCATCATCGATCATCTTATCAACAAACATGTCGCATAGCAATCAAATACAGTAATCTTGTCTATCGCACAATTAGATTTTTCAATATTTTACTCGTTGAATTAGACAATATTTTTCAGTGCTCACCTTTTTACCGTAATCAAGCACAGCTTGCTGAGAGGGCATGTTAAGCCTCCTAGCTGCTTCAGAAGCCGAGATACAGAGATATGCCTTCTCTATACATGCTGCTATTTCACCTCGCACTGTGTCCAGGAGGGTATCCATAAACAGAGTGTAACTCTCGGCTGGTACATTGCCCTGAAACATACAGAACTCATAATTTTGGATGTAAGTTTGGACAAACTTAGCCTACAGTGAAAATATAAGGTCTCGATACTTTTGATAACAGGTGAAGACAGGATAATGCAGCACACAATGGGAAAATATATTATAACAATATTAACAATAATAGCATACAAATACATGGTTCAAGTTTTCACATTTCTATTCCTATATTTATTTTTCTGTTTTAAAAACACAGTAACAAGCTAGTAAATCCAGATCTACACCAGCCAAATCATCTAATCTAAACTAATATAATAAAGATAAAAGATTTTATTTTTTGTTTGTTTGTTACGATTTAACTCATAAATTACTGGACTGATTTCAAAACTTATTTTACTAATGGAAAGCTGCATCATCACCGAGTAACATAAGCTATATTTTATTCCCGTATTCTCATGGAAACAGAAACTATGTGGGTGAAACGCGTGCTGCTAGTAGCAAATACATAGCGATTCAGCAGTAATGTTGCTGACAGCTGCAACATACTAGGCTAATACTAATGCTGTTCTTTCATCCACACAATAGATTCTCCATTCTAGCTTTAGGAACAGGAGCCATATGCCCTTCAGTAACTAGAATAAACAAAAGTAATGGGGTAATAGTGTGGACGCGCAAGACCTCTTCATATGCCACAAAAAATGTATCCGTATATTAGTGAACATTAAAATACCAGAATAGTGCAAACCTCATTTTGAAAAATTTAAAATTCTCACTGTTACCTCTATATACATTTCAGAACTATGTAAATTCGTAAGGCAAAATTCACATTTTTTTCCAAAAAAAATCGACGGCCCTCGGTGTGACAAAACTAGATATAAATATAATTTGATCTTACCCAGTTCTAAATTAAAAATACACAGCTCTGGACCTAACGCAATGGCGATAAAAGTTTACAATAAATTATCAGAAGAGTTAAAGTGTGAAGACAACAATTCAGTCTTCTACAAAAATCTTAAAGAGTATTTGGTAAAAAAGGTATATTATTCTCTTGATTAATTTTTATATGATAAACAATAATTAAATTAATATAGTACTAATATTTAGGATAGGCATGTAACTAATACATTTTGAGTTTTTTTTTTTTTTTTTTATACGTTATAGGCTAGCGTTTGACCACTATCTCACCTGTTGGTAAGTGATGATGCGGTCGAAGATGGTAAGCACGCTAGGCCTAGAATGGGAACTGGCTCTCAAGGATAGCTGCCGGAACACATTAGATGTTTGGTGACAGATTTTCTAACTTGAGGGTGGTAGCTGGCCAGGCGGACACCAGATAGTGTCCTACCACCATGCAAAAGATAATATGTTGATTATTTTACAATCGGTCTGTTCGCTCCAGTACCTGTTGCGATACCCTAACAGGGTCATATGTTACCAAATCTTCACTCTAATATCTGTATTATATACATTGTACATACATATAAATGCAATAAAAAATTGAGTAATGAGTATTGAGTATTGAAAGATAATCCAGACTAATATAAAAACGTTTGTCACTCTTGTCTGTTTGTTACCTAATCACGCCTAAACGGTAGATCTGTCACTGAAATTTAACAAGGAGATAATTTTTAAAGCATGAGAATGATCATATACTACTATATTCTTGGTGTACGTGAACAAAGTCGCGGATATCAGCTAGTTGGTAATAAACAATCGACTCACCTTAGCTAAGAAGATCTTGTTATAGCTTCCCTCCATGAGGTACTGCTCTAGAGCTAGTGGATGCTTTACATACGGGTCTGCTCTGATTACATCCACAGGGAGGCGTTCGAGCTCAGTATGGAACTCTGCTACTCTGTTCTGAGACAGGAGGAACAGTAGATTGAGTCCGAGCAGTTGGTACATGAATACTGACTCTGGGAGGTGGTCTCTGAAAATAAGTAGAACACTTATAATTATAGTTCTAGGTTATGGGTCAGCAACCTGTGCCACTTAGGTGTTTGAAATTTTGTATTTATATTCGTTAAATCTCTAACTTACAGGAAAAATTAGTACCATACTGGTACAAATCATGCGAATTACAAATAAAAACTTAGAATTTTGAAAAAATATTGTACACATTTTCCACCTCAGTCAGTCCACACAGTCCCACAGGTATGGCATGATCAGACTTCTATTTATGATCATACAGAGAACTGTTAAAAAAGTTTTAGGCTGGTACAAATCGTATAGCAAAATAAAAATATTATACTTTATTGCGGTGGTATGGTGGCCATTGGGAACCATCGGAAAAGTATGGCAAGGTGATTTCTGTGAATGGCTACTTGACGATGATTAGCTGTGCAAAAATTAGCCTGGAACAAATGGGTGAATTGCTTTTTTTTTAAATTAATGTATTCACGTCGGTATGGCGGGCTGTAAGTCACACCGGAGGAGTATGGCATTACGCTACCGCCTACTTCTTTTTTTATCGACTATCGGAAAATACACACATTTTTGTGGAACAAATCGTTCTGTAATAAAAAAATTTTGTTAATTAAAAATATATACGTTACTGGTTGTAACATGAAGGTTATAGAGTATAAAAAGCTAAAAATTAATGTTAGGTAGACAGTATTTATGAATATCGAGCGCCCTTGTTCTACCAAGATCTAAAACTTACCAGGATAAATCAGCGGTGTCATTGAGACTTTTAATCTCGGACCGGGGGACAGGCAAATGATAACACGGTTTTGGGAATGTATGACAAATTTTAATACTTCAAAACGTCCCTTACCTCCAGAATGAGATACACATTATTTAGTTAAAGCCGGAATACTATGTCTAAACATTTGACTATAAATACCATTCGGTTTTCGTTACATAAAATATTTTAGTGATGTTGAAATTTTTTAAGAAATCTACAAAATACTTAGATATAAATTGGGGTCCGTTGTCGGCCACTAAGATTTTAGGTACACCAAATTTAAGAAATATTTCTTTTTCAAAGATTTTACAAATTACTTTAGAAGTAGCAATTATCATTGGAAATATCCAACAATATTTAGTAAAAACATCTACAATTGAAAGAATGAATCTATGTCCAGAATAAGATTTAGGTAAAATCCCAATAATATCAACGGATAACATTACCATAGGTTGATCAACTTTCTTAGGGTTAACTATCTTACCAGCAGGAGCAGAAGTTGAATGTTTATAAGCTTTACAAATGTCGCAAGAAGAAATATATTTTTGAACGTCTCCGAACATTCCTTTCCAATAATAATGTTGTTTTATTTTATTAAGAGTTTTATGTATTCCAAAGTGTCCAGAATTAATATCATCATGATTAGAACGAATAGTATCTAAAACATGTTCTTTAGGTATAACAATTTTCCAATTTAAACGACTATTAGGGTCAAATTTATTTTTACAGTAACGATACAAAGTATTATCTTCTACTCGAAGGTTTTTCATTCTAGAAGGGTATTTTTGACAATTTATAAAGACTTTTCTATACCAAGGGTCTTCTATATCTTCATCTGGTGAGACAATATTTATAGCGGAAACTAATATTGAAGTTATATTGATTCTAGATAAAGCGTCAGGAACTTGATGTAAAGATCCTTTTTTATGAACAATATCAAAAGTAAATTGAGAAATACGTGCAGCCCATCGAGCTAAGCGTCCACTAGGGTTATTAAGTTTTAAAAGCCACTTAAGACTAGCATGATCTGTCACAACTGTGAATTTCATCCCTTCGACATAAGGTCTAAAATGTTCAATTGAATCTAAAACTGCCAAAAGTTCACGTTCAGTGGTACTATAATTTCTTTCACATTTATTTAAAGATCTTGAATAATAAGCAATTGGATGTTGTTCATTATTTTCGTCTTCTTGACTCAGAACACTACCAATTCCTACAGAACTAGCATCGCAATGTAAAAAGAAAGGAAAATCAGGACACTGTAAAACAGGTGTAGTTATTAAGGCATTTTTTAAATTAATGAAGGCTTCTTCAGCTTCTTCATTCCAAACAAAAGTATGTTTTATCTTTTTACTTCCGGAAGTTAATTTAGTTAAAGGGGAGGCAATATCAGCGAATTTACAAATGAAACGTCGATAATATGAACATAATCCTAAAAAGCTTCTAAGTTGTTTTACGGACTCTGGTCGTGGAAAGTTTTCTATAATTTCTAATTTAGACGGATCAGTATGTAGGCCTTGACTGTCTACAATATAACCGAGATAACGGAGTCTTTCTTTGCAAAATTCACATTTTTTAAGATTTACTGTTAAGCCTGAGTTTTTAAGTATTTCATGGACTTTTTTAAGGTACTCTATATGATTTTGAAAATTATCATTTACTAAAATCAAATCATCTAAATATTTAAACAGGACATTGTCAAATTCAGGTCCAAAGAGTTTATCAACCAAGCGTTGTAACTCTGCCGGTGCGTTGGTGATTCCAAAAGGCATCCGAACAAAATGGTACAAGTTTTTTCCAGGAACTACAAAAGCAGTCTTTTCACGAGAGGACTCTTCAAGTTTAATTTGCAGAAATGCTTTAGAAAGATCTATGGTAGATATGAATTTAGCCCCACGAAGGCTGTCTAATATCCTAGAAGGGTACGGCAAAGGATAAGAATCTTTAACAGTTATTGAATTTAATCGTCTCGAATCTAAACATAATCTGGTTCCACCATCTTTTTTATCGACGGCTAATACAGGGGAACACCAAGGAGATTTTGAAGGTTTTATAATTCCTTCTTTTAATAAAACTTCCACTTCATCATAAAGTTCTTTTTGTTTAGCAGGACTCAACGGCCAATATCTACTTTTAAAAGGTTCGCCAGTAACGTTAATTTTATGTTCCACAAGGGTGGTAAGGCCTAAACCTTTTTTCTCATAAGAAATATCTTCAAACAAAGCAATGGTTTCATCTAATTGTTGTTTCTCAGAAGGAGTTAAATGAACTGTAGAAGTAACAGCGTTCACTTGAATTTTATTATTGTGAACATATTCAATATTTTTCCACAAGTCTTTAGCTAAGTTAAATTTCAACCAAAAATCAAATCCCAATATAATAGGTGGATCAAAAGAGGGTATTATTAAAAATTCTACAAGTTTACAAACATTGTCAACGGTAACCGGTAATCGCATAGAACCGATAACTTTTCTTGATGAACCGTCAGCAGTACAAGCGGAGGCATCAATACGTTTAATTTGAAATCCTAGTTTAGAAAAATGCAAGTGTTGGTTATTACCTAAAACACAGCTATTTGAACCACTATCTAGCAATCCAGAAAAAGTTTCATTATAAATGGTAAATTTTAAAAATGGTCTAGTATCATTTTGTTTAGTAAAAAGTATAGGAGCTGCTTTATGAACAGAAAAAAATGTTTTTAAATAGTCAAGCCATTCTGAAAATTCTCTTTTACACGTATCATCATTAGGTTTATAATTGGATATCGGAGCACCTGAAGTTTCTTCAAAAACTTGGGCCCGATGCCTTACAAGTTTTTTGAATTATTATTATTTTTAATATTGTCAGAATGACAAGTATCACAGTTCTTTGTCAAAACGCCTCGTTTATGACATTTAAAGCACACTGGTCCAAGAATCTCTGTACACTCTTTATAAGTGTGGTCAGTCGACTTACACTTCAAACAAGAAAGTTTGGTTTCAACCGCATGAAAGTTTTGTTTAATTTCCTTTACAGGTTTTCGGTTAACTAAAATCTCTAATTCCTTACTAATTCGGATAAACTGTTCAATAGTGTCTATTGATTTTCCAAATAAAAACGGTATGTAAATAGGTAACATGTTGTGTTTAATTGTAGTTATCAAAACATTCTCAAAAGTTGGATTAGCTAATCTGCTAGACATATCTATAATCTCAGTAATGAAATCAGGAAGTGACTCATTACTCCGTTGTTTGCGAGTTCTCATTTCATACTCCAAATGATAATCAAATTCAGGTTTGTCGAATCTGTTCAACAATTCAGTTTTAAGTGTTGTCCACGAAGAAACCCTAATTCGAATACTACGGAACCATTTCGTTGCTGTTCCAGTGAGCAGATCAGAAAAAGAACCGACTAAAAAGTTTTCATCAAAGTTTTTATACAAAAAATACTCCTCAACCGAAGTGATAAAGTCTCTAACACAAGTTTTCCCATCAAAAGATATCTTACTACGCTTCAAATCAGGAAGTTTATTTGTTGAAGGTAAATGCTTTTTCAATTGTTCATTGAGTTGAACATTCATCGAGTTAAACGAAGGTAAAGGTGTAAAATTATGCAAGCTACTATGACCAAGGTTAGGTAAGAAAGGGTCAACAACTACTACCTCTGTTGCATTCTGCATAACTAAATTATCCAACGCCGGATTAGAAATAACATCCCTAGAAGTACCAGGTAAATTCTCTTCCAACAAGGGTGGAAATTGAACCTGTTTGTCAGTCATGATGAATAATCAAAAATATTAAAGAAACAAAGACAAACAACCAACTAAAAATTCAAAGAATAGTTAAAACTCATCAAAGTTTATAAGATTTTTTGTTAAAAACGGTTTAAGTTATTATGTTTTAAAGTTTATGTTAATATTTAATAATGTTCAAAAGTATTTAAAGAAATTTGAATGTACAAAGAAACATTCAAATTGTGAAGTATGTAAGATGCAAAAAAGATTCACAATTTATCTTAATTTTCAAGATTATTAACAACGGCTAAGGTTATATCTATTTGTGAAAAGTAAAATCAATAAACTAGTTAATAATTATGTTAATAAGCTAGTATTTTCTAATATGAATGTAGCTTAATGCTTCTCAACAGTAAACAAACGTTATAACTTTATATAAGACAAAGTTATTTCAATTCAAACAAAAACTTAGCACTTTCAATGTGGTCAAGGTCAGTTCCTTACAAAATGTAAACAACGCATATCTCAAATGTTATTATATAGTAAGTACACACTTAGATTAGTCTATCCAGTATATAAGACATATAAAGAACATTGTATGTTAATTAGTTTTGTTAAAATACAAAAAAAGTTGTAAACAAAGTTACAATTATGTTTTCAAAGTACACAAAACAAAGTAAAAATGCTAAAAATAACAAAAAATTGCACTAAATTGTGACAAGAAAAACAAAAATAAGATGCAAGAAAGATTATATATGTGGAGGTAAATCCGGTCCCTGTTCTCGCGCTAATTGTAATAAAAAATTTTGGTTTATAAAAAATATATACGTTACTGGTTGTAACATGAAGGTTATAGAGTATAAAAAGCTAAAAATTAATGTTAGGTAGACAGTATTTATGAATATCGAGCGCCCTTGTTCTACCAAGATCTAAAACTTACCAGGATAAATCAGCGGTGTCATTGAGACTTTTAATCTCGGACCGGGGGACAGGCAAATGATAACACGGTTTTGGGAATGTATGACAAATTTTAATACTTCAAAACGTCCCTTACCTCCAGAATGAGATACACATTATTTAGTTAAAGCCGGAATACTATGTCTAAACATTTGACTATAAATACCATTCGGTTTTCGTTACTTTTTAGGTTAATTTATTTTACATTTTACTACTGAAATTTGGTTATTGTCTTTCTTGCATCTTGCGAATATGAAATTAAAGTTTTAAGGGTAATAAAAAGAGTTATAATGAAATTTGCTTAGCTGCAGCGTCCGGGGGCGTCTGAGCACTCCACTCTAAACAGACGTCATTCATCGTCGCACCAACAGCTCAAAACTACGACGACATCCAAACGGTGTGCGTCGCACGAACACCTCAAACTAACGACGTCTTCCAGCGTCGAACCAACAGTTGGCGACACCCATAGTCGCCCAAACAGTTGACGACAGTCGCCCAAACAGCGCCAAAAGGCTGTAACCAAAAATCCGATTGTAATTTGTCGCCATGAAGGATGACGCGAAACATTTTAGGTTATCAAAAATTGACTCACCGCAAAATCACGACCTTATCATATGGCACTACGCCATAAGCACGCCGAGTATCATCGTAACGGCGATTTGGAATACGGATTCACTTAATAGAATCCGATTTATAAAATTTTCTAAAAATGAGCCCTTTGTATGCCTAGGGGCAAGAAAAAGTGACGTCTCCGATCGAGAATTGACAGATGTCAAAGTCATTTTTTTTTTTTAAAGGTTGTCTATAGGATATTGAATGATCCACAGACCAAGTAATAACTCGATTATTTAAAATCAACTAAAAATGGCTAAATACGAAAATGTTCTAAATTATTTAACACCAAAAGGTAATTTTGTCAGTCTTAGAAGCTGAAATGTGCTTCCAAACGAAAAATATGTAACGAGTCGAAATACCTCGTTACAGTTCGATACTATTATTTATCCGACACATTCGATTAACTCCCACGCGATTGGGCCGTCGGTACCAGTGCTATGACCATCATTTTCTTTTTTGTCATTCCGTAATTAGGACCACCTGAAGAACCACCATACTGGTACAAATGACTAAGTATTTTCTGTTACCATCTCCCGGTCTGTTAGTCTGTAGTCAGTAGTTATCAAAAAACTTGATTTTTGCAAGTACTATTTAGAGTAGGCAAGACACATTTTGTTGCTCGTTAAAAATTATGAAAATTGTAATTTTTGATGCTTCCAACTCAAAAGGTTGCCGACCCCTGTTCGAGGTCAATTTCAACTGGTTTGATTATTTGTGCCAGCTAGTTTGGAGGATCAGATAGATAATACTATGTGGATGGGTTACAAGTCAGTCGCTTTCTTTCACTTTAAGTTAAGCATCATCCTTCTTAGACCACATAGTACATTATGTGAGATATTGTTTCTTTGAAGTGTTACACACTTAATATTTTTGTAAATTGTTGTACAATTGTTAAATTGTTAAACACAATCCAAAATTTCATCGTACCGACGGGACTTGAACCCGCACTCCCCTGGATAAAAAGTCCAGGTGCTCTGCCAATTAAGCCACAGTCCATTCTACGTGTCCCATTGGTACAATGAAATTTTGGACTGTGTTTACTAATTTACTATGCGAGATAGTGGTGAAGTGCTTGTCTGTTTTCAATCAATAAAAAGTATCTCATCAATAGTGATTTGTATACATTGAGTTAAAAGGTTAGCAAGTTGGGTTACAATATAGAAACTCTTTTTTGATTACAATAATGTTACAATAGAAGACCTGATACAAAGTGTGATAAAATATTCGGGGGTCTTATCGCTTATAGAAATTTCTATAACAAATATAAAATATTAATTTATAACAATAGGTAGAAGAGTTATTCTTAAAGTACAACAAGAATAAAATAATGGTTTATTGCACTTACTTATAGTCAAAATAGTAGCATTTTAGCTGTGACATGTATCTCTCGAATGCCTTGACATCTTTAGCGGCAACAGCCCACTGTGCCCCAATCTCAAGCACATCTCTGGCCAAAATCAACTCCTTTTGGTTTGCTGCTGCATTATTACTCGGCAGGAAGCTAAGCTGTGTAAGAGCTACCTAAAAAGTAAAGAAATTGGTCAGAATAACACAAAGATTTACACGATTTTGTCAAGTCATCATTCAACTTACCTTTATTCTATTGAGCAGTTCCCCACACTTGTCTAATTTTCTAGGTTTCTTTGCCCACTCAGTTTTGAGATTTTGATAGAGCGTAGCTACATCTTTCACCGATGGCATGATTTGAGATTGAAAAGATGAGAAAATGCAAATTAATAATTCCAAATCACAATTTCAATTTTTATTTTGTTTGATGCACGGAGTACAGACTAAGGTCTCGGACTAATTATACAGTTATCTGTGAGTTTGATAGATGAGATGTATGTAGGCTTGGGTAACTCCGGACACATCTATATCTTCGGATATATATCCCTAAGCGGATATATATCCTTCACTCCACTTGCCAAATTTTAGTAATCCCATATATATGGTATATCTCGATGAAACATAAAAAAATTGTGAAGTCGGTTAAAAATTCAAGCTGTAAGTGAAAAGGTATTGTCTATGCAACCGTGCTATTTCATTATTTTGGATCACATCATCACTAACAACATGTAAAAAAACAATGCAAGTTCAAAACACAACAGAAACGGTCTAATCATGTTAGATAATATCGGTTTTGAAACGCGGATATGCTTAATTTTGGATATGGGATATACCAATGGATATAATTTGTATTTTTATGTGAGTTTATCTACAAAGTCTGAAACACATGGATGTACCGGACATACGAATGAATTATACTAAGCGGATATATTAAGTGGATATACTAAGCGGATATACACCCTCATGTGGAATGATATACGATATATGCTATCCTCAGTCGGATACAGTAAGCCCAAGCCTAATGAGATGAGCTGAGGAGAGCAAGTGTCAGGTCAGCTGTGGCTCACAAATTACTATATGGTTGGTTATAGACTAAAGCACTGTATACACAGTCCATCTTGCTGTTCGTCCCGCGAAGGCCATGCATGATGCACGATTTATAAGTACCATGAATACGGCTTGACGTACGTCGATAATAATTATTAATTGTTTGCTGGATTCACACAGCCAATTTTGCATCCAACGAGCGCCCCCACCACCGTGAACGTCGTGTAGTAGGGCTATTCTGTAAGCTATCTCGGAAGCGGAATCCGCGGTGAGATTTGAATTTCGTATTACGAAATTCAACTGTATTGCGAACGTGATACGATTGAATTTCGTAGTACGAAATTCGGATCTCTCCGCGGATTCTACTATCGAGATAGCTAACAGAATAGCCTAGCAGATAGACAGTGAATAACGCGGACGTACGTCAACGCGATCCTGCGCGTGCGTGCTTGATCGTGTATAGACTTGATGTACAGCTTATGATAGCTTGTGTCGCAAGGTAACTGCACGTCACGTCACGTGATATACTCTACTTACACGTGATGCGCGTGTTAGCTTACTACATAGATAACAACAATAATAACAATAACAATATTCTAATACGGCCTTACTGACAATACTTCGTTCTCGAAGTAACAAACATCAGTATCCCTGACCTCGCCACATTAGTCCTTTCATCTGCTGTATGAAATCAAGACTACATGTCAGATCAGTGACCAGCAGTTAGTCTCTGACCTAGCCATACTATACCTATCACTTGCTGCCATGAATAATTAGTATAGTACCAAGACAGACAGACCGCCCAGCAAGAAAACAAAATAGTCCTCTGGCCTTCACAACACTATATCACTTTTGAATTACGATATAGTATCAGGGCAGAGACTGAACTAGCAAACCCCGATTCCTCAGAATCCATTTAACTATGACATATTAGTCCAGCCATTTGCTCCCCGCAAACCCTAATATCTAGCTAGACATAAGTTACTTTTGTAATCCTTGTTGTCACTATAACTCGTTACAGCCCCATACCATGAACATCATGTCCAAAATACTCCACCGTAAAGTTATTAGCCATTTTCATATCAAGTACATCCATATTTCCGTTACCACAAAAATAGTCAAAATGCCTTGTAATAATCAAGAAAAAATATTTCAACCGAATCAATATACCAGCTTCAAATATCATTGCAAGCTGCATAAAAACTGTCCAAATTAAAATACTGTATTTTCCCATACACAAAATTTAAATTTAAATTTAGCCCAGTGCCTTAAAACCAGATAATACTATCTCAAGTAAATATTACTCCAAAATTTAAGTTTCTCAAAGTTTTTTTTAACTTTCAATACAATTAACTGAATCATACTAACACTACAACATATGCGACACTAACAGTGCTACCCACATTAAACTTTTATCCACGTGTACTCTGTCCAACTCAAGTCAAGCTTGTCTTTAAAAACTTACATAATAAAAACATCAGCTATCAAAATATAGCCGAAATAAATAATACATTGCTCTAAAAATAGAGCTAATTAAATAACAGCTTACATAACAATAACATCAATTAACAGTTATCAAAATATTATAGCCAACTATAACAGTTTTCCAAATTTTGCAATTCAATACTTCCTAGCATTCTTACCAATACAAAATCATAATAGCTTAAACGTGGCAGCTCAATATCTTTTTAATTGAAAATAACTTTAGATGAAGTTCAACGACAGTTTCCTTACATACTGTCCCAAATCTATCAGAGTTTATTTCGATATATACAGACGTACATTATTGTTATAATATAACCTTCAAATTCGATGAGTGAATACATCAAACATAACTGTACCAAATATTCAACACATATTTCATTTTACAAAACCATCGACTTGCCAAGTCAAACTGTCAGATAAAATAACTTTCTCATAAACCATGTAACCGATCCTTAAACTAAACCGTAAATAACTGACTGGTACAAACCATATTTAAAAAAAAAACTTCACTACACATTAATTCGTGTGTACATAGAACAAACACTTTAATTTTCCTTTTATTTTAACTTCTGTAGTTCACTCTATGTTACTGCCACTTTGTAACTTGTTACTTTGCATACTACCGCCAGGCACCATGCACACCAGCGGTCTACAAAACTATGTAAGATATACCTTACATGAACATTACGCAAACTAAAATGAAATTCACTATCGATAGATCATGTGTCGTACCTATGTAAGCTGTACCTTACATAACGATTGCCAGTCAAACCAAACCGCGTACCAAACTACCATAATTTTTGTAAAACAACGTTTTCAGAAACTTTAAAATAAACTTGACTGTAAGCAACATAACATGGAAATAAATACCTCTTCATGGTTAGCCACAATACCTTTTACTTAATATACACCTTTCTGAATATATATCTTTTCATAAGACAAATTACATCTGCACATTTATAGCCAAAAAAAATATCTTAGCATACCTAGATGTATGACCACGGATACTATTTAAGCTATCCGCCTACACAATTGGTTACTCATCTCTGAAGGTATATTCTACATGAGAAACAAACTATCACAACGTTACTTTACTAGTGATCTCAAATTCTTTCAAAACTGTTATGGCATTTTTCATGGTAAAGCAAAGATTCAAACACTATCACTGTACACAGAGTCCTTTCAATACAGCAAAGGAATCTCTACACTTAACTTTGAACATAATTAATAGTCACCACTTTTTTAAATTACTTTTTATCACAATGACTATTCACCATATTATTTTCACGAAACTAACCGGCATTTCAACTTGTTATACCGACAGGTAACTGTTCGCTTTATTTCCAGCAAAACTCAGCTGATAGGCACAGGCAAACGATACTGTATTTTTCTCAGTACTTTTTTTTTTCATCTATCCACATAATGCTCGGTCTACCTGACATTATAAAATACACTAAACACAGTGTTGGCACATCGAAACCATTACAAAATGTACTTGTACAACATCGCAAAATGTACATTAACTACGTACAACGTAATAACGACGCAAAAATTAAACAAAACCGAACGTAACCGAGAATCAAGCTCGTTTCTCTATTCAGTTATCCCTCATAAATAATGCAGGATGATCGTTTTTAACACTCACAATTATCATAATTTTAAACACTTATCACTTCACTATATTATCACTGTATCACTTAAAATATCAAGCCACTAGGGCCTTACAGTACATTAACGGTTGACTGGGGAGGGACATTTACTTCGGGTAGCCGTAGAGGGTACTTCTACGTAACGCTGCTTCATCACGCTGCTAGACCACGTGACTCGAACCTGGCGCCTGGAGCTGATGCCGCAGCTCAGTTTTCTCAACCAGAGATCTCGTCCACAGCCAAACTGAAACACATCAAATATTAATATGTGGAGCCAGAATTCAATTCCACTTCTGATGTTAGCTTACTACATAGATAACAAGGGTGGGTGGCAGTTAGTAGTCTAGTAATCTACCATAAACTTAATATGTCTGGAGCTAAATATTCAGTTGGAACTACTTCCAAAACTACCTGCCTATACTTCAGCTAATAGGTAGGACTTATTAATAAAATATATTAATAAGTCCTACCTATTATTATTATCCTACCCATAAATTATAGATAAATTAAACGCCATAGCGTTGGCTCTAGTGACGCGCGGCCGCTGCCGCGGCTCCCCTCCTCGCTACGCTCGTCGGCGCACGGCACGCAATGGTCACTGTTCCCTAGTATTTTGCCTTAGTGTTCGACTTAGAAATTTTTAAGTACAAGTACATTTCTGAAACGATAAACACTAACTAGCAGTACACTACGCAGATCTCTCCTATTTAAATTCAACCCAGGAAGGATTCCCGGGTTGTAAATAATAACTTCGAGTATAATTTTCATACTTAACCTCAAAATTTTAATACATAATATATTAATAACTTTTGAAGCGGGGGGCTCCGCAACTTTTCCTTCAAGGGGAGGGTTTTTCACCTTCCCCCCCACAACCCCCACCCCTTCTCCCCCCTTAAATAGATGGTAGGTATACTAAAGTTAAGCCAGTTTATGTACCATAGGCCTCCACCACCCCTCATAGCCTTTCCTTACCACCCTCAACGAAGCTAAAACACTGTCATCACCATTCCTAGGTGAAACCATCATTACTATAAACATATCCTAGAAAACCACATTCTAGCCATAATTATTCTATACATTTTGTAATACAAATACTTAGCTTCATTGAGTTGGACAGCACTTTGTCGTCTGAACGATATTCCCCAACAGAGTAAAGGTGACGATGTTAGCCCGAAGGCTGCTCGAGCAAAAGTGTCTCAATAAACGTTTCTACCGCCCTTTTAAAGCATCATTCAAACAGAAAACCAAGATGGCGGCTCTGACACATCTTGTAAGGTTTAGACTACCCTCAAATGTATCGATCACACAATAAATTCCCTTATTTGAGGCAATAATAATAATTTATAAATTAAATCATCATCAAACATTGGAAATATGTCGTAAATCTGTATGTATTATGAAAATATTCTAACACGCGCATGATAGTCAGCTATTAATCCTCCGCGATAGTCAGTATGCTAGATCCAGCGCCGCGGCCTCGAGCTAACGTACAGCTGGAATGGATCGTGAATAAGGCGCGTTAGACATGTCATATGTCCACTTTAGCGAAACGTAACTGAAATCAGTTGGCACTCCTCTAAAGTACTGTATTGATATTGATATAGCTAGCAACGTTTATACGGTTACGAACTATACTTGAAGGTAGAAGCGCCTTATTCACGATCCATCCCAGCTGCACATCAGCTCAAGGCCGCGGCACTGGATGTAGCGTACTGACTATCATGCGTGCATCAAGCTTAAGCAGAGTAAATCACGTGACGTGATGTGTCTTCACATTGTGACAAAAGCTCTATATGTTAAATCTGCTGTACAGCAAGTCTAAACACGATCAAGCACGCACGATACAGGACCACTCTGACGTATACGTCCGCGTTATTCACTGTCTATCTGCACGACGTTTACGGTGGTGGGGGCGCTCGCTGGATGCAAAATTGGTCGTGCAAATCCAGCAAACAATTAATAATTTTTATCGACGTACGTCAAGCCTATTCATGGTACTTTTGCATCTTGCATCGTGCATGTCCTTGGCGGGACGTACAGCAAGATGGATCGTGAATAAGGTGCTTTAGTGATTCATCACGTTTGTAGAAAGACTATACTCCTATCTAAGATCACGTTCTAAAGAGAGACAGAGTGAATATTGGCTAGCGCCATAAAAACCATATCCAGCAACATTTACGACTATTGATATAAAAATATAAACCAAAGACGACCTTATCTCTAGTAATTTAAGGACTAAAGTAATGAGGTAATGAGGTAAATGAGGTTTGATAGATCAAACTGTAATAGACAGTTATTTTTGCGCATGCACGAAAACCTTTCATTACCGATGCTCGTTTTAGTTATAATTGAAAACCAGTTTTGCCACATATATTCGGCAATGGTTATCAACAACGATATTGACACCAAATAACGGATAGATAACCTGCATATAATAGTTGCCAGAAATAGCCGATAACGCCATGTCCCTTTTTAGGGTTCCGTAGCCGAATGGCAAAAAACGGAACCCATAAGGGTTCCGTTTTTTGCACGGCGTTACGGTTACGGTGTTGCATGGCGAATCTATAAAGATTCGCCATGTCTGTCTGTCTGTCTGTCCGTCCGTATGTCACAGCCATTTTATTCCGAAACTGTAAGGACTACTGAATTGAAACTTTGTTGGTAGATGTATTCTGTAAACCGCTTTCCGATTTTTATACAAAAATAAAAAATATAAAAGTTTAAGGGGGGCATCCCATACATGGAACTGGAAATCATAGTTATAGAATACTCTACTGTGTTACGGAACCCTACGAGTGCGAGTCCGACTTGCACTTGGCCAGTTTTTTTATTCTAGTCTGAGGCCATGTCTTTGGTTATACATACCACCGATAATAATATGGGTATACTTAATATCGCTGACTGGTTGGACTGCAGGCAATTTAATTTATAATATGTGGACAAGGTAGTTACCGTGTATTGTAGAAAATAGCCTTGGAAGTTAATGTAATATACTTGAAAGTATTGTAGAAAATAGACTTGAAAGTGAATGTACTATCTTGCTAAACAGTAATCATTGTTGTATTTATTTGTCACTAATTCACTTATTTACATAAACGTATTGTTTTCTTTTATCATTTAGTCAATTTCCATATATATACTTATTTATTTATTTTCCTTTAAAAACGTATTTACATACATGTTAAGGACTAACCCCCTACATAGAATGCTGAGGTTGCACCGCATACCCAAGTCGGGTCTCAACATTGCATCAGCCACGGTTGTTGGAGTCAGCGCAACGTGCCAGCGAAGGCTTCACGAGGCACGCCGTCAGCACAACGTGTCCATCCGGTCACCGAGCCATTTTACACCTAGTTTTTAAGTCACTTTTGTTTCCGCCATCGAGCAATCGTCACCTTTTATAATTTAACTCCAATTTAAATTAAATAATATATATTAAATATATTTGTTTTTTTTTAGAAAATCGCCTTGTGACATACGTATTTTACATATACGTTAATTTATTATGTATTATATATTTAATTTGATAAATCACCATACACCACCGTATCACGTTAATTGTTTCTCCATCAGAAAGTTGTCTGGAAGAGATCGCTCTTAGCGATAAGACCGCCTATTGTTACACTTGTTTTATTTTTATTTATTGTATTGTACTGTTTCTTTATTATGGTGTTCAATAAAGTGTTTTCTTTTTATTCTATTCTAATATTTTTTGTTGAAAAATTATAGATTAAAATGGTAACTGTGAGTCAACCTTAAGAGATAGATATATGCCATCGTAGAATTTTCTATAGGTCTTGTTAAGTTCTACAATATTTCTATCGACACTTTTGTTACATCTATTTCCATTTAAGCCGCGTTCGTAAAAACGGGAATTGGTATAATTATCACTGAATGTTTCGATTGCTTGCGATATATATTTTTATGGATGGCTTGGCCATGACACGATCTGTGTATTGTGCCACTTTCCACTGGCAATATTATTACGATACCGTGTATCGATACAAAGGGATGCGATAATATCGCGTTTCTATACAAATGCAAGTACGTTGTCGCCTCACACTCACCACTCTCGCCACAGTCACACCCCGGACACTCGACTAAATCTCCGTACAAACTCTCGTTTTAACGACCTATTACACAGACACTACACACATGTCGTTTTTCTACAGGCGCAATTGTGTTCGTGAAGTCTTAGGATGTCACCGTAAGAACCTACTTTATTTTGAAGTCGGTTTATACTTATATATATAGCTAGCCAGTACTTCGGTATGTTTTCAAAAGTATAATAGATGATAAAATTATTCTCATTTACTCAACGCGATACGCCATAACTACTAAGACACTTGTCTCGCTGCGAACGAAGACCGATACGCGTGCGAGTGAAACAGTTGCGAAAGATTTTGCAAACGAAAATCTTCTAAATATTTGATTAGGTTATTTGAATAGTGTAGAGTTAAGTATGGACATTTGTCACAAAAAGTGACAAAGAGAAATAAATTATTAAGAAAGTTTTTATTCAATAATTAAAAACTAAGGTTTATTTAGCCTTATATAATATTAAGTATATCGTTGTTTCATTTATGAAAATAAATTCTAAAATACGAATATATATTTAGGTATACAAATATAAGTGTATTTGTATATATATTATATAGAAACTACGTAAATTTGAACCTCCTGTGTCTACCTAGTCCCACAGAAATATTCCATAATACGTATTATTAATATTTCTGTGTTTTATATTCATACATGTATGAAGTTGATGTTCTTCTCCTTGTGAGGTAGTATTGTTCTGTAGTCGTGCGCGTATGGCGTCCTTGCTCACACTAGCTCCTCGACAGCTCCAGAATCGGTGGCAAGGTGAGGTAGCTTGGATTGGTGGGGGAACAGAGTGTCCGTTCTATACGTAGTATTATTATCTTTTCTATGCCACAGTCGCCACTCTGCAACCTAAAGGCCTTATTCACGATCCATCTTGCTGTACGTGCCAAGGACATGCACGATGTACAATGCAAAAGTACCATGAATAGGCTTGACGTACGTCTATAATAATTATTAATTGTTTGCTGGACTTGCACGACCGATTTTGCATCCAGCGAGTGCCCCCACCTTCGCGATCGTCGTGCAGATGGACAGTGAATAACGCGGACGTACGTCAGAGCGGTCCAACATCGTGCGTACTTGATCGTGTATAGACTTGCTGTAAAGCAGATTTAACATTTAGAGCTTGTGTCGCAAGGTGACAACACTTCAAAATAGATCGCGAAACACTTTCAAGATTTATTGAAAAATATGAGTTCCACACATGTGAATTTTAATAATTTTTGTAATTATTTTTATCTAAAATCTCTTGCTATTTTTTATCCTTTCTTCTGCTGCTGATGACAACATCAGAAGAACTCCCATTTTTGGGCGTTTTGATAGAACAGGTGGCATTTTATAACTTAAAACACGTCCTCTCATCTAATTCGTTCCATTTACTCTGCTCGCTTGATGAGCGCATGACAGTCAGTATGCAACATCCAGCGCCGCGGCCTTGAGCTGACGTACAGCCGGGATGGATCGTGAATAAGGCGATTTAGTTTGTTGTAAACCTAAACCATAGAAAAAAAATTATTCTAAGTTCGGATACACTGTCCAAAAAAGTTAGTGTTTTATTTTGCACTGGCAAGTACTTTTTCGACGACCGAACCGAACCGACGACATCAATCAAATCAATTTTGTTTCAAAATTTTCAAGGAAAGGCTTTGTCGATTAATTTCTTCTTCGCGTAAAATGGATTTCTTAAAATTAATTTTTAGTTTTCGGTGTGATTTTACAGTGAATTTTAATTCAAATAAATAGGTATAATGGTGCGGCACAATGAGTTCTTCGTCGGCTGTTGTATGCCGTGAGATATTCGATGAAAACAGCCAACCATCCGCCGAGGGTTTGTATTAAAACTATATAAATGCAATTTCCGTATGTTAAACCCATTAAATAAATTTTTACTGGTGTAAAAAAAACTTTATAAATATTTACACATCGTCAATTTAACAATTCATATTCTAAATCTATGAAATCATCTGTAATGTTTACTGAATTTGCGCCAGTAACAGGGTTTACAGCCTGTAGCGAGCGAGGAAATTATCGTACCAGGGCCTTAGCAAAATTTCGCACCATCTGGATAATAACTGTAATACATGAAAAAATAATATAAGCAGCATATGTTCCTATGAAAGAAAAAAGTCTAGACGGTGCTATTATCAAACAAAAAAATTCGTATTTGTTATTGCTCTATTGACTTTCTGCGTACTTTTCAGTATAGGAAATTGTCATATATCTGTGTACGATAATAGTGTTCCTATCGTACATCATATGGAGGCCTGAATTATCATACATGTATGATAAGGGTAATTCCATGGAAAACGCTACTAAAGGTCATAAGTTTAGGTAATTTTAGTTAAAATTTAGTTTCACATAATCTTTTAATCCAATATTTTATCGAAAACTTTAAGGCACACGGGCCACAACCACAAAACGCCGCCACCGGCATATTTCCTATAGTTTTCTTACATTTTATCATGTAGCGTGTGGCGGCCACCGGCGTCAACCGTGTGCGGCGAGTCCATATAAAATGTATGAAAACTATAGGAAATATGCCGGTGGCCCATGTGCGCCGACCCTAAACCTTTGCTTAGTTTCCGAATTTTTAGATTTTTCTTCAGCTAATCTCAGGTCCTACTTTAGCTAAACTCAGGCTTGATCATAGGTATTTTATTTTACAGTAATGGCATCATGACATAATTTAAGATTGTATTAAAAACTAAAACAACCAACTTCAAAGGTCGCGCTAAGCAAAGTAGCCGTAACTATTAGATGTCGTAACTATTATCTATTCTGTGCCAGTAGGACTTGTAAGTGGTAAATCGTCGAGATAAGTAAATGCATCATAATACAAATGTTGATGTATTAAAAACAGCTCAGCCGATTTCGTTAAAATTACAATGGGACCACCTTGGAAACGTACCCGTTAAAATAAGAATCATTCGAATCTGTTCACAATGGGGAAGATGTAAATAATAAAATACCCCAATTTCTTAGGCTTAAAAAAAAAATAGTTAAATTTAATAACAACTGCGAAAAAATCAAGTCGAAATCATTAAAAATGATATTTTTATTAAATAAACAAATTCACAGTTTCTGAAATCTTCTTGGCCGCCTTAGAAATGGCTGTGACGTCACATCGCCGGGCATACGGGGGGGAGCTTGGACTTATCATTTTGTTTTGTGATTTTGAGTATTGCCTACACATTTGATAATCTAGATCTGCTAATTGAGTAAAATCCAAGGACAAAAACTTGCAAAGTAAGTGTTTTTGTTTTAATATCTTGTAGGCTAGCGTTTGACCACTATCTCACTTGTTGGTAAGTGATGATGTGGTCGAGGATGGTAAGCGCGCTAGGCCTAGAATGGGAACTGTCTCTCAAGGATAGCTGCCGGAACACATGTTTGTCGACAGATTTCTAACTTGAGGATGGTAGCTGGCCAGGCGGAAACTAGATAGTGTCCTGCCACCATGTAACGAGGTATTTCGACTCGTTACATATTTTTCGTTTGGAAGCACATTTCAGCTTCTAAGACTGACAAAATTACCTTTTGGTTTTAAATAATTTAGAACATTTTCGTATTTAGCCATTTTTAGTCGATTTTAAATAATCGAGTTATTACTTGGTCTGTGGATCATTCAATATCCTATAGACAATCTTTCAAAAAAAAAATGACTTTGACATCTGTCAATTCTCGATCGGAGACGTCACTTTTTCTTACCCCTTGGCATACAAAGGGCTCATTTTTGGTAAATTATTTAAATCTGATTCAACCAGATGAATCCTTCTTTTAAATAACGAATGCGACGCTAATTGGCGTACATATAGTGTCCTAGTATGCAATAGCGACGTGATTTTGCGGTGAGTCAATTTTTGATAACCTAAAATGTTTCGCGTCATCCTTCATGGCGACATATACTTTACAATCGGATTTTTGGTTACAGCCTTCGGCGCCGTTTGAGCGGTTTGAGCTGTTTGAGCTGTTTGGACGACTGTCGTCTACTGTTTGTGCGACTATGGGTGTCGTCAACTGTTTGTACGACGCCGGAAGACGTCGTTATTTTGAGATGTTTGTTCGACGCACCACGTTTGGATGTCGTCGTAGTTTTGAGCTGTTTGAGCGACGCTAGATGTCGTCGTCTATTTTGAACGGTGTGCTCAGACGCCACCGGACGCTGCAGATAAGCTAATTTCATTATAACTCTTTTATTACCCTTAAAACTTTAATTTCATATTCGCAAGATGCAAGAAAGACAATAACCAAATTTCAGTAGTAAAATGTAAAATAAATTAACCTAAAAAGTAACGAAAACCGAATGGTATTTATAGTCAAATGTTTAGACATAGTATTCCGGCTTTAACTAAATAATGTGTATCTCATTCTGGAGGTAAGGGACGTTTCGAAGTATTAAAATTTGTCATACAATCCCAAAACAGTGTTATATCATTTGCCTGTCCCCCGGTCCGAGATTAAAAGTCTCAATGACACCGCTGATTTATCCTGGTAAGTTTTAGATCTTGGTAGAACAAGGGCGCTCGATATTCATAAATACTGTCTACCTAACATTAGTTTTTAGCTTTTTATACTCTATAACCTTCATGTAACAAACAGTAACATATATTTTTTTATAAAACAAACTTTTTTTTATTACAATTAGCGCGAGAACAGGGACCGGAGTTACCTCCACATATATAATCTTTCTTGCATCTTATTTTTGTTTTTCTTGTCACAATTTAGTGCAATTTTTGTTATTTTTTAGCATTTTTACAGTTTTTGTACTTTGAAAACACAATTGTAACTTTGTTTACAACTTTTTTTGTATTTTAACAAAACTAATTAACATACAATGTTCTTTATATGTCTTATATACTGGATAGACTAATCTAAGTGTGTACTTACTATATAATAACATTTGAGATATGCGTTGTTTACATTTTGTAAGGAACTGACCTTGACCACATTGAAAGTGCTAAGTTTTTGTTTGAATTGATATAACTTTGTCTTATATAAAGTTATAACGTTTGTTTACTGTTGAGAAGCATTAAGCTACATTCATATTAGAAAATACTAGCTTATTAACATAATTATTAACCAGTTTATTGATTTTACTTTTCACAAATAGATATAACCTTAGCCGTTGTTAATAATCTTGAAAATTGAGATAAATTGTGAATCTTTTTTGCATCTTACATACTTCACAATTTGAATGTTTCTTTGTACATTCAAATTTCTTTAAATACTTTTGAACATTATTAAATATTAACATAAACTTTAAAACATAATAACTTAAACCGTTTTTAACAAAAAATCTTATAAACTTTGATGAGTTTTAACTATTCTTTGAATTTTTAGTTGTTTGTTTGTCTTTGTTTCTTTAATATTTTTGATTATTCATCATGACTGACAAACAGGTTCAATTTCCACCCTTGTTGGAAGAGAATTTACCTGGTACTTCTAGGGATGTTATTTCTAATCCGGCGTTGGATAATTTAGTTATGCAGAATACAACAGAGGCTGTTGACCCTTTCTTACCTAACCTTGGTCATAGTAGCTTGCATAATTTTACACCTTTACCTTCGTTTAACTCGATGAATGTTCAACTCAATGAACAATTGAAAAAGCATTTGCCTTCAACAAATAAACTTCCTGATTTGAAGTGTAGTAAGATATCTTTTGATGGGAAAACTTGTGTTAGAGATTTTATCACTTCGGTTGAGGAATATTTTTTGTATAAAAACTTTGATGAAAACTTTTTAGTCGGTTCTTTTTCTGATCTGCTCACTGGAACAGCAACGAAATGGTTCCGTAGTATTCGAATTAGGGTTTCTTCGTGGACAACACTTAAAACTGAATTGTTGAACAGATTCGACAAACCTGAATTTGATTATCATTTGGAGTATGAAATGAGAACTCGCAAACAACGGAGTAATGAGTCACTTCCTGATTTCATTACTGAGATTTTAGATATGTCTAGCAGATTAGCTAATCCAACTTTTGAGAATGTTTTGATAACTATAATTAAACACAACATGTTACCTATTTACACACCGTTTTTATTTGGAAAATCAATAGACACTATTGAACAGTTTATCCGAATTAGTAAGGAATTAGAGATTTTAGTTAACCGAAAACCTGTAAAGGAAATTAAACAAAACTTTCATGCGGTTGAAACCAAACTTTCTTGTTTGAAGTGTAAGTCGACAGACCACACTTATAAAGAGTGTACAGAGATTCTTGGACCTGTGTGCTTTAAATGTCATAAACGAGGCGTTTTGACAAAGAACTGTGATACTTGTCATTCTGACAATATTAAAAATAATAATAATTCAAAAAACTTGTAAGGCATCGGGCCCAAGTTTTTGAAGAAACTTCAGGTGCTCCGATATCCAATTATAAACCTAATGATGATACGTGTAAAAGAGAATTTTCAGAATGGCTTGACTATTTAAAAACATTTTTTTCTGTTCATAAAGCAGCTCCTATACTTTTTACTAAACAAAATGATACTAGACCATTTTTAAAATTTACCATTTATAATGAAACTTTTTCTGGATTGCTAGATAGTGGTTCAAATAGCTGTGTTTTAGGTAATAACCAACACTTGCATTTTTCTAAACTAGGATTTCAAATTAAACCTATTGATGCCTCCGCTTGTACTGCTGACGGTTCATCAAGAAAAGTTATCGGTTCTATGCGATTACCGGTTACCGTTGACAATGTTTGTAAACTTGTAGAATTTTTAATAATACCCTCTTTTGATCCACCTATTATATTGGGATTTGATTTTTGGTTGAAATTTAACTTAGCTAAAGACTTGTGGAAAAATATTGAATATGTTCACAATAATAAAATTCAAGTGAACGCTGTTACTTCTACAGTTCATTTAACTCCTTCTGAGAAACAACAATTAGATGAAACCATTGCTTTGTTTGAAGATATTTCTTATGAGAAAAAAGGTTTAGGCCTTACCACCCTTGTGGAACATAAAATTAACGTTACTGGCGAACCTTTTAAAAGTAGATATTGGCCGTTGAGTCCTGCTAAACAAAAAGAACTTTATGATGAAGTGGAAGTTTTATTAAAAGAAGGAATTATAGAACCTTCAAAATCTCCTTGGTGTTCCCCTGTATTAGCCGTCGATAAAAAAGATGGTGGAACCAGATTATGTTTAGATTCGAGACGATTAAATTCAATAACTGTTAAAGATTCTTATCCTTTGCCGTACCCTTCTAGGATATTAGACAGCCTTCGTGGGGCTAAATTCATATCTACCATAGATCTTTCTAAAGCATTTCTGCAAATTAAACTTGAAGAGTCCTCTCGTGAAAAGACTGCTTTTGTAGTTCCTGGAAAAAACTTGTACCATTTTGTTCGGATGCCTTTTGGAATCACCAACGCACCGGCAGAGTTACAACGCTTGGTTGATAAACTCTTTGGACCTGAATTTGACAATGTCCTGTTTAAATATTTAGATGATTTGATTTTAGTAAATGATAATTTTCAAAATCATATAGAGTACCTTAAAAAAGTCCATGAAATACTTAAAAACTCAGGCTTAACAGTAAATCTTAAAAAATGTGAATTTTGCAAAGAAAGACTCCGTTATCTCGGTTATATTGTAGACAGTCAAGGCCTACATACTGATCCGTCTAAATTAGAAATTATAGAAAACTTTCCACGACCAGAGTCCGTAAAACAACTTAGAAGCTTTTTAGGATTATGTTCATATTATCGACGTTTCATTTGTAAATTCGCTGATATTGCCTCCCCTTTAACTAAATTAACTTCCGGAAGTAAAAAGATAAAACATACTTTTGTTTGGAATGAAGAAGCTGAAGAAGCCTTCATTAATTTAAAAAATGCCTTAATAACTACACCTGTTTTACAGTGTCCTGATTTTGAAAAACCTTTCTTTTTACATTGCGATGCTAGTTCTGTAGGAATTGGTAGTGTTCTGAGTCAAGAAGACGAAAATAATGAACAACATCCAATTGCTTATTATTCAAGATCTTTAAATAAATGTGAAAGAAATTATAGTACCACTGAACGTGAACTTTTGGCAGTTTTAGATTCAATTGAACATTTTAGACCTTATGTCGAAGGAATGAAATTCACAGTTGTGACAGATCATGCTAGTCTTAAGTGGCTTTTAAAACTTAATAACCCTAGTGGACGCTTAGCTCGATGGGCTGCACGTATTTCTCAATTTACTTTTGATATTGTTCATAAAAAAGGATCTTTACATCAAGTTCCTGACGCTTTATCTAGAATCAATATAACTTCAATATTAGTTTCCGCTATAAATATTGTCTCACCAGATGAAGATATAGAAGACCCTTGGTATAGAAAAGTCTTTATAAATTGTCAAAAATACCCTTCTAGAATGAAAAACCTTCGAGTAGAAGATAATACTTTATATCGTTACTGTAAAAATAAATTTGACCCTAATAGTCGTTTAAATTGGAAAATTGTTATACCTAAAGAACATGTTTTAGATACTATTCGTTCTAATCATGATGATATTAATTCTGGTCACTTTGGAATACATAAAACTCTTAATAAAATAAAACAACATTATTATTGGAAAGGAATGTTCGGAGACGTTCAAAGATATATTTCTTCTTGCGACATTTGTAAAGCTTATAAACATTCAACTTCTGCTCCTGCTGGTAAGATGGTTAACCCTAAGAAAGTTGATCAACCTATGGTAATGTTATCTGTTGATATTATTGGGATTTTACCTAAATCTTATTCTGGACATAGATTCATTCTTTCAATTGTAGATGTTTTTACTAAATATTGTTGGATATTTCCAATGATAAATGCTACTTCTAAAGTAATTTGTAAAATCTTTGAAAAAGAAATATTTCTTAAATTTGGTGTACCTAAAATTTTAGTGGCCGACAACGGACCCCAATTTATATCTAAATATTTTGTAGATTTCTTAAAAAATTTCAACATAACTAAAATATTTTATAATGCACTATACACTCCACAGAATAATCCAGTAGAAAGATATAATAAGACAATAGAAACATGTATTTCTTGTTTTGTTAAAAATGATCATCGAACTTGGTCAAGGTTTTTGCCTCATGTCCAATTAGCTTTAAATAGTAGTGTAAATCTTGCTACAGAGTACACTCCTAACTTTTTGATGTTCGGTAGAGAACTTATTTTTGATGCATCTTTACACCGTTTTAGTAACTCTTTTGATAACTTAGATCAACTTGAGCTTGGTACTAGAGATACTTATGCTCACTCTTTAAATTCACTTAGTGAAGTTTTTGTTAAAGTTCAAGCTTATCTTTTGAAAGCTTATAAGCGTAATGCTCTTTATTATAATAGGGGAAGAAAAGTCATTTCTTTTGATGTCGGTGATGTAGTTTGGCGTAGAAGTTTTGTACAGTCAAATGCACCTGCATATTTTTCGGCTAAATTAGCACCTAAGTTTATTAAATGTGAAATTGTAGAGAGAATTTCTCCTAACGTTTATGTACTAAAGGAATTTAATAAAACAAGTACTGGACGTTACCATGTTAAAGATATAATTAAATATTAAAATTTTCATTTTTGGATTTAACTTTTATTTAACTTTGTTTTGATATTCTGTTTTGGGAGGCACGTTGATTGTGGAAGTATGAGATTTGATGTATGGAAGAGGACGTGCAGGATGAAAGATGATTATCTGAAAGGAAACCAACACTTTATTCAAATACAACTTTAAATATACTAAACCTAACTTAGGTCTATTTTTGGTAATTTTATTTTATTTTAGTACTTTTATCCTACTTTTGAACTTTTACCCAACTTTAGAAACTACATCTAACGATTATATTTTCTTTTAGAAATTTTCTTGGCATCAAAAGATCTTATGTATATTTTTGTATATTTTATTATTTTGGTTACTTTGAAAAGCTTTTCACTTTTCAAGTACTCAACTTTCTTTTAGATACTTTGTGAAGTTTTCCACTTTTCTAGTATAAATATTGTTTTAGATTGCTATGAAAAGCTTTCCACTTTTCAAATAGCCTGCACATAGTGTAAATACATTTTTAATATAGATGTGTTTCAGTCTTTGTGAAGCATGTTATATATTATTTAGATTATTTAGTTTGTGTTTGTTGTAGACCTAAGCCTCGGATTTGACACTTAGAGCTCTATATAATTTTTACCCGGATTTGCCTCTCGGATTTGACTCTTTTTGAGCTTTTGTCTCAGTTAACCTTTTTGGGTAATTTTTTACTCTTCATTTTTTCCTCGCTTTGACATTTTTAGTTCAAGCGTTGAAAACTTTTTAGATATTGTGAACGGAAAGTCGGTGGTGTTGAGCCGGTCACAATACAACTTTGTTGTTTTCCCAACAAACTTTTGTTAACTTGTTTTTGTGCACGGAATGTCGGTGGTGTTGAGCCGGTCACAATATACAATTTTTGGTCTTTTTGACAAACCCTTTTATTAATTTGTTAGTGTTCGGAAAGTCGGTAGAGTTGAGCCGGTCACTACTTATTATTTTTGGTTCTCTATTTTTATGAGAATAATTTGAACTTTTGTTGTTCAACTTTTTCATTGAAAACTTGTTCACTGAATCTTTTGCAGTGAATAATTATCTAAAGTCGGCAGCTAATGCTTAACCGTACTACAATATAGATAACCTTTGTTATTACCTTTTAATTTAGTTAGAATCGTTCTGAGATTATAAAAGATAGAGGCGATGGTGCTTATCTACACTTTTGTTAAATATTTCAGAAATATTTATTTGGTTTGTTATACAGATAGGTAGATGGAGGCTATGGTGCTTATCCACTCTTGAGTATAATTAATTTGTGATGGATTTTAGGATTGAGTCATATTGATGGATTAGTTTTGATAAACCTTAACATTGTTTTTCACTTAGTTAGAAAGTTTTTATAACTTGTTTTTCTAGAGCAACTTAGTCAGTGGCTAGAAGCTTAACTGATTTAATGTTATGCTTTATTAGTGTCTTCTTTTAGTTTGAATAAATTTCATATTTTGGTGGCGGAATATTTTCTGTTTATTAATTTTTTTGAATAAGTTTTTATTAGGAATTTTTTGGGAGTTCTTCTCAAAAATAAAAGAAGTTTCATTCTTTTATTTTTTTTGGGAAGGTATGTACTGTAACGAGGTATTTCGACTCGTTACATATTTTTCGTTTGGAAGCACATTTCAGCTTCTAAGACTGACAAAATTACCTTTTGGTTTTAAATAATTTAGAACATTTTCGTATTTAGCCATTTTTAGTCGATTTTAAATAATCGAGTTATTACTTGGTCTGTGGATCATTCAATATCCTATAGACAATCTTTCAAAAAAAAAATGACTTTGACATCTGTCAATTCTCGATCGGAGACGTCACTTTTTCTTACCCCTTGGCATACAAAGGGCTCATTTTTGGTAAATTATTTAAATCTGATTCAACCAGATGAATCCTTCTTTTAAATAACGAATGCGACGCTAATTGGCGTACATATAGTGTCCTAGTATGCAATAGCGACGTGATTTTGCGGTGAGTCAATTTTTGATAACCTAAAATGTTTCGCGTCATCCTTCATGGCGACATATACTTTACAATCGGATTTTTGGTTACAGCCTTCGGCGCCGTTTGAGCGGTTTGAGCTGTTTGAGCTGTTTGGACGACTGTCGTCTACTGTTTGTGCGACTATGGGTGTCGTCAACTGTTTGTACGACGCCGGAAGACGTCGTTATTTTGAGATGTTTGTTCGACGCACCACGTTTGGATGTCGTCGTAGTTTTGAGCTGTTTGAGCGACGCTAGATGTCGTCGTCTATTTTGAACGGTGTGCTCAGACGCCACCGGACGCTGCAGATAAGCTAATTTCATTATAACTCTTTTATTACCCTTAAAACTTTAATTTCATATTCGCAAGATGCAAGAAAGACAATAACCAAATTTCAGTAGTAAAATGTAAAATAAATTAACCTAAAAAGTAACGAAAACCGAATGGTATTTATAGTCAAATGTTTAGACATAGTATTCCGGCTTTAACTAAATAATGTGTATCTCATTCTGGAGGTAAGGGACGTTTCGAAGTATTAAAATTTGTCATACAATCCCAAAACAGTGTTATATCATTTGCCTGTCCCCCGGTCCGAGATTAAAAGTCTCAATGACACCGCTGATTTATCCTGGTAAGTTTTAGATCTTGGTAGAACAAGGGCGCTCGATATTCATAAATACTGTCTACCTAACATTAGTTTTTAGCTTTTTATACTCTATAACCTTCATGTAACAAACAGTAACATATATTTTTTTATAAAACAAACTTTTTTTTATTACAACCATGTGGGGGTTGTTAGTTTCTTAACGATGTTTTTCCTTCACCGGAGGGCCACTGTGAAAAGCGCACATACATTTTTCGATAGAAAAATCCATTGGTGCACGGCGGGTTTGAACTCGGTACCTCTGGCATCAAAGCCAACCGTTCTCCCGATTACGCCACAGGGCCCTCAATTTATTATTATTTTTATAAGTGTCTCAATTTAGCTAAATGTAATATTTTTTAACGACTACAAAAAGGAGGAAGTTCTCAATTCAACGGTATTTTTTTATTTATTATTTTAGGTTTGTTGCCTCAGAACTCCGTCAAATATTAACCAATTTGAAAAAATATTGTTTTGTTTTAGAGATTATGCCTCCACTTTGGTGCCATTTAAATTTTATCGAGTTCTGATAATCATCTCCGGAGATATGGAGATAAGCAATAGAAACAAATTTGTATACCTTGATGACATATTAAAGATAAACTGGCCAAGTGCAAGTCGGACTCGCACTCGTAGGGTTCCATACCACACTACAATATTTTATAAGATCGAGCAAAAAATGCCACTATCATTTTTCGCCAGCAAAGAATAATACATTTTATCAAAACAGATTTGTGAACCGCATGCTTATTATAACACCATCTAACATCTAACGCTATCAAAATGAAAGTTAACACGAAGGTGTTAAGGATTGGCATCTCAATATAACGCCATCTATGGAAGTTTCCCTAAGCATTCATAGATGGCGTTATATTGAAATGTCGAAAAAAAACGTTTCTTCTATTAAAAATAAAATAAAAATTATAAAGGGTTTATAATTTTTAACTTTATTCTGTTTTTAGTATTTGTTGTTATAGCGGCAACAGAAATACATCACCTGAAAAAATTTCAACCGTCTAACTATCACGGTTCATGAGATACAGCCTGGAGACACACGGACGAACAGACAGAAAGACAGACACACAGACAGACGGACGGACAGCGGTGTCTTAGTAATGGGGTCCCGTTTTACCCTTTGGGTACGGAACCCTAAAAAATAATGACAATATGTTGCATCCCGCACCGCATGACATTTAAGATGTAAAATAGATACACCACCGTCCGTTACAGTCTCGCAATATCTTTCTCTGATTGGTTGTCTGGAATAAATCGCTTAAAGCAATAAGACCACCCTTTGCATTACATAGCTTAAGCATTTTATTTTTAGGTCCAATGTTTATTTTATAATTGGTGTGCAAATAAAGCGTTATCTATCATTCTATCTATCGTGTTTATAACCGACTTCATAAAAAGGAGGAGGTTTCTCAATTCAACCGTATATACGTTTTTTTTTTTGTATGTTTATTCGCGGATAACTTCGTCCTTTATGAACCGATTTTGATTATTCTTTTTTTGTTGGAAAGGAGATATCTCAAGTGTGGTACCATGGTAGTTTTATCGAGGTCTGATAAATATCTTCAGAAATTTTGAGATAAACGCCTCATAATTGGTACTGAAAATTAATAGCGCGGCATTGAAGTCGGTTCTTTTTTAGTTTTTTAAACGATCTTATTATACACTTCTTTTGACATCTCCCTTTTCATTAATTTACACCATTTATTACTCACTTTTTTTTCATTTGGGACATGAAAAAAGTTTTTTCCGGAGTGGTAACTGTTGTATTCGTACATAAGGTACTATATCTGTACGGTATTTTTTTTCCATGTTCACAGAATAACTACGAAAATACCACGAATAAAGCAAAAAACTGCATATAGTACGCGCGGCCGAGCAATAGAGCGATGTGACGTCACACGCTGAGCGGTCAAGTCGGCTCTGGATTTAAGAACTCTTAACTTTAAAAAATTGCTAAAAATTCAGTTTTTGAGATATCGCAAAAATTCTTACACTTATATTTTTCTAATTTATGGCATGATTTTTTGAGATAATACAAAAATTACACTCATCTTCCCCATTGACTGAGTAATCGCGTAACATACACAAGAAAAAAAAAAACATACAGACATTGAGAAACTCTTTCTATATGGAAGTTGTTGAAAAAGAAATATGAACTAATAGTTTGCTTACTTGCAGAAATCTCCGATTATGCCCAGCAGCTGGGTATTGATCCTGAGAGTGAGAGCCATCTCTTGTCCCTCGCTAGAGATGGCCTCATGCAGCCTTTGCCTCCTCCATGGAAAGCCTAGTAAGTCACCTTACACTTAAATTATCTTTAGGTTCTTTGAATGTAGTATTACTTACAATTTCCATGAGCTAATTGGTCGCCGAAACCTTTCCAATTAAATCACAGATTTTTTCGAGTTAAGTGTCAAAAGTTATGCATTAGAGTATTATGAATTGCATAGATCTAATGGTAGTTTCCGAATCCGAATAGGTTTTCGAATTATTGAGAATCAGGGGACTGTAATAGGGATGTTGCCTGGGTCGAAAAATAGTAATTCTAATTAGTCCGTCAGTTAGATTATCATAAAATATTGGACACGTATTTTTTTATTTTACAAATCAATAGAAATTGACAAAGATAAAGAGCGTCAAAGTTCGGGAGTGAGGGCTCGTGTCGTCACTAACCGCTAGAAAGTAGTACGGTTAGTGACGTCACGCGGAATTTCAGCGCTCTATATCTCTGTGTAATTTTTTGTTTAATTGAAAAAATAAAAAATAGGTTTCCAAATTTTTTTGATAATGTTAATGACGGACTAAACAATTTTTTTTGTAAACTAGCCTATTGTTTTACTAGCCTACAAAAAATAATCCCTGGTGGACTGACTGAAGACCTATAATTTTAATACAACCGTGTGTACACAGCTTTGACGAGAAGCTACAAACACATTACTACTATAATGAAGACTCGAAGAAGACTCAGTGGGAACATCCATTGGACAATGTCTACCGAGAACTCGTGAAGAAAGCTAGAGACGCTTCGATGCAGGATGACACCTGTGCTTCCGTTCAGGTAAATCTATTTTCAGTCTTACGATTGAGCTATAGACTCAATTATATTTGCAATTGTACTTTAAGGAAAGTACAATACAATAAGGAGGATATGGACACAGATTAGTTGGGCACTTACAGGTTTTCTCGATGCCCATCCCCAATTTTTATTTAATTTATTTCATTTTTTTTTAATCTTTCTAACAAAGTGAGTTGCACATTACTATAGAAAAGATAATAATACTGACATTACTAGAGTGTGCAAAAAGAGCACCGTCGTGGCGTAACGATGAACTAACATTCAAAGGTAAGGAAGTTATATTGTATTTTTTTTTTATTGCATTGTTGTCAATGCAACAAAAACAGTAAATTAATACCGCAGACGACCGACGCGACCTCAATTTCTAAGACGGTTCTCGTTTAGCTCAGACTGTAGTAGTCTTTTTAACCCCTCCAACTTAGCTTAATATATATACTTGCGTCTGGAGTGGGTTCACGACAATTGTGCAATGGATGGGGCTGAGGATCGAATTCACGACTACTCGATTCAGGCCGATGCCTTAACCATTGGTGAAGCGGGAAAATTGTGAATTTATGTGTGAAAAATACTTACCTGAAACAAATGTTTTTTTTTTCAATTTGGCTATTGCCGTTTCAAAATCATTCGAAAAATCCCCAATGTTTCAAAATGAAAGTTTTCAACCAGTACGTTTTATCCGTAATGACTTACGGAGCCGGAATATGGACACTGACAGTGTGACTGATCCACAAACTCAAATTTGCTCAGCGCAGCGCGCTATGGAAGCTATGGAGCGGAGACCATGTTTGGGGCAAGTGTAGTGTGAGACGCCCACAATCTCACCAACTCTTCTCGAATAGAGATTTTAGTCCAATCTACAAAACGCAACTATGCCCACCACCAAGCCTATCGAATTGGCTGGCCCCAAACATCATGCGGGTACTTAGTGAACTGACATGTTTTCTTAAATCTTTTATAGGCTAGCTTTCTATAGGCTGATTGACCACTGTCTCGCGTGGTGGTAAGCTATGATGTGGTCGAAGATGGTGAACACGCTAGGCCTAGAATACTCTTGACTCTCAAGGGCTGCGTGCTGTCGGAACACCATAAGGTTACAGCAGGGCCGGATTATCCATAAGGCGGATTAGGTAACTGCCTAGGGGCCCCGCACCGACTAGGAGCCCACGGGTACATAGTCGAAAAAATTCGTAACATTCCCCATTATTTACATCCAGTAATGATGCCATAGAAAAAATGATTTTCATTAAGGTGTAATTTCTCTTTCCTACTCCATTATGAGACCTGGATCATAACTTATTTCTAACTATAATGTATTCATTAAGATAATTTCTTGACTTTTGTAATTTTAAAAAGTAAGAAAAGGGTAGAGCTAAGTGGCCCCGAGAATTGCATTGCCTAGGGGCTCCGATAGTGTTAATTCGGCCCTGGGTTACGGCGGCAGATTTTCTCCTTGATGGTGGTAAGCTACTTTTTGGTAGCAAGTAATGCTGAACGTAGTTATGATATGCTCCCACCTGTAGACGAACCCCCGTGCTAAGATTTGAGCCCCCGACCTCTCGCTTAGAAGTCAAGCTGTCTATCCTCTACGTCAACGGGGCTCTTAAACTTAATGTCTCAGTTCAGTTCAATTGCCTTTGCCAAGACCTCATAAAATTACCGTCTGACTATAGTCTGTGTTATTCACTCGCTGCAGACTGGGTCATAGATCATACGGGCAAATAATCATAGTAAGTCTAGGGCGCTGAGCATTTTGCGCGGGCTCAACGCTGTTATCGATGAGAACTAGTGTCATAATGGCACTGCACCGCATGTGCATGGTCCCGAGCGGTGTAAAGGGTCACAGAATAATGAATAGTACAAGTACAGAAGATGCACTCCCTGCGAGCAAAAATGCGATTACCTAGTTAAAACGTCGGTATCGTTCAAAATACGCTACACGCCTCGGATGCGACCTTGAATTTGCGTCTCAGAATAAAATAATAGTAACTAGGAACCGCGTGTAGCGCACCTTGAATGCACCGTAAGTCCGCGCTGCGAAAGTCTTTACCTATCACTCGGTTAGCTCGCGGGCCGTCAGCTGTCTCTTACTGTAAGGTTGAGTGTTGTGGGAAAACAGATTGAATAGTAAAGTAAAGGCGTACGTCCGATCGAGAGCGAGCGTGACACTACTGACTGAACTTGTAGCCGGCTGCCGCGTATGTACTAATATTGTCATAGCTACAGCGCGGAGTGCGACAGGCAGATAGCGGGTATATACAGGTGTACACTATAGATACCGATTATCGATAGCAGTAATGCGCAGCACTCCGCCCGCCCATAAGACTCATGAGCCTCATGTTAATATTATCCGTCATGACAATATTAGTACGTACGTGGCAGCCGGCCGGCTACAAGTTCAGTCAGTAGTGTCACGCGCGCTCTCGATCGGACGTGCGCCTTTACTTTACTATTTAATCTGTTTTCTGACAACACTAGATAGATATAGATAGAGAGATAGATATAATCTCTGCACCGATCTCACGTTTTAGAACCCAGTCTACAGCGAGTGAAAAACTGTAGTGTAATTCCAAGGCTTTAATTTCTTCCACTCTAATACGTACTGAGGCATTTAATTAACTTTACGACTGTTACACATGTGTGATATATTGCAGACAGCTATTAACGTAGGTGTGACTTTATAGTCAGTTTACTGCTTGGAGAATGTTGGCTTTGTTCTATATTAGGATAGGATATAGGACACCTATGCTCAGTGTTTTCTACGATTTGTTTGATTTTCAATTTGATTTTCGAGAAACTTTTAAATAGAGAAGTATTCGGTTTTCGAACATTAAAGATGACGAATCGAAATCTGTCTGGTTGGTAAATTTATAAAAATAAAGCATTGTTCACAATAAATCTCACTCTAGGCTTATAGCAAAGTTCCGAGTCCAAAGGAGAGGCATTTTCCGAATCCGAATTTGTTTTCGACTGACCGTCCTGCGTTCGGCTTATTGGGAGGGGTATGCCTTTATCGCCACGCCGGGCAGGCGGGTTGGCGATCGCAGGACGTAGCTCCTCGCACCGGTGACGCTGTTGCCCGTCATCGGTCTGTAGTATTTAGCTACGCCATAATTTAAAATGGTGATACCGCCATTTGTCGGTCGTCAGAGCCTCGTCCGTTGGTCAGCAGGATGTACCACGGGCAGGTGAGGTTGGATGGGAGCACTGAGGTGGTATTTGTGCTCCCTTACATCTAAATGGTTGAACATATTTATTTCTAAGATATTTCTATGATAACTTATAAGTTCTTAAAATGAGATCAGTCTGTTGATGTGAGGGCGGAAAGTCTGTCACTAAAATTATAATTAAAATCCTAAACCTAAGAAACGTAGCAAGCTATTCGATGTTAGAACGAATAGAGATTCATTTAGCAAAGGTAGAAATAGTGAGGTATTCTGAAATGCTGAATTTGCTGGCCCCACGATGCAGTGCCGTTGTGCGGTCCATTTTTTGGTATCGCTTGGCAGATTGCGAACCTACATCTTTTTGACCGACTTCAAATAAAGAATGAGGTTCTTCTAATCTCTAACCTCATTCTAATATTTTTTATGTATGTTCCCTGATTACTCAAAGATGTCTGGACTGATTTGGAAAAAAAATCTTCTGTTTGAAAAGGTGTATACCTGCTTTAGGTGTGTACTTACCAGGTGGTCTCGTTTAAATTGCATCGATATCTGATGAGTATCTACAGAGATATGGATATATATGGAGATAAACACCTCAAAACTGTTAGTGAAAATGACTGGCGCGGCATTTAAAGTGGGTTCTTTTAGTTTTTAAACGATCTTAAGTTATCGTTAAAGCAATGGCTCGGCGTCATTGTTAAACGTAGTAGTGAAATATATATCAGTCTACCAAATATACTCGTATCATTGATTATACCAACATTGAAATAGCGTGACTGCTATAGCTCACGAAACTGCAATACCTACCTACTGTTTTAACATATTTAAATATTATGTAAAGGTATATATTTGCGATATAATCTAAGGTCAACAACTAAATGGAATTGTCACGATTCCATTTGAATTTTTACAAATGGCTTTCGTTTCTGGACTTTACGTTGGAATAGAAATAATGATAGTATATATTATTTGTATGAATCCTATCCTACTTCCTACTGATATTATAAACGCGAAAGTTTGTAAGAATGTATGGATGTATGTTTGTTACTCTTTCACGCAAAAAATACTGAACCGATTGAGCTGAAATTTGGTATGAAGATAGCTTAGACCCTGGAATAACACATAGGACAATTTTTATCCCGATATTCTCACGGGGACGATGTCTACGCGGGTAAAACCGCGGGGCAAAGCTAGTCTAGTGCACATGCATATCTCTGACTAAGCCGTTATCCAATACTATCCATGTATGTATCGTAGGATCATTATTTGATACAAATACTAACTCCCGACGCTTATGCCGTGAGGGCTAAATGAGACCCCTTTGACCACCGGCTTGCCTTGACTGGCCTGCCAGGTGTGGGAATCGCAAGAGCTAACACCTTAGCTCCAGGGTGGAGTGTCAAAGGCATATATTCGCGAGTAGCGAATTTGTTACTTTCTAAAGTCCTAAATTATTTCAGGAACTGCTTACATCCGAAGAAAACACCAAACACCTTGAAAGAGTAGAAACAAAAGCGGAGAGCGACGAGGAATTCAGCACGGATTCAGAAAACCACGTTTCCGATGTGAAAGAGAATGCTTCCACCACTCTAGTAGGGCCTAGAAGACTGGCACCTTTAGGCCGACCTCCAATTTCACCTTTAACAAGATTTGATAAGAAGCTGAGTGATATTCGAATATCGCCTTTAAGACGTAGTGCGGAAAGTCCTAGTGCCCCTAAACCGGCGTTAGTAAGGAATACGTCAGACAGGGATCTGTTAAGCAGGCCCTCGTTTGAAAGACCGAAGATGTTGTTCAAGCAACATGAGTCTGAGATAATAGACTTGAAAATGCATGTATTGACAAGTCCAGAGGAGGAGAATTTCAGTCCGTTGCTGTCGGCTGCTAAGGTTGATAGGGGATTGCCGTTGACTGGTAAGATCTAAAAGTCTGTCAAGATTGGAACAGTAATTTTGTTTTATTTGCACAAGCATCAGACTACAGTATTATGTTTTGCTAAGTGATGTTACGGTTTAAGATGTTACAGATAGTCTGGAAGTAAAATTGACGCTGACGCTGAAGAACCACAAGGTCTTAAACAGTCTTATTTCAATCTAACTATGCTGGATACTACTATGATGCGATACGGCCGTATAGCAGCTTCTCACTATTCACTAAATTACTATAACTGCGCTCTATACTATCCTTTTTATGCCTCTATTTTTCGAAATAATATTAGTAAGATGTCAATGAATTCCAGCCTTCCATCAAACCGTCATATACGGAGTAAAAGTACCAGCTAAAACATCACAATGATAATAAATTTACTTTCAGGCAAAGGCACAATGTTCCTAAAAGTATCAAAATCAGATCTCCCAAGTCCGGACACTGATAAGTCTCACCCGCTCGACTCGATGACAAAGAGCGATCCACCTAAAGGAATACTTCGGGAAAAGTTCACAGATCCATTGCAGAGAAAAGCGGAGTTGATGTTTGGCAGACCAAAGACTGCTAGCCTTGAAGATGATAGAAAAAGTGTCAGGTAAGCTAAATCCAACGTTTTAAATGGTTTGCTTTGCTTTTAAATGATTTCATTAGTCGCAGCTCACCCACTTATTCAACAAAATTAATATAAAAAAAAATATTTTACATCTCTCATATTCGGTAAGTAGGTCCTTATTACCCCCAAATGGGGCTTGTAGGTAACCAATTAGCGCTCTAGGGTAATAATGTAACTAGAAAAGCTCTAGGGCGGTAAGTAATTAAAAAAAAACTCTTTACTCTTTCAAAAAGTTCGCGTACATCTAACCATCATACTGGCAATAGACATCATGCATTCAGCCCAATGACAAAAGAGGTCGCTTAACTATTCAGACTTGTCTTCGTATGAGTATAATAGTCATCAATTTTGAATATCGAACGGCGAAGCTCAATTTCGTTCTTGAAAAAAGATGAAAAAAGGCGGGAATAGAAAACTTTTACTAATTGTTTGTTTTTGGGATTGTTTTATAATTACGTGCTAATTAGGAAAAAAATCATGAGTTCTGCAAAATAAGCTGCACTCCCGATTCAATGAAAATGGAAGCTGAAGCAGCAATTAACAATTTCACTATAAATTTTAACTAATAAAATGTTTTATTCTTGTAATGCCGGTTTTTTTCTACTTACCTCACAATCGAGATGTAAAGCAGAGTAGTTAGCTCGGGTGTAAGCATCAATTGCACCTTCGAACTATAGGCGCCCTCGCTGCGCTCGTGCGCCTAAATATCTCGGGCTGCAATTGATGCCTTACAGCCCTTGGCTACTAATCTACTATAACGGAGTTCCGCTATAAAGTTCAAATTTTTGCCCTACTTTCGACTCAAATTAGTTGTCCGACAAATCAAAATTACTACCATCTACCAGAAAAGCAAGGTTCCATCGGAAACTGCATTGACACTTTCAATGTCAATCAATCAATCAGATGATATCGTGGTCAGGTGCTTGTCTATTATTCTATGGTATAAACGGTGTTTTTTGTCTTGTCCGTTTGTTTGTTTTGCTTCAATAGCCTTGCAGGCTCTTGCAGAATGAACTTTATCAATATTGGTTCTAGCAGTCAAACAAACACTAACCCAATTTTATTCTTAGATTCAAATTGGAAAACCTCCCCGAACCAACAATAAGCCCCGGATCGAACAGCTCATCAGAACAGAACGACAACCAGAGCTCTATAATCAGCGCGCCGCCCGTACCGTCTCCTATGATGACGTCATCGCCCGCAGCCTCGCCCTTGATGACGTCACCGGCTGTCATGTCACCCGTCACGCCAGTGCCCTTGAGCGGGATTGTGCTGTCGCCTTTAGCGGGAAGACCGCCGCTGCCGCCTAGATATGATAGCCCTAGAGATTCTGTCGGTAAGAACTTTACTTATTCAGTTTATATCCGGCTCGAAGGACCAAGTTTTCTTAAAGTATTGTTTGACCGTGTTAAGATAAATTGTGACTATATATTTTTTTAATAACATATAGGCTAGAAATTTTCCACTGTATCATCTGTTAGTAAGTGAAAATGCGGTCGAGGACGGTAGCATGCTAGGATTGGATAGAATGGAAATTGACGATATTATTCATTCTCTTGTAGCTAAGAACACTTAAATTAGATCATCTGATGTTCTTACATTTGGCTGTCATACAATGGCTCGAATAAAAACCCTTTTAACTCATAAGTTGTCGTAAATCGTGCTTTGGATTTGCTGTGGCTCTCTGTGTAGCGGTTCATTATTATGGTATAAGAATATATATAACTATATTACATGACGACAAGATAACCCTAGAAATTATCTTTGTCAGTGCTGGAATGCTTTTTAGATCCGGCTCGGCTCATAATAATAAATAAGCATTTGTACCATAATAATGTATGTACAATTAAAAAGCAAATAATCCTCTTGTTCGCAGAAAGCGACAGTCATCAGTCCAATCAATCTCGCACATCGTCGTCACCTCGCCGTCGCGTGCTACGTCCGCCCGCGGCAGATTATATCAAACCGGATCTGTTTCAGAAGAACTTCCAAAAGATAGCAGATCTAGTACGGCCCGGGGATATAGAGCCGTCTGGTGTGCATTTAGAGGAACCTGCGGCTGAGAAAGAGGCTAGACCTAGGTGAGAATTGCAGATTACGTTTTCTAGTGGTAGGACTTCTGCTAGTCCGCTTAGGATGGTACCGTCACTGTGTCAGTTTTAAACCGTGAATTGAAAATATTTCTTTGGATTTAGGGCATTCAGTGAAATTACAGCATTTGTGACTCAACACCATAAGGTTAAAACGGCAGATTTTCTTGTTGGTGGTGGTAAGCTATTTTTGGTAGCAAGTCGCGCTTCTACCATTTGTGGATCTGTGAAGTGCTTATCTGCCGAAACATCATTTTGACACTCTGTGATTTGTAGGGTATTTGAAAATGTGCGACTCAGTCTAACTTTTATTATTGCGGCTGACGTACATATTGCTATAATATTGCATATTATCATTGCTATAAATCACGTACCACATTTCAGATCCCCAATGATACCTCAAAAGAGCAAAATATCTATAAATCTAATGGAAAGCATCGAATCTGAAACATCTATAGACTCACCCGATCGAGAATTCGCAAACCTCGACTTGAACGATCTCGACGATTCCAATGGCAAAGACAAGCTAAGCGAAAATGACTCAAAACTCGTAGAATATAAGGACAGTCCGAAAGATACAGAGAATTTAATAACCGATAGAACGGAGAGTAAATCGAGAAGCGAAAGCATTCCAATACCTCAAATAAAAGTTCCTAGCTTAGATCTGCCGAAGCATATAATTTCCGATACCGATTCTAAATCGATAGAGGATTCGAAGCTCTCGAAATCTAGTATGGATATTCCCAAATCGCCTCTAGTCAAAATATCTCCCACGCCTAGCTTAGGATCGGAAGTTAGGTCACCGAGATTAGACTTTAGTAAACCTTGGAGTCCATTATCCACCTTTAAGCCTTTGAACAAAGCTGTTATAGCTCCTCAAGTCAAATCTGATTCTGGTTCCAACATATCTAAAGGCCTAACGAGTCCCAGACTAGATGGAGTTATTTTATCCCAAGGCAAATCAAGTTCCGATAATGTAGTTGTTGTGTACCAATTCGAGACTCAAAATGAGACGTATCCGAAGCCTATAAAGTCTCCTTTGATGCCTGATATGGGACGGGATATGATTGAGAGGAACAAAGCTGATGAAAGAAGAAGACTTGAGCTATCTATGCAGAAAGAGTTAGAGAGTATAAGAATGGAGTGGTCCGCTAAAGAGAGGAAAATGAGAGCAGACCTGCAGGAGGACTTGAGAGAAGCGGAGGAGAAGTTTCTGGCGGATAAGAAAGTGAGATTGAACGAGCAGGCGGAGAGGCAAAAGAGGGAAATGGAAGAGGTAAGCTAATTTTATCGCTCATTACTTTGATATTCGACTGTCACAAGTTAAATTACTTATAAAATCGATAAAGGCATTTCAATCTAAATACTAGTAAAACTACTTTGATCGTTGTCATAATAATTAAGATAGTTTTAAAACTAAAACAACCGACTACCATTCCCCGCAATTCAATTTGAGTAGCAATTTTGAAACGTTTATCGTCATATCTCCGGACATATTTATCGACCACCTCGGAAACGTATCCTACCGATTAAAAAAAATATTATTCAAATCGGTTCACAATTGACGGAGTAATCGCGTAACACACATACGAAAAAAAAACATACTGACGAATTGAGAACCTCCTTCTTTTTGGGAAGTCGGTTGAAATGTCTTATACCCGATCATCATCAGCCAATTTCCCGTCCCGTCCACTGATGGACATAGACCTCTCATATGGCACGCCACTGAGCTCGATCGTCAGCTATTCGTTTCCAACCGCTGCCAGCCAGCCTGCGTATATCATAGCTCCTCCTAGCTGGAGGGCGTCCCAATACCTGGTACCTATTTATACCAACCTAATTATTTTTTTTGTATTTTGTATCCTGAATAAACTAGGTATAAAATAAATATAAAATATATAAAATGTATTTCGGTGTTTTTTGCGTAAATCCATAACAAATTAAGATTTTATATTTTGCTGTTGGTTATTTTTAGGTTTAGCATTATTAAAGTAAAATCGAAACCCTTTTTAGGGTTCCGTAGCCGAATGGCAAAAAACTGAACCCTTATAGATTCGTCATGTCTGTCTGTCTGTCTCTGTCCGTCCGTATGTCACAGCCATTTTATTCCGAAACTGTTAAGACTACAGAATTGAAACTTGGTAGACAGATGTATTCTGTGAACCGCTTTCCGATTTTTATACAAAAATAAATAATATAAAAGTCGAAAGGGGGGCATCCCATACATAGAACTAAAACAAAAAAAAAAGTCAATCATTTGAAAGATAGGCGCGTCTAAAGTGGTAAAATGTGTGTCCCCCCCCCCCTCTCTAACTTTAAAAGTATGGGAGTGAAAAATCTAAAAAAGTAAAAATATATGCATTAGATCTCAATAAAAACTAACAAGGAAAATTGGTTTGAACGAGATACAGTCAGCAGTTTTAGAGATATAGCGACCGCAAAGATAACTTTGTTTTTCATACAAACACTATGAAAAACAAAGTTAATTTTTTAGTTGTGAAAAATCATAGTTATAGAATACTTTACTTTGTTACGGAACCCTACGAGTGCGAGTCCGACTTGCATTTGGGCAGTTTATTTAAAGAATGCTTCGGTCTCTATTTAAATCAATTTGCAGTTTGTTTTTGGGGTTCCGTAGTCCTGACAAGGAACCCTTATAGTTTCGTCATGTCCGTCTGTCTGTCCGAGGTTTTGCTAAGAGACCGTTAATACTAGAAAGCTGTAATTTTGTGGGGGTATGTATATATATTACGCCGACAAAGTGCTGAAATAAAATTGTGAAAAATATTTTTTTAGGGTTGCTCCCCTATATGAGAATTGGGGATGATTTTTTTTTTCATCGTCTACCCCATTGTGTGGCGTGTCGTTGAATAGGTCTTTTAAAATGACTTAAGGGTTGCTTATACCATTTTTCGACTGAATGCTCCATTTACGAAATATTAAACTTTAAAGTGCAAATTTTTGTTCCAGTAGGGCGTCCCCCCCTCGAAAAGCTTAACTGCTGGATTGAAAAATCTGGGAAAATTCGTGATAATAGCGCATTTCATGAACTTTAAAGGAAAATTATAGCGGTTGAGATAACTTTATTAGTTTAGCAGTAATAGTCGTTGAACTTGGGTGTTGGATAATTTTCTACCAAATACAAAATCCTTAGAATAAATCCTTTGAAAGTGACAAAGACAGAGTACCTAGTTGCTTGTTTATAACGGGTAAAGACTTGCATTGAATAACATGCTACTACGGAACCCTACACTGTGCGTGGCCCGACACGCACTTAGCCGGTTATTCTTTACTAATAATACTTTGCAGTGCCGCTGATTTTTTACTTCATTCATAATAAGGCTTAAGCCTACGAATAAATCATAAGTCAGGAACTCTAATTCAGAACAAAATTCCACACGAAAAGTGGCCCTCCTTCAAACCAAAACTATGTAGATTCAAAATAAGAATCGCTTTCGAAGTTGGACAAATGGAGATTGATTTAAATACGGAACGAAAGCAGGGATTGGTTCGCGCATGTGCTGCAATGTCTGTTATGACAGTTAAGTATACAGCAACTTTTCCTGACTTATGATTTATTCGTAGGGTTAAGCTACACTCCAGCAAAACCTCTAGTATTGCATATGTCAATAGGCAATAGGCGGTGATGATAACCTATCATCAGGAGCGCCGCCAGTTTGTTTGTCGCTCTATAGTCGTACCGGACGCAGGGATTGTAAACTATCGGGACGCCATTTTGAAATAAACGCGTCATTCGAGTTTCGAGTACGTACGAGTACGAAATTCATTTTTTTTTTATGGTCCAAATGTTGTGAACTCCTGAACACTTGTTTACATAATTTATAGCTTCTCGTGACGGGGACTTTATGTTGTAAAAAAAACCTAATTACAAAGTTATTTGCAGGAACTGTCAACAGCTGAAAGAAACCATCAGCAATCTTTACGACACGCATTATCAGAGTTGGACGAAAAAAACCAGCAAGAAATCGGAGCGATAGAGCGACAACACAACGACAATATGGCGCGACTAAAGAACGACTATAGAACAAGATTGGGGGAGCAACAACGGCAGTTGGAAATAGGTGAGATAAATCAATTATTATTTAGTTAGATACTCGTATGACTGCGTGCAATATGCAATACAATATGCGTCACAATACCTTATCTTTGTATGTGTGCGTGTATATGGCTATAAAATGTATGGGTAAATGAAATAATGAACGAATACGGCGACAATATTAGTTAATTTATTGAAAGCATGAGTTGCATGTAATAACTAAAATATTATGAAGTAAATTAAATAAGCAAATTAAGATTAGGCTGTAATTGGGCTACAGTATTAGCCATAATCATAATAATTTATTCATTCATATAAAATAAGTACAATTCAGGTGAAATATTTTATGGAGTCCGTCTATCTTGTCACAATATTATGACGTATGAATTACACGTATTACATTAAATTATTTATGTCCATATTTAATTATTTACCTACATTATATTATAACTAAGCATTAAAAACATAAACATGATATAATAACAAGCAATTCAATTAAATTATTAAAAATGTCAAAAATGTAAAAATAATTGTGATAATATTATTAGCTTAATATGGTTTATCATTTAAAAATTCAGCCACACTGTAAAATTAATTGGCCTTTAGCCACTGCAGCAATTCATTTTTAAAATGCTTTGTATTTAAAGTCTTCAAGTGTTTCGTTAGCGCATTAAAGACTTTTATACACATAGCATAGCATTGTTTTTCATAGAGTGTAGTCTTTGGCCGTGTTTCAAGATCATATCAGATTCCGTGTATTCCTGGGATAGACTTCAGTGGCCTTACTGAAAAGCTGAGGATTTATTTTAGCAAAATACGAAACCTCAAAAATGTACATACATGGAAGCGGTGTAATATTTAAGTGTTTAAATAAGGGCTTACACGAGTCAAACGGCGGCGCACCACAAATCGCACGTATGCACTTTTTCTGCGCTATGAACACTTTGTTGATGTCCGGTGAATTTCCCCACACCAGCAGACCGTACTTCAGAAGCGAATGAACGTAGCCGTAATAAGCTGATAGCACGGTGTTTAGAGCAGAGGTTTGTCTCAGTCTATTGAGGACATACACATAAATATTTAATTTGTTACACAAATATCGTATATGCGACTTCCAGTTTAGTTTTTGTCCATATATATCCCTAAGAACTTTGTCTCATTAACCTCTTTAAAGTCTGTATGATTGTAATTTACATGTAGCTTAATTTTTTTATTACCATAATTATGGAACTGAATATAATTAGTATTTGTCAAATTAACATTGAGATTATTTGCGCTTAGCCAGTTTATCACGTTCTTAATTGCATTATTAAATTTATTCATATAATTATCTAATAACGTGTGATTTTTGTGGAAATATCATCAGGGAAAAGTGTATATTTATTATTTGTGATATCTGGAAGGTCATTAATGTAAAGTAAAAAGAGAAGAGGTCCAAGAATGCTTCCTTGGGGTACCCCATATCCATTCTCTACAATTAGATTTAAATTTAGTTATCACGGCGTTTTCGTTAAAGCCATTAACTTCCACGTATTGTTTTCTGTCCACGAGATATGAAGTCAACCAGTTTAGAGCTGGTCCACGAATTCCAAAGTTATCTAATTTTTGTAGTAAAATGTCATGGGAGACAAAATCGAATGCACGTGACATGTCAAAAAAAATGACACCACACAAGATTTTGTCATTTATGTTTTTAGATATTTCGTGAACTAGATTGTAGATAGCCTAGTTCTGTGGTTTTATTACTTTGAAAACCAAATTGTTCCTTTTTGATAATTTTAAACAGCTGTTGTGTAAAAGAGATTATTCTGGTATAAAACGCTTTCTCAAAATTTTTTGAGAACATTGGTATTAACGCAATGGGTCGATAATTTGCTATATCAGTTCTTTCGCCTCTTTTGTAAAGCGGTTTGACAACCGACAGCTTAAGACTCTCAGGGAAAACACCTGATTCGAAAGACATATTTACTAAGAATGTAAATATTGGCGCTAAAATCAATTTACATTGGTTTATAATCTTTGTAGCAACTTCGTCAAACCCTACTGAATCAGTATTATTAAGGGACTCAATAATAGTGATTATTTCTGATGTTGTGAACGGTGTTAAATACATACTACATGGCATACGTTTTCTGTTTGTGTTATTCAAACTATTAGTCAATTTAGAATTTGTAATGTCAATTAAATAATTATTAAATTTATTAGTAATGTCAGTAGGGTTTGTTATTTTAATGTCTTTGAATTTAATTTCTGTTACATGTTGATAGTTTTCAGTAGTTTCTGTTTCGTCTTTTATAAGCTTCCAAGAAGCACGGCATATGTTTTTAGAATTACGCAACACTTTATCATTATATAATTTCTGGGCTTGTATCATCATATAATTAATAGCCGTGAAATACAGAAATTCGACAATTTCAACGCCACATCTTGAGAGTGTTTATTTAGCTCACTGACTATCCACCTTAACTAAGCCGAGATTTTCCTCATGATTTTTTCTGTTATCGTAAGGATAATCATACAAACTTAATTTACAGAAAACGAACGTGCTCTCTCAGAATTACACGAACAATTGCAAGCAGAACTGAGCAAAGAACGAGCAAAGATCACAGAAGAGCACAGAGCTACGATCGACTCGCTTAGGGAAGAGCACGCGGCCAGAGTGGCTGATCTGAGACAAGATTACAGAGCTGAGGTAATCTACATTATAATTAGCGATATGTGTCCCATTTTTCAAGTGAAACTTTAGGGGCACTTGGGTAAAATTAACTATTTAAAATTAAACTATTAAATTAAACTAATTAAACTATTATTCAGTTATTTATTTAATTTCTTAGAATTAGAATTTTTACAATATGATATATCAAAATAATTGAGTTTTGGCGAGAACGTGGAAAAGTGTGTGTGTGATCTCATTGTATTTTTTCCTAAAACTTGTGTTCTTTCGCGAGTTAATCAACACCAATATTATAAATGCGAAAGTCAGTTTGTTTAATTGTTTGGGACTTCTTCACGGTCAAACGGCTTGACCGATTTGGCTGAAATTTTGTACAAAGATAGAACATAAGGCAGAATAGGATTTAGGATTTTTTTTTTGGCTATGGAGTCAGGGGTTCCAGATATTTTTTATTGAATTTTGTGAATGTGTGGCCTCTTATTAGCTAAACAGCTTGACCGATTTGCCTGAAATGTCGTACAAAGACGGTTCATAAGGCAGAAAAGAATATAGAATACTTTTTTTTTGGCTATCGAGTCAGGGGGTCCAAATATGTTTAATTGAATTTTGTAAATATAAGATCTCTTCTCAAATAAACGGCTTGACCGATTTGCCTGACATGTTGTATAAAGACAGTTCATAGGGCAGAATAGGATATAGAATACTTTTTATTTGGCTATCGAGTCAGGAGGTCCAGATATTTTAAATTGAATTTTGTAAATATAAGACCTCTTCTGGAATAAACGGCTTGACCAATTTGCCTGAAATGTTGTATAAAGACAGTTCATAGGGTAGAATAGGATATGGGATACTTTTTTTTTGGCTATCGAGTCAGGGGGTTCAGATATTTTTAATTGAATTTTGTAAATATAAGACTTCTTCTCGAATAAACGGCTTGACCGATTTCCCGGAAATTTTGTATGCATACATGTCATAGGGCAGAATAGGATATAGGATACTTTTTTTTGGCTGTCGAGTCAGGGGGTCCAGATATTTTTAATTGAATTTTGTAACTAAAGGACCTCTTTTTGAATAAACGGCTTGACCGATTTGCCTGAAATGTTGTATAAAGACAGTCATAAGGCAGAAAAGAATATAGAATACTTCTTTTCTGGCTATCGAGTCAGGGGGTCCAAATATGTTTAATTGAATTTTGTAAATATAAGATCTCTTCTCAAATAAACGGCTTGACCGATTTGCCTGACATGTTGTATAAAGACAGTTCATAGGGCAGAATAGGATATAGAATACTTTTTATTTGGCTATCGAGTCAGGAGGTCCAGATTTTTAATTGAATTTTGTAAATATAAGACCTCTTCTGGAATAAACAGCTTAACCGATTTGCCTGAAATGGTATATAAAGACAGTTCATAGGGTAGAATAGGATATGGGATACTTTTTTTTGGCTAACGAGTCAGGGGGTTCAGATATTTTTAATTGAATTTTGTAAATATAAGACTTCTCGAATAAACGGCTTGACAGATTTGCCTGAAATGTTGTATAAAGACAGTTCATAGGGTAGAATAGGATATGGGATACTTTTTTTTTGGCTATCGAGTCAGGGGCTTCAGATATTTTTAATTGAATTTTGTAAATATAAGACTTCCTCTCGAATAAACGGCTTGACCGATTTGCCTGAAATTTTGTATGAATACATGTCATAGGGCAGAATAGGATATAGAATACTTTTTTTCTGGCTATCGAGTCAGGAGGTCCAGATTTTTAATTGAATTTTGTAAATATAAGACCTCTTCTGGAATAAACAGCTTAACCGATTTGCCTGAAATGGTATATAAAGACAGTTCATAGGGTAGAATAGGATATGGGATACTTTTTTTGGCTATCGAGTCAGGGGGTTCAGATATTTTTAATTGAATTTTGTAAATATAAGACTTCCTCTCGAATAAACGGCTTGACCGATTTGCCTGAAATTTTGTATGAATACATGTCATAGGGCAGAATAGAATATAGGATACTTTTTTTTCTGGCTGTCGAGTCAGGGGGTCCAGATATTTTTTATTGAATTTTGTGTGGCCTCTTATTAGCTAAACAGCTTGACCGATTTGCCTGAAATGTTGTATAAAGACAGTCATAAGGCAGAAAAGAATATAGAATACTTTTTTTCTGGCTATCGAGTCAGGGGGTCCAAATATGTTTAATTGAATTTTGTAAATATAAGATCTCTTCTCAAATAAACGGCTTGACCGATTTGCCTGACATGTTGTATAAAGACAGTTCATAGGGCAGAATAGGATATAGAATACTTTTTATTTGGCTATCGAGTCAGGAGGTCCAGATTTTTAATTGAATTTTGTAAATATAAGACCTCTTCTGGAATAAACAGCTTAACCGATTTGCCTGAAATGGTATATAAAGACAGTTCATAGGGTAGAATAGGATATAGGATACTTTTTTTCTGGCTGTCGAGTCAGGGGGTCCAGATATTTTTTATTGAATTTTGTGAATGTGTGGCCTCTTATTAGCTAAACAGCTTGACCGATTTGCCTGAAATGTTGTATAAAGACAGTTCATAGGGTAGAATAGGATATGGGATACTTTTTTTTTGTCGAGTCAGGGGGTCCAGATATTTTTTATTGAATTTTGTGAATGTGTGGCCTCTTATCAGCTAAACAGCTTGACCGATTGGCCCGAAATTTTATACATATTACAGTTCATATTGCATAGAATCACATAGGATACTTTTTTTCTGGCAGTCGAGTCCAGTTGTCCAGAATTTTTAAATTGAACTTTGTAAATGTGTGGCCTACTCTCGGTCAAACGGGTTAACCATTTAAGCTAAAATTTTGTACACGGACAGTCAAAAAGACATAGAAGGGCAACGAATACTTTTTTTGGGTGGAAATTTCGGTTGTCTATATTTTTATTATGGAATGTTGTAAATGTGTGGCCTCTTTTCGGCCAAACGGCTTGACCAATTCAGATGAAATTTTGTACAGACATTTAATAGGGCATAAAAGGGCAAAGAATGCTTTTTTTCAGCAGTTAAGTGTGGGTGCCTATATTTTTTGTTAACTTTACATAGAGTTTGCATAATCATAAAAGTTTGATCTTAGGTTCATAGATAATGACTAAACTTAATAAGTGCCTTAATTAGGCCATAAAACTGTCAGGGTCATTAAAAGTCATCAAAATTTACGCGATGGCTTTGCTTGCCCAACGTGTTTTATCTGCTATGTGGGAAGTATTTCAAAAGCATTTGTGTTTTAACAGCCACATTTAACCTCAGGGTCATCGGTGTTGACTAAGTAGGTTATAAAAACTGTCAGGGTCATAAAACGTAAAAAATTTCGCGCTCACTTCGCTCGCGCATTGATAGCGCTCCCTGCGCTCGCGCAAATCTTTGTTTTATCTACTTTGTAGGTAATATTTCAGCAACTTTAGTATTTTAACAGCCACATTCATCAGAACAAGTCCATAAATTAAAACAGTACAACCTTGAATAATCATAATGATTTTTAACCTTAAAATAAGTGGATATCAAGTTTAAACTTTGTGTCATCAGTGTTAGCTTAGTAGGTCATAAAAATTGTCAGGGTCATAAAAGGTCGTAAACATTTTTCGCGCTCGCTTCGCTCGCGCAGTAATAGCGCTCGCTCCGGTCGTGCAAGCATTTGTAATATCTACTTTGTAGGAAACATTTCAGCAACTATTGTATTTTAATAGCCACATTCATCAAAACATGTCATAAATTGGAACAGTACAACCTTCAATAATCATAATGATTGTTAACCTTAAAATAAGTGGATATCAAGTTTAACCTTTGTGTCATCAGTGTTAACTTAGTAGGTCATAAAAACTGTCAGGGTCATAAAAAGACGTAAAAATTTTCGCACTCGCTTCGCTCGCGCATTTATAGCGCTCCCTCCGCTTGCGCAAACCTTTGTTTTATCTACTTTGTAGGTAATATTTCAGCATTTTTTTTATTTTAATAGCCACATGTATCAAAACGAGTTTATAAATTGAAACAGTACAACCTTCAATAATCATAATGATTATAAACCTTAAAATAAGTGATTATCGAATTTAACCTGAGTGTCTTCAGTGTTGACTTAGTAGGTCATAAAAACTGTCAGGATCATAAAAGGTCGTAAACATTTTTGCGCTCGCTTCGCTCGTTCAGTGATAGCGCTTACTACGCTCGCGCAAACCTTTGTTTTATCTACTTTGTAGGTTATATTTCATCATTTTTTGTATTTTCTTAGCCACATGCATCAAAACGAGTTTATAAATTAAAACAGTACAACCTTCAATAATCATAATGATTTTTTACCTTAAAATAAGTAGATATCAAGTTTAACCTTAGGGTCATCGGTCTTGACTTAGTAGGTCATAAAAACTGTCAGGGTCATAAAAAGACGTAAAAATTTTCGCACTCGCTTCGCTCGCGCATTAATAGCGCTCCTTGCGCTCGCGCAAACCTTTGTTTTATCTACTTTGTAGGTAATATTTTTGCAATTTTTGTATTTTAATAGCCACATGCATCAAAACGAGTTTATAAATTGAAACGGTACAACCTTCAATAATCATAATAATTATTAACCTTAATGTAAGTGGATATCAAGTTTAACCTTTGTGTCATCGGTGTTGACTAAGTAGGTCATAAAAACTGTCAGGGTCATAAAAAGTCGTAAACATTTTTCGCAGTGATAGGGCTTGCTACGCTCGCGCAGTAATAGCGCTTGCTCCGGTCGCGCAAGCATTTGTTATATCTACTTTGTAGGAAACATTTCAGCAACTTTCGTATTTTAATAGCCACATGCATCAAAACGAGTCATAAATTGAAACAGTACAACCTTCAATATTCATAATGATTTTTTACCTTAAAATAAGTGGATATCAAGTTTAACAGTAGTAGTAATAACGCTACATAGCGTATAATAGCGTGTTTTAACAGCCTCATACATTAGACTGACTCAAATACTTAAAACAGAAAAACTTGGTAAACCTTGGTTAGGTTTACCAAGTACCAAGTAATGATTAATAACTTTAACAATAGACGATATCGAGTTCGACCTAAGAGTCATCTATATTGACTTGATGATTAGGTCATTAAACTGTCAGGGTTATAAAAAGCCATAAAAAATGTTCACTCGCCCAATAATAGCGCTCGCTACGCTCGCGCAGCTATTCACCTTATTTTCTTTGTAAGAAATGTTTCAGGAACTGTTGTGTTGAGTCAAACATTTAAACAGCACAACTTCGTATACCTAACCAAAATGATTAATGACTTTCACAATAGAGGATATTGAGTTCGACTTTGAGGGTCATCTATGGTGACTTGGCCTAAGAGATCATCGATCTAGACCTCAATGGTCATAAAGACACAAATAACGCGGGCGAAGGCGCGGGTATCAGCTAGTGTGTAATAAATGTGGAATTGTAGATTATGGACCAGTAAGTGACGTTGAATTATTGCGAGTGTAGGGAAACAGCACAATTTTGAAAAATATGCTATTTGCGTTCTCACCAAAATTTCACTGAAATTCTTCAGTAAACACCACATCTTTACTGAAGGTATGAATTAGGCTAGACTTACTTGAAAACTGACCTGAAATGTGACTTTGACCCATCTCTACGACTAAAATTCATAAAAACTCGAAGAATTTCAATACTTGACACTGGCTAAATACACTAATCGTGTGGAGCCGTAATAAAACTAATAAATAAAAAATAAAACAAAATATTATAATAAACCTAATCCTAGATAGCAGGCAGGCAGGGTGGGCTACCGGTGGTTAGGGCTGCAGAGAGAGAAACCTTCTGACGTTGCGTGCCGTATCAATAAGTACCGCCTGTATCTGGCCTTGATCCAGCCGTCTAAAGATAGAGTCCCTTGAGATTATTATTAATATTGCCAGGTGGAACACCTCCGGATGCAACACCTCTGCCACTTAGAAGAGGTGCGGTCGAGGCTGGCCGTGGAGCGCGCGGCGCCCAGACACGACCGCGGCTTGCAGGACAAATACCGCTGTCTTAAGGAGAAGTATGCTAGACTGAAACATGATGTTAAGGTCAGTAGCTTACTGTTACTAGATAGTACATCTGCTTATCTGAAACAAGTAGAAGAGGTTTTAAGGTGGGATTCCGCAGGACGCGGCAGATGGCAACGGCAGACGGCAACGACAGACGGCGATTGCATGTATCGCGACCGCAAACGGCATTACTTTGCAATATTATAATATAAAACTTTATTCTGATTCTTGTTCCACCAACTATCGCAATAACTCTTTTTTTTTCAGAGTGTGTAGTAGCTTTAATATTAGCCATTCTCAGTCTGTAGATTTATTCGCGGATAGAATTAATATATTTAAAAATAATGCAGCTACAAACTTTTTGCCTTAAACTAATCAGAACTAGCATTAATATTTTATTGTCAATGTGTATATATATATATATATATATATATATATATATGTATATATTTAAATATATTATTTATTTTTATATTTTAAATTCCTGTTTGTTTGATTGATATGGTAAGTTAATAGTATTGCAAAACGTTTTGCTGTTAGTGTCATTTGCCCGTTTGGTATATGACTTCTTACACTACCAACGCAATATTTATATCTTTTTTATTTTATTTTTTTACTATTACTGTTTGAACTTTTAAACATTTTTAATTACGTTTCTATTGGCGAAAGCTCCTTAAGGCTTCTCGGTCTAAAATTATTTTGTTTTTTCACTCATGTATGTATTAGCTGTTAGCTTTCCATGAAATAAATAAATAAATAAATAAATATTAATTTATATGAGATCGATTTCGGCATACGACTGCAACTGCCGCGCGTCATAAATTGATTTGCACACATTGGCTGTCTGCCGTGTCGTACGGAATCCCGCCTTAAAAGATAAATATGCGAGATAAACACATTTAAAAAAAATCTAAAAAAAGGTGAACGTTTGACCACTATCCCACCTGGTGGCAAGAGTTGTTTTTTACACCGAATGAATAAACATAATAAAATCTATTATTAATGTGCCCCAAATGACAACGTCTGACCATGTATGGAGGTGTTCTATAGCATTTATTGCTATAAGTTTGTCTCTGTCACACAACGATCTGCAATATAACACAATATTTCATTAATAATTTCCTAACATTAATTACAGATGTCAATAGAACGCCGCAACAAAAGACGGGAAATGAGTATGACGACGGGATCGGAAACTGAGAAATCTAATTCGCACAAAGCAAATCAATCGTTGGAGAGGTACAAAGCTCTGGATAAAAACATTAAACATCTATCTTACAAGCTAATAAACACGCGCACACATTCACATTAGCATACACACACACACACACACACATACACACACGCACGCACGCACGCACGCACGCACTCACGCACGCACGCACGCACGCACTCACGCACGCACGCACTCACGCACGCACGCATGCACACGCACACGCACACACGCACACGCACAGGCACTCACACTCGCACTCTCGCACACACACACACAATCATTCACACATACTCTGCTGGATGCTGGATGCTACGCTGGATTTTTACTGAAATAAAAAGAAAAGTCGTTTCTACTACGTGAAAATGTATTGAAGTACTTAATCGGTTGCCGCCATAATTACCCAACCCACTCAATAAAATTTAGCTTTACCCATTTATCTCAATAATATTTTAATATTTTCTAGATGTAAAGAAGTAAACGAGACATCAGTGAGCGCAGTTATAGAAGCCACGCCGCGTAAAGCGCACGCGCCCGTCAAATGTAATGACAACGAAACTTCCTACTCTGAGAGCAACGCGAACAAATCCATAGACAATAACAACGATGAGTGGAAGCTGAGGAGACTAGATATTGTATGTGTACTTATATACATAGTTTGGAATAGGGTAAAAGTACCAAATTGTGGCACTAGCCCAGAATTATTAGCATTTGAGTTTGAAATCAAAATTGGAAGTTATTTGATTTTTGCCTTTTAAAGTATCCTTTACAATGCATGCAGGATTTTATCTTTAACCCCCGACCCTAAAAGAGGCGTTAAAAGTTTAACCAATATGTGTGTGTCCGTCTGTGTGCCTGTGGCGCCGTAGCTCTTAAACAGTTGAATCGATTTGGATGTTTTTGTTTACTTGAAAGCAGGTAGTTTAGCAGTCGTTATTCGACATGTTTTATCAAAATCAGTTTAGTCGTTTCAAGGTCATCAGCTACTTTGTTAGCTGCGGTAGAGATCTTAGACGCAATGGGTATTTTACTTTACTTTTAAACATATAAATCTGCGCCCTGCGGCTTTGCCCGCGTTTAGTTCTGTTATAAATCTACCACTTGAATCACTATTTATCTATTGATGAAAAGCGCATTAAAATCCGTTGCGTAGTTTAAAAGATCTAAGTGTACAGACAACGTAGGGACTTCGTTTTATACTATGTAAAGAAGATGCATGGCAATTGGCGGGTGAAATCGCAGTATCTTGTAAAGTTATATCCACCTGGGTGTTAAAGTGTAAACATAAGTCAAAATTCAAAGCATTTATTCAGTGTATAGGCAAATTCAAAATCTACACTTACACACGTAGACATTTCGTAGTTTTATGAACACCCAACATTCTATCTTCAACACAAATATCTCTTCCATCTCGGATGATATGAGGCAAGTCTTTTCATATTTTAACACGACTACTAGTAATGTGCAACCCACATTGCTAGTAAGCTTTTATTGTTAATAATAACCGGCCAAGTGCGTGTCGGGCCACGCGCAGTGTAGGGTTCCGTAGTAGCCCGTTATTCAATGTAAGTCTTTACCCGTTATACACAATCAACTAGGTACTCCGTCTTTGGCATTTTAAAGGATTATTCTAAGGATTTTGTATTAGGTACAAAATTATCCAACACCCAAGTTCAACGACTATAACTGCTAAACTAATAAAGTTATTTTAACCGCTATAATTTTCCTTTAAAGTTCATGAAATGCGCTATTATAACGAATTTTCCCAGATTTTTCAAGCCAGCAGTTTAGCTTTTGGAGGGGGGGAGGGGGGGACGCCCTACTGGATCAAAAATTTGCACTTTAAAGTTTAATATTTCGTAAATGGAGCATTCAATCGAAAAATGGTATTAGCAACCCTTATATCATTTTAAAATACCTATTCAACGATAACCCACACGATGGGGTAGTCGACGAAAAATAAATTCATCCCCACTTCTGATATAGGGGAGCTACACTAAAAAAAAATATTTTTCAAAATTTTATTTCAGTACTTTGACGGCGTAATTTATATACACTCCCACAAAATTACAGCTGTCTAGTATTAACGGTCTCTTAGCAAAACCTCGGACAGACAGACAGACGGACATGACGAAACTATAAGGGTTCCTTGTCAGGACTACGGAACCCTAAAAATGAAAATTGTTGAATGTGCAACCCACATTGCTAGTAAGCTTTTATTGTTAATAAAAATGAAAATTGTTGTATTTCCAGCCATTATCCACCGAGTCTCAGCCCGCTAAGCCGCGGTCACAGAGGCGCGGCAACGTGGCCTTCAGAGAGCCGTTAGCTAGACGAAGAAAGGATGCCGATGGAGATACAGGTATTATAATTCTAATTGGCGATAAAACCTGATGCAGGCCTGTCGCACTCCGCGCGGTAGCTATGAAAATGCTAGTACCTCCGCGACACCTCGCGACTAACAAGTTCAGTCAGTAGTGTCACGCGCGCTTTCGATCGGACGCGCGCCTTTACTTACTATTCAATTTGTTTTCTCACAACACTCAACCTTACAGCAAGGGACAGCTGACGGCCCGCGAGCTGACCGAGTGATACACTCTCACAGCGCGGACTTACGATGCATTTTACGGTGCGCAACACGCGGTTCTTAGTTACTATAAGTTTATTCTCTGACGCAAATTCGAGGTTGCATCCCAGGCGTGTAGCGTATTTTGAACGTTACCGACGCTGTAACTAAGTGTGATCTCGAATTTTTGCTATCAGAGAGTGCATCTTCTGTACTTGTACTATATTTATTCTGTGACTGGTCCCGCTTGGGGTAAATTGTGCATTTTCCCCTGCCAGCTATTATCCAAGCCACCAGCTTCGTTTGGAAGCGTCATTCCAGTGGTGAGGGTGTTACTATAGTAGGGTCAATTAAATAGATCACATTTGACATCTGTCATTCTTAGCTTCATAGTAAGGTGACTTGCTTAAAAACATCGATTCAATTGATGAATCGATAGACATCAACAGAAACAAGAATGTTGATAGTTTGATGTTATTCGAAATAACCAATTTTCCGGCAGTTCTAAATGATAAATACAATTAGTATTAACATTATTCAGTGTTATTCACTTGTTTTTTATGCGTTAATATAAAATTGATAAGACACGTTAGTACAAATTATACAAATCGAAAAATGTACATATTTATTTGTATGGATGTTATGGATTAGAATGTAGCTCCATAGAAAATGGGCCAATAAAATAAAAAACATACTCAAATGTACCTATGGATCTAACGTTTAGTAGTTTATCGTTAGCTTTTTAAACCAAATTATTATTGATTTTAGTTGTATTCAATTATTTTTGTATTTTTTTAGTCAAAGTATGATATATTATGTGTTAATTACAATCACAGTGTAGTTATTTTTATAGTTAAACATCCTTCACAAGTAATCATTGCATTCGATTCAACCTATTTACTGATCAATCGTTTGAATTTTTGGGGTAGCATCCCTAGTGTTTATAAAGAAAAAGTGTCATTGACGTAACCTTGTAATGATGTTTAGATTTTTAGAACAAAAATTGTTTATTATGTTTAAAATGAATTATTAGTCAAAGTAAATCGTAAAAACGCTTTCTTTTGTAATTATTAGAATAAATATGTATTTGTAACTGAAAAATTTTAAGTAATTATGCAGTTCTGACTTGGAAATAATTAATAATTTTATGTACCCTTCATAACAAGGTCACGTTGTTGAATTTTGATGAAGTGTCGAATGTGATCTATTAAATTGACTACTATAGTGATGTTGAAAATGTCGATTATGATGAAAGCTGTGGATGTGTTGGTGTGCTCGATGCTCCTGGTAGTGCTAAGGCAAAGAGCGATCATGATTATAGTAATGGTGATAATGTTGATGCTTGTTGTGGTTGCGCGAAACAGGTATTATTTACTAGTTAATTTAAAACCTTTTAAAGGATCGACTTTACTGCCATATTTTTGTATGATATTGTTAAGCATCATACATCTTTTATTAATTGGAGAATAAAAAAAAACAAAAACGTTCAGGCGTCGTGTGTCATCTTCTATTCCTTTCTCTGCTATTGTTGTCCAGCCTATTTCATAACTGTTCTCAATATGTTGTAATAACTGTTCTCAGTATGTTGTAATAACTGTTCTCAATATGTTGTAATAACTGTTATCAATATGTCCAATATGTATATAAATCGGCAAACGTAGCGTAGGACGTCCTGTGACCAGGTGGAGCTACGACATACGCAAAGCGGTGGGCAGTGACTGGAAGAGAAGAGCCGAAGATCGGGCTCAGTGGCGCATCTTGGGAGAGGCCTACGTCCAGCAGTGGACTGCTACAGGCTGATGATGATGATGATGATGAATATGTCCAGCAATTTGAGGGCCAGGTGGCGTAAGTGGGAGAACGGTCGGTTTTGACGCCAGAGGTACCGAGTTCTATCCCCGCCGTGCACCAATAGATGTTTCAATAAAAAAAAATATGTGCGCTTTTCACAGTGGCCCCCTGGTGAAAAAAAAAACATTGTTAAGAAACCAACAAACCCCGCATCGTGCTAGGACATTATCTAGTGTCCGTCTGGCCAGCTACCACCCTCGAGTTAGAGAATCTGTCGCCAAACATCTAATGTGTTCCGGCAGCTTGCCTTGAGAGCCAGATCCGATTCTAGGCCTAGCATGCATACTATCTTCGACTTACCAACAGGTGAGATAATGTTCAAACGATAGCTTATATGATATTTAAAAAAACTGTTCTCAATTTGTCTATTGGTGTCTAGCAATAACTGTTCTCAATATGATCTCGCCAGCTCTTGCGCCGTCTTTCTCTATTGAGTAGCAATTTTGCCGACAGCTCTTTAGACAGATATCATCATCATCATAGTCAGCCTTCGAGCATTTACCAATGGAGATATTAACGTTGTAATCCGCAAACATTTTTTTCTGTCGATACTTACGGGGAACGAGGTAAACACGCATTGCACACACACAAATCACTCACTTTAACGATCCCGCACACTAGCTTAAAACACGCACACAGTATTAAAAATATAGCGTAGTTACGCACGCTCATATGGCCAAAAATGGCTATATGGCCAGCAGAGGGGTACGCCTTGCGTTAACATCTCCATTGGTAAATGCTCGAAGTAGTCAGCCAATTTTCGTCTACTGTTGGACACAGGCCTCTCCTATGTCACGCCACTGAGCTCGATCTTCAGCTATTCGTTTCTAACCGCTGCCAGCCAGCTTGCGTCTATCATCGCTGCGTCTAAAACGGACGTCCTACAATACAATTCTTGACAGATATGTCCAGCCCAAATAGAGATATTCCTCAATCAAATGAGTGGAGTAAATTGGACTGTATTACACACGATATAAAGTTCACATTTCAATGCTTAATTTATAGTCTAGTCTATAGTCCGGCATTCTCGGGCGCGACCTTCCTGCTGAGTGACAGACGGTGGCGGGGACGAGGTAGCGGCAGTAACCATTATATAATCTGTGACACGGCTACACACGCTCCCCTTCCCCGCTACACCACCCGCTACCCGCTGACATCTCGGGTAACTCGTCCCCGCCACCGTGTGACACCCCGCGGGACGGTCGCGCACGAGATTGCCGGACTATAGTATATGTGCTGTAATGCATTTTTTTTTACAGGAGCCACGACTGAATGCCAAGATTCTTCAGACGCGACAACAGCTGATGAGAAACCAAAAGAAGCCATAAACGGTATACAATTATAATTTTTATAGATAGACTAACAGCGCCTAGCGGTTTCACTCGCATAGTACCCGTTCCCGTGAGAATACGGGGATATGATATAGCCTATGCCAATCGCTGATAATGTAGCTTTCCATTAGTGAAAGAATTTTTAACACCGCTTCAGTCCTTTTTAGTTAAATCGTAACCAACAAACAAAGAATCAAATCTTTCCTCTTTATAATATATGTATAGAAGTATTGATAATTTTTAACCGACTTCAAAAAAGGAGGAGGTTTCTTAATTCGACCGTATATTATATTTTTTTTGTTTGCGGATAACTTCGTCGGTTATAAACTGATTTACATATTATTTTTTTGTTAGCAAGGAGATATCCCAAGTGTCCCAAGTCCCATAGTAATTTCATTGGGGTCTGATAAGTATATGGAGATAAACACCTCAAACTTGTTACTGACAATGAATAGAGCGGCATTTGAAGTCGGTTCTTTTAGTTTTTTAAACAATCTTATTAGTTGAAATTGTATCAAACAAATAAACAAAGTATGAAATCTTGCCTCTTTATAATATGAGTAAAGAAGTAAATAAATATAGAAGTAGATAGTTTTATGATTTCTTGAAGACATCTATAACAAGACTCACAACATGTCATTGCCCTACTAATATTATAAATATAAGAGGACTTGAGGGCTCAGTGGTGTAGTGGGAGAATGGTCGGCTTTGACGCCAGAGGTACCGAGTTCTATCCCCGCCGTGAACCAATGCATTTTCCTATCGAAAAAAATATGTGCGCTTTTACAGTGTGGTCCTCCGGTGAACGAAACACATCGTTAAGACCCTCCTCCATGGTGGTAGGACACTATCTAGTGTCCGCCTGGCCAGCTACCACCCTCATGTTAGGAAATCTGTCGCCAAAACATCTAGTGTATTCCGGCAGCTATCCTTGAGAGCCAGTTCCCATTCTAGGCCTAGCGTGCTACCATCCTCGACCGCATCATCACTTACCAACAGGTGAGATAATGGTCAAACGCCAGCCTATAGGATATTATGACATATGATATTAAAAATAAAGACTTCAAGTCGCAAGTGACTGAATATCTTCAGGCTAGCATGCTAAATCTACGACCACGTTGTCATCAGAACCCTTAGTATAAGTTTTCATCGTAAACGCTTTTGACAGATCTCACATAGTTTTGAACTTATTCTGGCTCCCTGATTGGTCTAAATTTCATGAAGTGTGTTAACCACTAGGGGCGCTGTACTTTTTTTCATACAAAATGTATTCGATATACGATATCGAGTTTGGTATGAAAACTCGCATTAAGGGTACAGGCCACCCAGACAAAATCCAATTTCCTGTTTCCATTCACGCTAACGCAAGTTTAAAATGTATGGGAATGACATCTTTGTTGCGGAAACATCTGTAGTATATATGTCATTCCATACATTTACAACTTGCGTTAGCGTGAATGGAAACAGGAAATTGGATTTTGTCTAGGGGCCCAAGAGGACAACTCCGATAAGACACATCCGAAAGTTTGAGCCCGACCGAAACACGACCGAACTTGCTGATGACCTACTACGAAAAGTTCGGCTATTTTTGACATGAAATGACGATAAAACTCTTATCATATTTTAGGTTGGGATTTTTTCATTTAGTAGAGTTTACGATACAAAAAAATACAAATGAATTTCGGTCGGACTGAATGATAAGCTGAACCGATCGACCAAACCGAATGTGATTCGTAGTAGGAAACGCCCGATAATTTCGACCGATACTTCGGATTACCACTTCGGAGAAGGCTACCTGGTGAGATAGTCAAACGCTTTCGTATCCTCATAATAAAACTTGCTTACTTGCCTGAGCAAAAACACAAAATGTTATGTTTCTTTAAAGTGTTTCACACTTTATATTTTTGTAAATTGTTAAACACAATCCAAAATTTAAAATTTAAATTTAATTTACGCAGTGCAACATCTCTCGCCGGATTTGAAAACTGTAATGATTTCTTCCGAATGTTTAACTTACGTAATAAGTAGTCATAGATGGGCCACCAATGCATAATTGGGTTATCAAAATGCAATCCACTAATTTCGTCGTAACGATACTTCGCACCGTGGCTTAATTGGCAAAGCATAGGAACATGTTATTCCGGAGGTTGCGGGTTCAAGTCCCGTTGGTACGATGAAATTTTGGATTGTGTTTAACAATTAACACAAAATGTACTGTAGAATTACTATTGTTATGTACTGTAGTTTTTCATAGTAAAATTATAATTTTAGGTCATGGCCGTCGAAGATGTTTCACAAGGTTAAAATCTGCGTCTACTTCCCGCCTGAATTATTCACCAAAGTAAGTTATCGAATAGCAATCAGCCGTTCAAAACGATCATGCTTCTAAAATTTCTAAATATAAATTCTTGTGGTAGATTAATTCTCCTAGTCCACCTGGGGCGGTACCACAGTTTTTCAATATTTCATTTAATATGAGATTCCGGTAGTTCATCCTAGAACATGGCGCTTGTAACAGCACCAAAATAAGGGAAACTCACATTAAATGAAGCACATGGTAAATATCCCGTAAATTATACTGTTAATAGTGTCAGTGACCATGAACACTCTAAAACTTAGGATAAATTCATACTAGAACAGAGTCTAAGCGCATCGAAACCTGAATCTGAAACTTAACATAGTAAATTCACCCTTATCTCCATATACACATATTTCTTCTACAAAAAGAAAAGCGAATTCGGGGCGCAACCAACGCTGATTGGTGTTTCGCTTTACTTGTGAAGAATTTGACGCTTCGGAGCGCTTCGACTCTGCGCTAGTACGAAATGACCCTTATATCATCATCATAATCAGCCTGTGTCAGTCCACTGCTGGACGTAGGCCTCTCCCAAAATACGCCACTGAGCCCGATCTTCGACTCATTGGGAGGGATATGCCTTAATCGTCACGCTGGGCAGGCGGGTTGGCGATCGCAGGACGTAGCTTTTCGCACCGGTGACGCTGCTGCGCGTCACCGGCCTGTAGTATTTAGCTACGCCATAATTTGAAAGCGCCAGAGCCTCGTTCGTTGGTCAACAGGATGCACCACGGGCAGGTGAGGTTAGCTTCCCAGCCAACCGCACTGAGGTGGTATTTGTGCACCCTTACATCCTACCTTATATGATAGTGATATTGTTAACTATTTACACAGGCGAGGCGAAGGTTGGTCAAGTCCGCTAGAATCGTTACGTCAGCAGCTTCGCAAACTTGACGACCTGGAAGATCAGTTTCCTGACTTGGCCTGCCAGCCGGCGTACAGTCTGCGGTATCCATTTAGTGAAATTGGTAAGTGTAATATATATAGGCTTAGAGACATTTTTTTTTTCTGACACTATTGTAACTTTTTATGACTAATGGCAACATTTTATTCTACTTCACTTTTGTACGATATTTTTCTTTTATAGGCTTCACACGTATATTGCATTGTCGTGTTCAGTGTATATCAATTAGTCATTTTACGTTTGTACTGGTGTTACAATGTATTAGTCAATATTTGTACTTAATTGTAATTAAATGACGTTCATAAGTGTACGATGTACCCAAATGGAACAATAAATAAATTGAAATATAGTGAAATGAAAGACGGGCTATCGCAGACTGACTGTATTAATGCTCTTTACAAAGGAGAACGAACGTGAACATTACATATAATGAGGGTAGCTAAACATATTTCGTATATACCTTCAAATGTCATACATTACAGTAAGTACTTAGGGATCGTCCATTAATCCGTGAGGCTCGAAAGTGGGGGAGGGGGTCTTCACAAAAAAGTACTAAGTACTAAATTACTAAAGTCCCCGTCACGAGAAGCTATAAATTATGTAAACAAACATTTTTTACTAAGTAAACATTTTATATTGCGAGATAATAATAAATTGACCATATTCAATCGACATGAAATATAGACGGGTTATATGAAAGTAACAACCTATTTAATTTAGTCGGATCATATTTTAACGACGCAAAGCGCTATCGTTTGTGTTTCTTGGTACCGGACGCAGGGATTGTAAACTATCGGGACGCCATTTTGAAATAAACGCGTCATTCGAGTTTCGAGTTTATTTTCACAAATTCATTTATTTTGTTGGTCCAAATGTTGTGAACTCCTGAACACTTGTTTACATAATTTATAGCTTCTCGTGACGGGGACTTTAAGAAAGTACTAATTAAGTAGTAGTACGTAAGTAAAGTGTAGTCCAAAACTTTCCACATATCACCAGGGGGCGAGTTATATGGTTAAAAAGTTCCAAAAAAACATCACGCGGTTAATGGACAACCCTGATGTGTAATCTTGTTCGTTTCTGCTTAGTTTTATCTTTTCTACTAAAGACAATTTTTACGCAACGGATTTTAATGCAGTTTCAGCAATAGAGAGTAATTAAAGAGGAAGGTTTATAACCAGGAATAAACGCGAACAAAGCCGCGGAGCGCAGTTAGTCTGATAGTACATTGTAAGCCGTAGTCAGAGTATATTAAATAAACCTGGCATTAAAATAACAATATTAATATGATGAGAGAGAGCAAGATGGATAACAATGTTTTATCCTTCTCTGCATATGCGATTTTATTGTTTGTAGCCAGCTCTGGCTCCCAGTTCTAATGCGCCCATTGGCTTTCACCCGCTGTCATGTATGACCCGACCAAATCACGTTCATAATTTTAGTCGGGTTATATCTCTATAGCTATTTCATTCGCATAAGCTAATGTCTTGTCTATTTAATTTTCCGTCTACGTTGTAAGCACATCGATAAAAAAACAGAAAACCTGTAATTGTTTTAGGAGCAGTATCGACAGCGGACACACCCGAGCTAGAGTTCGTGCGACACCGAGCGCTGATAGAGAGAGAAGGCATGCGTAGAGCGCGCGCTGTTCTCAAGCGACGTCGTGCCGCACTGCGAGACACCGCGCTACTGACGCCGCGTAGGCCACCCGAGGTTAGACCAACTACTAACTTATGATGCCCTGGTACAATATCCTGTTTTAAACCCCTCACGCAAAAAGAAGTTGTGTTATAAGTTTGACGTGAGGATGTATCTGTGTGTGCCTTTGGCATCATAGTGCCCAAACTGATGAAATGATTTTGATATTGTGTTTTTTTGTTTGATAGGTGTCTTAATCGGGAGCGTTCTTAGCTTTGATTCATGAAAATCCGTTCAGCCGTTCATAGTTCTAACTATGAGCTTTTTTTATGTTGTATAGGCTAGCGTTTGACCACTATCTCACCTGTTGGTAAGTGATGATGCGGTCGAAGATGGTAAGCACGCTAGGCCTAGAATGGGAACTGGCTCTCAAGGATAGCTGCCGCAACATATTAGATGTTTTGGTGACAGATTTTCTAACTTGAGGGTGGTAGCTGGCCAGGTGGACATTAGATAGTGTCCTACCATCATGCGGGAGTTGTTGGTTTCCTAACGATGTTTTCCTTCACCGGAGGGCCACTGTGAGAAGCGCACATACATTTTTCGATAGAAAAATCCATTGGTGCACGGCGGGATTTGAACTCGGTACCACGGAATCAAAGCCAACCGTTCTCCCGATTACGCCACCGGGCCCTCAATTATTAGCTATTTCTAATTGACACTATGAAATCAAATTTTAAATGTCTGAGCAATTCTAAATTCGTCGGTACCATGTTCTTATAATATCGTTGTAGCAAGAGCGAGCATGAGAGAGAGAGAGAGAGAGAGAGAGAGAGAGAGAGAGAGAGAGAGAGAGAGAGAGAGATAGAGAGAGAGAGAGAGAGAGAGAGAGATAGGGAGAGAGAGAGAGAGAGAAAAGAGATATATTATAAGAACATGGTAGCTTTGACCTGATGCTGGGACATCTTCTGAAATCTGCAGAATACTGTACTCCTCGCCGACTTACAGCGGTGATGTCGTGATTGGGCTCATGGGAATGGTTTCAATGAACAGATGATACATACATTAGTCTGGGTTGGTTTTAAATTTTGAATTTAAGTGTTATTTAGGTTACGAAAATCAAGGATGTAGGTAGAGAATCAATATAATAATAGGTAGATGGTTAGATAAACCACTTAAACGTAATATGCCCTGGTACAATGTTTTAGGGGCGCCGTACAGTTAATGAGGCGTTAATAAAACATTAGAGTCTTACGTAAACTCTCATTCGTTAATCTAAAAAGTGTATTTCTAACGTATCATTCAGATATTGGCTGAAGGTTCCTTTTGGAGGCTGGAAAAATTGAGCAAATGAACCACCAAATACTTCGAATTAGGTCAACTCAAATCAACTCAAATCAATATTCGGAAGTTTTTGACATTTATACCATGCATATGTTTTAGTTAGCTTGGAACCCTGACCACGAGTCTAATTAATTACGCTAGCATTCATTGAGTCGCGCGTCTTTTGAGTTAACGGTCCCATCAGATCCAAGATTAAGACACAAATACAAGTGTTTTGCCCGAGTTCCAACATGATGTTTGGTAGCAAGTTCGGACGGCGAGTTAGGTCAGTTGAAGTTCAAGCATTACATAATGTATTGCGGGAAAATATCAAGAAGAGTATGCTGCTGCATGCTCTTCCTGCGCCTTATAAAAAACATAAGGGCAATATCCAAATTAAAACATTGTCTCCAAAAGATTCACAGCGTAAATAACACATCGTAAGTAAAAGCTTGGTAAAGTTACTGTACTGTGGAGGGCGCCCTCCAGCTAGATGGAGCGATAATATACGCATGGCTGGCTGCGGTTGGAACCAAAGAGCTTAAGATTGAAATCAATGGCGTGCCATAGGTGAGGCTTTACGTCCAGCTGTGGACGGATAGGCTGATGATGAAGTACAAAGCTTCAATCCCGAAATGAAGAATAATCTCTTCTATCAGGAGGAACGCGAAGCCACAGAGCTAGAAGTGGCTTTACACCGTGCGCGGGCTCTTCTAGGAGAGAAGGAGATTCGACTGCGACACATCGAACGAGCGCTGCGACAACTCACGCCGCATCATCCGGCCGCTGCGCAGGTCGCATGTCTAGACGCTTTTTGTCGCTGTCATTTTTCTTTTTTATGTTTTTCTGTTTAGGACATTTTTATCCTTTTGTTTTATCCGTTGTCGGGCGCACATTTTAAGCTATAAGCGCTGCTATGCGGCGTTTTGTTATTTTACGAATATGTCCATCGTTTTACTTTCGTAGTTTTAATGCTGCATTATCTTTTGCGGTCATGTTACTTGTTCCAATTATTTATTTCAGTCGAAGTGTATTATTTTAGGATTTTGTCCATATTGATTGATGTATTTCTTTTTCTCATCTCCATATTTTGTCTCCATATTTCGTTTTCGTGCTTGTTTTTCTTTTCAGCATTGTTAAAGATATTTTTGGCGCTTTTAGTGTCTATATTAAAATGTTTACCATTTGCATCACTCAGTCTCCATGTTCATAACATGCTTTTATGAAGTTTCCCTTAGCACTACCACTATTGACAGATACATATTAAGTGTCAATTCATTATTTATTTTAATGTAAGAGACAAAGTCCTGCCGCCCGTCACTTTACTTTTTGCAATATATGGAGCGTTCATACATTTCTAAGGTTACTTGTAAACTAGCAACACTAAACTGAACTAACTATAAAAGCCACGCATGTCTTAAAATTAAAGTTATCGCCGATATGCAAAATGTTTATTTGCAAGATGCAAATAAGTGTTTTAACAAAAATTTAATATTTTCTCTCTTATTACAATGCATTAAGTTCTAAGTTCGATTCCATCTCATCAGGCTACTTCAAGTGAAGTCTCTATTAACGGCTTTTGCATAATCATCCACAATATTCAATTTTTCTCTAACTTTAAAATATTTTTTATTTATGTTTACACTTATTGCCAAGCATTAAGCTTTGTTTTCCCACTCGGGTCTCTTTAAACGGCTATATCATAATAATCATTCACACAATATAACATCATAAGACTTCTATTTTCACTCCTAATACAACGTATTAAGGTCTGTTTTCACAGGAGGCGACGACTAGCGAAGCGTCTTCGGGCAGTGAAGAAGCAAACGAAGTGGAAGCGGGCGGAGCGGTGCTGCGATCGTTGCGAGCTTTACACGCAGATGTTAGGGATATATGGAGGGCGCTCGATGCTAGGAAAGGTCAACTTGGTATGTAGTTTTATATGTTCACTCTTATTACAACTGAATAAGGTTCATTTTGGAGGTGTAGACAAGTTCAGAAGCGAAGAAGTAAAATCAAGTGGATGAAGTTGAAATAGGAAACTATAATTTGATGTGTGGTTCTATATTCACTCTTATAACAAAGTAATAAGGTCGTTTCTAGGGGGGTGACAATTGAACGCGGCAGAACAGGGCAGAGCTGTGCTGTGATTATTGCGAGCTTTACACGCAGATGTAAGAAATATGGAGAGTGTTCGATGCTAGGAAATAACAACTTGGTGTCATCATCATCATCCTCAGCTACTACTAGTCCACTGTTGGACAAAGGCCTCTCCAAGTGCACGCCACTGAGCACGATTTTTGGATTCTCTCATCCAGCTTGGTATATAGCTTTATGTTATTTTCACTTATATTATAACGGAGGAGACGATGACAAATTAAGAAGCGAACTAGTGAAAGCGGGCGGTCGAAGCAGATTAAGGAAACGACAATTTTCCGGTTTCATTAGTTTCTCTCAAATGGCTACTCAGCAAAGATGTGGATGTTACTGATGGCTTTCGGTGGAATTTTGTTGTAAACACAAAATGTCATGTTTCTTAACGTTGTGCTCTTTTCTTGCATTGCACACATTCACCGGCACATAATGGCTTGTAAGCCACATTTATTACACATACACGGAAAAACACACATTTTAGGGTAAAATACAATAAGAGCACACACTTTTTCACGTTCCCGTCAAAACTTGTAAGATGTAGAATGAAGTGCCCGCCACGATCTTCCCAATCTTCCCATCTAGCTACAGGATGGGATCTTATAAAAAGCGTCTCTACAAATTCCTCAAAGGTCGGCAACGCATCAACAGCATTCATGGTATTGCAGTTGTCCATAGGCGACGGTAACCGCTTACCATCAAGCGGGCTGTCTGCTTGTTTGCCTACCATTACTTAAGAAACACTCCCCTCAGTATGCATTTAAGGATGTCTTCTCTTGTTCCAGCCTCTCCAGAAACCAGCTCTTGCAACGCTGCTTCTACGTCGCAAACTAGGTTGACACTATCAGCTGTAAGTTACTATATATGTTTTTTTTTTTTAAATATATTTTATAGGCTAGCGTTTGACCACTATCTCACTAGTTGGTAAGTGATCAATTGAGTGTCAATTGAGTGAACAATCAATTGACATTTGACAGTCGTTAGTTATAAATAATAATAATATAAACCGGCCGGCCGGTGGTGGGAATCGCAAGAGCTAAGACCAAAGCTCCAGGGTGGAAGTGTTAAAGGCATAAAGCCGCTAGTAGCGTTTAGTGAAAGTGCAGCACACCTCTCAACACCCTTAGCTATCCACGCCAATGTTGCCCCTCGGCGCCGACATAACGGTCCGCCTTTATGGGGGGTCCATTCAGTGTATAGCTAGTCACCACTCGCCTTAATATTTTGAAATGAGGCATAATTGGCGGGTGCCGTACCTCATCCCATAGACCAGAAAACAGTCATCAAGCAGCACACATTCATAGCCATAATAAATTATAGTACCATCTTTTTATAGTTTTTCATGTCTCCATCCACAAATCATATTTTTATTTAATTTAATATTGTAAAGGGCCTCTTGACGTTGGCTTCGGCTCCGTCAATGCCTTCCAAAGGACCGGGCGATTTGCAGCCCGTGATGTGAATTGAATTATGTTCATAATAATATAAATGTATCAGTATACTCATACACAGCATGAGTGTAAGAGTAATGTAATATAATCTTGTTCTGGAATTGTTTAATTAATTTAAATTATAATGATTTTGCTTGCAAAGTATTTGTACACCGGCAACGGTAGAATATGTTGGCTAAAAGAATATTAAGACCTATTTGTACCATATTCTGGCAAATAAATAATTTTGATTTAATTTTGATTTTTTGATTTGATGATGCGGTCGAAGATTGTAAGCACGCAATGCCTAGAATGGAAACTGGCTCTCAAGGATAGCTACCGGAACACATTAGATGTTTTGGCGACAGATTTTTAAGATTCACTAGATAGTGTTCTACTACCATGCGGGGGTTGTTGCTTTCTTAACGATTTCCACCAAATTTACCAACGAATTTTTCAATGTTTGTAGGGTTCCGTATCTCAAAAGGTAAAAAAAGGTCAACTGGAAGTACCCTATAGGTTTTGGATCTATAGGGTACTTCCCATTGACTTAGAATCATGAAATTTGGCAAGAAGCACGGTCTTGAAGCACTTTTAAAGGAATAAATCTAAAAACCGTAAATATGTACTTTAATAACATTTGTAGTTGGTGCAATGCATTTTCTATGGATCGAACTACAAAGTTAAGTTTTTCTTTCAACCTAGTCTGAGAAGTTGGTACGGAAGCCTCGGTGGGCGAGACCAACTCGACTTGGCCGGTTTTATCATGAACGGGTGAAAATTACACTAGGGTTTCAGTTTCACCTGTTCTTGATGAAGTTTCAGATAGTTTTCTGACATATAGGCTATCATTTGACCACTATCTTGCCTGGTGGTAACTGATGATGTTGTCGAGGATGGTATCACGCTAAGCTTAGAATCGGAATTGGCTCTCAAGGACAGCTGCCGGAACACATTACACAGTTTTCATACACATTTGGCGTCGGATATTCCAACTTGAGGGTGGTAGCTGGCCAGACGGACACGAGACTGTAGCCTACCACAATGCCAAAGGTTTCTTAACGATGTTTTTCTTTTACCGGAGGGCCACTAAATTGCGCACATATAAAATTGTTTTCATAGAAAGATCCATTGGTGTACGGCGGGGAGTTGTGGGAAGTTGTCAAAAATCTGTCAGATAAGCTTCTAATAGGGCTATTAGGAACCTGTCAAACAGACCTTAACTTGATTAATTGCAAAACATATGTGGTCCATTTGGGACATTATATCACCATCACACCTTTTTAACCGACTTCAAAAAAAGGAGGAGGTTTCTCAATTCGACCGTATATATATATTTTTTTTTTTTTTTTTTTTTTTTTTTTTTTTTTTTTTTTATGTTTGTTCGCGGATAACTTCGTCGTTTATGAACCGATTTCGATTATTCTTTTTTTGTTCGAAAGGAGATGTCCCAAGTGTGGTACCATGGTAATTTTATTGAGGTATGATAAGTATCTCCAGAGATATTGAGATAAACATCTCAAAATTGGTACTGAAAATGAATAGCGCGGCATTGAAGTCGGTTGTTATTTAGTTTTTAAACGATATTATTGTCTCTTGCCATACATGGGGTATAGTGGTAATACAAATATGGGTGAAAGTGCAGATTTTTATTCTGCCCATATACTGAATAAATGCTTTGAGTTTTATGCTTCGACGTAAGTTTCTAAAAAATTGCAGAATGCACTCAGTCTTCTTAATGCTTAGCAAACATTTACTTAATTTAGTTTATTTTTTTCCAGCCAGACCCAGTAATAGACAATTCGGACGGTGGCGTGTCGGAGCGTGCAAGGGGATTACGGGCGTGGTTGCAAACTGCACCCTAATCCACAGTGTGTAAGCCTTAATATCCCGTAACTTTTACAATTATTTCGCCTTATTATATACCTTTATTATTGTTGGGAAGTCCTTTTTGGGGAATTTGTTGTAATATCAATGGTTAAGATTAAGGGTCGATGTGATTCAAAGCGGAGATGTCATGTTTTTCATATTATATCGGAGTTTTTATGAAAAACATTGTGATTGTTATGAGTTTTAGACTCTTTGAACATTAAACCTACTAGATTTACAATGACATTTTGATCGGTTCAAAATAGGTTAACACGGCTAAACGGTCAAAGTATTTTAAAAATATGAGTGCAAAATCATTAGATTTGGGATTACCAATTCAATTGAGAGATGACCAATACAATTCTACTAGACTTTTTGTTCAATGTTTAACACAAAATCTGCGACGTAATAATGAAATCCCGCTTTGGTAATCTCATAGGCTTTATAACTGACGAAAGTGTCAATTTATGTTCATTGATCTATAAGTTGCGATGAACTCGAAACCTTCGCAGTTGTCGATTTTCGTTCACGCTCGTGCGTTTATTCACACCTACATGGTGATTTAAGCATATCACATCTTCACTTAGCATCAGGTGAGATAGTGGCCAAACGCTTGCTTATCTACTATAAAAGTTATTGGCCGTGTTGTGTACACATACATACACATACATACAGTATACATATGTTTTCATTGTATACATATGAAAATACGGGACTTTGTGTTGTGTGAGTCGTATTAGTAAAATGTATTCGGCCTTCTGTCAGAGATTATTATAATTAATAAATGAACATAAATTGACCGTAAAACGCTATCTCTACTACCAATCATGTCAATGGGGGCTATCGTGTCAAAATTTTCCGCTAGAGGCGCCAGTGTGCTACAAGTTCTGCGAAATGTCAATGTCATTTTTAGTGGATTTAACCGAAACTAAAATTTACATGAATTTTGACATGTATTGCATAGTTTGACAGTTGTCATCAGCATCATTTTTTTCAATGGCGCCACCTGGTGAACAGCAAATCGCTAGCTCTCATTTTTATTTTATTTTTTTAATTTCGGAAAGCTAAACGAAAACAGAGAATCGAAACTTCAAACAACCGTCTGCGTAAGGTAAAATATTTTTACTTGACAAGGTTAGACTTTACTATAGTACTATGGAAAATAAAAAATGTAATTAAAATAATATCAATTTATAGATAGCGTTTTACTCGTCACGGTGATTGAGCGAAACAAGAAATCGGTTGGTGCATGAAATGTATGAATTAAAACGCAACATGCCGCTTTCGGCATGGCGTAGTGGCGATTAATAGTCCCTCCATTTTGTTATTTTTGGTGTATTTATTGTACATACCTGTTCCTTTAAGGATGATAAGAAGAGTTCCGCGTTTAAAAAATGATAAAATTGTCGGTCGGTCTTGTATGGTTTTAAAATATTGTTAAACAAAACGTGTCGTATGTATTGCGAATTTAACGCAAATAGACAAAAATGTAGGTTCAAGTCTGATAAAGACAACTATAGTTGCATCTCTTTCTGTTCGTTGTAGGCAGCACAATTCTACAAATTAATTAAATTTAATGATGGCCGACTTTAGGACGAGTGAAAATAAATGCTCACACACATTGACTCACATTGACACACATGTACTTTTAGTTAATAATTTTATTCTATTTTCTTGGAAAAAAATACGAATGTTTTCTGTTTAATTAAAATGCGAGAATTTTTTTAACCGACTCCATAAAAAAGAAGGTGTTTGTCAATTCGACTTTTTTAAAAAATGTTTGTTACCTCAAAACTCCGTCAAATCTTAACAGATATGAAAAATTTTTTTTTGTTTTAAAGATTATGCCTCCCGTTTCGTCCCATTCATATTTAATCGAGATTTGATAATCATCTCCGGAGATATGGAGATAAACAATACAAGCAAATTTGTATACTTTGATGACATGCTTATAACTACTGGCTACTTAGGCTGAGTTGCACCGTCTTACTTTAACTATAACAAACGTCAATAATCTAATATTATGTTTCTTTGAAGTGTTTCACACTTTATATTTTTGTAAATTGTTAAACACAATCCAAAATTTCATCGTACCGACGGGACTTGAACCCGCAACCTCCGGAATAACACCGGAACATGTTATTCCGGAGGTTGCGGGTTCAAGTCCCGTCGGTACGATGAAATTTTGGATTGTGTTTAACAATTTACGTCAATAATCTGTCAAACTCCATATAACAACACCGGTGAATAGTTATAGTTACGGTTAAAGTAAGATGGTGCAACCTAGGCTTAGTCTATCGCAGCATGTGAAGTCGGTTTTTATCGATTTGTTAACGATCTCAAATTATTTTAAATTAGTATTGCCATCTATCAGTGCATCCAGCTATTTTCGTTCGTCCTACGCAGCCAGCCTTCTGTCAAATATTTAATATATGACAAAATCGTGGTCTAATTATTACTTAAATCAATTATAATGAACATATTCGGCCATGTAATGTATACAATAATGTATAAAGACTTAACTCGAATGTTTAAATAATTTTATTATAATGTTACTGAAATGATTTCGTGTGATCTGTTCTATGAATGAGCGACAAGACTTATTTGTAGTTGATACAGGTATTGTAAATGAGTTTGAATCAATCTTTGCCTGTCTTTTCTGAGGTGCGAAAGGGATGGAGCGAGAGTACGACTATAAGTGAAAATGTGATAGATAGAAAGAGAGACAAAGGTAAGAGAGAAAGAGAAATCACTATATACCATCGCCCAATTATTTGCTTCTAAACCACAGCACATAATATCTGGTCATAATTACTTCAATAAGAATCTGTGTTAACTACAAATAAGTCTTTGATAGGGTATATTAGCCAAATAACGAATGTAGGTAGTTACTTCTAGTCAAACGGTTATCAAATATCTATCTATTAGGAAAATGTTCGTATAGATAATAAAGCTAGTTTCGTCTTGTAATTATTATTCTGGACCTTTTTAGAAGCAATAAGACTAAGAACCTCTTGCGGTATGTTCAAGTAATGTTTCGAGTAGCTACTTGGTAGTTTATGTTTATTAGTATGTACAAGTTTTGTTAGCAAGTTGTACAAATAAATACTCTTTACCATCGAGGTACATGTAAACCAGAGGCGCCCATCATAAACTGACTTACGTGCAGAGCGGCGCGCGATTGGGCATGCGCAGTACTTACGCTACACTAAGCGAGATGTAGATTCAGCACTGCTTTTTATTTGAACGTAGAGCTAGTTCGCGACGCGTCATCTGGTACGTAGTATATATACATCGATGTTCTTTACTGATACAAAATACTCTAGAACGCGGCTACCCCAACAGTCATCGAAACGGCTTAACTGATTTATCAATTAGTTAACTGATTTATCATTATCAGTTTTATTTAAACTATTTGTAATTAATCGATATTTCTTAGATGTGTGTTACGCCGTTAATGCGCCAGTGAGCGCTGTCGTGGGTGTTTTTTCGAAATTGGAATTTTAATATTGATATTTAGACGTTGAAAAATGTCTGCAGTTACTCAATACACTAACCAGTGATTATAGCCTACTCGAAACTTTACTTGTAGATCGTGAAAGAGGCTCTAAAACTCGTTATCTAATCAATTAAAGGGCCTTTGGTTTGATGTCTTCTAACGGGCCTAGAGGGCGACTCTGCCGAGAATCGATTGAAAATGTTTTATGTCAATGGAATCGTTCTTATTTCAAATGTCACAATGATCTTGCTAGGCATCAAATTGTAATTTATACTTTTAATTTTAAGGTACCAGCCCTAAAGCTGCATCAATCAATGCCTTTATTTTTTAAGCTTGCGAGTAAAAAGCTGATCTAGCGCGATGCTGAAGGGCTGACACATTATTAGCGCTGTCAAAATTGGCGAACGACTTGCTAGTGGTTTGCTATTACAGCGTTATGCTAGTACACAGAATTGACGCCATAGGAATGCCTCAGGCCAGTTTTAGGGTTATAATAGCTAGTGGTATCAAACGCAATTTATGTTTGTAAAAATATTGACACTATTTATGTATAAGTTTTATGCGCCAACTGCTTAACCTACGCTGTCACCTCTGTTTCGATGTAGTTTTATTTTATCTGATTCCATTGACTTTAGCTGATAGTATGCACAATTCAGTACTTACGACATTTTCACAGATATTATAAACTTTGGGAACGGCGTAAGTGCAATTTTTATACATTTTCGATCGATGTAAAATGTCCCGTGTTTGTGAAGTGGTATTTATCTGTATATGAAAGAAGCAATTAGTATGTGTGATTCAAAAGAAAACACGTTTTTCGTAGTTTTCCTGGTATAGGAAAACTACGAAAAACGTGCATACTCGACGCATAACAAAGCATTGCAATGTGTACTTTGTTTCTTATTACATAAAGAACAATTGAAAAACATTATTGAAGAATAAACGACGATCAATAAGGACGTGGTAAACTTTATTCCTCGCACTCGAAAATTGTGTCGTAATCGACTAGTTTCAAAGTTCATATTTCAATGATTATTTATGTCGAATTTAGATGATGTTGAATAATGAGAAAGAGACAACGATATTTAAAACTTTCGAGATCGTAATCATTGGTCAGCCGATATCTAAAACTTTTTAATTACAATTGTAAGCTTTATGGTCTTAAAATAAGGTCGTTATTTGCATACTAATTGCTACAAATATCTCCACAGACACGGCGGTACATTGAAATGTACATTATATATTAATCGCACAAAATACATTCCTGGCCAAGTGAGAACTAGTGAGTAATTTTTGTATTATCAAGTGTATGTGTGTAGAAGACTTAATCTTAATTACATAGAGGTAGAGTTCATTTTCTACTTTTCTAAATCTGAATTAGCGTTTTTGCTTCGTTTCTCATTCTATCTTCAGACGTATTCAGGTAACTCAGTGAAATTATAAGTTAATATTTGTTATTTTGATGAACTTTCTCAATGGATATGTCGCAGGCAGATAGCTTAATTAGCCGTTCAATTAACAGCCTAACTCTTAACTAAACAGCACCGTTCAACTAGATTCCTGAATGATATCCAGCCATTTGATCAAACAGCTAGGCAAATTACTTGGATTGATGACGTTTCATTACTTGCCTAGCCTGTTCATTAGTCTGACACTAAGGCAACACACTAGAAACAGTGACCACCGCGTCACCAGAAATAAATGTATATGCATATACATACATGCATATGCATGTATGTATATCAATCATATGATCAAGGAAAATCTCACTCATAAACAGTAATCAAAGTTGAGAGGTCGTTGAGAATTGCATTGACAGCTCTCACAGTTAACCACTGCCGGGACCTTGTCGAGAGGCTGCTGAGAGACAAGATGGCACCGCCACGACCAATCAGCTGATTTATGTTGTGACGGTTGTGCGGACTGCGCAGTGTTACCGCCTTGGTGATTTTCCCTCCAGAACTGGCGCTTTTTCAAGGCTTCTGGTGGTATTATTTCATTATATAGCATTTTCAAAATCAAAACCTACAGGGTACTTCCCGTTGCCCTGGAATCATGAAATTTTGCATGAAACAAGCAAGGTCTTGAAACACTTATATAGGAATAAATCTGAAAACCGCAAATATGTAGTGTAATAACTAAAAAAAAGTTTATTTACTAAAACAAACTTACTATGTGTAGTTGGCGCAATACATTTTCTATTGATCCAACTATTGAAAAATCTGTTGCGTAGTTTAAAAGATCTAAGCATACAGACAGCGGGAGCAACTTTGTTTTATACTATGTGTGACGGGTACAAGAAAAACTGCGTCACTTTCAATTACAGAGTTTATTACTTAAATTCACAAAGGTTCACAAGGGCTTTATTTAAAAAGAATCACAATAACTTCTCTTAGCTTAGCTACCGCTTAGGACGACTGCCGACAATCGAATGGCAAGTCGTCTTGGCTATTCCATAACGAAAGCAACTTGTATGCCACCCACGTCTATTCGGAAGTGACGTTTCTCTAGCGGCTGACAATACAACACGTTTGACAGTTGACAGATTTGAAGAGAACGGTTGTATTGCCTGTCACTAAAACACTAGTAGATAAATAAGTATCTGAATATAGGAAATAATAATAATAGGTAATAATGAATGTAATTTTGTAACATATGTAAAGATATTGTAAAATTATCTGAACACGTCTGAAGCCTTGAAATGTTCTAAAACTTGGTCTAATAGTGCACATTATAAGGATACAAAAATACAACAAAGAAATACACATTGGTATTCCCAACAAGGGCAAAGATTTTCACACTACTCTGTCTTTTCCTCAATAAACGCACACATTTTCAAGTCCTTCTGTGCACTATTACATTCCAAAGAAGTTAGTCTTACCATTTTAGTGTACGGGTATTTAATTATTTTATATACCCACAATCCAAAATATTACTGTACCGACGAGGTTTGAATCCGCGTCTTCCGGGAAAGTAGCTGTATTTATGCAGCCGTCGAGGTACATGTAAACCAGAGGGCCCATCATAAACTGATTTACGTGCCGAGTGGCGCGCGATCGGGCATAAGGAGTACTTACGCTAAACTAAGCGAGATGTAGATTCTGCACTGCTTTTTATTTGAACGTAGAGCTAGTTCGCGACGCCACATCTGGTACGTAGTACATATACATCGATGTATGCAGCTGAGATGATGCAGCGCTGGGCGTGTTTCCCAGGAGGCGCGAGTTCGATTCCTGTCGGAACAGTGTAATTTTGGAAGTGGAATTAACAATGAACAAGAATATAAAGTGTAGATACAACTTAAAAAAGCATAATAACTGTATTTAATTAGTTTTGTCTTGGCCTCCATTGTATAGTTAAGTATGTATAGTTAACTTCCTCGCTACGCGGGCTGACTGAAGGTAATCACGATCTGGTTGTAAGCTTTAACTCTCCTACGGAATTTATACTCTTCACTAGAAGTGACCCGCGGCTTCGCCCGCTTTAAAAACTTCTTTCATTTACATAAAATGCTAGCGGTTAGATGAGAAAAAGTTTCCGGCTAACACTTTTATTTAGTGCTGTTTTATATTAGAAAGAGACAGAAAGTCGATAGAGAGAAAGAAAGTAAACGGGGCGTCTTTATTATTTGTTTATCCCGACTAATATTATAAAAAAAATTGTAACTCTGTCTGTTTGTTACCTAATCACGTCTAAACGGCCGATACGATCTTACTGAAATGTAACAAGGAGATACTTTATGGCATGAAGATGAACATAGGCTACTAAATTCTTGATGTACACGTGAGCGAAGTCGCGGGGCGGGTATTAGCTAGTATTTTTATAGCTATTAAAAGGTGTATTTTGATGAAATGATAATCGAATACCTGAAAAAAATATATATTACAGAACACAATTTTATCACCATTACTCCATTATTGAAATCTGACAACTACGTTCCTAATAGGCAAGGCTATCAAGGACCTGTAGAACTGGCCTTTAAAAAACATTAATACTAAGTTACTTATCATATTTTATATAAAAAAAAACAAGGTAAATAGAAGTAATCAATTTTATATGTAAATACATTTATTTACAAAACTATAATAAGGTATGCAACAAATTAGATACAAAAAAACTTGAGGGGTAATCTTTGGGGACTGCCGATAGAAGTGTAAACTGAGTTCTCTCGACCCACGAAGGCGCACATGAAAGTTGAAAGAAGCAAAAGAGGTATGTCAACATTGTAGCATGTGAAAAAAATAGTCTCTTCCTACCACAACAGGGGAAAAGGCGTAATTTTATATATGTATGTGTTTATGAACTTGTGAATTGTATCGTCGAGATACACAGTATACATATAGCTCATGGGAAGCGTTCGGTGACAATGACGCGAGTTTCATGATTTTTGTTCATCCAAAAAGTACAGATATATATACAGTATCTACGAATAAATCATAAGTCAGGAAGTCTAATTCAAAACAAATTCCACACAAAAAGTGGCCCTCCTTCAAACCAAAACGACATAGATTCAAAATAAGAATCACTTCGAAGTTATAAATGATCGGCTTGGAGATTGATTTAAATTCGGAACGAAAGCAGGGATTGGTTCGCGCATGTGCTGCAATTTCTGTTATAACATTTGAGCCAAACAAGACAAATGTCCGACTATTGACGCGCTGGACACGACTTCTAACCCCGCCTGCTTGGACACGACTTTTGCTGGGTCATTTTTAGGGTTCCGTACCCAAAGGGTAAAACGGGACCCTATTACTAAGACTCCGCTGTACGTCTGTCTGTCTGTCTGTCTGTCTGTCTGTCTGTCCGTCTGTCACCAGGCTATATCTCATTAACCGTGATAGTTAGACAGTTGAAAATTTCACAGATGGTGTATTTCTGTTGCCGCTAAAACACACACAAATACTAAAAACAAAATAAAGTAAAAAATTAAAGGGGGTCCCCATACAAAAAACGTGTTTTTAAACGCCATCTATCTAATTAGTTTCGGCAAAATGACATAGATGGCGCTAGTAAACGAGCCCCGTCTTTCTAGATCGCGACCAAACCAAATATTCTTGGTAATATCAATTAATCAAATATATGAGGTTGAAACTCTGTTATGTTTGATATGTTTCGTATTGTACGGAACCCTCCCTAAGTGTAAGAGACATATTATAACGCAGTTAATTTTCCTGACTTATGATTCATTCGTAGCACAATATACATATAGCTCATGGAAAGCGTTCGGTGACGATAACGCGAGTTCCATGATTTTTAAAGAATTTAAAGAAGATTTAAATATTCTAAAGAAGTTTTCACTTCATTTCATTAGTATAGATAGAAAGAGTTTTGAATTCCGTAGAACGGTTAGAGCTGTTTGAAGGCACTGTGATAGTAAAGTTAGAAATCATATTCCCCATTAATGCATTTATTATTTTAGTTTGAAAGTTTTCGCGAAAATTATTAATTTTAATGTGAACGTACCGGCTTTTGTTCGCCTGTATTTACTTCGGATATGTTCCGACCAGTTGCGCCGGGAAGCGCGGGCGATACGACGTGCGATGCCGCCATCCTAGCCGCTCCCAGACGTTGATCTTATGATATGCAATAAAAAAAAACCTGCGTACAGTGCAACATAAAAGAGTAAAAATTAATTATTTAAGAACTAGCTATTCACTCTTACAGGCATATATATATATATATATGCCAATATATATATATATATATATATATATATATATATTGGTATATATATATATATATTATATATTTTATATATATATATATATATATATATATATAAAATTTATATAGATACTTAAAGGTTTCCATTTAAATAAAAAATCATGTCATATTCGCAAAAATAATACAAGTATCAAAAACTTTGTTTCTAACTAACTGTGTTGCTACATACAAGATATAAAAGCAATAGTGGTTTTTTGGCGGGAACGTGGAAAAGTGTTTGTGATCTCATTGTATTTTTTCCTAAAACTTGTGTTCTTCCGCGAGTTAATGTGTAATAAATGTGGATTATTAACCATTTAGTGACGGTGAATGTGTGCGAGTGTAGGGAAACAGCACAATGTTGAAAAACATGCTATTTACGTTCTCACCAAAATTCCACTGTAAATCTTCAGTACCACATCTTTACAGGTATGACTTAGACTAGACTTTTACTTGAAAACTGACCTGAAATGTGACTTGACTTTGACCTATCTCTTCGACTATAATTCATAAAAACTTGAAGAATTTCAATACTTGACACTGGCTAAATACACTAATCGTGTGGAGCCATAATAAAACTTAAAAAAAAGCAATAGTGGCGCCCTCATTTATTGTCAACTCTTTTATGTCGCACTGTATTGGTTGAAACCTGGTCCACAGATTATATAATAGTTATCCCTGGTCGGAGCATATCCGAAGTAAATACACGCGAACAAAAGCCGGTACGTTCATATTAAAATGTATTATTTTGTATAGAAATCTTTATGTTATTGCATTCACTAATCTTATGAACTATCCTAGTTAATGCTAGATGTAATAAGACGTTATTTTATAATATACTGAGTATTTCAATGTCAACCTTACCCAGTTGTAAAAGAGTTTTATTTATTTATAAAAACAAATACCATGCGCCTGGTGGTAGTTATTGTTTTTTATTTATTGTCTGGCATAGAAATTGAAGATATATTTGAACTGGAATTTATTATAGAAAAGAAATGAACATTATAATTTAAACAGTTTTATGTATGCGAATTTTATTTATGGCCTCCGCATATCGTTACTACTCATCGCAAATCAACTTTTCAAGCTTTTACGTTATACCTGAACGTCCATTCAGGTGTTCTCGAGGTACAATATTTTTTAAACGACTTAAAAAAAAAGGGCGTGTTCTCAATTTTCTCTTTTTTTATGTATTTTCACCGATTAATCAAAGACGCGTCGACTGGTATTACTACTAGTAGAACATTATTGTTTTGTTTGGTATGGCATACTTCCCTGGTTAAATTTCATCGATATATGTTCAGTATCTCCAGAGATATGGAGATAAGCAACTCAAACTGGGTACTGAAAATGAGTAACGCGGCATTTGAAGTCGGTTCTTACAGCTTTTTAAGCGGATATCTTGAATAGTTTTAGTTAATGTTTATTGGTAATGTTATGGCCTTACTCATAGAAGAAACTTACGTTTATATTTATATTCATTGCTTAGAAATCTTAAGTCCATATAAAATTATGTTCCTACAAGTTTATCAAATAACGTTGTCGTTAAAAAAGGCTTATAGTATCGAAACTTATCCATTTAAATTCTGGTAATACTGAAATCATTAATTTGTATGAGACAGAGAGCGAGAGAGAGAGAGATAAATAATATGATTTTTTTTTAATTGTATGGCAAAAGATAAGTCTTAAAAGTTATCTTTTATGTTTACTTGTATGTTTAAAAGTATTTTTTATTTAAATTTGAACTCGAGTTTGTTAATATGCAGCATTATGAATTAAAATGGGTGAGAAGTTCCAATTTTGATTAAAATTATTACATGTCATGTTATTTGTACAAACAGAACTTTTAGACGAAAATAAAAATTGCGTATATTCAATAAATCTCTGCATTGAAACGATTTATAAATTATTTTGATTGTAACAGGCCTAGCCACTCTGCACCTACTTATAGACTTACTTCCTAAACCACCAGCTGCACTATGAAACGCCATCTGGCCTCTTAAGTCTTTCCTCCTCTCTCTGTTCTTGGCCAGCATACAGCTAACTGTGTACTGTCTCGAGGAGTGCAGACTAACAAAATATAACTGACATGTTTTAATTTTGATTATCGAATTTTTCGTACTTTATGTCTTCGGACCTAGTCACAAAATGTGTTAAAAACTTCGCACCTAAAGGTGCCTAAGTATAAATTTTAACTTATCTCTATGTATCATTCAAAATTATGACGTCCAAACATTTTATTTACAATTTTATAAACACAAAATCTAATTTATGATGCACGTTTAAACATTAAAAATATATAACTTATGTCTATGAATTTCATCATTGTATATTATGTATAATGTTTTTTAATAATTAACTAAATAAGGTAACTATCATTCATTAAACTGTATGGTTAAGAAACTCGAAGTATGTATGTAATGCCAAAAAGTAAAATACATAATAAAATTGTTTTATTTTAATGTGCACTGACTTCAAAGCTTATTTGAACAGCAAAAATGGTGCTGTCCTTATCTCACCGTAGAAGAAAGAAAGAGACAAATATGAGCTGTCAATAGCTTAATTATACTCAGTGCATATTACAATATTATATCAACCTTTATAAAGGTTAAACACTAAGGCTATGATTTTTATTCCAATTACATTGTAGTGCCGACGTTTGAAACATTATTTAATTCGAACATATTCGAAGGGTTTAATTAAAAAGTCAATAAACATATTTATAAAGCTAAAAATATATTCAAATTTTTTTTATGTGCTGATTCTATGTGATACAAAGTAACAAAAACTTCACTGATTTTGTTTACTTTCTCATTTCGATCATAGGTCTAAAATGTTGCTGGAATAAAAATCCCGTCAGTTTAAAATAGTCGTTCACAACGATGTTCTGCCAGAATAAAATCTATCAAATAAAGCTGCGTTTTATTTAAGTAACAGTAAAAAATGTTCGTGTAACCAATTTCTTGACACTAAAAGATTCTGCTGAAGTAAGATCATCTTGTGAGAAATTGCATTAAAACGATGCATAGGATCACAGTAGTTGAACCTGCAACAAATAGTAATCATTTTACCGGGCAGTCTATTTGAAAAAGGCATGTCCTGTAAGTGAACATTGACAAGATGGGAAGATATTTTTTTATTCATTACTAGCAGTGCCCTGCGGTTTTACCTTCGTAGACAGCGTTCTCTTAAGGATATCATTTAGGGATTAAAAGTATCCTGTGTTATGCCAGGGTCTAGGCTATCTACATACCAAATTGCACATCAATCGGTTCAGTAGTTATAGCGTGAAGAAGTAACAAGCTTTCGCCTTTATAATATTACTAGCAGCCCGCCCCGGCTTCGCACGGGTAGAACATATATGCCTACAAAATTTGCATCAGTTTGTTGCATATAAAATATGAACATATTTGTTAAATATGTTCATATTTTCATCATACCATCATCATTTTCATCATATATCATACCATCGTCATATTTCATCCAATTTACACAAAACCTTAACGAATTATGCACCTAAACCTTCCTCATAAACACTCTGGCTATTGGTGAAAACCGCATGATAATCCGTTGAGTAGCTATTGAGATTATTGCGAACAGACAGACAGACGCAGTGATGAACTTTGTTTTATAATACTTACGTATTGATATTGGACGGCCCTTTGGCGTAAAGGATAGTTACCCTGATTCTGACCCGACGGTCGTTGGTTCTAATCCTAGCCATATACCTACCAATGAAAGTTTTATGTGCATTCATGAATCATGAGTTTTCGTACAGTGGTAGTGGAATCATTAAATCTACCAAAAAGTAGCTTACCAAGGAGTACATCTGCCGCCGTACCCTTACGGCGTTCCCCGACGCAAAATGTAGGGGTAATATACGTTTAACGTGTGTATCTGTGTGTCTGTCTGTAGCATCTTAGCACCTAACCGGATGAACCGATTTTGTTTTTATTATTGATAGTTTTTTTTTGTTTGATAGATGTCTTCATCGAGAGTTTTCTTAGCTTTGATTCATGAAAATTCGTTCAATCATTATAAAATTATGAGCTTTTTTCTAGTTAATTGCGCTATAAAATCAACTTTCATAGGTCTGATCAATTCGAAAATCTTCTTCTTGAACGATATTGTAAGAACATGGAAGCCTCCTGGACTCTACAGAATACTCAAATCCTCACCAACTTACAGCTCACATTTTAAATGTCGTGTTTAGAGTCATTGGAAAAAGCTATTATACATAGATCAGTCGGGGTGGTTTAAAATATTATATTATATTATTATATATATAGATGAATATTATTTTATACAATAGATCATATTATTATACTATATTGACTTCAAATTGATTGTGATCGGTGGGGATCTACAGCATAGCTAAGCTTATAATAATATTTTCGTAGTAACTATGACCTAATCTGTGGTTTCACTGCAAATATTTTATTAATTTTGCGAGCGTGTTTGTGAAATTCGTGATATCTTCTAGAGTTTTCATTTGAATTATATACTGTAAAGGACAATTTTAATCTATAATATGTGGCCAAGCTAATTAACGTAATTATTTGGATAAGGATTAATACTCTATACTTGAAAATAGCCTTGGAAGTTATGTAATATTTTTTAACAAAAATTTTAAGATTAAAATAGTTACTGTGAGTCAACCTTAAGAGATAGACATATGCTGTCGCGGACTTTTTTGTAGGTCTTATTAAGTTGTACAACTCTTGCATAGAAAATATTCTTCTATCTATTTTCAATTAAGCAGCGTTCGTAAGAAACGTGTTTTTTCGACCGTTTATTTGCCGACTTAGGTTGCAAATTAGATCTCCACGAATGTACCTTTGATTTAAACGGGATAATATATAGCCTATTCTCATTCCGAAAGTCCATTCTATGTATTAGTGAAAGAATTTTTTAAATCGGTTCAGTAGGTTTTGAGCTTACTCATTACAAACATACAAAAATACAAATGTTCTCTCTTTATAATATTAGTATAGATATAGTAGGATAGGATAGTCAAGCGTTTGACCCTACGAATAACAACTTTTATTCGTAGGTTTGACCACTTATGTATAGGCATGGACTGCTCAGTCAACGTGCTACATCATCGAACATTGTGCGAATATTTTTCATCAGGTGAATTTATGTTAGAACGGTTTTAGTCTGAGGAAAAAAGTGGCAGACGCAAAGAGACACCGTAACTTTATACCGTTTAGTAGCATCATCATTTTAAGCCTAATCACGTCGTCACTGTCCATCAAACGGTCAAATGCTGCAATAATAATATCGTTTATAAACTAAAAAAGAACCGACTTCAATGCCGCGCTATTCATTTTCAGTACCAATTTTGAGATGTTTATCTCAATATCTCTGGAGATACTTATCATACCTCGATAAAATTACCATGGTACCACACTTGGGACATCTACTTTCGAACAAAAAAAGAATAATCAAAAACGGTTCATAAACGACGAAGTTATCCGCGAACAAACATAAAAAAAATATATATATATATATATTCGGTCGAATTGAGAAACCTCCTCCTTTTTTGAAGTCGTTTACAAAAAGATCAGGACTGAAAACAATATGGGTGCAGACTAACATTTTCCACTTCTGAATTGATAATACTTACATTTATATTTCCCCAATCTAAAATGCATTCAGTATTCAGTATTTATTGCACCTATAAAAGTATTTACAAAGATTTTATTAGAAATGTACAGTTCTTTATATGCATTGTATCGTCAGAGTACAATCGATATGACCGAGATGCGTGTATATGTATGCTGCATAGCTGTGTCTCTCTCATTACAGTTATTAAATAATATCCCATTCCATTCGCTGACGCACAAGCCGGTTAAAATTTGGATGGGTGACTATTCTCGGCTCCCCGTGAGTAATAGTGTTATGTGATTCTCAGTCATAATGACATCTGCAACTCAAGGTATCGTTGTTTGCAAGACACGCTCGGTTGTTTGTTCTAGCTAGTAAAACATTCATAAGCGATGTCAGAAGAGGTCAGGCGGCCTCCAAACTGACAACAGGCCTAGCCACTCTGCACCTACTTATAAGACTTACTTCCTAAACCACCAGCTGCACTATGAAACGCCATCTGGCCTCTGTAAGTCTTTCCTCCTCTCTCTGTTCTTGGCCAGCATACAGCTAACTGTGTACTGTCTCGAGGAGTGTAAGACAATGATGACCAGACATGGTACAGCTTCGAGGTGACGTTCCAAGCTCTGCCGGAGAAGTCTTGGGGTATCTGGAAGATTAAGATAAAGATTGTCTATTTGATAGCACATTATGATTGAAAGCTCATGTCTATAAAGTACATAGCGTTTATTGCAGCAAGTAGGTATGATTGTAAAACATTTTTACATTTCGATTATTCATATAAACGGACAGACGGACAAGAAAGTGAATTGCGGAATTGATTTTTTCGTTCAGTCCAGGTTAAATAAACTTCACCACCACCGTCATCATCAGGCTTTTACTATGCCACTGTCTTCCAACAGGTAGTTTTGTTGTAAGGTAAAGGTTAAGTTGGTGTTGTGGCCTATGGAAATAGGCCACACCAACTTTACCTACACCGCTGAGCAGCACCGTTTGATAGAATACAAAAAATCTGAACTTCATAATACGAGGAGAACACTTACTGTCTGATCTAAAATAGTCCACTCTAACTTGGGAGCCGGCATCCCAGCAGATGTACAGTTGATGGTCACCCGCCCCGATTCTTTATCCTTGTAGATCTCTTCCACGACAGCTGCGCTGGGAGGCACTAGGAAAAAATTAAATTGTCACACGTGTACAATCACATAAGTTTTAGATAAAGGAGCCATTGGCCTCCTCGCATGCCAGGTGAATAAATTTGTCGTCTGTTTTTATCCATTGCCAAGAAAATGTTTGTTTACTAAACGAATCGTGAGTAACGCTCATCTTTAATTATTCTAACGTTTTATTTAATTATTTAATTTTATTTATTTAATTTATTTAATTATTCTAACTCTCGTCGTATGTCTGTATGATGTCCGACCGGATTCAAGGCAAAGAGTGTCTCATTTTTATAGGCGAGTAGTTACGTGTGCTCCCGGCGAGCACCACACCTGTACTAACCATAGTGATTCCGTACTCTGTGGTACTAACCACATTTTGTCACTTTTACCAGTGGAGACAAGAAGGTGACAATTTTTATCCGCCAGCCATGCTAGAAGGGCTATTCGTAGGCCACGACTAAAACTAACCACCAGTGGTATCGTGGCTCGAAACATGGTCACCGCAATTTTTATTTTAATATCTTTTAGTCTATCGTTTGACCACTAAGTAGGTAGGTAGGTAAGTAGGTAGTAAGGTATCTCACCTGGTGGTAAGCGATTTCTTTATGATGCGGGTGAAACCGCGAGCTGCAACTACTTTTTAAAATCTTCACTTACCTAAGTTGACTCACCTACTTTACATTAAGTTGACTTACCTAAGGCTTCTACATTTACAGTCTTTGATTCCACTCTGAAAGTGGGCCTCTCTCCGGACACTTCACAAGTAAACCTCATGTCATCCGTCACAGGCTGTAGAATCTCCAAAGATATGATACATTTTCCTTCCACGCCGTTGAGTTTGGTCTCTAAACAGTTTTCCGTTAACTCCAGATTGGTTAAACGGACTAGGGTAGCTTGTTTAGGACCATCTCTCTGAAATAAATTATAAATAAAAAAAAACTTATTTTTAATTAGCTTTATATAGAGAAACGTAATGCGTAATTTTTTGTTTCAAAATCAAGCCGAATTTGTAACACTATTGATGTTATATACCAGGTACGTCACATAGACACTTCATTCGAATTTTAGCTTCGTTTAGGTTTCGAGCGAGTTGGCAGGTAGCGAGCGACGCGAGCACGCGGTGAGATCGCGATGATCTCACTGTTCACGATCTCACCTTTATCACATCATTGCTGGTGAGAATTCCAGATAAGCAAACTGGCTTATTATACTAGTAGTATAGTATAGTAAGAACATCAAGGGACCTATATGTACATTATTTCGTAAAATATTATCAGTTCTTTATTAATATTTATATTTATTAACATTAATATTAATGGGGGAGGTCTACGTCCAGCTGTGGACTGATACCGGCTGATAATGATGATTAATATTCCAATTTGGCAATTGTATGTATATATATGTATTATGCACCTATGTAACTATATATAATACCTAACTATCTATGTAAATAATAAATTAATAAAATAGTAGGCACACCTCGTACTTAGTAGATTCGTGCAAGCCTTAATGAGAGAAATGTTAGGTGAGATGAATTACTAGACAAATTTGACTTCAATACAAGGTCCAACTACTATTGTCTTCGAAACTGTATATGAAAAGCAGAGCCAGATTGAGAGATTTAGGGCCCCTAGGCAATTTACATTTGAGGTTCCTCCCCCTACATTCAGATGCTCGGTAACTGGGTGGACAGGGCCCCTTGGATGCTGGGCCCCTAGGCCAGTGCCTTGTAGGCCTAGGCAGAAATACGGCCCTGATGAAAAGAGTTTCTTTGAAAGACGCATGCACCTATTGGCACCGAGATAAATTATCCTATGCACCACGTAATCACTTTACGTAGTTAGTTGTATAATTGTTTTTAATTGTATACGTCTAGTCTAAAAAGGTGGATGCTTTATTTTATTATGTGTAGGAACTACCTACCTGTGCTGATAAAAGTGGGCATTAGGTACTTAGCAAAGTTTGTTCTTCTGTTGCTCCCGTTATTTAAATGCCCCTGTTTGCGTAAGTCTGACTGGAATTCTGCTTGTTTTTATTTTATAAACCTCGCACATGCTTTAAGCCGCATTTTCACTAGGGGACATGTCGCGGGAACAAATCGCCCGACATTCACGTAGATGTATCTGCAAAAGTTGCGGGACAATGTCCCGTGACATATGACTTGTTCACACTAGCCAGTCATGATCAGTATGTCGCCCGAGGAGGTAGTGTTGTTCAGTGCAGCAGGAACACAAAGCGACACACGTTCTCACTAGTCAAAGCCTGTCCGGCGACTGTCGAGGGACACGAAGGTCGCGCGTGTCGACGCTCGCAGACCGTCGAGTAGCGACAAGTTGCGCGACCCGTAAATGTCCCAAGCGACGTCGGACGACGTCGGGCGACATCGCGCGGGACACGTGAATTTCGTGTCGAGCGACAGAGTCGCGCAACAAATGTCCCCTAATGAAAATGCGGCTTTACCAATTTAAACAAAATTACAGCAATTTCATAACGAGAACAAATATTTTGAGAATTTTTCGTAAACAACCAGCCAGATTTCCAACAATTTAGTAAAGTGCTTTTTCACTTTTTTATTTATAAATAATGTAGCTGTTCAATCGACCTTTGTAAACACAATGTAAGTAATTGTTTAAATCCATTTGTAGCGGTAGGTCCACATAATAAAGCTATCTGCGTAATGTCGATGCTCTCAGGTAGATACTATTGTTGATGAGCTCATACAAAACGTGATCCTTTTGTTGACCTTGTTTTAATTTTTGAATGACAATTTATAATGTACTTACACTATTTATTATCCAACCACGAGTTATCAACGTTAACAATTTAATGTTACTAAGCACAATATATGTTAGTGTTATTATACTATCGGATTAGGTCAAATAACTCAGTAAACATAAACTGAAGTAACTACTAACTTAAGTATATAACCCGCATTGAAATATTTTGCGAAGTTTAAAAGATCTAAGCGTACAGAGAAGGGACAGACGGCGGTAAGTATGTACAGATATAATAAATGCTTATCTAAGAGTAATTTTATCAGTTACCTCAGGTCTATATATCATGAACTGCTGGTTTAATCTATACAGCCTCACAGATTGCAGGGAATCGTTAGCATACAGCTGCCAGGAACAAACCACCTCCCAGCCGAAGTTGGGCCTCCATTCACTAACCACCTCCACCATTGAGGCTTCTGATACAGCTGGAATTAAAGTTATCTTCTTAGTAAAATTTTAAGTTCTTACTCGTACTTATGACTGGTGGAAAACGTAGCGGAAGACGTCCTGTGACCAGGTGGAGCAACGACATACGTAATACTGTGTACAATTTATGTGCGCTTTTCACAGTGGTCCTTCGAAGGAAAAACATCATTAAGAAATCCCCAACCCCCGCATGGTGGTAGGACACAATCTGGTGTCCGTCTAGCCAGCTACCACCGTCAAGTTAGAAAATCTGTCGCCAAGCAACTTATGTGTTGCGGCAGCTATCCTAGTGAGCCAGTTCCCATTCTAAACCTAGCGTCTATCCTCGACCTCGACCGCATCATCACTTACCAACAGGTGAGATAGTGTCAAACGCCTATGTCAAATAGCCCTGCCAAATATAATATATATAAAAAGTGACTGGAAAAGAAGACCTGAAGATCCCTAGATGAAGAAAAACTTGTGTCTAGCAGTGAACTGACACCGATGATTATTATGATAGAAGATAGCTTAATCACCTGTATGGGAATGACTTTTTCAAGAAAGTTTTAAAAAATAATTGTTTACATATCAGTTAACAGGACTCAGGGTAAACGCACAACTAATACTACAGTACATTAAATGGTATGTGCTAAGTGGTACCTACTTATGCTAAATGATCACTTCTGTCTTTAACAGATAGTGTGGCACGCCCAACTCTGTATTACCAGAATTTTTACGTGTCACTGCATTTCCTTTATCTTGAAACATGCACCTTAATTGCACTGGAAACTACTTTGTTATTTTATCCGAAAAACTTTTCTAATATCGGTTGTACCATTCCAGGCGGACTAGCAGAAGTCCCACCACTACAGAAAATATCGCTAGTTGAAAAATAAGAAACACTTTTTAGGAAATCCTAGGTTAAAGCGGTAAAAAGCCCAATGGCTAAGGCCTGGCGATCGAGAGGTCGTGAGTTCGATCCTCACCCATTGCATATTGACGTCAACCCACTCCAGACACAAGTATATATTTAGCTTAATTGGAGGGGTTAACAAGACTACTAGTAATGTGCATCCCACATTGCTAGTAAGAATGAAAACAAAAAAAAAAATGGAATGTGTCTAGGTAAGCTTCTATCCACTACACATCTAGGCCAGGGAACTTCTAACTGATATTTGCATAAGATCTAAAGAAAAGCATGGCTTACTTGAAAACATATTAATAAAGATTATGTTAACCTCTTCACTTCTGAACCTTCGCAAGTAAGTGGTTAAACAATATCATTGGCACGCATCACCAGATTTCTATTTACACTGGTGGGTAACTTGAACGGTAACTAGGCAGGACTCGAGTACTTCCACAATATTTACCTGTGCGACTGTATTAAACAATTAATTAACTAAATGCTTTGCCGCAGTTTACAGCGTTGTGTCACGCGTGTAGAGTGACGATGAATACACATTATTCAGTATAATGTAGTAGTTACACATTTAAAATAATTTTAATTTTAGACAAATAGTAAAGTCGGTAGTTAATAAGTAATACGTAACTTGAAGTATTGTATTATTTTAACCCTCGACGCAAAAAGATGGGGTGTTATAAGTTTGACGTGTGTATCTGTGATATGTGTCTGTCTTTGGCTTCGCGGCATCGTAACGAACAAACGAATGAACCGATTTTTAACCGACTTCAAAAAAAGGAGGAGGTTTCTCAATTCGACCGTATATATTTTTTTTTTATGTTTGTTCGCGGATAACTTCGTCGTTTATGAACCGATTTCGATTATTCTTTTTTTGTTCGAAAGGAGATATCCCAAGTGTAGTACCATGGTAATTTTATCGAGGTATGATAAGTATCTCCAGAGATATTGAGATAAACATCTCAAAATTGGTAATGAAAATGAATATAATAGCGCGGCATTGAAGTCGGTTGTTTTTTAGTTTTTAAACGATATTATAATTTAGGTTTTTTTATTTGATAAGTGATAAAATCGTGAGTGTTCTTAGCTTTGATTCTCGAAAATCTATTCAGCCGTTTTATGACTATGAGCTCTTTTCTAGTTTATGACGTTGTGGGAGCAATTTTTATAGGTCTAATCAACTCTGAATTCGGTATCCTCCTACTTTAATAATATTGGTTGCCCTGATGCTGGGGTATCTTCTGGAATCTGCAGAACAGGTACCCTACTCATCACCAACTTACAGCAGATATGTCGTGTATAGGCTCATTCGAAGGGGTCTCAATGAACAGATGATATTATAGATAAGGTGGTGATGGTTTTACATTTTAAATTTTAGTATTATTGTAACTGCCGTGTACCACTTTTCACAGTGGCCCTCAGGTGAAAGAAAAATAGCGTTAAGAAACCCCATCTCCCGCATGGTGGTACGCTAATGACGCTATCTAGTATCCACTTGGCCAGCTACCACCCGTTAGAAAATCTGTATCCAAACAACTATTGTGTTCCGGCAGCTATCCTTGAGAGCCAGTTCTCATTCTAAGCCTAGCGTGTTACCATCCTCGAGCGCATCATCACTTACCAACAATTACAATTACAAAAAAGTTTACTGTCAGAAAAGAAACATTAAATTTAAAATTAGCTGATTACATATTACATGCGTTTTATAATCTTACAATCGGAATATACTCAGCACTGTTCTGCGAAGATGTAAATATCCGCAGAGCTGGTTTTCAGTATACTCCGTTGCTCAAACTAAGATGTTCGTCGAGCTTAGGTTTAAGTATTAGCGGGTGAATATATAACAGCAAAAATAAACATTCTATTAACTCTTTATAATAGCTCTTACACAAAAAAATATATTTTACACTAGGAATAAGAAAATTTGGAAGTATAAGAAGGTGAAAAAAAATGACAAAAAAAATCTGTTATAAATAATATACAACTAGTTTAAACAATTATATGATGAATCTATCATGGTCTATTCGCTGCTATTATGTCTAGAGTTTGATGAGATGTATTGTGAGTATGTGTGTGTATGATGATGTATGATATGTAGTGAGGGCCCGGTGGCGTAATCGGGAGAACGGTCGCCTTTGATGCCGTGGTACCGAGTTCAAACCGCCGTGCACCAATGAATTTTTCTTTCGAAAAATTTATGTGCGCTTTTCACAGTGGCCCTCCGGTGAAGGAAAACATCGTTAAGAAACCAACAACCCCCGCATGGTGGTAGGACACTATCTAGTGACCGCCTGGCCAGCTACCACCCTCATGTTAGAAAATCTGTCACCAAACATCTAATGTGTTCCGGCAGCCATCCTTGAGAGCCAGTTCCCATTCTAGGCCTAGCGTGCTTACCATCTTCGACCGCATCATCACTTACCAACAAGTGAGATAGTGGTCAAACGCTAGCCTATAAAGTATAAAAAAAAGCTGTGTTGGTGAAGTGTAGTGTAGGCACAATTATACCAGATTATTTGGTCTGAAAAGTAGCTTCTAATATATGTTTGTTCCGTAGGAAAAGTAGTGTCCTCAGTTTCATTCATCAACAGGTGAGATAGTGGTCAAACGCTAGCCTATATGATAAACAAAACCTACTTATCCACGATAAAAACAAACGCATGGTTTCCAGACACACAGGCCCAGATTATTCAAATGCTATATGATTAACGGCGCACATTCACAACATGTTGCCCAATTAATGGAATAACTGAGCATGCTTCTGTTTCATATTTTCCTTTGGGGAAGCGAATGGAATGGGCGTAACTTGAACTATGTCGGCCGACTGAATTATTTTGAGTTGGTTGAGCTTACTGATTTTGCACATATAATTTTATTAGCTGTGCCCCGCGGTTTTACCCGCGTAGACATCGTTCCTGTAAGAATTTTGGGATAAAAAGTGCCCTATGTGTTAATTCAGGGTCTAGGCTATATACATACCAAATTTCAACTTAATCGGTAAAGTAGTTTTAGCGTGAAGAAGTAACAAATAAACACGCAAAATTCATCATCATCATAATCAGCCGGTATCAGTCCACTGCTGGACATAGGCCTCGCAAAATTCGCCTTTATAATATTAGTAGGAGTAGAATATGTTTAGACAAACAGTCTGCTAGCCTCATCAGGTGGAATTGGGCAGGCTACGTTGGGTGAATGCACCCAGGCAGATGGGTTGACAAGCCAACTGAATGGGTACCAAAAGACGGACAGCGTCGGGTTAATCTATGAAAATTATAGCGGGAAGAACGCTCTAAGACGCTTTTAAAGTTATAAGCGTGAATTTCTTAATAATAAGGAGTAGAAAAAGTTATGGTAGACCTGTGCCCAACAGTGGGACAAAAATTGTGAAGAAACAATTTTTTTGTCATATTAATAAATTTTTCATTAAATTATACAGCGGTTCCAAAATAAAGTATATTCTCGATCAGAAATCGCAATGGTTCCTTGGTACAAAGTACGCAGAAGCTCACAAAAAAAGGCAAACCATCATGTCAATGTCGAGGCAATCCAGCTCCTTGACCATACAAACATAGTAAGAAGACTTAAGCGGACAAAAACGTTAAAACTAGTGTAAAAAAAAAATATTGAGTTTAGTGATAAAGTGCTAAAAGTGCTATACGTATGAACACTTGAACAATGTGTACACGTCTTTATTAGAGACTAGCAGCCCGCCCCGGCTTCGCACGGGTAGAACATATATGCCTACAAAATTTGCATCAGTTTGTTGCATCGAATATAAAATATTAACATATTTAACAATCATCTCGATATTTCAACCAATTTACACAAAACCTTAACGAATTATGCACCTAAGACCTAAACCTTCCTCGTAACCACTCTGGCTATTGGTGAAAACCGCATGATAATCCGTTCTGAAGCTATTGAGATTATTGCGAACAGACAGACAGACGCAGTGATGGACAAAGGATAGTTACCCTGATTCTGACCCGAGGGTCGTTGGTTCTAATTTATTTTCTAATTTTATGTGCATTCATGAATCATGGGTTTTCGTGGGATCATTAAATCAAACAATAATTAAGATTTAAAAACTAAAACAACTGACTTCAATGCCCCGCGAGTCAATTTAAGTAGCAAGTTTGAGACGTTAATCGTCATATCTCTGAAGATACTTATCACATCTCAATGAAATTACAATGGGACCACCTCGGAAACGTATCCTACCGATTACAAAAATAATCATTTGAATCGGTTCACAATTGACGGAGTAATCGCGTAACATACACACACAAAAAAAGAAAGAAAAAAGAAACATACAGACGAATTGAGAACTTCCTTCTCTTTGGAAGTCGGTTGAAAAGTACCTTACCACCAAGGAGAACATCTGCCGCCGTAACCTTACGGCGTTTCCCGACGCAAAAAGTAGTGCTATTATACGTTTAACGTGTGTATCTGTGTGTCTGTCTGTAGCATCTTAGCACCCAACCGGATGAACCGATTTTGATTTAAAGTAGGGGTATTATACGTTTAACGGGTGTATCTTTGTGTCTGTCTGTAGCATCTTAGCACCCAACCGCATGAACCGATTTCGATTTTATTATTGACAGTTTTTTTTTATAGATGTCTTCATCGAGAGTGTTCTTAGCTTTGATTCATGAAAATTCGTTCAATCGTTATAAAACTATGAGCTTTAATCAACTTTCATAGGTCTGATCAATTCGAAAATCTTCTTCTTCAACGATATTGTAAGAACATGGAAGCATTGACCTGATGCTGGGACATCTCCTGGACTCTACAGAATACTCAAATCCTCAGCAACTTACAGCTCAGATTTTAAATATCCTGTTTAGAGTCATTGGAATGCTTTTAATGAAAAGATTATACATAGATCAGTGGGGGTGGTTATATTATATTATAAATATAGATCATTATTATACTATATTGACTTCAAATTGATTTCGATCCGTGGGAATCTACAGAAAAGCTAAGCTTATAATAATATTTTCGTGGTAACTATGACCTAATCTGTGGTTTCACTGCAAATATTTTATTAATTCTGCGATGCGTGTATGTGAAATCCGTGATATCTTCTAGAGTTTTCATTTGAATTATATACTGTAAGGACAATTTTAATCTATGATATGTGGCTAAGCTAATTAACGTAATTATTTGGATAAGGGTTAATACTATATACTTGAAAATAGCCCTGGAAGTTATGTAATATTTTTTAACAAAAAATCAAAGATTAAAATGGTTACTGTGAGTCAACTTTAAGAGATAGACATACGTCGCGGACTTTTTTGTAGGTCTTATTAAGTTGTACAATTCTTCCATAGAAAATATTCTTCCATGTGTTTTCACTTGAGCAGCGTTCGTAAGAAACGTGTTTTTTCGACCGTTTTTTTGTCGACTTAGGTTGCAAATTAGGTCTCCACGAATGTACCTTTGATTTAAACGGGATAATATATAGCCTATTTTCATTCCGAAAGTCCATTCTATATATTAGTGAAAGAATTTTTTAAATCGGTCCAGTAGTTTTTAAGCCAAATCATTACAAACATACAAAAATACAAAAATATAAAAATACAAATGTTCTCTCTTTATAATATTAGTATAGACAATAAGAAAAGTGTTAATGGACACATTCTTAGTTTAGTTTACGTATAAAGTTTAGGCTAAAGTAAAACTGCTTATAAGCCGAAAAGGCTAGATTGTAGTTACAATAGGGACGTATTTACTTACAAGTAATATGCCCTATGACAAAAAAAAAAAAATCTGATGTATTTTATTATGAGATATAGGTACGTTGTAAAGAAGAGAAACGAGAGGCTATATCTAACAGATCAGAAATAAGCCTATTTTTGTCGCTCTAGACCAAAACATATAATTGAACATTGAATTGCCGTACGAGTAGGTTGCTGTGGAGAGACTAATGTTAAATGCATGGTCTATTAAAAATTAAAATTAAAAGATTTTTATTGATTTTACATTATACAGTCTGGATTTTTGAGACGGGACCGTAAAACCTCTTTCGTTGTAGCTACGGGAAAACCTTCTGAGGAGACTTATTTATGCTTATATTTTGAACTGCATTAACACAAGTAACAAAATTAAAATTTTGAATAAACACCCACGACAATGTCCTTTAGAAAATCAACGTCATAACATCTATCTAAGAACCACCACTGATTAATTACGAACCGTTTAAAGACAAAATCGAACGTTTTAGAGAAAAATGGCAACATTGATTTGCACAACAAATGTTTACTGCAGCGCCCCCTGGCGAGTTTTTTTTTTTTTTTTTTTATTTTTTTTTATACGTTATAGGCTAGCGTTTGACCACTATCTCACCTGTTGGTAAGTGATGATGCGGTCGAAGATGGTAAGCACGTTAGGCCTAGAATGGGAACTGGCTCTCAAGGATAGCTGCCGGAACACATTAGATGTTTGGTGACAGATTTTAGATCTAACTTGAGGGTGGTAGCTGGCCAGGCGGACACTAGATAGTGTCCTACCACCATGCGGGGGTTTTGTTGGTTTCTTAATGATGTTTTTCCTTCACCGGAGGGCCACTGTGAGAAGCGCACATAAATTTTTTTGTTGAGTTGACACCGTAACACCTGTTTAAGAACATGCATCAATCAAACACGAACCCATAACTGAAAACTGCATAAAAATCGGACTAGTCGTTTGGAAGAAAAGTAGCAACATCGATTTGCACCAACAAATGATTCCTGCAGCGCCCCCTGATGAGTTGTCACCGTAACACCTATCGAAAAACATGCACCAATTATACACGAACCCATAACTGAAAATTGCATCAAAATCGGACTAGTAGTTTTGAAGAAAAATGGCGACATGAATTTGCACACACAAACAAACAAATAAACAAACAAACAACCTCTCACCCTAAACGCATATACAGTCTCCGTTCCGTCGTGGGTAAAAATTTGAAAAAATGTACAGTCAGCAAGAAATTTGCAATTAACACAAACACTTTTACCTAGTTTTTTAGGGTTCCGAACCCAAAGGGTACCAACGGAACCCTATTACTGAGACTCCATTTTATTTTTATATCAGATATGCTAGCGTTTGACCACTATCTCACCTGTTGAGTATCATTATCTTTTCTATGCTGTTGGTAAGTTATAATGCGGTCGAGGAAAAAGGGCACATCTAACCTTTTTAGGGTTCCGTAGCCGAATGGCAAAAAAACGGAACCCTTATAGATTCGCCATATCTGTATATCTGTCTGTCTGTCTGTCTGTCTGTCTGTCCGTCCGTATGTCACAGCCATTTTATTCCGAAACTGTTAGGACTACAGAATTGAAACTTGATAGGTAGATGTATTCTGTAAACCGCTTTCCGATTTTTATACAAAAATATAAAATCCCATACATGGAACTGGAACAAAAAAAAATTTTTTCTTCAAACCTATACGTGTGGAGTATTTATGGATAGGTCTTTAAAAATTACATTGAGGTTCCTAAAATCATTTTTTCTCAAAGATAGGCGAAAAGATAATTCAAATAATTTCAAAAGATCGGCGCGTCTAAAGTGGTAAAATGTGTGTCCCCCCCTTTAGAGGGGGGGGACACACATTTTACCACATTTTAGTTTTAAGTTAGCTTCTAAAGTAAGGGAGCGAAAAATCTAGAAAAAATATATTCTGTTGATCTCAATAAAAACTTTCAACGAAAATGGGTTTGAACGAGATACAGTCAGCAGTTGTTGAGATATTGCGACCGCAAGTATAACTTTGTTTTACATACAAACACTATGAAAAACAAAGTTATTTTTGTAGTTGTGAAAAATCATAGTTATAGAATACTCTACTGTGATACGGAACCCTACCACTACCACCCTACTTGGCCAGTTTTTTAGAAATTGAGTTTAATACATATTTGGAATCAAGAGAAAAAGACCTACCTATCTGCCTAATTTTTGGTAATTTTTAGCTAAGTCTCAGTAACCTTCGAAACGGAACGCTGGACTGATGTTGATGGAGTTATACAATAAATGCTGAATTTTTCTTTTCAAGATCTATAAGTATTTTTATTGTTTCTATATTTATATTGCTATGTATTACTTAATGTTTATGCTCACATTTTTTCATACCATAATCTGTTTTCGTATACGTGTGAGCCTTTAATTGGTTTTATGGTTTATATACTGTCAAGCATTTAGTTTTAATTGAAACTATTGGTTTACCATAAATCCTTACTAATAATTATTATAAATGGGAAAATAACTCTGTCTGTCTGTCTGTCTGTCTCACTTTCACGCCAAAACCACTGAACCGATTTAAATGAAATTTGGTACACAAATAGTCCAGAGACTGAGAAAGGACATAGGCTACTTTTTAATGCGAAGAGAGGGTTGTAAGGGGTTGAAAGGGGGGATGAAAAGTTGTATGGAAGTATCGTCATTTTTAAAGCTAGAAGCTTGAAACTTATTTTGTAGGCTGTTGATTCGATATAAATAAATATGACATTCAAACTTTGTAAAAGTTTTAGGGTGTAAAATAACAATAGGGAATAGGGGATGAAAGTTTGTATGGAAATATGTAAGGTTTATGTGAATGTACTCAACGGATTTAAATGAAATTTGGTACACAGATAGCCTAGAGCCTTAGAAAGGACACATGCTACTTTTTAATGCGAAAAGAGGGTTGTAAAGGGTTGAAAGGGGGGATGAAACGTTGTATGGAAGTATCGTCATTTTTAAAGCTCGAAGCTTGAAACTTATTTTTTAGGCTGTTGATTCTATATAAATAAACATGACATTCAAAGTATGTGAGGGGGTAGGGGGAGTGGAGGGGGAGTGGAGGGGAAAGGTAGGGGGAGTGGAGGGGGAGGGTAGGGTGACTGGAGGGGGAAGGTGGGGAAGTGGAGGGAAAGGTAGGGGGAGAGAAGGGGGACGGGAGGGGGAGAGGTGGGGGAGGGGGAAGATAGGGTAAGTTAGGGGAAGGGGAGGGGAAGAGGGAGGAAAAGTGGAAGTGAGGGGAGGGGCAGGGAGGTCTATGTGAGGGGAAGGGGGAGAGGACGGTAAGTGAGGAGAGGGGGGAAGGGGGAATTGGCGTGGCGTGGTAGGATGCGGTGTAGCTGGGATACGTATGTGTCTTACTAGTTAATGCTACCCAAAGACACTCTTCCACGCGGACGAAGTCACAGGCACAGCTAGTAAATAAATAAATAAAGAAATTCAATGAGCATTAGGTATTAGGATAGCATTTTACGATCGCTACATTGTGGCAGAGCCATCAAGTTTTTACGAGAAGCGTTGTTAAAATGGCGTGAAGCTAATCCGAAATCTAATGTTGGCGGCACGTCTCTGGAGTATTATGAAAATTTGTAGGCACTAGTCTTGAAAGCCTGTTTCCTTCACATCTATATTGAGACATGAGAGAGGCTTTATAGTGGGATCGTAATAAGATAGCAAAAGTGCCTAGTAGAGAGCCTAAAATCGTATGTCTGACCTAGGGCTTAGTGAGCATAAGTTAATCTTTGCGAAGTTGAAATAGGTTACTTTTGCTTCACGCAACAAGAGTGTAAATAAAGTGTTTCTTGAATTAACTAAAACAGATCGATCAAGAAGTTTTTTTAGGGTTCCGTACCCAAAGGGTAAAACGGGACCCTATTACGAAGACTCTGCTGTCCGTCTGTCTGTCTGTCTGTCTGTCTGTCTGTCCGTCTATCACCAGGCTGTATCTCATGAACTGTGAAAGTTAGACAGTTAAAATTTACAGATTGTGTATAACTGTTGCCGCTATAACAACAAATACTAAAAACAGAATAAAGTTAAAAATTATAGGGCAAAAAAAACACGTTTCTTATATGGGGACCTACAAGAAACGTTATTTTCGGAATTTCAATATAACGCCAATAGAACGCTTAGGTAAACGTCTATAGATGGCGTTATATTGAAATGCCGATCCCTAACACCTTTGTTAGACGTTAAATGGCGTTATAATAAATAAAATGTTTACTATTATATATAATATTATATATAATATATTAATATTTTTTGCTGGCGAAAAATGATAGTGGTATTTTTTGCTCGATCTTATAAAATACTGTAGTGTGGTACGGAACCCTACAAGTGTGAGTCTGACTTGCACTGGGCCACTTTATTTATATCATAATAGGCTAGCGTTTGGCCACTATCTTACCTGTGGGTAAGTGATGATGCGGTCGAGGATGGTAGCACACTAGGCCTAGAATGGTCGTGAGTTCGTTCCCCACCCAGACACAGGCATATTTAGCTTAGTTGGAGGGGATAACAGGACTACTAGTTATTATATAATATCGTTTAAAAACTAAAAAACAACCGACTTCAATGCCGCGCTATTCATTTTCAGTACCAATTTTGAGATGTTTATCTCAATATCTCTGGAGATACTTATCATACCTCGATAAAATTACCATGGTACCATACTTGGGATATCTCCTTTCGAACAAAAAAGAATAATCGAAATCGGTTCATAAACGACGAAGTTATCCGCGAACAAACATAAAAAAATAAAAAATAATAATATACAGTCGAATTGAGAAACCTCCTCCTTTTTTTGAAGTCGGTTAAAAAAACAGGCCATGTGAGCAGTTGATTTTTCAGGGCGTAGTACAGTGTGTGACGTGTGTAGTTAATATTATTTGATGAGTGAATACCACAGCCCCTAGAAAAAATTCGATTTCAATTTCCAATTTCTGTTAGGTTATGGTAGCTACTCAACACTGAGAAGGAAGCTGATTCCACTAGACGTTTAACAAATAATTTAAGATCATTTACAAAACGAATAAAAAAACAACTTCAGGTGTTTATTTATCTTTATATCACTGGAGATACTCTTCAAATCTTGATGAAATTACGATTGGACCAAATAACTAAAAAAAACTACTCTATCAAATAAAAGAATTCCAAATCGGTTACTAAGTGACGGAGTTCTGAGGTAACAAAAATAAAATGAAATAAAAAATTCAGTCGAATAGAAATCCTCCTCCAGTTTTCCATGCTTATCACCATTTCAACCGATTTCCAAAAAGAAGGAGGTTCCCAATTCGTCGGTATGTTTTTTTGTGTGTGTATGTTACGCGATTACTCCGTCAATTGTGAACCGCTTCGAATGATTCTTTTTGTAATCGGTAGGGTACGTTTCCGAGGTGAAATTTAAATCTAATCGAGATCTGATATGCATCTCTAGAGATATGACGATAAACGTCTCTAAATTGCTACTGAAATTGAATCGCGGAGGATTAAAGTCGGTTGTTTTAGTTTTTAAACTGTCTTAATTTTTTACTATCCAGAAATCCATAATTCATCATAAAATATGACGCTGGTATGTTTACACCAGGGTTTACTCAACAATTCAGCTTGTTATGCTTTCATTTTTTTAAATTAGACAAATTACCGAACTGAGAGGGGAAGCGCCGCCATTCCTCATTACAACCTATTGTATAACTACGCTACTCCGTGCACGGCATTCGAGAGGCAACATCTTTAATAACATAATACAGGCAACGTATCATGTGTTTGTTAAGGAGTTTTGTTCTATGGGTGAGAAAAGCAGAATGATAGCACAGGGTAAGTACTTATGATTTTCCGTGCTGATAGCTTGATTGAAAACAAATTGCATTTTTTTCAGAGAAGTCTTCTTCAAAGAATCTTTCTTCCTACTAATACGAAAGTTTGTAAGTGTGTAAGTATGTGTGATATTTCTTCACGCTAAAACTACTCAACTAATTGAGCTGAAATTTGGTATGTAGATAGCCTAGACCCTGGAAAAACATATAGGGTACTTTTATCCCGATATGCCCAAGGGAACGATGTCTACGCGGGTAAAACTACGAGGCACAGATAGTAGATACATATATATAATCCATGAAAGACCTTGCAATAATATAGTTTGATAAACAGTATACGCGTAGTAACTGTATAAAAACATTTGCATAATTTCGCCATACATCAAAACTTTCCAATACGATGGCTCAGTTTAGCCAAGCACGGCTTCAATGGAATGTAGTCACCGTAGGCATAGTAAAGACAATAATACTACGTACCGTAGGTTCGAATCTCACCGACCGGATTTTTTTAGTGTGCTTATTTTTGAATCCGTTAACTTTGGAAAAAAATAAATTGACTTTAGAATAGTTCGAAACCCTCTTCATGAGAGTCCAAATCACGTAGTCTTGATCAATGATTTTAAACGTTTTATACAAAATTATTTAAGTCTCATTAATCTTGAGAATAATTTTGACCTGATACAATTGTGGAGTTTAATTTGAAAAAAAAAAACTTCTGAATAGTTCGATATCCTCTTCTTGAGAGTCCCACTCACACAGATCTTGATCCACGATTTGAAAGGTCTTGTACAAAATTTACGTCTAATTAATCTCAGGAAAAATTAACTTGACGCCTGATGTAGCTATAACTACTCTAGCGTGTCTCTTGATATGACTGATGCAGTGAACTCATAGCGTAGTGCAACCCTCATCGTAATCGGCGCTTTAAACAGTAAACATCATCTATGACCCACGGGTCAAATATATCACAAGCGACGGACACAAACCGCTCTACTAATGCGGGCCATAGACGTTCAAGTAATTTGATCAAACAGGCTGGTTCAAACTTTTTGATAAAATAGAAAAACGAAAATTAATATGCCTTCATGTCAATTTGACAATTACATTTGATCGAACATTCCCACCCACCAGTTTTAAAACTACCTGTTTGATCAAACTACTTGAACTTAATGAGGAGTACATACCGGGCCGAAATAGCGAAAACGAGAGGAGATGGAGCAATACGCTGTATAGCTGCGTCTTTTTCCGTTCGCTTTCGTTCGCTTCGTGTGGACCCGGCACATTACTAAAGAGACGTTGGTCTTAGGCTCTATTCACATCCAAATTGTAGCGACTGCAGCGAAGCGGTCAGCAGAGTGTTTTTTTGTGTTTTATAAGGTATCTAATAGGTATCTATAGGTATTTAATTTTACATCCCGATACAATATATGAATTTTTAAAAAATGACTGATCTGTTGGAGGTAGTGGCTAGTGAGCCAGCCCACCTGACTTTTGAGGGCCCAGTGGTGTAGTGGGAGAATGGCTGGCTTTGATGCCAGTGATACCGAGTTCAATCCCCGCCGTGCACGAATGGATATTTCTGGCGAAATTATGTGCACTTTTCACAGTGGCGGTGGTTCACCGGTGAAGTAGAAACATCGTTAAAAAACTACCAACCCCCGCATGGTGGTAGGACACTATATATAGTGTCCGCCTGGCCAGCTACCACCCTCAAGTTAGAGAATCTCTCGCCAAAACATCTAATGTGTTCCGGCAGCTATCCTTAAGAGCCAGCTCCCATTCTAGGCCTAGCGTGCTTACCATCTTCGACCACATCATCACTTACCAACAGGTGAGATAGTGGTTAAATGCTAGCCCATATATATACGTGATACATATTTAAACACGAAACCGAAGGTTGTGGATACGTTTCTCACACGGGACAATTATTTGTGGGATCCACAGACGATTGTTCCGAGTCTGGGTGTTTTGTTTCCGTGATCTGTATGTTTGTAAAGACTCCTGCGACCTGTGCCGCAACACAGGGTTACCGGTGCGAGGAGGCGTCTTTAAAAATAATTTAAATGCAGTTAAATGTAGATGTAAGAGTCCAATGTAGCTTAAAAATAAAACTGGCCCAGTGCGAGTCAGACTTTTGTCTCGCACACAGAGGGTTCCGAACCGCAGTATAATAATATAAAAGTATAATATTATATTACCGTGTCCATACCAAATATGCTTATGACACCAACTAAGTGAACGTTAACACAAAGGTAGTTAATTAATATTATTTATTAATAAGTTAAACAATCGTTGAAACCACGTGATGAACCATCGTGAAAACACGTTTTTTGTATGGGGACCCCCTTTAATATTTAATTTTGTTCCGTTTTTAGTATTTGTTGTTATAGCGGCATCAGAAATACATCACCTGTGTAAATTTCAACCGTCTAACTATCACGGTTCATGAGCCTGGTGACCATCGACTCCATAACAATGAAGTCGATGCTGGTGACAGACGGACAGACAGATAGACAGACAGACGGACAGCGGAGAAGCGAACTCTCAGTAATAGGGTTTCGTTAGTACCCTTTGGGTTCGGAACCCTAAAAACTAATAAATTTGAGTCCAATCGGACATTGGGCAGTGGGTCTAATTTAGCTTCCAAGATTCCACCCAAACATACCTAGTTACATACATAAATACATTGCAAGTTTAATAAAAGCTTGTAAAAAAAACTGACTACCATGCCGCGCGATACAATTTCAGAAGCAAGGTTGAGACGTTTATCGTCATTATATATAGATACTTATCAAATCTTGATAAAAAATAAATGAGACTACCATGGAGATAAACCCTACCTATAAAAAAATCATTAAAATCGGTTCACTATTGTCAGAGTAATCGGCGAACCAACATACAAAACAAATAGAATACACATTTAAACGAATAGAGAAGAAAATCCTTCTTTTTGGAAGTCGGCTGAAAAAGTTGACCAATGTCATTACAAAGATGGCGTGTTCACATCTGCAGGGCTAGCATGGCCTTATCCTCGGGGGAAAGACAAAATTATTTCCCTGTTTTTCGCCACTGACAGAAGATCAACACAACAATTTAAACGCTTGGTGAAGTTTAAACCCGAGTTTTGATTTTGTTTCGTATTAATAAGTTTAAAAAAAGAATTGATTAAAAGTCAGCGGGCGTTTATAATTGTCGAAAAGCATTACTTATAATTTTTCTTCTTCACCAAACAAAACACGGAAAGGTGGAAAGACAAAATAGTCCCCTTGCCATGCTACACGACAGCAGGGCGCTGTCGTGTATCGGATCCGATATTTAATCGGATGTTCTAGGGGCATATGAAGCTGTCCATATTTGTCGGCCCGATTTTGTCGTTGGTATTGACAACCCGATTAAAAATCGGGTCCGACACTGACAGATGTACACACGCGTTGACGATAATTTAAAGTGATCCGTTTTTCAAACAAAACTGTCTCAAGTTTCCTGAGCCTTCCACACATATTTTGAACTGGACATCAATTCATATTGTTCAAATTACGCTTTTTACTGTCGAAAATTTGATAATTTAATAACTAGGAAATATCTTTAATCTGGCTTAATATTTCGCAAAATAAAAAAAAACATAATTTGGAAGAGTAGCTTCCATCCTACCTCTCGACTTAGTTGTAACCGTAGTTGTAGAGTTACACACTGGCGGGCAGTACTATCTCAGTGTAAACAAAGCCTTTGGTCTGCTTAATTCGCTAAATTGGAACGTCGTGCGCTTCTTAATGCCCCTAATGTACCATATTTGGGACATTGAGGAAGATGATATTCGTGAGTCAACGTTCACAGTATTTTTGGGGAATGTTTTAAAAGTCACAAAATCACCGACGAAGCTTCTATTATACATTACATAAAGCTATAAGTTTTTACTTACATGTGAAACAACACATCTTTGGAAGTGTGTATGTAAGGTGTGCGATAAAATTTACTACGGATAAATAATAATAATAAATCCGTGCCTTCCAAAGGACCGGGCGATTTACGACCCGAGATGTAAAGTAAATAACTCATTTTATTCAGAATCATTTCCATAGTGTTAGAAATAAATTAATAAAACCGTTTTACATTATTATCAATGTTAGTTATCAATTTTATTAAAATAAGATAAAAATAAAATGTAAAGAGAAGTGAATTTGCTACGTGTCATGTGATAATATCCCTTTATAGGCTAGCGTTTGACCATTATCTTACCTGTAGGTAAGTGATGCTGCGGTCGAGGATGCTAAAAAAACCGTCACATACTCATACATTTGTGAGCAAATAATAATGCAGTCAGTAGTCAGTTATATTTTAACATATTTTTTTTTAACCAAATTTAGAAAAGGAGGAGGATTTCAATTCAGGTGTTTATATTTTTCCTCCTTAATTATTGACTGCCTTTGAAAATTATTTGTTGAAGAGGTATACTTTTAGTATGGTCCCGTTGTTAATTCATTATGATCTGATAAGTACCTACCAATCTCTAGAGATATGCAGATAAACACCCCAAACTTCTCGATGAAAATATTTAGCGCGGCTAAGAATCAGCGTTTATCGTTTTTAAGCGATTTTAATTCTTTCATTTCTAATGGGATTAAATTCTCGATTAAGTTATTATAGGGGAATACACTATATAATACGTACTCATACGATTAGCAAGTATTCAAGTATAATAAATATGGTTTCATATCATTCAGAAAGCAGTTATGGCGTTGTTCCTATTAGCCAAATAAAATAAAGTAGGTAAATAAAATGTATATTGCTGTAAATTAAAGGCTATTTCTTATCTGCCTAAAACCAGCTGTAGCCTAGCAAATGGCATAAGCGGATGATAATAATGATACTACAGTCGTGAACTACATAACGAACTCAAAATGTGTAGCAAATATTTGCAATCACAATATTTTAGACATTGCCAAAAGAAGTTCATGACATGAACCGCTCAAAATTTAACCGAAAATTCTATGATTGGCTAAGTAACAAATGTTTTTACTGTGCAGGTGAATTTTTTATATACAAGTTACCAAAATATCTTTACGACTGATGTACCAGTCGAATTAGTGATATTAACCGTCTAATAATGTAGGTGCCTATATTTTAAAAATTATATATTTGTCAAAAACTTAGGTACATTAAGAAGAAACATTTGTATATTTCATTTAATTTACATACACTGAACGGGTGTTCTGAGATATAAAAACAAACTATTTTACCAAATGCCTGGTATATTTTAGGTTTCGGAGCATTTTTAATAAAACGTAGGTATTACTAGATAGATCTAGGAGTGCGCACTACTCGTATAATTAATAATTTAACTTCGCAAAGTATCAATGAAAGCCATCACATGGTTGACACATTACAAAGTATCAATGAAAGCCATCACATGGTTGACACATTACAAAGTATCAATGAAAGCCATCACATGGTTGACACATTACAAAGTATCAATGAAAGCCATCACATGGTTGACACATTACAAAGTATCAATGAAAGCCATCACATGGTTGACACATTACAAAGTATCAATGAAAGCCATCACATGATTGACACATTACAAAGTATCAATGAAAGCCATCACATGGTTGACACATTACAAAGTATCAATGAAAGCCATCACATGGTTGACACATTACAAAGTATCAATGAAAGCCATCACATGGTTGACACATTACAAAGTATCAATGAAAGCCATCACATGGTTGACACATTACAAAGTATCAATGAAAGCCATCACATGGTTGATACATTTAATGATGCATGTTATGAGTTCTTTTCTTTAAGCTTCAATACTTCTTAATGCGTAATGCCATGGTAATTAAGTTCATTGTTAACTATTTTTAACCGACTTCACAAAAAAGGAGGAGGTTCTCAATTCGCCTGTATGTTTTTTTTGTGTGTATGTTACGTGATTACTCCGTCAATTCTGAACCGATTCGAATGATTCTTTTTGTAATCGGTAGGGTATATTTTCGAGGTGGTCCCATTGTAATTTCATCGAGATTTGATAAGTATCTCCAGAGATATGACGATAAACGTCTCAAACTTGCTACTGAAATTGACTCGCGGGGCATGGAAGTCGGTTGTTTTAGTTTTAAAACTGTCTTAATTATTAATATGCTGGTTTGCAATAAAGCGTATTCTATTCTATTCTACACTTCCTACGCGGGAAAACATCTACTTAGGGACTTGAACTTCACTAGGTTTTTTAACCTATTTCAGGAACAAGTTTCAGTCTCCTATGACGATAGGTGACTTGTTTTAAGCTAGTTTTTATAAAGTATCAAACTTTTAAAAACCTTTTTGAAAGTATATAATTATGTATATACTTTTATTTATTTTATCTAATACTTATGAATGTTTATTCATTATAAATTAAACGCACGATTTAAAGTACCATAAAATAAACATGTCTGCAGACGCAAGACTCTTTAATTGATTTTAATTGGAGATGATTAGACGACAAGTGTTCAACAGTATGATGAGAAAATATGTGCAGCTTTCCCCTCCCCTCAGAGCTTATCGCGTAAAAACTTTACGGTTGTTTAAATTTGTATATAAAAACTAGCTGATACCCGCGACTTCGTTCATGTACACCAAGAATTTTATCACTGTAAAGTTCTGTCAATCAACATTTGTGTGATCTGACTTATTTAAGTTATGTGTAAAAATAATGATTTTATTTTCACAAAAACAAGCCAAGAAGTTTTCTTTTGAACAAAATTTGTTTTTTGGCAAATTTTGTTCAAAAGTTCACGTTTTCCTTTAAGTATTATATACCTACTTAAACTGTAAAAAGTTCAGTATCTATCTATTACAGTTTAGAAGATACAGCTTTCTTAAAGACGGACGGACGAACGGACGGATGGACGGACCGACAGCGTAGTATCAGTAAGAGGGTTATGTTGGTACCCTTTGGGTACGAAACCCTAAAAATTATAGAGCTCATAACAGATGCAGTGCAGTGACGCGCATAATTTCTGTAAATCTAGAATATAGTATAGTTTGTATAAATAATATATTGTATACACCTAATATCTGTTATGAGCGAAAATCATCGCTTACCATCAGGGGAGCAGATGCTTGTCCTGTTTACTTACTAAAGTTACAAAACTATGGAGGTAAATCTAATCTAGTCGTGAGTTAACATGTATCCTCTGGGCAAGCACCTTCGATCACATCGTCACTTTCCATCAGGTGAAATAGTGATCAATTGATTGCTTATCAACAATAAAATTAGTAAAATAACACCCCTTCTTTTTGCGTCGGGGGTAATAAGTGATAGAAATGATTTCGCAGGTCGCAAGGTTTCCAAGTATATATACCTACTCCATGTTAAAAAAAATAAACTCACCAAAGACCAGGCAAAGTGCCGTTAGAACAGTTTCAAATCCCATTATCTGGCACAATAATACACACAAATGATATGTTTGATATAAACACACAGATCATGTGCGCTTGAGTCCCCAATCGAGGCAACACTGTGTCACTCGTGCGTGCGTTCAAATGGATGGGTTACCGTTCATACGATAGAATAGGGTGCGATGTGAAATTTTACCCGACTGCGGCGAAGCCCAAAAAGAGGGTTATGTATTTGACATGTATGTATGTAGGTAGGTTCTTATGTTCACTAGTAACTACCCTACGGCTCACCTATTTTGACAATTGATACGATACTACACGTCTTGAAAATTCACGGACATTCAACGGATGTCGGAACTAGGGGAATGGGGAACCGATTGTGGGGGTGTCATTTAGTAGATGCTTCGAGTCACGGCCAAACCTATTAGTAGTCACCCATTAAGTTTGGGTAAGTTTAATTTTTTTTATATATATTTTATAGGCTAGCGTTTGACCACTATCTAACCTGTTGGTAAGTGATGATGCGGTCGAAGATGGTAAGCACGGTAGGCATAAAATGGGAAGTGGCTCTCAAGGATAGCTGCCGAAACGTGAGGGTGGTAGCTGGCCAGGCGGATACTAGATAGTGTCCTACCACCATGCGGGGGTTGTTGGTTTCTTAACAATGATTTTCCTTTAGCGGAGGGCCACTATGAAAAGCGCACATACATTTTTCGATAGAAAAACCATAATTATATACCATAATTTTCACAATCCTGTGTTAATACAAACTCAGTGCACTCTATCTAATCGAATGCACATTAATAAACAATACTACATCCCATTGATGGGTTTTTATAGATTTTGTTCACGCCTAAACGATACGTTTAATGCATTAATTTTTTTCAACATAAAGTGCATACACAGTATTCACGGTTAAAAGCATCTGTATAATGCACTTACAATACCTACCTATTCCACAGATTATAATTATAATAGTTACTACCCTATACGCGGGGTCGAACCGCGCCGGGCGGCGAAATTTTGGATTGTATTTAATAAAATAAGCTCTATTTGCAAAATTAGATCTCATTTAATTTTCGCTAAAAACGGCTACAAAAATAGCATTAGTAAAACAGGATATTTGATTTCAATAAAACAAAGTAAAGAAATGGAAAATTTTCCCCAGTTCTGTGGGAAAAACAAACCTGTCAATCGTTGTACCGAAGCATCTGTTTTCACATCCATATTTAACTCATGTTAACGTGGATTACAAAGCTGGTTGAACATTTAGCGGGATCTCCCTCGAATATTCGGGGTGCGGTCAGATCCGGTATTAAATTAAAATCTGTATTAAATCTCCCGTTACACCGGCTTATGGATTAGGATGGATTCAACGAGATATTTATGAGGGGGGGAGGGGGAACTTGGAAAAACTTGGCTTCTTGTCGGTCCGTCAATACACCGGACCCTATGGAATTATTTATGCGTTGCTATAGATACCTTTGCAGTTTCGTGTAGCATATTTTGTGTTTGTCTGTCTACTACTGTCTGTCGTACCTATTACAACTATTAACCGGTGATTTTATATGGATTTTGACAGATTTTTGACATTTGTTATAGTTAAAGTAAGATGGTGCAACTCAGCCTTAGTGTAGTGTCAGTCAGTCAGTGTCAACTTATACGATAAAAAAAAATTAAATGTTAATCGTAAAGTCTTAATTATAACCGTTATCAATAACTTACAAAATATTCCATTTACACCAAATCTGAGTTGGCAACATAGTAAATATTTGGAGCAAACAAGCTCTGCAGTGACCAATTACTCCGTTTAAAGTAAACTCAACGCTTTACCAAAACAGTTTATATAAATTAAACCAATTAGAAAAGGTATGAGTAACAAACTCAGTAAAATTTCACGACGAAACTTGACAACGTAAACTTTTTAATTGCTGAGATTTAAAATTCTATCGCTTAAGGACCTTTACAAAGACGATGAATTTTATACTTAGTTTCATTCGCAATAAACGTAAGTTTACAGAGTTGTAAAAAGCCTATTGGGTTGGGATATCAATAATGAATACATAATAAAGGTATAAAAAGTAATGACACATTCTTCTCATATAAACTGGGAGCATTTCATTATCACTGCTACCTAAGGTCATAGTTGAACATCGAATTCTTGATATTATTTCGTTGACTTTTCATATTATTATATCATACTGACATTATTTTCTATCATTGACTTGAATGTAATATGTGTTAGTCTAATTCAATGCAGTTAATTTTGAGAGATTTCCTAACATGAGGATGGTAAACTGGCCAGACGTACACTAGATAGTGTCCTACCACCATGCAGGGTTTGGCGGTTTCTTAACGATGTTTTTTCTTCACCGGAGGGCCACTGTGAAAAAGCGCAAATACATTTTTCAATAGAAAAATCCATTGGTGCACGGCGGTGATCGAACTCAGTAAATACTATGATTGTACGACTACATTTTATAAGACCACTATGACCTGTATTTGCAATCAATCATTGATTATGATTATGACATTCAGAGAACAAAGCAATGCTCGGCTTCGGCCTCATTCTTCAAAAGACTGTCGGTGATACGGCGAAGTCATCAGTTCCCGGCATTGGCCTCATGTCGTTGATGACTTGTTTCCTGATGTGAATCACACCTAGATGCTTAACTTCCTAGATGCGATTGGCACAGCACCATTGTAAAGAGGATAAGATGTTTGCACACGAATACTACGCATTTCAATGTTTTATTGTGAGAGCAATTAAATAAAAACTGGCCAAGTGCAAGTCGGACTCGCACTCGTAGGGTTCCGTAACACAGTAGAGTATTCTATTACTATGATTTGTCACAACTACAAAAACAACTTTGTTTTTGTAGTTGTGACTGTCATAGTGTTTGTATGAAAAACAAAGTTATACTTGCGGTCGCTATATCTCAACAACTGCTAACTGTATCTCGTTCAAACTAATTTGCGTTAAAAGTTTTTATTGAGATCTACAGAATATATTTTATCTTGATTTTTCACTCCCTTACTTTAGAAGTTAGGGGGGGGGAGGGGGGGACGACACACATTTTACCACTTTAGACGCACCTATCTTTTAAATGACTGACTTTGAGAAAAATGATTTTAAGAACCTCAATGTCATTTTTGAAGACCTATCCATAGACCGTATAGGTATAGGTATAGGTTTTACCACACGTATAGGTTTGAAGAGAAAATTTTTTTTTGTTTCAGTTCCATGTATGGGATGCCCCCCCTTAAACTTAACTTAAAAAATCGGAAAGAGGTTCACAGAATACATCTACCTACCAAGTTTCAATTCTGTAGTCCTAACAGTTTCGGAATTAAATGGCTGTGACATACGGACGGACAGACAGACAGACAGACAGACAGACAGACATGACGAATCTATAAGGGTTCCGTTTTTTGCCATTCGGCTACGGAACCCTAAAAACGTTTGTAACTCTGTCACTTTGTCTGTTTGTTATCTAATAACGCCTAAACTAATTCTTAACTCTCTTCTCGGTCGATACACTCATAAAATAAATTATACATTGTTATATGGAATAAAGAGACTTTAACAGTCGGGACACATTAATGTTAAAGTTATTCGACTTTAAAACTTTTTTTATGATGATATATTTGACTTGTATTTTTTAAATATCAATAAATGATTATGATTATGATAATGATTACGGACGATCCGATCTTACTGATACTGATATTTAACGAGGATATACTATATGGCATGAGGATGAACAAACGCTACTAAATTCTTGGTGTACGTGAAATCGCGGGTACCAACTAGTACTGTACACAATCTAGTAATCTATGTAAAGTAGCCCCGTTTACTTCAAGGATAGATGGCTTGAAAGGATTGATTGGCTTTCGAGGTTAAAATCATAGATATGGGTGTTCGTCCATAAGTAGTAGAAGCATATTATATCGATATTCCACCTGACTTGCTACCAAAATGGAGAAAATCTGCAGTCATATAACCTTACGGTTTTTCGTCAACACACAGCCCTTGAGATTCAGAGTATTCTAGGACTAGCGTTAACCATCTTTGACCACATCATCGCTCACTACTAGCCGAAATAGTGGTCAAACGCTAGGCTATTAGATAAAAAAATTACTTACTCGATGTCATCATAAGCTCATTTGCAAACTGAAGTGCTGTAAATAGGCACAGAAAAAACTACTCTCTATTTTCTGTGATATAGGCCTTTGTTTTTAGGTTTCCGTACCCAAAGGGTAAAACGGGACCCTATTACTAAGACTCCGCTGTCCGTCTGTCTGTCTGTCTGTCTGTCTGTCTGTCTGTCTGTCCGTCTGTCAGCAGGCTGTATCTCATGAACCGTGATAGTTAAACAGTTGAAATTTTCACAGATGATGTATTTCTGTTGCCGCTATAACAACAAATACTAAAAACAGAATAAAGTTAAAATAAAACATTAAATTAAAAAATCAAAAAACCCGACTGCGCAAAAAGTGAAGTGTTAAAAAACGAACTGAAAAGAAAAAAACAAGTAAGTCTAGTAGTTTAGACTTCTGTTTAGGGATATCAAAAAACTATACCATTTAAATTCTTTCTCGGTCGATACACTCATAAAATAAATTATACATTGTTATATGGAATAAAGAGACTTTAACAGTCGGGACACATTAATGTTAAAGTTATGTGTTATAACTATGACTGTTAAAGTTATTACAATTATGGAAAAAAGAACAAAAAACCGAAATGCGTGAAATAGATAGGGTATTGCTTTTTAAGCTTACTTACTTTACAGTTGTACTATTAAACGACTATACCAAAAGGAAGAGGTTGTTTGTTACCTCAGAACTCCATCAATTCTTAACCGATTTGGAAAATTATTTTTTTGTTTGAGTTAATATAATTTTCGTTTGGTCTCATTGTAATTTTATTGAGATCTGATAAGTAACTTCAGAGATAAGCACCGCAAACTTGTTACTGAAAGTGACTAACGCGGCATATAAAATCGTTTTTTTTTCGATTTGTACGATCATAAATTATTTTTTATAAATATATTTTAAATCTCCATTTTAAGACCTTAATTCGATAACCCACTCGATAGGTATTGAAAAAAAAAATTTTTTTTTGAACCCCAAATTTTGGCGTCTGAAATCCGCCATTTTGAATTTTTCAATTTTTTATGTTTTCGTTGACACTCGCGCCAGCACGGCAAATCTATTGACGTGCCAATTATCAAAATCGGCCCACGCGTTTGGTCTCTAGTGTGCCACAAAGGAACAAACATACATACATACATATATAGACTGATAAACACATTACCTCTCCTTTGCGTCGCGCAGTCGGCTAAATAAACACATTACCTCTCCTTTGCGTCGCGCAGTCGGCTAAATAATAGAGGGTCCCCATACAAGAAACGTGTTTTTTTCGGAATTTTAGACGTTAGATGGCGTTATAAGAAATAAAATGTATATTAATTATTATTATTTGCTGGCGAAAAATGATAGGGGTATTTTTTGCTCGATCTTATAAAATACTGTAGTGTGGTACGGAACCCTACTAGTGCGAGTCCGACTTGCACTTGGCCAGTTTTTATTTGTATGTACCAGCCTAAGGACGCGGTGTGTAAAGGTCCTAAAGTCCTAAAGTGGCAAGTATTCCCAAGTTATATTTTAAGACTCGAAAAAGTCTCGTAAAGTTTAAAGAGGCTGATCGTTTCAGCTTAAATTCGTGTTTTTCTTTTCCAATGTTAAATAACAGCCGATTTGTCAATTCTAAAGAAAATTGAGAGTAAAGTTAAATCCGTTAAACTTAGCTCTTTGTTTTGAAATAATGTTGGAGTTAGCTTTATAAAGTGTATGAATTGGATTAAGGGTTCTGTGGATGAGTAATTACGTAGCTTATACTCGTATTAAATTAATTACTCAGATGTTACTTTCATAACCCCAAATACTTACGTTTCAATATTTACACAGTATTTTATTTTATGAATATTTTCGTATCCTATATATTATTATGTACTGCCTTTTTTGTTAGCGCCATTTTATTTCGGGTCTCCAGATTTTTTTTTAAATTGCTCTCTGAGAATTTTCTCATCGAAAATATATATACTTATCATAACAAGAACTTCGTAAACAAACAATTTTGAAAGCACCTGACTCCTTATATTAAAATTTTTCATTGATATTCTAAATCTATTTTATTACTCTTAGGGCCAGTTTCACCGGTTCCTGATATTGCGTTAGATAGTTATCTAACACATGACGCAATGTAAAAGCTGTCAAAAATCTATCAAATTTCTTCATATTTGTGCTATGAGAAACCAGTGTAACTGGCCCTTAATCTCGTATTTTTCAAAGTAAAAATAGCTTACGTCTTTTTCAACCTATTTATCTTCGAAACATTTCAAATTAATGTCGTGTAGGTAAAAGTGCGGAAATGTGGGTGCACGACGACGCATGAAATCCCCGTTACCGGCATATAACGACACTATCAAAATCAAAGGACGCAACAAAAGTAAAAAAGCCAGGAGAGTCGATGTGGAAAATTACAATTGTAAGTTTTACCGCACACGTGCGGCATGCGACAAAAACGCACTTAGGAAAGGTGGATACCAGTCTGACCCCAACGTGGTAGCGTGCTACGTCACAGGGTAGTAGTAGCATATTGCAATATATTATATCTTTATGCCCACTCCTTTGGGAAATCAGTATCACATGAAACAAGTATTTTATTATCACGAGGTTTCAGAATCAGCAAAACGATCAGCTCACCCACAAAAAATGACTCCTACATATATAAAGAAATAAAATAAGGGTTATCCAAATTCATGTGTGTGGGTTGCGACCAAAAACAGAATAAAATAAATAGTGAAATAATGTATACTCGATTTATAGAGCAATCACCCACTGCCCTGTTCATTTGAAAGAGTCACTAATAATAAACAGCTACGAGGTTTTCCCAAGCCTTCTAAGATAATCTCATGGCGTTAGTCAGTGACACAGAGAAACGCCTAAAGAATGTAGAGTAATTAATCTTACACTGGAATTAAAGAAAGCACAATATATCTTTGGTCAACTGCAAAGTCGTCTACGACTATCAGTAGCGGCCGTAGCATCTGTCGCAAGTCTACGGACAGTTTTATATATCGCGGAAGCACGGCCTTTGTCGCGCGCCACCGGAGCTTAAACGCTGCTCGGTCGAGTGGCCATAGATCCAATAGATATTTTACCCGTGGGCTTGTCACTATCCTGGACCATATGTTTTCATTAGGCTGCAAACGTGTTCAAAAGACATTTAAAACGAGGCAGGTTTGAGGTATAAAAATTGATTGAAGCCATTTCAGTACAGTGCAGTCTATATAAGAAGGATAACCTTATATTAAAGAAAATGTGTCAAGCGGTTTTCTAATGGTTGGCATGATGTCTAGTTAAGCTATTACATAATACAAGTAGATAAAACATATGAGACCGATTTTGTATTAAACATACATACATACATAAAATCACGCCTTTTCCTCTTTGGGGTAGGCAGAGACTACTTCTTTCCTCATGCTACGATCCTGACACACGTCTTTCGCTTGTACTACTTTCATGAGCCTTCATACATGCTCGCCGGTTATAGGTACTTTTGACTTGGCCTTTTTAGGGTTCCCAACCCAAAGGGTACCAACGGAACCCTATTACTGAGACTTCGCTGTCTGTCTGTCCGTCTGTCACCAGGCTGTATCTCATGAACCGTGATAGTTAGACAGTTAAAATGTTTACAGATGATGTATTTCTGTTGCCGCTATAACAACAAATACTAAAAACAAAATAAAGTTAAAAATAATTGAGGGTCCCCATACAAGAAACGTGTTTTTTCGGCATTTCACGCCATCTATGAGCGCTTAGTTAGGTAAACGTCCCATAGATGGCGTTTTATTGAAATGGCGATCCCTAACACCTTTGTTAGACGTTACATGGCGTTATAAGAAATAAAATGTTTATTATTTATTATTTTTTGCTGGCGAAAAATAATAGTGGTATTTTTTGCTCGATCTTATAAAATACTGTAGTGTGGTATGGAACCCTACGAGTGCGAGTCCGACTTGCACTGGGCCAGTTTATTTTAAAACGTCTTCGATCTGAAATATTGTAATGATGAGGAAAAAAAACATACAGACGAATTGAGAACCTCCTCCTTTTTGTGAAGTCGGTTAAAATAGGACACAATACGATTGCCAGTGAGTTCATGTTATAACAGAAATGACACTCTAAGAAGCTGAAGGAAACCGATTTTTGATTAATGTCTCGGCTCGATGTGTCACATATACGATCTAGATCTCGGCTCGATGTGTCACACATACGATCTAGATCTCTAACTTGCACTACTTTTTTGTCTGAATTCATAAAAGAACATACTGAGCTCTTCGTGGAAATGTTGTTTTTATGGAGGTAACTTAACTTAACTCTAGCGCCTGATTAGGAAATTGTTTTTCTACAATAGGCTTAGTCCTCAAAGCAAGATCCGATAAGTATCTTCAGAGAGATACATAAATCAAGAAAACTTGCAGCAAAAAATTACATATGAAGTTGGTTTTAAACATTTTGAAACGACGTTATATTTTGCTAAACCTTAAACACAACCAAACTTATCCTAATGAAGATACACCTAAACAGCATAATACAATATTAAATATGTGATACAGCTTTAAATAAACGCACAAAAGCTCTCACAAAATACTGACTTTATCTGGCTTAGTAGTTTCGCCATGCATATTTAACGTTTTACCTCCCTAATGCATATGACCGCTATCCTAATCCCAGCTGAATAGTAAAAGTAGAGAATGAAAAAGTTATTAGGACATCAAAGCCCAGAGAGACCTGTGGCTCCGAAGCTAATCTCCGATAGGAATATTGCGCGTCTGTGGGTTCTGGAAGAGACTTTTTGGTGCATTTTTAATGTGAAACTTTTATTATTATTTTTTTTCTCAAGGATAGCTGCCGGAACACATTAGATGTTTGGCGACAGATTTTTTTGTCCATCTATCGCATGTCGCCGACGTGCATGATGTCGCCGGTGCTTTACTTTGATTGGTGCATATGATGTATAACATTTAGGTCTAGCTGTGATTGGCGGACGCTTCCGCAGCCATATTTGTATACATGCTAATGTGTCATGTCAACTGCTGTCATAGTAGCTACCTACACATGAACAAAAAGATTCACTTGCATCGTGGTTTTATAAAACCACACCACACTATTTTTTAAAAAAGATATTCGATAATCAATCTGAGGGTAAGAAAATTAGTGACCAATGAGGGAGCGATGAAGATTAATTGGTAGCGATGTTCGCCTACAGACTATAAACCTAGGTTGCGCGGTGCCAAGATTCCTTGATTGATTGGGAAAAAAAAAACAATTGAATGAATTGAATTGAAACGATGAATGACAATTTTCACGTCATTGATGGACCAAGTGATCGTCTACAGAGGCAATTGAAGCCATTGTCGTTCGCAACTACGAGGTAAAAAGCTAATGATGGAAATATTGATTGAAACCCATTGATATCGAATGACCGTCTTCGGGGCACGTAGGTATGTCGATGACTTTTTGACCGCTATTTGTTATAGAAAACGAGATGCATCTGTGCAGATGTTTTTTTGTATCTGATAAATAGCCTTTTCGTTTGTAACTTTGTCACTATGTCTATTTGTTACCTAATCACGCCTAAACGGATGATCCGATCTCACTGAAATTTAATAAGGAAATATTTTATAGCATGAGGATGATACATACTTCTGTGAAAATAAAATCATGGTTTGTGCACATAGCTTAAATAACTCAAATCACACAAATGTTGATTGACAGAGCTTTACAATGATACAATTCTTGGTGTACGTGAACGAAGTCGCGGGTATCAGCTAGTAGGATATAAAAAAACCTAGGGCAAAGCAAACCAAAACCAAAACCAACCAACAACCAACCAAACCAAACCAGGCAAGATGGTCAAACGCTAGCCTATCTGTAATAAAGTGAAAATAAATAAGAAATACTAGAATTAGAATGTACAGAAGGCTCAAAGTACAATTCAATTTATTGTGTATCTAAACCCTTGTTGAGCGCGGGAAGGTAGGCAGACAAATAGTTCAAACCCAAACATTCTTGACCTTCCTCGAAACAAATAGGTATTTGCAGATCATCCGAATATTTGCTGAGGGGAATGTGTGAAGCCGACCTTTGTTTTGGCATCTTTGACAGATTAAATTGAATTTAAGTTCTAATACCTACCGATGCGTATCACCCTCCCTTAGATTAAACTGGGTTCGGTGGAGCAATGACCTTGGCCAGGTAGCTTTCTAGAGCTGGCTGAAAGAAACCATTGATCGTGATCAATGACGTATGTTTGGTGAAGACTATGTCAAACTGTGGACTAGCAGAGTAGAGTTTGATGATGATCACTGATTTACTACATACTACTGCTTACAGTTGCATATACTTTTATTTATTCATGGAATTCATAATTGAAACAACGAATGGAAGTTATTACTTTATGGATTAAAAAACTATTTCATCAATTATACGCAAGCTAGCTTGTGTATGAATTATTAAATATGGTGGCATGCCATAGGAAAGGCCTGTGACCAGCAGTGGATGGAAATTGGCTGATATTCACGCAACCTGGCTGGCAGCGGTTGGACACTAAGAGTTAAAGATCGAGCTCAGTGGCGTGCCATAGGTGAGGCCTATGTCCAGCTGTGGACAGAGATAGACTTATGATGATGAATAACTCTAGTGCAGGGTTTCCCAATCTATGGGTTTTGCGCTGTCCCAATCTTGCGTTGCGACCTACCAGTAGGTCGCAACGCAAGTGATTTTTTAGGGCTCTGTCTGTAGAACGACGCACCAACTGACCATGCCAACGGCCGGTCAGCGGGCGACTGACAGCTAGTGGGTCCCGAGTTTGGTAACTTGTTGTAGATAGGTCGTAGTCCAGACAACTTTGGGAACCATTGTTTTAGTGTATTATATTTTTCATCCCTTCTATGCGAAGGCCTGTGATTGGTTCCTCGATAAGTGCGCGCAAAATAGGTATTTTCTGCCTATGCCTATTGAGCGGGGGGTACAGTGATTTTTTAATTTACCTGTTATTTTCTAATCTATAAAATCAACTATGTATATTATGATTACAATTGTCATTAAAAATAAGCCACACACTTTCGGCCTTACTAATAAAGTTTTTTTCACTCTGTATACCACAAAAGCTGACCAATAAAAATATTTTTGACGTAAGCGTTGGATAAAGTTGGTATACAGATGTGCCATTATCAAAGGAGGCTAAAATTATAAATTATAAATAATTAATTACTACCCTAGGTATCTTGTGTTACTTTTTTTTTCTAAACATTTTGTTTATTTATTTACATTTCTGAAACACGCTTCTGTAGCTATAGATTTAATCAATACTTCAAGGTTCAAAGGCCTATTTTATATAGGTCACAACGACTAAAATAGATATCTTAGTTATTGTTCTTATTGGCTCTTTGCGAATTGTTCGCATGGTTCGTTTGTTTCTAGTGATGTAATAACGAGACTGATCCGATTAAAGCTATTATAATTTATTGGTTTTCAATTTCAGTGTTGCTTTGAAAGATATTCGCAGAAATAATTGTTTGCTCCTCGTTTATTTTGCAAATGATGTGGTTTTGTGTTCACTTAGGTTTTGGTTTCAGAATTTGTTTTTAGTATTACGATATCTATGTAACATTTTTTCTTTTACAAGGGCACGTTTTCAATTCAATTCTAAATTACCATTCTAGGCTTAAGTGTTTACCATCCTCAACCAAATCATCGCTTACCACCAGAGGAGATTGTGGTCAAAGGCTAGCTGAAAAAAACGTATATTCTTGTATATTTCTGTTGCATCAATGGCAACATTTCGCATAATTTTTATGAAACATTGCGTTCACTGACACCAATATATTTATAAAAGAAAAAAATCTCAAAACTAACAATCGATCACGCAGATATTACTGTTGGAACAAAGTAAATATTTCCAAAGTATTTTGTATCAGGTAAAAGAATATACACTTTCTAGAAATTTCTACATCTTCGGGTCCTCTTGTACGTCTCACAAAGATTTTTCAATCGACGTCGGATTTCCTTGGACTTTCAAGCATACGGAATCCATTTTACCTTTTGCCTCCATGCAGGGAAATTGAGGAACCGACAGAGACGGGTTCCGTCGTCGAATCAGATGGTTTGTGACCAAAGTTCTTATTTTTATTTTAGAAAGATTTCGTTTTGTGGATTTATTCCACATTCGTCCCAAAGCAAAAATATGAATTGCCTCTAAAATATAACTATTACGTATTTATCTTGTATCGTTTCATAGTTCAACTCCTAGCACGGGGCTTGTCCACAGGTGGTAGGAGTACATTATATCGATGTTCCGCCTGACTTGCTAACAAAAACCAGCTTAAACCACCATCAAGGAGGCTGTTCCGGCAGCGCACAGCCCCTGAGAGTCAGAGTATTTTAAGCCTAGCGTATTCATCATCTTTGACCACATCATCGCTTACCACCAGGCGAGATAGTGGTCAAACGCTAGCCTATTATAAGATATTAATAATTGATAATAAATAAAAATCTGTGCTGCTACCAGAACACCGTAAGGTTATGGCGATAGATTTTCTCGTTGATGGTGGTAGGTTAATTTTTTTGTAGCGATTTAGTGAACGCGACGTACACCCGTGCTAGGATTGAACCGGTGACGTCTCGCTTAGAAGTAAAGCCATCTAACCTTTATGTCAAAGGGGCTCTTATAGGTATACTCGTACAATACACGTTTTTGTCGTCACTGTACTTACTTGTCGTTACGTATACTTGTTACAACTATAAATAGTTAAATAGGCTATTTACCATCTTCGTATTTATTTACTCAGCTAGCTATACATAAATACCAAAGCCTTCATTAAGGGCCAGTTTCACTGATACCTGATAAGCCTATTATGAACATACTGGCAGATTTTTGACAAATTACGTATTGTGTCATCTGTCAGATAGCTATCTGAAACTTTATCATGAGCTGGTGAAACCAGTCCTCATTTTTTTTTTAATATCTTATCGGCTAGCGTTTGACCACTATCTCACCAGTTGGTAAGTGATGATGCAGTCGAAGATGGTAAGCACGCTAGGCCTAGATTGGGAACTAGCTCTCAAGGATAGCTGCCGGAACACATTAGATGTTTGGCAACAGATTTTCTAACTTGAGGGTGGTAGCTGGCCAGGCGGACACTAGATAGCGCCCTACCACCATGCGGGGGTTATTGGTTTCTTAACGATGTTTTTCCTTCACCGGAGGGCCACTGTCAAAGCGCACATACATTTTTCTATGGAAAAATCCATTGGTGCACGGAGGGGTTTGAACTCGGTACCTCTGGCATCAAAGCCGACCGTTCTCCCGATTACGCCACCGGGCGCTCAAAAATGTTTTTCTATAATAAAAATAATAATATTATTATTATATTAAGTCTAGCTTGACTTCTCTTTAGTTATATATCCCAGAGACTTGTGTTTACTGGCTTAATTTTCCCGGCAGATTTCTCCAAAAGCTTTTATAAAGCCAAGGTCTTATTAAGGTTTCTCTCACACTCTGTCAGTCTGTCTAATATTGCACATCTGTATGTGGAAACTCCCCACCTACCCTTCGCGCCCTCACATTTAATTTCATAAGTAGATTTGAAACGAGAAGTCCATCCATCATTCATCGTTCGCCTCCGGAATTCTTAAACGAGATATTTTATACCAGTTATTCTAAAACTCGGAGATGTTCAAACTGTTGGGCGTAGGAGCCGTATATTTCTCAGGAATGCGGAACGAATCGAACTACAAAATTTTTGACCGGTATGTGGGTACGTATGTATGTATGTAAGTATGTATGTATGTATGTATGTTTGTATATATGTTCATCTGTTCCCTCATAACTTCTCAACTACTTATCATAATTTGACAAATGAGGTGTCGTTGGACGCGTCTTATTTGTCTGCTGGTTATAGGCTATATGACGTCACAATAAATTGAATGTGGCGCCCTGAAGGCGCCTGAAGTCCTGAACTAAAAAAAAAATTCATCCCACCCCATCTTGTGGGGTATCGTTAAATAGGGATTTGAAAATAAATTAAAGACAAGGTTTAGTACATCACATTTTTATCGGGCGTAGTGTTAGCGAGATATATCCCGCCGAAGTCAAGAAAACTAATTTTTACCCCACGGCGTCACAAAGAAGCAGTTGGGAGGGTTATGGGTTTGTTGATCGCTGTGTATGTATGTAAGTATGTTGACATGTATACATGTACACACTTATGCAAAAACCCCAAAATGCTTTAATTAAAAAATAAGTTCAAAAACTAAAACCCGACTACTGAAAAATCACTCTAAAAAGTATGATACAAGAAAATATTCTCATCTGAGATCGCTTTGTACAAACTAATCAATATGTATCGTGCATTATATAAACAACTTACTTGTAATAAATATTTTATTGTGTTTCATAAATATTCTTAGTGGTGCTCAGAGGATAGCCGTGGTCGTATGTCACCTACCGTAACAAAACAATACACTCTGCAAAGTAACATACGACCACGGGTATCCACTGAACATCACTATGAATATATATGAAGTACAATAAAATATTTATTACAAGTTAGTTGTTTGTATAATACACGGTACATATTGATTAGTTTGTACATAGCGATCTCAGATGAGAATATTTTCTTGTTTCATACTTTTTAGAGTGATTTTTCAGTAGTCGGGTTTTAGTTTTTGAACTTATTTTTTATTTCATAGTCAGGTTTCAGTTTTCTATAATAAAGAAAACTTATAAAGAATTCTATGAATAGGATATTATCACCAGGCATGAGAGACAAAATTGAAAACCTCCCAGTCCAAAATTGATAACGGCTGCAGCTTACAAAAGTTTGAGCAACAGGCCAAGCTTAAAGCGCTTAACTGAGGGGATTTAGTATGGTTATGTAAATCTACGTTCATTAAACCTAACGAACATTCAGTTCCTGAGTTCAGTCGGATTAGGCGACTCGTTTCAGTCTATTTCAGTATTTTCACTTTTTTTGTACATACGCCGGTTAATGAATCCGTTTCGTTTTGACGACTTAACTGCTTTCGAACTTTGTTTGGAACTCTGTTTAGTTTTTCTTTTTGCTAACTGGACTGGCGATTAGTTTGCAAAATTAAACGAGGTATGAATAAATTTTGTTAAGAAATTAATTGCTTTCATATGTTTGAAAGCAAAATACCAGTCTGCCTTAACGGATATTTTATAAACTATAAAAACATAATATAAATTATGAATTGAATATAATATTTTTCATAGAAGCGGTTCGGGTCAACCTTCATGACATGTCATGAGAACAATCCTACTACTACTATTCTACTTATATTTTAAACGCAAAGTATTTTGTAAAGAGTTCAAATTTGAAGATGTTTGATGACGCATAAAATAGCGTTTGCGCGATGCAGGGTCTGATACGTTTAAGCAATATTTATAAGAGAACAGTGCAACCTACTCTAGTTGGCACTAGGAGCTTTTATACTAAGTTAAGTTGGTAAATAATATATTATATGGATGGATTAATGTTTGTTTCTCTTTCACGCAAAAAGGGCTAAACGGATTTGGATGAAATTAAGCATACAGATACTATTTAACCTGGGTTAACTTAAGGTACGGTACACAACACAGCATCCTGCGTGCGCGATCTAGGCGGCGATCAGATAGTGCAGTAGTATTTGTACCGACTGATTCGATCAGTACCCTTAGTACGAGTTTTCATCGTAAACGCTTTTGACAGATCTCACATAGTTTTCGACTTGTTCTGGCTCCCTGATTGGTCAAAATTTAGTGAAGTGTAGTAACCACTAGAGGCGCTGTACTGTTTTTCATACAAAATTTGTTCGATGTACGATATCGAGTTTGGTATGAAAACTCGTACTAAGGGTACAGAAAACAATTGAAAAGTACCGCACATCAATAGGATACTTTTAAACGTAGACAAAGCCGAGCCTTCACAGCTTTGCCCTACTAAATCAGTATACTTAATTAAAAAAAATACTAGACATTAAATTACCTATCAGGGTAATCGTATAAGTATACAACAAATATTATGTATCTTCCTCCAGAATAAGGAGCGCGACTATTGCCATCGCTGAGCCTTCGATTCTCCGTCCGTCGAATCTCAGATAATCCTTCCAAAGGCTCGCAAAAGAATAATTAAGAAGGCTATTACTGAAGACACTCAAATATGCAATTTATCCTCATTAAAATAATGCCGTCGGCACATTAATCACCTCACACTCCATTAGTGCTGAAATTACTTTAGCGGATATTTTAATTTTATAGTTCATTGAGGGATTTTAACTTGATAAGTGTTTGGAGTTTTCTGGAATAGAATAAGTATATTTGGCAAGTATAAGTGTTCTTTAAGACTCGATCTCGTGGGGGTAGACAAATATGTTATATGGATAGGTAGGCATAAAAATAAAATGTTTGCTGCTATTTTGAGTATGTTTGATGTTTTGGAGGAGTAGAGTATTCTGCAGATTCCAGGAGTTGCCAAATTTTTTTTTAATCATATAAGGTTCCAGGACAAACACGACGTTCGCCTGATGGTAAGTATTATAGATATATCTGTAATACTTACCCATCTATACCACTATAACACTATAGTGGCATGTAAAATTCTGGACTGCCAGAATTTCGCAAGTCACTGCACTGCGCCTGTGACCTTGAGACATAAAGATGTTGAGTCTCACATGCCCTGTAATTTCACTGGACACCTTGCCATTTCAAACGAAAAACATTCCTATTTCACGGCTGAAAATTAATTGGCAAAGTGGTGGTACCGCCTCAGGCGGACTAGCAGTAGTCCTACCACTACATAATAAATCAGGTCAATGCTACCATGTTCTTATTTATTGAATTAAGTGGATACCGAATTTCGAATTGATCAGACCTATATTAGTTGATTTCATAGCATCTGAACGGATTTTTATGAATCAAAGTTAAGAACATTCTCCATACAATTTGATTTGTTTTTACCAGTTCAGATTCTACGCTAGCATGCTACCATCCACCTCGACCTCGACTTACCAGCTGGTGAGAAAGTGGTCAAACGCTATCCTACTATTGGTAAGTGTCACGTGAAAGATCATGCCCCTGGAGACACTCTCCGATCGTTTGTTCCGCCCACCTAACAGAGAACTGAGGTGTTATAAGCTTCCGAAACAATTCCGTAGCAGTGTTGGCACAGTAACTATAAATTGTACTATTATTTATTCTGTGCTATTACGAGTATACTTTATGTCGGTTTTGACTTTTTACGTATTTCACACTTTGCAAAAATTTACATATTCTTGTCATTTTGAGTATTTGACCTAATGCGTTATTGACGTTTCGTGTATGAGGCAATCCAAGGCAAATACATTGGCTCATACACGAAACGTCAAATACGTACAGCTTGTTAAACATTTTTAATTTATTTAATTTTGTGTTGCTACTATTTTATGTTTTATTTTATAGAATACTTAATGACCCGTGGATTTGCGTGCATTAGAAAGTAGGTATTGTTAGAATCGGCTGGTATCAGTCCACTACTAGACATAGGTCTCCCAAGTTACGCCACTGGGCCCGATCTTTAGCTCTTCTTTTCCAGTCACTGCCCACCTCTTTGCGTATAACTTACTAACAATCTAATCCGATATCTAATCGCTAATCCATTGAGCTATGTCAATCGCTTTAGTTTGTTGTCGGATTACTATGTTCCAGATTCGACTCCGCAGAGAAACACGGGCATAGCTCTCCATAGTTCGCACACTATACACATGTTGATATGTCGCCAGGGAAATAGCAGCATATGTTCAACCTTAACAACCTTAGTCCAACGTCGTAAGAATGATGTTTAATCAATATCCATAAATATATGTTTATAAAGCTCTTTCCTGTTTTAATGTAACCTCTTAGATTGGCGCTGCTGGGGCTGCACGTGAGCGGGTGGACAACTGGCCGCAAGCGTGGCTGCGGCGAGTAGACCGCTTGAGTCTCGTGAGTTTGTCCCGAGACGAGGCAATTAGGTTACGGTGCAATGTGTGCCAAGCCTTACCGTAAAATAAAACTGCTGTTTGATTTGAAAAGCAAAGTGTCAAGTGAAATCATAAGAATCGCGAAGTCTACAGGTCATAGAGCCGTCACAAGTTAAGTTTATGTCAACAGCAATCTGGCGGCCTAAAAATGCTCACGAAAAGTTTCAGAGCTAGCCAGCTTAGGCTCCACCTCCAAACTTACTTTACTGATAGTTTGAAAACTAGATAAATATCCAGCGATCATTCCATAGTTCGCTCATATTCGGGTCACGCGGATGACCTCACATAACATAACCGTTCAATATTGATAACACGGACAGGGAACACAATATGTATTACAAATACTTACATGTTACAGATTCGAGTCATGTCGCCATTGTGGGCTGTCACAAAGAAATACGCTGACGGGATTTTATTTGCATTGAAAGGCTTGGATTGACGGTAGTTCGGTATTTTTTCTTAGAATAGAATAGAATAGAAAAAATCTTTTTTGCACACCATTTTCAAAAAACAACAGACAGAAATTAACGTAATTTAGGTAATACAATGGGTGGTCTTATCGCTTTGCGTTCTCAAGCCTTTCGCGTTCTCTGCCAGACAACCTTTGGATGGACAGAATTTTTAGAAGCAATTTTTCTTTTGGGTTAATTTTTTTTTTGTTGTCAGGATGAATGAATATCTCCAAATATTATTAACTATTTTAGTTTTATAGTTATAGTCTGAATCAATGATTTAAACAGTCAAATCAGTGGTCGTCGCGATCTTTCTGCGTACACTCCCGAAGAAGTGCATCGGATATGCACAAAACCTAGGTCAAGACAGTCGACAACAATCAGTAGTAAGTATAATAGTCGGTAGTTTTTTAGTCATTTTTAACCTTTTCAAAATAATACTAACAAAAGTTACGAGATTTGACCCCGGTCCTTGATCTTTATACAGAAGCGCAAAGCTATATCTTAAATGTTTGAAGTAATTTTCGAAAAGTGATGCATATCCTATTAGATTGATAAAATAAAAAAAAACTAGACAAGTTATTTCAAACGCACCTTTATTGACAAACATGAATCACGGATATAAGATAAGCAAACCCATACCAATGCGATCTGCTAAAAATTCCCTCAAATATATTTTTTCTTCACTCTTTCACTAATTCCCGTTAAAACACAGCCTCATTGAAGATTCAGAACATGCCAACTGTCACGAAACCTTTAAATCGGAAGGTGTTCCGATTAACATTCGTTCGAATTAATTCTGTCCGCTTAGACTCGAGTATTTTCCGTTAAAATTTAAATTTAACATGCACGTAGGGTTGGGAAAAAGGATTGTAATCTTGAATTTTATTATAGGACCATTATGGGACGGGACGGGACTATCTCTTCCACAATGAAACGTAGCCTGTATCGGTTTGAATAGAAAACTGTTATACAGGGTGGTCTAACCGGAGACTTAAAAATATTTAGTCGTTTCCGTTTGGACTGATCTGTGCACAGTTATTTATTTCTGACCTTCACCGTTATTTAACCTCAGACGGTCAAGAGGTTAACTTTAAATGTAAATAATATGTAAACTAATTTATCTACATAGAATAACTTGAAGTACACGGTTCAAAGTAATTTAATTGTTATCTTTTTATGTCAGTGGTTATAAATATTATACTGTGAATAGTCTAACTTGTGATTATATTCACAATGTGAATTTCGCATATTGAGAAATGTGTTGCCATTGCAAGACCGAGGCTCGATATTTAATAGTAATACGTTTACCATTTACTAGTACTACTACATAAATAAATTGTGCTATTGGTATAGTTCTGTGTATTATGTGATCTGTACTAGTAATTCGGAAGTCATTGCAACATCGACCGGCGTATTTTGACCCTATAAAACCATCGACTTTAAATATCCGAAAGCTAGTTTAGCTATAAAAAAATTGCACTAGGCACGTTAGCTAAACGTATTTTAAAGAGAAAAACTAAACAACAAGCCTGCCATCGCAAACGTCTAATAGAAGGCGATGCAGCTAGACAGTTATATATTTGCATCTCTTTTCTTAACGACGATTCATCGCTATGTACCTATATGGCGACTACCGGCCCAGTTTCCGATACAACATCCCCTCTCTATCGGAAGCTCTAGTCTGGCAGCTCCGAATGTCGCCCCCGTTCGATTGTCAAAGACTTGCCGGTAAGCTCCTTACGCGAATAAGAAGATTTAGGACTAGATCCCTCGAAAAGAGCCCAGAACTTTGTACTCTTACAAATATAATACATTTACATTTTATTTGGATAAAAGGTTAAATAAGAGCGTTGTTCTTTTATTACAAGCAAAGATTTGTTTTATTTTTGACGGAGTTTGCAGAGGAGAAGTGTTCAATACGTGTGAATATTTGGTAGTTTATACCGTGGCTATTTACATACGAGCACTCGAGATAATCAAACTGCAAATAAATAAAACATAGAATGCATGCCATATCTTATAGGCTAGCGTTTGACCACTATCTCACCTGTGTATCTGTGATAAACGATGATGTGGTTGAAGGTGATAAAGAAAGACAGAAAGAAAAAAACGTTTATTTCGACAACACAATATCCTGTACACAACAACAATGGGTACAGCAAAATAACAAATAAATAATACAAAATTAAAAACATAATATTACAAAATAAGCAATGTAATCCAATGAAAAATTATGAGATCGTCCATGTATTTGTGCTACAAGGAAAGAGTTCTTTTTGCTGAAGTGTACAGTACCTGTGGCCGAAATAGGTTCAGGCTCAGCGAAATGCTGCAGACGACTACAGCGCTGATTTTCAGCCTGGACCTTAGGTGAGAGTGACGGATTATGTTTAAATATAATAAAAAGTGTTAAATTTATATAGTTCACAGATAGTATGGATTATTAAAAGGAAAAAAAACTTACCAATGTTGGAATATGTTTAGATATGAATATGTATATACATTATAAAATAAATACAATGCGTGAATTATTGTTTATAAATACGCTAGGCCTAAGAATACTCTGACTCACAAGGGCTGTGTGCTGCCGAAACACCATAAAGATTATGGCGGCAAATTTCCTCTTTGATAGTGGTAACCTACTTATTGATAACAAGTCAGGCGGAACATCGATTTAATAATATATGCCCCTACCACTTTTGAACGAACTCCCGTGCTATGATTTATATACCTTACCGACCCGTGAGTGAGTTGAGTTGTTTGAAACTCACCTACACATCTATTCTGTGACCTAACCCTACTGCTACCTGCTTACGCAAATTTAAAGCTTATATTTCGTTTCGTGAAACTGCTGAATAACAGAATGAAATGATCGCCGTTACCTTTTAAATGTAATGGGGTGGTGACTGGATGAAGGGTTGGAGCTCGTGGGACCCATTTGAATCCACCTTGTACAGATTTGATGCTGACGTTTTTACGGGTTAAGTGAAATGTTGTTTTATACTTAAGAAAAGTTACCCGAACAGATTTGGCGTAATAATATAAGATTAGAGAACTGGCTAGCTAACGTGCAAAATTATGGTACTTTATCTGAAATCACTGCTGGATGACTGGTAGAAAATGCTTTTAGCATTAAGTCTTCTTTTTTTTTGTATTTAGAATAATGTGTTATTGATATGATATATTTAATGTTATTTGACGTGTTTAAGCAGATTTTTTATCTGCTTATATCTATCTATTTTTACTATAATAAAACAGTAACTAAGCGAAAACTGTACATTGAATATTTTTTTGAAATTTAAATTAGGACATTAGCATTATGAACGCTATAGATGCCGAAAAAATATTTTTTAAATGTTTGTCTGTATGTATGTCCGTTTGAAAAATGATCACGCCGAAACTACTGGACGGATTTTAATGAAACTTAAAGTGAGCATAGCTTATACTATGGAATAACTTTTAGAATATTGGTTATCGTGAAAAACATAAAGGTTTTAGTGGGACACGGGAAAAACAGGATATTTTATGTAAATGTTATGCAATCTATTAGGTAAACACTTCTCAAATGATACTTTGATCAAATGTATATGTAGAACAAAGTTTTCATGAAAAAAAAAACAAAAAAAAACAGGATACGGGAATCGTTCCTGGTTCCGTAATTATACGTGCAAAAAAAGCAAAGGCTTTAGGTTCGAATCTCAACACGTGAGAAATTTTGTCGAAAATGTAATGTTTTGTAGTCATTTGTTAGTTATTTTGCGCTTATTCTCAATCATTCGAAAACATATTCGGATTCTGAAGCTTTATTTTTAATTTTATTCATTTTTTGATCCCTGAGCTGTTTTGCGCGGAAACCTTTCCAATAAATCACTGATTTTTTCTAATTGAAATATCAAAATTAACCGATTGGAGCATTGTGCATTGCAAAGATCCAAGTCGAAGTAAAGGCAGTTTGGCAGTCGGCTTTCTAATGATTGAGAATAACCCTGCTGATATGCGTTAGCGTTTGACTACTATCTCGCCTGGTGCTAAGCGATGATGTCATCGAAGATAGTGAATCCGCTAGGCCTAAAATGATCCTGAATACTAAGGGCTTTTTGTTGCTGGACACCGTAAGGATACGCTGACAGATGTTCTCCTTGATGTTAAAAAGCTATTTTATGTGAACAAGTCAGGCGGAACATCTATATAATGTTCCTACTACGTGTGGCAAAAGGTGGTTTGAGTTGTGACTCGCACGAACCAGCCATAAATTGAATAAAAGCATGTCGCTAATCGATTCGCTCTCAAGAAATAACATTAATAAAGTAATAAATCTTTGAGAAAGATATTCGGATGATGGGTATACGCACTTTTTTTGTTATCTTAAGTTTAAGGAGATTAGCTGAGTTCGGCAAACGACACTCGATCGTTATTCTGCCGATGATGGATAAAATACAGGCCTCATTATTGGAATATAAGCGAAACGAAGCTAGCGCCCAACTATCTTTGAGTTACTCAAAGCCAACTATGTATGAGAGCGAAGCGAAGCTAAGTAAGATAACCGAATTAGGTTTCCATTTGAAACATAAGGATGACGAATTGCTATGCCAGTCGATGTTTTACTTTACATTACACATTATAACTGCACATCTTACAGGATCGTCGGGTTTCCCAGCTTCTGAACTCGTATCGTTTCCATTTGAAACATAAGGATGACGAATTGCTATGCCAGTCGATGTTTTACTTTACATTACATATTATAACTGCACATCTTACAGGATCGTCGGGTTTCCCAGCTTCTGAACTCGTATCGTTTCCATTTGAAACATGAGGATGACGAATTGCTATGCCAGTCGATGTTTTACTTTACATAACACATTATAACTGCACATCTTACAGGATCGTCGGGTTTCCCAGCTTCTGAACTCGTATCGTTTCCATTTGAAACATGAGGATGACGAATTGCTATGCCAGTCGATGTTTTACTTTACATTACACATTATAACTGCACATCTTACAGGATCGTCGGGTTTCCCAGCTTCTGAACTCGTATCGTTTCCATTTGAAACATGAGGATGACGAATTGCTATGCCAGTCGATGTTTTACTTTACATTACACATTATAAATGCACATATTACAAGATCGTCGGGTTTCCCAGCTTCTGAATTTGTATCGCTGGCGTAGTTCTATTAGGTAGAAATGTTGTGCAGTTTCGTACCATTTTAGATTCTTCATGTCTGTCCGTCCGTATGTCACAGCCATTTTATTCCAAAACTTTTAAGACTACACAGTTAAAACTTGGTAGGTAGATGTATTCTATGAACAGCTTTACGAGTTTTATACAAAAATAAAGATTAAGCCCCCCCCCTTAATCATAGTAGTTAGTTAGTTAGTTAGGCGTAGTTCTATTAGGTAGAAATGTTGTGCAGTTTCATACCATTTTAGATTCGTCATGTCTGTCCGTATGTCTGTCCGTCCGTCTGTCCGTCCGTATGTCACAGCCATTTTATTCCGAAACTTTTAAGACTACACAGTTAAAACTTGGTAGGTCGATGTATTCTATGAACAGCTTTACGAGGTTTATACAAAAATAAAAAAAATAAAAGATTAAGGGGGGGGGGGGGGGCTCCCCATACATGGGAAATGGAACTAAAAAATTTTTTTTTAATCAAACCTTTACCTGCGGTATGTTTTGGATAGGTCGTTGAAAATGACATTGGGTTTTTAAAACAATTTTTTTTCAAAGTCATTAGTTTGAAAGTTTTACACTTCTAAAGTGGTAAAATGTGTGTGTAAAAAGTGAAAAATCTGAAACCTATACCTGTAGATCTCAATAAAACTTTAACCGAAAATTGGTTAGAAGTCAGTAGTTTTTGAGATGTAGCACATTTTCCGAACCGCAAATATAAATTTGTTTTTCATAAAAACGCTTATGTTACGGAACCCTAAGAGTGCGAGTCCGACTTGCACTTAGCCAGTTAAGACTTTCTATTGTTTAAGTTCACTTTAGATGAATACCCTAAAAACTTAAAACATGCTTTAGACAAAGCAATACATGTCGGTTAACATTGATCTAAAAACCAAGCTACAGAATGCATTTTCATCGATATTTTAACTTCCCTGAAACTTTCAGCTGGATAACTAATTGGAAAGTTTTTGAAATTTAAGTCGTCAGATTACACCTGGAAGGACTGACAGACAAACAAGAAAGTAACTTACTATTTCGTGCTAAAAAATCATCATAATAATAATTTACAAAAAAGAGAGTGTTAACTTTTATTATGAAGATGGTCAAAAATGTATCTATGAGTACTCTCCGTACTCTAATTTAAATCGGATACATTCAAATTCATTGAAAGTGTCATTTAAAATTATAAACATAATTATATTTCCATTTAGAATCCCTGATTTAACGAATTGAAATGCAAGTATCTCCGTTCCGATAATTGTGAATTGCAAAGATCTAAGTCGAAGGGGAGGTAGTTTCTGAATCCGAATTTTTTTTCGAATTATTGTGAATAGCCCGGCTGAAATTGAAAGGTGCCTTTTATTAGAGGTTATATATGAACGTTTTTAATAAGCCTATCCCCGGTTGTCGAATTTATTGGAGTCGTCGTTGATGAGTTTTTCGATTCTGCTATCAATAGTTTTAAGCATCTACTTAGCTGGATTTTTTTATAACCGTCAACCAACTCTTTGATATAGATTAAACTGCTGTCCCGGGTGAAACATTGTCTAACTTTAGTCAAAACACCAAGTGGCTGACTAAACTTTAAATTCAACTAGCGACCGCTAACCCGCCCCAGCTTCGCTCATATACCTGCAGGGCTAGCATGGCCTTATCCCCGGGGGAAAGACAAAATTATTTCCCTATTTTCGGCACTGACAGGAGATCAACACAACAATTTAAACGCTTGGTGAAGTTTAACCCCGAGTTTTGATTTTGTTTCGTATTAAAAAGTTTTCAAAAAGAATTGATTAAAAGTCAACGGGCGTTTATAATTGTCGAAAAACTTTACTTATAATTTGCCTTCTTCAGCAAACAAAACACGGATAGGTGGAAAGACAAAATGGTCCCCTTGCCATGCTAGCCCTGCTGGGTAGAACATAATGCCTGTATCTGCATCACTTTGTGGCGTCGAGTATGAATTAATCTTTACATAAAACTTTAACGAATTATACACATAAACCTTCCTCATGAATCACTCTATCTATTGATGAAAACCGCAAATTCTGTAGTTTATCGCAAACTGACAGACAGACGCGGCAGGGGACTTTGTTTTATATTATGTAGTGATATAAAAGTAAAATTAAGAGTTGATGCTTAATGAGATGCCGAGAATATCAAGGCGGTTAGTTGTCGTTATAGGTATATCTTTAATTGTAGGAGATCAAACGTTGGACGAGCGCTTCTCCATGAGGCTGGATTTTTGTGCGGCTTGATACATTATAACGACGTTGTATCTACATACCAAAGTACAATATTTGTCAAATTTTTGTTTGACAATATATTATGTAATAGTATATGCAATTAAACATTGGTTAAGTATTCCATTTAAAATACGTTGTCATTAAAATTGTAACCCTATCTACCAAACTGGGCAAAGAAATAGTGCCCATATATTGATGGTTAGTGAGGATTATTTAAATTAAGAAATGAATTATTACATTAAAAAAAAATTACAGCGTAGCAGATATAACTTCTCTTGGCCTAATCATAATGTAAGGCATTGATTTGAACTTTAATGAGACGAATAAAAAATTAAGTGTAGCCACACTAACGTTAAGGTTTTGTTAAGTTTTTGTAGGAATCGCGAACGAAGTCGCGGATACAGCTAGTACTGCATAAATTCTTTGACTTCGGACCTTTTGTACTCATTTTTGTGCAATAAAGAACTTACAAACAAATAAACTTGACATGGTCCTTTATTTATATAGTTGGATGTTATTGCTTACCAGGCGCTTTACTTTTAGGCGAGCGTCCTGCTTGTCTTGTTACTTTACATCGTTATATCATTAAAAAAATTGCCTGGGGTTAATTCTGTCATATTTTGTTACTACATTTTGGGCCTATACCTATTAGCGGACATACATGTGCCTGCCCGGCCATTCACTATAATTCGAAAATTAATTCCAATTTGTAAATTGTCTCTCCTTCGACTTAAATCTTTGAAATTCATAATGCTTCTAATCAAATGATGATTCGAAATATCAGTTCTCTGAAAGTTTTCCGCGACAGAATGGCTTCGATTCCAATAACAAAATATAACTTTGCTGTCATTATTTGCCATTCGCAGAAAATGCAACAAAGATTTGTCATCTAAATAACAACTAACAACTAAACAGCTTAATGATTATTATGTTTCTTTGAAGTGTTTCACACTTTATATTTTTGTAAATTGTTAAACACTAATAATCAATAAAAATAACATCTTAATAATTGTTATTTATCTGTCAGGAAAATGTATTGCATTTACATTTGTTAAAGACATTGAATAGGAACATGGGGCGGTAACCGTTGGTCAAAAGGTGGTCCAAGCTAAATAGTTATAAGTCTATGCACGTACAGCTGCAATTCATATTAATATTTATTTTTTATGATTATTTTTAAATTTATTTAATACAATTATTTAAAATTTCATTTTTTTGCGCTTGTATTCACGTTAATAATAAAATTATGCACACATTTTACTCCTCTAAACCTAAAACAATAATAAATCTTCTAAAACTACACTCAATTACTATAATTCTATCTTGAAAAACACTTCGTCCATATTTATTTTAATTCCTAAAACTATCAGATGCGAATTAATTTAATGGATCTCTTTAATCCAAAAGAAAAAAAAAAAAGAGATTCGAATGAATAGAGCTTTAGGTTCTGATAAAGCGGGGTAAAACGAACAAAAGTAAAGGCGGGCTTAATTTTCCGGTTAGCCCGGCCCTTTGGACAGAAAAAAAATGCTTCTATTTTGCTTTCACACTTTGTCACCATACCTCTTTGACCAACACTGATTCTGGGCTCAAAAAGATTTCGCTGAGATTAAGTTGCTTTTATCTTTTATGAATGCCACGAAATAGCTTTTTCTTCTTAACTATTTTTTTTGTGAGGTCGTTATGTTTTTGTGAGTGAATATGTTCTATCGACTGAATGTGACCAATCTGCGTAATTACGTGCAATCTGTGGTACATTGTATATTTTATTTTCTAATAGAAACCTGCGAAGAGTGGTAAGGTATGTACCTAATTTAATAAATTGATGGCCATTAACACTAATACTTACTAGTTTATTTCGTTATTATGATTTTTTTCTCATAGTTTAAAATCCTTGCCTAAATAATTAGGTGTACTAGATTGATTGACCTTAAAAAACTTCGGTTACTTTATTGCCAGTAGGTACTAGGTCGTTTCTAATAACTTTTTGCATCACGGTATTTTATTAAAACTTTTATTAAGATTTTAATCGGTTATCTTAACTTATCTTCGCCTTATTTACAAATTGTAAATCATCGCCCTTTGCTTATCATCACACATTCATAGCTCTGTAGCAATTTTTTTACAAAGAATTTCACAGCAAAAATTTTAGCCCAAAAAATTCCTACTATAAGCTCACGATATAAACAGCAAGCCCGACGGGTGTAGAGCCTTTGCACACGGCAGTCTTAAAAGGCATGTCGTAATTTTAAAACATGGCCGGTGAAAGGGCAAGTTTCATTATTAGAGCCGCGGGCCGCGTGATAAACATAACAACCTAACTTCTCATTACTTCCGTACCTACTGAGGCACATGGCAAGTGATAGTCAAGCTGCGTCCCGCAAGAAATTACTGTATCATTGCAGCATGCAGCATCCTGAAAACTGCTTAAGATATGCAAGTGTAAAGTGCAAAGTACTCAGATAATTATTAAAATAAGCCATAGAATGTAGCTATTACATCTGTTACATATTTATTGTAAACCTAAATAATAGAACTCAGGTTGTGTATTTAGTGGTTCATATTCGGATCCGAAATGAACCAGTGTAAGTGACGGCGTTATTGCAAAAATAAAATACGATATATTTCAGACGACACCAAAACCGATAGGTATTTAAATCTACAAAACGTCGTCGCTGACCAAGTCTTTTGATTTAACATCACGGTACTGATGCTACTTCAAAAATACAACTTTCTAATCTTACCACATTTCTAAAAGTGATTTGTGACAGTAGATATTATTGTCGAGGCAAGTCAATGTCACATCTGAACGGAAGAGAGTTATGCCCGATACCAACTACAAATCAAAGGCTAACAGGAAAACGTTTTAAACCCGAGTTATTTTAATCCTGATATCGTTGTGTACAAATTCAACACGCAGCCCACGCATTGATCGCCCCTGCTATATGCCTACAGTACTTACACTTTGTAACATTGAACAAGTTCCGGGCGTACGAGATAAGCGAGGATGCTAACTTTTGATCTCTGAAATTAATTTTGTGATGAGAAAATAAGATGGAACGGTTTATACGATTTAAATGGATGCAACCTTCGTTACTGTTGACACTTCTTAGTAGTTGACTCCTTTACATCATTTTCATTGGCTTTAAAGATATAAAGGGTATGACCACCACGGGTACGACAAGTAGTACTATTCATTATTCTGCGGTACTAATATTTTGCATGATTATGAAGTTTTCGTAAATAAACGTTTACACGTAATGATTTACACAGTCATGTTTTTTTATATCTGACAATTTAGCGTTTGACCACTATCTTGCCTGCTGGTAAACGATGGTGTGGTCATAGATAATGAACATGCTATTACGCATAAAGGGCTGCTGCCGGTACGCCTAATGTTATGGCGGCAGATTTTCTCCTTGATGGTGGCAAGCTACTTTTCAACCGACTTAAAAAATGAAGAAGTTTGTCTGTATGTAAGTTTTTTATTATGTTTATCGAGATCTCTGTTGATTAAGGACCAATTTTAAAAATTATTTATTTATTCTTAAGAGTATACTCCGGAGGTAGTTCCATTGTAAATTTATCGAAAACTGATGAGTATTTCCAGAGATATTTCCAGAGAATTGCCACTGAAAACGACTATTGCAGCATTTGAAGTGGTTTCTTTTTGTTTTATTAAACGATCTTAAATTATTTGAGAATCCTTAGGTATATGTAGACATAGTGGCATAGTGGAAATTTGCAAACTCTTAAATTAGCACGTTTTGCATAGATAATTTCAGATGCTAATTGGTACGAACTTTCTCCTCCTTTCCAACTTTCCAAGAACCTCCCCCTTCTTGAAGTCGATTAAATACTTAAGTATGTCCGTACAGGGGTGGAAGGAAGTCTCTACATTGATAGCGATGCGTCTTGTCATCGCAAACGTCCGCTAGAATGAGATGCAGCTAGACAGTTGTTATCTGCATATCTTTTCGTATCGACGATTATCTCTCTAAATGCATCGCTATGCATATAGAGACAACAGGTCCGTACTTACATTCAGTGACTAACATTCCTATTTCTTAGACAAGTTTCCTGTAGCTGCTAAAAATAAACACTAATACGTCTTTATCCAAACGAGCAAAGCTTTTATCCCAAACAGCATTGCGTAGCGAACAAATACACTTTTTCTTTAGCTATTCTCAACAGTACCCAACATATAAAGCTGTGTACAAAAAGGCCTCCATTGGACCATTCGTGTCAATGAGACATTACAGTTAACACGTATAAAGGCCCTTATTTCACTGGACAAAAACATTAAATGAAAATGTTACTGCGGACGAGTGGGCGTGGTACAATAAATTCTCTAGGTAAGTTAACACTTAAGCAATAGGCACGACTGCGGATGCAATGTGAAGGAGCTTTAAGTGAACGACCGAAAGCAATGTCACGCGACGTGGTGTAACGATTACTATACGCAACGTCGTATCTGTCTGTATGTACTGTCAATGTAGTATCTTACTAACAGATTCAGTTTACAGCAATCTGATATGAACATTATTTATTAAAAAAACAATTTACCACTTTGTATGTCCTTGTTGACAACATTCGCAAAGCGGTGGGCTGTGATTGGAAACAAAGAACCAAAGTCGGGCTCAGTGGCGTGTCTTGTGGGAGGCCTACGTCCAGCAGAGGACTGATACCGGCTGATAATGATGTTCTTGTTGGATTATTATCTGATCAGTTTGTGCGGCATAAAATAAAACTGATATTGTCCATTATTAGGTACATTCAGGCTGTAAATAGATGTCGTTCATGTTTAGCCTATAAGTGTATTTGTGACATCAGAAAAATGCTTTGTTGCGGTAAAAGTGTTGCGTTTTGTCGCTAGCTATAAATGTGGACTGCAAAAATATCTCAAGAAACATTTTTTTTGGCGTGCAGTAATGCTATTTTTTTTAAACGGAATGTCAATCACTTTACCCATCATTATGTTATTTTCATCTGATGAGACGATGCGATCTAAGATGGACTTGACTCACTGTCAGATTACATTTCCAGACAAGCGTCTAGGAGCAATTGACATTAGGACAATCCACACAGATCAACTATCCCAACCAGTATTTCAAGCTATTTAATATCGATCTAAATAAACTATATAAGACAAGTTAAGCAAAGCAACAATCAATTAAGACATATTTTTTGCCATTAAATAAAGTCGCGTGACATTCAACAGTCGTACACATCGCGCTGGTGTACCTTTAGTATTTTTACGAGTGTACATTTTCAGAGAGAAATCGTTGATGGCGCATAAACTTTTCATACGACCGAAGATTTTTATTGGTAGGTATGATATTTAATTCCGTTCGTATCTCGGCGGACTTCGGAACGACCTGGGTTATACTCCAAATCGATACTTTATGGATGAAAGGATTTACTGAATAGGATATTGTTGCGTATTGTTCCAATAAGTAGGATTTTATTGAAGTCCTAAATATCTTGATGGAGTTGTTGGAAATAGGTCATTCGAGAAATTTGCAATTTGTCTATTATCAATATTAATAATGATAAGTAATAGTTAATATAAATGTATATTATAGATATATACAAGGAATGGAATTCCCTGCCGGTGTCTGTGTATAACAATAGCTACAACACGGGGGTCTACAAATCGCGAGTGAACCGGTATCTTCTAGGTACGCATGCAACATCTACGATCGCATCGTCACTTAACATCAGGGCCCCTAGACAAAATCCAATTTCTGCTTTCATTCACGCTAACGCGACTTTAAAGTGTATGGGAATGACAACTTTGTTGCGGAAACATAAATGTCATTCAATACATTTTGAACTTGCGTTAGCGAGAATGGTAACAGAAATTGAATTTTGTCTAGGGGGGAAGGTGAGAAAGTGGTCAACTAGTCTGAAATAAAAAAAAATATAATTCCCATATTAATGAAATGTCATAATAGATATTACTTTGTAGTTAGTATTACTGATATTTGCGCAATCTAGATTAGACTCGTTTCAGAAAAAACATATTTTCCGAGCAGCCCTAAAAAGGGTCTTCTCCGTATTGTTTTTTGTATTCCAAAATAATATAAAGCATTTATGTGAAGTGGTATCAGTAGTATTAAATAAAATAATCGTGATAATATTACGTGACTACCAGCAATTTAACCGAGTTCTTAGTAACGCGTAAAACGAGTTTGCTTGTTTTGGGAAAAGCATTTATGTACACCACATTATTATTAATAAATTTATTGAAAGATCTCAGCGATATGAGCTTTATAGCGGTGGGGTAGAGATTAAAATTCTAATATAGGCGTTAAATATTCGTAATAATCGTATGCTTTTAAATGGATCATCATCATAAATATAAGTATCATAATTATCCATCATCGATCGCTTCATCACTTAACATCAGGTGAGATGTGGTCAAGTGCAACCCAGTTCGGTGTGATAACAAATGTGGGATTGAATGGTGATAAATAAGTAAGTACTACATAGAATTTACACAATATCGAGGACTACGATTAGTAATTATATTATTTTAGATGATGGATTAAAGCGTTTTTTCGGGTTCCGTTGCCAAAAGGCAAAAAACGGAACTTTTGTAGATTCGTCATGTCTGTCCATCCGTCCGGCTCCACGTACGTGGAACTGAAACTAAAAAAAAAATCATCATACCTATAAGTGCAGGGTGTTTATAGATAGGTCTTTAATAAAACTGGCCAAGTGCGAGTCAGACTTTTGTCCCGCACACGGAGGGTTCCGAATTTCCGAAGTCCGAACGCCACGAACTTCTAACACCAACTAAGTAAATATTAACACAAAGGTAATTAATATAATTAAATATCTGGACTGGAAGACCGAGTGAGTGTTCGTACCACTAACTTTATACTGATTCTAGCTAGTTGAAGCTCTTTAAGTACTAAAATTGAAGATATATTATTCAAAACTGTACACTACATGTGCGTAAGTTAACCTTAACTAAGTAAACAAATCGACCGAGGCCCACAAATTTAACAAATGAAACGCTTGCGCGTGCTAATTTTTCCTGTGCCATCTAGCTGCGTCGAGGTGAATTAATTTCGTATCGTATAGTATCGTAAATAAAACTTGCCAAGTGCGAGTCAGCATCGCGTCTCTTATCGCACACTTAGGGAGGGTTCCGTACAATACGAAACATAGCAGAGTTTCAACCTCATATATTTGATTAATTGATATTACCAAGAATATTTGGTTTGGTCGCGATCTAGATCTAGTAGCCATCTATGTCATTTTGCCGAAACTAATTAGATAGATGGCGTTTAAAAACACGTTTTTTGTATGGGGACCCCCTTTAATTTTTTACTTTATTTTGTTTTTAGTATTTGTTGTTTTAGCGGCAACAGAAATACACCATCTGTGAAAATTTCAACTGTCGAACTATAACGGTTAATGAGCTATAGCCTGGTGACAGACGGACAGACAGACAGACAGACAGACAGACAGACGGACAGCGGAGTCTTAGTAATAGGGTCCCGTTTTAGCCTTTGGGTACGGAACCCTAAAAACGTATTTTTTTTTTTAAACCCTTTAATTTTTAACTTTGTTTTTTAGTATTTGTTGTTATAGCGGCAACAGAAATACATCATCTGTGAAAATTTCAACCGTTTAACTATCACGGTTCATGAGATACAGCCTGGTGACAGACGGACTGACAGACAGACATACAGACAGACAGACAGGCAGACGGAAAGCGGAGTCTCAGTAATAGGGTTCCGTTGGTACCCTTTGGGTTCGGAACCCTAAAAATGACATTGAGGTTCCAAAAACCATTTTTTCTCAAGGTCAAGCATTTGAAAGATAGATACTTCTAAAGTGGTAAAATGTGTGTCTCCCCCTTCCTCTAACTTTTAAAGTAAGGGAGTGATAAATCCAAAAAAAGTATGTGCTATAGATCTCAATAAGCAATTTCAACAAAAAAATGTTTGAACGAGATATATTCAGCAGTTTTTGAGATGTATTATACATATAGCAACCGCAAATATAAGTTTGTACAAACACTATGAAAACAAAGTTAATTTTTTGGTGGCGAAAAATTAGTTATAAAATACTCTACTGACTGACAGACAACGCACAGCCTAAACCGCTGGTCGTAGAGACTTGAAATTTGGAGGGTATATTTGTCTTAGTACGTAAGGGTGTTATGAGAAAGGATTTTCCAAAATTCACCCTTTTAGGGGATGAAACGGGAGTTCAAAGTTTGTATGGAGAAACAAGATAAAATAGTCTTTTAGATTCGTAACTTCACACAAGTGCTTCAGTAAAAAAATAAGTATATACGTGTTTCAGGCTTTTTCAAAATTCCACCCCTAGATGGTTAAAATGGGGTAACAAAGTCTGAAAATCAATATTGTTTCCGATTGCGCTGAATTTGGCATGCAAATAGTTATTACGACGTTAGGTTTTCTGAGAAATGATTTTCTAAAATTCACCCCTTAAGGGGATGAAACAGGGGTTCAAAGTTTGTATGGAGAAACAAGATTAGATAGTATTTTCTATTCGGAGCTTCATACAAGTACTCCAGTAAAAAAAAAAGTAAACACGTGTTTCAGGTTTAATTGAAATTCCTCCCCTAAGAGGGTGAAATGGGGTAACAATGTGTGAAAATCAATATTGTTTCGGATTGCGCTGAGATTTGGCATGCAGATAGTTATTACGACGTAGGTATCCGCTAAGAAAGACTTTTTCAAAATTCACTCAAGATTCGTAACGGAGGTTCAAAGTTTGTATGGAAAAGCAAGATCAGATAGTTCTTTCTATGCGAAACTTCACACAAGTACTTAAGTAAATAAATAAGTATATGCGTGTTTCAGGCTTTTTCGAAATTACACCCCTAAAAGGGTGAAGTGGGTAACCAAGTCTGAAAATCAATATTGTTTCGGATTGCGCTGAAATTTAGAATGCAGATAGTTATTATGACGTAGGTGATGCTCATGATGCTCATAAAGGATTTTCTAAAAATTCCTCCCAGATACGGAACGGGGATTCAAAGTTTGTATGGCGAAACAAGATGAGATAGTCTGTTTTATTCGAAACTTTACACGTAAGTACTTATGTAAATAAATAAGTAAATACGTGTTGTAGGATTATTTAACGGGGTACGTAATAAATTCTGAAAATTCTGGTTTTTCGGGCTTTATAAATTGCCTTAGTCATGCGATAACATGAAAACGGGTGAACCGATTTGGCTAATTCTTATTTGATGTCTTTAATTATAGAATCGTTTTTAAGATACGGACACACCGCAGCGTCCTGCGTGCGCGATCTAGGCGGCGATCAGATAGCGTAGTAGTATTTGTACCGACTGGTTCACACCAACCGCGATCAGAAAACAATTGAAAAGTACTGAGATCGCGCCCGCAGATCGCAGGACGCCGCGGTGTGTCCGTACCTTTACACAAAAAAAGTTTTAAGTAAATAAAAGGAGTTTTTAACGCGGGCGAAGCCGCGGGGTACTTCTAGTAATAGAATATAAACATATAAGGGACACGCTTACTGTACATGAATAGCAATAAAAAACCCTTTTGAGTCAGATTATTCTATTCATGCTTATAATACTTAGCCAATTATGTAACTAATATTTAAGAACCTTTTGTGAAAGACAATTAACGCTTTTATAATTATAAAAAAATATGTATATTCTAGGCTTAGCGTGTTTATCATCATCGACCACAACATCGCTTACCACCAGGCGAGATAGTAGTCATACGGTAGCCTATAAGATATAAAAAAGGTAAAAAGAGGTTGATTAAGGTATTACAAATCAATCGCACTTAGCTACAGCTACATAGAAATAGCATAAACCATAAAACACCTTAAGCGGTAAGCGAATACAAAACAACATTATGGTACAAATTAAGCAAAGTGGTTGTTAACCTTCCGAGCAATTACGACGCGATTAAAAAGTAAAATATGGATGACTTTTGTGGCTTTCTTACTCTAGAAACATTTTCTATTAACAAAGCATTACTTATTACCCCTAGTTTTATTAACGACTGCTTCAAAGGAGTAATAAGTTAAAAGGGTTCAAAATGTGTAAGTACCCTAATTATGCTACTTTATTCTAAAACGTTAAAAGCCTGAATTATCAGGTGTTATGTTGCAAGCTTAAAGCATTATTAGACTAATAGGCTGTGAGCATTTTAAGTATTAAAATTAGGTTTAATTTTTTTCTAAAGTTAATTTTTTAAATGGCGTGCGAGTTTAATAAATTCTCATTTAAATGCCATCAGCATAAGCCTTCTGACTAATTTGTTGTGATAATCTTTTAATTTATTCTCACACCCAAAAGTTATCTGTCCATTGTGCAGATTTGTTCACCCTAATCATATTATGTTAAAATGGGCTCGACCTTTTTATCCGTAATTAAGTGTTTTAAGGGCATTGTTTGGGAGTTTCGCGTCACTAGCTTATAGAGTTTCTCTATAAATGCTGACAGCTGGGATTTTGGCATGTCTCCCCCGGTGAAACTGTCACTCATGGCCAGTAGATGCAAAAAGAACGAGTAACATAATTACTGAAGAGGTCGTAGAGGGAAAATTAAATGGAGAAGACAGCGTATACGATGAAATAGTATAGGGATATAACCCGACAAAAATGATGAACAGAGATACATATGCCAGCTATAAGATAAAATGAACAATGTAATTTGGTCGGGTTATACATGCCAATGGGCGCCGCTAGAGCTGGAGGCAGAGCTGGTGGCAAACAATACAAAAAATAAATAAATAAATAAAATACATTTATTTCCTCATCACAAAGGTAAGTAAAACTACATATTACAATCGGTTTAACTAGTATTATATACTAATTTAAAAACTATATGCAGCAATATACCTTCTATAGTGGTACCACTTTGTGAGAGCTGGTGCCTGATGTAGGTTTTTTAAAACCTGTATTACAGGTCACCAGACCCCCCCACAGTAGAAACAATATATTAGGGTCTATTGACTGGAGACGGGACACGAAAGTGTACTATGTTTTAGGAAACGGTATGTAATCTATTATTAGTAAAACTACTTAACCTAACAAGTGTATGTAAATTTTAATACAAAGGTACATGCTTTCCTTAAAAATACACAGTAAAATCGTATACGCGAGAAGGATAAAAAAAATGTCCGTCTCGCTCTCTTATACTAGTGACTGTATAGTTTTATCCTTCTCATATTATTATTGTTATTTTAATGTCAGATCTTTTTAATTTTCCATCTACGTGAAGAGGTAGAGGCTTAAAGTGACGTAGTAGCGGAGGATAGAGGTAAATAGTATTAAGCGCATTTTAGACTACGCTATACTATTCCGCTATATAGCACAGCATGACAAGCAAATTACAAGCAACATGGCTTCTATATAGTATGGCTAAGTATGAACGTGTTCTAGGTAAATGGATGGTGAGCGATATTGTTGCGCTATAAACTATATGGTATAAGCTATTATATTATAGCGTAGTCTGAACTCAGCTTTAATCAATCGTATAGAAATAAAGTATAAGAAAAGTAATATGTTTTTGGTGTATTTATTTCTATTACCTTTTTACCGTAAGCATGTATTATACGATAAGAACTAGCGATCTTGTTTTCAACAGTAGATTCTGATTTTGAGAACTCATTTAATTGCTTGTTAAAGTCTACAAAAAGCTCGTAAAAATAAATTGACTATATACTGCCATTACTCTAAAGAAAAACAGTAAAATAATCATTATAACAAACAAAAAGAGATGTGTTTGCACAAAAAATGTATTATGTTATTCAAATCGAGATTCTTTATGGTTCCTCGCCTTCTAAAATATGCGCTGGAAAATAATTTCGATGCTGATTTAGGGGTATACGTATCAGCTTCTTGCCGTTACTTTAATTTTTTCAACTGACTTAAAAAAAACTGGCCAAGTGCAAGTCGGACTCGCACTTGTAGGGTTCCGTGACACAGTAAAGTATTCTATAACTATGATTTTCGCAACTACAAAATTAACATTGTTTTTCATAGTGTTTGTATGAAAAACCAAGTTATCTTTGCGGTCGCTATATCTCAAAAACTGCTGATATATGTATCCTGTTCAAACCTATTTTCGTTGTTAGTTATTATTGAGATCTACAGCATATATATTTTTTTGTTTTTTCACTCCCACAGTTTAAAAGTTAGAAGGAGGGGGGGGGGGACTTATTTTTCCAGTTTACAGGCGCCTATCTTTCAAATGATCGACTTTGAGAAAAAATGATTTTAGAAACCTCAGTGTCATTTTTAAAGACCATAGATTCATAGACACCCGACACGCATAGCTTTGAAGAATTTCTTTTTTTCAGTTCCATGTATGGGATGGATGGCGCCCCCTTGAACTTTTATATTTTTATTTTTTGTATAAAAATCGGAAAGCAGTTCACAGAATACATCTATTTACCTAGTTTCAATTCTGTAGCCTGTAGTTTCGGAATAAAATGTGACATACGGACGGACAGACAGACAGACAGACAGGACAAGGTTCTCAATTCAACTGCATTTTTATTGTTAGTTATCTCGGAACTCAGCTATTTGTTAACCAATTTGGAAAATTATTTTTTGGTTTGAGGGAAAATATTTTTGTTCAGTTTCATTGTAGTTTCATTAAGAGCTGTCAAGCATCTCCAGACATATAAAGATAATCATCATTATCAACCAATTTCCGTCCACAGCTGGACATAGGCTTCTCCTATAAATGGATAAAAACACAACGCAACACAACAAACTTGGTATTGAAAATGACTAGTGCGACGTTTGACGTTGGTTCTTATAGTTTTTCAAACGATCTCTAATTATTATATTGGTGTTGGTGTTGTTGATGTTTAATTTAATTATATACATAACATAAAGGGTCTATTTATTTTATTTTAAGCCTACATAAAGTAATTGTGAGCTTTAATTTTATAAAAAAGTCAGTAAATAACATCAAATTAATTTTATCTAAAAGGATTTCTTTTTCTACCTTTAACACAGAATATTTTTTTTTACAAGCTTTTATTTAACTTGCAATGTATGTATGTATGTATGTATGTATGTATGTATGTATGTATGTAACTATGTATGTTCGGGTGGAATCTTGGAAGCCAAATTAGACCCACTTCCCGATGTCCGATTGGACTCAAATTTGGTGTACTTATGTATCTTTGGTGACAATACAATGATATGGTACCATGGAGCTGGTCTGATGATGGAGACGGAAGGTGGCTACGGCATCTCTGTGATAAATCAACATAACCCTACCGAGCTTGGGCTCGATTGATTTGTCTTGAAGATAACTTTTCACCTAGATAATATCCAGGGTCTGATGATAAAGCTGGAAGGTGGCCACGGCATCTCTGTGATAAATCAACGTAACTCTACCGAGTTTGGGCTCGATTGATTCGTCTTAAAGAGAACTTTACACCTAGATAATATCGAGGGTCTGATGATGAAGCTGGAAGGCAGCCACGGAATATTTGTGATAAAAAAACAAAAAACTACCGAGTTTGCGCTCGATTGATTCGTCTTGAAGAGAACTTTACATCTAGATGATATTTAGCGACTGGTGATGAAGCTGGAAGGTGGCCACGGCATCTCTGTTATAAAATAACGTAACCTCAGTGAATTTGGGCTCAAATAATTCGTCTTGAGGAGCACTTTACACTTAAATGGTAGCCAGGATCTGATGATGAAGCTGTAAGGTGGCCATGGCATTTCTGTTATAAAGCAACATAGCCCCACCGAGTCGATTGATTTTCCTTGAAGAGCACTTTACCCATAATCACATCAAATATCCGTGGAATATTTTAAAACATCGTGCCTTCTCTTAAATACTTACCTACTTACCTACCTTTATACCTACCTACTAAAAAGTTAAAAATAAATTATAAGTGAAAAATATTTTTAAAAACAAGCTTTTATCTGAGACAATGAACTAAAATGTTAAAAATAAATTCTAGTAAGCATTTGGCGTGTAGCTACCTATATTTTTTAAAGCTTGAGTCACTGAAGTATAGTAATTACCTAGCCTGAAAAACGGGTAGTGCTTCAAGCTTTTAAGAATATAGGTAAGTACCTAATTTATTTTTAACATTTTAAAGATAAAAGCTTGTTTTAAAAAATATTTTTTACTTATAAATTATTTCTATTTTCACTTGCTATTTAGTTGAAGTAAGAGATGGTCTAGTATCGTTTTAAAAATAAATATTGAAAACATACGAATAAATTCATCGTCTGCTTAAGATATATTTTGTTAATAGATACGTAACCTCAATCAATTAAATATTAAAGTATCATCAAAGAAATAAAAATTAGTGCCTTTATTACCATTGAATAGAAACTACAGGCTTTCCGCCAATTCCGTAAGTTAATAAAGCAAAAAACCGGCCAAGTGCGTGTCAGGCCACGCGCAGTGTAGGGTTCCGTCCTGATATTGTCCATTATTAGGTCCATTCAGGCTGTAAATAGATGTCGTTCATGTTTAGCCTATAAGTGTATTTGTGACATCAGAAAAATGCTTTGTTGCGGTAAAAGTGTTGCGTTTTGTCGCTAGCTATAAATGTGGACTGCAAAAATATCTCAAGAAACATTTTGTTTGGCGTGCAGTAATGCTATTTTTTTTAAACGGAATGTCAATCACTTTACCCATCATTATATTATTTTCATCTGATGAGACGATGCGATCTAAGATGGACTTGACTCACTGTCAGATTACATTTCCAGACAAGCGTCTAGGAGCAATTGACATTAGAACAATCCACACAGATCAACTATCCCAACCAGTATTTCAAGCTATTTAATATCGATCTAAATAAACTATATAAGACAAGTTAAGCAAAGCAACAATCAATTAAGACATATTTTTTGCCATTAAATAAAGTCGCGTGACATTCAACAGTCGTACACATCGCGCTGGTGTACCTTTAGTATTTTTACGAGTGTACATTTTCAGAGAGAAATCGTTGATGGCGCATAAACTTTTCATACGACCGAAGATTTTTATTGGTAGGTATGATATTTAATTCCGTTCGTATCTCGGCGGACTTCGGAACGACCTGGGTTATACTCCAAATCGATACTTTATGGATGAAAGGATTTACTGAATAGGATATTGTTGCGTATTGTTCCAATAAGTAGGATTTTATTGAAGTCCTAAATATCTTGATGGAGTTGTTGGAAATAGGTAATTCGGGAAATTTGCAATTTGTCTATTATCAATATTAATAATGATAAGTAATAGTTAATATAAATGTATATTATAGATATATACAAGGAATGGAATTCCCTGCCGGTGTCTGTGTATAACAATAGCTACAACACGGGGGTCTACAAATCACGAGTGAACCGGTATCTTCTAGGTACGCATGCAACATCTACGATCGCATCGTCACTTAACATCAGGGCCCCTAGACAAAATCCAATTTCTGCTTTCATTCACGCTAACGCGACTTTAAAGTGTAAGGGAATGACAACTTTGTTGCGGAAACATAAATGTCATTCAATACATTTTGAACTTGCGTTAGCGTGAATGGTAACAGAAATTGAATTTTGTCTAGGGGGGCAGGCGAGAAAGTGGTCAACTTGTCTGAAATAAAAAAAAATATCATTCCCATATTAATGAAATGTCATAATAGATATTACTTTGTAGTTAGTATTACTGATATTTGCGCAATCTAGATTAGACTCGTTTCAGAAAAAACATATTTTCCGAGCAGCCCTAAAAAGGGTCTTCTCCGTATTTTTTTTTGTATTCCAAAATAATATAAAGCATTTATGTGAAGTGGTATCAGTAGTATTAAATAAAATAATCGTGATAATATTACGTGACTACCAGCAATTTAACCGAGTTCCTAGTAACGCGTAAAACGAGTTTGCTTGTTTTGGGAAAAGCATTTATGTACACCACATTATTATTAATAAATTTATTGAAAGATCTCAGCGATATGAGCTTTATAGCGGTGGGGTAGAGATTAAAATTCTAATATAGGCGTCAAATATTCGTAATAATCGTATGCTTTTAAATGGATCATCATCATAAATATAAGTATCATAATTATCCATCATCGATCGCTTCATCACTTAACATCAGGTGAGATGTGGTCAAGTGCAACCCAGTTCGGTGTGATAACAAATGTGGGATTGAATGGTGATAAATAAGTAAGTACTACATAGAATTTACACAATATCGAGGACTATAGTAATTATATTATTTTAGATGATGGATTAAAGCGTTTTTTCGGGTTCCGTTGCCAAAAGGCAAAAAACGGAACTTTTGTAGATTCGTCATGTCTGTCCATCCGTCCGGCTCCACGTACGTGGAACTGAAACAAAAAAAATAATTATCATACCTATACGTGCAGGGTGTTTATAGATAGGTCTTTAATAAAACTGGCCAAGTGCGAGTCAGACTTTTGTCCCGCACACGGAGGGTTCCGAATTTCCGAAGTCCGAACGCCACGAACTTCTAACACCAACTAAGTAAATATTAACACAAAGATAATTAATATAATTAAATATCTGGACTGGAAGACCGAGTGAGTGTTCTTACGACTAACTTTCTACTGATTCTAGCTAGTTGCAGCTCTTTAAGTACTAAAATTGAAGATATATTATTCAAATCTGTACACTACATGTGCGTAAGTTAACCTTAACTAAGTAAACAAATCGACCGAGGCCCACAAATTTAACAAATGAAACGCTTGCGCGTGCTAATTTTTCCTGTGCTGCCATCTAGCTGCGTCGAGGTGAATTAATTTCGTATCGTATAGTATCGTAAATAAAACTTGCCAAGTGCGAGTCAGCATCGCGTCTCTTATCGCACACTTAGGGAGGGTTCCGTACAATACGAAACATAGCAGAGTTTCAACCTCATATATTTGATTAATTGATATTACCAAGAATATTTGGTTTGGTCGCGATCTAGATCTAGTAGCCATCTATGTCATTTTGCCGAAACTAATTAGATAGATGGCGTTTAAAAACACGTTTTTTGTATGGGGACCCCTTTAATTTTTTACTTTATTTTGTTTTTAGTATTTGTTGTTTTAGCGGCAACAGAAATACACCATCTGTGAAAATTTCAACTGTCGAACTATAACGGTTAATGAGCTATAGCCTGGTGACAGACGGACAGACAGACAGACAGACAGACAGACGGACAGCGGAGTCTTAGTAATAGGGTCCCGTTTTAGCCTTTGGGTACGGAACCCTAAAAACGCGTTTTTTGTTTTAAACCCTTTAATTTTTAACTTTGTTTTTTAGTATTTGTTGTTATAGCGGCAACAGAAATACATCATCTGTGAAAATTTCAACCGTCTAACTATCACGGTCTTAGTACGTAAGGGTGTTATAAGAAAGGATTTTCCAAAATTCACCCTTTTAGGGGATGAAACGGGAGTTCAAAGTTTGTATGGAGAAACAAGATAAAATAGTCTTTTAGATTCGTAACTTCACACAAGTGCTTCAGTAAAAAAATAAGTATATCCGTGTTTCAGGCTTTTTCAAAATTCCACCCCTAGATGGTTAAAATGGGGTAACAAAGTCTGAAAATCAATATTGTTTCCGATTGCGCTGAATTTGGCATGCAAATAGTTATTACGACGTTAGGTTTTCTGAGAAATGATTTTCTAAAATTCACCCCTTAAGGGGATGAAACAGGGGTTCAAAGTTTGTATGGAGAAACAAGATTAGATAGTATTTTCTATTCGGAGCTTCATACAAGTACTCCAGTAAAAAAAAAAGTAAACACGTGTTTCAGGTTTAATTGAAATTCCTCCCCTAAGAGGGTGAAATGGGGTAACAATGTGTGAAAATCAATATTGTTTCGGATTGCGCTGAGATTTGGCATGCAGATAGTTATTACGACGTAGGTATCCGCTAAGAAAGACTTTTTCAAAATTCACTCAAGAAGATGTAACGGAGGTTCAAAGTTTGTATGGAAAAGAAAGATCAGATAGTTCTTTCTATGCGAAACTTCACACAAGTACTTAAGTAAATAAATAAGTATATGCGTGTTTCAGGCTTTTTCGAAATTACACCCCTAAAAGGGTGAAGTGGGTTAACAAAGTCTGAAAATCAATATTGTTTCGGATTGCGCTGAAATTTAGAATGCAGATAGTTATTATGACGTAGGTGATGCTCATGATGCTCATAAAGGATTTTCTAAAAATTCCTCCCAGATACGGAACGGGGATTCAAAGTTTGTATGGCGAAACAAGATGAGATAGTCTGTTTTATTCGAAACTTTACACGTAAGTACTTCTGTAAATAAATAAGTAAATACGTGTTGTAGGATTTTTTAACGGGGTAGGTAATAAATTCTGAAAATTCTGGTTTTTCGGGCTTTATAAATTGCCTTAGTCATGCGATAACATGAAAACGGGTGAACCGATTTGGCTAATACTTATTTGATGTCTTTAATTATAGAATCGTTTTTAAGATACGGAAACACCGCAGCGTCCTGCGTGCGCGATCTAGGCGGCGATCAGATAGCGTAGTAGTATTTGTACCGACTGGTTCACACCAACCGCGATCAGAAAACAATTGAAAAGTACTGAGATCGCGCCCGCAGATCGCAGGACGCTGCGGTGTGTCCGTACCTTTACACAAAAAAGTTTTAAGTAAATAAAAGGAGTTTTTAACGCGGGCGAAGCCGCGGGGTACTTCTAGTAATAGAATATAAACATGTAAGGGACACGCTTACTGTACATGAATAGCAATAAAAAACCCTTTTGAGTCAGATTATTCTATTCATGCTTATAATACTTAGCCAATTATGTAACTAATATTTAAAAACCTTTTGTGAAAGACAATTAACGATTTTATAATTATAAAAAAATATGTATATTCTAGGCTTAGCGTGTTTATCATCATCGACCACAACATCGCTTACCACCAGGCGAGATAGTAGTCAAACGGTAGCCTATAAGATATAAAAAAGGTAAAAAAGAGGTTGATTAAGGTATTACAAATCAATCGCACTTAGCTACAGCTACATAGAAATAGCATAAACCATAAAACACCTTAAGAGGTAAGCGAATACAAAACAACATTATGGTACAAATTAAGCAAAGTGGTTATTAACCTTCCGAGCAATTACGACGCGATTAAAAAGTAAAATATGGATGACTTTTGTGGCTTTCTTACTCTAGAAACATTTTCTATTAACAAAGCATTACTTATTACCCCTAGTTTTATTAACGACTGCTTCAAAGGATTAATAAGTTAAAAGGGTTCAAAATGTGTAAGTACCCTAATTATGCTACTTTATTCTAAAACGTTAAAAGCCTGAATTATCAGGTGTTATGTTGCAAGCTTAAAGCATTATTAGACTAATAGGCTGTGAGCATTTTAAGTATTAAAATTAGGTTTAATTTTTTTCTAAAGTTAATTTTTTAAATGGCGTGCGAGTTTAATAAATTCTCATTTAAATGCCATCAGCATAAGCCTTCTGACTAATTTGTTGTGATAATCTTTTAATTTATTCTCACACCCAAAAGTTATCTGTCCATTGTGCAGATTTGTTCACCCTAATCATATTATGTTAAAATGGGCTCGACCTTTTTATCCGTAATTAAGTGTTTTAAGGGCATTGTTTGGGAGTTTCGCGTCACTAGCTTATAGAGTTTCTCTATAAATGCTGACAGCTTGGATTTTGGCATGTCTCCCCCGGTGAAACTGTCACTCATGGCCAGTAGAGGCAAAAATAACGAGTAACATAATTACTGAAGAGGTCGTGGAGGGAAAATTAAATGGAGAAGACAGCGTATACGATGAAATAGTATAGGGATATAACCCGACAAAAATGATGAACAGAGATACATATGCCAGCTATAAGATAAAATGAACAATGTAATTTGGTCGGGTTATACATGCCAATGGGCGCCGCTAGAGCTGGAGGCAGAGCTGGTGGCAAACAATACAAAAAATAAATAAATAAATAAAATACATTTATTTCCTCATCACAAAGGTAAGTAAAACTACATATTACAATCGGGTTAACTAGTATTATATACTAATTTAAAAACTATATGCAGCAATATACCTTCTATAGTGGTACCACTTTGTGAGAGCTGGTGCCTGATGTAGGTTTTTTTAAAACCTGTATTACAGGTCACCAGACCCCCCACAGTAGAAACAATATATTAGGGTCTATTGACTGGAGACGGGACACGAAAGTGTACTATGTTTTAGGAAACGGTATGTAATCTATTATTAGTAAAACTACTTAACCTAACAAGCGTATGTAAATTTTAATACAAAGGTACATGCTTTCCTTAAAAATACACAGTAAAATCGTATACGCGAGAACGATAAAAAAAATGTCCGTCTCGCTCTCTCATACTAGTGATTGTATAGTTTTATCCTTCTCATATTATTATTGTTATTTTAATGTCAGATCTTTTTAATTTTCCATCTACGTGAAGAGGTAGAGGCTTAAAGTGACGTAGTAGCGGAGGATAGAGGTAAATAGTATTAAGCTCATTTTAGACTACGCTATACTATTCCGCTATATAGCACATCATGACAAGCAAATTACAAGGTACATGGCTTCTATATAGTATGGCCAAGTATGAACGTGTTCTAGGTAAATGGATGGTGAGCGATATTGTTGCGCTATAAACTATATGGTATAAGCTATTATATTATAGCGTAGTCTGAACTCAGCTTTAATCAATCGTATAGAAATAAAGTATGGATAAGTGTAAGAAAAGTAATATGTTTTTGGTGTATTTATTTCTATTACCTTTTTACCGTAAGCATGTATTATACGATAAGAACTAGCGATCTTGTTTTCAACAGTAGATTCTGATTTTGAGAACTCATTTAATTGCTTGTTAAAGTCTACAAAAAGCTCGTAAAAATAAATTGACTATATACTGCCATTACTCTAAAGAAAAACAGTAAAATAATCATTATAACAAACAAAAAGAGATGTGTTTGCACAAAAAATGTATTATGTTATTCAAATCGAGATTCTTTATGGTTCCTCGCCTTCTAAAATATACGCTGGAAAATAATTTCGATGCTGATTTAGGGGTATACGTATCAGCTACTTGCCGTTACTTTAATTTTTTCAACTGACTTAAAAAAAACTGGCCAAGTGCAAGTCGGACTCGCACTTGTAGGGTTCCGTGACACAGTAAAGTATTCTATAACTATGATTTTTCGCAACTACAAAATTAACTTTGTTTTTATAGTGTTTGTATGAAAAACCAAGTTATCTTTGCGGTCGCTATATCTCAAAAACTGCTGACTGTATCCTGTTCAAACCTATTTTCGTTGTTAGTTATTATTGAGATCTACAGCATATATATTTTTTAGTTTTTTCACTCCCACAGTTTAAAAGTTAGAAGGAGGGGGGGGGGGGGGGGGGGGGCAGTTTACAGGCGCCTATCTTACAAATGTTCGACTTTGAGAAAAAATGATTTTAGAAACCTCAGTGTCATTTTTAAAGACCATAGATTCATAGACACCCGACACGCATAGGTTTGAAGAATTTCTTTTTTTCAGTTCCATTTATGGGATGGATGGCGCCCCCTTGAACTTTTATATTTTTAATTTTTGTATAAAAATCGGAAAGCAGTTCATAGAATACATCTATTTACCTAGTTTCAATTCTGTAGTCTGTAGTTTCGGAATAAAATGTGACATACGGACGGACAGACAGACAGACAGACAGGACAAGGTTCTCAATTCAACTGCATTTTTATTGTTAGTTATCTCGGAACTCAGCTATTTGTTAACCAATTTGGAAAATTATTTTTTGGTTTGAGGGAAAATATTTTTGTTCAGTTTCATTGTAGTTTCATTAAGAGCTGTCAAGCATCTCCAGACATATAAAGATAATCATCATTATCAACCAATTTCCGTCCACAGCTGGACATAGGCTTCTCCTATAAATGGATAAAAACACAACGCAACACAACAAACTTGGTATTGAAAATGACTAGTGCGACGTTTGACGTTGGTTCTTATGGTTTTTCAAACGATCTCTAATTATTATATTGGTGTTGGTGTTGTTGATGTTTAATTTAATTATATACATAACATAAAGGGTCTATTTATTTTATTTTAAGCCTACATAAAGTAATTGTGAGCTTTAATAAAATTTATAAAAAAGTCAGTAAATAACATCAAATTAATTTTATCTAAAAGGATTTCTTTTTCTACTGTAGGCTCGATGGCTCAGTGAAGCTACAAATTAAATAAGATAACCGAAATATGCACCCACCGTCAAGTCCTCTTCATAGTAGCGATTTTCAAGTACTTCACACCTTTTTATCACACTCCACCAATGTAGTCTAAAACCACTTCACTCGCGACTTTTCTTTATTGTAATAGTTTTACTGGATTGAATGATCCGCGGCGCCGGCGCTTCTTTTGTGAATTTTGCGGTAACCAATCGCGGTCAGAGGTGAGCGATGATTCCATGACGAACGTCTTCGAAGAATGGCGGGCGCGGCCGGGCAGCGGCGCGCGGGCGGGTGTTTTTGCTGCGTTCCGTTTCTCGTAGGACAATAGGTGCAGCGAAATATTTGACGAGTATTATAAAGTTTTGGGTTGCGGTCCCTACATCTACCTTTAACACAGAATATTTTTTTTTTACAAGCTTTTATTTAACTTGCAATGTATGTATGTATGTAACTATGTATGTTCGGGTGGAATCTTGGAAGCCAAATTAGACCCACTTCCCGATGTCCGATTGGACTCACATTTGGTGTACTTATGTATCTTTGGTGACAATACAATGATATGGTACCATGGAGCTGGTCTGATGATGGAGACAGAAGGTGGCTACGGCATCTCTGTGATAAATCAACATAACCCTACCGAGCTTGGGCTCGATTGATTTGTCTTGAAGATAACTTATTCTTATATAAAGTCTTATCTTATATTAAGATAACTTATTAATTTATTCACCTAGATGATATCCAGGGTCTGATGATAAAGCTGGAAGGTGGCCACGGCATCTTTGTGATAAATCAACGTAACTCTACCGAGTTTGGGCTCGATTGATTCGTCTTAAAGAGAACTTTACACCTAGATAATATCGAGGGTCTGATGATGAAGCTGGAAGGCAGCCACGGAATATCTGTGATAAAAAAACAATAAACTACCGAGTTTGCGCTCGATTGATTCGTCTTGAAGAGAACTTTACATCTAGATGATATTTAGCGACTGGTGATGAAGCTGGAAGGTGGCCACGGCATCTCTGTAATAAAATAACGTAACCTCAGTGAATTTGGGCTCAAATGATTCGTCTTGAGGAGCACTTTACACTTAAATGGTAGCCATGATCTGATGATGAAGCTGTAAGGTGGCCATGGCATTTCTGTTATAAAGCAAGAAACCCCACCGAGTCGATTGATTTTCCTTGAAGAGCACTTTACCCATAATCACATCAAATATCCGTGGAATATTTTAAAACATCGTGCCTTCTCTTAAATACTTACCTACCTACCTACCTACTAAAAAGTTAAAAATAAATTATAAGTGAAAAATATTTTTAAAAACAAGCTTTTATCTGGGACAATGAACTAAAATGTTAAAAATAAATTCTAGTAAGCATTTGGCGTGTAACTACCTATATTTTTTAAAGCTTGAGTCACTGAAGTATAGTAATTACCTAGCCTGAAAAACGGGTAGTGCTTCAAGCTTTTAAGAATATTGGTAAGTACCTAATTTATTTTTAACATTTTAAAGATAAAAGCTTGTTTTAAAAAATATTTTACACTTATAAATTATTTCTATTTTCACTTGCTATTTAGTTGAAGTAAGAGATGGTCTAGTATCGTTTTAAAAATAAATATTGAAAACATACGAATACATTCATCGTCTGCTTAAGATATATTTTGTTAATAGATACGTAACCTCAATCAATTAAATATTAAAGTATCATCAAAGAAATAAAAATTAGTGCCTTTATTACCATTGAATAGAAACTACAGGCTTTCCGCCAATTCCGTAAGTTAATAAAGCAAAAAACCGGCCAAGTGCGTGTCAGGCCACGCGCAGTGTAGGGTTCCGTAGTAGTATAATATTCAACATCATTATTTTTAAAATTATCCAACACCACAGAATAATGAATAGTACGTACTGCTAAACTAATAAAGTTATCTTAACCGCTATCATTTTTCTTTGAAGTTTATAAAATGCACTATCATCATGAATTTTTCATAAAGTCATTTTAAAAGAGCTATTCAACGATACCACACACGATGGGGTAGACGACGAAAAAAAAAAATCATCCCCACTTCACATGTAGGGGAGCTACCCTAAAAAAATATTTTTCTAAATTTTATTTTACCACTTTGTTGGCATAATTGATATACACACCCCTACACAATTACAGCTTTATAGTATTAACAGTCTCTTAGCAAAATCTCGGACAGACAGACTGACAGACAGACGGACATGACGAAACTATAATAAAAATGAAATTGCATGCTTTTTGCATTCTGTTGCACACAAGCTTAGAGAATCATTAAAAATTTACCAAGCGAATGCTAACACTGCCTTTGCTGTAGAAAATATTTAGTCACGAAAATTTCTGTTTACCATATGAAAATTACCTAAAACCTCACACTGTAACGCGTATTTTTCCTATATAGGCTAACATAACGGTTCCGTGAGCTAATATTTACGAATACTTTTTGCCATCCCTAGGGAAATAGTGTCGAATATGAAAATGCCTTTGTTTGTAGATACCTCGTAGATACCTCCTGTTTGCACAGAGGGGCGCAATCAGAAGCCGCCTTTTCTCGTCTCTTTGGTACCTTTGGATTTTTTGCACGAGCGTTTGTGATATCTGGTAACTAGCTTATACCACTACGCTTTTATACGAACTCATGTTGTGTAGAAACTATGTATACAGATATGGCTGGGAGGCTTTTTAGTTGAGGCACAGATTTTTTTTCTTAATATCTTATTGGCTAGCGTTTGAGCACTATGTCGCCTGGTAAGCGATGATGTAGTCGAAGATAGTGAACACGCTAGGCCTAGAATACTCTGACTCTCAAGGGCTGTGAGCTGCCGGAACACCGTAAAGTTATGGTTGCAGATTATCTCCGTGATGTTGGTTAGCGGAACATCGATATAATATGCTCCTGAGAAACAAACAATCTTTTACACTATCTATAGTTGGTACACGCTGTTTGAGTATGTAAAGCTAATGTGTAATTGTTGTGTGTGCAACTTTTTACTAAAAAGCCGACGATTGAGACAGTTTAAGCAGCAAATGTGTTTATCTCCATATATACTCATACATCAGATCACAATTAATTTTATAATCAACGTAGAGATAAAGTATTGTACTTAAGACGCGTTTTTGGTTGGGTCTCTGTGAAATCTTCTTAAGGTACGGAAACACCGCAGCGTCCTGCATGCGCGATCTAGGCGGCGATCTGATAGCGCAGCAGTATTTGTACCGACTGGTTCACACCAAACGCGATCAAAAATCAAAAAATCTATAGAAAACAATTGAAAAGTACCTAATGAGAACGCGCAGATCGCAGGACACTGTGGTGGTACCTTAAAGGTACGGCCACACCGCGGCCGTACCTTAAAGGTAAAGGCTGAGATAAAAAAGGAAAAAAGACAGATAAATTGCTGCACATACATACACACACAGAAAAAAAATACAGACGAATTAATAACCTTATCCGTTTTGGAAGTCGGTAAAAAAATCTCAAAGAATTAAAACCCTTTTTCACAGGGTCGCTTTTATTAAAAGCTTTTCAGATAGAAAAGTGCTCAATATCCGATTGCAATTTCGAGTAATAGTCCTTTCGGCAATTAAAACCGGATAAAACCGGAAAATTGTAGTCAATTATAACGAGTATTGCTTTGGTGAGTCGGCGGGATTTTTATTTGGGTGACTTCTTGGTAGTAATGAACTTACCCTTTGTGTATATTTATGTGTGTGAAATGAGTGTCTAGATGTGACTAGGTTTATCTTAACGTTTTTACGCAACAAATTCTTCTTAAATTATCTGGGCAAGATTTTTAGTTTCTGTTTTAATAAAACGTTATTTGTTCGTTCAATTCGTGACTACCATTCTCAAGTGATGTGCTTACCAAAAAACAGCAATTTATGTTTATTTGTACGAATAAAATCCAACTGCACGAATTATTTCCACCGTCCCGCCAGAGTCTGTGTTTCCTGTTAAGTACAATCCGGGGGTCTTTAAATCGCGAGTGAACAGGTATCTCTAAGCAAGCGTGCTACATCCCGATCACATATTAATTTAACATCAGGTGAGATAGTGGTCATACGCTTGCTTTTCTACAATAATAAAAAAAAAACTTTTGTGTAGTCATTATCAGCCGGTATCAGTCCACAGCTGTACATAGATGGATTAGCAAACTTTTGTGTACGTAGATTTTTTTTAATGTACGATGACGTGGATTGTTAACAATCAATTGAACCAAGTTGACATGATTTCTCTTCCAGTGTCTTTGTCAAACAACTCCATAACGGTATATTGAATAGTTAGCGTGTAGCAAATAGCAGGAACTGCCTGTTTCGTTTGTAATGTTCCTTGATCACGGCACGACACTATGTGACTCATGGATATAACTGACTACTTTATGGACTTCTACTGACTGTATGGTTTATACTACAGATTGATGACTTAATAAGCGGCTAAAGCCCAATGGCTTAGGCGTCGGCCTCGCGATCTAGAGGTCGTGAGTTCTATCCCCACCCATAGCACTATTGACATGAACCTACGAGAGATATGTATTTACGAGCTACAATTTACCAGACTGCAAGAAAAGGGTCATTATGTATGTTTTCGCAGCGAAGCGATTTATATATCGTCAGATACATCTTGATATTCTTAGATATGTGACGAAACATGGCGGTTGTGAGATTTCATTTTTTGAAGAAAAAAAAACATATTTTTAATACTGCATTAAGGCATATCAAATCTTCTTAGAAAGGTCTTATTATAAGGATTTCGACAAGGTATATTTTAATATTGATACAAAAAAAATGAAATATACAATATTATTCTAATACGTAATACGCGAGCCACCCGAATAAATGTGTATCTTATTTATAAACTTTATTGATATTATTTATTGTCTTTTTACGCAGGAATATTTTTTGTGTTTTTTATTTTTTATTTAACTTAGTTGCTTATTTCGCTAGCATCAAGCGAATGTAAATTGTGTCTCAAAATTTGCCAAGGATTTTTCAACCACCAAAACTTTGCATAGTTATGTAAGATCGGTGACAATGCATTGTAGTGGTGGACTTCTGCTAGTCCGCCTGTAGCGGTACCACAACTTTGCTAATTATTTCAGCCGAAATAGATATGTTTTTCAGTTTGAATGGCAAAGTGCCGAGTAAAATTACAGTGCGTGTAAGACTTAACATCTTTATGTCTCGAGATAACAGGCGTATATTTCGTGCGCTGTATCTGTAATATGTAGACGTCATCGCTTACTCAGGTGACAGCAATAAAGCAATTGGAGAGGCCTATGTCCAGCAGTGGAATAGTAATGGGCTGATGATGATAATCAGTCAAGGCGGCAATAGCCCAATGGATAGGGTGTCGGACTGGTGATCGAGAGGGCGTAAGTTCAATCCCCACCCCACCATTGCACTATTGACGTGAACCTACTCCAGACACAAGCATATTTATCTTAGTGGTAGGGTCCAACAAGACTACTAGTAATGTGCAACCCACATTGCGAATAATCTTTATTAAAAAATAAATAAAAAATTATATCTGGAATATTTAAAATATGAGAGGAAGACGCAACTAAACGCGTGTTATAATTTGCAACCTCTAATATCTTGGCTTAGTGTGTATTGGGCTCGGTATCAATGATGGTGATCGTGGGTTCGAATCTCAATATGCGAAAAGTTTTTGTGCTTAGGTACGTTATTATTTTAGGTGTAGTTCACAAAAGGATGAGGTTCTCAATTCATCTGAATTATTAAAGTAATTTTGTATGATTGTGTTGTTTTGGTTAGTCCACATTGTTTAGTATCTATCTACTGTGTTACCTCTCTCTGTGAATATAGTGAGAAGTACTCCAGTATATAAAGGGCTTTACGACCGTCAACGTACCGGTTTGTTCATAGCTTAAGGGCTAACTAGACCCTTGAACTTTTGGTTTTACGATTGAGTTAATGAGATTTCTTTATAGCTGCGGCCGAAATTAATTTTGGCTGACTGTTATTCGTGTAATAAGGTATGTCACAGATTAAGTGATTCATTTTTATGGTTATACGAAGTAAAGCATAGAATGTATTATTAAAACGCTCACCTGCCAATTTTTAAACTACCTCAAAAAGGAGGAGGTTCGCATTTCTTCTGTATGTTTTTTTAGAGTTCCGTACCCAAAGGTTGTACTATTCATTATTCTGTGCCAAAGGGTTAAATGGGACCCTATTACTATGACTCCACTGTCCGTCTGTCTGTCTGTCTGTCCTTGCCTTTGCCAGGGGCTCTCCATGAACAGTGATGAATTTCAACTGACGATCATTCTAGCTCAACTTCCTCTTTTAAACGTTTTCGATGACAGGAAGCATCGATATCAATGTAGAGACTACCTGGCCCAGTAGGGCTATTCTGTAAGCTAGTTTACGCATCTTGCAAGCGGTGAGATTTGATTTTCGTATTACGAAATTCAACCGTATTACAATCGTATTACGATTTGAATTTCGTACTCACCGTGGATTCCGCTTGCGAGATGCGTAAACTAGCTTACAGAATAGCCCTACTGGGGTGGAAGTCTCTACATTGGTAGCAATGAGTCCTGTCATGTCATGTCGCAAACGTCTACTAGAAGGTGATGCAGCTAGACAGTTGTAAATTTGCATCTCTTTTCTTAACGACGATTATCGGTCGAATTTCAACGCTATTCATGTAGAGACTACTGGCCCAGGTCTATCTGCATTTCATTCTAGCAGACGTTTGCGATGACAAGATGCATAGCTATCAATGTAGAGATTTCCACTCCTGCTAGGCTATTCTGTAAGCTATCTCGACAGCGGAATCCGCGGTAATATTCGAATTTCGTACTACGAAATTCAATCGTGTCACGTTCGTAATACGGTTGAATTTTGTAGTACGAAATTCAAATCTCACCGCGGATTCCGCTGTCGAGATAGCTTACAGAATAGCCTAGCAGCTCAGCTGGATTAGACGATATTCAATGTTTATCGTGGTCATAGAAACGATAATAATTGACGTGGTGTTCTCAACTCACATAAAATGGTGATTAAATACTGCAGCGTGGTCATTTAAAACCGTTAGTTAAATTAAACTTATAAAACATTTTCGTGATTGTCAAATCATCTTTACTATTATAATTACATATACCTACGCGCAAGACTTCTATATTAAAATTACACGTTTTAAAAATGACGTCAAACATTGCTTTTAAAATAAAATATGCGGCGGAAATGTATAAAAAATATCATGCTGTTATTATAATTTTAGTTTTTGCAAATTGAGTCCGCATCACGCCATGGTCGTAAAACGCGGTATTACATTTTTCTTCGCTGAAATAAATGCGGCAGTGGCCACGTGCATACATTATGATATACATCTCACCTGACAAATGTGGGGAATATATCAAAAATGCCCCATTGGCCGCCTTTTCACGCCAGGAACAAAAGCGGTTTTGTTAGATTTTTTATCGTTGTATGTGATTTCCTTAGCTTTATTATAGGGGAAATTACAGTGATTTTCTACGTATGTTACTATTATTCGCTAATGGGTTTTAATAGTAGTTCGCTAGAAGCCTGCATTAGAAATGTAGTATTAAGCAATCTAGAAGGTTCTCCATTCGTCTGTATGTTTTTTTTGTATGTTTATTACGCGATTACTTCGTCAATTGTGAACCAATTTGAATGATTCTTTTTTTGATAGGGTACATTTCCAAGATGGTCCCATTGTAATTTCATCGAGGTCTGATAAGTATCTCCAGAGATATGACGATAAATGTCTCAAACTTGCTACTGAAAGTGACTCGCACGGCGTTTGTGCGCTTTCAGTGCTCATTTCGCGTCTGTGCGTCTAACTAATTCGTCGCACGACGCACAGACGCGTCATAGGTACTGAAAGCGTTAAGTTTTAAACGATCTTTATTAGAGTTCCGTACCCAAAGGGTACCAATGGAACCCTATTACTGAGACTTCGCTGTCCGTCCGTCTATCTGTCTGTAAAAGGGCTAACAGATCATCATCATCAGCCTGTGTCAGTCCACTGCTGGACGTAGGCCTTTCCCAAGATGCGCCACTGAGCCCGATCTTCGGCTCTTCTCTTCCAGTCACTGCCCACCGCTTTGCGTATGTCGTCGCTCCACCTGGTCACAGGACGTCCTACGCTACGTTTGCCGATTCGCGGTCTCCACTCTAGGACAAGTCTACCCCAACGGTTATCAGTCCTTTTTTTTTTTTTTTTGACCCAGGAAAATCCTTTATGGATACCAAATCGCCCGGGGCAGGAAGATGGTTATGTGGGAGTCACTGCCAGAAGGGCAGTATACCCACTAAAAACCTGGGGTGAGCCGTCATCCACCGTGGTGGGGCAAGATGGGGTTGCGCTAGCATTCACCAACTTGCCCCGGTGGCAGACCCAAATGGGCCTCTGCCGCTGCGGAGGGCTGACCCTGCTCACCAAGGTCAACCCTCAACCCACCCTCGCCCCACACCCTCCGTCCCTCAAATGACTAGTGTGCGAAGGGCACATACCCCTACTCGCACACTGTCCACCGTCCACCTCGCACGCCAAAATGGCATGCGAGAAACCCTCCATCGGCCGTCACCAGCCCCTCCACTTGGCTCGAGCATATGCTCGGCCCACCACCGGGCGGCTCCCACCACCGAGCCCGCCCTGCTCCGTCACACTGTGCCCTCTGCTAATATCAGAAGGACACGCGGAGGAGCCCTCACGTCGGAACTTCGCTATCGGTCGACAACTTAGCCCAGTAGACTAGGAAAAGTTGTCGGCCGATACCCAGGGTACACCACGAGGAGGTGTTCCGACCCGCACCCCAACGGTTATCAGTCCTGCGGCAGATATGACCAGCCCACTGCCAATTCAGCTGGCTAATCCGTTGATGGCATTAAAATGAACGTAGGTGTTTAATACTTGTAAGTTAGTATATCCACATTTATACTGAAACATTTAAACATTATCATTCAATATCATAACAAAAAATGTTTCTCAACTTATAAGCATATCAAATAAAATATGCATGATTTCGTCAGAAAATAACATCTCATCTCGTTTCCAGAAAAGTAAAACATTTCAATGCGAAATTGGATGGAAAACAAAATATTACTCTCTTTTGAAGAATGATTGAATTCAAGGGGAGTGCATATGTAAGAGTTCATCTTCCTGTACATTTATCTACTTTAGACTTCAAAGCGTAAAGATCGTGTCAAGTGTTTTTGAATATTGTTACGCTTTGCATGCTTTCTAATCAACACTATATTATATATATAATATTATAAATGCGAAAGTCAGTTTGTTTATTTGTTTGTTTGGGACTTCTTCACGGTCAAACGGATTAACCAATTTGGCTGAAATTTTGTACAAAGATAGTACATAGGGCAGAATAGGATATAGGATAGTTTTTTTTTGGCTATCGAGTCAGGGGGTCCAGATATTTTTAATTGAATTTTGTAAATATAAGACCTCTTCTCGAATAAACGGCTTGACCGATATGCCTGAAATGTTGTATAAAGACAGTTCATAGGGCAGAATAGGATATAGGATACCTACTTTTTTTTGGCTATCGATTCTGAGTGTCCAGATATTTTTTATTGAATTTTGTGAATGTGTGGCCTCTTATCAGCTAAACAGCTTGACCAATTCAGCTGAAATTTTATACATATTACAGTTCATATTGCATAGAATCACATCGGATACTTTTTTTCTGGCAGTCGAGTCCAGGTGTCCAGATTTTTTAAATTGAACTTTGTAAATATGTGGCCTACTCTCGGTCAAACGGGTTAACCATTTTAACTGAAATTTTGTACACAGACAGTCAATAAGACATAGAAGGACAAAGAATACTATTTTTTAGGCTGGCAATTTCGGTTGTCTATATTTTTAGTATTGAATTTTGTAATTGTGTGGCCTCGTTTCGGCCAAACGGCTTGACCGATTCAGATGAAATTTTGTACAAAGACATTTAATAGGGCATAAAAGGGCAAAGAATACGTTTTTTTCGGCAGTTAACGCTATATAGCGTATAATAGCGTGTTTTAACAGCCTCATACATTAGACTGACTCAAATACTTAAACAGCAAAACTTGGTAAACCTTGGTCAGGTTTACCAAGTACCAAGTAATGATTAACGACTTTAACAATAGACGATATCGAGTGCGACCTAAGAGTCATCTATAGAGACTTGATTATTAGGTTATTAAACTGTCAGGATCATAAAAAGTCATAAAAAATGTTCACTCGCGCAATAATAGCGCTCGCTTCGCTCGCGCAGCTACTCACCTTAATTTTTTTGTAAGAAATGTTTCAGGAACTTTTGTGTTGAGTCCAAAATTTAAACAGCTCAACTTCGTATAAGTAACCAAAATGATTAATTACTTTAACAATAGAGGATATTGAGTTCGACTTTGGGAGTCATCTATGGTGACATGACTTAAGGGATCATCGATCTAGACCTCAATGGTCATAAAGACACAAATAACGCGGGCGAAGCCGCGGGTAACAGCTAGTGATAAATAATATCAAGGTTACAAATAATTTAAGATCGTTTATAAAGCTAAAAAAACCGACTTCAAACATCGCGCTAGTCAAAGTAGCCAGTAGACGTAATAACTATTATCTAATCTGTGCCAGTAGTACTCGTAAGTAGTAAATCGTCGAGATAAGTAAATGCATCGTAATACAAATGTTGATATATTAAAAACGGCTCATCCTATTTCGTTAAAATTACAATGGGACCACCTCGGAAACGTACCCTATCCATTACAATAAGAATCATTCGAATCCGTTCACAATTAACGGAGTAATCGCTTAATATACACACAAAAAAACAGACGAATTGAGAACCTCTTCCTTTTTTGGGGAGTCGGTTAATAAAATAGTTAAGATGATTATAAAACATAAATGAACCGATTTCCATGACGCGCAAGTCAGCGTCAGTAGCACGTTTGAGACGTTTATCGTCATATCTCTACTACATACTTCGCAAATCTTAATAAAATGTTAATGGGTCTATCTTGGGTAAACCCTATCTACAAATAATAGATATTCAAATCGGTTAACAATTGGCAGAGTAATTAAAAAAAATATTTTATTTGGCCTAGAATTTATTTCCCAGATTTCTGGCTGCCCTCAACATTAGCCTGTTCTACCTTGAGGATTGATTGCCTTGTAATTGGTGAATAAATATACAAACAAAAATACAGATGAATTAAGAACCTCCTCCTTATTGGAAATCGGTCGATAAATAAAATAACTAAAGACTCTAAATAAAATTTATGCCCCATATACCAGCGTAAACGAATACACAACAAATATTCTTCCAGACTACAGATAATATATGACAGACTTTTATGGGACTTGGGACCCTTGAAATTTGAAATCCCGAAATTAGAAAAACTTTATCAGTTAGAGTAAGGAATCGCTTCAGAAGACGGGTTTGTTGTTTGTTGGCACCGACTTCAAATAGAGAAGTGGGTAACGCTTATAATAATTTTAAGTAAATTTTATTTTGCTTTTGAGTGCCTTTTTGTGGTTATGAAGTCGGTTTTTTTTTTTTTTTTAAATAACTTATTGTACCCTTTTTAGTGCAAAAAAAGTTTTAATGAAATTACATGCATCTATTAAATTTCGTGTCTGGGCCGTTATACACTGACGGATATATACTTTTTGAAAAATTCAAGTATGTACCTATAACGGTTAAGAAGATACAGATCTGTAAAGTGCGCACATATAGAAACACGGACGGACGGTCGGACGGACGAATAGACAACAAAGTCTCAGAAAGTGTTCATTTGGTAGCCTTTTTTTAATCCGTTCACAATTGATGGAGAAATCGCGTAACATACACACAAAAAAAAAAAAAATACATACAGACGAATTGAGAACCTCCTCCTTTTTTTGGGAAGTCGGTTAATAAAAATTATTCTCGACTCAGTGCAGTAAAGTCCCTGCACACTTATAATAACTCTAAAACAATAGACTTCTTATATCTATACTTCTATACTAATATTATAAAGAGAGAACATTTGTATTTTTGTATTTTTGTATTTTTGTATGTTTGTAATGAGTAAGCTCAAAAACTACTGAACCGATTTAAAAAATTCTTTCCCTAATACATAGAATGGACTTTCGGAATGAAAATAGGCTATATATTATCCCGTTTAAATCAAAGGTACATTCGTGGAGACCTAATTTGCAACCTAAGTCGGCAAATAAACGGTCGAAAAAACACGTTTCTTACGAACGCTGCTTAATTGAAAATAGATAGAAGAATATTTTCTATACAAGAGTTGTACAACTTAATAAGACCTACAAAAAAGTCCGCGACAGCATATGTCTATCTCTTAAGGTTGACTCACAGTAACCATTTTAATCTTACAATTTTTGTTAAAAAATATTACATAACTTCCAAGGCTATTTTCAAGTACATAGTATTAATCCTTATCCAAATAATTACGTTAATTAGCTTGGCCACATATTATAGATTAAAATTGTCCTTTACAGTATATAATTCAAATGAAAAATCTAGAAGATATCACGAATTTCACAAACACGCATCGCAAAATTAATAAAATATTTGCAGTGAAACCACAGAATAGGTCATAGTTACTATGAAAATATTATTATAAGTTTATCTATGCTGTAGATTCCCACCGATCACAATCAATTTGAAGTCAATATAGTATAATAATATGATCTATTGTATAAAATAATATTCATCTATATATATAACTAGAAGTCCCCCGCGGCTACGCCCGCGTTAAAAACTCCTTTTATTTACTTAAAACTTTTCTTTTGTAAAAACGATTCTATCATTAAAGACATCAAATAAAAATTAGCCAAATTGGTTCACCTGTTTTCATGTTATCGCGTGACTAAGACAAATCAGGATTCATATTTTTAAAACCCGAAAAACCCAATAAAGCGCAATCCGAAACTATATTGATTTTCAGACTTTTTTACCCCAGTTCACTCTTTTAGGGTGGCATTTTGAAAAAGTCTGAAACTCGTATTTACTTATTTATTTACAGAAGTACTTGTGTGAAATGTCGAATAAAATAACTATCCAAAATTTGAACCCCCGCTTCATCCCTTGAAGAGTGAATTTTGAAAAATCCTTTCTCAGCGGATACCTACGTCAAAATTTCTATCTGGATGCAAAATATCAGCGCAATCCGAAACAATATTGATTTCAGACATTGTTACTCCACTTCACCCTTTTAGGAATAGAATTTCAAAAAGCCTGAAACACGTATTTACTCATTTATTTACTAAACTACTTGTGTAAAGTTTCGAATATAAGAGACAATCAATTCTTGTTTCTCCATACAAACTTTGAACCCTCGTTTCATCCTCTTCAGGGATGAATTTTGGAAAACCTTTCTCAGAGGGAACTAACGTCGTAATTAATAACTATCTGCATGCCAAATTTCAGCGCAATCCGAAACAATATTGATTTTTACACTTTATTACCCCATTTCACCCTCTTAGGGGTGGAATTACAAAAAAACCTGAAACACGTGTTTACTTATTTTTGTACTGAAGCACTTGTGTGAAGTTTCGGATAGAAAAGACGATCTAATCTTGTTTCTCCATATAAACTTTGAACCCCCGTTTCATCCCCTTAGAGGGTTAATTTTGGAAAATCCTTTCTTAGAGGGAATTAACGTCGTAATAACTATCTGCATGCCAAATTTCAGCGTAATCCGAAACAATATTGATTTTACACTTTATTACCCCATTTCACCCTCTTAAGGGTGGAATTTCAAAAAAACCTGAATCACGTATTTACTTATTTTTTTACTGAAGCACTTGTGTGGAGTTTCGGATAGAAAAGACGATCTAATCTTGTTTCTCCATACAAACTTTGAACCCCCGTTTCATCCCCTGTGAGGGTTAATTTGGAAAATCCTTTCTCAGAGGGAACTAACGTCTTAATAACTATCTGCGTGCCAAATTTCAGCGCAATCCGAAATAATATAGATTTTCACACTTTATTACCCCATTTCACCCTCTCAGGTGTCGAATTTCAAAAAAACCTGAAACACGTGTTTACCTAATTTTTTACTGAAGCACTTGTGTGAAGTTTCAGATAGAGAAGACTATCTAATCTTGTATCTCCATACAAACTTTGAACCCCCGTTTCATCCCCTTCGAGGGTTAATTTTGGAAAATCCTTTCTCAGAGGGAACTAACGTCGTAATAACTATCTGCATGCCAAATTTCAGCGCAATCCGAAACAATATTGATTTTCACACTTTATTACCCAATTTCACCCTCTTAGGGGTGGAATTAAAAAAAAACCTGAAACACGTGTTTACTTATTTTTTTACTGAAGCACTTGTGTGGAGTTTCAGATAGAAAAGACTATCTAATCTTGTTTCTCCATACAAACTTTGAACCCCCGTTTCATCCCCTTCGAGGGTTAATTTTGGAAAATCCTTTCTCAGTGGGAACTAACGTCGTAATAACTATTTGCATGCCAAATTTCAGCGCAATCCGAAACAATATTGATTTTACACTTTATTACCCCATTTCACCCTCTTAGGGGTGGAATTCCAAAAAAACCTGAAACACGTCTTTACTTATTTTTTTACTGAAGCACTTATGTGAAGTTTCGGATAGAAAAGACGATCTAATCTTGTTTCTCCATACAAACTTTGAACCCCCATTTCATCCCCTTAAGGGGTGAATTTTGGAAAATCCTTTCTTAGTACACCCCTACGTACTAAGACAAATATACCCTCCAAATTTCAAGTCTCTACGACCAGCGGTTTAGGCTGTGCGTTGTCTGTCAGTGAGTCAGTGAGTCAGTGAGTCAGTGAGTCAGTCAGTATGTCAGGACAAAGATTCTTATAGTATTAGATAATATACTATAATATTTTAAACCACCCCGACTGATCTATGTATAATAGCTTTTTCCAATGACTCTAAACACGACATTTAAAATCTGAGCTGTAAGTTGGTGAGGATTTGAGTATTCTGTAGAGTCCAGGAGGCTTTCATGTTCTTACAATATCGTTGAAGAAGAAGATTTTCGAATTGATCAGACCTATGAAAGATGATTTCATAGCGCAATTAACTAGAAAAAAGCTCATAATTTTATAACGATTGAACGAATTTTCATGAATCAAAGCTAAGAAAACTCTCGATGAAGACATCTATCAAACAAAAAAAAAACTATCAATAATAAAAACAAAATCGGTTCATCCGGTTAGGTGCTAAGATTGCTACAGACAGACACACAGATACACACGTTAAACGTATATTACCCCTACATTTTGCGTCGGGGAACGCCGTAAGGTTACGGCGGCAGATGTGCTCCTTGGTGGTAAGCTACTTTTTGGTAGATTTAATGATTCCACTACCACTGTACGAAAACTCATGATTCATGAATGCACATAGCTAGGATTAGAACCAACGACCGTCGGGTCAGAATCAGGGTAACTATCCTTTACGCCAAAGGGCCGTCAAATATCAATACGTAAGTATTATAAAACAAAGTTCATCACTGCGTTTGTCTGTCTGTTCGCAATCATCTCAATAGCTACTGAACGGATTATCATGCGGTTTTCACCAATAGCCAGAGTGTTTATGAGGAAGGTTTAGGTGCATAATTCGTTAAGGTTTTGTGTAAATTGGATGAAATATGACGATGGTTGTTAAATATGTTCATATTTTATATTCGATGCAACAAACTGATGCAAATGTTGTAGGCATATATGTTCTACCCGTGCGAAGCCGGGGCGGGCTGCTAGTCTTCTATAATTGAAGATCGTTTAAAAAACTAAAAGAACCTCAAACGTCGTGCTAGTCAAAGTAGCCAGTAGACGAAGTAGCTATTATATAATCTGTGCCAGTAATTAGTAGTATGTCGTCGAGATAAGTAAATGCGTCGTAATACCAATGTTGATATATTAAAAACGGCTCGGCCGATTTCCTTAAAATTTAAATGTGATCACCCGAGAAGGGTACCATTTGAAACAAAAAAGAATTTTCCAAATCCGTTTACTTACTCAAAGATTACTACGAACTGTAGTAAACCTAAAGATCTGATAACTTCTTATATTTTACTTCAAGAATAAAATTAAACGGTCGTACAAAGACTAGATTCGTTTAAGAGCTAACTTTTCCTATAAAGTGCATATCCGTTTAAAATTAAAATGTTGGACGCGAGCGGAATCTATTAGCAGTTAGAATGTTCGGGAGGTTCCAGTATGGGAGCCATCCGGGTTATGTGCTGTGACCATGACTTGCTAGTTTATGTGGTTTATTAGCTCTCATATTATTTAACATTGTATGAAGCCGAGAGAAGGAACATGGAGAGCAGCTGTCTCCTCAGAGTGCAACAATTACAGCACAAACGTCAGGAGTACAGTTCTTCTGAGGTACAAACCGTCTTTCATACTGGTTGGCACCGAACACCATGCTGGAACTTGGCAAACTGATTAGCGATGTGTCTTATTTTGATAAGTCCGGTGAGTGGTTCAAGGAAAGGCTGCCACCAGCGTCCTGGTTTTAAGGTATATGAGCCAAAAAATCCAGATATTTGTACTGATCTGGATATTGTGAGACCGTCTGATTCAGCACATCATGTTTCTTATTTACATTTTTAATTCAGTGGTGTCTCACCCATTTAGCACCACCCAGAGATTAACTTGTTGGGTTGATTACATTATGACCTAAGCCTATGGAAGCAGGAAGGCAACAATGACCTCGCTGTGGGTAACAATGACCCCCCACCCAACACATACTAGTGAATAATGGGAGATACTTGAAATATTTTAAAGCATAAGAATCTCTCAACGCGTTGACGACAACGCGGCGACCCACCCGACACGTCTACGCGACGTTGCAATTGTGAAAGTAAATAAATCTCGCAATAAGCCTACAGTAATTGAGAAAAACCATTTACAATCGCTCATCCCAACTGCCCGCCGTGCCCCCTTGCTAATTCCAAGAAAGTCTTAAAACATGGAAACCGTATTCGTTTCCAAGATAAGCGTTATTTAATGAAGATTTATCTGGCACAGTGCAGCGTGGATTTACTTTCGCAATGAATATTCTGCTGGAATATATCTACAGATACATTGACAGTTTAGGTAAATTATGCGTCGTTACTTGTACCGTTTGTTTAAATTTTAATGATTCGGGTAGATTGTGATATCGGTAGAGATATAGGCTTATTTATGACTGTTTTATTTTACTCGAGGTTTGTTAAATTTGTCTTCATTTGATTTTTAGTTACAAATATTTTTTACGCCAGTGCAATCTATACTGGTCTGCTTTATGCAGTCTCCTTTGTTAGTTTTTTTAATCATAATCAAGTGTTTGGCTACGATCTCACCTGCTGGCGATGTAGTTCACGATATAGCACGCTTCCCTAGAAGATACATTTTCTCTCACTCAGAATACAGTATTGTATTAAATTGGGGCTTATTGCCACAGGAGGTGAAAGAGGAGGAAGGTCATTTTTGCATTCCTGGATCTGTAGATTTTGACCTTAAGCTACTCATCACGAATGCCTAAATGGGTGACCACTGGTGGTGGACTAAGACGTGTCACTAATCAAATAAATTATTATGTTTATGTATGTCGTATAATTGTTATCTCTTGAATTGCTATTGCAAAGAGTCTTATCTATTCCTTTTTCTTGTAAAGGTGAATGAAAAATAGAGTGTATAAATGGATTTTTGCAACAATTTTTTTTTAACCGCTGACTTACTTTAAAATAGAATTCAGAGCTCGCTCCGCTCTGGCTTCAAAATGGCGGCTTAAAAGAAAAAATACTACATATGTTGCACCCCGTGACACAGTCTACTATTACATCGCTGCTATAATTCGAAACTTCACTACCAATTTTTATAACTAGTATGTTAGCGTCAATCTGTGCGTTGTGATGCTGAAAATAGGCCCCAATTGTAGTCACAGGCGGTCGACCACGGGATATATTTACAGAGCCACTGGAATATTTAATTACACCTGCATGCTCTCACAAGTTGCAACAATGCGCTTGTTTATGATGCAGATTCTGCTTTGTCGAAGCCTAAAACACATTTTAGGCTAGAATCAAAAATAATAGCGTGAAGTATAAGTTATCGTATCTCAACTTAATAATTTTCGTATTAGATTGAGAACTACCGGTATAACTACTTGTACTATTATTTATTCTGTGGTATAAAAAACAAAATGAAAAAGCTGATTTAATGAAACTTTGCCTTACGCATCTAGTGTCCCGTATACATTATTTAATTTGTAGTTATTTTGAAAAATGCGTGCAGACAGATGAACAACAAAAACATCCTATATTTTATTAATATGGTGCCGCATACTGAAAAACGAATATCATTAGCAAGTTTGAGGTGTTTATCTCCATATCTCTGGAGATACTCATCAGATCTCCATGAATTTACAATAGGATATTCTTTTGAATAAAAAAATAATTTTGAGAATCGGTCCTCAATTCACAGAGAAACTAGTTTAATCTTATATTATTTATTAGCAGTGATTATATTAAGTGCTGTCTCCCAGTCTTTTCCCAGAGCCGATTACTGCCGATATAACCTGATTCTCGACGAGGCGGTAGTGCGACTAATTGCCTGATTGAAGGGAATCCTATTTTGGTGTATTTACCGCATTTAAACCGGCCTGGTTAAGTGTAAATTGAGAATCCCGGTGATAAAAGATATGATATATATTATGATATACATACATACCTACGTGTTTTAATCACATTTATAATGTGTAACGATATAATCTTATCCATCCAAAGGTTGTGTTAAAGAGGTGGCTATTAGCGATAAGACCGCCCATCTTCCACTTTAATTTAAACTGTTGATTTATAAATAAATTTAGTATATATATGTGTCGTAACAATGAAGAGTTTATCTATCTACTAACTGCGCCCCGCGGCTTCGCCCGCGTTTAAAAGTAACCGCGTTTAAAAGTTTAAAAGTAAAAGTTAGCGTTAGACATTGAAGAAGTCCCAAACAAACATACAAAGTGACTTTCGCATTTATAACATTTGTGTTGATCTATGATATAAGGTAGGTATGTTATAAGGTAGGACAAGCACGACGCTCGCTTGATGGTAAGCTATGACTACATAAAAAAACGGAACCCTTATAGATTCGTCATGTCTGTCTGTCTGTATGTCTGTCCGTTCGTATGTCACAGCCATTTTATTCCGAAACTGTTAGGACTACAGAATTGAAACTTGGTAGGTAGATGTATTCTGTGAACCGCTTTCCGATTTTTATACAAAAATAAAAAATATAAAAGTTTAAGGGGGGCATCCCATACATGGAACTAAAAAAAAAAATGTTTCTCCAAACCTATACTTGTGGGGTGTCTATGGATAGGTCTTTAAAAATGATATTGAGATTCGTAAGATCATTTTTTCTCAAAGTCAATCATTCGAAAGATAGGTGCGTCTAAAGTGGTAAAATATGTGTCCCCCCCCCTCTAACTTTTAAAGTATGGAAGTGAAAAATCAAAAAATAATATATGCTGTAGACCTCAATAATAACTAACAGTGAAAATTGGTTTGAAATAGATACAGTCAGCAGTTTTAGAGATATGGCGACCGCAAAGGTAACTTTGTTTTTCATACAAACACTATGAAAAACAAAGTTAATTTTGTAGTTCCGAAAAATCATTGTTATGGAATACTTAACTGTGTTACGGAACCCTACGAGTGCGAGGCCGGCTTGCACTTGGCCAGTTTATTTTTTAACTCTAATAACTACTTACATATAAGATCAATGATATTGCATAGTGCTTGGATGTGGGTGGATGCATAAATATACAGGCCGTTGCAGTTGATTCCCTCGTTACAAGTAACACTTTTCTGATTATAAAAGTGACAAGACTATAAACATCGCCCATGAAATGCACATTTTCGCATAGAATTCCAGTCAATCCGAAGTGGGTATAGAGCTCCCGCCAATTAATGAAATGGAAATATAGATTTTCAGTGTGAACGTGTGCTTTCAGAAATTTATTTTTTAAAGCAAATCTTTCGTTATAAAACTAGCTGTATTACGCCACAGATAAGTTGATTAGTTACTCCGTGATCTCGTGGCTGTGTTAAAAATTTATCTCATATTCTAATACAATGTACTGTAGGCTACCGTATGAGTGTATCTACCTTAGTTTTTTGCAAATCCCTTCTGATAACATAACTTATTTTCTAAAACGATCACCGTTCACATTCATCAACCGACTTCCCAAAAATAAGGAAGTTCTCAATTCGTCTGTATGTTTTATTTTTTTTCTTTTTTTTTGTGTGTATGTAACGCGATTACTCCGTCAATTGTGAACCGATTCAAATGGTTTTTTTTTGTAATCGGAGGGTAGGATTCCGAGGTGTTCCCATTGTAATTTTATCGAAATCTGATAAGTATCTCCAGAGATATGACGATAAACGCTCAAACTTGCTACTGAAATTGACACGCGGGGCATTGAAGTCGGTTGTTTTAGTTTTTAACCGACTTCACAAAAAAGGAGGAGGTTCTCAATTCGTCTGTATGTTTTTTTTTGTGTGTATGTTACGCGATTACTCCGTCAATTGTGAACGGATTCAAATGATTCTTTTTTTAATAGGTAGGGTACGTTTTCGAGGTGGTCCCATTCTAATTTCATCGATATCTGATTAGTATCTCCAGAGATATGGAGATAAATACCTCAAACATAGGAGAATGTAATGGTTTTAGAAGAAGATTCCCAAGAAGATTATACACAATGGAGGTTGCTATTGCATATTCTTTTGAAGACTAAAAAATATGACCTTGAATAATGTTTTTACATCTCTCTTCTCGTTGATTTTGGTTTTTGACAGATATTTTTACGGTAACTGTGAGCGAGATAGAAACAAAGGTGGGGAGAATTAATTTGTCTTCACAGGAATGTTCTACCGGGCAAAGTCTTGCTAGGGTGCAACGTTATTTGATGTGAACATTTTCTGACATGACATGACGTTTGGCGAAGATGGCGGCCATATGGCGGCAATTAATGTTAATTTTCGCAAATAATACTTTTTAATATTCATTTAGGAATACAACTAGTCCGTGTTATAAAAGTATTTGGAATGATTGTAATAAAATAGACAATTAATTATCGCGTGTGTCAGATGTTTTTATTGCACAGAGCCATTTTGGACATTGTCATTTGATACCTTGATGACATCATTATGACTAGTGGATATTTTCACTAGCGCGGCATTTCAAGTCAATTTTTTGGGGTTCCGACCCAAAGGGTACCAAATGAACACTTTCTGAGACTTTGCTGTTCGTTCATCCGTCCGTCGGTGCCAAGTGTATTGGATAATAGATAGATACTATGTATGTAGTAGTAAGTAGGTAGATACATGTAGGTAGTAGATAGCTACTACCTATTAGACTTGGCTGGCACCGACTTCAGATAAGTGGGTAGCGCTTATAATTCTTATATTCAGTAATTTATTTTTCCCTTTTGTGTGCCTGTTTATGGTTATGAAGTCAGTTTTATTGTTTTTAAAGATAATTTATTAAACTATCTTAATTATATAATGAATGTATTGGATACACAATAATATATAGTAGATGTCATTTTCAACAGAGTTCCATTACGGAGGTGGTTTGTTAGCCGATTACTCCGCCAATTGTGAACTGATTCGAATGATTATTTTTTTCATGGGTCGTACATCTCTACGGTGGTCCCCTAATACGATTATTGAGATTTAATGAGTATCTCAGATTAGATTTAAAGATAAACATAAAAAACTTGCTACTGAAACTGACTTGCGTGGCATATGAAGTAGATTTTTAGAGTTTCGTGCCTTAAAAGGAAAAAAGGAACCCTTTATAGGATCACTTTGTTGTCCGTCTGTCTCTCTGTCTGTCCGTCTGTCAAGACCCATTTTTAGGGTTCCGTAGCCGAATGGCAAAAAACGGAACCCTTATAGATTCGTCATGGCTGTCTGTCTGTCTGTCTGTCCGTCCGTATGTCACAGCCATTTTATTCCAAAACTGTTAGGACTACAGTATTGAAACTTGGTAAGTAGTTGTATTCTGTGAACCGCTTTCCGATTTTTATACAAAAATAAAAAATATAAAAGTTTAAGGGGGGGCATCCCATACAAAGAACTGAAACAAAAAAAAAATGTTTTCTTCAAACTTATACGTGTGGGGTGTCTATGGATAGTTCTTTAAAAATGACATTGAGGTTTCTAAAATCATTTTTTCTCAAAGTCAATCATTTGAAAGATAGGTGCGTCTAAAGTGGTAAAATGTGTGTTACCCCCCTCTAACTTGAGTGAAAAATCTAAAAAAAATATATGCTGTAGATCTTAATAAAAACTAACAACGAAAATTGGTTTGAACGAGATACAGTCAGCAGTTTTAGAGATATAGCGACCGCAAAGATAACTTTGTTTTTCATACAAACGCTATGAAAAACAAAGTTAATTTTGTAGTTGCGAAAAATCATAGTTATGGATTACTTAACTGTGTTACGGAACCCTACGAGTGCGAGTCCGACTTGCACTTGGCCAGTTTATTCTTAAGAATGCGTAAAGATATCAAATACTCGGATTTACAGTCTCTTTGACTGTGAAAAAATCTAACTTGTAAGTTAACGTGATCAAAAGATATGAACGTTTATATACACGCATAATTTTTCATGATATGTTGTTATGTTTATGCATATTTATGTGTTACGCATATTTTTACATATTTTGCGATTTCACAAGAGACTAAAAATATATAAGGTATTTTTCGTTGACCTACAATCATGAAATTTGGCAAGAAGCAAGGTCTTGATCCAGTTAAAAACGCAAAAACTAGTCTTATCGCTTGAAGCCATTTCATCCAAACGACCGAATAGTAAAGAAAATTACAGGACTGTGAACTACAGTGTGTATCAAACACAAAGGAATAATGTCAACCTTTATATAAAGAAAACTGGCACCACATATCAGTTACATCCTATATTTTGCCACCGAAGAACTTTGTGGCAAAAATAAATGTATGAAAAAATAATTCCTTCGCATGAAATATTAATTGAATTTTATTATGACAGAGTTCTATAGTGTAGTCAACGATTCTGACAGGTTGCTCAGTACCTGTCTACCCTCGTCAGTAGGCGGAAGTTTATTCAAATGTGATATATTTATGGCAATAAGGAATGGCAGCCATAATTTACGTCAATTATAATTAGTTCAGTTCACACTTATGTTTATCTGTTATGCATAACGCGTGGAATTTATAAGTTTAGTTTCAGTCGAAAATAAGTCGTAACACTTTCCCTTTATTTGGGAGGATCACAACCGATACTATAACATGACAATAATATTTTTTAAATGTTTACTTGAATATAGATAGGGATGCTTATGTAAGCAACTAGGAAGAAATAAAAAAAGTTTAAGTTGCTCCGTGATGAATAAGTGGTTGAATAAAATAATTTATTACTCATATTATAGGCTAGCGTTGGACCACTATCTCGCCTGGTGGTAAGCGATGATGTGGACGAAGATAGTGAACACGATAGGCCTAAAATACTCTGACTCTCAAGGGCTGTGTGCTGCTGTAACACCGTAAGATTAAGGCGGTAGATTTTCTCCTTGATGGTGGACGCATACCCGTGCTAGAATATGAACCGGCGACCTCTCGCTTTAAACTTAAGCCATCTATCCTTTAAACCAACGGGGCTTTCGAATATAATATATTAATAAATATACAATAATACTTAACTGAAAATACTACAGTGTCAAAAATACGCGTCCGAAAAATAAAGACATTTCCCATTTCATTTTGGGGTTTTATAAACATATAAACTTCCAACATTATATTCATCGCTAGTCCCTTTTCCGATTTCTTTCGAACATTTCCGATACAAAACCCTAAAGGGATATGGATACAGAAATCCCCTAAAATCGCGAAAACATTAGGGGTGTCAAATGTACACGTCAAGTTGGAATCAAAAGCGAAATAGCGAAATGTAAAAATATAATTGGCAGGGAAAGGTCCCCCTTATCTGCCAGTCTTTTTTTGCCTCCGTCAACGGAAGGTCGCAATAAATAAAACGAATGGCGATGGTAAAATGCTATCACATGCACCTGTCGATTTTTCAGCGGCAGCCTTCAGGCACATTTGTGTGGAGAGAGCTTTCAGATGTGTTGGCACTTCCTGTCTAATAAAAGTTAAAATATTGTTTGTTGAATTGGAATCTAAATTTTATTACGCAGTCTAACTTTTAGAATGTATTAAATTGGGATGATTTATTATTATCATCAAACGAGTTATTTTAAGGACTGAAATGATAAAGTAAGCTTCATTCTTCCCAGTATTTCCCCGTATATGAACATAACTTCACAGTGCTCGCGAACGCATAGTGTCAATAAAGCCCAATCATTTTCCACAGGTGCCAGAAGCTTATTATGTCGATGTTCCGCCAGACTTGCTACAAAAAAGTAGTTTACCACCAACAATGAGAAAATCTGCCGCGAAAATCCTTACGGTATTAACGGTAATTTTTACATTCCGGTAGCACACAACACCCGAGAGTCAGAATATTCTAGGCCTAGCTTGTTCGCCATCTTCTACCACATCGTCGTTTACCACTAAGCGAGAGAATGGTCAAACACTAGCCTTTCAAAATAACGTGTAGATACATGTTTGTTAATCGATTATTTTTAGTATGAGTGATACAGGCCTATTTCAAGCTTTACATTTACATAATTAAATTCAACATTTTACATTAATACAAAACAATCATTGCTTGCCAAAATAAGTTCACTTTAAATGAAACATTCACCTATAAACAATTTGTAGCAGACAACATAATAAAATTGCAACAAAAACTCGTAACAGAGAAAGAACAAAAATAAAGCCACCAAATATATCATCATTTTTAAACTTTACGGCGAAACAGAGTCCCCGAAGGGGTATATTTTACGTTGAAAATCTAGGTAGAACTCGTACTAGTTTAGCATTGCATAGATAGAGGCAGATTGTGTCCATCTCAGGCGCACAATGGACCCGTTGTGACTTGTGTAACACGATGCGGAAACAAGCGTGAAGATAAAACGTGTCATTTCGAACTTTTTTGGTCTAGCATTTGTTGTAGATACCGGGCAAGTTTTAATTATATTGTACAAGTACTAACAAGGCTATTTGAGCCCATGTGTTAATAATAGTTACAGCTGTTTTACCTACCCATTATTTTTAAAGGATGGCAGAAATTGAGAATGTTTGATGTTTTTTTTAAAGAGAAAACTTCTGTAGCGGCTTTGTGAACTTTTTGGGATGGGTAAAAAATGTTAAACTCGCGTCAAGACCTCGAGTGAGGACACGTGACCTGCTCGAAAATACCTAAAGGTTTTTTTAAGACGTAAGAAAACCAATTGCTATGATACATTATTTTCTTAAATAATTGAAGACATTTCAAAGCTTTTGATAGTACAAAAGTTCTATCTATCATCATCTATATTAATATTTTGTTAACCTTTGATGTTTTTGACACAAAACGAAATAAGTGTCTGATTCATAATGTTGTGTCCTCAAAATCATTTAAGACTCAAATTTATTTCATGCTTTGTGTAGAGTAAAACTACACATCGCTTTTCACACCAGCGTAGCTCGAAAACAGATAGAAGGGGTGTAATGTGACGATATCGGAGAGTGTCAAATCGGGTTCCAAGCGTTTTCTACCCAATCTACCGGCCCTCGCGAAAAGAAAATCAAGTTTCAACACACGACCAGCCTAGTTTGACCCCTGTCTTCCAGACACCCATTGTATTACAAATTATAGGGTGGATAAGTTTGAAAGATCATTTTACATTGGTGAGTCATAAATGACGTGGCACACACTGATCAATGATTATGAGTATTATAATTTGGTAACAGTAAGGCCGCTGATCTAGGGATGGAAGGGTAAACATGGCAGCTAGACAATACCCTTCTTTTATTTTTTTACGTCATAGGGTGCGTTTTAGTACCAATTTGAAAAATATTTTTCTGGAAATAGAACCTACACTACTATAAATTTATGAGTAAAGAATAAATTTTAGCACCTTTATGCCTGATATTTGTAAAAAGGGTTGTGTTCTGAAACTGTATAAACATTTAAAAATAAATGAGTTTGATTTAGTGTATTATAAGTGCATCGTAATAATTTGATAGCGGTTAGCAATTCTCAACTTCAAACTTTTGCGATTTAAACACATAGTTATAACATATTATTCGAATCTTCTCGTGACCACGACACGATTAATAAATTAGACGTTTTTTTAGGATTCCGTGCCCAAAGGGTAAAACGGGACCCTATTACTAAGACTCCGCTGTCTGTATGTCTGTTTGTCTGTCTGTCTGTCACCAGGCTGTATCTCATGAACCGGACAGTCGAAATTTTCACAGATGATGTATTTCTGTTGCCGCTATAACAACAAATACTAAAAACAGAATAAAGTTAAAAATAATATAGGGTCCCCATACAAGAAACGTGATTTTTTCGGCATTTCACGCCATCTATGAACGCTTAGTTAGGTAAACGTCCCATAGATGGCGTTATATTGAAATGTCGATCCCTAACACCTTTGTTAGACGTTAGATGGCGTTATAAGAAATAAAATGTTTATTAATTATTATTTTTTGCTGGCGAAAAAGGATAGTGGTATTATGTGCTCGATCTTATAAAATACTGTAGTGTGGTACGGAACCCTACGAGTGCGAGTCCGACTTGCACTTGGCTAGTTTATTTTAATTTGACGTTCGTCGTTTAGATTGAAGTTGAATGGTTCATTACTTTTCTAATGCTTTTTGTATTTAGATTAATTATTATAGATTTGATCTAGTTAATATTATTTGTCGTCTGTAAGTGAAGATTTTTAATCTGCCTATAATATAATCGTACCAAATAAATGCTCTGACTTTTGATTAATGCAACTTGGTCGAAAAGTCGAGGTAAATAAAATTAAGAGCGAACGGGAGGTGCACTATTCCATACAAATGTATTCCTCCGTTTTCTCACTTCTAGAGAAAAAATTGTTTCTGCAAAAAATCGAGGTCTGCTGTAGCTATGCCCCTATAATTTGCTTTTTTTTTGAGCAACCAAATGCAAAAAGAAATATATCCTTTATATCTCCTCTTTAGGATTTTTGAAGGGTCATATTTCTAATTACAATTGGTTGATCAAAACAAGCAAATTATAGGGATAGCTACAGCAGACCTTGATTTTTTGTGGAAACAATTTTTTCTCTAGAATCATTTTCCAGGGAGAAAACGGGGGAATACGTTTGTATGGAAAAGTGCACCCCGCGTTTGCTCTTAATGATTTAGCGCGATAAAACCCGTATTGCAATACTTATAACTAATTTAATCGCGGTTATTGATTTTATTTTCTGACAGGGTAAAATAAAGCATAAAAACACATAAGAAATATGTGCGCCTTATGGTAAGCGATGATGTGTAACTAACATTTCCGGTCGCACACAAAAGTCGGAGTCACTAAAAGAAATAACCATACAGTACTAGAAAACCTTTTGAAACCAAGAGAGATACAAATTTTAACGCAGATGTTGTCCTCAGTGCATGAAACATACTAAGTCTATTATCATTAGTCAATCTCTGTCCACTGCTGGACGTAGGCCTCTACTATGGCGCGCCACTGAGCTCGATCTTTAGCTCTTTGTTTCCAACTGCTGCCAGCCAAGTTCCGTATATCATCGCTCATCTAAGTCTATAATCGATAGAATATAATTTAATACCTTGCGATCTGTATTTATTAACTAGGGGATACCCGGCATGTGCTTATAACTTACTACGCTAATAAAAGAAACGTGACCAAGTGTGCCTAATACATTATTTGAGTGGTCTAAAACTATCATTGCATTTTTAATGAAACCGGTTTGGGGCACATAGGTTGGATGGTTCCAAAGTCTATAACGGACATAGGCAGAAATTTTTGTATTTATATAATCACTAACTGTCCCGGCAGACGTCGTCCTGCCCCGAAAAGCCTTATCCATGTGCCTACATTCACTCCCTCTCAATTTACATTGGAATGACAGTGGCGCCATCTGTCGGAAATTAGTCTTACCAACTCAGAAACCTTGTTTGGCTCATGCACAACAACTTTGCTAAAGATCATTACATGATCAAATTTATAGTTTATGATTTTATAAAGGACATACAGACAAACATTAATTTTTATATAAGAGATAATGAAGTTGTTCGACTATCCCACAGTTAACTATAAAAACTGTACAACTATAATTCAAACCGTCTGCAACCAATTATATAAAACACTAGCAGCCCGCCCCGGCTTCGCACGGGTAGAACATATATGCCTACAAAATTTGCATCAGTTTGTTGCATCGAATATAAAATATTAACATATCTAACAATCATCGTCATAAGTCAACCAATTTACACAAAACCTTAACGAATTTTGCGCCTAAGACCTAAACCTTTCTCATAAACACTCTGGCTATTGGTGAAAACCGCATGATAATCCGTTCTGAAGCTATTGAGATTATTGCTAACAGACAGACAGACGCAGTGATGGACATTGTTTTATAATACTTACGTAGTGATATTGGACGGCCCTTTGGCGTAAATGATAGTTATCCTGATTCTGACCCGAGGGTCGTTGGTTCTAATCCTAGCTATATACCTACCAATGAGTTTTATGTGCATTCATGAATTATGGGTTTTCGTGGAATCATTAAATCTACCAATAATTAAGATAGTTTAAAAACGAAAACAACTGACTTCAATGCCCCGCGAGTCAATTTCAGTAGCAAGTTTGAGACGTTTATCGTCATATCTCTGAAGATACTTATCACATCTCAATGAAATTACAATGGGACCACCTTGGAAACGTACCCTACCGATTACAAAAATAATCATTCGAATCGGTTCACAATTGACCGAGTAATCGCGTAACATACACACACACAAAAAGAAAGAAAAAAGAAACATACAGACGAATTGAGAACTTCCTTCTTTTTGGAAGTGGTTGAAAAGTAGCTTACCACCAAGGAAAACATCTGCCGCCGCAACCTTACGGCGCTTCCCGACGCAAAAAGTAGGGGTATTATACGTTTAACGTGTGTATCTGTGTGTCTGTCTGTAGCATCTTAGCACCCAACCGGATGAACCGATTTTGATTTAAAGTAGGGGTATTATACGTTTAGCGTGTCTATCTGTGTGTCTGTCTGTAGCATCTTAGCACCCAACCGGATGAACCGATTTTGACTTGATTATTGATAGTTTTTTTTTATAGATGTCTTCATCGAGAGTGTTCTTAGCTTTGATTCATGAAAATTCGTTTAATCGTTTTAAAACTATGAGCTTTAATCAACTTTAATAGGTCTGATCAATTCGAAAATCTTCTTCTTCAACGATATTGTAAGAACATGGAAGCATTGACCTGATGCTGGGACATCTCCTGGACTCTACAGAATACTCAAATCCTCATCAACTTACAGCTCAGATTTTAAATGTCGTGTTTAGAGTCATTGGAATGCTTTTAATGAAAAGATTATACATAGATCAGTCGGGGTGGTTTAAAATATTATCAACATCAACACCAATATTATACATGCGAAAGTCAGTTTGTTTATTTGTTTGTTTGTTTGTTTGGGACTTCTTCACGGTCAAACAGCTTGACCGATTTGGCTGAATTTTTTTACAAAGATAGAACATAAGGCAGAATAGGATATAGGATATTTTTTTGGCCCAGATATTTTTTATTGAATTTTGTGAAAGTGTGGCCTCTTATTAGCTAAACAGCTTGACCGATTTGCCTAAAATGTTGTATAAAGACGGTTCATAAGGCAGAAAAGAATATAGAATACTTTTTTTTTGGCTATCGAGTCAGGGGGTTCAAATATGTTTAATTGGATTTTGTAAATATAAGATCTCTTCTCAAATAAACGGCTTGACCGATTTGCCTGACATGTTGTATAAAGACAGTTCATAGGGCAGAATAGGATAAAGAATACTTGTTATTTGGCTATCGAGTCAGGATGTCCAGATATTTTAAATTGAATTTTGTAAATATAAGACCTCTTCTGGAATAAACGGCTTGACCGATTTGCCTGAAATGTTGTATAAAGACAGTTCATAGGGTAGAATAGGATATGGGATACTTTTTTTTGGCTATCGAGTCAGGGGGTTCAGATATTTTTAATTGAATTTTGTAAATATAAGACTTCTTCTCGAATAAACGGCTTGACCGATTTCCCGCAAATTTTGTATGTATACATGTCATAGGGCAGAATAGGATATGGGATACTTTTTTTTTTTGGCTGTCGTGTCAGGGGGTCCAGATATTTTTAATTGAATTTTGTAACTAAAGGACCTCTTTTTGAATAAACGGCTTGACCGATTTGCCTGAAATGTTGTATAAAGACGGTTCATAAGGCAGAAAAGAATATAGAATAATTTTTTTTGGCTATCGAGTCAGGGGGTCCAAATATGTTTAATTGAATTTTGTAAATATAAGATCTCTTCTCAAATAAACGGCTTGACCGATTTGCCTGAAATGTTGTATAAAGACAGTTCATAGGGTAGAATAGGATATGGGATACTTTTTTTTTGGCTATCGAGTCAGGGGGTTCAGATATTTTTAATTGAATTTTGTAAATATAAGACTTCTTCTCGAATAAACGGCTTGACCGATTTCCCGGAAATTTTGTATGCATACATGTCATAGGGCAGAATAGGATATGGGATACTTTTTTTTTTTTGGCTGTCGAGTCAGGGGGTCCAGATATTTTTAATTGAATTTTGTAACTAAAGGACCTCTTTTTGAATAAACGGCTTGACCGATTTGCCTGAAATGTTGTATAAAGACGGTTCATAAGGCAGAAAAGAATATAGAATAATTTTTTTTGGCTATCGAGTCAGGGGGTCCAAATATGTTTAATTGAATTTTGTAAATATAAGATCTCTTCTCAAATAAACGGCTCGACCGATTTGCCTGACATGTTGTATAAAGACAGTTCATAGGGCAGAATAGGATATAGAATACTTTTTATTTGGCTATCGAGTCAGGAGGTCCAGATATTTTAAATTGAATTTTGTAAATGTAAGACCTCTTCTGACCGATTTTTGACCAATTTTAATCTATAATATGTGGCCAAGCTAATTAACGTAATTATTTGGATAATGATTAATACTATATACTTGAAAATAGCCCTGGAAGTTATGTAATATTTTTTAACAAAAAATTAAATACATATATACAGTACAATACAAATATCTTTATTTCGGACAATTATAATCCATGGTTAGTAATAATTAGTACTTATATTATGGTTAGTATCTTATAAAGTAAACTAATACTAATACAGGTTGTCATTACAGTTCTTATTAATATATCATGTACCTGCGAGGCACTCCGTACGGACGACTACCAACGGAGTTATCGTCTGATGTTTCGGTCATCGTTCGCACGAAGTGCCTCAGCACAGGCGCATGCGGATCCTCTGCCACTATTTTCAGGATGCTGTTGTTACTTCCCCGCACCCTCCTAATAAGTGATGCGAATGACGGCATGAAAGCCGTCAGTTTGGCTTTTTGCAAACATTTCGGAGGCACTGCAAAAGCGGGGAAGTCTCAACATCATCCTGAAAATGTTATTGTATTGGACACGTGGGGTGTTTAACGATTTTTTGGCACACCTGAACCAGAGACCGCCCGTGTACAGACCCTGACAGTACGCTTTGAAGAGCGTAATTTTAACTTGGTCTGTACAGCGAGCAAATCTTCGGGCCAGCATGTTACCGCGAACCGCCAAAGCCCTACGCTCCCTCTCTATATCGACATCATCCTTAAGGTCCTCGGTTAGGACATGCCCAAGATATTTGAACTTCACTACGCGCTGAAGTTTCACACCGTTCAGTTCTATTGGAGGAATATACTTGGGACACACACCAGTGGCCTTAAAGACCATGTATTCGCTTTTCTTTACATTATATGCTAGACCATGCGTCGCAGCATAAGTCTCACACACTCTCAACATTTCTCCGATAGCTCTCGCAGTCGGAGCCAGCAGCACCATGTCATCCGCGTAACTAATGTTATTAATGCTAACACCGCCCACGCGGCATCCAACGCGCATGCTACTGAGTCCGACTATGAGGTCATTAACATACAGGTTGAAGAGCTTTGGGGACGACAATCCTCCTTGTCTTACTCCGCACTCCAACCTGTATGACTCGGAGAGACTGTTCGACCATTTGACAGCATTGGTCTGGTTTGTATACCAAAACCGAAAGAGATCTTGTAACTCCACCGGTATACCACTGTCAGCCATCTTTCTCCAAAGCACATCGTACGAAACTAGATCAAATGCTTTGGCGAGATCCAGAAAACAGGCGCAAACCGGGGTTTTACGATCTGTTGGTTTTCATATGCTGTCGCGGATTTTTTTGTAGGTTTTATTAAGTTGTACAACTCTTCCATAGCAAATATTCTTCCATCTGTTTTCAATTGAGCAGCGTTCGTAAGAAACGTGTTTTTTCGACCGTTTTTTTGTCAACTTAGGTTGCAAATTAGGTCTCCACGAATGTACCTTTGATTTAAACGGGATAATATATAGCCTTTTTTCATTTCAAAAGTCCATTCTATATATAAGTGAAATAATTTTTTAAATCGGTCCAGTAGTTTTTGAGCCAAATCATTACAAACATACAAAAATACAAATGTTCTCTCTTTATAATATTAGTATAGATTTCCATGAACGCTAAGTACCCACTCATAATGAGAACCAGAATCTTTGGACTTCAGAGGAAGCAGAAAACCCTATTTTTCCACAACAATATCTGTCTCCTTTTTATAAGAAAACGGTTTGTCTGTGTGCCTTCATTATTTCACAGCGGAACTGAGATGGCTTAGAGTTTACTGTTCACGGCAATACAAATACGTCAACCAAGTTATTCTGGTAGATTGCCTTTGACAATATAGGCACTGTTTTGTTTCGTCTTTGATCGTATGAGGGGAAGATAAGGTGTCACAATATAACGTATAGTTTAATATACTTGCGCGATAATCTGACTATGGCTATGAATAGAGTTATTTATCCGTAGGATTAAGGACGTCAATTTTGACGTCCTTAATAAATAACTGATTACGGATTGTTATTGGCCGGGATTTAAGTAGGTTTCTTTATTGTACCTAGTACCTTATATCAAGTAGATATTAGCAAACATTGATTTTATATTGTTTCGCCCAGTGTACTCTACAAAATGTATGATGAGGAATACTCGGATGAACTTTTTGACCTCATTCTCATATTACAATTTAAAATATTACTTCACGGTGTCGTGCCAAAGCTCATCTCCACATTGTTTACTTGTGGACATCCCAACAGACCAAGACACCAACAGACACCAAAGGTTTAACAGATACAGATACTTTCTGCTACGTGTAAAAATGTAAACATGTAAAATGTGAAATGAACTTCCAGCTGAAGTTTGCCCGCTAGAATACTATATGGTGTTTTTCAAGACAAGGGTCAAAAAAGACTTGAAGGGCAGTCAACGCATCAGCAACGCCGCTAGTGTTGCAGGTCTCCATCTAACGGGCCTTCAGCTTGTTTGCTGCCTTATATTATTTAAAAAAATTAAATCACACGATAATAATTATTTAATACACAACTAAAAATTGCATATAGTATAGTTTTTCTTAATTTTGCTTTGCGCTCAATCATAACTAAACGAACGATACATCAATCAAACAAGTAACAAAGTTAAAATTTTGAATAAATACCCACGACAATCTTCTTTAGAAAATTTACGTCGTAACTTCTAAGAACCACCACTGAATAATTACGAACCGTTTAAAGACAAAACGAACACTAGTTCGTTTTGTCTTTAAACGGTTCGTATTTATAACGTCAAAAACTATTTGGAGAAAAATTGCAACTTGGATTTGCGCAAATAAATGTTTACTGCAGCGCTCCCTGGTGAGTTGACACCGTAACACCTATTTCAGAACATGCATCAATCAAACACGAACCCATAACTGAAAACCACATCAAAATCGGACTAGTCGTTTTGAAGAAAAATGGCAACATCGATTTGTACCAACAAATGATTACTACAGCGCCCCCTGGTGAGTTGTCACCGTAACACCTATCTAAAATATGCACCAATTACACCCAAACCCGTAACTGAAAACTGCATCAAAATCGGACTAGTAGTTTTGGAGATAAATGTTAACATGGATTTGCACACATAAACAAACATCCTCTCACCCGAAACGCATATACAGTTTCCGTTCCGTCGTGGGTAAAAATGTTGTCAAATTACAAATGCCTTTGTTTGACCTAAAAGATTTCGTTAATATTGACTATATTAAGCATCGTACTTCACACATTTTGGTTCCATTTGGCTTCAGACTACGACGTTCAGTTGTACCATGAATAAGCTACCTTAAAAAGATTGCTCGAAAGAATACGGTGCACCACGCTTGAAATTCAAAACACTAAACGTCTTTCGTTTGGATCTGAATAACAAAGATCAAATATGGAAGTAAAGATATTGCAACGATAAAATGGTCGCTGGAAGCTCGAAACTATTGTTTCGAAAATATTTTTGCATGCAGAAGCGATCTTATTCATTTCAGACAATGTTTGGCTTACAGAAAAATACTTTCACGTAATGTCAATCAACTTAGCTATGTTACTACTAGAGTTGCAAGTTGTACCTGTGAATTTTCAGGTGACCGAGCGGCGAAGTAGACATCGCAAGGAAATGTTTGCCTTAGTTTAGTTAGATGCATTGCCTTTGTATTTTTGTGGCAGTCAGACTGTCTGACTGATGCTTAGATTGTATATATGCCAGCCACTTTAGTTTTAAAACGCAAAAAGGGCTCGATAGCATTTTTAGTGTACACACGGTAGTCCGTGGCACTGTGGAAAAATTATATCGGTACTATACAAAATTAGGAAAATAATAATTTAAGATCGTTTAAAAAACTAAAAGAACCGACTTCAAACGTCGCGCTAGTCAAAGTAGCCAGTAGATGTAGTAACTATTACATAATCTGTGCCAGTAGTTAGTAGTACGAGTAAGTCGTCGAGATAAGTAAATGGTTCGTAATACAAATGTTGATATTTTAAAAACGGCTCGGCCGATTTCGTTAAAATTTAAATGGGACCACCTGGGAAGGGTACCCTATGAAACAAAAAGAATTTTCCAAATCGGTTCAGGCATCTTCGAGTAATCAGTGAACATATATTAAAAAAAAAAGGTTCCGACGAATTGAGAACCTCCTCTTTTTTGTGAATTCGGTTAAAAAGGATCGAATTCATTTCGAAGTGATCCGAGAGAAAATCAGTCTCCGACATAACATATCGATTTAGCAAGCTGAAGTGGTAATAGGCCGGCCACAGTAGCCGAACCGATGACAGCTGGGGTAAACGGGATCAGCGGAGACCTCGAATTGGCGAACGTAGCGTAGGACATCCTCAGAATTTTGTTATTAGATAGGGTTTAACTTTTTAAGTTTACCATTGCATTTTTGTAAAAACACAATTGAAGAAAAAAAAACGATCGCTCGGGTACTTTTACATAATATATACACAATATGATGTTAATGTATAATATTTATATAATGTATGCACCTAAATAACCATAAATCATAACCCGCTTATCAGCCATTTAAACGTTATTCACACAATGATTCCCACAAACAATTGTTACAGTAAATATTGATGAACGTAAGTACAACCTGGTTCTATTCATAAAAGAAACCCACGTTATCAGGTGCAACGTCGTTAACTTTGATTAATGAATATGTGTTTGGAGCTACGTCCACATAAGGCTATTTTACCCGACTACAAAAGGAAGTGTTATGATTTTAGTATGTTAACTATTTAGAAAAATAATTGGGAATTATTTCTAAAATTTGAGTTAACATTTTTAGTAGTTTTTTTTAATCATATAGGCTAGCGTTTTGACAACTATCTCACCTGTTGGTTAGTGTTGATGCGGTCGAGGATGGTAACACGCTAGGCCTAGAATGGGAACTGGGTGTCTAGGATAGCAGTCATAACACATAAGATGTTTGGCGACATATTTTGTAACAAGACACTATTAAAAAACCGTTGCCTTGTACAATACTTTAAAAGTTAGTTCATTTAGGCGAGATATTGGCACAGAGATCGTTCGGATGGCGATCAAAAGGATCCCGGTTCGAGTCCAGACATGATGATTAATTTTTCCAAGTTTTTTCTTTTGTAAGAAGACTATTATTGGGAGCCAAAAAATTACATAAAACACGAGTTACAAAAAAAAAAATTGCTAGCAAAGCTCGGCCATCCAGATATTATTATATTATATTACCGTGTCAAATCTAAACAATTATTAAAACAGGAGCCGCGTCCTTATTCAGTACAATGCCATCTTACGAACATTAACGCCAACTAAGACCTGATTTCACCAAAGTAGAATAACTCTTCTCGTCTCGAAGATACGATTATCAACTAGCGATAAGTCATATGCGAATCTCGTATGACATAATCGTAGGCGAGATTTTAGTTCTTGCCTGTATGTAAACATTTTGATACGATTGTGTTATAGCGATTAGTGCTTGTGATAGTAGCGTATGGTTTCTCGTAAGGAAACGTACGAGAAACTCTCCCTGTCTAAATGGGCCTTAATTGATTTACTGACACAGTACTTCTACTCGCCAATAGATGTCGGTATGAGTCATATTTTAAGTTGATTATCAATAAAGTTGATTATTGAAAACACGAATAAAACAACATTTTCTGAAAATGACTCCTAGCTAGATCGATTTATCGCCCCCGAAATTCCCTGTAGGTGTACTAAATTTTATTTAATCGATGGAGCCGCTTCCGAGATTCAGATTAAGGTAACGACGATAGCGCCATCCTTGATGCTAGGTAGGTGGCGCTGCGCTATCGTAAAAAACTTTTCTTTAATTTTTAACTTTGTTCTGTTCTTAGTATTTGTTGTTATAGCGGCAACAGAAATACATAATCTGTGAAAATTTCAACCGTCTAACTATCACGGTTCATGAGATACAGCCTGGTGACAGACGGACAGACAGACAGACAGACAGACAGACAGACAGACAGACAGACAGACAGACAGACAGACGGACAGCGGAGTCTCAGTAATAGGGTTCCGTTGGTACCCTTTGGGTTCGGAACCCTAAAAAAGAAACGATAGCGTTAGTATCAGTATCTATGTTAAATTGCTTATTCAGTCTAGTTGCCTTGTGGTATAATTTAGAAGTTAGATTATTTATTTTATTACTAGCAGTACCCCACAGTTTCACCCACGTAGTTCCCGTTCCTGTGAGAATACGGGGATACATTATAAGCTTATTTTACTCGCAAATAATGTAACTTTCCATTAGTGTAAGAATTTTTGAAATTGGTCTAGTAGTTTTTGAGTTAAATTGTAACAGACAAATAAATAAACTGGCCAAGTGCAAGTCGGACTCGCACTGGTAGGGTTCCGTACCACACTACAGTATTTTATAAGATCGAGCAAAAAATACCACTATCATTTTTCGCCAGCAAAAAATAATAATTAGTAAACATTTATTTCTTATAACGCTATCTAACGACTAACAAAGGTGTTAGGGATCGACATTTCAATATAACGCCATCTATGGGACGTTTACCTAACTAAGAGTTCAAAGATTTTTTTTTTTTTTTTTTATACAGAACTGGGTAGCACTTGATCACTATCTCACCTGATGTTAAGTGATGATGCGATCGATGATGGAGCGTGCTTACCCAGAAGATACCTATTCACTCGCGATTTGAAGACCCCCATATTGTACTTAACCGGAAACACAGACTCAGGCAGAGCATTCCATTCCTTGGCGGTTCGTATGATGAACGAAGAAGCAGATCGCTTCGTTCGGGTAGATGGTATATCCACCATAAATCGGTGGCGCCTTTTAGTGTCTCTGGATGTCCGATTATAAAATGGGGATGGTGGAATCAAATCATGCAGTTCCATTGCACACTCTCCGAAATGTATTCGATAGAAAACCGATAAGCAAGCGACTTTGCGGCGATGCGCGAGACTCTGAAGTCTCTGGCTTACTAGTAGGTCGTCGCTTATGAGTTTCTTTGCTCTCCTCTCAATAGCTTCCAGTGTCTCCAGCTGGTATTTGGCAGAGCCATCCCAAAGGTGAGAACAGTACTCCATACACGACCGGACTTGTGCTTGGTAAAGATTAAGCAACTGTCCCGGTGTGAAGTACCGTCTCACCTTAGCCAAAATGCCAAGCTTTTTTGAGGCTAGCTGGGCTCTAGACTCAATATAAGAGCCGAAATTGAGAGTTGGTGTCAAAGAGATGCCAAGAAGCTCAAGATTGTTACTAATCGGAACGGACACATCCCGGAAAGTAGGAGCCAGTAGAAATGGGCTCCGTTTAGCGGAGAAGAGACACGCCTGGGTTTTAGCAGCATTGAACTTGACCAGATTGGCATCGCCCCAATCGGAGACTGCCTTCAAAGAATAGTTCAAGCGCTCGACCATGGCTTCTCTATGAGACTGGATTTGTAATGCACTAGTTCGTGCGTTGGATGCATAGCTCTCTACAACAGTGCTGTCATCTGCGTACCCAAAGATACCGGGTTTAAGCAGGTCATTAATATGCAGCAGAAAAAGTGTTGCAGAGAGTACTGATCCTTGAGGGACTCCGGCATTTATGGCCAATTGGTCGGAAGAACAGCCATCGATGACTACTCGAATCGACCGATCCCTCAAGAAATCTGCTATCCAAACACATAAACCAGTGGGAAGGCCGTATGAAGGAAGCTTGCTAATAAGGCTATCGTGCCAGACCCTGTCGAAAGCCTTCGAGATGTCAAGAGAGACGGCCAGCGCCTCGCCGTGGTTCTCGATGGCCTCGCTCCAGATGTGAGTGGCATACGCTAGAAGATCCCCAGTAGACCGGTTTCGGCGAAACCCGTATTGTCGGTCACTGAGGAGATCGTTCACTTCTAGGTATGTCAGGAGCCTGTGGTTCAGTACACGTTCCATAGTCTTACAGAGTATGGAAGTGACTGAGATAGGCCTGTAATTGGCAGGGTCTGCGCGACTACCCTTTTTGGGCAAAGGTTGCACGTTAGCTTGCTTCCAGGACTTAGGCACGTTACCAGTCGTCATAGACAAGCGAAAGAGGCGTGTCAAAATAGGAGCCAACTCAGGCGCACACGTCCTCAAGACTACAGCTGGTATACCATCTGGACCACTAGCTTTGTTCACGTCTAGATTGCGCAACGCTTTGCGTACTTCAGTCTGACGAATGCGGATTTCTGACATAAACGTCCCGCAAGTCGGCAGACTAGAAGGTACAGCATTGCCAGCATCTAAACGTGAAGACTCCGCAAACAGAGTAGCAAATAGATTTGCTTTCTCTTCAGCAGTGTGCGCTAGTGACCCGTCGGGTTTCAGCAGTGGAGGCAGTGAGGGACGGCAGAAGTTCTCTTCGATCGACTTCGCCAGGGACCAGAACGCTTTGCTACCAGAGGGGTAAGAAGCAAGTTTGTTCCCTGTTCGGCGTATGTGATCGAAGCGAGCCTTCTTGAGAGCCTTTTTGCAAGACTTGGCGGCTAAGTTAAAGGCTTTCTTCTTTTCACGTACATCTCTAGTCTTGCGGGTTCGAGCATCAGCCCAGGCTAAGTAAGCTTCATGTTTTGATGCTTCTGCATCTCTACATTTGGCATTAAACCATGGACGAGCTTTGCTTGACATCGGAACGTCAGAAAATGGTATGAAATATTCCATACCCTGACGTAACACTTCTGTCACAGCATCCGCGCAGGCTGAGGGATCGCTCGAAGAAAAACATACCTGCCGCCAGGGATAAGAAGCGAAAAAACAACGCATCTCATCCCAATCTGCTGACCTGTATCGCCACACCCGCCGGGTGCCTTTTTGGCTGGGATCGGGCGGGGAGTAGACGGAGACAGACTTCACCAGACAGTGGTCGGAGCTACCTAAGGGTGATGAAACCGACACCGAGTAGCGGTCTGGTTCTGTTGTCAGCAGAAGGTCCAAGCAATTGGCTGTATGGCCATCAACGTCCGGTATCCTTGTTGCTCCCTGGACCAACTGAGTGAGGTCTAGCGTTAAAGCAAGCTTTCGCATCTCTCGACCAGCGTGGTCTGTGTTCTGGTATGGGTACAGCCAGTCTTGATGATGGGCGTTGAAATCCCCCAGAAGCACTAATTGAGCAGAAGGATACCTCTGTTGGGCCACATCAGCCGCCTCACTGAGGTGGTTTGTGAGCCTGTTTGTCTCTTCATCTCCGCTGTGCGAACGGTAGACACTAGCATAAAGAATTTTCTCCATGCCAGTGTCCACCAAAATCCACATGACGGATAGTTGAGGGTCTTCAAGGTTGCGGAGACGCCGATAACAAATGTCATCGCGGGCATACATACAAACTCCCGCCCTCGGCCTAAACGTATGTTCTAGAACATAGCCTGGGTAGGCAAGGTACGCCGCGTCGGCTGGACATTTGATCTGCGTCTCCGTGAGGAACAGAATATGCGGTTTTTCGGTCTCAAGATGGTGGTGGACCGAGAGGATATTGGAGTGCAAGCCTCGAATGTTTGAGAGGTGCACTTGAAGGGAGAGGACGTGCTTCCGCTGTTTAACCTCTATTCTGTTTCTGCCTTTCATTTTGTGGGGAGTGAAGTTAGGTAAGGGAAACGGAAGTGGAAACGAGGCGCTAATTACCAACCCGTGATACATATTAGGTCTTTTCACCTATTGGGAACCAATCCTGGAGACCGCGGGGACGCCCGAGCCCCCCCAGAGGTGTCCATCGGGTCCTCTCGTCCGGTCGCCAACCGGCACGATGGCGCACCTCCGGGATTTTTCGCGAGATGGCGGGGCAGCCTTTCATGAGTGGCTGGCTCACTACTTGGGCCCCCAACTATCTGCGGTCGGCCAGCGGAGAACCGTGCCTCGGATCCCGCTGCTCTCCAAGATTGGCTGCCAGGTAAATTGACCTTCAATGTATCACGACCAGCTATAGTAATCAACGCAACTGTTTCCGACCCGTTCCCCATAATGGCTTCACCAAACATTCATACCGTAAAGCGACCGCTTGGCGGCATGGCTTTGTCTGGTGGGTGGTAACATGCCGCGGCCTAAGCCTAGCACCTGAAACGTACTGCTCTTTTGGCGCCACTCAGGGGACACGTGTAGGACATCGAGGGCTAAATCCTACGGACGCGAGCAGTAATAGCCCCCCAAAGCGTTCAAAGATGGCGTGAAATGCCGAAAAAATCACGTTTCTTGCATGGGGAGACCTTATATTATTTTTAACTTTATTCTGTTTTTAGTATTTGTTGTTATAGCGGCAACAGAAATACATCATCTGTGAAAATTTCAACTGACCGTGATAGTTATATCACGGTTCATGACTAGGATGATGGATTACAACCATCATCCTAGGTTCATGAGATACAGCTTGGTGACAGACGGACAGACAGACAGACAGACTGACGGACAGCGGAGTCTTAGTAATTGGATTAACGGAACCCTAAAAATGTAATATTTTCTCTTTTTAATATCATATCTGGAGCCTTATTCAGTATGACCAATGAGATAACGAGTTCCTTAACGCGCCACGTTACGTTATTGAAAAATTGTATTCTGTATGCCACACGATAGGTAAATTATACAAAACACGCGCGTTACACGTCCTCATATGTCACGATATTTTGACAGCTCAAAACGCGCTCATAACCTTACCCTACCGCGTTTTAATTGGCATAGAGAATACCATAACGCGGAGATAACGTAACACGGCACGGTAAGACTTTAAAATGGTCATACTGAATAAGGCCCCAGTTTAGATAGCTATAGTTACCACTCTATAATGCGGGAAATGAATGCCAAATCTGAACAGTCTTATTCACAATAGTGGAATCCAAACCCCTCTTCAAGGACAGATTAGCTGGACAAATAGTGGGACCTGTTAAACCATGACTTGTTATTTTTAACCGACTTAAAAAAAGAGGAGGTTTCTCAATTCAACCGTATATATGGTTTTTTATTTTTTTTAATGTTTGTTCACGGATAACTTCGTCGTTTATGAACCGATTTTGATAATTCTTATTTTGCTGGAAAGGAGATATCTCAAGTGTGGTATCATGGTAATTTTATCGAGGTCTGATAAGTATCTCCAGAGATATGGAGATAAACACCTCAAAATTGGTACTGAAAATTAATAGCGCGGCATTGAAGTCGGTTCTTTTTAGTTTTTTAAACGATCTTATATTTATTTGGTATTGAATCTACTTTTCATCCCACTTCCAAAAAGGAGGATGTTCTCAATTTCTCTGTCTGTCTTTGTTTTTTTTGTATGTATGTTACGCGATTACTCCGTGAATTGTAAACCGATTCGATTGATTATTTCTTTAATCGGTAGGGTACATTTTTGAGGTGGTCCCATTGTAATTTCATCGTGATCTGATAAGTATTTTCAGATATAATGATGATAAAAGTCACAAACTTGCTACTGAAACTGACTCGCGCGGCATGGAAGTAGGTTGTTTTTAACCGACTTCACAAAAAAAGATGAGGTTCTCATAACGTCGGAACCGTATTTATTTTTATGCATGTTCACCGATTACGCGAAGCTGCCTGAACTGATTTGGAAAATTCTTTTTTTGTTTTACAGGGTACCCTTCCCAGGTCCCATTTAAATTTTAACGAAACCGGCCTAGAGCCGTTTTTAGGGTTCCGTACCCAAAGAGTAAAACGGGACCCTATTACTAAGACTCCGCTGTCCGTCTGTCTGTCTGTCTGTCCGTCTGTCACCAGGCTATAGCTCATTAACCGTGATAGTTAGATAGTTGACATTTTCACAGATGGTGTATTTCTGTTGCCGCTAGAACAACAAATACTAAAAACAAAATAAAGTTAAAAATTAAAGAGGGTTCCCATACAAAAACCGTGTTTTTAAACGCCATCTATCTTATTAGTTTCGGCAAAATGACATAGATGGCGCTAGTAAACGAGCCACGTCTTTCTAAATCGCGACCAAACCAAATATTCTTGGTCAATATCAATTAATCAAATATATGAGGTTGAAACTCTGTTATGTTTCGTATTGTACGGAACCCTCCCTAAGTGTGCGATAAGAGACGCGATGCTGGCTCGCACTTGGCCAGTTTTATTTATATCAACATTTGTATTACGACGCATTTACGTATCTCGATGACTTACTACTAACTACTGGCACAGATTATGTAATAGTTACTACGTCTACTGCCTATTTTGACTAGCGCGACGTTTGAAGTCGGTTCTTTTAGTTTTTTAAACGATCTTAAATTATGGTTTTTAAACTTAATAATGTACTTAATGCTTTTTTAATATTGACTGACCTTAAACATAATTATTGTCTAGTGAAGTATAAAAAGCTCATAGAATACGATTTTTGTGGGGAAAATTTAGCCAGAAGCCGAATTTTTCAAACTTCCGCTCAAGCTTGGCAATTTTTTTTTATTTTTTTGTTTTTTTAATATATTTTTTTTTTATTACATTTTTTTTTCAAAAAAAATAATAATATTAGTTAGTTTCTGGAGATTTATCAGATAGCTTTTCAAACGAATGCTATAGTCTGATTCTAACGTAGTGAATAAATTCAATAAATCTGACAAACTTCATGTTTTCTTTTCATCCGTTGTCGACTGATGTCTATATCGTTTTCATTCCTTATATTAGAAATTTTCTAACATTTGTTATTTACCTCCACCTTTTTTTGATATCGTATAGGCTAGCATTAAACAACTATCTTGCCTGTTGATGAATGATGATGCGGTCGTGGATGGTAGCACGCTAGGCCTAAAATGGGAACTGGCTTTTGGCACTGGCCTTTAGAAACAGAACACGCGTAATATAGATATTATTAGGTATGTTTCAGACTGATTGTTGGTCTGCAGTACGTAACTCAATATCAGGATGCCTGCGATTGGTCACGCCCCGGCGGCAACGCTTCCGCGATGCAAATTGATTGCAAATTTTCATTTTCATCAATTTATTTCGACTTAAATGTTATTGGGACTCTGCCGATGGAATTTTCAATATGAGTCTTTGAAGAGCATGAATAAAATTTAGTTCTGTTGTTATTCTTTGTTTTTTTTTTGGAAAGAAAGAACGGGAACAAAGGATTTTTATTTTTTCCTTCGGGGTTGGGCAACTGCAATCCTTTTTTTATCGTCTGTTTTTAGGGTTACGTAGTCCTGATAAGGAACCCTTATAGTTTCGTCACGTCCGTCTGTCTGTCTGTCTGTCTGTCTTTCTGTCCGAGGTTTTGCTAAGAGACCGTTAATGCTAGAAAGCTCTTATTTTGTAGGATTATGTATATAAATGACGTCGACAAAGTGGTGAAATAAAATTTTGAAAAATATTTTTTTTAGGGTAGCTGCCCTACATGAGAAGTGGGGATGAATTTTTTTTTCGTCACCTACCCCATCGTGTGGGGTATCGTTGAATAGGTCTTTTAAAATGACTTAAAGGTTGCTAATATCATTTTTCGATTGAATGCTACATTTACGAAATATTAAACTTTAAATTGCAAATTTTTGCTCCAGTAGGGCGTCCCCCCTTTTAAAAGCTAAACTGCTGGCTTAAAAAATCTGGAAAAATTCGTGATAATAGTGCATCTCATGAAATTTAAAGCAAAACTATAGCGGTTAAGATAACTTTATTAGTTTAGCAGTAATTGTCGTTGAACTTGGGTGTTGGATAATTTTGTACCAAATACAAAATCCTTAGACTAAATACTTTAAAGTGACAAAGACGAAGTACATAGTTGCTTGTTTATAACACTATATTTATGTTAAATTTTACACATATCTTAACTTAAAATCAAAACTTACTCAATTTTATATTAAACTAGCTGCACTCAGCGGCTTTATCCGCCTTTAATCCTGGTTATACACCTTCTTCTTGGATCACTCATCTATTTTTCAAAACCGCATTAAAATCCGTTAAGTAGATTTAAATATCTAAGCGTACAGATAGCGGAAGTGAATTTGTTTTATACTTTGCCATAATACAGATAAAGATAATTATAATTTAGAATAATTTTCTGAGTTATTACCAAGAATTAGATCGTTTAAAAAACAACCGACTTCATTTCGGTTTTCAGCTTGCTTTCAGACCTCGCTATTAATTTTCAGTACCAATTTTGAGGTGTTTATCTCCATATCTCTGGAGATACTCATCAGACCTCGATAAAATTACCATGGTACCACACTTGGGATATCTCCTTTCTAACAAAAAAAGAATAATCAAAATCGGTTCATAAACGACGAAGTTATCCGCGAACAAACATAAAAAAAAAACATATATACGGTCGAATTGAGAAACCTCCTCCTTTTTTGGAAGTCGGTTAAAAATAGCTCGAAAAAATATTTTTAACATTCTTCTAAGAAAATATCACTTCAAAACACTTTGTTATTCAAATAAGTCACATGTGTTTATTTTTTGTGATTGTGAAATAATGGTATATGCATAATATGACATTTATAACATTTTCTTTTGTAATAAAATCGAGCTGTTTCTAAAAATTAAAGCCGCCGCGAAACCTTTGTTTCCATCATTTCAATTCGTTCTACATTTTCAGCGTCCTGCGTCCTTAAGTTCGAAAAACAGTTCAATACGGAATATCGCCGAACATGCATTAAGCACGTAAAAGCAATATAAATGTGAAGGCTGGCCTAACAAAACAGAAATATTGGCACACGTAGACGCGCCACTTGACCAAGTTACGTAGACCTGTGAGCCCTACATTTTACACGCATTAGCAGGAGCGGTTGATTGATTCAGGTCATTTTTATAGTCTGGTATTTTATGGTATTTTTTTGGGATATGTGAAGTAGCAGCTTACGTAATACGCACTCTCATCTTTTGCAAGACCTCTTAGAGGTAAATACACTCGAAGTACTCAAGAATGAGAGAATGAGTGCTACTTGGTAGGTTTGTTGTTTTTTTAAACACACTGTGACAGAAGTATTATTTTGAGGAGAAACTACGTGCATGTTATTTTGATGTTTTTATAAGCTTTTATTTAACTTACATGTTTGTATATTAGTTGTTCGTCGAAACTTTCAAACCATTTTTCAAACACTTGCTTTTTTGTAAAATGCTTTGCAATTCTGTAATGTGTATATTTGGTGACAATTCAATATTATAGTACCATCGAGCTGATCTGATGAAGAGCTGGGATGTAGGAACTGGAATTTTCTAATGGCAAACGGTAGGACAATAGAATTTGGGTTAACTGTACGTTTTGCTATCATGAGTACATTTTATAACATAATGATCATGATATTTACCCCCTATTACCCCGTTTTTAATAACAGTTACAAAACTTTGATTATTACGTTAATGTCATGTTTGTCTATGTTTATTGCATAGTCTTAGTCATAGGATTTTAGAATGGTGTGACTCGCAAGGGCTGTGCTGTACCGACCGTAATACCTCAAGGTTGTGGTAGCAAGTCAGGGGAAACATTAATATAATGCTCCTACCATGTGTGGAAAATATAATGTATATCTAATACTATAAGAATCTTTGTCCTGACATACTGACTGACTCACTGACTCACTGACAGACAACGCACAGCCTAAACCGCTGGTAGTAGAGACTTGAAATTTGGAGGGTCTAATACTATAAGAATCTTTGTCCTGACATACTGACTGACTCACTGACTCACTGACAGACAACGCACAGCCTAAACCGCTGGTCGTAGAGACTTGAAATTTGGAGGGTATATTTGTCTTAGTACGTAAGGGTGTACTAAGAAAGGATTTCCCAAAATTCACCCCTTAAGGGGATGAAATGGGGGTTCAAAGTTTGTATGGAGAAACAAGATTAGATCGTCTTTTCTATCCGAAACTTCACATAAGTGCTTCAATAAAAAAATAAGTAAAGACGTGTTTCAGGTTTTTTTGGAATTCCACCCCTAAGAGGGTGAAATGGGGTAATAAGGTGTAAAATCAATATTGTTTCGGATTGCGCTGAAATTTGGCATGCAAATAGTTATTACGACGTTAGTTCCCACTGAGAAAGGATTTTCCAAAATTAACCCTCAAAGGGGATGAAACGGGGGTTCAAAGTTTGTATGGAGAAACAAGATTAGATAGTCTTTTCTATCTGAAACTCCACACAAGTGCTTCAGTAAAAAAATAAGTAAACACGTGTTTCAGGTTTTTTTTAATTCCACCCCTAAGAGGGTGAAATTGGGTAATAAAGTGTGAAAATCAATATTGTTTCGGATTGCGCTGAAATTTGGCATGCAGATAGTTATTACGACGTTAGTTCCCTCTGAGAAAGGATTTTCCAAAATTGACCCTCGAAGGGGATGAAACGGGGGTTCAAAGTTTGTATGGAGAAACAAGATTAGATAGTCTTTTCTATCCGAAACTCCACACAAGTGCTTCAGTAAAAAAATAAGTAAAGACGTGTATCAGGTTTTTTTGAAATTCCACCCTTAAGAGGGTGAAATGGGGTAATAAAGTGTAAAATCAATATTGTTTCGGATTACGCTGAAATTTGGCATGCAGATAGTTATTACGATGTTAATTCCCTCTAAGAAAGGATTTTCCAAAATTAACCCTCTAAGGGGATGAAACGGGGGTTCAAAGTTTATATGGAGAAACAAGATTAGATAGTCTTTTCTATCCGAAACTTCACACAAGTGCTTCAGTAAAAAAATAAGTAAACACGTGTTTCAGGTTTTTTTGTAATTCCACCCCTAAGAGGGTGAAATGGGGTAATAAAGTGTAAAATCAATATTGTTTCAGATTGCGCTGAAATTTGGCATGCAGATAGTTATTACGACGTTAGATCCCTCTTTGAAAGGATTTCCCAAAATTAACCCTCGAAGGGGATGAAACGGGGGTTGAAAGTTTGTATGGAGAAACAAGATTAGATCGTCTTTTCTATCCGAAACTTCACATAAGTGCTTCAGTAAAAAAATAAGTAAAGACGTGTTTCAGGTTTTTTTGTAATTCCACCCCTAAGAGGGTGAAATGGGGTAATAAAGTGTAAAAATCAATATTGTTTCGGATTGCGCTGAAATTTGGCATGCAGATAGTTATTAATTACGACGTTAGTTCCCTCTGAGAAAGGTTTTCCAAAATTCATCCCTGAAGAGGATGAAGCGAGGGTTCAAAGTTTGTATGGAGAAACAAGAATTGATTGTCTCTTATATTCGAAACTTCACACAAGTAGTTTAGTAAATAAATGAGTAAATACGTGTTTCAGGCTTTTTAAAATTCTATTCCTAAAAGGGTGAAGTGGAGTAACAATGTCTGAAATCAATATTGTTTCGGATTGCGCTGATATTTTGCATCCAGATAGAAATTTTGACGTAGGTATCCGCTGAGAAAGGATTTTTCAAAATTCATTCTTCAAGGGATGAAGCGGGGGCTCAAATTTTGGATAGTCATTTTATTCGACATTTCACACAAGTACTTCTGTAAATAAATAAGTAAATACGAGTATCAGACTTTTTCAAAATGCCACCCTAAAAGAGTGAACTGGGGTAAAAAAGTCTGAAAATCAATATAGTTTCGGATTGCGCTTTATTGGGTTTTCGGGTTTTAAAAATATGAATCCTGATTTGTCTTCGTCACGCGATAACATGAAAACAGGTGAACCAATTTGGCTAATTTTTATTTGATGTCTTTAATGATAGAATCGTTTTTACAAAAGAAAAGTTTTAAGTAAATAAAAGGAGTTTTTAACGCGGGCGTAGCCGCGGGGGACTTCTAGTATTTATATAAAAAAATAACAACAGTTACATCACAATTTAGGTAGTTATTTTCGAAAAACTCACGCAAAGCTTGACAAAGTAATTTCATAACAATGAATATCTAGATCAAAGTCTGATTTCAGCCAGAACGGTGCAACAATAGCTCCTGCCTTCCACATAATTATTGTGGAATTACGTCAGCGGATATTAACGAGAAGCTGTTTTGACGCCGCAGCATTCGTGACGTCACGAATTAAAGCGCACTGCCCACCGCCAATACGTATGTCCGGTTTAATTAAAATCATTATTTCAAAATGAATACGCATCTGATAATTGCATTTCAAGCTATAAATGTGGTGGCCAATGGGTAGCCATGTTGATAAACAAATGAGCTAAATTAATGTTTTAAAATGTGGTATGAAAGGTAGGTTCATCATACTCATAATTCTCAACTAGAATATCGATAAATATATGACCGTATCACACAGTGGCCTTCCGGTGAAGAAAATACATAGCTATGAAACTGACATGGTGGTAGGACACTGTCTAGTGTAAGCCTGGCCAGCTACACCCTCAAGTTGGAAAATCAGTCACCAAACATCTAATGTGTTCAAACAGCTGTTCTGGAGGGCCAGTTTCCATTCTATACATGCTATCATCCTCGACCCCGTCATCACTTATCAACGGTTCAGATAGTGGTCAAATGCTAGCCTATACGATATTTTTATTAAAAAAAACTTTCTACTCCTCTTTTTCTTTAATTTCTCAATTTTCAGTACCTCAGCACCTGGTATTTCAGCCAATAACAAGTTCACAATGGCAAACGGACCGCGTAAATGTTGATAGAATAGATGAAAATTAGGCAAATAGACATTCTTACAGAGTGTAATCAGCCGGTATCAGTCCACTGCTGGACTTAGGCCTCTGTGTGCAACATATAATTTAGCACTATAATACATATCTACGGATCAAGTACCATTTCTTCTTACGAAGACGGTTAATTGTTTAATTAGCTCTAAAAGAACGTACGAAAGTACTCACCTATCTAAACATACATTCTTTGAACTTCATTCCGCGTGTAAATTATGAAAGTTCCACTACACTAACCAATCAAATTTACTCATAAAAAGTCTCATAAAATCAAAGTTGAAACATGTCCCAGATATTTCCCTTATAAGAGCCTTGACAAAGTATACGAGGAAAAAGCTACAAGGTTTGAAACTCACTAGCCCACGGCGATGCTACAAAAACAGGAATAACAAAACTCAGTGAACAAGAAGATAGCTGGTCATTTGCACAATGAGGGGGAGGGGAGGGGAGCAAACGAGGCTGTTTCTCTGTGCACTAATGAATTTTCCTAACCATGGGCCTGTCGTAGAAAATTCAAAACGTTGGCTATATAGTGAGATATAATATTTTTTTAGAATTTATATTTTACAAGGATATTGGAAATAGTGTCATGAAATATACGATTTTTTTATGAATATCTTATAAGTTGCGTTTGACCACTATGTGGCCTGGTATTAAGTAATGATGTGGTCGAAAATGGTGAAGGCGCTAGGCCTTGAATACTAACACTCTAGCAATGTGCTGCTGTAACACCATAAAGTTATGGCGGCAGATTTTCTTTCGCCTTAATGGCGGTAAGCTGCTTTTGGTAGCAAGTCAGGTGGAACATCAATATGCTTATACCACCTGTGGACGAACACCCGTGCTAAGATTTGAACCAGCGACATCTCTTCGACAAAAAATAACCGGCCAAGTGCGTGTCGGGCCACGCGCAGTGTAGGATTCCCGTTATAAACAAACAACTAGGTACTCCGTCTTTGTGACTTTGAAGGATTTATTTTAAGGATTTTGTATTTGGTACAAAATTATCCAACACCCAAGTTCAAACTATTATTGCTTAACTCGTAAAATTATCTTAACCGCTATGGTTTTCCTTTAAAGTTCATGAAATGCGCTATTATCACGAATATTTCCAGATTTTTCAAGCCAGCAGTTTAGCTTTTAGGGGGGGGGGGAGACGCTCTACTGGAACAAAAATTTGCACTTTAAAGTTAAAATTTCGTAAATGGAGCATTCAATTGAAAATGGTATTAGCAACCCTTAAGTCATTTTAAAAGGCCTATTCAACGAAACCCCACACGATGGGGTAGACGATAAAAAAACTTCATCCCCACTTCTCATATAGGGGAGCTACCTTAAAAAAAATATTTTTCACAATTTTTATTTCAGCACTTTGTCGGCGTAATTTATATACATACCCCCAGAAAATTACAGCTTTCTAGTATAAACGGTCTCTTAACAAAACCTCGGACAGACAGATGGACATGACGAAACTATAAGGGTTCCTTGTCAGGACTACGGAACCCTAAAAAGGGTTAGTTTGTAACCTTAGAAAAGTCAAAGACCACAGTTAGAATATTAATAATAGAAAGTTTATGAAACATTTTGCAATGTTGATGCAGTGATCGACAATTTGTTTCAGCTTCATCCATCCGCAAGGTTTCCTCAGAATGTCGATGATCTTGAGTTCGGAGCTCTCGTTGACGTCTCGTGCCACCTCACATTGCAAACAACGTAATTATTACCCTTGAAGCCAAAAAGTTCGTTGATATTACCAGGTTTAAACAAACTTTTGAGGGCCCGGTGGCGTAATCGGGAGAACGGTTGGCTTTGATGTCGTGGTACGGAGTTCAAACCGCCGTGCACCAATGGATTTTTCTATCGAAAAATTTATGTGCGATTCTCACAGTGGCCCTCCGGTGAAGAAAAACATCGTTAAGAAACCAACAACAGGTGTTAGGACACTATCTAGTGTCCGCCTGGCCAGCTACCACCCTCAAGTTAGAAAATCTGTCACCAAACATCTAATGTGTTCCGGCAGCTATCCTTGAGAGCCAGTTTCCATTCTAGGCCTAGCGTGCTTACCATCTTCGACCGCATCATCACTTACCAACAGGTGAGATAGTGGTCAAACGTTAGCCTATAACGTATAAATAATAAAAAAATAAAAATAAACTTTAAGTTGTATACTAACAATAACCCAATGGCTAAGGCGTTGGCCTGGCGATTGAGAGGTCGTGAGTTTGATCCCCACCCATTGCACTATTGACGTGACCCCACTCCAGACACAAGCATATTATTTACCCACCATGCTAGAAGCTAGTTTTAATTAAGTAATTAAACATGTGTTTTAAGTGTGACGTTCGACGTCTACTCGTAGATGAAAGCTGAATGGCTCAATACCTTTGTTTTTTTGTTTGTAAATTCAAAGCAATACGTTATGTTTCTGTTATATTTATAATAATTATTATTGAATATGATCTATTTAATGTTATTTGACGTGTGAAAGTGCACATTTTTAATTTGCCCATATACTGAATAAATGCTTCGACTTAACTTTAAGAAAAAAATATTTTAAAACAATCTTGCGTGTAATATCAGTGTTCATACTACTATACGATTATTATGATAATGATATATGAACTTAGACTGAATTTGAGACAAAACGATCTTACTGTGGCATTATTGGGCTTTATCCTACTTTCATAGTAAATTGTTAAACACAATCCAAAATTTCATCGTACCGACGGGACTTGAACCTGCAACCTCCGGAATAACATGTTCCGGTGCTTTGCCAATTAAGCCACGGTGCGAAGTATCGTTACGACGAAATTAGTGAATTGCATTTGTTAACCCAATTATGTATCTTGGCGCCATCTATGACTACTTATTGCGTAAGTTAATCATTCGGAAGAAATCATTACAGTTTTCAAATCCGACGAGAGATGTAGCACTGCGTAAATTAAATATTATGTTTCTTTGAAGTGTTACACACTTTATATTTTTGTAAATTGTTAAACACAATCCAAAATTTCATCTTACCGACGCGACTTGAATCCGCAACTTCAGGAATAACATGTTCCGGTGCTTTGCCAATTAAGCCACGGTGCGAAGTATAGTTACGACGAAATTAGTGGATTGCAGTTGGTAACCCAATTATGCATCTTGGCGCCATCTATGACTACTTATTACGTAAGTTAATGATTCGGAAGAAATCATTACAGTTTTCAAATCCGACGAGAGATGTTGCACTGCGTAAATTAAATATTATGTTTCTTTGAAGTGTAACACACTTTATATTTTTGTAAATTGTTAAACACAATCCAAAATTTCATCGTACCGACGGGACTTGAACCCGCAACTTCCGGAATAACATGTTCCGGTGCTTTGCCAAGCCTCGGTGCGAAGTATCGTTACGACGAAATTAGTGGATTGCATTTGGTAACCCAATTATGCATTGGAGGCGCCATCTATGACTACTTATTACGTAAGTTAATCATTCGGAAGAAATCATTACAGTTTTCAAATTCGACGAGAGATGTTGCACTGCGTAAATCAAATATTATAGCTTAATTGGCAAAGCACCGGAACATGTTATTCCGGAGGTTGCGGGTTAAAGTCCCGTCGGTACGATGACATTTTGGATTGTGTTTAACAATTTACAAAATATAAAGTGTGTAACACTTCAAAGAAACATAATACTTTCATATTATAATATTTAACTAAAAGTTTGAGTTCAACCGTGAACGATCTGTGTATATCAAGGTCTTCCAAGCAGGTTTCGACCTCGCTATAGAACAATAAATTCCCAGCCCCAGGTGTTTCTAACTTTATTGCTTACTAACGATTTCATTTATTAAGATGTACGGAATCCCGGGAAATAAATCGGCATTACTTTCACAAGGAGACAGGATTAAAATGATATCTGTTCAAATTGGAGCATGATATTTTTAGAGCACATAAATGAGGAATCCGTAGCTCGTAGCTCGTAGCTCGTAGCTCGTAGGCGCGCAGCTCGTTTTTTAAACATGTAAATATTCTTGCTGTTCCCTGCGGTTTTACCCGCGTAGAAACGTTATCGTAGGAATATCGAGATAAAAAGTACTCTATGTGCTATTCCAGGGTCTGGGCTATCTACATACCAAATTTAAGCTCAATCGGTTGAATAGTTTTAGTGTGAAGAAGTAACAAACATACTTACACACTCACAAAATTTCGTCTCTAAATATTAGTAGGATTACAGGAAAACAGACTACGAAAATTAAATCATGACAGTTGTAAGTTTGAAATGTGGCTGGGCGTGCTTCAGACAAAAAAAAACGTGTGTGTACTTATGTACACGCGTTAGAAGGTATACTTCTGTGGCGTATGGAAAAAAAATAACTAAAATGCAGTAGTGATTAACAATAAATAGTAAAATTAATCAATAAGATTTTTATTTAAATAAAAAAGGTTTTAATAACGTTAAAATATGACGTTAAATATGACGTTCTTACGAAATGACATATACAACTTGAACATAGTCATGCCACCTAGAACTAACTTCACGGTGTAGAATTTAGGTGGCGGTGTGCGCGCGCATCGTACCACCTAGAACTAACTTCACGATGTTAAATTTAGGTGTCAGTGTGCGCGCGCATCGTAAAAATTCACTCTCATCATTTTTCTCTATCGCGCCAAAAGAAGTATAACTTCAAAAAGTATACTAACTGGAAGGTTAAGCAGATCCCTACGACACAAGACTAGTCTTAGTGTAGGGTCTGCATGTTTATTGCTATCGCCATCACATCATGTCACCTGTGGGGAGTAGTCACTGATATTAATATAATTTATAAACTGTTGTATAGTTATGTCATCGACGATTTTTGTACAAATTGTGTCCAATTTATGCCACAATATTTGTAATTTTTATTATGTGCCAATAAACTATTACTATTACTATACAGCGTACAATACTTTTTGCACTTTGTCTTGTGTTTTTCATATAATTGTTATCCTTTCCGTGCATGGTTGCCTGGAAGATATCGCTTTAAGCGATAAGACCGCCTATTGAGCCTATTCGATTTAGTTATCTATTATAGTTCCTAAGTATTTTACGTTTTGTAAGTGGTGTTTCAATATAGTGTATATGTATATATATCTATCTATCTTGGGTAATCGTATACACATTATTTTATGTGGATGCACGTAAGTTAATAATGTCAATGTATATTATTTTCGGAATATGGTGTAAAATTTAATGATTATATTATATATATTATATATATTATATATAGCAAAATAGGTTTTTTTATTGATGTAGGCAAGCTATTACATGGCAAATAAAATAAGTACATTTTCTATTGGGATAAAGCTTTTTTTTTTATCTTAAAGGCGTTTGACCACTATCTCACCTGTTGGTAAGTGATGATGCGGTCGAAGATGGCAAGCACGCTAGGCCTAGAATGGGAACTGGCTCTCAAGGATAGCTGCTGGAACACATTAGATGTTTTGGCGACAGATTTCCTAACTTGAGGGTGGTAGCTGGCCAGGCGGACACTAGATAGTGTCCTACCACCATGCGAAGGTTGTTGGTTTCTTAACAAAGTTTTTCTTCACCGGAGGGCCACTGTGAGAAGCGCACATAAATTTTTCGATTGAAAAATTCATTGGTGCACGGCGGTTTGAACTCGGTACCACGGCATCAAAGCCGACCGTTTTCCCGATTGCGCCACCGGGCCTTCAAAAGCTAAATATAGGCTACTACATTTAAAATAAATAAACTTACAATCATGTGACCCAAATACGATGTCACAGTGATTTTTCTTTAAGATGAAACAAGGTTAACCCTTCTTCTAGGGTAACCTTTCAATCTATACTTAATCTAGAAAAGCTTTGGTACATGAGATGACCAATATATTCCATATTATGTAAAAGATTCTAATAATATTTAAATTAAATATTCTACAGATTCCAGGAGATGCCCCAGCATCAAGTCAATGCTACCATGTCCATACAATATAATAGAAGTAAGAGGATACCGAATTTTGAATTGATCAGTCCTATGAAAGTTGATCTCATAGCATCATTAATTAAGAAGTCTCATTTTCCTAAAACAACTGAACGGATTATCATAAATCAAAGCTAAGAGTACTCTCGATCGACCTATCAAAAAAAAAAAACTCAATCAAATCGGTTCGTCCGTTTAGGCGTTACGATGCCACAGACATACACACATACACACGTCAAACTTGTAATCCTTTTTGTGTTGTGAATTAAAAACAATGCATGCAGAATCGAACTTACTGTAATCTCATGATTTTATTTAACTTGCAATATTGCACCTGCTGGTATCCGATTGTATTAAAAATAGTTGTGTTCCCATTCTGGCCCTAGCGCCATATTTAACGGCATCATCATTCATCACAAGTGAGATTGTGGTCAAATGCTAGCCTATAAGATATTAAAAAAAATATTATAAAAAATAGTGTGTATTAATATGGCTGCTATTACAACAAATGATAAAAATGAAATAATAAATAACAAAAAATATATATACAGAATTCTATCTTGTATAAGAAACATGTTTTTTTGTCAAATTTTGTTCAATTTTTTAATAAAAAATATTGTACGTATGCGTGTCCGACTCGCACTTGGCAAGTTTATGGTTTGAAAAACTTTTGCCACCACCCTATACACACACTAAACCACCCACAAAACTAAATACTATATAATACTGAAACACACAGTTACATGTATGGTTGGTTTTAACCTACTTTAATATATTTTTTAATATTCTGACGTAAACGATTGGATGACAGCTGAATGGTTCATTACTTTTGTTTTTTTTTAAAATTCAAAGCGTTAAAATTCTGCTTTTGCTATGTTTACTTGATAATTGGTTATTTATTTTATTATTTATGATTTTGACGTGTATATGTGCGTATAGTAATACTGCCTACATACTAAATAAATGAATTGATTCTTGAAATAAAAAGCCCGCAAATTAAGCTTAAGAGTTGCAAATAAAAATTTTATTAAATTCGTAATTTAAATATATTTTTTTCAACCGAATTTTAAAAAGCCTGATTGTCAATTCAACTATATTATTATTATGTTTATTGCCTCTCGGAACTCCGTCATTTTTTAACCAATTTTTTTTGATAGAATGTACTTTCCCTTTGGTCCCGTTGTAATTTCATCGCTGGGTATTGAAACTGCACTACCATTGCGCGGCATTTGAAGTTGGTTATTGCAGTGACTTTAAAACGATTGTATGAAGAGCTTTTGAGTTACGAGAGGAATACATTCGAGTCTCGTTTACAATTTTATCACCTGTGTTTTTTGAAGAATTCTCTTAGTCATACTTGGCTTTAGGAAAGGATTAGTCTTTAAAGTCGTAGAACGAAATAAATCCAGTCATCGACCTTCAAAGCTCATCTAGTTTCCATATTTCCGTGAAAACTTTCGCTGCAACGCTCAGTCCGGCGCTTGCCTCCGTAAGGGGCGGACGTGTTAGCGAACTGCTACGAGTGCTACGAAAAGCTACTTAACGCTACGTGTTGCGCAAGTTACGTATTTAAGTTTTCCGCGAGTTATTAATGTGAATGTGTTGCTGTTTTTGGAATAGGTATGTTGTGATTTTATTTTTTAATTAATATAAGGAGCCTTATGTTATAATTGAAATGTTTTCATGTAAGCGTATGGTTCGTAAGTTATTTCTCAATAGACCTGAAATTGCAATAAGTTAGTGTGTTCTTACAAATAAATGTTATGTTGATGCCTATAGTTATTTTGTCTACATCATCTAAATGTTAAAGCTGATTTAATTGATTCATGTAGCATTTATTTTTTGATTGAATTGTTATAAACGATATACACTTTAATGATTTCAATGTATACATATATGCCTGGACATAGGGCTCTCTAGTGGCATGCAACTGAGCTCAATCTTCAGTATTATATTCATTAAAATATATGTTTTTTGAAATGTAATATTTCTGTATTAAGTTAATCGGAAATGGTTTAATTATATTATTATTTGGTTATGTTTGAAGTAGATAAGAGTCTGTACAGATAAGTGTTTATCGTTAAAGCGCCGTTTCCCTATTTCCAAAAATAACAAGTTGTTTTTATGAATTATATTATGTAATAAATAAGTGAACAAATCACGAAAGTTTCTGAATAGACTAATACAATTCTAATGTGTTAGAAATAATTACGAGTAATTTGAGAGTCAAGATTTTTAACATTATACGTAATTATATTTGTTATTTCAGTTTACGTGAGAACATAATCACTTTACGTGGTCGGTAATTTATAATTGGTAATTATTAATACAGATCAATGTATATTATTATTTTTATCTACGACGGAACGGAGACGGTATATGTATTTGGGGTGAGAGGATGCTTATGCAAATCCATGTTGCCATTTTTCTCCAAAACTACTAGTCCGATTTTGATGCAGTTTCCAGTTGTTGGTTTTGGTTTCATTGGTCCATGTTTTTAAATAGGTGTTACAGTGACTACTTTACAGGGGGCGCTGCAGTAAAAAATCTTTGTGCAAATCAATTTTGCCATTTTACTCCAAAAGTACTAGTACGATTTTGTTGCAGTTTTCAGTTATGGGTTCGGGTTTGATTGGTGCATGTTTTTAGGTAGGTGTTACGGTGATAACTCACCTTGGACGCTGCAGGAAACATTGTGTGTGCAAATCTATGTTGTCATTTTTCTCCATAACTAATAGTTTTATTTTGTCTTTAAATGGTTCGTACTTAATCAGTGGTGGTTCTTAGATAGATGTTATGACGTTAACTTTCTAAAGTCGTGGGTGTTTATTCAAAATGTTAATTTTGTTACTTGTTTTCTTTTAAAACATCAATGTTGCGTTGGAAATATTATCATACATTTAATATATTAGATTTAACTGAACTGAATGAACTCTCTTGTTTTATCGATGGGTCAAAGGTTATTTGATTTAAGCGACATACTCGTATTTTAAACTTTACAGTTTATCGCTCAGTTGCCATTTGAAGTTACGTGTTTTAACATTGTTAAATTATATAAGTTCCCGGTGGTGTCGTAGGAAAATGGTCGGCTTTGACGCCAGAGGTACCGAGTTCAATCCCCGCCGTGCACCAATGGATTTTTCCATCGGAAAATTTAGGAACGCTTATCACAGAGCACACCACCGATGAAGGAAAAACATCGCATAGAAACCCGCAACCCCCGCATGGTGATAGGACACTATCTTGTGTCCGCCTGGCCAATTACCACCCTCAAGTTAGAAAATCTGTCGCCAAACATCTAATATGTTCCCATTCTAGGCCTAGCGTGCTACCATCTTTGAACGCATCATCACTTACCAACAGGTGAGATAGTGTTCTAACGCTAGCCTAGATGATATATTAAAAAAATATTAATAATCAAGGCCTATGTATATATAGTATGCCATTTCCGTTAGTCTATTATATGCAACAGAATAACGTAGCTAATATGACTTCACTTGGCCCTTATCAAATTATGAAGCATTAATGCAGAGGTTAATTAAACCGGTAGAAATTCAATTAATAAAAAATGAGGTGTAGCCTCAATTTAACAGTTTTTGCAGTAATTACAGGCATTGTGAACGAAGTCGCGAGTACAGCTAGTTAATAAATAAAACAATTTTTACGAACCCAATTTCGTCAAAATACTTCCTTTATAGACAAAATATTACATCCTTATAACACAAACGTGTGCGTTTATATTTCCCACAAAAAATAGGAATAAACTTCCCAAGATATAATCCAACATAGCAAATAAACATTCCCCGTACCAGGGGAATAGGAAGTTACGAGGACCATGTCTTCACAATACTCAAACGTGGCACAAATACTAGCTTTTATTACACAAATGGTGGGAATAAAACCAGTTACTTGTTACACGAATTTCAACGCTTGTACAAAATCGTGAACTAATAGGACAATTGAATGCGGAAGACTGTAATTTTAAATAAGCAAAGGTTTGCCTGCGCTCTCACCTGATTGTAATAAATTTTTGAATACGGATGTATAAAAGTATATTGTTTTCGTACAGCTAATTTATTGAGTTACGAACTATGCCCCGCGGCATTATTCCTTAGGCTTTTTTCCATAAAAACCTTGTCCTGACAATTACAAACACAACAAAACAGAATTAGCCAAATCGGTCCACCAATTCTCAAGTGGCATCATTCTCAAGGAAAATAGGGATTTATTTTATATATGGACTAGCTGCACCTCGCGGCTTTGCCGCGTTTAACCCTGGTCTGATCCGTTGTGAAGTTTAAAAAGATCGTACATAGAGAGGGACAGACGGCGGGATGTATTATACTATGTACAAAATATTAGGTATTGTTTTTATTTAGAAAGTAAAGGCGGTAAGTAGTTGCAGTAACTTAATAATTGCATAGTGAACTCCAAATTTTTTTTTTTATAATGGAAGACAGCAATGGCAGGCAAAACGCTCATGCTTATGGTACGCGATGGCATCTGCCATTAAGAAATACTTTGACAAACAAATCTATAGATTGTCAGAATTTTTCAGGCTATGGCTCTGCGCTTGTCCTAGAAACATGAGGACTATGTACGTTTTGTTATATATCTTATATGTAAGCGTTTGACCATTATCTCACCTATTGCTAAGTTACGATGCAGTCGAAAAGCTAGCTAGACTAGACATAGAATAAGAACTGGCCATTTAAGACTTCTTTAAAGCTGCCGGAATACATCAGATTTTTGGCTACAGATTTTCCGCCCTAAGAGTGGTAGTTTGCCAGGTGGACACTTGGCAGTATCCTACCACCATGTATTTTATAAAAGCACGTGGTTTATAATCGACTTAAATAAGGAGGTTTCGCAATTCGACCGTATATCATATTTTTTTTATGTTTGTTCGCGGGTAACTTTGTCGTTTATGAACCGATTTTAAAGATTGTTGTTTTTGTTAAAATGAAGATGTTCCACGGACGAAATTATTCTAATTTTATTGAGATCTGATACGTATCTCTAGAGATGTGGAGACTATCACCTCAAACTTGCTACTGAAAATTAGCATTTGAAGTCAGTTCTTTTAGTTTATTAAACGATCTTATAATATTTCATGAAAAGTTTTTCCAATCTTTCATAAATAATTTTAATCCTATTTCAAAAATCTACCTTGTCATAGTTCTATGCTACCTCTACAAATATCATAGACCTCTATATGCACCTACCTGGATAGTTCAAAGCTGTAGCACAGAATAAACAATAGTACTACGAAGCTACAGCACCATGCTTTATAATATGACTCAGTTTTCGGCCCCTACAGCAAGTGTCACCAAGTGGCGTCCTTTGTGCAATCGAGTGGGATAGGCTGCAATGCGACATAGTTGACATTTACAGCGCTGGAGTGTTCTGAGTAACTCAGAAACGTGTGAGGTACTTGTATGATTGGATAACCGCAACAGCTTGATCTTGCACTCGACATTCGAGAACATTCAGTATATCTGTGTTACTTTGATCTTTTACACTAGCGTGTAACGTGGGACAGACAGAGAGATACAGTGGTGCTCTCTAATCTATTGTGCTTAGCAGGTGACTTAGAGAACTTTTTGTTGTGTTTGTTTACCTGAGAGAGACAGAGACAGGGTAGTAGGGAAGCCATGGGGACAGGTAGCAAAAATAATGACAGCCAGAAGATTTAAAACAAGTCACTTTGTTTGATTTTTTTTTTGCAAACATTTTCAAGAAAAATTATCTAGCAAATTCATCATGACTGTAAGACATTAATTTTTTTAATGTCTTACGGTCAAGTGCTCGTCTGTTAGACATTAAAAAATTAAGCATTTCTAGTATAAGATAAGTAGTGAAGGGCACGACTCATTAATAAAAAGGGCAAACAATCAAAGAATTTTACTACTTTTGACAAATGCCAACTTTACTAAATAAATAATGTTGCATAAAACATATGACAATTTTCCATTTTTGATGTCTGCTTCATTTGAATTATTTTTCATAGAGCCTTTATAAAAATCTGCTTCTTTCAGTTTATTTTAAATCAAATATCTGAGATATTTTACATGAGCCACTTTGATGTAAGTTAAAGAGGTTGCAACCAGATAATGGAAACGACATAAAGCTTTAATGGACTGCAAAAATATACGAAAGGTACAATATGAACATACAGCCAAATAACCTTAAATGTCATTGGTTTGTTTGAAAGTCCTCAAAGTTTGAAAATACTCTTCATGAAAACTTATTCTGAAGAATGCAAAGAGCTATCTACCACTTCAAACGATTTTAAGTACGTATCGTATTTGAATGCATTTACTTAAATTTCGCGGTTGGAAACGAATAGCTCTAGATCGAGCTCAGTGGCGTGCCATGGGAGAGGCCTATGTCCAGCAGTGGACGGAAATTGGCTGATAATGATGATGATGACTTAAATTTCAAATTAAAAGGCTTTCCCATTTTGTAAACTATATATTATGCATTGTCAAGGTAAAAATATCCTTTCCTACTCTAACACATCCCTGCCCGAAATTTCAATCAAATTGATCGAGTCCTTAAAAGTACGGCCACACCACGGCGTCCAGCGTGCGCGTTTGTGATCGATTTTCAATCATTTTCTGATCGCCGAAGAACGCGTTTGGTGTGGTACAGTCGGTGCAAATACTACTGCGCTATCTGATTACCGCCGAGATCGCGCACGCAGGATTCCGCGGTGTGGAGATAACAAGCAAACACGATTCAGAAAACTTTCACTTTTAAAGCTACATTATACTATTATGCTATTATATTTTAACAAATGAATAATTAAGATAGTTTAAAAACTCAAACAACCGACTTCAATGCCCCGCGAGTCAATTTCAGTAGCAAGTTTGAGACGTTTATCATTATATCTCTGGAGATACTTATCAGATCTCGATGAAATTACAATGGAACCATCTCGGAAACGTACCCTACCAATTACAAAAATAATAATTCGAAGCGGTTCCAATTGACGGAGTAATCGCGTATCATATATATGAATATACAAAGAGAAAAAAACATACACACAAATTGAGAACCTCCTCCGTTCTCAATCTTTTTTTCTTCCTTCTTTTTTTACTTTTTGTGAAGTTGGCTAAAAATGTATAGCAGACTATAATAACTGATAACACACAGTAATAATGGTGTTATTAGACCACGTAGTGTCATTATTCACATGATAATTACCTTAAATAATTATATAGGTGGGATAATGAATGTGAGTACATGACACCAGCAAGGTGAAATTGGAGACACCTCACTAATTAGCTTCTGTGGGCTGATACGTACCACTTTGAAAATTTCTTAGTTGCCCATTATAATAGTTCTGCGCAATGTTAGTCAGAACTAACTGTTAGGTTTCGAACTAAATTAATGTTATAATAAAAAGAAATACATCATTTATGATTTGTTTCTGAACGAAATATTGTCTGTGGAATAGTTTGAAGTATCTTAATTAAAAAAGACGTCTAGATGTCAAATGTGTCATTGAGGATGACACATTGGCTGGGGACCCGTGCTGACGATCGGTCGCGATCGGGAGCCGGCATCAAAACAGATCTTGAGATTGGTGCAGTAGTCATAGAAAGTGATCGGATTTTGGAATCGGTGTTTAATAATGTAAGTACGGAAAGATATTTTGATTTGTGAAAAAAAGAGAACTACTTCTGAAATATATGTTTTATTATATAATAGAGCCTATCTATTTATATTATATTCAATCGACTTCCAAAAAGAAAGAGGTTATCAATTCGTCTGTATGTTTTTTAAAATTTTATTTATGCATGTTACGCGATTACGTCAATTATAAACCGATTCGAACGATTCTTTTTTTAATCGGTAGGGTACATTTCCAAAGTGCTTCCATTGTAGTATCATCGAGATATGATAGATATCGAGATCAGTATCTCTAGAGATATGACGATAAACGTCTCAAACTTGCTACTGAAATTGACTCGCGGGGCAAGGACGTCGGTTGTTTAAGTTTTTACACATTTTTTTTAAACTATCACAATTATTTTATGATATTTTGATATATTATGATATTTTTTAATTTAATGGTAGACAAATAAGCCCGTCTGATAGTAAGCGGTTACTGTCACGTATGAACAACTGCAACACCATGAATGCTGTTGATGCTTTGTCGACCTTTGACGAGTTTGTGGATACACTCTTTAATAGATTCCATCCTATAGCTAGATGATAAGATCGCGACGGGCAGGTCATTCCATTTACTGTTTAATAGATGATATTATTCTATGGGCCAGTTTAACCGGTTCCTGATAATGCGTAAGATCTGACACATGACGCCATAATATAAAAGCTGTCAAAATTCTGTCGATTTCTTCATATTAATGCTATCAGGAATCAGTGAAACTGGCCCTAAGTATGATAATGTAAGAATATTATTAATTATAATTGTAATATTTAGGTAGAGGTTCATGTTTGAATTTAAACATCAAATTTTTATTCAATCCGTATAAGATTTGTCAGGTGTTGTATGCCACCGACCCCAGTTATGCAACGAGCTCCTGTCCATCCAAAGGTTGCCTGGTAGAGATTGCTCTAAGCGATAAGACCGACCATTGTTAAACCATGTAGTTTTTTTTTTGGGTTTTTTTTGGTAGGTATTAAAGTGTTTATCTGTTTATTAAATTAGTATTGTGATTAAGGGCCAGTTTCACCGGTTCTTGATAAAGTTTCAGATAACTATCAGCTGATAGTTATATGAAACTTTATTATATTTATACCTATCATAATTATGATGACGCCCTAATTAGGCGACGTTAATCCGTGTTATTACACTGCACATAAATAGGCGGACCGGGTCTTCTCATGCTCTCTAATTAGGGACACTTACAGCCTTAAATTATGATCTGATATGAACCGATATGACCTGAATCAGTGTGGAGTAATACCCTTTCATCATAGAAACGGTTTAACTAGCCATATATATACATATTATAAGACTTTACAAATTTTCGAAATCCCAATTCCGATCGCGTTGTCTTTCATTATTTGAGACTTATCATCACCCTAAGAAGGCAATTAAAATGATATTACAAGCTATTTCTACTCATTCCTTTTTACTTGAATATTTCAGTAAGAATTGAGGGAGAGACGATTAATTCCGGGAGCTCTAATTACAGGTATTTACGTTGGTAATTAATGGGTAAAATGTTCACGTAGATTTTGTAAAGGACTATCAACAATTTCTTGTTACGATAACGATACAACTAGCCGTGAGCAAGCGGTTTTACTCGCAATTTGATGACAACGGTGACGACATATCACTATATTGTTAGGTACCATAATTCTACTATACTTTTATTATTGTAAAAAATCTGAAAGTTTCTGTTTGAGTGTATGTGTGATTGTTTTTCAATCACGAAAAAACGGTTTAATTGTTATTCTTATTTTATTTACAAATAAAGAGCAGCAAACAATCGTGCGTCCAACCTGATGGTTTCCGTCGCCTATTGACGCTGCAAATACTATAGGCAATACGGGTGCGTTGCCTGCTCTTTTAAAAGAGGAATCATTTTGAAGTAATTCAGATACATCTAATATATTAGATTAAATTTTGCAGACAGATAACTTATAAGCTTGATAAACAAAGGTCACTTTTAAACTTAGGCAAAACCACAGGTCTAGCTAATAAACTATGTAATAACTGAACGTTTTTGTCGAACAACAGTTGTCGTCTTGGTTATAAACCGCAAAAAACGTTAAAACCTACGAATAAATAATAAGTCAGGAAGTTTATTTCAGAACAAATTCTACCCAAAAAGTGGCCCTCTTTCAAACCAAAACGACATAGATTCAAAATAAGAATCACCTTCGAAGTAAGGATTGGTTCGCGCATGTGCTGCAATATCTGTTATAACAGTTGAGTCAAACAAGACAAATGTCCGACTAATGACGCGCTGGAAACGATTTTTAACCCCGCCTGCTTGGACACGACTTTTGTTGGGTCATTTTTTTACACAGTTACATTTCCTGACTTACAGTTTATTCGTAGGTTAAAACGGAGATATTTTGTAAGCAACGTCAATAACAATAAACATATTAAAAAGCTACTTTAGATGACACGCTAGTCACTTTTAGTAGCAAGTTTGACGTATTTATCTCCATATCTCAGGGAGATGTTCGTCTCGATAAATTGTACAAGTGGATCTTCTTAAAGCACTGTTCACACTTATAGAAAACTTCACTCTGTTGAAGTTAAATATAGTACGTTTTAAAGTTTGAAACGTGATCTTATATATCAAGTTTACAGCTTTACGCAGACATGCAATGCTGTTGAACTTTCAGACAGGAGATTATAGTTGAAAAATGCGGCGGTGTTCTGTGGTCCTTGCCCTTTAACGGCCTTTAGTTAGGTATTTATGGCGTTAATAATTAAGATAGTTTAAAAACTAAAACAACTGACATTCAGTCCCCGCGAGTCAATTTCAGTAGCAAGTTTGAGACGTTCATCGTCATATCTCTGGATATACTTATCAGATCTCGATGAAATTACAATGGGATCACCTCGAAAACGTACCTTACCGATAAAAAAATATATCATCCGAATCGGTTTACAATTGACGGAGTAATCGCGTAACATACACAAAAAAGAAGAAAAAATCATACAAGCGAATTGAGATTCTACTTCTTTTTGGAAGTCGGTTGATGATAAATTATATAATAAACTTAATAAATATTTTAATACATCCATATTACATACAAACATAATACAATCACGCATTTTTCCCGTTGGGGCAGAGACTACTTCTTTCCACATGCTACGATCCTGATAATAATACCTCCTTCGCTTCTTCCACTTTCATGAGCGCCTTTATACATGCTCGCCGGTTATAGGTACTTTAATAATCAAAATAAATAAATAAACACACCCATATTATACAAATTATATTGTCTCTAAATAGAGTTAGTTCTAGTTCTAATTATAGGGCCCAGTGGTGTCGTGGGAGAATGGTCGGCTTTGACGCCAGAGGTACCGAGTTCAATCCCTGCCGTGCAATAATGGATTTTTTGATCTAAAAATGTATGTGCGCTTTTCACAGTGGCCTCCGGTGAAGGAAAAACATCGTTAAGAAACCCCCAACCCCCGCATGGTGGTAGGACACCATCTAGTGTCCGCCTGGCCTGCTACTACCCTCAAGTTAGAAAATCTGTCGCAAAACATCTAAAAATTATTCTAGACCTACCATGTGTACCATCTTCGACCTCATCATCGCTTATCACCAGGCGTAATAGAGTTCAAACGCTAGCCTATCAGGTAAAAAAATAATATAGGTAATATCACAGAATAAATAACAGTACTACGTAGTAATGTCCTAAACGTTTAGGTGTAATAAACCTAGATAAGCATTTCTTTACAATACAAAAAGCGAAAATCAATAGTCTGCCCTTGAAACAATTTAAGCCTGATATTTTGTATATGCCCAGGGCGTTAGATGTCAAGTTAACTGTTTATTGAATTTGATACGTCGATTCACTAAATTATATATAAGGTCTGAAGAATAATTTGTTGAAAAATGTAATTTATTATTAAATTTGACACCTTTTGTCATTATCATTTTAGCTTCATGGTTTTATCACAAAAAATCTCAAGTAAATTTTTAACCGACTTCACAAAAAAGGAGGTTCTCAATTTGTCGTTCGTTTTTTTTTATGTTCACCGATTATGTACTCGAAGACGCCTGAAGCGATTTAGAAAATTATTTTCTTTTAAAGGGTATAAAGGGCTTCCCAGGCGGTTCCTTATAAATGTCATCGAGATATCTTCAATATCTACAGAGATATGGATATAAACACCTCAAACTTGCAGTGTTGAATAACTGTATTTTCTTTATTTTTTTTATATCTCATAGGCTAGCTTTTGACCACTATCTCACCTGTTGGTAAGTCATGATGCGATCGAAGATGGTAAGCACGCAAGGCCTAGAATGGGAACTGGCTCTCAAGAATAGCTGCCGGAACACATTTGGATGTTTGGCGACATATTTTCTAACTTGAGGGTGGTAGCTGGCCAGGCGGACACTAGATAATGTCCTACCATCATGCGGGGGTTGTTGGTTTCTTAACGATGTTTTTCCTTCACCGGAGGTTCACTGTGAAAAGCGATCGTTGCTCTTTGTTTCCAACCGCTGCTATATCATCGCTCTACCTAGCTGGAGTATATATACGGTTTAATAATTTAAAACTTTAAGAATTTAAAAACCTTGTTTGAGTAGTAGTCAGTAGACGAATGGATTAGTTGCCTTTAAGAATAGTGTGCGATACCGCTTAGGTTGCATTTACAAATAAAACTGGCCAAGTGCGAGTCAGACTTTTGTCTCGCACACAGAGGGTTCCGAACCGCAGTATAATAATATATAAGTATAATATTATATTATCGTGTCAATACCAAACATGCTTATTAACTACAACGCCATCTAATGAATATACCATTAACGAACTTCTAACACTAACTAAGTGAACGTTAACACAAAGGTAGGTTAATATTTTTATTTATAAGTTAAACAATCGTTCACATAGATGGCGTTTTAGTAAAAACACGTTGTTTGTATGGGGACCCCCTTTATTTTTTAACTTTGTTCTGTTTTTAGTATTTGTTGTTATAGCGGCAGCAGAAATGCATCATCTGTGTAAATTTCCACCATCTAACTATCGCGGTTCATGAGATACAGCCTGGTGACGGACGGACAGACGGACAGACGGACAGACGGACAGACGGACAGACGGACAGACGGACAGACGGACAGACGGACAGACGGACAGACGGACAGACGGACAGACGGACAGACGGGCTGACGGAAAGATGGACAGACGGACAGACGGACAGACGGACAGACGGACAGACGGACAGACGGACAGACGGACAGACGGACAGACGGACAGACGGACAGCGGAGTCTCAGTAATAGGGTTCCGTTGGTACCCTTTGGGTTCGGAACCCTAAAAAGCGTCATGAGTTACTTACGACGACCACACCGCGGCGTCCTGCGTCCGCGTGTGCGTTCTTTTCGATCGTTTTCAGATCGCCGTAGATCGTGTTTGGTGTGAACCAATCGGTACAAATACTTCTGCCTATCTGATCGCTGCCTAAATCGCACACGCAGGATGCCGCGGTGTAGTCGTACCTTTATGGATACAACAATGTATCAATTTATTAATTTAGTTTCATGTAGAATACTTCAACTTTATACAAAAACTAAATTCTCAAGCATATCACGTTACAATTACAATATAATTCTTACTAATATTATAAACGCGAAAGTTTGTATGGATGTATGGATGTTTGTTACTCTTTGACGCTAAAACTACTGAACCGATTAGCTAAAATTGGTTTGTAGGTAGCCTAGATCCTGAAATAACACATAGAGTACTTTTTATCCCGATATTATCACGGGAACAATGTCTACGCGGGTAAAACCGCGGGGGACAGCTAAATATCATTATATATTTAAAATCTTTTTACGAGTAACTTTGACAAATACGAACTTCATATATCGAAAGTTCACGACCCTATATCATGGACAACATAAAAAATCTTTTAACATATAAAGTACTGGTCCGCTGGGATCCAGATTTCGATATTAAGAACTCACTTTGAACTTTAGATCGAAAGTAATCTCTCGAAAATGTAATGTTAAGCCTTCCATTAAGTAGGGTATAGTCTGTCTCAGAATAAGATCAACTTGATGAAAGACTTTTAAAAGCTTTATAATTGACGAAGAAGTTATGGAGTGAGAGATGAACGTATTGGTGAGGTCAAATAAATTCAAGTGGCGCTTTGCGTGAAATTTTTAAACAAATGGCGAAACGTAGCATTTCTGATTCTGTCCTGTCCTTCTGTGTGTCTGTTTGTGTCAGAAATTTTACTCAGACTCTTTGTGGCACTTTAAAGTAGAATTAAAGTATATGTGGTCTTTTCTATTCGTAGATAATATTTAAGTGAAATAACGAGAAAAATTGTGTAGTAAGTACTTAAACCATTTACGAAGGGATAATAAAAATAATCTTTATATATAAAAATGAATCCCAATTGCCCTTGGTCACGGCATCACGCGTGAACGGCTAGACCGATTTCGCTAATTAATTGTGTTTTTTATCGCCAGCAGATGGTTCTTATGAAAAAAAAACGCAGGCGAAGCCGCGGGGCACAGCTAGTTCTAAATAAGTTTCACATAATATTATGTTTTGCTGTCGTGCATACATATTGTCTTGTTCAAATGCATTTTTTTCTCGACTATAAGCCCAATTGCAGAAAAAAAAATGTTACTAAAATATACGTCTTGTATATCAAAAACTTTGTTTTTCTAATATAAGTAGTCGCCAAAACCCAATGAAATTGATTTTTTTTTTTATACGTTATAGTCTAGCGTTTGACCACTATCTCACCTGTTGGTAAGTGATGATGCGGTCGAAGATGGTAAGCACGCTAGGCCTAGAATGGGAACTGGCTCTCAAGGATAGCTGCCGGAACACATTAGATGTTTGGTAACAGATTTTCTAACTTTGAATAACATTGTGTGTAGAGATATAATATACCTAGTATATTTTTTAGTATATTTAAATTCTGTACAGTGACAATTATAATTTCAATATTTTAAATGCTTAATTTGACGAACATCCATAATCATATTTTTCGAAAAAGACTTAAACCAGAACTTATGATTTTCATGTCGCATCGAGTCGTTTCCTTTCCGCGACGACCTAAAAGATATGATATTAAAGCTTCCCCAAGGATTATGACTTTGAAAACTTACATACAAAGTGGAAGTTCCACGTAATTTCTTTAGAGCTGCCAATATACCCTTCCCGTCCGAACTTTAACATGTTAAGGAAGTAATAAATGTAACTTACTTAAGTTTACATTGTGTTTTAACCTACTTCCAAAAAGGAGGAAATTCCAAAATCCGCTGCGTAGTTTAACGTTACGTCTGTACGCTTAGATATTTTAAACTACAGAGGGAGCGACTTTGTTGTTATACTATGTATGGAGGCACTACCAGAGACGTTAAAATTATTATTTTAATAATAAAAATGTATTTCATAACCACCGTTATCCTCCATTATAATTTCGCGCTAGTCCATCACCCGCAGGTTTAACTGAAATCGCCTAAGGTGTAAGCCCAGGAAAATGTGCTGAGATTAATTAAGCCCTTTGGCACCTCATAAAAAAAACAGTTAAATTTTAGTGTTTAGCTCATAATTATAATGTAAGTATAGTAATATTGATTATGTGAGGGTTTTGCCAAATAAACTGTTTTTCTTTCTTTCTTTTTTTTCTTTCTGTCTTTACAGAATATTATTCTACGCTTAAGCATGTGAGTAACCATTTTAGGAGATAATCTATTTTTTTCTGTTTATGATTACATTAAATAAATTAATTATAATAAATTACATAAAATTAAGATCACATACACAAAGCTTTAGCTTATAACAACACATCTCCACATATTTGATACCAGTAGCGGTCCGCAGCTTCGCCCTTGTTAAAAAGTGTCCTATGTCCTTATCAATTATACCTATCCCTGTGCAAAGTTTCAGCAAGATCGGTCGAGCCGTTTAACCGTAAAAAGATCCCAAGCTAACAAATAAATATTAAAACTGAATTTTACGTTAAAATGCGCATTATAACACATTATTATACACAAACGCATTTCGAAATGAAATAAACAGTCACTCAGTAAGTCAGGAGACTTAATAAAAATAATAATTATTTTTGAGAAATGTGAACGAGTATACCTTTATTAAATTCTTCAAACGTTATTAAAAAGTTCAGTTAACAATAAATTACTGTTTTTTAATAATGTGTTTAAATACCATCTCGAAGCAATTTAATTCATTGTAATATGAGCTTTATCAATGTAGAGTCACGAATATTATTTTTAATAGAAGTGGAGCCTGATTTAGAGTCGAGATTGTGAAAGCCGAGTTCGAAGGACAAGTTAAAATTGTTTTGCTGTGTGGATTTAAGTATTTTACTTGCAGTCTCTTCTATCAGCCAAAAAAAAACCACTATAAATCCTATTTTCACATAGCATTAGGTGAGAAAGTGGGCAAGAGAGTGTCTGATCCTAATAGATTTTTTTTTTCTTTCTACGACTGAGCGATTTTTATGGCAACTTATAAATAACATATATCTACAGTCATATCGTTAAGTTCTGATTCAGTGCTGAATCACCCTATTTATAAAATAGGCGTCAAAATTACGTAATATAAAGTTTTAAAACTAAAACAACCGACTTCCAGACCACGCGAGTCAGTTTCAGTAGCAAGTTTGAGACGTTCATCGTCATAACTCTTTTTTTTTCTTTCTTATATCTTATAGGCTAGCGTTTGACCACTATCTCACCTGTTGGTAAGTGATGATGCGGTCGAAGACGGTAAGCTCGGTAGGCCTAGAATGAGAACTGGCTCTCAAAGATAGCTGCCGGAACACATTAGATGTTTGGCGATAGATTTTCTAACTTGAGGGTGGTTTTTGATTGGATGCGGGGGATTTTGGTTTCTTAACGATGTTTTCCTTCACCGGAGGGCCACTGTGAGAAGCGCACTTAAATTTTTTTATAGAAAAATTCATTCGGGCATGGCGGTTTGAACTCGTTACCACGGCATCAAAGCCGACCGTTCTCCCGATTACGCCAACGGGCCCTCTCAAAGCCGACGTTCTAAATCTAATCTCTAATCTCTGGAGAAAATTATCAGATTTCAATGAAATAACAGTGGGACTACCTTCAAAATGTACGATACCAATTACAAAGTAATCATTTGAATCGATTTTAAGGCGGCAATAGCCCAATGGATAAGATGTCGGACTGGCGATCGAGAGGTCGTGAGTTCGATCCCCACCCCACCCATTGCTCTATTGACGTGAACCCACTCCAGACATATCTTCATTACCTATCCAGCATATTTAGCTTAGTTGGAGGGGTTAACAAGAATACTAGTAATGTGCAACCCACATTGCGAGTAATGATTAAAAAAAAACAATTGACGGAGTAATAGCATAACATACAAAAAAACCCATACAGCTGAATTGAGAACCTCCTCCGTTATGGAAGTTGGTTGAAAAATAGCGTTTACTTTCGTTCACACAAAACAAGCATAAAGTTAAGGAGTCATCGTAGCGAAAAATAGCGCTAATTGGACGCCTGAACTTTAGCCAACTATGTAACAGCTGTGCGGCTTGTGGGCATCTGTCGGGGACGGATCTAGGGTTTATGGGGTCTTTCTAATCTCTCTGTAAATATGGAACTCTTATAGAAGTTACCTTACAGGTCTCCCTTACTATTTTAATGTAATTGTTTATTTTACTTATTTCAATAAGTTAATTTTGTTTTATCTCTTAGTCGATACAAATAATACAAACCGTGATAGTATTTTCTTTTAAAAACGACACATTGTAAAGGTTTTTTTTTACTACAAAACTGCCGATCACATCAGTCTTTCAAATATAAAAATAAAAATAATAACAGACAGACACTAATAAGATAGTTTAAAAATTAAAATACCGACTTCACATGCCGCGTTGGTCAGTTTCAGTAATAAATTTGAGATGTTTATCTCCATATATCTGGAGATACTCATCAGATCTCAACGAATCGTATATGGCTAAAATAATAATTTAAATCGTTTCACAATTGGTGGAGTAATCATATAACAAACATACAAAAAAAAAAACCATACAGACGAATTGAGAACATCCCCCTTTTTGAAAGTCGGTTGAAAATAGTAATGCTATAAACAGACTAACATTAAGCCCTCTAACAATTATTATGAGTAACACATACATTTTATTCTCCTGTCGTCGTTCCGATAGATCCAACATTTGTGAGCCCCCACCTAATGACTCATTACGTCCACTCCTTGACCAAATAAGGAATATTTGTTGTAGGATAGATAATTTGCTGATTGTGCCATTTTTCATGCCTACATGCTAGGAATAAATAGTTATATTCGTAGCCTACATGTCAGGAATTATAAGAATAATTCTTATAGGCAAAGAGCTAGCGGGCGTTCTTTTGATCGTATTTTTGTCGAGTCAGTCTTTTTGTGGTTGCTTGGAGAAAGCTCTAGTCATGATTTAGTATAATACATTGTTCGTTGAAGAGGTTGAGAGGAATGAAACCTTAATATGGTTTATATAGGTGTAGCTTAGCATCTCTTGTAGATGAGTATTTTTATTTATGATATTTGATAACATCTGAGCGAGTTTTGCTTAGTGGATTGTAAGCGATGATGACTGCTTAGAACATAAACTGTGGATTGACGATTAACTTCAATTGCGAGTACCCCACATATACACGGCTATCTACTTTCAATCTTATCATGTAAGTCATACCACAGAATGAATAATAGTACAAGGTCATATCGGTTCTGTAGTTAATATTTATACTAATATTGTAATTGCAAGTGCATCCGGTTCCGACATCGTGGCAAATATCGTCTGCGCGATGCAGGATCTCATACATTTAAGTTATATTTTACAAGGAGAACTATTCAACCTACTCTAGCGCCATCTAGACGTTTTTATTTAAACTAATATTATAAAGAGGAAAGATTTGATTTTTGTTTGTATCGACTTAACTCAAAAAGTACTGGAACGATTTAATAAAATCTTTTACTAATGGAAAGAAACATTATCAGCAAGTAACATAGGCTATATTTTATCCGCGTATTCTTACGGGAACGGGAACTACGCGGGTGAAACCGCGAGGCGCTGCTAGTTTATAATATTATTAGGATTTCACATGCCCTGTATTTGCACTGGATACTGCGCTTTGAACAGAAAACCATTTAATCAAGAAAAATCAAAGAATCAAAGCCTTCATTTAGTATGTAGGCAGTATTAATATACGCTCATATACACGTCAAAATCATAAATCATAAAATAAATCATAATCAAATTGTTGACGTCATATACTATTAAAACATTAATAAAATAGGGTTGCCAACCATACACGTAACTGTGTGTTTCATTACTTCAGACAATTTTTTATATATGAAAAAAAAAGTGCAATAGTGAAACAATACTTAAAGAAACGCTGCGCTTTTATTTAATTACTACGTAAGGGGGACTGGCAGATCCTAGCACTATAAAAAAGCGGTGGTAGGTGTTTATTACTCACTCATGTCGGCAGTTGAGCATAATTGTTTAAGTATGAGTTATCAAAGTCGTGATTACGTGTTATATACTGCCCTATATATGCTAGATTACAAGATTTATAAGTATAAAGCTGACTAGGTAGGCTTTATTTGTTGAAATATTGTAATCAGAGGTGGAGAAGTTAAGAAGTTAATCTTGGTTGGTTTGTTTCAACTCCTAGAAACATGTTTTCACTTAACAACAGTGTTGAAACTGTGATTTTTTTTAAAGCTTTCTAGCTATGTGACTAGCACATTACTCGATTCTCGTTAAACCCTCCAACTAAGCTTGTTGTTGCTTATGTCTGAAGTGGGTTCACGTCAATAGTGCAATGGGTGGAGATCGAAACCACGACCTCTCGATCGCCAGTCCGACATCTTATCTATTGGGCTATAGCCGCTTTTATTTTACAATAACCTTAGTTATTTCTATACACAAGAGCATACTTGCCGTTACCTGTTACACTTGTACAATAAGCACATACGTATTTATATATAAATAACAGGACGAGACTAAATTCCACGGCACAGGGTATCCTAGTGTGGAATTTCAGGGCTTCACTCCAATAATTCATATAGGATGTTTACATATTTAAGTTATCAATGTAAATAGCATAAGATTTGATTACCTAATAAAATTCATTCAAATTCATTCATTCAAATAGTACCGTAACTACTCGAAGAATTATAATTTTGTGAATCTATTGATAAGCTCTTATAAAATCAAATACTAAAATTGTTTTTTATTTTTATTTTATTTTTTATAGGCTAGGGTTTCTCGCGCTTATCTGACCACTATCTCACCTGTTGGTCAGTGATTATGCGGTCGAAGATGGTATACACGCTAGGCCTAGAATGGGACTCATGCCGCCATAATAAGAAAACCAAACAGAAATTATGCTACTTATACTTGTGTTACTACGGGTAATATAATGGGTGGTATTATCGCTTGGAGAGACCTCTTCCAGACAACTTTTGATTGGACAGTATTGTCAAAAATATTGCAATGTGTAACGTAATACCACAGTGTAAATTAATAATTAAAAAAATCAAAATGCATGTGCTTGTTGTACTCTTATGTTTTGAAAAAGCGTCATGAAAATAAATTAATGAACTTGGTTAAAACGTCAATTGTTTTTTCAATGCAAACACGGTCGCCCCCGTAATGTTATTAAATTTAACAGATAAGCCTCTATAGTATAATATAAGGTATGAGGCCTGTGAACCTCAAATAATATCATAAAAAGCTCGTAAATGAAACATTACGACGAGCCAGCTTTTGTGTCACCTGTCACCTATAATTTACTACCTGTAAATATACCTGTTTGCATATTTCCCCCAAACTCCCCTATAAAGTTTTTATTAGTCGTGTGTTTAATTAAATATAAAAAATAGCCAAGTTTTTTTTATTTACACGTTCGTGACGAATGTGCGTTTTAATTTATGCATAAAACGACTGCGCGTCACGTGATGTGGCGGGGTGACCGTAGTATTACTAAATAAATGTAGTTTTTTTAATAAAAATAATAAAAGTGAGTCATAAATCTCAGAACAAAAGACCTGCTTAGATATTTGTTAAGAGATAAAGTACCGTAGACTGGGACGTAATGTTGAATTGTTTAACGTGAGATTTTGTTTCTAATTTTGTGTATTCATAACCTAGCTTAAATTCAAACATTAAATACATTTAAGTAGTATCTAATTGCAAATAAGAGGAAAAAAACAAAAACAAATTTTGTATAATAAAAACAAGGCATCAATATAATAAATTCAAGAGCAATTGAACTTTTACAAAGTAAATCATATCGCAATTAATTTAGTAGCTTTATTAATAAAGCTAAAATATTAATCTTTTGCAAATATGAACTTTACACTTTTTAATTAGAGCGAGATTATAATTAAATACTCATAAGAATTAAGAAGCTTTTATTGAAAAAAAATGTTTTTATTTATCTTTGCTAGCTAAGTACATCTTTTGGCAAGTTATAACTTTTATTATAAGCTTTGTGAGCGGATTGTATGTGTAAAGTACTAGGAATGTGTTGCTGAAGCCAAACTTTAAGAACAATACTTTGTGTGATCCACACTTTGTGTGACAAACAATTATTAAAAAAAAACTAAAAATATTGGAAACATTTTCAATAAAACTAGTAAAATTTTACCTTTAATCAGTAATCAAAAAAACCCGTACGTCCTCTCCTATGCCACTCCATATACCAAGTAGAAACGTAATAAAAAACTCAAGTAAGTATATAATTTCGTGTAACTTTCTGCTAATGAAGTATCTCGTAGGAAGTTGATATTAATTTCATATGTAAGCAGGATTACATGCTGAACGATTCGACGACTGGTCCACGTACTCGATAATGTATGTACACTTCCCTCTAATACAGGTTAAGTTATTAGACAGTGACAGCGTTACATGCGAGAGTAGTGTAACAATATTATTGGCTTGGTTGATAATTTATCAAGACGCCTATTTCATACTTTATACTTCGCCTTTAGCCTAGTGGTTGAGTCCTTCTAGGTTACATGACATCACCGTTATAATCGACAAAGTACTCGTACAATGTACTTTTTCACAGACAAAAGATGATGTTAGATAGATTATACCAAATTAATTTTGTGCGTACTCTTTTGTCAGGTCCGGCAAAAATAGGCAAAGCCGCAGTTACAGCTTGTTGAAACTTCGATATAGTGTTTCGTAGAAATATGACTACTAATACAATTTTAACGAGAGGGTTGTTATCGCATTACATAGCGTATTCTTAGTAAATTCATTATCTTGTCGGTTTCACTTCGTGGTAATTTTCAAAGGAAAATCTTCACTAAGACATCTAAATAAGCTTGCTTTCAGTAGAAAATAATTTCAAATGAATGCCACATATTCCTATGAAATACTTTACAATACAAACTATTTAAAACCATATAATAATACCAGAACAGTGAGTGACTAAAAAAGTAGACATAACAAAAACAAATACAAACGGTTTAAACTTTTTAACACAAGCTTATTGTAAAGACATTATAATGTGTAGTGAAAGTACTAATGATATACATAAACGGTATATAGATTTTAAAAAATCCGGTCAAGGGCAAGTTACACTCGCACACCGAGACTTTCGTACAGGTTTGTCAAACTAGATTAAAGGACAAACTTAAAAAAAGAAAAATTCGTGATAATAGTGCGCTATTATCACGAATTTTCATGAACTTTAAAGGAAAATTATAGCGGTTGAGATAACTTTATTAGTTTAGCAGTAATAGTCGTTGAACTTGGGTGTAGGATAATTTTGTACTCAATACAAAATCTTTAGAATAAATCCTTTAAAGTGACAAAGACGGAGTACCTAGTTGCTTGTTTATAACGGGTAAAGACTTGCATTGAATAACAGGCTACTACGGAACCCTACACTGCGCGTGGCCTGACACGCACTTGGCCGGTTATTTGTTATTAAAACGGTTACGGTTTTTAGATTTATTCCTATATAAGTGCTTCAAGACCTTGCTTTTTGCCAAATTTCATGATTCCAGGTTTGTGCCTAAGTTTTGATACCCTTGTGAAATCGCAAAATATGTGAAAATATGCGACATAAACGGACATATTTTTTGATCGCGTTGACTTACAAGTTTGATTTTTTTTACAACCAAAAATGATTTGGTAGATTGAACACTGGTTTTATGCATTATAAGCTTTTTACTTCGAAGAACAGAGTAAATGAGTCACGGTTAGTAATAAACTATTATTCAGCATTTGTAATGCCTACGAGTACCACCTATACAATACGGGTGTACAATATCACCGTCACTGCGCAGTCCATAATTAAAGTATTCAGTGGATAGTCGACATGTTCATTAATATTCAACGGTAATTATACACAGTCACACATTATAACTCACACTTTTATGTTTAATGTTTTATGTTTTATGCTACTAGGGTTCCGGACGAAAAAGTAAACCTCTCCGAAAATTTCATGTTCAAAATTTTTTTTACTAATTAATAAATTCTGTAACGTTTATACGTAAAAATATTATAATACATAAATTACTAAGTCTTAAAAAATATTAATAAGGATGGTAGCACGCTAGGTTCCCATTACAGAATGGGAATTGGCTCTCAAGAACTGCCAGAACACATATGTTTGGAGGCAGATTTTCTAACTAATGTTAGAAAAGTTAGTGGTGTTAGCTGGCCTGGCTGGGACACGGTTGAGAAATGCAACCTGTTGAGGAGTATAACTGAAGATGCGGACATACGCCGGACATAAGAAATCATTTTTGCCGTAGCTGAAAGCTGAAACAGACACGTTCGGCCAACTAATGCCGAGTTCACACCAAGCTAATTTCATTGTTTAACTTCCTAGGGATGTACTTTTCTTCCGATTCAAATTACTCTTAGTATTGATACTTTAGAATCGATACTAAGTAGGTACCGGTTAAAAGTTCTCGTCTCGTTACACAATTATTTGTCTCGGAAGTTCTTCCGATTTACGATGCTACTCGTAGCCTAAATGTTCATTTAGGCTAGCATCGTAAAGCGATAATAATAAGGCTTAGAATTAAGCTATTTATATATATATATATATATATATTAGATAAAGTATTGAATGAGTATTTGTTGTAACTCGTATCGTACATCCCCAGGAAGTTGAACAACTATTTATATAATGTATTTATTTTGTTTCATTATTTTACAATTTTTTGGATAAAAATTGTCTGAAGTACTGAAACATGCACTGTGATGCGGGTGCACGTAATAGTACGGTTAGCAACCCTACATTAATCAGGGGAATTAAACATGTGTTTTAAGTGTGACGTTCGACGTCTAGATGAAAGCTGAATGGCTCAATACCTTTGTTTTTTTTTGTAAATTCAAAGCAATAAGTTATGTTTCTGTTAAATCTATAATAATAATTATTGAATATGATCTATTTAATGTTATTTGACGTGTGTAAGTGCAAATTTTTAATTTGCCCATATACTGAATAAATGCTTTGACTTTTGAATTTTGACTTTTTACTAAAATCGCCTGGTCTGAATCTAGTATAAGGGTATTGTGAACTATTATGTCTTGCGACTAAATAAACAATACGAGTCAATCACCTCTAGCTTGAACTAATTACCTGGAGGCGTAGCCTAGGTATTTAAATAGTAAGGTTCTTACTGTCTGCTTTACAAAGATATCAGTAATTCCTCTATTTAGTATGTGTTAAGTAGTAATAACTTTTCAATAGTGCACATATTATATTTTGCTTCTAAATTACACTTTTCAAAGAAAAAATTGTGTTTCCATTGAATTTAAGCCGTAACCAAATTTGCATACATTAAAGTTTCACCATTATAGTCACGGAACCACATTAACAAATACCTCGCTGGCTCTTGGGATAGTTTTTCACCTTCCCCAACCCCTGTGGAATTTTTATGGGTAATAGACTGTTTTGTGACGGACTACTGGGGGAAATGTTCGTGTGAGTAAATATTATATGACTTACGCAAATACAGACGTGACACTGTAGAGCTTCAATGTGCGTGAAGTGGCCATTTTAGTTGTTGATGTTGCATAGAAGCTGTGTGCTTAGAAGGTTATTTTACCCCCCGTGTTTAAAAACTTGTTAGGGATTGCAACAAATAAAATTGATAAAAAGAGGAACTGATTTCACCTGTCACGCGAGCCAGTTTTAAGTGAAAGAGAAACTTTTAGTGATCGTCTCAATTTTTTACTTCCGTCTATCAATGTCGCCGACATGCATGTCACATAACAGCCGGTGCTGATTGGTGGATAATATGATGTATGACATTTGGGTCTAGCTGTGATTGGCGGACGCTTCCGCAGCCATATTTGTATACATGCTAATGTGTCATGTCAACTGCTGTCATAGTAGCTAGCTACCATAGCTACACATGAACTAAAAGTTTCACTCGCATCGTGGTATCATATAACCACACCACATTTTTTTGCATTACCTCTCATAAAAAAGATTTATCCAAGTCGACAAACTGATGCAATTTATTATTTTTATTAGTGTTAGGGCCAGTGGCTAAGACTCTAACACACCCCGGACACTCGACTAAATACCCATACAAAGCCGCGTTATAACGACCTACTACACAGACACTACACACATGTCATTTTTCTACACGCGCTATTGTGTGCGTGAAGTCTAAGGATGTCACCGTAAGAACATACTTCATTTTGAAGTCGGTTTAGACTTGCTAGCTAGTACTTCGCTATGGTTTCAAAAGTATATAGATAATAACATTATTCTCATTTACTCTACGCGATACGCCATTACTAAGACACTTGTCTCGCTGCGAGTGCGAGTGAAACAGTTGCGAAAGTTTTTGCAAACTAAAATCTTCTAAATATATGATTACGTTATTTGAATAGTGTAGAGTTAAGTGACAAAGATAAATAAATTATTAAAAAGTTTTTATTCTATATTTAAAAACTAAATATTTACGCACGAGTATAGGGTTGTTTCATTTATGAAAATTAATTCTAAAATATGAATATATGGTTAGGTAAACAAATATAAGTGTATTAGTATATATATGTGGGATTCGATCATTCGTGTAGTTCAACCTTTACAATATTTTATATGTCAATGTCAAAAAGACACATCAAAATTTGTGGACTGTGTAGAAAGAGAAATATAGGAAGACGTAGACGAATACGAAGACTGCCGTGTTTTTATTTATTTTAAAAAGTTTAAAAACTTATATCTTCACCCTGCTGCCTCAGAATCCCACAGAATTTATGGGGGCTCGTCCGGGATAATCGAGAAGCATCGTAAGGTGTGAGTTTTTGAAGATTACGACGAACATTTTTCATCCGGCAAAAATCAAGACGCGTCATTGAAAGCTGCTTTACCGACGGAATAATCGCCATCTTCACGTATAGAATGAACATGATGAACCACAGATTGCTATATTGATGAACTGATTTACCGACTATTCATGGCGTAAAAAGATATGTACTGTCATTGTCAGTTAAAACTTCATTAAGTCAAGACGACATTGAAATGTTGCCAGACGGGAAATTTACCCACAAATTGGGGAAATTTTAGATGTGTTTTGAATGTCTATTATTTTCTTTGGATAATTGAAGACGACTAAAGACGTGGTATATTAAGACTAGAAGACTTACCTATCAGACAGAATGCCTCCAAAGAAAGATAAAGAATCTGAAGACTCAAGCAAATCTTGCTCAGAAGATGTTGGTCCCCGACCAAAAATTTCCTTTAGCGACCTAGAAAAATCTATGACTACTTTCACTGGCGATGATACTTATCCGATTGATACCTGGATTGTTGACTTTGAAGATACTGCGATGTTAATGGAATGGACCAACTTAGAAAAACTTATTTATGCAAAAAGACTACTTTCTGGCACAGCAAAGTTATTTCTACGATCGCTTGGTTCTGTAACATCATGGGATACGCTTAAAGAATCATTAAAAGAAGAATTTGGCCCGAAGATAAGCAGTGCTACTATTCACAAAAAGTTAGCTTCACGCAAGATGAAACACGATGAAACATACCAACAGTATTTTCTGTACATGAAAGAATTGGCAATGCATGGGAATTTAGAAGACGAAGCTCTTATTGAATATGTGATCGATGGGATTCGTGACTCTGAAACGAATAAAGCCATATTATATGGAGCTACAGACGTTAAACAATTTCGCAAGAAACTTGAAGTTTACTCACAGATTAAGGATAAGATACCTCAGAAATCACCTGCTCAGACAACTATGACTACCGGACGTAGGAACCTAAATATGAAGAGATGTTTCAACTGCGGCGACACTGATCATCAGTCACCAGCTTGTACCAAAGGCATCAAATGTTTTAAGTGTAACGGATACGGGCATAAATCGAAGGATTGCCAAAGTTCTACGAAAAAGACACTTAAAATTCAAGACGACGACGTTAGTACAAAACTTCCTATACCATACAAAGAAGCAAAGATCAACGGAATTCAAGAGAATATCTTTATTGATACGGGTAGCGACGCGAATTTGATCCGTGAATGTTATTATAAAGAAATGTTTGCCAAGAACAATGAGTATAACCCTGAAATTACACTGAACTTATCAGGAATAGCCGAGTACGGAGTCCGCACAAAGGGATGTTTCCTCGCAAATGTCGAAATTGACAATGTTTTTTTTGAAACCATGATTCATGTAATAGGAGACGATATAATACCAGTGAACATCATACTTGGAAATCCTATATTAAAAGAGATTGAAGTTGCCTTTGCTGCAGATAGAATTTCTGTAAAGAAGATTCTACACCTAACCCAGATTAATGACTATGAAGAAGAATTTACCGAAAAATATAACATCGAAACAACCGAATTCAAAGACGAGCTTAAGAACTTACTCGATGGATACAATGACTCCACGACAAAAAAGAGAGAATCTAACGTCAAATTAAAGATTATACTAACCGATGAAGACCCAATACACCAAACTCCACGTAGACTTTCGCCTCTGGAAATGAATATTGTTCACGAACAAGTACAAGAATGGTTAGATCAAGACGTAATAAAACCAAGTAAATCGGAATTCGCCAGCCCTGTCGTGTTAGCGAAAAAGAAAAATGGAACTTACCGATTATGCGTAGACTTCAGAAAACTAAATAAGAAGATTATCAGAGAGAGATTTCCACTTCCACTTATTGAAGATCAAATAGACAAGTTGAGAGAAGCACAACTATTTACGTCTCTCGATTTGAAAAATGGATTTTTACACGTAAACGTCAGTGAAGACAGCCAGAAGTACACTTCTTTCGTCACTCCACAAGGACAATATGAATTTAAGAAAATGCCGTTCGGTTTATGTACATCGCCATCGGTATTCCAAAGATTTATCAATGATGTCTTCAAAGATTTAATCACAGACGGTATAGTACTAACTTATTTGGATGATCTGATTATTCCCTCTAAAACAAAAGAAGAAGGACTTATTAAACTGCAGAGAGTACTCCAGAAAGCTAAAGAATTTGGCCTACAGTTTAATTGGGCTAAATGTCATTTTCTGCGAAGAGAAATCCAATATTTGGGTTACATAATACGAGACAACGAGATAAGACCTTCGGAAGAGAAGATACAGGCTGTTGCAAAATTTAAGAAGCCTCATAATATTAAAACATTGCGATCATTTTTAGGATTGACGGGATACTTTAGAAAATTTATCAAGAACTACTCGTTGATAGCAAAACCACTGACAGACTTATTAAAGATGGATATAACTTTCGATTTTGACCCAAAGTGTGAAGAAGCTTTTAGAGAATTAAAACAGAATCTATGTGATTCACCAGTTTTACGAATTTATGATCCTAATCTTGAGACAGAGTTACACACAGATGCGAGCATAGAAGGATACGGAGCTGTTTTGTTGCAAAGAAGCCCAAAAGACAACCTGCTACATCCAGTTCACTTTATGAGCAAAAAGACAACACCCGCTGAAAGGAAATATCACAGTTACTATTTAGAAATTCTAGCTATTGTTGAAGCTGTAAAAAAATTTAGAGTGTACTTACTTGGTATCCACTTTAAAATCATGACAGACTGTTCAGCCTTGACTATGACGTTACAAAAAAAGGACTTACCTCCGAGAGTTGCTCGTTGGGCGCTCCTTCTTGAAGAATTCGACTATAAAATTGAACACCGATCTGGAACACAAATGAGACACGTAGATGCATTGAGTAGACACCCTGTTAGCTTAATACTTACCGAGACTACAGCACGCCTGAAGAGAGCTCAAGATGACGACCTGAAAATCAAACTATTAAAGAAAATATTAGAAAAAGAACCCTATGAAGACTACGTTCTTGAAAACGGAATTTTATGTAAAGTTAAAGATGGAACCAGACTGATAGTTGCACCGAAAAAGATGCAGAATGAAATTATTAGAAAATGTCACGAGAAAGGACATTTTGGAGTTATAAAAACAGAAGAACTTATTAAGAGAGACTACTACATAGAAAGTTGCAAAGAAAAGATAAGATCAATAATAGATAATTGCGTAGAATGCATTTTGATATCGCATAAGCAAGGTAAAAAGGAAGGATACTTACATCCGCTTGATAAAGGTGATACGCCACTGTCGTCTTATCATATCGATCACCTTGGCCCTCTGACGTCTACCAACAAGAACTACAAATACATCTTATCCGTGGTAGATGGTTTTACGAAATTCACCTGGATATACCCAACTAAGACTTTATCGACTGAAGAAGTACTACAAAAGCTCCGATTGCAACAAGAAACTTTTGGTTCTCCGGAACGTATCATTACCGACCGTAATGCTGCTTTTACTTCGAATGATTTTAAGAACTACTGTATTGAAGAGAATATTACACACTATTTGATTACCACTGGTCAACCAAGAGGTAACGGACAAGTGGAGAGGGTACACCAAATAATAATAAATGTTTTGAGTAAATTATCAGCAGATGACCCATCAAAATGGTACAGACAAACTGGGAATGTACAACGATGCTTAAATGGAACATACCAGCGAAGTGTCGGTATGACACCCTTCGAACTACTGATTGGGACTAAAATGAGGGATAAAAACGAAGAAATACTAAAACTAATAGAGGAAGAGAATTTAGAACACTTTCAAGACCAAAGACTGGAACTAAGAAATAAAGCAAAAGAAAATATACAGAAAATTCAAGAAGAAAATAGAAAAACCTACAATCGAAAAAGAAAAGAAGCCATACAGTATGATATTGGAGACTTAGTAGCGATTAAAAGAACACAATTTGTACAAGGATACAAGCTACATCCTAAGTATCTAGGACCGTACCAAATAGTACAGAAGAAGAGATGTGACAGATACGTCGTAAGAAAGGTTGGCGATGGCGAAGGACCTATTAACACCACCAGTTCGGCAGATTTCATGAAACCGTGGTCTAATAGTAATGGCAACACTGTTGAAGAGCTACATTCATCGGGGACAGATGAATAACGCAGGATAGCCGTGTGGGATTCGATCATTCGTGTAGTTCAACCTTTACAATATTTTATATGTCAATGTCAAAAAGACACATCAAAATTTGTGGACTGTGTAGAAAGAGAAATATAGGAAGACGTAAAGACTGCCGTGTTTTTATTTATTTTAAAAAGTTTAAAAACTTATATCTTCACCCTGCTGCCTCAGAATCCCACATATATTTTAAAGAAACGACGTACATTTGAACCTCCTGTGTCTACCTACAGAAATATTTTATAATTCTTATAATTAATATTTCTGTGTATTATATTCATACATGTAAGAAGTTGATGTTCTTCTCCCTGTGAGGTAGTATTGTTCTGTAGTCGTGCGCGTATGGCGTCCTTGCTCACGTTAGCTCCTCGAAAGCTCCAAAATCGGCGGCGAAGTGAGGAAGCCCCGATTGGTGGGGGGCACAGAGTGTCCGTTCTATACGTAGTATTATTATCTTTTCTATGACTCTAAGGCTGAGTTGCACCATCTCACTTTAACCGTAACTACAACTATTAACCGGTGTTTTTATATGGAGTTTGACAGATTTTTGACGTTTGTTATAGTTAAAGTAAGTTGGTGCAACTCAGTCTTATATGTTTTGTTATAAAGTATATTTTCAACCGACTTCCAAAAAGGAGGAGATTCTCAATTTGTCTATGTTATTTTTAATGTACGCTACGTTACTCCTCCAATTGTGAACCGATTTGAATAATTATTTTTATTGCAGGTAGGGTGCATCTCCAAGGTTTCTATTTAAATTTTATCGAGATCTGATAAGTATTTTCAGAGATATAATAATAAATGTCTCAATCTTGCTACTGAAACTGACTCGCGCGGCATGGAAATCGGTTATTTTAGTTTTTAGACTATCTTAATTATTAGGTATATATAATATAACTAGAGGGTCCCCGCGGCTTCGCCCGCGTTAAAATTTTCTTTTGTAAAAACGATTTATCATTAAAGACATCAAATTAGAATTAGAAAAATCGTTTTAATGTTATCGTGTGACTAAGGCGATTCGGGATTTATTTATAAAACCCGAAAAACCCAAATTTTCAAACTTTGTTACCTACCACATTTTGAAAAATCCTACAACACGTACTCACTTACTCTCATCTTGTTTCGCCATACAAACTTTGAATCCCCGTTCCATATCCGGGAGGAGTATTGAGAAAATCCTTTCTGAGCGGATGCCTACGCCATAATAATTATCTGCATTCTAAATTTCAGCGCAATCCGAGACAATATTGATTTATAGGATTTGCTACCCCAGTTTATCCTCTTAGGAGGGCATTTTGAAAAAGTCTGAAACTCGTATTTACTTATTTATTTACAGAAGTACTTGTGTGAAATTACGAATAAAATGACTATCCAAACTTTGAACCTCCGCTTCATCCCCTTGAAAGGGTTAATTTAGAAAAATTCTTTCTTAGCGGATACCTAAGTCAAAATAACTATCAGCATGCCAAAATTCAGCGCAAAATATATTTCTCCATACAAACTTTGAACCCCCGTTTCATACCCTTTAGGGGTGAATTTTGGAAAAGTTTTTCTCAGAGGGAACTAACATCGTAATAACTATCTGCATGCCAAATTTCAGCGAAATCCGAAACAATATTGATTTTCACACTTTGTTACCCCATTTCACCCTCGTAGGGGTGGAATTTCAAAAAAACCTTAAACACGTATTTACTTATTTTTTTACTTGAGCACTTATGAGAAGTTTCGGATAGAAAAGAATATCTAATCTTGTTTCTCCATACAAACTTTGTACCCCCGCTTCATCCCCTTAAGGGGTGAATTTTAGAAAATCCTTTCTTAGTACTATGTTCCCTTACGTAATATGACGAATATACCCTCCAAATTTCAAGTCTCTACGACCAGCGGTTCAGGCTGTGAGTTGTCTGTCAGTCAGTCAGTCAGTCAGTCAGTATGTCAGGACAAACATTTTTATAGTATTAGATATGAATACATAAAATATGTAATACGATCTAGTGTGTCAGTAACTAAGTCAACAGGAACAGTGAGAGTAATGGGCAAATATCAATAGAACAATAAATTGGAAACGAATCATACAGCCACGGGGCTATTGCCGTTGAATTCGATACGCAAAATATTTTTTTGTGTACAAATAAGTTTATAAATATTGTTTTGTTTGTCCGGGCAACAACGTTACATTATTTTGTGTGTGTGTGTTGTTGTTTGTGTTGTGTTTGTGATGTGTTGAGTGTGGCTCAGGCCTTGATAAGGTGAGGACGCGTTTCGTGTGCTTATAAATCTTACCTTGATGTTGCACGCGGAATTCACCCATACCCTGCGGTAATTAGTGATATTGTGGTGTGCACTCTTCGCAAATAATTCGCTCAAAAAGTGCTGCGAAAAACCTGCTCGACCGGTAACTCGGCTCGACAGCGGACCCCACCACGGACTGCGGGAACAAGACAGCCTACGAATTCGGATAATTCATCTCGCTCCAACACCCACTGGACGGGCTGCGCGGGCGCGTAACCAGTGTGACGATCTACAAGTGCTACGCGTGCTACAACTACTCAACGCGAGGCGTTTGTTTACACTTACATATACCAGCTAACTTCGTCGGTCGAGTGAAACTACGATAAAACAAGCATTTTAGTAATCATAACAATGGTTAATAGTTGCGCGGCATGTACTAAAAGTATAAGATTAACTGTGAGCATAAGATGTACAAAATGCAACAGTTATTTCCATCCAACCTGTGTAAATATAACCGATAAAAAAGCTATGGAGGAATTGAAATCAACATGGATATGCCCTATGTGCATCTGTAAAGCGCCAAAGAAAGATAACACGAACACTCCAGTGCGCGCTCCGACACAGGCGACGTGTGCCTCGAGCGGAGATCAGCTTGTGACAGCGCCTGCGTTCTCTCGTGCCCTAACGGTGGACCCGAAGACTCCCGATATGTTAAGCCCATGTAGCATTACTGCCCCAACAGATGATGAATCTCTGGCCTCAGAGATCCGCCTACTAAGGATTGATATAAGTGATATGAAGACGCACGTTGTGTCATTGGCGGATCATATTAGGCAATGCTCCTCGCTATTAGCAGACCACGAAAAAAAGATTACTAGCAATGAAAATAGACTTCGCCAACTGGAGGAACGCGATTGCGAAGCAGCTATGTACCGTAACAAAATTCTGGAACTACAGCACGAGCTCAACCTACGTGCCCAGGCCAGTCTGCGGAACGAAGTCGAAATATCCGGAGTCAACGAACTTCCAGAAGAAAACCCAATGCATTTGCTGCAATTAATCGGACAAAAAATAGGTGCGAGCCTAGATAGCAGCGATATTGACTATGTGACGCGCGTAGGCCCAAGAAACCGAAATACTGATGAGCACAACTCTGAAAATTCAATTAAGCAGTTACCCCGACCGATAGTAGTTCGGTTTCTACGACGACACGACCGGGAAGTTTTTCTTAAGATGAGTAAGAGTAAACGAAACCTATCGTGCTCGGACATTGGCATCTCAGGAGCATCGCGAAATGTTTATGTGAATGAACGCCTCACTCAAGAAAATAGGCAGTTATTTCGTTCGGCCCGCATGCACGCAAAAACGGCAGGGTACAAATTTTGCTGGGTTAAAAACGGTACCGTTTATGTCCGAAAGCAGGAGGGAAACCCTGCAGTACCCCTCAAGACTATGGACGATGTTCAACAGAAATGTCAAGTTAAGTCGATATAATAACTTCAATTGTTATTGTACTTGCGAAATAACAATCTATGACACTCTGCCTCATGCACCAGATATTAGGCTTGTTTTACTCGGACTGTACAGACAAGTTACTTTAAAATCGTTAATGCTATTAATGGTAATATTATTATACATATACACATCCATCAATTCTAACATACACGTTTACTCCTCTCATCACACTCAACTCCCACGCAAATCACCATCACCATCGAAACACACTCCAACACTCTCTCAGCGCGCACTCCATCACACAATTATCTACACAACCCCCACTCATGACATAAGTATGACCTCCTGGACTCTGAAAATTACATCCTCTCTTTTTTTGAATTTTATTTATGGTTTTACTTAGTGTAATGGCAGATATAGAAGAAACCGTACAAATTGAGTGTCATACCCTCCCATCTATAGATTCATGTAATAATTATTTTATCAACTCTATTTATAATTTTAAAATTTTATCGCTTAATATCAGAAGTCTTCAACGAAATTTTGACGATTTTGCTGTCTCACTTAAACGAATAAACTCTGATCTGGACGTTATTATTTTTTCTGAGTGCTGGTTGTCAGAGGGGCAGATTCTAAATATACTTCCGGGTTACAACTCTTTCCGGTCTTCATCTCAAAAAAACAAATGTGGTGGAGTTGTGATGTATATTAAAAACGTACTGAAACCATCAATCCACATTTCTACTATAATTGACGCGGACTCATTGCTAATTACCGTTAACAATCGAATTTCTATTCTTGGCCTATATCGTTCACCCTCCACCTTAGATCTCAATCCTTTTATCGAATCTCTCGACTCTGTTTTAGATTCTTTAAAATCGTATCCGTTCACCATTATTGCAGGCGATATCAACCTAGACATTTGTCGCGACACTTACGATAATGATGCTAATGACTATTTAAGTCTAATGGCATCTCACGGTTTGCTTCCAGCCATCACGCATCCAACTCGCGGCAATGCGTGCCTGGATCACATTTTCATCAAAACATCAGTGAAGTCAATCGGTTTAGTCTGTAAGTCATCAATTACCGATCACGACATAACTGTTGCTGGGTTATCTTGGTCAAAACAAACATATCATACTCCAAAGTTTGTCACGAAAACAGACGTGAATGCTGCTGCAAATGATTTAAATAATGTGAACTGGTCAGATGTGCTTAAAGAGTCCTGTGTCAACGTGGCGGCCTCTCTGCTCAGTGGTACTTTATCGGATGTCATCCACAAGCATACACGTAAAATCAAAATCGGTAGAAAGTGGGTCATTATGAAACCATGGATTACTCAGGGGTTATTACGATGCATGAGACATCGTGATAAACTGCACCTCGACGCCAGATCTCATCCAAATGACCACCAACGTAGGCTGATTTATTGTCGATATCGTAACTATTGTAATAAACTAGTAAAAAAGCTGAAAAATGAGCATTATAGAAATAAATTAAATGAAACTAAGCACGACTCAAAGAAACTTTGGAGGACGATCAAAGATATTTGTGAAACGTCTAGAAAGCCAAACGACTCATCCGAACTCCTCAATTACCGATCAGACGTGGAGAAATCACTCAACAACTGCAATGATTATTTTGTTTCAGTAGGCAAGAACCTAGCAGACATTATATTAAAGAAACTATGCATCTCACAAGCCGATTTGATCAACTCATACAAGTCATGTTATATGAACAGCCTTTCCTTTTTCTTGTATCCCACGGATACTTTCGAAATCACTACAATAATATCTCAGCTCAATTCTGATAGCGCACCTGGCCCTGATAGTTTTACAGTACCTCTACTCAAAAAATCTGTCAAATCACTTGTAATCCCCATTACCTACATTGTTAATATAAGCATGATATCTGGTATCTTTCCGGATGTCTGGAAAATCTCTGCAATATCTTTAATACATAAAAATGGCTCAAAAAATCTGCCTGAAAACTACAGGCCAATAGCATTACTAAGTATAATTTCTAAAATACTAGAAAAAGTTGTAAACATTCGCTTGGTTTCATTCTTAGAGAAAAATAAAGTTATATCATCCAGACAATATGGATTTCGTAAGGGTAGGTCAACCGAAGACGCTGTAACCTTACTCACCAATTCGGTTGCACAGTTCATTGAAAACGGGGAAAATTGCATGGCGGTTTTCATTGATCTTGCTAAGGCATTTGACACCGTTTCGGTTGGCCTATTACTTAAGAAGTTAGAGACTCTAGGAATAAGAGGCGTAACACTAGATTGGTTTTGCAGCTACCTAACCAATCGCCGGCAATTCATCAAGATCGGTTCTTATGCAAGTTCCCCCCTCCCCATAGAATATGGCGTCCCACAGGGCAGTATTCTCGGCCCGACACTTTTTACATTATATATTAATGATATAGTTAGCTTGCAACTAAAAAATACTGATATTATAACCTACGCAGACGATACAGTCATTATCTTTCACGAAACTACTTGGGAAAACGTATTTAGACATGCCGAGGTAGGACTTTCTCAAATCCAAAACTTATTAGATCATAATTTACTAACAATAAATGTCACTAAAACAAAATACATTGCGTTCTCCAAAACACGCGCCACAAACCCTCCCAGTAATCTCTCTCTTAAAATACATGCATGTCACAAATTAATCAGTAACCAAACAATAACCTGCACATGTTCCACTATTGATAAAGTCAGTAAAATCAAATACTTGGGTGTCTTCATAGACGAAAATCTAAATTATAAAGAGCAAATCATTGATATTTCAAACCGCACAAGAAAATTAATATACGTAATGAAAAAGCTGAGAGACTGCACCCCGCTTGAAATTTTACGCGACATCTACATAGCTCTCTGCCAATCAATACTGCAATACTGCATTACTATATGGGGAAGCGCTTGCAAAACTACATTTATAACAGTGGAAAGGGCTCAACGAGCGCTTATAAAAGTGTTACTAAAGAAACCATTTCGTTACTCTACAAACAAGCTATTAAGTGAATTCTCAGTTCTCAGTGTGCGTAAACTATATGTGTTACATGCTGCCATCAAAGCCCATAAATATTTTCTAAACCGACCAGATCATCAGGACTTACTGGCGAGACGGGCATTCCGACTACCTCTCCCTCAAGCCACCTCTAGCTTAGTTCGTAGAAGCCCAGCTTTCGCTCACCTTAATACATACAATAATATATGCAAATTTTGCAATATCAAGGACTGTAGAACCTCGACGTGTAAAAATAAATTAAAGGAATGGCTATTGCCATTATCGTACGAGGAAACAGAAAGCATGATAAAATAAAATATAATATAATAAGCGCGCACACACAAATACACACACACACACATCCACACAAACACACACATCCACACAAACACACACGCACATATAACACACACACATACATACACGAATCCGGTCACATCCATCTCTCTTTGATATTTGTAATTTTTATACTCTTTTGTTCTTGTTTAAAATAGTGAGATAAGTTAGGTAAAAAATGTACACTTTAAATAAATATATATATATATATATATATATATATATGTAAAAAAGCTAAGTATATAAACAAATGTACTTTGATCGAACACAGTGTGACATGTGTTAGTAATACCTAATCGTAAATTGTTAAGCACTCAGAAACCCAAGACACAGGCTCACCGCCTAGTTTGGGCTTCACAGATCTTCTTGTCAGAATTTAGGCATCTAATACTTAATTATTATCATGTAAACTATGTGTGAAATCTTTTTGGAAAATAAACATTATTATTATTTTGTTGCCTTTGAAAATTAACTATTTTTTGTCATGGTTTGCTTCACTTAACGTTAGAAGAGTTTGTGGTACGTTACCTTGTAATTCTTTTAAGGTCGACGCAGTAATCATACCTATGTTTTTCTTTTAATCTAAATGTATATTGAAACGGAACGTTTATGGGAAACATTAAAATGTTTTTTGTCTGGTTCAACGAGAATTTTAATACGCTTATTATAGACTTGAAAATTAGGCTTGTCTCAGATTTCGTCTCAGAATATAATGTCGTTGCTATTATAAAGGTGACTCATTCTACTAAACATCAGACGCAGCTAAAACTATCGGATAAAGTAATGACCGGCATCACTGGAAGACCAGCGTTAGTGTCATTTGACGGACAATTTTATTATACTAAGGTGGGGCCGTTTGGTGACACTATTGCATAGTACTATTGTCTAAGATTTACGTACATAAATCATAAGCTTTTTCTACTTTTATTATTTTATTTTGTACTATTTTATGCTATTTATCACTAACTAAACTATTTCACTTTCACTTTCATTCATTACTTCCTTTCGTCTTCCTTCCTTCTTCATGAATACTAGCCGGTAAAGTTCATGTCCCCAATAGAAAAGTAAACGTTAGGTAAAAGGGCAACCACACAGTTGACGCGTACAAACCATCAAATTTATTTTTTTCCACCAATCACTCTTGTCTTTGTATCTAATTATAATTGATAGTGATTGGTGAATTTTAGTAGTTAATAAGCGTGATTGAGGGTACGGGTCTTCACGGTAACTAATGTACAACATGCTCGTTCTGAAGGCTTCTAGATAGTGTAGGAAGCTGCGTAATAGGTCAAATTAACATTTATAGAGACTTAATAGAGCTATCAATAGCTCAACTTACTAAATAGCAGAAATCTTAGAAATAGAATAAAAAAGAGAAAGACATTTGAAGCCTTGCAAAATTATAAAAAACAATAAAGTTTCTGTAAATTGTTAAACACAATCCAAAATTTCATCGTACCAACGGGACTTGAACCCGCAACCTCCGGAATAACATGTTCCGGTGCTTTGCCAATTAAGCAATTAATTATTAACCAATTAATTAAAGTTTCTGCCTATGAAACCATAAGATTACCAGCTTACAATTGTTTGGGTGTTATTAGACGAGACATTGGTTTTCCTATTGAATTTGGAAACAAATTTCAATGAATAATGATTCCTGGATGTTCTTATTGTAAAATTATAATAACATATTAAAGCTATACAAATTCTACGAAAACTGCATTGACTATATGATAGGTAAAAATAATAGTTCCTTGAAACTATACATTTATTTATTATTCTTATTTATTTATATTTACATGCAGCATGAATAATTTTCTGTTGCACGTCAATGTATTTACTCCATTATGACGACTAAATAATAATTACAAAAGTAGCAATTTAATAAAGGTACGGCCACACCGCGGTCTGCGGCCGCGATCTAAGTACTTTTCAATTGTTTTCTGATCGCGTTTGGTGTGAACCAGTCGGTACAAATACTACTGCGCTATCTGATCGCCGCCTAGATCGCGCACGCAGGACCTTAACTGTTTATTATGATCATACATTTTGACATTTGATCTCTAATTATGTAACCTATCCATGAATTGTCCCATGTTTCTATACATTTAAATACCAACCTTATTACGGCCGATTTATCTCCTTGACGATGATAAGCTACTTTTTGGTAGCAAGCGGAACATCGATATAATATTCTCCTACGATGGTTGAACGAACATCCGTGCTATAATAGGATTGATCCGCCGACCTATAGCTTAGAAGTCAAGCCAAATTCTTGACGCCAACAGGGCTTACACGAATGTAGAGAAATTAAACACAAATTGCTTGGAGCCATTAAATACCTACAACTAAAACATGTAGCTTTCTATATCTAAAGCATTCCTACTCTATTTAACTCTAATAGCTGTTATTATTTTGATAATATTCGACATGTGTGGAGAATTATTGTTTTAAGGGCAATTAAGTACAAACCTAAAACAATGTGCCAGTGACAAAAACTATTCTTTTATACTTTACTAGAAGTGCCCCGCGGCTTAGCTCACGTTAAAGACTTCTTTTATTTACTTAAAACTTTTTTTGTAGAAACCTTTCTGTCATAAAAGACAATCAAAAAAGTAAAAGCCAAATCGGTATATATAGACCATATTGATTTTCAGTCTTTTTTACCAACTCCTTGCAAAAATCCTGCAACACGTATTTACTTATTATTTCAGAAGTACTTAAATAAATAATAAATAAATATTATGTAAATCAAATATTATGTTTCTTTGAAGTGTCTCACACTTTATATTTTTGTAAATTGTTAAACACAATCCAAAATGTGAGACACTTCAAAGAAACATAACACTTGTGCGAAGTTTCGAATAGAATAAACTATCTAATCTTGTTTCCTCACACAAACTTTGAACCCCCGTTTCATCCCCTTAAGAGATGAATTTCAGAAAATAATTTACTAGATAGAACTAACGTCGTAATAACTATCTGCATGCCAAATTTCAGCGCAATCCGAAACAATATTAATTTTCAGACTTTGTTACCCCATTTCACCCTCTTAGGAGTATGTCACGTGAACAATGGACAATGGACATGGACAAAGATTCTTATAGTATTAGATATTCAATGTCAGTGTTGATATCATGTGATATTCTATGTGTTGCTGATAAATATTTCAATTTATTTAATTTCAATTCGAAAGAAAAGGTTTTTTTCTGCACTTGAAAAATTAATAATGCTTAAATTCAAAACGTATAACTGCCCGCGGATGTAAGGGCGTACAGGGATGTAAGGGAGTTCAAATACCACCTCAGTGCTCCCAGTCAACCTCACCTGCCCGTGTTTAGTCATCAGCATCCTGTTGACCAACGAACGAGGCTCTGATGATCGACAAATGGTGGTATATAACCATTTTTAAATTATGGCGTAGCTAAAATATCATAAACATTTTATGCAGTTCGGGATTCTAAATTTGTTTTTGCTTAATATAGAAGTTAAAATTAAATTGCTTTATAGTAGTAGGCGGTATTCATATATCTACATAGTGCTACGAAATCTCTACGAGCTCACCTACGTCGTAGCACTTCCACGAAGTACGTCTAACGAATTTAACATCAAAGCCTGTAGCTTATTGGTTGTATTTGAATATGAAAATATCTAATAGATGCAAATTTGAATATGTATGTGGTGTGAAAATTGCTTGTTAGACTGTGGTTATGTATAATTCTGATCTTGATGTAGTAATTCTACGTCGCAGAAGTGTAGGAAATTTCTAATATGCGCCTGTATCTCAAAACAAAAAAAGAAATTCATTGAGCTCTTATCGTTGTTATGTTGCTATAGCTGGAAAAAGAGAAAACCTAACAGTCTTATTATAAAAACTCATGTTCATTTTAAATTTATAGATTTAAGACGGGAATTTAACGTGACTTACGCGATGTCGATACAGCGATCGACATATGTTTCGGCCTCATCCGGAGGCCTTCTTCAGGATCTTGAGTGCGGGGCGCTCGCCGACGCGTTCAGCCTCGCACTGCGGGCCGCTGCTAGTGCAGCGCGGGCGGACGGAGCGGGCGGCGGCGGCGGCGGCGGCGGCGGCGGTGGTGTTGGTGGGGGGTGATGATGCGGTGTACATAGTGGAGGCGCGGGATTAGGTTGGGGGGCTTCGTCTTCATCACTGCTGTTTTCTTCAGACGAAACCAACCACACATATGTCGATCGCTATATCGACATCGCGTGAGTCACGTTAAATTCCCGTCTAAAATCTATAAACCTAACAGTCATTCAATATTTGTGTTTCGCCTTTATACAAGGCATCCTAAAATAATATTTTCGATTCAGAGATAAACTTCTTCGACCGCTGCAAATATAATTAAAGCTTACAAAAATATAAACACATTTTAAATTATTTACCATATTTCCTTTATAGTTAATTATCGCCCTATTTCTTTAATAGGTAATTACTTCCACCATAACCACATTCACCCCACTTGTTTACCTGTATTTTTCCTTACTTACCACAACTAAGTTACAACAAAAGTTACACATAATTATGCGCCCAGTTCTGTAAGTTATAGAGTTGCCATCACGTAATTTCTCAGTAACTTGCGAACTGCCTTCTCTAATGCCTGGAGTATATCAGAGATACGCTCTAAGATATAACTTTGATAACTTATATATTATTGAGTTAGATAAGACGCAGTCAACCTACACGAGCATGAGCATATGTAGTACTAATGCTCCACGGTTTTACCCGCGTTGATTGTCCCCGTGGGATTATCGGTTTTATTTTTTTTTCATTATTATTTTTTATTTATTTTTTATTATAAAAGATTACTCGCAATGCGGGTTGCACATTACTAGTATTCTTGTTAACCCCCCCAACTAAGCTAAATAATGCTTGTGTGTGGAGTGGGTTCACGTCAAATAGTACAATGGGTGGGGTGGGGATCGAACTCACGACCTCTCGATCGCCAGTCCGACACCTTATCCATTGGGCTATTGCCGCATAAAAAGTACCCTATGTATTATTTCAAGGTTTAGGCTTTCTACGTACCAAATTTCAGCTCAATCAGATAAGTAATTTTAGCTTGAAGAAGCAACAAACACACTTACACACTCATACTCATTCGCTTTATAATATTATTATAGTAGGATAGTTTTTAGTGTTCCGTACCTCAAAAGGTAAAAAAAAGAACCCTTATAAGATCACTTTCTGTCCGTCTGTCTGTCTGTCCGTGTGTCACCACCGATTTTCTCAGGAACGGGTGGACCTAACAAGTTGAAATTTATACCAGATACTGAGATCTATATTCTCTATTAGGTGTATAAAAATCAAGGTCCTGAGTCTACACGACAAAAGATATGGGCAAATTTTGATTTTTGCGACAATTTACCAAAATTTACCATAATTTTAAACTTATTTTTTTTCGGAATTTTTCCTTTACTTGTGCTGTGCTGTAAGACCTTGCTTTTGACCAAAATTGACAATTCTAGGTCAACCGGAAGTACCCCATAGGTTTTGGGTCAAAAACCTATAGGGTACTTCCCGTTGACTTAGAATCATAAAATTTGGCAAGAAGCAGTCTTACAGCACAAATAAAAGAAAAATTCCATAAGTAAAAAAAAGTTGAAAATTAAAGGGTGTCCCCATACACACATAGTTTACGCCAATTAAGATAGACCTCTGAAATATATTAGCGCTCATACAATTTAGAGGTCTAGCTTAATTGGTACCTACCTACGTTGGTACGGAAGCCTCGGTAGGCGAGTCCAACTCGACTCGGCCGGTTTTTATTTATGTATACAGTTTAACATTTGTTCATAAAAACCGTAGCATGCTTAACACATTTTTAATCGACTAATCAATATAAATAGAATACGAAAACGCATCCTTTTAAAATGCTTGACTGGCAACTTTGCTTCTTAATACATTCCAAATCTACCCGCAAGTTATAAACATCACTACAAATGTCTTAGAAACTTGAAACCAAACTAAAGCTGAAGACGCCGTTCGGTCCTTATCAAACCATTTTCGAGGTCACAACCACCCAAACCAATGACACTGCCATTAGAACACTCATTCGCCGAACCAATTCCCATCTACCGTCATCTGTTTAATTCCGCCATCTTCACACAAATGGGACTACCGCGAACGAAATACGAATTGTAATGTTAAATTTTGTCATAGAACAGCGTTTAATAGGTTCTAATGATGGTGTTAAACTTTAGTGTTATGTCTTCAAGTTTGGCAATGGTTGGAATTGATATTGATGTCGCTGACACGCTGAAGCGTGTTTGGCACGCTGCGGTCGGAACAAGCCGTGTGGGTAGTTCGCTAAAAACGATTGTGTCGACATATATATCTCAAGTTTTCCTTATTTAGACATGTGAGAGTTTACTGCCTATCAACCTGACTTCGAGAACAATAAAAGTTTTTAATGGTCTTTTAAGCTGGTACCATATTTCTGTCGAATAAAGTTATCTCTACTTTTCAGTTTAGACGTAACAATAAAATGTTTTAAATTTAAATAGCACGACTTGTGAATGTGGATATATTTTGCTTTAGGTATTCCAGACAACCAACTTAACTAGCGACACTTTTGTTGTTGTTTGACTCAATAATAGTCAGTTAAATAAGTGCGCCCGCCGTTGAGGATGCAAAGAGGCCAAAACAGTCCAACGTATTTATTTTTAGTATGAATTGTACAATAAAATGTCTCATAATTAAACGATAGAACAGTCCGTTCGATGTTAGAACGAAAAGTGATTCAATTGTAAAAGGTAGAGACATAATGAAGAATTTTTTAAATGCTGAATTGCTGGTTCTACAGTGCAGTACTGCTGTGCGATTTATTCTTGGTATAGGTAAATCGGTGGCTCGGCGTCATTGATATATTATACAGTAGAGGTATAGTACATTTAATAATTAAGATTTAAAAACTAAAACAACCGACTTCAATGCCCCGCGAGTCAGTTTCAGTAGCAAGTTTGAGACGTTTATCGTCATATCTCTGGAAGTACTTATCAGAATTCGATGAAATTACAATGGGACCACCTCGGAAACGTACCCTATCGATTACAAAAATAATCATTCGGATCGGTTCACAATTGACGGAGTAATCGCGTAACATACGCAAAAAAAAAGAAGAAAAAAAACAGACGCACTGAGAACCTCCTTCTTTTTGGAAGTCGGTTGAAAATAGTGATGTATTATTAAAATTGGGGCTCATTGGCGCATCTTGGGAGAGGCCTACGTCCAGCAGTGGACTGACACCGGCTGATGATGATGGTGATGATGATGATGATTACTAAAAGTGTTCAAAATTACTTTCAAAACAACCCTTCCAAACGGTACTGTCGTGGCAACGGATAGATACCATAGCAACCCAATGACTAATAATTTTTATTTAATTCACAGTTTGTAAATGTTACGTAATAATTACTAAGTAATTTTTAGGGTTCTGAACCCAAAGGGTACCAACGGAACCCTATTACTGAGACTCCGCTGTCCGTCTGTCTGTCTGTCTGTCTGTCTGTCTGTCTGTCCGTCTGTCACCAGGCTGTATCACATGAACCGTGATAGTTAGACGGTTGAAATTTTCACAGAAGATGTATTTCTGTTGCCGCTATAACAATAAATACTAAGAACAGAACAAAGTTAAAAATTAAAGGGTTTAAAACAAAAAACGTGTTTCTTACGATAGCGCCATCTATGAATCTTCATAGATGCCGCTATCGTGTTTACCTTAATCTCGGAATCTGAATCTGAATCTCCTACGATTAAATAAAATTTATTATACAGGGGATTTCGGGGGCGATAAATCCATTAGCTAGGATTCATTTTTAGAAAATGTTGTTTTATTCGTGTTTTCAATAATCAACTTTTTCGATTATCAACTTAAAATATGACTCTTCCCGACATCTATTGGCGAGTAGAAGTAGCTTTAGTGTTATTTTACTTAGTTGGTGTTAGAAGTTCGTTAGATGGCGTTCGGAACCCTCCGTGTGCGGGACAAAAGTCTGACTCGCACTTGGCCAGTTTTATTATTATACCTTGGAGCGTTTAGGCTATGTATTTTTGTCTTCCATATAGTGATTTAATTTATAGTGCGATTTTTTCATTAAAATGGACTTTACAAAGCTTTTAAATCAGCTTATAGTCAATTGACAACCTTTAGGTAACCAGCTTAGCTTGCACAGAAAGCGCGGCTTCAATTTAGAGCGAATATTTGTAATACGGTCTTTGGCTGCATCTTGCTGAGTAATAAGCCACTAACTTCTGTGTTGTGAATAACAACTCGAGTTAGTCTTGTTTCTCTAGCATTAAGTTCTCGTTGGTGCCATGTCGGTCAAATCCGTAAATCGCAAAGGATTCAAGTAATTTTGTTACTTGCTTGTTTCTTACGTATTCTAATTTTATTTAACGTCTCGTGTTTGGTTGTTGCCTACATGATGTGATCTTAAATCGATTAGTGGTGAGATTTGGCAATAGTTAAAGCTCAAACGGAGAAGGAGTGCAATAATAATTTATTTAAAATCTGTGTATAAAATTTGAAAAAAATGTACGTCGTTATTATTCTTTAATAAAAGAGAGTGCCAAAATCCCAAGATTGAAAAAAAACAATAAAAAAATAAATAAAAGAGAAGTTGAAATTAGTTCTAAAATGTATCACGGTCACAATTCAACCATTGTGGGACTACTAGTAAAACAACTCTGTCTAACTACTGGTCAGTAATAGACAAAGAGCTAAAATATATACGTACTAGAATTATACGTACATTATACCTAATATTATTTTTAAAAACGGTTGTACACTCACGGGTTTTTATATCGGAATTGCTCCGGCCATTTTCGGACATGTTTGATGTCCTTCTTCTGGGAGCCACGTCTACCGCAAGCTCCTCGCGCAACGAGCTTCGGCACGTTACTGACAGTTACGTGCCGAAGCTCGTGTGATCCTCACGATACATTTAATAATCAAATACTTTATACTTAACAGCTACCATACCAATGCACATCATTAGCAAAACCTACTACGCGTTCCAAAAACATAAATGTTTTCCGAAATTACAGATATAAAACTGTCCCAAAAAGGTCACTATTAAACGTCGTCCTAAATAATTGAGAGTCGAACTAATTCCGAGGAACCGCTATCGGAAACCTCTTGAACGACATTTTTATGTCGCTGAAACTTGTCTCTCGATTGACCCAGCTTTTGTCACCTTATTTATTATTTAGATACACGTGTCAGACGGATGCCCTTGGTGTGCGAAAGGTGGAAAATATGGATGACTCTTAGTCCTGAATGTAAGAGTAACTTATATACCTAAAAACATGTAATCAGATAAAGTGGCTCCTCATCGTATCAGTGTTATTAGATGTGGTTCTTTATATACTACTTGTTCAACTTTCGCTTGTTATTTATTTAATGAGGGTGTGTCCATAGAACAAAGTGGCTTTTTGTTTGATTTTTTGTGAGGAATCAGAATTTTTATGAATTATGGACACGTAAGAAACTCACATAATGCTTAGCGCCGACGTCTAGTTTTCAGATACTATGGGATGGAAAGTTTTATATCGTTAATTTTTTTGTGTCACTGCACTGCATCTCTTATTTATACTTCTAAAAATGTTGCTTTATATGTCGTATAGGTATATCGTTTTGCTATATTGTTTGACGACTATCTTACTTGTTAGTAAGTGATGATGCGGTTAAAGGTGGAAGCATGCTAGGCCTAGGATGAGAATAGCTCCCAAACATCTACCAGACAGCTGCCAGAACACATGTGCCACTGAGCCCTCAAGATTAAGCCTTTCTTGGCCTACGAACTACAAAACATTTCTATCGGCGCACTCTTAGTGCACATTAGGCTATTCGAAGAGTAATTGCCATAGAGCCAGTTCCCATTCTGGGCCTAGCGTGCTAATCATCCTCGATCGCATCATCACTTACCAACAGGTGATATAGTTAGTGGTCAAACACTAGCCTATAGGATATATAAAAAAAACATATAGAAAATATATGAGTTACAATATTAGTTTTATGGGAGCTAATTTTTTTTATTTATCGTAACGAGAGATCAAATTCGACATAAAGCTATAGAAGTAAAATAAAAAAGGAATAAATATCGATTAAATATTCGAGATTATATTATATCCATCGAGGATTATATTATATAACTATCAAGCTTTTTCTATTCCAATAAGTTAGCGCTTGACCACTATCTCAGCTAATGTTAAATGATGATACGGTCGATGATGTAACGTGCTTACCCAGAAGATACCTAACCAGACTAAAATGATGGTGATGATTGTAAGAACACAAGTACCCAATATAACCGAGTATCATTTGATTGCATTAACCCCGGGGTGGCTCATAAGAAATAACATATCATGCCTGTGATTTCCCCAGACAATAATAAACCTTATGATCCTTAGATGTAAACGTTCATTAGGTAGTTGGCTGTAAATACGATCTCAGACTGAAAACTTTGATTAGATTTGAATTAATCTTACATTACAAGCTGAAGATTGAGCTCACTGGCGTGCCATACGTGAGGCATATGTCCAGCAGTGGACAGAGATGGGCTGATGATGATGTATACTTACATAAACTGAATATCAGGAAATAAAAACAAAATAAATAGATGATACAATCGACAGTCTTCTGGTACAAGGCAATCTCTTCCAGACAAACTACGTGTTAACTGGTTAAAACACAAATTGTGTTTGGTTCTATGGCGTACAACAAAATCAACACCAAATAATTTAATGCGAAAGTATATTTATATAATTGTTTGATTGTTTGAGACCTCTTCACGGTCAAATGCATATTTTATCTCCATATCTCTGGATATACTCATTAAATCTCAATAAACAATGTATCACCAGGAGATGTAACCTACCATAAAAAAAATAACCATTCGAATCGGTTCTCAATTGATGGAGTAATCGCAACACAAACATACAAAAAATAAACATACAGACGAATTGAGAACCTCTTCCTTCTGGAAGTCTGCTAAAGCAAAATAAGAAAATGAAGAAAGAAAAGAAAATTAACTTAATAAAGTTTTTAAAATTTTATTAAGTTCATTTTCTGTCTCAAGCACAACTCCGAAATGTCACATTTGTTATTGTTGTATCAATTTAACTTACCGCACTTAGCTCAACATTATATTTCATGGTAATAAAGCTCCACTCTGTCGTATGCAAGTCATTGCATAATCTCGGATGTTAATTGACCGAAAGTTGGTAAAAATGGCTTTTATACGCGTCAGCTGGCGGGACAATTAACTGAATACATTATAATAAACCGGGACAAAAGTCCGGTCACGCACATACGCGCGGTGATATTTCACACGTTGTTATTGGTCGTGTTTTCAGGTTCCGGGGTTTTAGTTTCGGTTTTTTGTGTGACTTTTTTTGGTTAGCCTTTGTTTCTACTCAGGCCTTATTTTGTGGATAGAATGGTATTGCTATATCTTAATTTAACATGAATATAAAACACTCTCAAGGATAGCTGCCAATTAGATGTTTTCTAACTTGAGGGTGGTAGCTGGCCAGGCGGACACTACATAGTATCCTACCACCATGCGGGGGTTGTTGGTTTCTTAACGATGTTTTTCCTTCACCGGAGGGCCATTCTGAAACGCACATACATTTTTCGATAGAAAAATCCATTGGTTCACGGCAGGGTTTGAACTCGGTAGCTCTGGCATCAAAGCCGACCGTTTTATCACTAACATCACCGGGCCCTCACGTATCTGACAGATTTTTGACAGCTTGTGGCGTCAGTCTGATTACTATCTAAAATTTTATTAGAAATTGGCTCTAAATAAATGACAAATCAACAGACAATTAAATTAATACGTCTTTTAGCATTAAGAACCAACTGGCAATAAATACGTTTCCTAAGACAGTAAAATTTTCAACTAATATTTTTATACTATGCCTTTTAAAATAGGTATCTGATTGCACTGATATATTTATATTATAACGTAGTATTATTGCGTGTTACAGTAACATATAAAACATTAATTCGGTTTCATTTTTGCAAGCGTTGTATGTAATTTTAATATCGAGATATGTGGTCTCATTAAATGGACATTTTAAACTGTAGAAATTGAAATCGGTGCTGATTTAACTGAAAAATATAGTCAATTATCTGAGCAACTACGAATCAATCAGGCGCTCTCGTTGCAATTGAAATTAAGGGTCAATATTTTTTGTATACGTATTATTGTTGTAGCATCTCATCGTATCTTCTAATACTATAAGAGTCTTTGTCCTGACATACTGACTGACTGACTAACTGACTGACTGACAGACAACGCACAGCCTAAACCGCTGGTCGTAGAACTTTAAATTTGGAGGTTATATTAGTCTTAGTGCGTTAGGGTGTACTAAGAAAGGGTTTTTCAAAATTAATCCCTTTAGGGGATGAAATGGGGGTTCAAAGTTTATATGGAGAAACAAGATGAGATAGTATTTTCTATTCCAAAATTAATTTAGTAAATAAATAAGTAAATACGTGTTTCAGGCTTTTTTGAAATTCCACCCCTAAAAGGGTGAAGTGGGGTAACAGAGTCTGAAATCAACATTGTTTCGGATTGCGCTGAAAATTGGCATGCACATAGTTATTTTGACGTAGGTATCCGCTGAGAAAGGATTTTTCAAAATTCTCTCCTTAAGGGGATGAAACGGGGGCTCAAAGTTTGAACCGATTTGGCTTTTACTTCTTTGATGACTTTTATGATAGAACGGTTTTTACAAAATAAAAGTTTTAAGTAATTAAAAGAAGTCTTTAACGCGGGCGAAGGCGCGGGGCACTTCTAGTATAATATAATCCTCGATCGATATAAAATATATATAATATATAATCTCGAATATTTAATCGATATTTATTCCTCTACCTGGAGATTTCCTTTTTTTATTTTACTTCTACAGCTTTAAGTCGAATTTGATCTCTAGTTACATACATACATACAATCACGCCTTTTTCCCGTTGGGGTAGGCAGAGACTACTTCTTTCCATATGCTACGATCCTGACATACCTCTTTCGCTTCTTCCACTTTCATGAGCGCCTTCGTACATGCTCGCCGGTTATAAGTACTTTTGACTTGGCCTTTCTTTAAAACGTCTCCGATCTGGTCGTGATACGTTCGCCTAGGTCGGCTTCTGCCGGCTGCCCCATTTACATTCGTCTCATAAGTCTGTTTCGTCAGTCTTTCTTCATCCATCCTCTCTAGATGTCCAAATCTAGTTTATTATATTTTAAAAGCGCTGTGCGCGGCTTTTTTTATCCTATTAATATGAAAAAGACAAAAGTTTGTGAGTGTGTAAGTATGTTTGTTACTGCTTCACGCTACAACCACTCAATCGATTAGGCTGGGTTTTGGTATCTAGATAGCCAAGACCCTGAAATAAAACATAGGGTATTTTTATTCCGATATTCCCACGGGAATGATGTCTACGCTCGTGAAACCGCAGAGCACAGCTAATAACTCATAAATTAAAAGTATGTTTTCTTTTTTGTAGCAGGACAATCAATACACCTTAATGGTAACCGAAGACAATTGCCTGTAATATACACTGTGGCAGGAATAACCCTCATACATACATACATACATACAATCACGCCTTTTTCCCGTTGGGGTAGGCAGATACTACTTCTTTCCACGTGCTACGATCCTGACATACCTCTTTCGCTTCTTCCACTTTCATGAGCGCCTTCATACATGCTCGCCGGTTATAAGTACTTTTGACTTGGCCTTTCTTTAAAACGTCTCCGATCTGGTCGTGATCTGTTCGCCTAGGTCGGCCTCTACCGGCTGCCCCATTCACACTCGTCTCATAAATCTGTTTCGTCAGTCTTTCTTCATCCATCCTCTCTAGATGTCCAAACCATCTAAGCATCCCTTTCCTTTTTAATAACCCTCATAATCATTATTGATCAGCCTGTCTATTCAGTCCACTACTGGACATAATCCTAGACAGGCATAATTCTCCAGCCTGACACTGTCCACTACCCCTGATACATCTAGATGTTGCTATGTATTATAATAAATAATAGGTTTTGTTACTGTTCTTGATAAGTAATAATTTATGTTTTTTTTATATTTGGAATAATAATTGTGATATGACCTATTTAATGTTATTGGACGTGTGTAAGTGCAGATTTTTAATGTGCCCATACACTGAATAAATGCTTTAAGGCTTTGAGTTGCATCCCCAATGCCCTGTAAATTTCCCTATAAATTTTGCGACACACAAAAAGCATCACAAATAATTTCTTGGTCAAAAAAAATATTACAGGGGGTGGTACCCTACCCATATGGACTATCAGAACACCAACCACTAACGTTAAATACTAGCGTTGAAATATAACATCAATTAGCAATATACATTATAATAAACTATGATGGAGTCACGCACGGTTTGAGCCATATCACACGTGCTGTTATGGTCGGCTGTTTTTGGTAGGGTGACATTTATGGTACCTTTGACACATGTGTACGTCTATATTGCTACGGGCAATCGAAGTTTTGTGCTAATGTGAAAAAAACCTAGCGTGCTACTATCCTTGACAGCATCGTCATTTTCCAACAGATGAGATAGCGGTCGAATGATAGCCCATATGATAAATAATTTAAGATCGTTTAAAAAACTAAGTTTGAGGTTTTTATATTTCTGGAGTGTATATCTTTGGAGATACTTATCAGATCTCAATGAAATTTAAATGGAACCATCTGACAAGTAACTTTACAAACCAAAGAATAATTTACAGTGGCAGTGGGCTGGTCATATCTGCCGTAGGACCGATAACCGTTGGGGCAGACTGGTTCTAGAGTGGAGACCGCGAATCGGCAAACGTAGAGTAGAACGCCCTGTGGAACTAGGTGGAGCGACGACATTCGCAAAGCGGTGGGCAGTGACTGGAAACAAAGAGCCGAAGACCGGGCTCAGAGGCGTGTCTTGGGGGAGGCCTATGTCCAGCAGTGGACTGATACCGGCTGATAATGATGATGATGACAGCGTCTTTGAGTAATCGGGGAATATACTTTAAAAAAAAACTGTGTATAACTTCTAGAACATACATGTATAATATTAGGTTGTGTATCCAGTTAGGTAACGAATAGGTAAAGATCAGTGGCGTGCCATAAAATAATCGCACGTCCAGCAGTGGACGGAAATCAGCTGATCATGATGATTATCAACCAGAGCTGTGCTAAGAAGCTAAGCGGCGCGTGGCAAAAGCAAAAATATACCTTTACTCAGCAGCGGATGGAATAAGGTTGCAAATAATGATGATGATATTCTAGGATAAGGTTATGAGAAGATAAGCATATCTTCGAATATACGGGCCAAATATCTTTAAAAAAGAAAATATATTTTCATTGATTTTTGGTAGTAGCATTGGTAGTAGCAAAATACCGGTTTTGGCGTTAAATAATAATTAAGATAATTTAATAACTAAAATATTCGACTATTCCATGCCACGCGAGTCATTTTCAGTACTAAGTTTCAGGTTTTTATCTCCATACTCTGGAGATACTAACCAAATTTCTATGAAATCACAATGTCTCGAACAACCTTGGAAATGTACCACAACATTCTAATCGGTTCACAACTGACAGAGTAATCGCGTAACATAAATACAAAAAAAAAAAATTACAGACGAATTGATAACCTACTCCTTTTAGGAACTCGGTTGAAAATACATTTTCATTGATTACTTGCCTTTTTGCTGGTTTTGGCGTAAAAATATTTGCGTTAAAAAACACTATTCAAGGGTTAAATTAAGCCGACCTCATTCGTATAATTCTCATCGGATATAAATTAACTTTTAACCCCAACACAGAAACTTACTTTAATTAACTGTCGCATCGTTTACCGGCTCATGCGCTTTTTTATTAAACCACATTTGTTTTAATTATACGAGGGTAGTAGCAAAATACCGGTTTGTAGGTATCGGCTTTTTACCGGTTATTTTTATCGGTAAATGGTTTTGTTACTGACGAGAGCTGCTATTATATATAATTTAATATATATTTTTTCAAATTTAGTTTTTTTTATTATCTCATAGACTAGCGTTTGACCACTATCTCGCCTGGTGGTAAGCAATGTTCGAAGATGGTTAACACGCTAGGCTTAGTCTGGCTCTCAAGGGCTGCTTCCGGAACACCGTAAGGTTACGGCGCAAGATTTTCTTTTTGGTAGCAAGTCAGGAGGAACGTCGATATAATGCTCTTACCACTAGTAGATTGTCGTTGCTTGATATTCTCTGCTGTAAGTTGGTGAGGAGTTGTGTATTCTGCAGATTCCATGTTCTTAAAATGTAGTTGAAGTAAGAGAATACCTACTTTCGAATTGAGTAGACCTATAAAAGTTGATCTCATAGCGTCATTATGTAGAAAAAAGCTCTTAGTCTTCAACGCGGCTGAACGGATTTTCATGAATCAAAGCTATGAAAACTTTTGATTAAAAAACCTATCAAACAAAAGAAAACGTGTGTGTACTTATGTACACGCGTTAGAAGTTATACAAACGTTGAAGAGCTGTAAATGTTTACATATTTTGGTTTATTTGTATATAAATGATATTATACAATTTAGTGAATTTGTTGCATGATAATTAATTATACGTAATCTTAATTTTGTGATGAATTATTTATATTGTATTGTGACGTACCTAGAATAGCAACACTGTTATTAATGTGGTCAATAAATGAATCTGAATCTGAATCTATACTTCTGTGGCGTATGAAAAAAAAATAACTAAAATGCAGTAGTGATTAACGATAAATATTAAAATTAATCAAAAAGATTTTATTGAAATAAAAAAGGTTTTATTAACGTAAAAATATGACGATAAATATGACGTTCTTACGAAATGACATATACAACTTGAACATAGTCATGCCACCTAGAACTAACTTCACGGTGTTAAATTTAGGTGTCGGGGTGCGCGCGCATCGTAAAAATTCACTCTCATCATTTTTCTCTATCGCGCCAAAAGAAGTATAACTTCAAAAATTAAATCTAAATCGGTTCATCCGTTTAGGCGCTACGATGCCACAGACAGACTCACACATACACAGATACACACGTCAAACATATAACACACCCACTTTATTCGTCGGGGGTTAAAAATACAGATGCAAATTATACACTACTGTAAATTTAGTTTATAATTAGCATAAAAGCCTCTGAGGCACGGACACGTTAAACTTTGACTGACCAAAACCACAGATTATATAATAGTTACCAAAACAAAATACTCGCGTATTTATAATTATGAATAAATTTATTCCAACATGCGGTTATTTCGGTATCGCCCATTCAACTAGATCAATACCCGGCCCATTCTAATAAAAGCTTGTTGTACCTAATATTGTTGAGGTAAGCGTCGATTATACATTCGCTACAGTGAAATATTGCATATAGATAAGAATAATTAAGATAGTTTAAAAACTTAAACAACCGACTTCAATGCCCCGCGAGTCAATTTCAGTAGCAAGTTTGAGACGTTTCAAATCACAATGAAATTACAATGGGACCACCTCAAAAAAGACCGATTACAAAAAGAATCATTCGAATCGGTTCAGAATTGACGGAGTAATCGCGTAACATACACACAAAATAAAAATACAGATGAATTGAGAACCTCCTCCTTTTTTGTGAAGCCGGTTAAAAATAGCAATCTCCAAGCCAATCATTTGAAACTTCGAATGTGATTCTTATTTTGAATCTACGTCGTTTTGGTTTGAAGGAGGGCCACTTTTTGGGTGGAATTTGTTCTGAATTAAACATCCTGACTTATGATTTATTCGTAGCATACAGGTATATCGCTGCGTATCGCCGCACCTCTACTCCAATCTAATGGACGCACGCCCTTACATGTAAAGTTTCGAGGAAGTTATTTTTAGGGTAATACGCTAAAATTTTAATTAATTATGTGGCATGATTGATTTGGCCACTCCTTCCTTGGCAGCTCTTTATCGAATTATAAAAATATTTGTAATGGATGGGTGTGTGGGGCGAAATTAAGGGGAAGCGTCACGTGAGGTTAAAATGCACATCATATTTCATTTTATTATATTATTAAGAAAGTACCTATATGAACTGTTTTGGAACACTAAAAGCGTGTGCATGGGGATAGGATATCTGTCTAGGTCCACTGTGACCACAACATTTTTGTGGCCTTTTAAAAAACATGGGGTCAGTCTTTGGGAACTACCGATAGAAGTGGAAACGTAAAAGTAACTTGTTAATGGTATCGTCAAGATACACATATACATATAGCTCATGGGAAGCGTGCGGTGACGAAGACGCGAGTTTCACGCTTTTTGTTCACCCAAAAAGTACACATATATACACAGTATACATATATGTTCCATGAATTTTGTTCACCAAAAAGTACTCAACGCGTCTAAAGATGTGTTCACTTTAAAAATATTATGTAATCGTGCTTATATGGAACTGATATACAGTACAGCGGTAAGACAAGGCGTCCGACAAAAGAAATTGTGCAATCCACATTCAAATTGCCCATTTTATCGTCCACACTCCGCACCAGCACTAATTTATTAAATTCAATCTTTTACACATACTTTACAAAATACCTTAAATTATGATATCGCAACAATTTCTTTATTACACTCTGAAAGTTATTATTGATAAATTTGACCTTACATACAATTTCAGCTTAATGAAAATATATTGTGCATATCATCATCACAATGAGCCGGTGTCAGTTCACAGCTAGACGCAGGCCTCTCTCAAAACTGTTAGTAGTAAATAAGGAACATCATAAATAATTCCTTAAAAATACAGCGTCAACGCTCACAGTTGTACCTAATTGCTTATTTAATTTTACGTGACAGCGTCCCAATACTAAACGCTCCTAAAATATTCTATTAAAACTTTAAGTCTCTAAAACGGCAATTTATTTCCTCCACAACAAGAGAATAAACGTGAATAATATATGTAGCCACAGACAGGTTAGCATATATAGACCAGACATTTTGGCTTGTATTGGACTTATGCACTCACAATGCATGCTGTAGATTGCAGAATCCTCATCAGAATCAGAATCTCTCAGAATCTCCAATAACACAAGCGTTAACATATTTCCACTTCAATATGCAAAGTAAGATAAGGTGTAGAAGCTATTATTATATGACCGTAGAAAACTTTTCCTCTTTCCGGCATATAGTAAGATTTATAAAATAGTATTTAAACACTCGTAGTTAGGTTCCTGTACTCATATACTATCGCAAGATACATATAGGTTTTGACAATGTACTTAACTGTCTTGCTCGATATTAAAAGTTGATATAAATAATCCATCATCATAATCAGCCGGTATCAGTCCACAGCTGGACATAGGTTTCTCCCAAGTCACGCCACTGAGCCCGATTCTCGGCTCTTTGTTTCCAGTCACTGCCAAATAAATGAAAATGTAAAAATGAAATAATCCATAGAATACCTCAAACATATATTGTTTCTCATAATAATTAATATAGTTAAAAAACTAAAACAACCGACTTTAATGCCCCGCGCGTAAATTTCAGTAGCATGTTTGAGACGTTTATTGTCATATCTCTGGAGATACTTATCAGATCTTGATGAAATTACAATAGGACTACCTCGGAAACGTACCCTACCGATTAGAAAAAGAACCATTCGAATTGGTCCACAATTGACGGAGTAATCGCGTAACATACACACAAAAAAAAAACCCAAAAAAAAACAACCTCCTTCTTTTTGGGAAGTCGGTTGAAAATTACAGAAGACCGTAAGATTTAACAAATAGCACACATCGTTACTTAACCTAAAAGACCCCTACCACGATAGTTATTTTAATTTGTTATTAAATATAATAAATATATAGATAAACTCTTTATCGTTCTACCATAAACAAATATCAACTTAAGTTATACGATTATTCACCTACATTTAAGTATTACAATGGGCGGTCTATAGTATGCTACCTGTGTCACAGAATAATGAATAGTACAACCTGTGTTTTGTAAATAAGTACCTTATCTGAGGTGCATAAAAGTTAACGTAAAAACTAACGTTCATAATAAACTTATTAATTAAATAGACTAGCCAAGTGCAAGTCGGACTCGTACTCGTAGGGTTCCGTTACACAGTGGAGTATTTTAGATAACTATAGTTTTTCGCCCGCAAGAAATTAACTTTGTTTTATATAGTGTTTGTATGAAAAACAAAGTTATATTTGCAGTTGCTATATCTCAAATACTGCTGACTATATCTCGTTCAAACCACTTTTCGTTAAAAGTGATTATTGAGATCTACAGCATACATATTTTTTAGATTTTTCACTCTCTTACTTTAAAAGTTAGAGGGGGGAGAGGGGGGACTTACATTGTACCACTTTAGAAGTGTCTATCTTTCAAATGATTGACATTGAGAAAAAATGGCCCTAAGACCTATCTATAGACACTCCGCACGTATGGGTTTGATGATTTTTTTTTAGTTTCAGTTCCATGTATGGGTTCCCTTAATCTTTATTTTTTTTCATTTTTGTATAAAGTTCGTATAGCGGTTTAAAGAATACACCTACCTACCATGTTTCAACTGTGTAGTCTTAATTGTTTCGGAATAAAGTGGCTATGACATACAGACATACATACAGACAGACATGTCGAATCTATAAGGGTTCTGGGATCCCTAAAAACGGGAATTTAACGTGACTTACGCGATGTTGATATAGGGTTCGACGTATGATTCGGCTTTATTTGGGAGCCTTCATCGGGATTTCGAGGGCGGGGCGCTCGCCGACGATTACAGCCTCATTTCGATCGCTATTATTGACATCGCGTAAGTCATGCGAAATAGGGAATATGCGTGATTTTTTAAAATATTTTTATTTCACTGATTACATCCATTTAACATAGTAAAAAATGAAATAATACTGAAACTGTTCAAATTAAGCTACAAAAAATAGTTTTAGCTTTGAATAAATATGAGGTATCTAAAACGCCAGCAAATTTTCGCGCGCCTATGTGACGTCACAGCGCACCACACGGTCTCCACAGATTAAATCTTTTTAATAGAAATAGTACGTATTCGTACAACAGTGCATACTATTTCTAAGAAAAATATTTATTCTATGGAGACCGTGTGGTGCGCTGTGACGTCACTTTCTAATCGACAAGTGGTGACGTATTTTACAAATTAAAATTTCCCAAGCTTTTATTGCATTTTTCATTTAATATTTTAACAAATTTAAGAGTATTTTATTATAATAAAAACATGTTTAACATACAACACAAAACAATAATGATTCAAAAATAAATGATTTCAGGTAAATTTATACCACATGCATATTCCCTTTTTCCCTTTTCAAACGAATAAGTTCCTACTGTTATTGGCGAACTATAAGTAACTTTGACTTGCCCTTAGAGTTTCTTTCATAAATAGTTTATCAGTACGTCGTTAAGTTAATGTCATAAAATGAGTCGTCTTTTAGCTTAACTTGTCTTCGTGAATAATATACGAAACTAAATGTGTCTAAATTACCATTTTTGAATAAATAATCCTTGATGAGCATAATGGAGGAAAGAATGAGCTTTTTCGTGTAAACAAACAAGGGACGGCACAAAGAGTGTAATTTTCTAGACGAAAAGTTTATAATGGAAATAAACTTGGAATAAAAAACTTATCAATATTTACTTAGCTTTTATATCCGTGTTTATTTAGTATATTATTTATTTATAAAACATTTGCCTAATTAGGTAAGTATTATGTGTATGTGTTGTGTATGTGTTTTATTTGTATGTATATAGATATATGTTATGAAATAAATATTTATGTTTATGACTTTGAAATAGATGTTTATTCATTTTATGATCTCAAAATTGTTAAATGTGCACCTTAGCCCTTTACATATTCGTACTGTCCACTCCGTCCTAAGGTTGTCTGGAAGAGATCGCTTTGAGCGATAAGACCGCCCATTGTACTATTGTATAATGTATTTTAAGATGTTTATTATTTAATTTTGGTGTACAATAAAGAGTTATCATTCATTCATTCATTCATTCATTCATATTATTATTAGTATACTTATATTATGATTAATGGATTGTCTCTGTCTTAACTCTTTATTTTTCCAAGTTTGTTTCAACGTTGTTTCATTGTCTTTATAATAATGATATTTTCGCTTTTAGCTAGCAGTGAAAGAAATAACATTTTTTAAAGAAAATGCATTGGTCACTATCTACGACGATGGGGTCTAAGAAATAATCGTGCTTGTACTATTTGTATGGAAGTGGCGACAAAGGGAGATGATTCGCTGGACAGCCAACTTTAGTCCAATCAACCTAGCGCATTCACCTCATTCTCACCTCTTCCGAACTTAGAGATTGAAATGGAATAAGAAGATTCTTTAATATCTAAAAAAATCGATTATGAATAATACTAAAATAAGCTACTCAAACGTCACGCAAGTCATTTTTTTCAGTAACAAATTTGAGGTGTTTATCTGCATATCTCTGGAGATACTGAACATATCTCGATGATATTTAAATGGGACCTTTGAAATAAAAAAATATATTTCTAAATCGGTTTCAGCGTTTTCGAGTAATCCGTGAACATACATAAAAAAAAGATTATGACGAATTGAGAACCTATTCCTTTTTTAACCGACTTCCCAAAAAAGGAGGAGGTTCTCAATTCGCCTGTATGTTTTTTACGAGATATGTTACGCGGTATGTTACGCGATTACTCCGTCAATTGTGAACGGATTCGAATGATTATTTTTTTAATGGGTAGGGTACGTTTCCGAGGTGGTACTATTGTAATTTTAACGATATCGGCGGAGCCGTTTTTAATATTTCAACATTTGTATTACGATCACAGAAATAGGAATAACTACCTTATTATTATGATTACGATGCATTTACTTATCTCGGCGATTTACTACTTACTTCTGACACAGATTATATAATAATTACTACGTCTACTAGCTACTTTGACTAGCGCGACGTTTGAAGTCGGTTCTTTTAGTTTTTTAAACGATCTTAAATTATTATAAAGTCAGTTAATAAATGAATGTATTTATTTGTTTTTGTTTGTTTTCAAAACTAATACTATTCACATAAAGAACATAACAATATGAACACATTATTAGTAATGATTAAAGTACACCATAGCCTGTGTTTCTTCCCGTACCAAATTGCTTCTTCTATGGCATAATGCGTCTACGCGCGCGTGACATTTGAGCTAAATGACTTTGACGTCTGTCACTTCGCGGCTGTCATGGCGCGGAACAGCTGTGTAAATTGAAAAAACGACACGGTGTCGAATTTTTGCGGGACGAATTGTTTTTGCTTTGGCATCGCGTATGCATTTTGTTGTTTTTTAATTTGATATTAACTTTGCGAAATACCAAGTGATATTGTGATTGCACGCATTTTGGGCGCAACCGGGCGCCGTCGTGATACTACATTTGTTTAACCTCGTGTATTGCCACGTGGACTTCATCAACGAGTCAGGGAAGTACTACAATTAATAACAATTAAAATTGCAATTTTGAATGTCAGTAGTAAGAAACCCCACTTGCATGAGATTCGAACTCCACCATCAGGTAGGTTATAACCTCAAATTTAACCACCTCAGAAACGCCGCGAATCGCGGTAAAAGTTTCCCCAGAATATCGAGTTACCACGTCTACCACGACAAGCACGCTTCCACTCTTCAAAGGACGTGGTACCTCCCTTTTGGATATCCTGTCGTAAACAGCCTGTGTCGTAAAATTTAGTCTCGACCTGACTTATACGAATGATGCTTATTGATATATAAAGTGAATATAACTTAGGCTTCACACTATTCATAAAATAATTTAAGATCGTTTAAAAACTAAAAGAACCGACTTGAAACGTCGTGCTAGTCAAAGTAGCCAATAGTACGTAGCATGTCATCGAGGTAGGTACAAATGTTTATATATTAAAAAGCGTTTGTCCGATTTCAGGCATCTTCGAGTAATCGGTGGACATACATAAAAATAAAGATTCTGACCAATTGAAAACCTCCTTCTTATTTGTGAAGTCGATTAATAAGATCGTTTCCAAGAAAATTCCCGTTTCTAACCTAAAAAGAATCGTTATTCACTCATGGCGTCCCAAAAGCACTTGAGTTCAAAAAACTACCTCCCGTCAGATGACACACATACATCTACGATGTTTATCTAATATTTTCTTCTATTTATGCGATCGCGGTATCCGAAATACATAAAGACGGTCCAAAACGCGCGTAAGGCGTATCTCAAACGGGTCGTGGCAATCCGAAATTGTCTGCTCCCCTTGAGACATTGGTGCCCATATCTTTTTACATCTGACACATTTTTTTTCAAAGATCTATGTAGGTGACGTTTGGGAAGAATATGGTAAGTTCTGGTTAGAGGATTAGTGCAGCCAGATTAGAAGTCTGGCTGGGTAGTTGAGTTTTGTTTATTTAAGTATCTAATAAATAAGAAGATCGTTTTAAAACTAAAATAAATTATAAGTAAAAAATATTTTTAAAAACAAGCTTTTATCTGGGACAATGAACTAAAATGTTAAAAATAAATTCTAGTAAATATTTGGCGTGTAGGTACTTACCTATATTCTTAAAAGCTTGAAGCACTACCCGTTTTTCAGGCTAGGTAATTACTATACTTCAGTGCCTCAAGCTTTTTGGTAGGTATAAATACCGACTACCTACCTATAACCTAAGTATTTAAGAGAAGGCATGATGTTTTAAAATATTCCACGGATATTTTATGTGATTATGGGTAAAGTGCTCTTTTGGGAAAATCAATCGACTCGGTGGGAATATGTTGCTTTATAACAGAAATGCTATGGTCACCTTACAGCTTCATCATCAGATCCTGGCTATCATTTAAGTGTAAAGTTCTCTTTAAGACGAATCAATCGAGCCCAAACTCGGTGTAGTTATGTTGTTTTATCACAGAGACCGACCGTGACCACCTTCCGTCTCCATCATCAGACCAGCTCCATGGTACCATATCATTGTATTGTCACCGAAGATACATAAGTACACCAAATTTGAGTCCAATCGGACATCGAGAAGTGGGTCTAATTTAGCTTCCAAGTTTCCACCCGAACATACATAGTGACATACATACATTGCAAGTTAAATAAAAGCTTGTAACAACCGACTTCCATGCCGCGCGAGTCAGTTTCAGTAGCAAGTATGAGACGTTTATCGACATATCTCTGGAGACACTTATTACTTATTAAATCTCGATGAAATTACTATGGTTACCCTTGGGATATCTCCTTTCCAAAAAAATTAGAATAGAGAAACATCCTCTTTTTTGAAGTCGGTTAAAATGGATTAAAATTTGAATTAGAAGTTCTAAGAACGAAAAAAGAGCGTACGGTCAACGTTCATTAACCCTAATTTTATATATGAAGGCCCATTTTGTCATTACGAGCATATTTTTAAAAGAAATAAATCAGAGTTCATTTAACATTCAATCAAAGCGGTTTCATGATTCTTCTTGGATTTTCCTTACCCAATATATCAATTTACCATTTCTTCTGTGTCAGGACCTACCTGCATACAATTTACAAAAATTTGCATTTGATTACTAAAATTGTATTTTCATCATAATAATTATGCAAACTATATACCTTTCGAATACATTAAAATCGTACAACCCCAAAATTGATAAAACTAAACTTGCTAAGTAGGTACGTACGAGTATGTATAATATTGATAAAACTAAACTTGCTAAGTAGGTACGTACGAGTATGTATAATATTGATAAAACTAAACTTGCTAAATAGGTACGTACGAGTATGTATAATATTGATAAAACTAAACTTGCTAAATAGGTACGTACGAGTATGTATAATATTGATAAAACTAAACTTGCTAAGTAGGTACGTACGAGTATGTATAATATTGATAAAACTAAACTTGCTAAATAGGTACGTACGAGTATGTATAATATTGATAAAACTAAACTTGCTAAGTAGGTACGTACGAGTATGTATAATATTGATAAAACTAAACTTGCTAAATAGGTACGTACGAGTATGTATAATATTGATAAAACTAAACTTGCTAAGTAGGTACGTACGAGTATGTATAATATTGATAAAACTAAACTTGCTAAGTAGGTACGTACGAGTATGTATAATATTGATAAAACTAAACTTGCTAAGTAGGTACGTACGAGTATGTATAATATTGATAAAACTAAACTTGCTAAGTAGGTACGTACGAGTATGTATAATATTGATAAAACTAAACTTGCTAAATAGGTACGTACGAGTATGTATAATATTGATAAAACTAAACTTGCTAAGTAGGTACGTACGAGTATGTATAATATTGATAAAACTAAACTTGCTAAATAGGTACGTACGAGTATGTATAATATTGATAAAACTAAACTTGCTAAGTAGGTACGTACGAGTATGTATAATATTGATAAAACTAAACTTGCTAAGTAGGTACGTACGAGTATGTATAATATTGTGCTCGGTTATTCGCACAGCGCTGTGAAACTTTTTTCGCAGCAACTGTGCTAATGTGCTTGTTCTGATACGAGCCTGCTTAGTTTGAACTAGACGTAGATAGCACCTTATAGATCCCGCAAGTAAAACAACTTAAAAACGTTTTAAAAATGTATACCTCTTACATAGACCTCGCAAGTCTGTCTTTTCGTAACTTTAAACTTACCGACTAAAGTTGAATGATTCTTTTACATTTTCCACCCCCATAACATCGCCATTTTGAAAAATTTCGACAAAATCTTCCGTATAATTATCGAATCTGCTCACAAAATTTCACGAAAATCAGCTGAGAAATGCAACCTGTAGCGGAGAACAGCACAACTACACAGCACTGACATATCTGCCAACGAAACAAGCAGACACACTAAACATGTTTTAATCTAAATACTGATTTGAAATGGATGGCAAACGAACGATTTGATATGAAAAAAAAACTGGCCAAGTGTAAGTCTGACTCGCACTCGTAGGGTTCCGTAACACAGTAAAGTATTCTATTACTATGATTTTTCGTACTTTGTTTTTCATAGTGTATGAAAAACAAAGTTTCAAGTTAAATGTTTGCGGTCGCTATATCTCAAAAACTGCTGACTGTATCTCGTTCAAACCAATTTTTGTTAGTTTTTATTGAGATCTACAGCATATATTTTTTTTAGATTTTTCACTCCGATACTTTAAAAGTTAGAGGGGGGGGGGGGGGACACATTTTACCACTTTAGACGCGCCTATCTTTCAAATGATTGACTTTGAGAAAATGTAATTTTTAACCACACCACACGCATAGGTTTGAAGAAAAAAATTTTTTGTTTCATTTCCATGTATGGGATTAAACTTTTATATTTTTTATTTTTGTATAAAAATCGGGAAGCGGTTCACAGAATACATCTATTAAGTTTCAATTCTGTAGTCCTAACAGTTTCGGAATAAAATGGCTGTGACATACGGACGGACAGACAGACAGACAGACATGACGAATCTATAAGGGTTCCGTTTTTGCCATTCGGCTACGGAACCCTAACAACCTAAACACACCTTGCGTTTACGTTGTTTCTCAAGCGGTATCTATTTGGGAGTAATCTATGGGTTTTCGAACAACTTTTCGTACTGTACTAGTTAAAATTGAGTTTTCTACGCCTGCTGTGTATTGGGATTTGTGGTTAGTGTGTGTTATGTCGCAGCTTAGAAAAGGATATGAATTTTATTTTTAGTCTAGACTAGAATAAATTATCACTTTTATTCTTTGAGTGAATACTCAAAGCTTTTATTCATGGATTTACAATTTATCGTGATCGTGCACAGCAGATGTTTTTACAAATTTAATTTAATCCGTATACTCTAAACATAAGGTTGTAATTTCTATGTACAGTATCGGTCATAATTGGAGTAGCAGTCTCAAAAAGCAATAGCATGACAACAAAATATGCACATACGACCTTCTTCTATACGACAAGAAAGAGAAAGATATACACCCATATATCGCACTCTTTCATTATGAACCAATTAGAAAAAGCGCATGTGTTAATTACTAGAATAGCTAGACCAGTTTGGCTTCTTTTATCAGTTATACAAATAATGAAGGTAGATTTGAAACAAAATGTATTGAAGGCATAAATGTATGAACATAACATTGTCGGTTGGTGAACTTCAGTGGAGGTTGAAGTTTGGTTAATAAATAACTTAAAAAATCAAAATGCAAGCAAATATAATTATTAAAGACGGAAAATATTAAGGCATTGCATAGGAATGGACTAAATAAATTATATTATCTCAAATGTATAGTGAAAGCGGCATGCATAAATGTAAAGTTATTGCTGATATAAGTGATAAGAAATCGTAGTCGTGAAAGTAAATTGTTAATAAAGTGTGTTAATTACATTTGGCGTTTTTCAGAAGAATTTGATACGTCATTACGGAAAGTTCGCCGCACCATGGGGCTTAATAATGCAAAGGTGAGAAGCACGAGACGAGAGAGAGTAGACTAGTTCCCCTGGATGCAATATTTTGGATTTGATTGGACGACTCAATCAAAAACAATAGAAGTCACACAAAAAAATAATTTAAAAGTATATAAAAACTAGGCGATGTGCCGCCTGTGATGATTTGTAATAAGTAATCGGTTTTACAATGTTTTTACAAATTTGCAAGGCACATACGAGTACACCTCCTATCTTTTCAGTACAATATTTTCATCTTTTCTTTTAAATATTTTAGCCAATCAGGAGCGCCGATGCGCTTCTCTGTTTATATTTTAACAAATCACAAGGCCCCGATGCGAATGACAGCTAGTACGTTTCTCTTTACACAGAATACTACAGTTTACAATCAATATTATATTCGTTTTAATGATATGAAACAAAATTAACATATTCTAATTATTAACTTATTTTATTAAAGTTCCGTGTCGGTAACAATTATAGTATAGAAAAGAAAGGGACAACCTCCGTTCAAGGTTGGTCTCTTTCGGGCCCGTATTTCACTGTCTTCATTTAAAACGTAATTTCTCTTATTAGTTGAATGCCTAGGATATAAATTGATGACCGTTTGATGAAATATTTTTTGTGTAGAGACCGCAGATCAGTAAGCGTATCAAAGAAAATACAATCGTTAACCGTATAGCTGGTGACTTGACTGAACGTTAATCTTCGCGGGTGGCTGGCAAGAGTTAAATGATAATAAGTTAACAAAACATAACTAACTAACGAAAATTATAGAAATTATATAATAGTATACAATCTGTGCCAGTAGTTAGTAGTATGTCGATATAAGTAAATGCATCGTAATACAAATGTTGATATATTAAAAACAGCTCGGCCAATTTCGTTAAAATTTAAATGGGTAAAACCACCTGGGAAGGGTACTCTTTGAAACAAAAAATAATTTTCCAAATTGGTTAAGGCATCTTCAAGTAATCGGTGAACATACATAAAAAAAAAAGGTTCCGACGAATTGAGAACCTCCTCCTTTTTGTGAAGTCGGTTAAAAAGAGACTATAGTGCATCTCGTTCTATACAGCAAATATCGGTTACATTGCGCGTAGACATCTGTACATCTGTATTTCGTTTTATACGACAAAGTCACAAAACATTCTCAAATGTAGAAACTGCCAACTGAAACTGGAACAGTCCTTGCTTTCTCAAAGTCACCTATTTGAAAAAGCAGAAATGCTTACTTTTCTAGCCAGCACCAATCAAATGAAGCCCTATTGAGAGGATTCTTTCTAAACGCTTCAAACACGGCAATCTAGTTCACCGGTACTCGTCAAGCCGCAAGCGTCAAACCACGATTCACAGGTATTCTCGACCAGACAGCGATTCTATCGGCTCGACTATCGATTAAAACGACCGCATACCAGATTTTCGAGTTAATTGCACAGTAAAAACCGTTCGTTCATACTACAATAGCTTCATTAGTGAACGCTCGACGAATTTCAATTTGCGTGCGGGAAGCTTAAATCGTATGATTATAATTGACAAATCGGTTTAAACTGCCGACTCCGTTATCGGGCGAAGATAAATTGGGGTGGTTTTGGTACCTTTACCCTCATTAGAGAATATTAACGGTACGTGTGGGTACATGATCGGGTGTGGTTTAGGCGCACTCAGAGAATTAGCTTCATGTTTTATTTTTTTTAAATTTTATTTTAAAGTTTTTGAAATATTTTAAAAATTGTATTAATTAAAAATACAAAAAAAACCAGCCAAGTGCGTATCGGACTCACACACTGTACAATACTACAATAAATAACATTAAACAAAATATGCCAAAAAACACGTTTCTTGTATGAGGACTCTTTATATTTTAACTCAAATTAATTTTTATTACCTTTTTCTCTCTCTATTGCGTCTCTCTATTAAGTCTCTGTCTATTGCGGTCTGTCTGCATTGTCTGTCTATTATCTTATCATCGTCGTCTTTATGAGTTAAAAACGTGCGATTAATATTGTAATGACAATCAGCATTCATCGCCGCACCAGTGGTCGGAACAACCATTTATTATCATCTGGCTGACGCAAAGCCGGCGGGGATACAAATGCAAGCCATTGCAACGGCTGTAAAATTTTATTCTCAGTACAACTTGCCCCGAGAGATCACACATTATGACTCAGCGGTAAACTTGGAGCATATTCTGAAAGACTTCTCTCGGAAACAAATAAAATGTTCAACCTGTTCATCAGTTCTAATAACCTAATCTTAAACATCGCCCCCTGATTCTCAATCATTTGAAAGCAAATTCTGTTTCGGAAACTGCCTCTCTTTCGCCTCAGATCTTTGCAATAGGCATGACGACAGTATCAAAAAATCGAAGATTTGATGATTTTAGGGGAAAATACATATTAAAACATTTTAGAACACTAGTTTGGTTTTATATAAAAAATTGAGATTATTAAGATTTTCAATAAAATAAAACATTGAAATACTGCAATCGGCCATTTTGATTGAAACACCAATCACAGCGCATGACGTCACGCCTATAAGGTTTTCTTGAATGTTATTAAATTTTGGAAAACCCATGTGTATTCATTGATTATCACACAGTCACAGATTATATAATAGTTACTACTTTACGTATAGTTACGTTAGTTCGTACGTTAAGTATGTCATTAACATATGCTTGACGTCACAACCGACGCCATTACACATGTGAGCTGTTTTTGCGCACTATGGAAAAAATATTAGAAAAATTGCTTTAAACTTCGTTAAACTTAAGTTAATTACCGAAATATAGGATTTTTCGTGAATAGTAAATGTGTTCCCACATTACGAAAGAGGTTTTCAAAATCTTTCGTCACGCCTATTTACAATGCTCTAATCCGCAACTTTTGATATTTCAACTCGAAAAAATCAGTGATTTTAATCGGTAAGGTTTCCGCGAGCAAAAAGCGCACGGAATAATAATTATTCGAAATTCAAAATAACGCTTCCGAATCCGATAGGTTTTAGAATGATTAAAAATCGGGGGGCAGGTGACAAAAATTACTCTGCTGCAGCCGTAATTAATATTTAATTTGACTTTCTTTTAACTTGTATTTTGTGGTCATACCACTACCTCACCTGGTGGAAAGCGGCTCAGAATGATTTGACTCACAAGGGTTGTGCTGGCAGAACATAGTAATCAGCTAACGATAGATAGTTTAAAAATTAAAACAACCGACTTTCATGCTGCGCGAGTTAGTTTCAGTAGCAAGTTTGAGACGTCTATCTTCATATCTCTGGAGATACTTATCATATACTGTAGACGAATTGAGAAACTCCTCCTTTATGGAAGCCGGTAGCAAATGTGTATTATATTACGACTTTACATTTTTAGTATATTATCTGCAGACGGTGAAAATATGCCAACGGCGCCTTTAGCACATTTTTACGAAGCAATTACATTGGTGCAGAATACCGCAACATAAATCTTTTCCAATATTTGGCAGCATTTGTATGTAGCCACTCGTAGTATAATTCTTGTAAATCACGAACGCGTTGCATAACTTCTATGGTCATTGGCATAAAATGAAATATTAAAAAAAAAATAAAAATTAAAAAAAGATTCCGACGAAATGAGAACCTCCTCCTTAAAGGTCGGTTAATAATTGGCGCACGCCCGTGAATTGAAAGAACTAAACACATTTGTTTTCAACCGACGGCCAAAAAGAAGGAGGTTCTTAATTCGTCTGTATGTTTTTTTTTTTTTTGTGTGTATATTACGCGATTACTCCGTCAATTTGAACCTATTGGGGTACGTTTCCGAGGTTCCGAGATTACGATTACAATGGGACCACCCATTGTAATTTCATCGAGATCTGATTAGTAACTCTAGAGATATGACGATAATCGTCTTAAACTTGCTACTGAAATTGACTCTTTTATTTTATTTACTTTTTTATTTAGCGGTGTTGTGAACTTTTTTGGGATGGGTAAAAAACTCGCTTCAGGACATTGCGTCCTGACCTGATCGAAAATTCGTAATACGGAGGGAAATAGACCAGATGCACAACGTTAATGTTCAAGTTTTCACTTCTACCGGCACTCGCGAAGTGCAACCCGTTGTTTTTATTTTGCACCGTGTTCCGTGTTGAGAATAAAAAAAATATTTAAAAAAAAATTGAATCTGCATTGAAAGCTACGCGTTAAAGTGAAACTTCCAAGTTCCTTCAATTAATTTCTCAACATCACGAATTATTTTTTTTTACAACGCCATCTGTTGAACTTTTGCAAATAAGTCTTCGTAGTTACACCGTTCTACAATAGAGGGCGTTTATAAATATAAAATATTACATGACGCTTACGTCACATCCGCTGCCGTCGGAGCGTGACGCTGCGTCACTTCAGTGCGCCTAAAAAAGTTTCACCTCAAAAGCATTTGCGCGCTGCACGCTTGCACATGTCATTTTATACATAAAGATATCGCGATTATTTCTTCATATATGACTAAATAAAGTCCATGAGGAAGTCATCGGATATTCATAAAACCTAGGTCAAAACAATCAACAGAATTGGTATGAGTTTATACTCATGGCCCTTATGGGCCAGTTTTACATATTTCTGATTCATTTATTTACACATATTTCTGAACATTTCAGCAAAAAAAAAAAACTGGCCCAGTACAAGTCGGACTCGCACTCGTAGGGTTCCGTAACACAATACAGTATTTTATAAGATCGAGCAAAAAATACCAGTATCATTTTTCGTCAGCAAAAAATAATAATTAATAAACATGTTATTTCTTATAACGCCATCTAACGTCTAACAAAGGTGTTAGGGATCAACATTTTAATATAACGCCATCTATGGGACGTTTACCTAACTAAGCGTACATAGATGTCGTGAAATGCCGAAAAAAACACGTTTCTTGTGTGGGGACCCTCTAATATTTTTAACTATATTCTGTTTTTAGTATTTGTTGTTATAGCGGCAACTGAAATACATCATCTGTGAAAATGTTGACTGTCTAAATATCACGGTTCATGAGATACAGCCTGGTGACAGACGGACAGAAAGACAGACAGACAGACAGATAGACGGACAGCGGAGTCTTAGTAATAGGGTCCCGTTTTACCCTTTGGGTACGGAACCCTAAAAAAAGAACAACAATAAAATATCAGCATCAAAACAAACGCATCCAACATTAAACAGTGGAGGAAACGCTCCGTAAAAATGTTAATGCCGCAAATTCAAATGCTAGTTTTTGCCCGCAATAATATCACAGTCATAACTTTGATACAGTGCACGAAGTTGGTGAAACATGTTCCTGTGTGTTATACCATCCACCTAGTTTTGAACTAGGACATGGCGTGCCTTGTTCTCCGAATCGGGGAGATTTATCCCTGTGTTTAGATTTTAAGGTTCAGAGGAGATAGTGTTGAACAAGGATGTCGGAATAACATTGGTACCTACCTAATTTATATAAGCGGCAATAGCGGCGTCAACCCTGCGATCGAGAGGTTGTGAGTTCGATCCACACCCATTGCACTATTGACGTGAAGCCACTCCAGATACAAGCAACTAGTAATGTGCAATCCAGATTTAGAGTAAGCTTTTTTTTTAAATATTTGAATATGAACTTTGCCAGTACGCCTGGAGTGTACCATTAGAGTTATATTTATATATCTGGTAGGCTAGCTTTCGACCTCTATCATTCTCGCCTGGTGGTAAGCGATGAGATTTGGTCGAGGATGGTGAACACGCTAAGACTAGAATGATCTAACTCTCAAGGGCTGTGTGCTGCCGGAACATCTTAAGGTTATGGCGGCAAATTTTGGAACTTTGCTGAAATACTCGTGACCCGCCTGTAGATAAAAAAAAGTCTAAAAATACTTGCTACACTATTTGCTATAAGACTTCTTTGATAACAAGCAATATCACGAAATTGCTGTCAATCAAGCTCTCCCAATTTATCGAATAAAAATCGCAATTCTAGAACTCTATCCAATGATCACCAGTACCGACTTCAACAGAAAAACGGTTTTATCGTCTTGATATATTGCTGGGTATGTTTTCTGATATCTGTGGGTCGTAAGTTGGCAGTAAGACCGGCGTTCCCTAGGGACCTCAGTCCCTGTAGTTGCGCCAATATTTTGTAAGCTCAAAGGGCTTGAAAGGATCAATGTATATTACTTTGAGTCTTGTTCCTTCACGGCAGTTTTTGGTGTATGGGTTCAAATGATAATTTTGCTATTAAACTTACTTCCAGGACAAGGTTATCAACATGGACTTTTATATTTTTTTATGTATGTTCGAGCATAACTCCGTTTTTGGTTCGAAAGAAGTTTGTTTCGAAATCTGTTGTATCTCCAGAAATATGGTGATTACTCAAACTTGGTACTGAACATGACTGGCGCAGCATTTAAATATTTTTTCAGGTTTTTCAAATTATCATTATTTTATATTTATTTTCTAATCTACGCATTTACTATTCTTATTGAATACAAATGAATAGGCGAACAATAATTAAGATAGTTTAAAAACTAAAACAACCGACTTCCATGCCCCGCGAGTCAATTTCAGTAGCAAGTTTGAGACGTTTATCATCATATCTCTGGAGATACTAATCAAATCTCGATAAAATTATAATGGGTCTATTTCGATAATGTACCCTACTGATTAAAAAAATAATCATTCGAATCGGTTCACAATTGACGGAGTAATGGCGTAACATACATACAAAAAAAAATTTGAAAAACATACAGATGAATTGAGAACCCCCCTCTTTTTGGAAGTCGGTTGAAAACGACTTGAAATGCCACGCGGGTCATATTTAGAAACAAATTTGAGGTATTTATCTCCATATCGGAGATACTCATCAGATCTCGATGAATATACAATGGGACCATCTCACAAACTGTATACTCTTTCGAATTTTTATTTGCAAGTAAACATATCTAAAACATTATAAATAGATGCACTGTAAAGTATGAATCATAAAGTTTCAAAGAAGATTGCATTCTATAAACAAAGAAGGAGCAGTAAAGTCACGTAGCAATCAAAAGATCACTGTGGATTTTTGATGAGGTACCCGACCTGACTATAAGCCTCCTAAGACCACCCTCCATTTTCTCTACCACCTCGATATGACCTCTTGTTCATAAAATATAAGCTATCTTGTTACATTCCCTTTGTGCTACTTTGTTATCAAACCATTCGCACTGAAACTTTGAGCTGGCTTATTTAACTAGTTTATCGCTCTTTTACCACCTTTATAAGCCGTAGTAACTCATGAAATATTCTTCTATTTTTCACATAAATACAACACCAAAATCAGACTTTTGATTTTACATTTGAACGGTAAGTATGAGAAGGTAAGGTTAAAAGTTGTTTGTAGGTAAGGGTTGGGGTATAAGTGAGCATTGTCGGTGGTTATATAAAATTTATTAGACGATCATTCCCTGGGCACGGCAGGGTTACACAGTCTGTTAGTCAAAAGGATGTTAACACCTACATAGTGTGCACCATGCACTACGTTAATTACCGGCTCACGTGGATTTATAATACCTGGAAGAGACTAGTGAAATGTTGAATAGAGATTTGTTAAAACGTTCTATGTTTTGTTGTTTGTGATACATCATAGGATGCATTGAGTACGTATTATGCATGAAACATGCTTGGAGTAAATAATGGTTTATAATGGTGCTAATCTAATTTGATGATATTTCATCGAGCGATTTGCCTTAGGTAAAGGTTTGTGCTAAATTTAGCCACAATCTCAACTAAGCTTGAGTGAGACTGTTTACGTATCGAAAAGGTTAAGTTGATAAAGGTAGTTTCATGTTAATATATTAACTAAGATCATATATTTTCTAAGTTATAAGGAAAACCTAGCTTTTGTAGATAACGTTAAATTAAGCTGGGTAAGTTTTCAATTGTATTGTAACAAGTAAATTAATTCTAAGCGTTGACCACCTGTTGGTAAGTGATGATGCTAAGTTGGTATATGAAAAATATGATTAATTTTTAGTGCAATGCAATATTTGAGAAGAGGCGTGAGCGGTGAGCTACTATTGATTAAGTATCCTGTGCTTTAGCGAGACTTTATTTTTGTGCCTACGAAAAAGTAGAACTTTTTGTCACATCTAGTCTAGCTCCTCTAGATCTATTGTTTCTATGTTAATTATCAGGGGACGCATAAACAAGTCGAGTAGGTTTTGTCGCAGTATACTGGTACTGTAAATATGCAGACAGTTTCACGCTCGTTGGTAGCCTAGCCTGTCACTTTATGAAACGTTTTTACTATGCCATAAAACAGAGTTATTTGGTACCAAAAATGTTAATATTTGTTGTTGAGAAACTTTTTAAAAAATCTTGTAATTTTGCAAAGGCGATTCTTTATTGGTCACTGAAGAGGTTTGTTTCTTCTTTGTTTAATCGTTTCGCTAGTTCGCATCTACACTGGACCCACGGAAGCCGCAAATTCCTACATGATGTTCGGTGCCTAGCAAGTTGGCAGTTTGGTAGACGTACCGAGTGTGTTGTGACAGAAGTTCTGTGTGGATTGGACAAATATAGGCTTTATAGCGCCTTGTCTTAGTATGTCTTCTGTCTTCTTCTTTATAATATTTTATAATTACAACACATGTTCATATTGAAATTAAAACTGATAACTTGGACTTAAACGTGACTTTCGTGATTTCGATATAGTGATCGACTAAAGGTACGGCCACACCGCGGCGTCTTGCGATCTGCGGGTGCGATCTCAGTACTTTTCAATTGTTTTCTGATCGCGTTTGGTGTGAACCAGTCGGTACAAATACTACTGCATAACGCATGTAAGAGTATTTTATTTATGAAAAAATGTTTAACATACAACACCAGAACAATAATGATTCGAAAATAAATGATTTCAAGTAAATGTATACCACATGCATATTCCCTTTTCCGTACGATGCCGAAACATTATGTCGATTACTATTTTTTTTTTTTTATATCGACATCACGTTTAATTTTGGATTTCAAACATAATAGTGACTCTTATTTTGAAGTTGATTCCAAACAGAAAATTAATGCAATAATAACTGACTTTATATTAGCAAAGCTATATTGGTTACAAAGTAAACTGACTATTTTTATTACTGTTGATACCGAATTGTCTGAAAATGATCGCTAATAGTAAGTTTTTTACTAATAAGCTTATATTATTGTATTATTTCATTGTGTTGCATTGTATTGAATTCTAAATATTTTAACAATCTGTAAACGTGCATACTATTAAACTTTGACTAAAGAAAATACCACGTTCTTTTTACATACAATGTTAATTAAAAAGTTAGTTTGCCATGCAAAGAATAAAGTTTGTTCCCAACTATAGCTAGAAACTAAACTTCTGGTGTCACTAACAAGACAAATTTATTAAGACTCGGTCCTACACACGGTGCACTAGTTTTATTAAAATTTATGTTGTTGACTGCACTCTAGTAGTATTTTTATAAATACATCCTACTTTAAGTTACCAAGTTCGTTGCTCTTATAAAAAATTACGACAGACCAGTGTAGTTATTGTCTTCGTTGTTGTCAGAGTAGGTCTGTATTTTATCGGTGCACTTAATTTTTAGTTTGTACTGAACTATTTTGTGCGGGTGTTGCGTTAATGTAAGGGATGTAAGGGAGCACAAATACGACCTCGGTGCTCCCAGCCAACCACACCTGCCCGTGGTGCATCCTGCTGACCAACAGACGGGGCTCTGGCGACCGACAAATGGCGGTATAACCATTTCATATCTATGGCGTAGCTAAATTCTACAGGCCGGTGACGGGCAGCAGCGTCACCGGTGCGAGAAGCTACGTCCTGCGATCGCCAACACGCCTGCCCAGCGTGGCGATTAGGGCATATCCCTCCCAAGGGATGCAAAAAAGTATGGAAAAATTATGGAAGGACACCTAAAGCCAAGGCCCCCAGTTCCCGGCCGCCCTGCTATTCCTGACCACGGCGGCGGTCACGGTAACGGCAGGGCAGGGGGTGCTAAGAATCCCCGGGCTACGGTAGGCCGCCAGAAAAAACTGACCCTCGCAACCTATAATGGACGCACGATTCGGCTGGACGATCATCTGGCGCAGCTGGAGGAGGAGCTGAAACACAAAAGATGGCACATACTGGGGCTATGTGAAGTCCGAAGACAGGGAGAGGACACCATAACCTTAGAATCGGGCCATCTTATGTACTACAGAGAAGGAGATCAGCCATCCCAAGGCGGCGTCGGGTTTCTGGTCAACAAGGTTCTCAGTGACAACGTTGTAGAAATCTCCAGTGTGTCGACCAGGGTAGCGTACCTCATAATTAAGTTAACCAAGAGGTACAGCCTCAAGGTTATCCAGGTCTACGCACCGACCTCGACACACTTGGATGATGAGGTAGAGAGCATGTATGAAGATATCTCCAGAGCTTTACACACCACCTACAAGGCTCACTACAACGTTGTCATGGGAGACTTTAACGCCAAAGTGGGAGTACAAACTTGCGGCGAATCGTCTATAGGACCACACGGATTTGGGAGTAGGAATCACAGGGGACAAATGCTCGTCAATTTCCTCGAGAGGGAGGGGCTTTTCTTGATGAACTCGTTCTTCAAGAAACAGCCCCAAAGGAAATGGACGTGGCAAAGCCCCGACTTTGTGACTAAAAACGAGATTGACTTCATCATTACGGACAAACGGCGCATATTCAGAGACGTCTCAGTGATCACTAGGTTTAATACTGGAAGTGATCACCGACTGGTACGAGGCACTCTGGATATCGACTTTAAAGCCGAGAGATTCCGATTAATGAAGTCTACGCTCCGTCCGAACCTACTCCACACCGTTGTTGGGTCCGAAACATTCCAATTAAAATTGGAAAATCGATTCGCTGCCTTGGAAACCACAGATGACGTAGACCTGAAACTCGAAGAAGTGGTGGAAATCCTCAGGGATGAAGGGACGAAGTTTTGCGAGAGCCAGCGTACGGGCAAAAAGTCCAAACTCTCGGCAGAAACACTTCGGCTAATGGAAGAGAGACGAACAGACCCTTTGTCAGCTTTTTCAACTAACCTGAAATGAAATGAAATGAAATGAAATGAAATTTATTGAGCTCATGGTCCTAGGTTACAGAGATCTAAAGTAAATACAATGTATGGTTTCACTAGGGCCTGCTGTTCGAGCATACGAGCACAGTTATTATATAAAAGATACTAAAAACTAAATCAATAAAATATACAATTTTTAAGAAAAGTAATAAAATATTAATATTATCATGTAAAAATTATTTGTTTTGTCATTTAAGTAATCTGTTGTTGAGTAGTATGCCATGGTAGCTAAGAAGTCATTAAGGGTGTTTTTAAAAGTATAAATATTACCAATGTCTCTGATTGCTTTCGGAAGTTTATTATATAATATAGATGCCATACAAAATATGCTATTTTTAAAAAGTGCTGTTTTGTGACCAGGGTATCTCAGTTTGTTTTCGCGTCTACTACCTGTGGGAAATTTTTCGAATAAATTTAGATTTTTTTTCACGAACATAGCAGTTTCCATTATATATATACAAGGAAAAGTCAATAATTTTAATGATAAAAAATGTTCTTTACACGAATCTCTCTGTTTTAGTCCACAAATAGCTCGTACACATCTCTTTTGGGCTCTGAACACCGTGAGCTTATCCGTGGAATTACCCCAGAATATTACCCCATATCTGAGCACAGACGCAACATAGCCATGGTAGGCAGACATCAAAGTGTTTTTGTTTGCAACTTTATTAAGTTTATACAATGCATATGAGAATTGGTTCACACGTTTTGCGATTGAATCTACTTGCTGTTTCCAGGTCATTTTATTGTCAATATATAAACCTAAAAATTTGGTGGATTCAATTTCTTCAATTTGTTTACCACAGTAATTTACATCTAAATGTTGCAGTTTGTTAGGTCTTTGTCTAAAATTCACTATCGAAGTCTTGTCCAAATTAATTTTCAAATTATTTATATTTAACCAGTCAATTACAGATGTCAAATTATTATTAATGTCACATACAAGATTGCTAATATCATTTTTTGGTGATTTTGATTTTGTTGAACATTTTGATCCTACGTTTAGGGAAACACAGATTGTATAGTAATAAAAACATATCATAAAATCTATTGAAGGCCTCATTTGGTTCGTCAGACTCATAGACATCTGAGAAGCTAATTTGAGCTAGGGACTTTTCAAACTTTTCTATATTTTCATTGGAATAATCGCGTTTCTCTGTGAACCAAAATTTAAGTTTGCAGGTTTTTTTACTGGGATTGTTACAATTTGTGCTGTGTGATCAGATAACGCAAGTTCAATTATCTTGCCTTTGCAGCATCTTATGTTATGAATACAGTTGTCAATGCAAGTGTTACTTTTCGTTCTGGTTATTTCTTTGAATTGCAATTTCATGTTGTAGCTTGTTATTACATCTTCAAAATCGTTCACTAGTTTGTTCTTTTTTAGGATGTCTATATTAAAATCACCACATATAAGCGTCTTAAATTTAGATCGAATACACAGTTGAAATAAAATGTCGTTTAATATTGTTAAGAATAAGTCAGTATTAATTGTTTTGTGGTTAGGTGGCCTATATAGGCAGACTATATTAATTTTATGTGATGTTAATTCAACCGCAGAGCATTCTATAATGTGAGGTACGGATATGTTTACAATTTTCTGTAGGTTTTGAGTATCATGGCCCTTTTTAACTAGGATACATGATCCACCGTGTCTATTTGACCTACAAAAACCTGGTGCGCAACAAATCCATAAAGAAGCTGGGACGACGCGACCTCCGATCCTTTAACACGCTCTTGATTAAAGAATCAATTGAGCAGAATCGGGGGTCGAAAGTGTTCGTCCAGCCTCTGGGTAGAAGCCACCTCACAAAGCTGACAACGTCAACGGGGAACGTCGTCGCATCCAAGCCGGAGACTCTGTCGGAAGTCGAAGACTTCTACGGCAAGCTCTACGCATCGCATGCTTCAAGGCCCGAACCCGATACTGAGGATTCTAGAGCCACCTTAACCCGCCACTTCACAGAAGATCTGCCCGAAATTAGCCGAGACGAAATCGTGATGGCCCTTAAACAACTCAAAAATGGAAAAGCCCCAGGAGAAGACGGAATCACAACGGAGCTTTTAAAAGCCGGAGGAGCTCCAGCAGCTATTTAATTCCGTTCTTTTTACTGGGAGAACTCCACAGGCATGGAACAGAAGCATGGTGGTTTTGTTTTTCAAAAAAGGAGACAAAACCCTATTGAAAAACTATCGCCCGGTTTCGCTTCTGAGCCATGTCTACAAGCTGTTTTCAAGGGTCATCACGAACCGTCTTGCGCGAAGACTCGACGAGTTTCAACCTCCGGAACAGGCCGGGTTTCGAAGCGGTTACGGCACCATAGACCACATCCACACGGTGCGGCAGATTATACAGAAGACCGAAGAGTACAATCGGCCCCTGTGCTTAGCATTTGTGGACTATGAGAAGGCCTTTGACTCAATCGAAACCTGGTCTGTTCTCGAGGCCTTGCAGCGTTGCCAAGTCGACTGGCGATATATCGAAGTGATGAGATGTCTATATAATGCCGCAACGATGACTGTACAAGTACAGAACCAGCGAACTAAACATGTCCACCTGCGTCGAGGAGTGAGACAGGGGGACGTCATATCCCCGAAACTGTTCACTAACGCCTTGGAGGATATGTTTAAGACGCTGGACTGGAAAGATCGTGGCATTAACATCAACGGCAGGTACATCTCTCACTTACGATTCGCAGATGACATCGTCATTATGGCAGAGACGCTGCAGGACCTACAAAGGATGTTGAATGGCCTAGCTGATTCTTCTCGTAGCATCGGTCTCCGGATGAATTTGGACAAAACCAAAGTCATGTACAACGAGCACGTTGTTCCGGAACCGATTGCCGTAGATGGAATCCCACTCGAAGTTGTCACTAAGTATGTTTACCTAGGGCAAACGCTCCAACTAGGCAAACATAACTTCGAGAAGGAAATCCAGAGAAGAATTCAGCTGGGCTGGGCAGCATTCGGAAAACTCCGTCGAGTCTTCTCGTCGCCTATACCACAGTGTCTAAAGACAAAAGTCTTTAACCAGTGCGTCCTACCTGTGATGACATACGGAGCCGAGATGTGGACACTCACAGTCCGACTGGTCCACCAGTTTAAAGTCGCTCAGCGAGCTATGGAGAGAGCTATGCTCGGTATTTCTCTGCGGGATCGAATCCGGAACGAAGTAATTCGCCAGAGAACTAAAGTTATCGACATAGCTCAACGGATTAGCAAGCTGAAGTGGCAGTGGGCTGGTCATATCTGCCGCAGGACTGATAACCGTTGGGGCAGACTTGTCCTAGAGTGGAGACCGCGAATCGGCAAACGTAGCGTAGGACGTCCTGTGACCAGGTGGAGCGACGACATACGCAAAGCGGTGGGCAGTGACTGGAAGAGAAGAGCCGAAGATCGGGCTCAGTGGCGCATCTTGGGAGAGGCCTATGTCCAGCAGTGGACTGATACAGGCTGATGATGATGTTGCGTTAATTGTAGAGCTCTTATTAGATAGGAGATATGGGGGTTGAACACGTAAAAATCACATTAATTCGGCCTTATCGAAAGATTTTCACAACTGTCACAATACTATTTAACCAACTTCGCCAAAAAGGAGGCAGTACTCAATGCTTTGATTTTTTTAAAATTTTTATGTGCGTTCACCGATTACTCGAAGATGCCAGAACCGATTTGTAAAATTATTTTTTTGGTTCAAAGGCTTAGTCTTTTCAGGTGGTCCCATTTAAATTTTAACGAAATCCGTCGAACCGTTTTTAATATATCAACATTTGTATTACGATGCATTTATATACCTTGACGACTTGCTACTAACACAATTTTACTTTGATTGTAAAACTGTACTACTAACTACTGGCACAGATTATATAATACTTACTACGTCTACTGGCTACTTTGACTAGCGCAACGTTTGAAGTCGGTTCTTTTAGTTTTATAAACGATCTTAAATAATTGGTTAGCCTTACGCATCGATGTATGTGTACTACGTACCAGATGTGGCGTCGCGAACTAGCTCTACGTTCAAATAAAAAGCGTTGCGGAATCTACGTCTCACTTAGTTTAGCGTAAGTACTCCTCACGCCCGATCGCGCGCCGCTCGGCACGTAAGTCAGTTTATGATGGGCGCCTCTGGTTTACACATGTAAAAAACAAAAAAATGGCGTAAGGCCATCGAGGTATGTACCTCGATGGCCTTACGCCATTTTTTTATTAGAACAAATTTTTTATCCAATAATCATCAAGGTTATTGGTGTGTTCAGTTTTAAGCTATGCAAAGACAGAGCAGACAGAGCCACTTAAGATAATACGACCCTTTGGTGACTAACTGAGTTCGATACAATAATGAAGGTGTAGTACACCTTTTTTAACCGACTTTAAAAAAAGGAGGAGGTTTCTCAATTCGACCGTATATATGTTTTTTTTTTTTGTGTTTGTTCGCGGGTAACTTCGTCGTTTATGAACCGATTTTGATTATTCTTTTTTTGTTGGAAAGGAGATATCCCAAGTGTAGTACCATGGTAATTTTATTGAGGTCTGGTTAGTATCTCCAGAGATATGGAGATAAACGCCTCAAAATTGGTACTGAAAATCAATAGCGCGGCATTGAAGTCGGTTCTTTTTAGTTTTTTAAACGATCTTATTATTCTTAATGTGTTCCCCATTACAACACAGAAGGCGTCTAAGTTACGAGTAGCAACAAAAATGCATATAATTTTCAAGCAAAATTATAATTACTCGCGTTTTAACGTAAAGTAGCACAAACTACAAATTTATTGTGACACGGCACTAAAACACTCACTTTTATTTATGCTGTAGTCGGTGGCTCATACCTCTTAGTTACGCAAGAGGTCGTTACACCACTAAATGAAATTTAATGTTGACCATTTAGTAGCGTCCCCTCTGTTTCATAAGTTTACTGCAGTGTGTGATAAATGTATGTTTTATGGGTCAGTGACTGTCTAATTAGCATTTTATGAATTATGCTGCCGCTCTGTAGTGAATGCAGTTAGACTTTTTTACACCGGGCGGAAACTGAGCGTTTGGAGATACTCGTACCTTGGTCTGGTTCTGGGTATAGTCCTGAAATTGCGCTACGCTATTTGAGTAAAATTTTGTAAATTCTAAGAAAATCGTTGAACCTACTGGTAACTTACCAACGAGGGATATAGTCGACAAACAAAAAAAAAATGTACTTTAAATAACATAGTTGGCATATTAATAATAAAGATAGTTTAAAAACTAAAACAACCGACTTCAATACCCCGCGAGTCAATTTCAGTAGCAAGTTTGAGACGTTTATCGTCATTTCTCTGAAGACACTTATCAGATCTCGATGAAATTACAATGGGACCACCTCGGAAACCCTACCTATAGCAAAAATAATCATTCGAATCGGTTCAGAATTGGCGGAGTAAACGCGTAACATACACACAAAAATAAACATACAAACGAATTGAGAACCTCCTTTGTTTTTGGCGGTTGAAAAAACGAGTCATGATATAGTCATAGCGATTTAAAAACTAGTCATGATATAGTCATAGCGATTTTGGAGCAGAAAATATTCTTTATTCCATATAGGAATATAATATTATTTATAGGAAGTAAGTAATTTAATAACGATTCACCAAAAAACAAGACAAATCCTTATATCGATAATATTAAAACTACTCAACTTCGTAAGCTTTGTAAATCTGACACAGACACCGAAATAAATTACTCCTGCGAAACCAAAATAATAAATAAACAGAAAGTAAAACCACCCTTGTAAAAAAAACGAAGGCAATAAATACTGGAATACGCCTGAATACATAAAACATGAGCAAAATACTACAAGAGTGCTTGCATTTCAGGTACCACAACCTTCAATATTTGACATTCATCATCATAATCAGCCGGTGTCAGTCCACTGCTGGACGTAGGCTTCTCCCAAGACGTGTCATTATATTACCATATCTGACATTGTCTCTACCAGCAGACAGCGACCTAAATTCCATTTATTATTTGTAGTTTTTATTTAAATTATTAGTCATAGTTAATATATTAGTTTAATTAGTTTATTAAATTGTTTTGACTATTGCGTTATGTTAATAAATAAATAAATTTCATTGTCTGAAATAAATTAAAATTTGAATTTTGAGGGCCCAGTGGATGAGTGGGAAAATGGTCAGCTTCAGCGTAAGAGGTAGCGAGTTTAATCCCCGCCGTGCACCAATGGATTTTTCTATTGAGGATAAAATGTATGTGCGAATTTCACAGTGACCCTCCCGTGAAGGAAGACATCGTTTACAAAAAAAAACCCCCAGCCCATGCATGGTGGTAGGATAATATCTAGTGTAAGCCTGGCCAGCTATAACCCTCGAGTAGGAAATCTGTCGCCAAACATCTTATATGTATTGGCAGCTATCCTTGAAACCTATTCCCATTCTAGACCTAGCGTGGTAATACGAGTAGTAGCACGCTAGGAAAGCTACGCTAGTCAAAGATAGCTTTCACTGCATCATCAATTTTCAACAGGTGAGATAGTGGTCAAACACTAGCCTCATCATAATCAGCTGGTATCAGTCCAGTGCTGGACATAGGCCTCTTGCAAGTCATGCCACTGAGCCCGATCTTCGGCTCTTTGTTTCCAGTCACTGCCCACCGCTTTGCGAATGTCGTCGCTCCACCTGGTCACAGGGCGTCCTACGCTACGTTTACCGATTCGCGGTCTCCACTCTAGAACCAGTCTTCCCCAACGGTTATCGGTCCTACGGCAGATATGGCCAGCCCACTGCCACATCAGTTTGATAATCCGATGAGCTATGTCGATCACTTTAGTTCTCTGTCGAATTACTTCGTTCCGGATCCGATCCCGCAGAGAAACACCGAGCATAGCTCTTTCCATAGCTCGCTGAGTGACTTTAAATTGGTGGACGAGTCGAACCGTGAGAAGAAACACTAGCCTATACGATATGAAAAAACAAAAAATAATTAAGATAGTTTAAAAACTACAACAACCGACTTCCATGCCCCGCGAGTCAGTTTCAGTAGCAAGTTTGAGATGTTTATCGTCATATCTTTAGAGATACTCATCAGATCTCAATGAAATTACAATGGGACCACCTCGGAAGTTATACCCTTTTGAACTTAAAAAGAATTTCTTAAATCGGTTAACAATTGGCGAAAAAATCGATGAACATACATAAAAAAAATACATACAGACGAACATCCCCAACCGATAATAATCCCATATCATTGTACTTATCATCAAACATCCAGTAAAATTACAGGGTACTCATCCCAACATCTAGATGTCTCAAGGTAACGTGGAGATCAGTTCACATCCTAAAAATTCAATGTTTAGTGCGCCACTGTTTCTGTTATATGCTGACGTCATCGTTTACCATCAAGCGAGCGTTGTGCTAATCCTCTTTATTAATATCATTATCTCATAAGTATAAAACTCCAATAATTAATGGATATTGTTACTTCCAATATTCGATAGCCAATAAATTACCAATAGCTTATTGATTTCATATAATGTACATAAAACTAAACTGTCTTAGGCCTGCGACTCATTGAGCCACTAGAGGTGATTCTACTGTATTCACTAGTAGTCCCCACACCTGTGGTAACGTACATTTCGTTTGGTGACGTTGACTGAGCCACTACTGAACGGGTTTAGTGGTCGCCTCTTATTGTAATATCTAATATGATACTGGACTTAGATATAATTAAGATTATAGAACATAGATACCTACTGGTAACTTACCAACGAGGGATATAGTCGACAAACGCTAGATATAAAAAAATCTATAAAAATTGTACTTTAAATAACATAGTTGGCATAATAATAATTAAGATAGTTTAAAAACCAAAACAACCGACTTCCATGCCCCGCGAGTCGATATCAGTAGCAAGTTTGAGACGTTTATCGTCATATCTCTGGAGATACTAATCAGATCTCGATGAAATTACAATGGGACCACCTCGGAAACGTACCCTTCTGATAACAAAAATAATCATTTAAATCGGTTCTCAATTAACGGAGTGATCGCGTAACATACACACAAAAAGAAAACATACAGACGAATTGAGAACCTCTTTTTTTGGAAGGCGGTTGAAAATAAATTACAACATATAACTCTTCTCTATATAAGCATAAGTGAATATTATGTATGGTGTGTACTAATTGTCCGATCAAAATATTAATAAAACTGTTCTTCATAATAATGGTTAAATTGAATTTCATTTCCGTCTCAACATAAGGCATTGAAATTCCCAAATAAAAAAGAAATAAAACAAAAAAATATTATTAGATACTAATTCAAATGACCTTATGATATAAGCAGTTACCTGAATCTACTTCTAAGTTGGAATTGTTTAACTTACTAAATAACCTAAAGCAATGCCATAACCGAACAACCTCGCTCTACTCTGAGTAGCACTTTAATAACCGATCCTAATACGAACATCTTAATTAATGTCTAATTGGTTTTCATTTAGACAGGATGCAGGCGAGACAAAAGGAGTGATAAAGAAATTAAAACGTCCCTTATTTGAAGGGCTTTAATTGCTATTAAGATCGTATAAGATTAATTTAACAATTATTCGTTATTGACGTAGGTAATGTAAAGAGTTAAAGAGAACTTAAACTTAAATTACGCTTGTTACGAGTAAGTACACTAATAAAACAACAACAAAACAGTGCAGTAATAGACGTGTTTATTATTAAGTTTTTACTAGTTTAGACCATGGTTTCGCTCACTAAGGCCACAGTGAGTTTCATAGATTATTTTAACATGTATTTCAAACGCAGATTACGTAGGATACGCGCACACTAGATAGTGTCCTACTACCATGCGGGGGTTGGGGGTTTCTTAACGATGTTTTTCCTTCACCGGGAGGGCCACTGTGAAAAGTGCACATAAAATGTTCAATAGAAAAATCCATTGGTGCACGGCGGGGATTGAACTTGGTACCTCTGGCGTCAAAGCCGACCATTCTCCCACTAAACCATTGGGCCTTCATTAAAACGCGTATAACGTTAGTAAAAAAAATATGTCAACTGTATTACTTTTATGTACAGCTCTCAGTAAATAAAATATTCATAAATTACGTATTTTATTCACATACTAATAAATTCAATCATCGATTTGAGTTGATTTTCGTTGAATTATTTGCACAGTAAACCAATTCAATAAATAAACATCATCATTTTATTGATGAATCGTTAATTTTCGAAGCAGAAAATAATTTTCATCGGTATCTACTTATTACTTTGTATTATTTAAAGTCGATAGCGATTACAATAACTGTAAAAATTTAGTACCTCTTAACTTGATTTCCATAATATCTTATCTTCATATTTATATTATAAGAAAGTTTTGTTCTACGGGTTGTTTTCCCATTTTCACTTAGCGAAGTAAGACCGTTTACATCCTGACTTTTCCTTACTTTTGCTTCCAAATAACCAGGGAGTCAATTACGCGCCTTTGTAACGGCACCTCATGACAATACAATCTAATCAGCAACTTCCCTAATGTAACATAGAACAAAACAAAAGAAGTCACTAAACGGCTCTCCTTTGTTGCAGATAAAACTCCGGCCGATGTGAAGCGAGATGGACCTTAAGTACCTCATTCTTATGATAGCCTTCGCAACCGTCGAGATAAACGTCACTGAGAGCAGACAAAGCGATAAAAGAAGATGGAAGAACGAAAAGAGCACGTACTCACACTACGTGAATATCTGTGATATTCAAGATAGAGGATCTAAGGTGCACTGCTATTGTGAAAGCATAAAAATCAAGACGGCAACGAAAGCGGATTGCTGGGTCTTCAATGGAGGGATTGCCGAAGACGATCCGTTCTGGTCCAATTTCTATTCTCAACCTAAAATCGAAAAGCTCACGTTCAACGTTCGAGCCGACGGAGGGCTGACGTTCATCCCCGCCAAAGTGATCGTCCGCCTCGAACGGCTCCAGTACCTCAACATACAATACGCCAACATATACAGCATACCTTCGTTCGCGTTCACGAATTCGACGACGCTCCGCGAAATAACATTACCAAAGAACAAAATAGCGAAACTTGAGAAAATGTCGTTCGCTCATCTGATAATGCTGTCGAACGTCAGCTTAGTCGAAAATCAGATATCCGAATTGAAACGCGACGTGTTCTATGTCCTACCGAATTTGCAAAGGTTATACATGTCGAAGAACAATTTGGGCGTATTGCACGATGGCTGTTTCAAGCACTTAAACAACCTCATCAAGTTAGATCTCGACAATAATCTGCTGACAGTCGTCATTAGAGAGAACTTCCAGGGGTTGTCTAATCTGATAACGTTGGATATGAGAAACAATAAATTAACAATGATAGGGGACTTGGCGTTTGCGGAACTTTGGAGTCTACAAGAACTTTACCTGGATGGGAACGAAATAGAATTTATATCGGAGAGGGGTTTCGGAGGATTGACTCAGTTGCGGAAACTTTCTCTGTCCGATAATAAGTTGGGGACATTAGACGACGGCGTGTTGGATGATATTCAGAAGTTGAATGTTTTGGATCTGAGGAATAATAACTTGGAGACGCTGAAACAGGAGACGGTCCATAATGTTTTGGAAAACATGAACTCGAATTACGCGCTAATCTCCCTCGACGGTGAGTTGATACTTTCTCATTTATCTCTGTTTGTACAGCGGTATGAATACTTAATTAATTCATAATGGCGTAACTTTTCACGTCCTTGTTTGATAGATAAGGCAAAGTTTGTAAAAAATGTTTTTTTAATGCCTTATATGCTAGCGTTTTGACCACAATCACATTTGTTGGTAAGTGATGATGCGGTCGGAGATGGTAAGCACGCTAGGCCGAGAATTGGAATTATTAGCTACAAGTACTTAGATTTCTTTATCCTTAATTTATTGTGTTTGCCTCTTTTGCAATATATCTACTAACCACGGCTTTGAGATATATAAAAAAGTCCCAAAAAGATTTTCCTTGTACACTCCTTGTTTTACAAATTGTGCCTCGTAATTAAGTACGCAAACAAATCAGAACAACCTCTACAAAAAGTAATTTAATCCGTCCATCTGTACGAAGTTAATTATCATTTCCTCCCCGATTCGACTTTTTTCATTTCCCCAATTTGTTCCGACTCGGGTAATTTACCCGAATGTTCGCAGTCCATAAGATATTGCCATTAATCGCCCAATTTACCATTAAATCTATAGCATGGCCGTTGAGCAGATGGAATTGATTGCCAATATCACATTAATTTGCTGATTTATACGTCGGTATGTGTATTGCCAGTATAACACAAATCCATTGGAAATAATAAAACGGTTAAGCGCGAAACTGGAATTCTAAACACATTCTCAATAGATAATGCACACACATGTAAAATGTAGAAATGAAATGTTTTAATTATGAAATTGTAAATAATTATTAGAACTATTAACGGGATAAATACCATATTTTTATTATTCATGAGTTTCCGATATTTCGGCTCTATTGCAAGCGCCATGATCACGGATGAATGTACTGATACTTATAACAGCAGAGGACACGATACTTTAGCATGTATACAAACATGGCTGCGGAAGCGTCCGCCAATCACAGCTAGACCTAATCTATACTAATATTATAATGAGAGAACATTTGTATTTTTGTATTTTTGTAAGTTTGTAATGAGTTAGCTCAAAAACTATTGAACTGATTTAAAAAATCTTTCACTAATACATAGAATGGACTTTCGGAATGAAAATAGGCTATATATTATCCCGTTTAAATCAAAGGTACATTCGTGGAGACCTAATTTGCAACCTAAGTCGGCAAATAAACGGTCGAAAAAACACGTTTCTTACGAACGCTGCTTAATTGAAAATAGATAGAAGAATATTTTCTATGCAAGAGTTGTACAACTTAATAAGACCTACAAAAAAGTCCGAGACAGCATATGTCTATCTCTTAAAGTTGACTCACAGTAACCATTTTAATCTTAAAATTTTTGTTAAAAAATATTACATAACTTCCAAGGCTATTTTCAAGTATATAGTATTAATCCTTATCCAAATAATTACGTTAATTAGCTTGGCCACATATTATAGATTAAAATTGTCCTTAACAGTATATAATTCAAATGAAAACTCTAGAAGATATCACGAATTTCACAAACACGCATCGCAAAATTAATAAAATATTTGCAGTGAAACCACAGATTAGGTCATAGTTACTACGAAAATATTATTATAAGCTTAGCTATGCTGTAGATCCCCACCGATCACAATCAATTTGAAGTCAATATAGTATAATAATATGATCTATTGTATAAAATAATATTCAACTATATATATAATAATATAATATAATATTTTAAACCACCCCGACTGATCTATGTATAATAGCTTTTTCCAATGACTCTAAACACGACATTTAAAATCTGAGCTGTAAGTTGGTGAGGATTTGAATATTCTGTAGAGTCCAGGAGGCTTCCATGTTCTTACAATATCGTTGAAGAAGAAGATTTTCGAATTGATCAGACCTATGAAAGTTGATTTTATAGCGCAATTAACTAGAAAAAAGCTCATAATTTTATAACGATTGAACGAATTTTCATGAATCAAAGCTAAGAAAACTCTCGATGAAGACATCTATCAAACAAAAAAAAACTATCAATAATAAAAACAAAATCGGTTCATCCGGTTAGGTGCTAAGATGCTACAGACAGACACACAGATACACAAGTTAAACGTATATTACCCCCTACATTTTGCGTCGGGGAACGCCGTAAGGTTACGGCGGCAGATGTACTCCTTGGTGGTAAGCTACTTTTTGGTAGATTTAATGATTCCACTACGACTGTACGAAAACTCATGATTCATGAATGCACATAAAACTTTCATTGGTAGGTATATAGCTAGGATTAGAACCAACGACCGTCGGGTCAGAATCAGGGTAACTATCCTTTACGACAAAGGGCCGTCCAATATCAATACGTAAGTATTATAAAACAAAGTTCATCACTGCGTCTGTCTGTCTGTTCGCAATAATCTCAATAGCTACTGAACGGATTATCATGCGGTTTTCACCAATAGCCAGAGTGTTTATGAGGAAGGTTTAGGTGCATAATTCGTTAAGGTTTTGTGTAAATTGGATGAAATATGACGATGGTTGTTAAATATGTTCATATTTTATATTCGATGCAACAAAGTGATGCAAATGTTGTAGGCATACTATATGTTCTACCCGTGCGAAGCCGGGGCGGGCTGCTAGTCTGTATATATAAACAGAAAACGTTACCGACTGACTGACTAACTGACTGATCTATCAACGCACAGCTCAAACCACTTAACGCATTTGGCGAAATTTGGCATGCATATAGTTGTTATGAGTTATGACGCAGGTTTCCGCTAAGAAAGGATTTTCCAAAATTCACTCCTTAAAGGGATGAAACGGGAGTTCAAAGTTTTTATATAGAAACAACATAAGATAGTCTATTATATTGGAAACTTCTCACAAGTACTTCTGTAAATAAGTAAGTAAATATGTGTTTCAGGCTCCTTCCACCTTTAAGAGAGTGAAATGACCCCATCACAAACAAACAAAACAAAGTTTGAAAATCAATATGATTTTTTGGGTTTTATATAAATGAGTCGCTATGTCCCTTGGTCACGCCATAACTTGAAAACGGGTAGACCGATATGGTCTACGTCTAATTCAGTTTTTCATGTGTTCTTACGAAAAAAAATTAAAGAAATGAATGATGTTATTAACGCGGGCGAAGCCGCGGGGCACTGCTAGTAATAAATAAGATCGTTTAAAAAACTAAAAGAACCGACTTCAAACGTCGCGCCGTAGTAACAATAATGCCGCGCTATTAATTTAATATATAATATTTATCCGTACCAATTTTGATGTGTTTATCTCCATATCTCTGGAGATACTTATCAGACCTCGATAAAATTACCATGGTACTACACTTGAGATATCGCCTTTCCAAAAAAAATCAAAATCGGTTCATAACGACGAAGTTATCCGCGAATAAACATTAAATTTTTTTTTAAATATACTGTCGAATTGAGAAACCTCCTCCTTTTTTTGAAGTGGGTAAAAAAACATGGTAATCATACCGTTAATAGTTCTAATAATATTGTCAGTGACCATGAAAACCTAAAAATTTATATTGTTAAATAATTATTTTAAAAAGTGTAGTGTGGTTTTATGAATCCACGATGCAAGCTAAACTTTTTTATTAAGTGTAGCTATGACAGCTGGCTACTTATAACATCAGAGGACATGATACTTTAGCATGTATACAAATATGGCTGTGGAAGCGTCCGCCAATCACAGCTAGACCAAAATGTCATACATCATATCCGCCAATCAAGCTGAAGCGCCGGCTGTAATGCGACATGCGATAGATGGACGAAAACATATGAAACGATGTAATATAACATAATTAAGATAGTTTAATAATTAAAACTACCGACTTCCATGCCCTGCGAGTCAGTTTCAGTAGCAAGTTTGAGAAGTTTATCGCCATATCTCTGGAGATACTTATAAAATCTCGATGAAATTACAATGCAACCATGAAGAAGAAATGTACAGTATACATTTCTGAGGTGGGCGCATTTACCGCACCGATTAAAAAACAAATCATTCGAATCGGTTCACAATTGACGAAGAAATAGCATAACATACGTAAAAAAAACGTACAGACAAATTGAGAACCTCCTCCTTTTTGGAAGTCGGTAGAAAAGTTCACTTTAAAAACGAAATAGATGGCTATTTTAATGCAGAGGTATATATTTCTGCTTCGGTGTGACAATGGCAGCCTCAATCTGGGAATTGCGAGTTGAATACGATAGCACAGTAAATGTATTTACTGTGACGATAGGTTCCATACCACCGTAAAATATTGTTATACTATCAAGTCCAAAAAATGTGGATTAATACACGTAGTCTTGTATCTAACCTCTCTTAATTGATTATTTTGAATATTTGTTATAATAGTGGCTGGAAATTATATATATAATATGTTAGGGCATGAATAAATACGCCAGTTCTGATCACTTTTACTTAGTTTATTCGCTAATTGTACACTAGACGAGGCAAAAACCACACAACAATATATCCGCCATCATACATATTTTTTTTATCTATAAGACATAATGTCAGCGCTCTCTGACGTTGACATTGACACATTGCTCACAGATCTTCGTATACCTTAATATAATAGTTTCTTCAAATGTCTATATATTACCATTGATAAGATACAGCAATAAACGCCGAAATAAATTGTGTCTTATATGGGGACCCCTTTTATATTTTGAATTTAATTAATGTTTATACAGCGGCCATAGTAATACATATTATGTTTAAATTTCAAGTGTCTAATATGGTTAGGAAGGTACAGACCTCTGATGGACGGACGAACTGACGGACAGTGAAGTCTTAGTAAAAGGGTTTCGTTGTTTTTTTTTGGTATGGAACGCTAAAGTTGCTGTTATTAAGTGACTTGACAAAAGGAGGATGCTAGTTTCTTTACATCATAATATTAATTTTGTAGTTATTAAATCTTGAGCTTTGATAATACACCAAGGCACTCACATAAAAAACCTACATTTGCATTTAAAATATACGGTCTCCTAACAAAATATAAACATCTATAATTTTGTACGTTTAATATTGAGAAAATAACCATGTTGTTGTTTAAAACTATATATTTTACCTAACATTTAATTTATTAATTTTCAATTTGGATATTCAGTTATTGTGGCAGCATTTAAAATTGGGTTGTTTAACGAGTTTTTAAACGAAATTTTGCATCAATTTACTTACTGAATTTCTGTAATCATAGTACAAAAGCCAGTTTGAACATACTGTTATATGAACCTACAGTTTTAATTAACGTAAAAATTTTATTTCAATTCCACTGAAAACTGTTACGAGCATTACAAGATTATTTAAATAACTCAATTCATATTTGAATTATTATTAAAATGTAGATTTTTAATATTGTTTTCACTTTACCAAATATTTGATTATAATAATTATGAAAATGAAATATTACTTCTGTGCTGAATATAAAACTATAAATAATATTTTCGATGTAGTTAATATTTTTTTGTTTGCACTGTGGTTGCTAACATCGTTAAATTTATCATGATGTGTGTTCAGTGTATTAATTAATGGAATTGAATTAAATATTTATTTTATTGTCTTTTGACCAATTATTATGATTGGAAAATTAATATAAAATGTTGTGATTGTGCTTCATTTGATTTAGGAGCATTGATGTAATGTTATTAAATTTACATTTTATTTTAATATAGCTGCCATATACATATATAATACTAGTAAAACTGATATGATATTGTATTTTTAAAGCTTACTAGCACTGTGGGTTGTACATTCCTTGTAGTCTTGTTAACCTTTCCTACTAAGCTAAATATGCTTGTGGCTCGCACACGTCAATAGTGCAATGGGTGGGGACTGGGGATCGAACTAACGACCTCCCGATCACCAGGCCAATAGACTCCTTAGCCAATTGCCGCTTTTTGATTTGCGGACAAACAAGCACTTGCCTACATTTTTTCGAGGCTCGTGTTAAAATGTCCCAAAAATTTAGAACTCGCTTTAGTTACTGCCCGTGCAACTTGAGGCGATAAGACCTATATTGACCACAAAGAAAGTAAAGTGCGTACTTATTCTGTAAGATATATTATGAAGGTTATTGTCGCACACGGGAAGATCAGACCTTCTAGTGTCCTTAGACATAGACCTTAATCCTACACGTGATCCCTGGGTAATTCAAAAACCACGTAGTGGTACGTTTCAGTAGTGGCTCGAAATACTTATTGAATATTCTGGCATAATGTTTGGTGCCAGCCAGTTTGGAAGATGGCTTGACAAACGCATGTAGTGTCATCATAGACGTAATATAAAAGGATGGCGCACTGCAGATGTTTTGACAAATTCAATTAATCCGTATGCTTTAAAAATAAGGTTGTAATTGCTTTGTAGAACAAAACGTCCCAATTGAGAGACACCTTGGTGGGAGTGTGCAGTCCTTGTCTAACAACCTGCTAGTCCTCTATATGTCCTATACTCTATGTATGGTATATATGGCTAAGTTGTCCATACAAAAGAAAGGGACAAACTCCGTTCAAGGTCGGTCTCATGGGGGCCAGTGTACGCGATCAAGTTTAATATGTAGCAGGTCTGTGAGTGTCATGACATTAAATTAATTTTCTAATTTGTGGTAGTGCGGACCAAATGTCAGCTGTCCAGCTGCGCTTTGTCGTACTGCCGTCTTCTATCTCAAGACAAGCACAATTTAACTTAGATTAGATTTAGATACTGGTGATGTGCTTTTTAAATTTGAAATTTAAAAATTTAAATTTTGCCAAAACATGACATTTGAGTTATTAGATACTCCTATTTCATAGAAATGTGCTTATTTGAAAAACGAATACAATAAATCCTGAGTATTCTCAAGCCACAGAAACGGTAAAATCATAAACCTCTGTAGCCACACTAATACATCGTTGACCTTCATAACTTCCCACGAGTTAGGTACAGACCTACACTTCCTCAGATTTAGACTTAAATAAACAATGAGACAAGCCGAATACAGACATGAATATTAGTTAACGCGGTGAACTATGAATCAGACCTTTGCTCGGTTGCTATGTAAAAACAGTATGAGCTCATTATGCATATCCCGAAAACATAATATTATCATTTTTTAAAGTAAATAATAATCAGAATCAATCTGATCATTATCATTTTTAGAAATAAATAAACAATCAGAAATAGAAGCGATGAAAATAATTCTATATTTTTTTGGAATAAATAATTTGAGATCGTTTACAAAACGAAAAAACCGACTTCACATGCCGCGATAGTCAAAGTAGCTAGTAGATATAAGCATGTCATGAAATATACAAATTTGCTTATATTGTTTATCTCCATATGTCCGGAGATAATTGTCAGATTGCTATAAAATTTAAATGGAACCAAACGGGAGGAATAAACTCTCAAACAAAAAAAAAACTATTATTAAAATCAGTTAAGATTTAACGGATGTCTGAGGTAACAATCATTAAAAAAACAGTCGAACTGAGAACCTCCTCCTTTTTTGTGAAGTCGGTTAAAAAGAATAATTTGATTAAGCAAACATAGCCAACATTCTAGAATACCTCGTGTATATATGACACAGTCAACTAGCTTAATTAGCCGTTCAGTCAACAACCTAGCCTCTTTGCTTTCAACTAGCGGCCTGAATGATATTCAGCCATAGCGTTTGTTACATTTAATAAACTGGCTTAGTCTGACACTAAGGCAACATACTAGAGAACAGTGACCACAGCGTGACGTGCACCGACGAGTGTAGCGAGGAGAGGCCACGGTAGCGGCTGCGCGTCACCAGAACCGGCGTTTAAATGAAGGAACAGAAGACCTTCAAATGACTGAATATCATTCAGGCTGTTAGTTGAACGGCGCTGTTTAGTAAAGAGGCTAGGCTGTTGATTGAACGGCTAATGAAACTAGCCGGCTGCGACTTATATATCGTATATAAAGCAGTTACCTTACTGTCATAACTAAGTAATATTGTTCTACTGTGACATTTTAATGGACTGTATATTTTGTTGAGGAATGTTACATTTTGCGCAAAACTGTAATCTCTGTAGGATTTGATTTACTGTTCTGTTACTTTTTGGGGTTAATTTAGTTGGATATATTTACGACAGGAAGTGGTTTTACATGAACATAATTTATTAAACGTAGTAATTACAAAAATAAGTAGAATTGAAACCCAACTATAGAATAATAGCTAATTTTTATTTGGAATTGAATGCCATGTATTTATAATTATGTATTTTGATTATAGATTCAAATTATTCGGACGATATTCTCTCAAAAGTATTTATAGCAACATTTACTTTGCAAACATTATCTAAAGTTATTTTATCGATAGACGATTAGTAGATTTCTGTCATAAGTCAGATGAAGGATAACTCTGCATTATTTGAATGTATTCACGTACCAAGCATACTAGTCCAGAACAAGCAAATCATCAGTTCAGTCGAGAATGCAAGTCATAACGTCTAACTAAAACGGTTATTGTGGCACGTAAAATGTCAACTGCCAAAATTATTTGTATTACAGCACTGTCCTGTTACCTATTTGACATTAAGTTGTCCATATATAATTAAAAAATAAGTTCTCATACGCCCTGTTATTTCACGGAACATTCGTCTTTACACCAAACAATTATTTCACGAGAGAATAATAATGGCAAAGCTGTCGAACTATCACAGGTGACCTTGAGAAGTCACATCACTGCGCTTTCATCGACTGTTATTAACTACAATATTTTTTCCGCAGGTAACAAGCTGACGTGTGACTGCCGACTCTCCTGGCTCCAGAAACTCCGCAACGAGACTCGCAGCAAGCGCCTCAAATACTCCATAACTCGACTCAACTGCATCATGGACACCAAACTCAAATCCAACATGGGCACTATCAAAATAGAGAGAGTCACAGATCGACAACCAAAGACCAACCTCAAAAAAGACACAGAATACGACGACGATGACGAAATCATCGAAGAAAAGCAATACGAAGAGATGCAAGACCAGGAAAACGAAGAAATAAAAGTAGAGTACAGAAGAAAGCTTGTAGAGATTCCATCGGAAATGCTGCCTTGTCCTAATAGATTGATCTACGAAGCGTCTTACTCGCCTCCGACCCAAGATGAAGTGAAGTACTACAAAGCTTCGCTCAGTGTCAGAATAATGACGTCTAAGTGTTTGCTAGTGATGACCCTATTCCTGATAGTGTAGCGCTTTATGTACATAGTTTAAGAACACCTTTTATAGCTTTTCACTTCCATCTTGTAAGTAACACATCCACTCATTTAGGTTTAGGGTTTGACTTATTTCTCACGTATTGTATTGATTATAGATTTATTAATAGTTATAGTATTTAATTAATGGTTAAGATAAGTAAAATTAGCGTAAGGTAAGCAAATGTGAAACTTCTGTCGATACTTATGTGTTTTTGTACAGAAATGAGAAGATATAAAAAATTTGAAATTAGTAAAAGTTTATAGATTTCAGTTTCTTTCAGCTATTCTACAGTTTTGTTTGCTAACCAATTTATTGGTGCCCATACTGCCCATCAAGTGACAGTAATGCCCTACAAGGCCTAAACTCACAAATGTTTATTTGAATTTATGTTTGATATGATAGGGTTCAAATTTCGAGTACTAATTAAATACTTACGAATAAACTGTCTATTTGATATTTTTGAAAGTTACAATTAACAAAAAGTTTCAAGCGAACTTAAATAACTTCCAAAGAGCTAATGATCTTGATGAAAATCGATTAACTAACGTTATTGACAAGTTTGATAGTTTGCAGAACAATTATAAGTTCAACTATGTTTTACAATCTATTGAAGTTTCATTAACTATTGATTAAAGGTTGATTAACTGCTTTTCGTGGAAAATTGTTTCTTAAGTGACAATTTTGTTTAATAGGGTCAGCTCACACCGAGAGGCGACGCGACGCGCTTACATTTTAAGCGAGTGATACAAAATAGAACTTTATTTACGACACAAAAAGGTTTACATTTTATTGAGATAATTTAACGAGATAAAACACAAACATCAAAGGGAATAGATATAATTAAGATAGTTTAAAAACTGAAACAACCGACTTCAATGCCCCGCGAGTCAATTTCAGTAGCAAGTTTGAGACGTTTATCGTCATATCTCTGGAGATACTTATCAGATCTCGATGAAATTACAATGGGACCACCTCGAACACGTACCCTAGCGATAAAAAAAGAATCATTCGAATCGGTTCACACTTGACGGAGTAATCGCGTAACATACATACAAAAAATAAAATAAAAAACATACAGACGAATCGAGAACCTTCTTCTTTTTGGGAAGTCGGTTGAAAATAATGTATAGATACCTTTCTTGTTCACAAACATCATTAGGAATCTTCGAGCATTTACCAATGGAGATGTCAATGCAAGGCGTACCCCTCTGCTGGCCATATAGCCATTATTGGCCATATGAGCGTCCGTAACTACGCTGTATTTTTAATACTGTGTGCGTGTTTCAAGCTAGTGTGCGGGATTGTTAAAGTGAGTGATGTATGTGTGTGCAATGCGTGTTGACCTCGTCCCCCGTAAGTATCGGCAGAAAAAAATGTTTGCGGATTACAACGTTAACATCTCCATTGGTAAATGCTCGAAGAAAGGAATAGATAAAATGTTCTCACGGTGTAAATGCCAGCCTAGAAAGTGCGAATTCAGGATAATCCAATGACATCAAGATGCAAGTGCGACTTCAGAATAATTCATGACATCACACGTGGGCTTAAGAAATCTATTTATTTACCTTATATACTTACCTACCTATTTATGTATCTGGGTTAAGAGGCACTCCGGTTACCAAACATGTAAATCAGTGAGCGGAATCTTCCGCGAATAGCAAGTGTCAGGATGTTGTCTCAGAAAATAGTTCAACGAGAACAGAACGAGAAATATTCTATAGAGGTTATATTAATAGAAATTAAAGGTTCCTGGGCCATTATGTGCGTTAATATGCATCGTTGATTGTGTTTTGAACGTAATTAGTTACCATATATATTATATCCAACTCTCATCAATTTAAGAAAGAAAACTGTCAATCGTAGGATGCCCTGAAAAAAATTAGGCAAATCATTCCACCCATGCTCAAGTTATGGCGTGACCAAGGAAAATAGAGCGTTCATTTTCAATCGACGGAGTAAAGGAGGCTGTTTTTCAATTTATCTGTATGTTTATTTTTTGTTACACAATTACTCCGGCAATTGTGAACCGATTTGAATGATCCTCTTTGCCATGGGTAAGGTTTATTTTCGAGGTGGTTACAGTAAAATTTTATTAAGATCTGATAAGTATCTTTAGAGATATGGCGATAAACATCTCAAACTTGCTACTGAAACTAACATGCGCAGCATATGAAACCAGTTTTTAGGGTTCCGTAGCTGAATGGCATAAACGGAACCCTTATAGATTCGTCATGTCTGTTTGTCTGTCTGTCCGTCCGTATGTCACAGCCATTTTATTCCGTAACTGTAAGGACTACAGAATTGAAACTTGGTAGATAGATGTATTCTGTGAACCGCTTTCCGATTTTTATATAAAAATAAAAAATATATAATTTTAAGTGGGGCATCCCATACATGGAACTGAAACAAAAAATGACATTGAGGTTCCTAAAATCATTTTTTCTCAAAGTCAATCATTTGAGAGATAGGCGCGTCTAAAGTGGTAAAATGTGTGTCCCCCACCTCTAACTTTTTAAGTATGGGAATGAAAAATCTAAAAATAATATATGGTGTAGATCTCAATAAAAACTAACAACGAAAATTGGTTTGAACGAGATACAATCAGCAGTTTTTGAGATATAGCGACCGCAAAGATAACTTTGTTTTTCATACAAACACTATCAAAAACAAAGTTAATTTTTAAGTTGAGAAAAATCATAATTATAGAATACTTTACTATGTTACGGAACCCTAAGAGTGCGAGTCCGACTTACAATTGGCCAGTTTATTTAGTTTTTAATTATCTTAATAATCCTTATAAATGATTATAACAAGGAACGCTAAAGATTGAACATATAAACACATTCTAGCTGCAGAATCTTATATGGAAAAATACTAAAGTATCTGCACAGAATAAATAATAGTACAAGTGCTGGAAATAGGTGAGAATCGGCTAACTGGAGACTTCAATATAATCCCTCACTCGTTTTAAAGATACGGACACACCGCAGCGTCCTGCGTGCGCAATCTAGGCGGCGATCAGATAGCACAGTAGTGTTATGCCGACTGGTTCACACCAAACGCGCTGATCGCGTTTGGTGTGAAAAAAACAATTGAAAAGTACTGAAATCGCGCCCGTAGATCGCAGGACTCCGCGGTGTGTCCGTACCTTAACACTTCAATAATATGTTTATTAAATTAAATTATTTATTGATGTGTCCATAATTAAATAACTTTTTTTGTAAGATTCCCTCACAGACCTTTGCAAATCTATATCGGCATTATTTATAAGTATGTATTCTAATATTGTAATGTAGCTGAAATGTAAATATTAGTATAAATTTACTTGATTTCATAAAATAAATAATGACTGCAAATATTCTTAGCACTTAGATATAATTTCACTCAGAGCTCCGTTTGCTAGAGAAGCATTATTGAAGTTAAGATGGCTACTCTGCGTTATTACATTTAAGTTAAAGCTTGGACTACGCTTGAAATTTTAATTAGATTAATTAAATTTTGAATATTATGAAACAAAATCAACGTAGAAAGTTTGGAAAGCAGCGTTAAAAGTAAATTATAGTATTATAATGTCAGTTTCCAAATATTGCGAATTATTATTGATTTATTTATTAATTTATAAATGAATTATTATCATTAAATACAGGACAATTAAATTAAGACGTATGGTGGTGGTACGCAATGATGTCTATAAGTATCAGATTAGGCATAATTGTTGAATTTTACTTGCCATATTTATTAGATGTGTGTAACTCAGGAGTGATTAACTAAAAAGTGTTCTCCTTAAACCAAAGATTATATCCGTATATCTTACATTTCACCACCATCTCTTTAACTCTTTTGTATCTTCAACGCAACAACTCATTTCGCGGAGTTAGAGTAAGCGGGATGTAACCATATAACATACCATGCGTTAAAAAGAGAGGGTAAAGGAGTTAGAGTAAGCGAGATGCATATAACTCTATATGCGTTAAAAAGAGAGCGTCACGGAGTTAGAATAAGGGAGATGTAAACTTATAACAATCTATGTGATGGAAAGGGAGCGTAGCTTCCGAGTTATTAGGGATATAGAGATATAAAAGATATATATATATATATCTTTTGTTCAAAATGATACGTATCTATCTTTTCTCTTTAAGAATATGGTTTGCACATGGCTAATATTTATGAACGTGAAATATAAACTGATATATATGACATATAAGACTATTTACACTCATTTTAAAAACTAAAACAACTGACTTACATGCTGCACGAGTCAGTTTCAGTAGCAAGTTTGAGACGTTTATCGTCATAACTCTGGAGTTCAGATCTCGATGAAATTACGATGGAACCACCTTAAAAACGAACCCTACCAATTAAAAAAGAATCATTCAAATCGGTTCACAATTGACAGAGTAATCGCGTAACATACACACAAAAAAAAAAACAGAGACGAATTGAGAACCTCCTTTTTGGGAAGTCAGTTGAAAATAAATAAATCTTGACAAAATAGTCAGATTATTTTTTATCGTTAGAACAATTTATATATAGTCATAGCACAGACAAATAAATTACAACCCTTTTAGTGAATCATTTTACTATTCATATAACATCGTAAATTAGGATTAAAATATATTCATCAATACTAAAATCCACGTTCTATACTAAAATTCACTAAATCAAAATCACAGGTGGCAATATCACACGTTCGTCGAATTTAACTATCGCCTAATTTTACAATTAATAATTCAAAATTTCCAATCGATGTCTACACGGTGAGACAAACACGCTTGAACATTGATAGAATTTCGTCAAATGAGCTTAAATTATTTGCTTTTTAATTTAATTTTAGAATGTTTTGTCGATATCATCCCGTTATAATATGATTTGTGGTGCTATATTACTCGTACTTACCTAACATTATACATACGAAAAGCATAAAAAATTCTTCAACCCGGTTATTCGAATAGTAATTAAATATTAAAGCTAATAGTATTATCACAGTTTTACAATCATACAGTTTGGAATCGAATGTACTTGCGCAGAGAAACGGCGGGGTACTCGCGGGGAAGCGGGCGGCGTGGATCGCGGTCCTCAATCTCGCTTAGTTTGTGCACTCGCACTTTGCGGGTCGCCGCGACAGTGTAAGATCGAGTGTTGATTACGAGAATCGTTGATGACATTAATTATAATGGTGCACACGTGTTCTGTGTATGGATCTTCCGACAGCAAAATACAACAAGGACTTATGACTTCATTTTCCGTGACGTGTGGGAAGTTTATTCCTATAACTAAGTATCTAACCAAATGTTGTCTAATATATTTGCAATGAAATGAGTTTATTTCATGTGAAATACCTAGAGTATAAAAAAGTTGTTTATAAAATTATTTTGCACATAAAATAGCACATAAATGATAAAAACAAAAGCAACAAATGTTCAATTTACATTAATACTATTAATTAATACGATACAATATTTATTTTGTATAAATTAATAATACCCCCTTCAAAAAGTTATTTAGTAACATTGAGACGAGGATAAAAAATTACTTCAAGAAGCTTTGTGAAAAAAATTACTTTCGGCATAATTCATATTTGGTACCTACTTATGTAGGCAATGATATTCTATCTAAATTAAGGTTTGTACCCAAATACATACGCATCACGTCGCTATGATCTTGTGTGAACCAGAGTTTAACACTACTTATAAGTTTATTTGATATACGGCTACGCTACGGCTGATCACGCGATGATAGATTATTTTATTTATGTAAAAAGGTACTATCGTATAGAATATCTCTGTGAGACAGTCTTGATCTTTTATTTTTCAAATTCAATAACAATTTTTGTCGCTTTATATATCAGCTCGTAGTTTGTTTTTGACAACCCTTGCACATTTGCGGCTGATAGCGTATGTACCCACTCGGGCGGTGGTGTCGTCCGACATCAAAGGCGATTCTCAACTGTATGATTGTAAAACTGTGGTAATATTGGTGTCTATCCACAAGATATTGAAGCATTATATTTATGTTCCAGCTGACTTGCTACCAAAAAGTGGCTTATATTACCATCAAGGAGAAATTCTACTACGATCTGGCAGCACCACCCTTCAGATCATTATAGGCCTAGCGTGTTCAGCATCCTCGACCGCATCATCGCCTATCACCAAGAGAAGTTGTGGTTAACGCTAGCCTATAATATAAAAAAGTGTAATCCCAGCCTTAACCTTAGACTTAGATTTTGTTTATTGTTAAGAATATCATCGAGGTTTGTAGTAAAAATAAGACTATAACAGTGATTTACATACCAAAGATTAGTTTTAAAACACCGAATATTTATCGTTAGTAGGCTTATCTCTTTTTTCTTCGATAACACAATTTAAATAAACACCTCAGAATAAAAACACAATAAATTATGCTGCAGTATAAGATTAACCAGTAATTTAGCATAGCATAGCAGCAGTGCATTAACTTCTTACAAGTGGATTTTATCTAATCACATTAAAAAATGTTTCATTTTATTTAGCAAAATATGTATTGTTTGTTTATTAAACAGCCCAGCATTCGAATTATATACACATCCCACTAATTTAAATCAAATGCTGACAGAAGACACAAAAACCAGAGCTTGCAATATTTTTTGATAAAATGTATGCAAATGTGAAATAAAAATGTTGTCTGTGCATCAAGCTGTGAGAAATATTATGTAAGCCCTTAAATTCGAATACGTCGTGTATATATTTGGAATTCATTTTAATGTTTAATGTGAACGTAGCGGATATCTGAACCAGGAAAAAAAGCCCGTACGTGCACAATAAATATGAATAATTCTGAGAACTTTCAAACTAATTTTAATAAAATACAATATGATAGATTTGATAAATAAAATTAATTTAAATTATTGTAGCTGCAGGATTTTATCAACTGTTGCGTAACACATCATGACTGTTTCTGTATTGAACATACAAAGTGTAGCGTGCCTTTCTGGACCGACAGTAAATTCATAGTAAATATGAATTCAATTTCGTTCCAATTATAGACTCAGTTCCTTGAAGTTCTAATTGGCGTTTGTAGACTTTATTATTATTTAACGTATCTGATACGTACGATTAGGAGCACATAGTATTAAGTGGTGACATCTGACTAAACCAATTCGTTTGAAGTTTATGTACTACTTTGATCAAATATTGTGATTATACTGTCTATTCTAATTGGAGTGTGAAAACAATAAATTGATACTTTTCCAGTGCTTGTGTTTTATTTCAGGCTATAAATTGTCTGTCTGTGCAGGCTGGATGTTTGCTAGAATTGAATTGGAAAACAAACAAAATTTATGAGTGCCGTTGAAATATAGGTAAGATCTAAAACTTTAACGATATATTTTTTTGAATAACATTTGTCGCTATGCTTCATAAATATTATACTATTCTATGAAACTACGGAAACACAAACAAATGACAACTGTATCACTTTTGATTTTTTATGTGGCGGTGCTTTTTAAGATAGTATCCCTGGACAACTGACTCTAAAGTCAGACTGGACTAATACTATCTGCAGAGCAAAACTATCTGTGGTGGTACCACCCTAGGCGGTCTAGCAGAAGACCTACCACAACATCATTATATGAAAAGATTATTATCATATATTATTATTATATCGAAATCTCATGAATTCATGTTTGTAAATAGTTAAAGTTGAATTAAAAATACAGTCAAAAATAATGGTACACACAGCGAAAAATATTTTTTTTTATTTTTACCGTAGAATATGGCAGTTGTATCAAAAGTTAAATAGTACCCTGAAAATACAACACGAAGCCTTATAGATATTAATAATTATGTATTGCAGAATCAAATGACTTTAATCACAAATGTAGGTCACATAAACTCATTTCTAAAGAAGAGCAATATCTGCACTGAATGCTGTTCATTTTTATCTGTCCACGTTAAAAATAAAACGAGCGAGGTAAGGAAAAAGATTTTCTGAGCAGAATACGTAATTACCGACCTCAACAAAAGTGGAGTAGTTTTATATGAAAACACGATTTTCTATCGATGCGACGCGCCGTACATATTTGTATTGATTTAGGTATAATCAGTAGTTCTGTTATTTATAGTTTGGAGTTTTAATGAACATTTTGCTGACATCTTCGACCACATCATCGCTTAACACTTGATAGAGGTCAAACTATTAGATATTAGAAAAAAAATCTAATGTTCTTGACGCCCATTTAGTCCTCCTAGTGGATGCCTTGCTTTCTCTCGGATAGTGATTTTAAAACCTTGCAAGACGAGCTAGGACTTCAGACCAGGCCAATATAGACTATCTGTGGATATATATATATACAAGCACAACATTTCCTTAGCAAATATTATTTACAAATAAATAACATACTGACAAAATCATGGTTATTTATACATTTATATATTTACTCAAATATTTAACCACTATCTTGCCTGATGGTAAGCGATGATGTGGTCGAAGATAGTGAACACGCTAGGCCAAGAACACTCTGATTCTCAAGGGCTGTGTGCTGCCGGAATACCGTAAGGTTATGGCAGCAGATTTACTTCTTGATGTTGGTAAGCTACTGGTGTACATAAAATAAAATTATATTGGTTAGCTATGTTTTAAGAACCAGTTATTTACTCGTCATGAATGCAGGGAGAGACAATTCGTCAGAGTGATCCATAGTTGCATATAATTGTCAGCTGCACGTGGTAATTACCTGTAAAATCACCAAACAATGGAGGCTTTAAAATGATTCGTAATACTTTCGCGAGCTGAGTCCCTACATTGATGGCGATGCATCTTGTCATCACAACCGTCTAATAGAAGGAGATGCAGCTTGACAGTGGTATAACTGCATATCTTTTCTTAACGATAACTATCGCTCGAAATTCAACTCTTTTCATGTAGATACTATCGACCCTGGGGCCTTATTCAGTATGACCATTTTAAAGTCTTACCGTGCCGTATTACGTTATCTCCGCGTTATGGTATTCTCTATGCCAATTAAAATGCGGTAGGGTAAGGTTATGAGCGCGTTTTGAGCTGTCAAAATATCGTGACATATGAGGACGTGTAACGCGCGCGTTTTGTATAATTTACCTATCGTGTGGCATACAGAATACAATTTTTCAATAACGTAACGTGGCGCGTTAAGGAACGCGTTATCTCATTGGTCATACTGAATAAGGCCACGGATTGCAAACGCTCGTTGTTTAGCAGGTTGTCAGACATAAAAAAAAATTATGTCTGACAACTTGACCGCTATCTCACCTGATATTAAGTGAATATGCGCTCTAAAATGTAATTGTGCTTGCCTGGATATTAAAGAATGCAGTTAGACGAGGTACTGCTGGACTGACTTTAGTCCAATCAGAACGCAACTAAACCAACCCGTCTTCTATACTGCCTGACAACATTTTTTTTATATCATATAGGCAAGGGTTTAACCATTATTTCACCTGTTGGTAAGTGATGATGCGGTCGAAGATGGTAGAACGCTAGGCAATATAATAATGGGAACTGGCTCTCAAGGATAGCTGCCGGAACACATTAGATGTTTGGCGACAGATTTTCTAACTTGAGGGTGGTAGCTGGCCAGACGGACACTAGATAGAGTCCTACAACCATGCTCATGTTTGCATGTTTTTCCTTCACCGCAGGGTCACTGTGAAAAGCGCACATACATTTTTCGATAGAAAAATCTATTGGTGCACGGCGGGGATTGAACTTGGTACCTCTGGCGTCAAAGCAGACTAAGCTCCCACTACATCATGCACTGGGCTCTTTAACCATGCCAAAACTGGGTGAAACGATTGGCAACATTTCTTTGTACAGTAGGTGGTACGATCCACATTCGAAAGCTACTCAGCCATTTATTCCCCGTCTATTCATTAAAAGTTTTAAATAAGCGTGAATTTTCATCTAATAAGATTCAGTTATGAAATACATTCCTGCCTAAATATAAAATAAGCAAGTTTATATAATCCTGTAGATAGCTTAAAAGATTCAAATCTCGGCGCTGTAAACCGATGTCGCAGTAGAATATTATTAAATTCCAAAAATATTAAATTTTACAATAAGGTCTTTAATAAAAGTCTTTAGGTTACCATGAAAACTGATCCAATTGGCTTTGCATTGACATCACACAATTTTTTTATGATGTAAAGTAACAGGAAAAGCACGACGCTTGCCTGAAGGTAAGCGATGACGTCTACCTATTACAGATACAGCGGCATGAAATAGAGTTTTGCATGTCACTGCACTGCGCCTGTTACCTCGAGACATAAAGATACCCACATGCCCTGTAATTTCACTGGACACCTTGCCATTTCAACCGAAAAACATTCTTATTTCATGACTGAAAATTAATTGGCAAAGTGGTGGTACCGGACTAGCTGAAGTACTACCACTAAAATGCAACAACAATGCGTTTTTGATAATGATACCAACTGTCAGTTATTTAAATATTTCCAACAAAATTCCAATAGGAGGAGGTTCTCAATTCGTATGTTTATTTTTTATATTCGCCAATTACTCCAGCAATCATTGATTGATTTGATTTGAATGATTTTTTTTTCATCGGTTGGATTTATCTACAAGGTTGTGGGGGTTTATATTTCACCTAGTAAATATTTAAATCATATACATTTTAAAAGTGAAAACTTACTTAGCGGCGTTGTGAACTTTTTTGGGATGGGTAAAAAATGTTCAACTCGCGTCTGAACATCGTGTCAGAACACGTGACCTGATCGAAAATTCGTAAGAGGGACGGAGATTAGACCAAATACACAACGTTAATGTTCAAGTTTTCACTTCTTCCGGCACTCCCGGAGTGCAACCCGTTGTTTTTTTTTTTAACTTATATGTTAGATTTTGACCTCTATCTCGCTTGGTAGTAAGCTATGATATGGCCGAAGATTGTAAATACGCTAGGTCTAGAATATCAGAACTCTCAATGGCTGTGTGCTGCCGGAACACCGTAAGGTAGAAACGCGGCAGATCTTCTCTTTGATGGTTATAAGCTACCTTTTAGTAGCAAGTCAGGCGGAGCATTGAAATAATGCTCCTATCACACCTGTGGATAAGCATCCCAGAATGCTCATATAAAAATCTATTGGCTAGGGCTTGAACCAGCAATCTCCGGGTTCAAAGTCGCGGTATATCTAATACTATAGGTAAGAATCTTTATCCTGACATACTGACTGACAGACAACGCACAGCCGAAACTGCTGGTCGTAGAGACTTGAAATTTGGAGGGTATATTTGGTACGTAAGGGTAGGTACGTAAGGTAGGTACGTAAGGGTGTACTAAGTAAGGATTTTCCAAAATTCACCCATTTAGGGGCTGAAGGGGATGAAAAAAAAAGAGAAACAAGATAATATAGTATTTTCTGTCCGAAACTTCACACAAGTGCTTCAGTAAAAAGATAAGTAAAAACGTGTTTCAGGTTTTTTTTAAATTCCACCCCTAAGAGGGTGAAATGGGGTAATAAAGTGTGAAAATCAATATTGTTTCGGATTGCGCTGAAATTTGGCATGCAGATAGTTATTACGACGTTAGTTCCCTCTGAGAAAGGATTTTCCAAAATTCACCCCTGAAGGGGATGAAACGTTTGGATAAGTTTGGATAGTCATTTTATTCGACATTACAGTACAGACAGTACACACAAGTACTTCTGTAAATAAATAAGTAAATACGAGTTTCAGGCTTTTTCAATATGCCACCCTAAGAGAGTGAAGTGGGGTAACCAAGTCTAAAAATCAATATTGTTTCGGATTGCGTTGAAATTTAGAGTGCAGATTCTGATGTATATCAAGTCGACCGAAAAACGAGACACGGCCGTTCCTTTTCTCGAAGCTATTCAGGCCATTTCCAACATACTGTAATTTCGTACTGGCTAAAGCTACAATCCTGAATTTTTTGAAACATAAAGAGCATAAGATGGCTTAGATATATACTCAATTACATTCAATTAAAACGTTTAGTTAAAGTACTATTGCTCGTATAAGCTAAGTTCCATAGTTTTGTCACTGACACACTGACTAACTGACTGACTGACTGACTGACTGACTGATAATCAAAGGTACTTGTAGCAGAATTACAAGCTCCAAATTTTAATCATATTTAGTTTTTAGCCCATCAATTCGTAAAAAAATAAAAAAATAAAATATTTTTTCTCACGTTTCAGAGATATACAAACTGCATAAGCCAGTTTTAATCCTTTACAAATATATTGTTGTAAAACCTACTTATTGAAAATACTATCTGTATTTGTACTTCTTTAAAGTTTGAAATATAGCATCAACAGTAAAACATAAAAATTAATTTTATTTAATTTTTACAACACGTTATCAGCATGAAGCTCTGTATCTATATTTTGATCTACGATCGAACTTAAAAGAAGATTGGTGGTAAAATTATTGGTACATAACATATTGGTAATCATGTCGTCTGCAGTTCCTGGTATGTCTTTAATAAATGGTATTCCGATACTTTGTAATAGAGAAGGTTACACTGTGTGGAAATTTAAAATGCAAATGTTGTTAATCCATGAAGGATTGTGGGAAACTGTAAGCGAAGTAGTTGTCGCAGGGAGCAAGACGCCCGACGATGTACGAAAGGATGAAAAAGCTCTTTCTAAAATATGTCTTACTGTGGATGGTGCTGCTATTTCGATTGTTCGACCAGCTAAGACCGCAAAGGAAGCGTGGGATGCTCTTATGAAATCCTACGAGGATCGAAGTTTGGGTCGTGAACTGTCGTTGGAACGTAAGTTGTACAGGTACACCTTATCTGACTTTTCTGATTTAGAAGCTTACTTAACGGCAATAACTACAACTGCACTAGACCTGGCCGATATTGGCAAAACCATTGAGGATAGTTATTTAGCAGCTATTATATTGGGAGGTCTAACGTCTCGCTACGAGCCCTTGATAATGGCGCTTGAAAATGGGAGCGTTGAAGTCACAACAGATTTGGTAAGAAGTAAGTTATTGAGCGAAATGACGAAAGATACTAAAAATGATGTGGCTGCGTTGCATACTAACAAGCAGGTTATTTGTTTTCGATGTAAGAAGCCAGGGCACAAGAGTCCTAATTGTCCTCTCAAAAAGAAGGAGAAAAAGGCAAAGGCGAGTTGCTCAACAGAAAGTTGTTCTAAAGATAAGGGACTGACTGTTTTTAGTTCAGGGAATATGGATACATGTGTCACGGAATTGTTTTTGGATGGTGTCAACGAACTGGCTTTGTCTGCACCAAGTGTTCAGATGTCTGAGAAGCGGATTATCGACTCTGGTGCGTCTACTCACATGACTCCACATGCTGAATGGTTTAATAGTTACCGACCCTGTGATGGGAAGATAACTGTAGCAAATGGTAAATGTTTGCCGGCTGTGGGTTTAGGAGATGTTGATATTGACACAAAAAACAATTTTAGGAAGATTTTTAATGTTGTACATGTTCCTGGCCTAGATTGTAATTTACTCTCAGTCAAAAAGGCAGTAGAGAAAGGTTTCTCGATTGTTTTTGATACGAATGGCTGTAATTTTTATAATTCTAATGATGTTTCTTTTAAAAAAGATCCTGTTTTACATGGTTCTATTTGTGGTGGATTGTACACTTTAGATTGTACAGTAAAACCGCCGCAAGGTGTTTCAGCTTATAATGTTCACACTAATTTGTCCCAGTTTCAGCTTTGGCATAAGCGTCTAGGACATCTCTGCCGTATTGGGATGGATCTACTCAAAAAAGGTCTAGCTGTTGGTGTGGAGTATACTGATGTGGACAAAGAACCATGCGTACCTTGTGTAGAGGGTAAACAGGCCCGTAAGCCTTTCAAAGGGATTAAGTATAAAAAAGCTTCGTCACCATTAGAATTGGTCCATACGGACGTTTGTGGTCCCATGACCAGTGAATCTTTTAAAGGTAATAAATACTTTATTATTTTTGTTGATGATTATACACGTTTTATATACCTTTATTGTATGTCATCTAAGACAGAAGTTCAGAAGTATTTTTGTGCTTTTGAAGCACTTGTTGAGAGACAGACTGGCACAATGATTCGAACCCTTCGGTCAGACAATGGTACTGAGTATGTCAACAAGGACCTGACAGACTATTTGCAGGCTCAAGGGATTCGACATGAAACGTCTGTACCATACAGCCCTCAACAAAATAGGGTAAGTGAACGTAGCAATCGTAGCATTGTGGAGAAGGCCCGTTCCTTGCTGGCACAGAGCTCTCTGTCAAAAGCTTTTTGGCAGGATGCTGTTGAGACTAGTATTTATTTAAAAAATAGGTCACCTCATCGTGCACTTAATGGTAAGACACCATATGAAATGTGGTGTGGTAGTAGACCCGACCTGTCTCATTTAAGGGTGTTTGGTTGCCGGACTTTAGTTCATGTGCCTTCATGTCATAGAACTAAGCTAGACATGAAAACTTCTGAACATATCTTCGTTGGATATTCAGACGATCCAAGGAGTTATTATTTCCGTAGCGCGGAAAACCCTCGAAGGTTTGATTAAGTCACGGGATATTACGTTTTTTGAAAATGTTTTTTCAGGATTGAAGGATAAATCTGTTCAGCCTGGAGTTGCTGTGAGCCCTAATGACATTTAATCTTTTATCGCAAACTTCTTCAGATACCACATCGCCACGGGCGATTTCTATCTCATCTGCTTCTACTTCTTCACCTACTTCAGAAAGTGTGGACATGGAGGTAGAGCAAGTTGACGATTATGTGGACGCGATTGAAGAAGCTGATGGGGTTTGTGACACGGAGTCTTTACATTCAGGTGAACAACGTGATCTGTCCCTGTTTCCTTCAGTAGAACCCAACGATGCATGTCCTGAGAGAAGGTATCCTGAAAGAGTACGTAAAGCTCCAGATTATTATTCATACGGCACTCACGGTGTTGATTTGTTGTGTTATGATCCGAAAAGTTATCGTGAAGCTTTTAATAGCGATGATAAATATAACTGGATCTCCGCAATGAAGGATGAGTACAACGCCTTATTGAATAAGCAGACTTGGACATTAGTGGATGAACCAAATAAAAAGGTTATTCCATGTAAATGGGTGTTCAAGATAAAGAGGGACCCGAACGGTGCAATAGTCAAGTATAAGGCGCGACTAGTTGCGAAAGGTTTTAGTCAAGTTTGGGGGACTGACTATAACGAGACTTTTGCCCCTGTGGTTCGAAATTCATCTCTGCGTACCCTTATAGCGTTGGCTGCAGAAATGGATTTAAAGATCCAACACATGGATGTCGATACCGCATTCCTCAATGGGGACTTAGAGGAGGAGGTGTACATGCAACAGCCTGAAGATTTTGCTGAGCAAGGGGCAGAAGGTAAAGTCTGTTTGCTCAGAAAATCCATTTATGGTTTGAAGCAGGCAGCTCGAGCCTGGAATATCAAATTGCATCAAATTCTATCGAAAATTGGCTTTGCACGAACATCTGCGGAATCATGTGTTTACATAAAAAAGTTTGGTAATGAAACCATAATACTTGCAGTCTATGTTGACGATCTAATTGTTTTTTATAAAGAAAAAAGTTCTTTTGACGCTGTCAAAAATGACTTGGAGAATTTTTTCTCACTAAAAAATTTGGGTGCATTGTCGTATTGTTTAGGCTTAAATGTTAACCGTGTTGACGATAAAATCGTGGTCAGTCAGAAGACCTATATCCAGGCAGTGTTGGAGCGTTTTAATATGCGAGATTGCAAGGAGATGTCTACACCTTTGGAGAATAACAAGTTGGAGAAAGGTAATCCAACATCTCTTGATGAATATCCTTACCAAAACTTGATAGGATGTCTCATGTACCTAGCTGTGAATACGAGACCCGATATAGCTTATGCCACAAGCTATTTAAGTCAGTTTAATAACTGTCATGATAAGAGGCATTGGTTGGCCGCTAAAAGGGTGTTACAGTATTTGAAAGGTACTATGGATTACTGTATTACTTACAGGAAACTCGGTGGACGTCTGTGTGGATACACGGATGCTGACTGGGCGAACTGTGTACATGACCGTCGGTCGTACACTGGTTATTACTACACGCTAGCAGGTGGACCTATTAGTTGGGAGTGTAAGAAACAGCCGACGGTAGCCTTATCATCTACAGAAGCTGAGTATATGTCCTTGACCAGTGCTGCAAAGGAGGCTATTTTCCTCAGACGGTTAGTGTGTGACATTACTGGCTTTGCTCATAGGGTGTTGCTGTACAACGATAGTCAAAGTGCACAGAAAATTGTGCTCAATCCTATCCACCACAATAGAACTAAACACATTGATACGAGATATCATTTTATTCGTGAAAAGGTTACTGAGGGTCTTATAGATATAAAGTTCATACCTACGGATAAAATGACAGCTGATGTTTTAACCAAGGCCTTAAGGCGCATAGCTCATCTTAGGTGCGTTGTTAATATGAGTTTAGTGATAAATAAGTAGAATATTTTTTTCTATTTATTTATTTTTCATCGGTTTATGTTTTATATTTTTGTTTAGTCTGGTAGTAATATTATATTCTATTGTGTTTAGCATTACTACTTTATCTATTTATTGCCATTAAGGGCGGATGTTGTAAAACCTACTTATTGAAAATACTATTTGTTAGGTTTTATGAAAATTTTATAATGTCAATAATCTGTACTTCTTTAAAGTTTGAAATATAGCATCAACAGTAAAATATAAAAATTAATTTTATTTAATTTTTACAACATACATGCGATTACAAAGTTAACTTTGTAGTTCCGGCAAATAGAAGCAAGGTAAGTACAGTGCACTATGATGTAAGTAGGAAGACATAATGTAAAAAGTTGCAAGACTCGCAACGCAGTTCTTATACTACAAAAAAGTTTTATGAAGTAATTAAATTGGTAAATCAAGTCAGATTAATATATAGAAGGACTAGGTATATTTTATATAGTGTGGTTTTATCGCTACGGCCGTGGCCTACGCCAAGTTGTCACTCATTAAGCATCACCCAGGGTTCTCGTGAATTAAACCTAAATTTCGATTCGCAAAAATTTAAAATATGTTACCTTTACCTATATACAGCATGAAAATTGCTCGAATTTTCCTCCCACTCATTAAAGCAACAAAAGCCACTCTTAGCTTTTAAAGCAATTTTAGCTATTTTTAGCTGACGTTATAGCAAAAAGTATACAGGCACTGCCCAACAGCTGCCCGTTTTCATAATGCGCGGGGTAATGAACGTGATGACAGTTAATTATCATGGATAAGACTGTGAAGACTGCTCTTGTTTGTTTGGAAAATCTAAGGCCAAAGAGATTCCTTATCAAAAGTTCGGAATAATGAAGGGGTACCCTGAAGTTGTTTATTTTATTTCTATGGAAACGCATCTGTCATGCATGATAGCTAGAAGAAACAGAACCACCGGGATCGGTGGCAGGTGGAGTATTCACCACTACTCAAAGGTGGCGGTGGACAAACGATCGCCGGCACGTCGTTTTAAAATCGGCCTGGAAAAATCTTGTTCTCGTTGACGGTCCGGTGCCATTGCTGTGGACAAACGCTCTTAGGGTTTGAATAAATATGTAAGTACGAGTATTTAATAATGTATGACATTTGTTCCTTATCATAAATTATTATGAAAGGCACTTCGCGTAAAGAATAGATGGCCGAAGTTCTAAACGAGCGGATACCGGTACCTATTATAAAAAAAATATTTTTGTTTCAATTTCAATTTCAATTTATTTATTCATTGCGAATACAGGTATACATAAGATGTCAAATAAAATTGGACAGCTGCATTCAATTGACTAATTGACACGCAATAGAAAAATTTCTATTGACACGCAATACAAAAAGGAAAGTATATTATAATTTGATCATTATTATAGTTAACTAAATCAATAAACAAGGGAAAAAGAAAAACACAGAAAGAGTGAAGTATCTCCCTACAATAATATCAGTTCATCATAAGAATGTCAAACGATTCAGAATAATATAATTAGCTTGGTCAAACTGTCAATTAAAATAATATTGCACAATGTTAATGATTAAAAATAATAAAGTATCATGTTATAAATCACATTAATCAAATTTATCATCCAAATATTCTTTGACACTGTAATACGCTTTTGCTTTGCTGTTTAAAATGGTATACTTTCCAGGTTCCAATTTCATCGAGATTTGATGATCGAGTATCTCCAAAGATATGGAGATAGACACCTCAAACTTTGTACTGAAAACGACTAACGCGGCATTTGAAGTCGGTTCTTTTAGTTTTTTAAACGACCTTATACTGAGAAATTTACTAACTAGTCATAAAGAACACAGCTGTCATTTAATCATAAGGAACTCTAAGTAAAATAATTTATTACAGGCGATGCCGGCTGCGGGCGTTAGTCTATTTAATCTGAGGTCAAACAGACGGGCCTTAATGAATTAAGTAAGAGGCAATAAAGTAATTGAAATTCAACGTTGTTTTGTATTTTTAGGGTACTGTACAGTGACAAGAAAATTTTAATTAGACTGAAATGAAATGCTGGTTCGGTTATTGTTTTTAATATAAACCGTTACGACCTTAAAAACAAGTTTACTGATTATGTATATATAAATTTTTTATATCTTATAGGCTAGCGATTGACCACTATCTTACCTATTGGTAAGTGATGATGCGGTCGAAGATGGTAAGCATGCTAGGCCTGGAATGGGAACTGGCTCTCAAGGATAGCTGCCGGAACACGTTAGATGTTTGGCGACAAATTTTATAACTTGAGGGTGGTTAGCTGGCCAGGCAGGAAAAACTTTTTTTTATGTCTATCTCTACTGCTGGTATGATGATGATGAAGCGGTCGAGGATGGTAGCACGCTGGGGCTAGAATAGAAATTGGTTTTCAAAGACAGCTGCCGGAACACATTAGAAGTTTGTCAACAGATTTTCCAATTTAAGGGTGATAGCTGGCCAGAAGAAGAATTTATAGTTTCTACCATAACGTCGAGAGTTTCTTTTTTTGTTTGGTTTCGTACCTTAAAAGGAAAAAAGGAACCCTTATAGAATCACTTTTTTTTTCATTGGAGGGCTTTTTGTGAAATGCGCATCCATTGGTGCAAGGCGGGACTTGAAACCACTATATCAGGCTTCAAAGCTTTCTCCCGCTGCGCAACAGGACCCTCAGACTTTTGTATAATGACAATGTTTTACTGTCGTTAAAGAACCGCCAAATTAAAACACGTATACAAATATTATGTTTCTTTGAAGTGTCACACACTTTATATTTTTGTAAATTGGTAAACACAATCCAAAACTTCATCGTACCGACGGGACTCGAAATTCAAAGAAACAAAGAAGTGTGACACAAACAATGAAGTGTGACACTTCAAAGAAACATAATATTTGATTTAAGCAGTGCAATATCTCTCGTCGGATTTGAAAACTGTAATGATTTCTTCCGAATGATTAACTTACGTAATAAATAGTCATAGATGGCGCCACAAATGCATAATTGGGTTAACAAATGCAATCCACTAATTTCGTCGTATCGATGGATCGAACCGTGGCTTAATTGGCAGAGCACATGGACGTGAATCCGGGGGGTGCGGGTTCGAGTCCCGTCGGTACGATGAAATTTTGGAAAGTGTTTAACAATTTACAAAAGTATAAAGTGAGTGACACTTCAAAGAAACATAGTATTTGATTTACGCAGTGCAACATCTCTCGTCTGATTTGAAAACTGTAATGATTTCTTCCGAATGATTAACTTACGTAATAAGTAGTCATAGATGGCGCCACCAATGCATAATTGGGTTAACAAATGCAATCCACTAATTCCGTCGTATCGATGGACCGAACCTTGGCTTAATTGGCTGAGCACCTGGACGTGTAATCCGGGGGGTGTGGGTTCGAGTCCCGGCGGTACGACGAAATTTTGGATTGTGTTTAACAATTTACGTATACAAATGTCACTATTTATTTTTGCCAAAGTTTTTAAGCTAAATATGCCATAACCCTTATAGATCACACTGTGACATTATAATCTTGCAGCACAGGTCTATACTACTATCGAATAGACTACTATAATTTATTAATGGGGTCAATATAATTTGATTTAAGTCTATAGAAATAACTAGACGGCGTAATAGATAAAAGCTACTGTATTAATACGGATACCCTTCAAAGTATCAAAGCGTAAATTAATTAAATTGACGATGTCGACATGAAACCACAAAAAATAAACATTTAGTAGGTACTATTTCTCATTCGCAGTAGATTTTAATCCTCTTACACTTGTTCTGAAATTCGGCTGCCGAGCGTAACGATGACGTATGGGCGCTGTTTCCGGGAACTTTGTAGCGTTCAAAGTAATCATACAGTCAGATTGAGAGCGAGGAACTGAAATGTTTTGTACCCCTGACTGTAAACTTAGCATATTAAGTTTGTTGTCTACTTTGTATGTTTAGTTTGTAAAATAGTTTGTGTTTAGATTGTCTTTTGTTTATTTTACCAATGACATGATATAGATGCCCTAAAATGTTCACATTATTAACCCCCGACGCAAAAAGAAGGGGTGTAATAAGTTTGACGTTTGTATCTGTGTATTTATGTTGCTGTCTGTGGCATTGCAGCGCCCAAACGGATGACCCGGTTTTGATTTAGTTTTTATTTGGTTTGATAGGTGTATTAATCGAGAGTAATCTTAGCTTTGATTCATCAAAATCCGTTCAGCCATTTTTAAACTTCATAGTTCTTTTTTAGATATTAAATAAACTGGCCGAGTGCAAGTCGGACTCGCACTCTTAGGGTTCCGTAACACCGTTAAGTATTCCATAACTATGATTTTTCGCAACTACAAAATTAACTTTGTTTTTCACAGTGTTTGTATGAAAAACAAAGTTATCTTTGCGATCGCCATATCTCTAAAACTGCTGATTGTATCTCGTTCAAATCAATTTTCTTTGTTAGTTTTTATTGAGATCTACTGCATATATTTTTTTTAGATTTTTCACTCCCATACTTTAAAAGTTAGAGGGGCGGGGGGGCACACATTTTACCACTTTAGACGCGCCTATATTTCAAATGATTGACATTGACAAAAATTGATTATAGGAACCTCAATATCATTTTTGAAGACCTATCCATAGACCCCACACGTATAGATATGCAGAAAAATTTTATTTTTTATTTTTGTATAAAAGCGGTTCACAGAATACATCTATATATACATCTACGAGTATATATATCTATAACCTACCAAGTTTCAATTCTGTAGTCCTAACAGTTTCGGAATAAAATGGCTGTGACATATGGACGGACAGACAGACAGACAGACATGACGAATCTATAAGGGTTCCGTTTTTTGCCATTCGGCTACGGAACCCTAAAAATCCTTAATAGATCTAATCTATTTGAATTATATTATACTGTAACACCATGACAGCATTGATCTGATGCTGGAAAATCTCCTGGAATCTGCAGAATACTCTGCAGAATAACTCCTCAGAAACTTACAGCAGAGATCTCGAATTTTGGATTCATTGGATTGGTCTCAATGAACAGTTTTATGCATAGATTGGTCGGGGGTGATTTTAAATGTTGAATTTTAGTATTATTAAAAATATGATAAAATGGAGTCACTAAAATATCGTTTGAAAACATACATTGTTATTGTCACCCACGGTAGGAGCATTGTTGAATTTCTGCGTCCAAGTGCGCGCAAGTAAGTAACCTTAATCTACCCTACACTTGCTATAAATCTAGAAAAAAATATTTTTATAGGTTCTTTATAACATTTTATATTGGACAACAAGCACAATATATATATTTTTTGATATCATATAGGCTAGCGGTTGACCAATATCTCACCTATTGATAAGTGATTATACTGTCGAGGATGTTAGGACACTAGGCTTGGAATAGCAAACTGGGTGTTATCTCAATGTATAGTCTCAATCTTGTCCTTAATTTGTTACTTTAGTTACACGATTTTATGACAATACTTAACTTATAGCTAGGACATAGGTTTGGTTTGTTCATAAAAAACTGTATACTGCTGATTTCAGAAAATAGAAAATACTAAATCTTTTAATAGTGATGGCAACATGCCCGTCCGCATCGCTTGCAGCGCATCACTGAACTCCTATGAAACGAGCATGAAAAATGTAAGCAAATAGTTCAGTAATAACTGTTATTTAGCACGAGAATCATTAAACCGTGAAATATAATTAGCGAAAGAGGTATGTGAGAATACGTTGCATGTAGAAAGAAGTAGTCACTGTCTACTCCAACCGGAAAAACGGCGTGAAATGTATGTACTAGCTGTGGTTTTAACCGCGTGAACATCGCTCCAGTGAGAATATCGGGATAAAAGTATCCTATGTGTTATTCCAAGGACTAGGCTACCTATATACCAAATGTCAGCTCAATCAGTTGAGTGGATTTTGCGTGAAGAAGAAACCAACATAATTACACACTCACAAACTTTCGCAATTATAAGATTAGTAAGTTTTATAATAGAATGTTTTAATATCAATAGAATAATAATCGCTAGCAGAACAACCAAACCCTAAACAAACACCTGTAATAGACCCTGTAATTGATGAAAATCGTAATGAGAAACAATCCCAGTGTATTCAATTTTCGTTCAAATGTTTGGCGGCATAACTCTTATTTCGGTACGGTACCGAAAAAAGTTACCGGTTTGCGGTGACGATAAATCTAAAAACCGGTATTCAGTTACCGGGTCCGTTGTTTCGGGAGTTACGGAAATCGAAATTCTGTTAGAAATTACCCGTAGTAAATCAAAACAGGATGCATGAACTTTTGTGATCCCACCTGATCGCTACGACGACGTACAAATACGTGGACATAGAGTAGGAAACGTTATATTATAAACCGGTTAGAATTGCTTTATTACAAACTTTGACACTCATTTTTAGAAGTCGTGATGGTTAGCACGCTAGGCCTAGAATGGGAACTGGCTCTCAAGGATAGCTGCCGGAACACATTAGATGTTTGGCGATAGATTTTCTAACATGAGGGTGGCAGCTCGCCAGGCGGACACTAGATAGTGTTTTACCACCATGCGGGGGTTGTTGGTTTCTTAACGATGTTTTTCCTTCACTGGAGGACCACTGTGTAAAGCGCACATAAATTTTTCGATGGAAAAATCCATTAGTGCACGGTGCGGATTGAACTCTGTACCTCTGGCATCAAAGCCGACCGTTCTCCCGATTACGCCACCGGACCCTCATTATTTTTATAACGACTTTTATTCATTTCTCTAACTTGCGCCGAATATAAGTTTATTCGGCACCATGAGTTGTTTCCCACGAAATAATAATCTGTGAAGCAAAGACTAGAAACTTTTTTAGGGTTCCGAACCCAAAGGGTACCAACGGAACCCTATTACTGAGACTCCGCTGTCCGTTTGTCTGTCTGTCTGTCTGTCTGTCTGTCTGTCCGTCTGTCACCAGCCTGTATCTCATGAACCGTGATAGTTAGACGGTTGAAATTTTCACAGATGATGTATTTCTGTTGCCTTTATAACAACAAATACTAAGAACAGAACAAAGTTAAAAATTAAAGGGTTTAAAACAAAAAACGTGTTTTTTACGATACGATACGATACGAATTTAATTCACCTCGACGCAGCTAGATGGCAGCACAGGAAAAACTAGCACGCGCAAGCGTTTCATTTGTTAAATTTGTGGGCCTCGGTCGATTTGTTTACTTAGTTAATGTTTATTTGTCCATATGTAGTGTACAGCATTGTATATTATATCTTTGATTTTAGTATTGAAAGAGCTTCAATTAGCTAGAATCAGTAGAAAGTTGGTCGTACGAACACTTCCAGATAATTCCAAATATTTAATAACAGATTTGTGTAATATTTATTTAGTACTAGTAGGTGTTGTGTTAGAAGTTCGTGGCGTTCGGACTTCGGAAATTCGGAACCCTCCGTGTGCGGGACAAAAGTCTGACTCGCACTTGGCCAGTTTTATTTCTAATATCTGATTGGTTGCGTTTGACTACTATATCGGCTAGTTGTAAGCGATGATGTTTATCTGTATCTAGAATGGCCTGACTCTCAAGGGTTATGTGCTGCCTGAACACCGCTGCTACATGGTGGATATTCCGTTAATTCGTACTAAGCGTTTTGCTTACACATTCATTACGTATTATTCATTCACGTATTGCCAAGGACTGGAATTCCTTGAATGAGTCTGTGTTGCCATAAATATACAAACCTACATCATGGAATCTTTAAGTCGCGAGTTAATACGTATCTTCGAGGCAAGCGTGCTAGATCTTGGAACACATTGTCACTTAACTTCAGATAGGATAGTGGTCAAACGCTGGACGCAGGTGGACCGCCTTATTGCTGTCTTCTATTACGAGACGAGCACGCTTGCTTGTCCGTCAGGCATAAAACAAAACCCTTTGTTATTGACTTACTCGCTATCTTCAGGTTACCCAAGATGTGCTAGCTTGATTTTTTTGATCGAATTAATGACACACGTGCGAATATATTGTAGGTTCTATTTTTAAGAAAACAAAAAAAATATCGTGGTCAAATAATATATAAAGTGGTGCGTCAATTATACCCACTGTTTATTACACTGTGGCATTAGAAATCCTTTCCCAAACTCCGGAAACCATTTAGTCCGAATTCAAAATGATGTAACACCTACATACCTACGTACTTTGGCATTTTTATAGGCCTATACCTAAATGACGGAAAGTTTAGACCTTGTTTAAAGTTTTAGGTTAAATTTGTTTTCAGAAGTTCATGAGGTTGGCCATTCCATTATTAAAACGACGCCTGTGTTTGATAGAGAAGGTATTTTATGAATGGTGCAAAATACCGCAAACGTGAGCAGATACAAACATCAACTGATTCAGACGGTAAATTACAGAAAGTTATCTGGTTAGTGTCCTCACACACGATAAATACCTACAGTACTAAATGTTATTAGGGGCAGTGTTAAAATGGGGAAGATCATAAAGCCTAGATTAGTAGAGAGAAGTATGTGATGGTTCGATAAATATTAATATAGGCACATAAAAAAACTTTACATTACAAGTTTGAGGTGTTGCTCTCGCAATATCAATATCATATCAATGTCTCTCAATATCATATCTTAATATGGTTGTCCGACTGGGGCGGTACCACCACTTTGCCAATTAATTTTCAGCCGTGAAACAGGAATGTTTTTCGGTTGAAATGGCAAGGTGTCCAGTGAAATTACAGGGCATGTGGGACTCAACATCTATATGTCTCAAGGTAACAGGCGAAGTGACATGCAAAATTCTGGACTGCCAGAATTTTGAATATGAATTTTTTTAGACCTCATCGTTTACCGTGAGCGTCCTGTTTCCTTATATCATAAAAAAAATCATCCTTAAGCTATTTTATTTTTACGAGCAAGAAATAATAATCAAAATCTGTCAGCTGATGCAAAAGATTAATTTACAAAAAAACGTATAATGCAATACGAAATACATTATTGTATATTGAGGCTTCCGTAACAATCAATTAAGCTAGACTTCTAAATTGTATCAGCGCTCATATAACTCAGAGGTCTACCTTAATTGGCGCAAATTATGTATGTATAGGGACACACTTTAATTTTCAACTTTTTTTATTTTTTGGAATTTTTCCTTAATTTGTGCTGTAAGACCTTGCTTCTTGCGAAATTTCATGATTCTAAGTCAACGGGAAGTACCCTTTAGGTTTTCGGCCCAAAATCTATAGGGTACTTCCGGTTTACCTAGACTTGTCAATTTTAGTTATAAGCAAGGTCTTAGAGTACAAATAAAGGAAAAATTCGCAAAAATAAAAAAGTTGAAAATTATGGTACATTTTGGTACTAACAAGTTTTCGCGAAAATCTAAATTTGACCATATCTTTTTATCTTGTGGACTCAAGACCTTGATTTTTATACACCCAATAGGGACTATAGACTTCAGTATCAGGTATAAATTTCAACTTGCTAGGTCCACCCGTTCCTGAGAAAATCAGTGGTGTCACACGGACAGACAGACGGACAGACAGACAGACAGACGGACAGACAGACAGACAGACAGACAGAAAGACAGACAGACGGAAAGACAGACAGACAGACGGACAAGAAAGTGATCTTATAAGGGTTCCTTTTTTACCTTTTGAGGTACGGAACCCTAAAAATAACTTGTATGAAACAGTCAACTCTTAAAACTAGACAACAATGGCCTCTTAAAAATGGTCTTTTTGATGGCTAAAAGAGATCTCTACCAGAGATCAATTACATACTTAATTCGAATGCACACGAATATCTCTAAATTTTGTGAACGCAATCATAAATAGCAACAATAGGAACATTCTTACCACCAATAGTAAGAAAACGAAAAATCAGCCTATTAGTCTTAACTTTAAGCAAAAATCATAAGCGAGTCCAATTAACATAATTTGGAATCATTTACAAAACGCAAAACAAACCGACTTCACATACCACGCGATTCATTTTCTGTAGCAAGTTTGAGGAGTTTATCTTTATATCCTGGAAAAACTTAGCGGATCTCAATTAAATTACTATGAAACAAAACTGAAAAACTCTCACAAACAAAAAAAAAAATTTCGTATTCGGTTAACGAATGGAAGTTCTGAGTTAACAGACATCAAAATAAAACACAGTCGAATTGAAATAAAAACGTCCTCCTTTTTGTGAAGTCGGTAAAAAATTACCCAGTCAGGAGGGCAAAAAATCTCCGTTGCAACAACCCTCTACAAAACTCCTTTTAATAATACCCTATCATTCCCCTAGGTAAGGCACCCTACTAATAAACGACTAAGTCCCAATAACGCCATTAGTTTAATTAGTCTCGGATATTAACGTCCGCACCCGACGCCGCTTTGTTCTTAAGCCGGTGTTGATTGCGAATCAGCCGTTATATTTATGAAGAACATTAAGGGGGACATTTAAAGGTGACATTAGAAGGCTGTCGTCACCTTCGGAGGTTGCCTGTTTGTAATATAGAAACGAAAACCTCTCAGTCGAAGAATAATTTAATGAAAGCTGTGGAGGTAAATTACTAAAACTAAATAAATAAATACCAATAGATGTCATCGTGGATCAAATCTTCACTTAAAGTGGGACGATTTCCATATTTTTAAAAGTACATATCACAAATATGAGTACGACACAACTGGACACAAATGGAGCAAAGACTAGCACTGAAATCACATCTATTGGTCTTAAACAATCAATACCTACTTATCGGATAACATAACCTACATCATTTGATTGAATATTATGAATATTTTAACTAAACTCTAAACTAAACTCTATAACTTTTTAGACTTACGATACGTTTAATGAAGTTATTATGAACATGTTCTTCAAATCATATTTTTTGTTTGAACTTGACCTTGACTAAATTATTCAAAATAATTTCATATTACTGAATCAAATTATGTAGGTAAATATAATTTTGAATATGTAAATACTGGATGCTGGAGAAAACCTTAAACGGAGGAAATATGCTACCATTGGTGATAGATACATATTTCTTCCGTTTGGGGTCGAAACAATGGGCCCATGGGGTCGAGATGCCCGAAGTTTTGTTAAGGAGTTGTCCAGACGCCTAATTGACATCGCCCGTGACCAGAGAGCTGGCGCTTACCTCGGCCAACGTATTAGCCTAGCTATACAACGAGGTAACGTCGATAGCTTTTTGGGAACATTACCGGCAGGTAGCGACCTAGGTTCTGTCTTTTATTTGTAGTATAGATATTATTATTGTAGTTTAGCATGTGGAAAGAAGTAGTCTCTGCCTACCCCAACGGGAAAAAGGCGTGATTGTATGTATGTATGTATGTATTGTAGTTTAATTATAATTTTGATATTGTCATTAGGTAATTATTTTTAAGTTGTTTAAATAAAATTTTAGTACTTCTGTAAATACTTATATAAGACGAATAAATATGATATCAGGGCAATTTTTTGCTCCACTTGCTCATATAATTTGTGTATTATGCTTTTGTGTGGAAATCGTAATCGAAACTCATCAATGACGACCAGCTTTCAAGTAGAGACTCCAAAATATCGAGCATCGCTATAGTCGCCAGTCCGGTTATAGCCGATACATTTTGGAGAGAGAGCCACCATACATATATATATATATATATATATAGCTACAACATTACTAATATTTTAAATACATAACAGAAATAAGCCAAGTGATATAAAATTTTGAACTGTTATAATACGATAATATCCTGACCTTTCCAATCAAAGATTTAAAACGAAAACTTTCTTTTCTACAATGTAATTTATTTCAGAAGTTTTCGAATACTATCTTTATAGCAATCGAGTCTTACATATAAAAATTCAATATATTTCTATATCTAATAATTCCTTATGTCTGTTGATATATATAAACTATATCTACAGGTGGTAGAAGCATTATATCGATGATCCACCTGACTTGCTGCCAAAAATTAGCATACCACCAACCATAATCATGGAGAAAATCTACTGCCATAACCTTACAGTGTTCCGGCAGCACACAGCCCTTGAGAATCGGACCGTTCTAGGCCCAGTGTGTTCACCATCCTCGAACACATCAGCGCTTATCACTTGGCCAAATATTGGTCTTACATGACTAGCCTATGTATTTAGTATTCTAGGCACAGAAATTGTTATAATAAGGTAGTTTTTTTATAACATCTTATAGGCTAGGGTTTGACCACTATCTCACCTGCTTGTAAGTGATGATGCGGTTGAAGATGGTCAGCACGCTAGGCCTAGAATGGGAACTGGTTCTTTCCTTCACCGGAGGGCCACTGTGTAAAGCGCACATAAATTTCGAGATAGAAAAATCCCTTGGCGCACGGCGCCATTCATATTTCTGTGATTCTAGGCCTAGCTCTGATTTTGAAGAGCTGTGCGAAATACAGTACGTGCATCGGTACGCTGAAATGTTGGATAGGATATATCAATTTAGATAGATAGATAAAACTATTTATTAGCACACCAAAAAAAAAACAATACGCAATATATATCATACTACGAGTATAAGTAATACAAGGCACAGAATAATGAGGGCGTTCTTACCACCTAAAGCGATTTCCTCCAGACAACCAAACAGTATAGAAAATTACGAGACTGTGAAGGACTTGTACAATGTACTTAAACTACCTTTTAAAAAAATTATAGTTCTCAAGCAAAGTTGGTAAAGCAATACTAGTTCAACATTAATACCTACCGCACGTGTCGACCTCTACTCAAAGATTTTTAACAAGTTAGTTGGTAAAATTGCAATATAATTCTAGTCACATAAATTCGGAGTTACTTTTTCACAACATAATAGATATATACCTGACGATAAAATTTGATATCTGTAGAGATGTTCTTGTTAGAATCTAATAAGTGGTTATGATTTTTTATGTATTCAAAGCGTTAGATTAAGTTTTTGCTATATTTAATTATCGATAAAGTTTAAAGGATTAGCAATCTGAAGTGGCATTGGGCTGGTCACATCTGTCATAGAACCGATAACCGTTGGGGTAGAGTGTTCTGGAGTGGTGACTACGACTCAGCAAACGTAGTCTAGGGCTCCCTTCAGCTAGATAATACGCAAGCTGGCTGCCAGCGGTTGGAAACAAAGAGCTGAAGATCAAGCTCAATGACGTGCCATAGGTGAGGCCTATGTCCAGCAGTGGACAGATATAGGCTGATGATGATGATAGTGATATGTATTTATGTCAGTAATTAGCTTTTGACATCAACTTAATTACCTATATTTTTTTTTCATTTCATCTATTAGAAAAGTGCTGATTGTTCCCTCGATAAGCGCGTGTAAAATAACTAAACCCTCACTACCCTCGGGATTCTACACTAGATTTGTTCGTTCCGCTCTGTATTCAAAATAGCAGCCTTTACTAAAATATACCATATTGTGCCCCTTGATTCAAACTACTAAACTGCATAAATACAGAAACAATACTTTAACTTGTATTTACTACAAGTTTAAAAGCGTTTTGTAAGTTTGCGTTGTTAATTGAAAAGTCTACTTTTTTGATGAGCTGTCACATTTTGTAATAATCAGCTTATCGGTTTTCAGATCCAGTATCGGTTTCATTTCGCAGAGTGTGCATCGGAACTTCATACTTTGATTCCGCCATCCCCATTATATAATCGGACAACCAGGGATACAAAGAGGCGCCACTGCTTCAAGGTCGATATACCATTTACGCGTACAAAGCGATTCGCCTCTTCATTCATCATACGTTCTACCAAGGAATGGCATTCTCTGCCTGAGTCTGTGTTTCTGATTAGATACAATTTAGGGGTCTTCAGTTCAAGTCGCGAGTGAATAGGTATTTTTTGGGTAAGCGCGCTATATCATCGACCGCATCGTCACTTAACATCAGGTGAGATAGTCTTCAAGCGCTACCCATTTTTGCATTAAAAAAAATTAAATAAATAGTACTATATAAAATAAAAGAATCCATTAGAATATAAAATAATATATTTTGAATTAATACTAAGTGTGTATAACAATACATTTTGAATTAGTAATGACCACCTAGTACAACAACGTAGAATAACTGTTAAGTATCACACGCCCAGGAAAACTGCATTTTTAATAAAAAATACATCTTATTTACGGCTAAATAACCGATAAAGCAGTGGCACTGTTATGGTGGAAAAATAGTTATGGAATAAACAGCATAATTGGAATAAACATTTATAATTTTCCGTAAGTAATATAAGATTTTTTTAATTTTATTTTTTTAAGATTATTTTTAATCATTATTCTTATTAAAGCAATCTTTATACTATACTTGTAGACTTGATAAGTAGACGAGAATCATCCTTTCATAAAATAATTTACCCTAGGCATTAAGAGCACAAAGTATTTCGAAGGTAATTCCAACTATTTCTGCGAAACAGGCTGCAAGAGACGTGCATCGAATATTGAATGGAAATATTAGACCGGAAACCATGGGTACTTGTTATTACATGTTATTCAGGTTTATGCTTGGACTATGATTGCTGTTATTCACATACCTCTGCTGGTCGACCAAAGAGACACGTGGAACAACATGAGACGCAGTGAGATGCGGTGAGATTTTGATTATTCTTTTTTGTTGGAAAGGAGATATCCCAAGTGTTTTACCATGATAATTTCATCGAGGTCTGATAAGTATCTCCAGAGATATGGAGATAAAAACCTCAAACTTGGTAATGAACATTAATAGCGTGGCATTTGAAGTCGGTTCTTTTAGTTTTTTAAACGATCTTATATCCGTAGAGTAACAAGATAGAATTATTCGATGTTAGCGTTGAAATAATTATGAGAGTCATATATGTGACTCCCCGGGTGTTGCAATTGTCCGTAGGTGACAATGACTATCCTCTCATCAGGTGAGCTGTCAACTTGATCGCTACCTACCTACTGCATTAAAAATAAGGCACCAAATGAGTCTCTAGCAAAAAAACCAGTAGCTCCCAGACTACATATAAAAATGTATATTTTGAGTAAGCGCGTCCCCGACAAGGCGATTTGTTCTGTTACACAATATCAAGATTTGTGGCAAACACACTCAGTGAATACCTACTTGCTCGTTATCTTTCACATGAGTGAAAATTTGTGAAATGTAAAATGCAGATGCTGAGAGCAAGCAAATAGAAATGCAAATATGAAATGTGAAATGCACATACAAGTGAACGCAGAAAAATCATAGTTTGTGGACGAATCAGAAGGTGAAAGCAATAATTTAAATATTGTCATATACTTTTTAAAACAACCTATAAAATATTCTTTAAAATCTTAAGAGATCTTCAGAGATTTTATGCAAATATAAAATTACAGTTTTTAAGCGATAATATAATACTTAAACTTGAAAGTGTAAAATAAATGGTAATAGAAACAGAACAGTGTTTTAAAGTTTGTAACGGCTATTATCACGTAAAAAATATATTTAATATGTGTAACTTTCACGATAACTTTAATAATCAGAACAGTGTTTAGCATCCTAACATGCTACAGACGCGGTTTACGGCTACGAAACTACGTAGAACTATTTGTCGAGATGCCACTGCTACGCATCTCGACTTAGTAGTTATTATCCATTAATTTTATTTCTTCAATTTTTATTTATATTTATACATATTTTTTATGAACTCACGGGCTTAGCCCAGTCTTTTGTTGGGCCAATTTGAGGTGTTTATCTTAATATCTCTTGAGATATTCATCAGATTTCGTTGAATTTACACCTTAGAAGTACGAACGAGTAAGTTCTTTCGACTAATAAATTAATTTTGAAAAACAGTCCACAACTAACAGCAAAACCTGAAAACATAATCATTATATTAAAAAAATCATTGTTTTTAACCGACTTCAAAAATATGTGGAGGTTTTTCAAATCGACCTTATATATTTTAATTTTTTATATATGTGTGCTCGTGGAAAACTTCGTCGTTTATAAACCGATTATGATGATTCTTTTTTTGTAGAAAATATTTCAACAATAGTACCGTAGTAATTTTATTGAGATCTGATAAGTATCTCCAGAGATATGGAGACAAACACCTCAAACTTGATACTGAAAATTAATAGCGTGGCATTTGAAGTCGGTTCTTTTAATTATTTACACGATCTTATTATTTTTATATTTTTATTTTATATAGAACACAGTAACCTATTTATAATAGCGTCGAATTTGTTTGAAGATTCATATAGAATAAAGAAAAACAACATAAAGTCGGCATCGAACAGTTCCAATATAGAGCCAAAGTTTCTTCTTACTCTATAAACTGAATAAAATATGGTACGTCTATTAGTTTCGCCAAATTATCTCCAGGCGAAGGGGGCGAGTGGCAGATGGTAGAGGCATTAACTATATTGGGAACAAATCCGGGAAGCAAGACGTGCCCCTTGTTAACTTTGCACTTTTTAAATTAAACTTTCAATGGAACAAATTACAAAACACAGATAAAAAATATGTTAATGAATTTTCATGTTTGAAATCGTAACGTTACAGGGCATGATTCTCAAAATGTTTCTCGGTAAAAGTTCTGCAGGTTCTGCAGGTGCAAAAGTTCTCAATCATTCGAAAGCTTATTCGGATTCGGAAACTGCCTCTCCTTCGACTGGGATCTTTGAAATTCACAATACTCAATTCGAAAACCTCAGTGATTCTAATTGGAAAGGTTTCCATGACAAAATAGCTCACGAATAAAAAATAAAAACTTAAGCTAAATCCAAATAGGTTTTCGAATGATTGAGAATCAGGGCGTAGATGAAGATTTACTTTTGTAGACTTTCAACGGATGTATCAAGTATGCAATTTGCAAGTGTCTTTCAGGGATATCATACTTTCTTACGTCCCTATTTTTTTTCGTCCTTTTCGTCGTTCAATGTTACGCCTGATTGCGAGATAGTGATCACACGCTAGGCCTAAAAAAACGATCCCCTTCAAAGTTTTTAAACATTTCATTTTATTTCCGTTATCAAATCAAGTAAAAGGATCGTCTGATGGTTAACAATATCGTCATCCATTATCAGATAAATATACGCACAAAACTTTTCGCGACTTTCGCAGCATTTTACGCGACTACACCGACCCTTGAGACATTTAAAGTTAATTTAAATATTATTACAGTGATAGTATTTCAATTTGAACAAATATTAGATACGAAGATAAACTCATTAGACGAGCTATTACGATTTAACATCTCCCGCAAACATAATGGAAAATACCTGTTATTTACTAAATATACGCAGAACATAAGTCAAAGGGATAATTATGTAAACACACCACCACCCAATTAATCAGAGTATGCTACTCGAGTCCTAAAACTAGACTCATTAGGCACCAACTAGTTCATTAATAAGAACTTATTAGTTGCCAAAGTGCTTAACATTTCGCCTGTAAAATGTTGCTAGTGTTTGGGCTGATAGTAGTTGGATATTTTGATTTTCAATTATTTATGGTTTCGGAGCTTTAAACCTTAGGCTACGTTTTTTATAGCGCATATAAGTGGCAAACACAAAATAAATCCAGGATACGAAAATGTAAATACACACTAGGCTGCAATAAAAGTGGATCGGTTAAGAAAAGCGATAATTTAAAAATATTCGAGCAATCATTTTAAGTAAAAAAATTAAATTAACGTTTACTTCATTACAAACACAGGAAAAGTATAACCTTATTATTCCTTTTTAGTGATAGTAATGAAAACATAAATAAAAAATAAAGACGATTTTCAACATTTAAAAATCTTTATTGTTACACACAATTCAAAAATATATGTACAAAAATATAAGGTGTGTAAACACTAAAAGAAACATAATACTTTATTTTAAAATGGATAACATGCCAAATCATCAACAGCTGCATAAACAGCTCGTGATGGCAAAACAAATACTGAAATGTGTAAAACTTGCATATTTGATACCAGAGCACAATTTTCGAAATCTAGTGAGAAGTGTTCATTTTAACATAATATATTCAAAATAAATTTTGTAAGCTTGAACTTTAATTATGACTTTAAAAAAAATATCTGATAATACACTCTTTATCCCATGAAGCCTCCAATATTTTGGAAGTTACTGAGGTTTTCTTGGCGACCCTTGTTACCGACCCGCTTTCTTTACGGCCCAAAGTATAATATATTTTTACTTTGCATTTCGCCTATCTATGTCACAACACATCTCCGGTTAGAACACAGCCTGATATACAGCTTGTGTATATTTACAGGATATACATACTAAACGTATGGAAGATAGGTATTCCGCGCTTGGCTTAGAATATGAGGCTCTTTTCAATTGACGCTTTCAATTGACAATATAACTCAGGCTAAAAAAATTACCTAAATTATTGAAATCACTGCATTATCATAAATCAGCAATCTGCTTGGCAATTAGGTTGTTATCACTCACCTCATCGTCATCATAATCATTATCAGCCGGTGTCAGTCCACTGCTGGACGTGCCTCTCCCAAGACACACCACTGAGCCCAATCTTCGGCTCTTCTTTTTCAGTCTCTGCCCACCGCTTTGCGTATATCATTACTGCACCTGGTCACAGTACATCCTACGCTACGTTTAGTTACCCAAACTTATATGAAACCCTTTGCTTTACGTTGATGGTTAAAACGTTTTATCCATAGTATTTTCACATGCGTGTTTTAAATGAAATGTATTGATTGAAAGATATTTCGCAACAAAATGCTGAACATGGTGGGACAGTATTTATCTTCAGTCTTCTGCAATTTGAAATCCTTTACACATATTGATTTTGTGTGGTCAGCTTTTCTCGTAAGTCAAATTCTACCAGTACAAGTACTAAACCGTAGTGGGCGAACTCACAATGTATGACTACAATTAAGATTTTTACAGATCTGCACGAATTAATACCGCCATCTCTTATTCACCAGATGTATTAATGTGCGCCATCGCTGTAGGTAGATGTAGAACTATTATCAATAATATTTATAAGTAGCATGAATGAGGGTAACTATAGAATAAAGCAGTCATGGCTGAACCTCGGTGTTTAATTTACATAGCTCCTTAAATAATAATACTTTAACAATCACTATTATATTGGAGGTTCTATCTATCCACACGAAGCATTTTTCTTCAAAATTCATCATAAATAATGCTAAGGAATGGAATTCCTTCCCGGTGTCAGTGTTTCCTGATAGGTACATTCCAGGAGTTTTCAAATTGCGAGTGAAAAGGTACTTTCTACTAAAGATACGACCACATCGCGGCGTCCTGCGTGCGCGCTCTAAGCGGCGATTAGATAGCGCAGTAGTATTTGTACCGACTGGTTCACACCAATCGCGATCTACGGCGATCAGAAAACGATTGAAAATCAGATCGTGTACGCGCACGCGGAAGCAGGTCACCGCAGTGGGGTCGTACCTTAACTCTGTAAAAACATTTTGCATTCATAATATTAGTACAAAGTGATATACCTACTATTCTAAAATTGGGATTATTTAGATTAAGACACTATTTAAAGAATATAAAAGATAAAGGTTCGTTTTATAATTCACGTATATGTCGCAGGCAGATAGCTTAATTAGCCGTTCAATTGAACGCCTAGCATCTTAATTAAACAGCGCCGTTAAACTAAATTCCTGAATGATATCCAGCCGTAGCGTTTATTACAACCTTTAATGAACTGGCTGGCTAATACTTAGGCCAGTCATATAATGTCTTAGTTTGACACTAAACCAACACACTAGGAACAGTGACCATAGCGTGACGTGCGCCGACGAGTGTAGCGAGGAGGGGAGCCGCGGTATGCAAATGCATATACTTATGCAAATACATATGTATATATGTATATACATATTTTATCTGTGTCAGACTAATGAACAGGCTAGGCAAGTAATGAAACGTCATTGATCCAAGTCATTTGCCTAGTTGTTTGATCAGATGGCTAGGCAAGTAATGAAACGTCATTGATGCAAGTCATTTGCCTGGCTGTTTGATCAAATGGCTGGATATCATTCAGGAATTTAGTTGAACGGCGCTGTTTAGTTAATAGGCTAGGCGTTCAATTGAACGTCGAATTAAGCTACCTGCCTGCGACATATATACTACCTATTTACACTTGAGCACAAATATGTTTTTGGAATAAATCTTTATTTCCTTTACAAATAAGACTTCGAATAGAAAAGATGAAGATGTAGTAGTGTATTTAAATATTACACATTTTTTTGTAGTAGATATTAGATAAGTAAGCGTTTGACCACTATCTCACCTGATGCAACGATGTAGCACGCTTGGCTAGAAGATACCTGTTCACTCGCGATTCTAAGAACCCCGGATCGCACTAAATAGGAAACAGACTGTGGCAGCGAATTCCATTCCTTTTCTAACATCGCGGTATGTAAGGCATCAAGTTTACCTCACTCCACCCAACCCTGCATTTTATTGGTCACTTTGGTTTGGGATACGATCTATGCCGTAAATAAGGCGTTTAGATCCGCGTTAGAGAAGACGACTTACATAGGGGCTTTAGACATCGAGTTCAGAAAATGATCTTATATTGTTTGTTTTTAAATTATAATATTTAAGTACATTTTTTATAAATTAAATAATATAAAAAACCGGTCTAGTGCGAGTTGACTCGCGTCCCGAGAGTTCCATACAAACTTGTCAAAACAAACTTAATAATAATGTAATGACTAAATTCTTGATAGACAGACGGAGAGACGGACAAAGGGACAGACAGACAAGAACAGACAGACAGATGGACATATGGACAGATGGACAGATGGACAGATGGACGGACAAAGGGACAGACAGACAAGAACAGACAGACAGATGGACATATGGACAGATGGACAGATGGACAGATGGACAGATGGACAGATGGGCAGATGGACAGATGGACAGATGGACAGATGGACAGATGGACAGATGGACAGATGGACAGATGGACAGATGGACAGATGGACAGATGGACAGATGGACAGATGGACAGATGGACAGATGGACAGATGGACAGATGGACAGATGGACAGATGGACAGATGGACAGATGGACAGATGGACAGATGGACAGATGGACAGATGGACAGATGGACAGATGGACAGACGGACATACGGACATACGGACAGATGGACAGATGGACAGACGGACAGACGGACAGACGGACATACGGACAGAGAGACAGACGGACAGACGGACAGAAAGACAGATGGACAACAAAGTGATCCTGTAAACAGGTTTTTCCTTTTGAGGTACGGAACCTTAAATGAAACCGTCTTCAATGCTGAGTTAAGTTTGAGACGTTTATCGTCATAGCTCTGGAGATACTTACCACCATCATCATCATCATCAGCCGGTTCCAGTCCACTGCTGGACGTAGGCCTCTCCCAAGATGCGCCACTGATACTTATCAGATCTTGATAAAATTTCAATGGGACCACCTTGCAGGTAAACCCTAATTAGGACAAACATAATATAATGTATCGCAACCGCCCTCATGAAATATAATATCACTGAGTTTTCGCTGAATTATCTTACAAGAAGTTGATAAACTCCGACTAAGCAACTTGATATTTAAGCTAAGGTGGATTCGCTGAGTCTCATATACCGAAAAGTTATGAGAGAATCAATAAAATGTTCAACAATAATTAAATATTTTTTCACCACTGACCAGTAAAATATTGTGCCATTGTGTTTATCGTATGTGTGAATCTGTGTAGCTGTGTATCTGTTATGTATGTGTCTGCCTGTCGCATTTTAGCGACCAACCGAATGAACCGATTTTGATTTCTTTTTTTTGGTTGGTAATTGGCATAGTCGAGAGCTTTGATTCGTGAAAATTGTTCAGCCGTTTCAAGACTACAAGGTATTTTCTACGTAATGGCGCTATGGGAATAACTGTCATAGGTATGAATAAGTCTAAATTCGGGATCTGTTTTACTTCAATGATATTGTATGAGCATTGTCCTGATGCTGGGGAATCTCCTGGAATCTGTGGAATACCCTACTCCCCACCAACTTAGGTACAGCCAAGATGTCGTGTTTTATAGTCTCATTCTAAGGGTCTCCATGAATATATACCTGAATGTCTCCATGAATATGTACCTGGATGACCGAGCTTTTCACCGGTACCGACCGGTATTTTTTTTTTCTTGGTAGATCGTGTTTTTTTAAAACTTTTTTGTGGAACCCAATAATAGTTTTTCTCAAAAAAAGGAAATCAAAATAAATAATAGTTTAAAAAAACTATAAAAATACGCTTTTATAGAAAATCCAACTAAAAAAATAGAAAATAAATTTTAATAAATTTGAACTAAAAATAGTGTAAGAAAAAATGATTTTACTGTAAAAAAAGCGTGGGGTGCATGGCATCAATAGTTCCAAATATTTTATGAACAGATATGACTACAAGGGTTATTTTGATAATATCCTGAAAAGCACCCCACGCTTTTTTTACAATAAAATATTTTTTTCTTACACTATTTTTAATTCAAATTTATTAAAATTTATTTTATATTTTTTTGTTGGATTTTCTATAAAAGCGTATTTTTTTAGTTTTTTTAAACTATTATTTATTTTTCATTTTTTAGTCGATTTTTAAAAAAAATCCTAGTAAGGATAACGGGTCAAAATGTTTAAAATATTGAATTGTCATCGGTCCTTAATAAGTATGCCAAATTTCGAGTTAATCCGACGTTTTGAAGGGGGTTAAAATCACGTTCAAAGATTCCGTTACATACTAACATACAAACATACATACGTCTGAAGCTAGTAAAAGCGTATTAAAAAGGGGAAAAAACGATTCGAAACGGGCCTTATTCAGTATGACCATTTTAAAGTCTTACCGTGCCGTGTTACGTTATCTCCACGTTATAGTATTCTCTATGCCAATTTCAAGTTCGGTAACGTGGTAGGGTAAGGTTATGAGCGCATTTTGAAATATCGTGACATATTATGAGGACGTGTAACGCGAGCGTTTTGTATAATTTACCTATAGTGTGGCATACAGAATACAATTTTCCAATAACGTAACGTGGCGCGTTAAGGAACGCGTTATCTCATTGGTATACTGAATAAGGCCCCAGGGTCTTCTAGTTTCCGGACCGGCCGTTTTCCCACCGAGCTATCATAATCTTGTAGAAGCTGGCGAAATTTACCTTCGTATTCTAATGATATTGTAGCAGTTTTTCATTGCCTGAAAACACGGATAAAACAACGTTTTCTAAAAATGAAACCTAGACTAGCTAGATCAATTTATCGCCCCCGAACCCCCGCATATACTAAACTAGAAGTGTCCCGCGGCTTCGCCCGCGTTAATACCTTCTTTTATTTACTTAAAACTTTTCTTTTGTAAAAAGGATCTATCATTAAACACATCAAATAAAAATTAGCCAAATCGGTTCACCTGTTTTCATGTTATCGCGTGACTAAGGAAAATCGGGATTCATATTTATTAAACCCTAAAAACCTACATTTACAGACTTTGTTACCTACCCCATTTCGAAAAATCCTACAACACGTACTTTATCCCATCTTGTTTCGCCATACAAACTTTGAATCCCCGTTCCGTATCCGGGAGGAATTTTCAGAAAATCATTTCTGAGGGGATACCTATACCTACGTCATAATTAATATCTGCATTATGAATTTCAGCGCAATCCGAAACAATATTGATTTTTAGACTTTGTTACCCCAGTTTATCCTCATAGGGTGGCATTTTGAAAAAGTCTGAAACTCGTATTTACTTATTTATTTACAGAAGTACTTGTGTGAAATGTCGAATAAAACGACTATCCAAACTTTGAAACCCCGCTTCATCCCCTTAAAGAGTGTATTTTAAAAAAATATTTCTTAGCGGATACCTAAGTCAAAATAACTTTGCATTTAAAAAATTATGTAAAAATTATATAATAACTTTGCATTTAAATAATTTTAAATCTGCATGCCAAATTTCAGCGCAATCCGAAACAATATTGATTTTCACACTTTGTTAACCCATTGCACCCTCTTAGGGGGGGAATTTCAAGAAAACTTGAAACACGTATTTACTTATTTTTGTACTGAAGCACTTGTGTGAAGTTTCGAATAGAAAATACTATCTTATCTTGTTTTTCCATACAAACTTTGAACCCCCGTTTCATCCCCTTCAGGGATAAATGTTGAAAAATCCTTTCTCAGAGGGAACTAACGTCGTAATAACTATCTGCATGCCAAATTTCAGCGCAATCCGAAACAATATTGATTTTCACACTTTGTTACCCCATTGCAACCCTCTTAGGGGTGGAATTTAAAAAAAACATGAAACATGTATTTACTTATTTTTTTACTGGAGCACTTGTATGAAGTTTCGAATAGAACTAGACTTCGACTGTCTAATAATGTTTCTCCATAGAAACTTTGAACCACCGTTTCATCCCTTTCAGGGGTGAAATTTGAAAAATCCATTCTCAAAGGTAACTAACGTTGTAATCATTATCTGCATGCCAAATTTTAGCGCAATCCGAAAAAATATTGATTTTCACACTTTGTTACCCCATTTCACCCTCTTAGGGGTGGAATTTCAAAAAAACATGAGACACGTGTTTACTTATTTTTGTACTGAAGCACTTGTGTGAAGTGTCGGATAGAAAAGACTATCTAATCTTGTTTCTCCATACAAACTTTGAACCCCCATTTCATCCCCTTAAGGGGTGAATTTTGAAAAATCCTTTCTTAATGCACCCCTACGTACTAAGAAAAATATACCCTCCAAATTTCAAGTCTCTACGACCAGCGGTTTAGGCTGTGCGTTGTCTGTCAGTGAGTCAGTCAGTCAGTATGTCAGGACAAAGATTCTTATAGTATTAGAAGATGTCAAGAAAACCGCTGGAGCCGTTTCCAAGATTCAAATTAAATATATAACAAGAATTGCTCATTTAAAAGTATTAGATAATGGGTCATTCGGTGTTGATTTTAATTTTTAATTTAAGTTTTATAGTAAATATTATCCTACAAGACCTACAAAGAATGTTGAATGGCCTAGCTGATTCTTCTTGTCTCATCAGTCTCCGGATGAATTCACCGATATATGACAGATACCGGCTGATTATGATGATGATGAATGAATATTATACATTTCGGATATTAAGTAATCAGCTGATCTTAACATGCAGCGTGAACTTTTTGTCTGTTTGTCCACTCGAGGGCTCAGATGAAGTGGACAAACAGGAATAATTCAAATGCACCTATGTCATCTATTAATGAACCTTGTATTTATTCTAGTTAATAATTCATAATTTCTTGAAATATTAAATTTAACTCCCCACTTGTACTAAAGTTATTTGAAACTTTAATTGAATTCTGTATTTTTACGCATAATTTCTTTAGCCAGTAACCTTATAATCTTATGGAATTTCTAAGCTATTAGTATTTTAATATTTAAAGTTAACTGCAAAAATAACTTAGTTTTCATATTACCATAATCTTAATAACTTTCAGCTGAAACTTTGGCAAAGTAATTTTCTTAAGTAATAACTATTTGCTTGAAGTTTGAAAGTGCGAGCGAGATGGAACGGTCTATGCACTCTAACTAAGAACTGTCAACTTGTGTGAACAATATCAAAATGAAATAAGTGTACGACCTCACACACACTTTTTAGGGTTCCGCAGCCGAATGGCAAAAAACGGAACCTTTATAGATTCGTCATGTCTGTCTGTCTGTGTGTCTGTCTGTCTGTCTGTCCGTCCGTGTGTCACAGCCATTTTATTCCGAAACGATTAGGACTACAAAATTGAAACTTGGTAGGCAGATGTATTCTGTAAACCGCTTTCCGATTTTTACACAAAAATAGAAAATATAAAAGTTTAAGGGGCGGCATCCCATACATAGAACTGAAACAAAAAACATTTTTTTCTTCAAATCTATACGTGTGGGGTGTCTATAGATAGATCTTTAAAAATGACATTGAGGTTTCTAAAATCATTTTTTCTCAAAGTCAATCATTTAAAAGATAGGCGCGTCTAAAGTGCTAAAACGTGTGTTTCCCCCCCTCTAACTTCTGTAGTAAGAGAGCGAAAAATCTAGAAAAAACATATTCTGTAGATCTTACTAAAAACTTTCAACGAAAATTGGTTTGAACGTGAAACAGTCAGCAGTTTCTGAAATATAGCGACCGCAAACATAACTTTGTTTTTCATACAAATACTATGAAAAACAAAGTTAATTTTCAAGTTGCGAAAAATCATAGTTATAGAATACTCTACTATGTTACGGAACCCTACGAGTGCGAGTCCGACTTGCACTTGGCCAGTTTATTTAAAATGAATAAATATTCTTTTTTATATACGAGATATGTTTCAAATCTCAATTGTGCAGCTTGTAAAAATCTCTTTAGAAGATTTAGTGAACGATCTGTACCTCTCGGCATTTAGTACTCTTAGTACGAGTTTTCATAGTAAACGCTTTTGACAGATCTCACATAGTTTTCAACTTCTTCTGGTTTCTGGTCTCCCTGATTGGTCTACATTTAGTTAATTGTAAAAAACCACTAGAGGCGCTGTACTGTTTTTCATACAAAATTTGTTCGATATATTATATACTATATACGAGTACGATATATTATATACGATAATGAGTTTGGTTTGTACTATTATTTATTCTGAGGTTTGGTATGATAACTAGTACTTAAGGTACGTACACCGCAGCGTCCTGCGTGCGCGATCTAGGCGGCGATCAGATAGCGCAGTAGTATTTGTACCAACTGGTTCACACCAAACGCGATCAGAAAACAATTGCAAAGTAATGATATCGCGCCCGCAGATCGCAGGACGTCGCGGTGTGGCCGTACCTTAAGGGTTCACAAGTTTTCTAAAGAGATTTTCACAAGCTGCCCAATTGAGATTCGAAACATAGCTTGTCTGTAGAAAATAATATTTATTCATTTAAAAAAGTGCGTGTAAAACTATGTACGTAGAAAGTTATACATCTTTGTCATCGTAACAAAACAATAAACTGGCCAAGTGCAAGTCGGACTCGCACTAGTAGGGTTCCGTACCACACTACAGTATTTTATAAGATCGAGCAAAAAATACCACTATCATTTTTCGCCAGCAAAAAATAATAATTGATAAACATTTTATTTCTTATAACGCCATCTAACGTCTAACAAAGGAGTTAGGGATCGACATTTCAATATAACGCCATCTATGGGACGTTTTCCTAACTAAGCGTCCTAATTATCATAGATGGCGTGAAATGCCGAAGAAAACACGTTTCTTGTATGGAGACCCTCTATAACTTTTAACTTTATTCTGTTTTTAGTATTTGTTGTTATAGCGGCAACAGAAATACATCTGTTAAAATTCCAACTGTCTAACTATCACGGTTCATGAGATACAGCCTGGTGACAGACAGACAGACAGACAGACAGACAGACAGACAGACAGACAGACAGACAGACAGAAGACAGACAGACAGACAGACAGACAGATAGACAGACAGACAGACAGACAGACGGACGGACAGCGGAGTCTTAGTAATAGGGTTTTTATCATCCCTTTATCATCCGTGCTCATTCAAGCCAAGTAATATGAGCGTTGGCGTAAAGGATAGATAGCTCGACTTGGTCGCTGGTTCAAATCCAAGCTGGGGTATTTCTTGCTATCAAAAAGTAGCTTACCACTATCAAGAATAAAATCTGCCGCTATAACCTTACGGTGTTTCGGCAGCACACAGCCCTTGAGAGTCAGAGTATTCTAGGCACTATTTCGCCAACTAGTAAGTGATGATGTGGTCAGAGATGATATAAATATATATATTCTTGTCTCACGAGGGTCATAAGGCTACGATTCATCGTGCTTTGTCTAAAACTACTGTATCAAATTGGTATATGTATGCGCCCATTAATTGTATTCATTCATTCTCTCTACCCGATAAATATTTTTCAGCAGATTTGACTCAAACAATCAAAAAATGCATTTTTAATACAGTTGCTCAAAAAGTGGCGTATTGCAGGGACGTATAGCGTTTGGGATGTGGGCTATTACATACTCGTGCTTTTTTTTTTACCTTTCCCGAACTCGTGCGTTCTCTTTCCCAACTGTCAAAATAATGTCTATTAAAAAGAAAAACCAACCATGAAGTTTTTACTACAAAAAATCATAGAAGTTTTTATGACTCATGCAAATACGTATATTTCTAAAAAGAAGCTACTAATTTGTTTCAATATCAGATTTAATGATTTGATTGAATGAGTTAGGTTAGGTTTCATTTCATTAAATTTCATTTTCATTTCATATCAATAAAAAAATTCTACTGAAGACTTGGCTGTATGGGCATAGTTCAATCAAACTATGAAAGAAATGAGTTACAAAAAGCCAAAGGCAATGCCAAGGCAACCTGGAAAACTATAAAAAAGATCGCGAACTTGAATCAAACTCCATCTTCCGCCTCGTCACTGTTACAGCCATCTGCTGATCCGTTTACTTCTGTTGATACAATTAATGATTATTTTATTAATATTGGAAAGGAATTAGCGAATAATGTTATTTCATATACTAGCCCACAATCCAATTCGAAATATCAATGTCAGTCGTACTTAAACCAAAACACGATGGCTCTCTTTGATACTGATTGCGCAGAGGTAGATCGCATTATTAAAGGACTTCGTAGGGACTGTGCAGTTGGTTGGGATGGGATTTCAGCACAAATTCTTATGGAAGCACGTCACGTTCTTGTTCCTCCACTCACATATATCTTTAACGTGTGTTTTGCAACTGGCATCTTTCCCAGGGCACTTAAAAAGGCCATGGTTTTTCCTATTTTTAAGAGTGGAGATAGAGACAGTGTTACCAATTATAGACCAATTTCTATTTTGAGCACAATTTCCAAAATTCTTGAAAAGTTATTAAATTATAGACTTAACTCTTTTTTAAATAAACACAGCATTCTCGCTAATAGACAATATGGTTTTCGTAAAAATGTATCAACAGAGGATGCAGTATCTGATCTCACGAATAATATAGTCAAATACCTAGATAATAAGGACAAAGTAGTAGGTATTTTCCTTGATTTATCAAAAGCATTCGACACTGTCTCTATCCCCACCCTACTTCTAAAGATGGAATACATTGGCATCCGCGGTATAGCGTTGGATATTTTTCGGAATTATTTGAATGATCGATTACAGTGTGTCAAAATCGATGGAACTATCAGTGATGATAAATCCTTGTGCTTTGGAGTTCCTCAAGGAAGTATTTTGGGGCCCATACTCTTTCTAATTTATGTCAATGACCTCTGTCAACTCGATATACCCCAATGCAAAATATTTTCCTACGCAGATGATACTGCTCTTGTAATACGAGGCAAAACATGGAGTGACGTAAAAAATCTTTCTGAACAGTCTCTTCATATAGTTCAAAACTGGTTTTCTTCAAATATGCTAACCCTAAATTTACAAAAAACTAAATTTATAACATTTTCCCCAAGCTCACAGTCACAACCAAAATCTTTTTTAATAGTCGCATACAAATCTCGAAACTGTCAGCCGTGCAATTGTACTACCCTAGCAAGAACCACAGACATAAGGTACCTAGGGGTACAAATTGATCAGACCCTAAGCTGGAAACCTCATATAAAAAATCTAACATCCAGAGCAAGACGTCTGATATACGTATTTAAAAAGTTGAGATCATCTGCTGATACTGAAACTCTTAAGATTGTCTACTACTCACTAGCGCAATCTATATTGTCATATTGCGATACTGTATGGGGAGGTACCTTCCTATCCACGCTGCTGCCACTTGAGAGAGCTCAAAGAGCAATAATAAAAGTATATCTTAAAAAACCAATTAGATATTCTACCTCAGTTTTATATCGTGAAGCCGATCTGTTGACGGTTCGACAACTTTTTATTTTGCATACCATACTTCGCAAACACAAAAGCCTGCCTTATGATCCAGATATAGATATAAGTGGAGCAAGGAGGCCATCTAGAGTGTGTCCCTTCAGTTTCCATAAGACGACACTAGCTTCCAGACATTATATGGTGCAATCAAACCTTTTGTATAACAGATTGAACAAAATGTTTCACATTTATCCTCTCTCACTTGACAAAGTTAAAAAAACAGTAATTGAATGGATAAAAACGATGTCATATATAGAAACGGAAAAAAATATTAAACCTGATGTGTGATGTTTAGAAAGGTAAACTACTCGTTATAAACACGCACGCAAACACACACACGCCCGCACACACTCATACACACACACACACACACACACACACACACACACACACACACACACACACGCACGCGCGCATGAACACACGCATGCACAATATGCATTGTTTTTAAAAAAATAATAAAAACAAAATTAAAGAAATTGGCTACATTTGTAAAAATATAATTCAATATAAAATAAATTGTAACTGAGTCCTATGTAATACGGGGGCTTTGGCATCTGTAATACAGTTTTATTACTAGCTCAGGTGCCAAAAGACTAGAAAAAATTCAAAGAGGCGTTAAAATTATACAAATTTCTAGACCTAGTTAAGATTTACTACTAAGATTAATAGCTGTGTTTATCTAAGTCTTTTCTTTTGTGACAATAAAGATATTATTATTATTATTATAATCACGTTATTTATTTTCGTTCTTAGTTTTAGGTTTTTTTACAATAAAGATATCCAAACGAAAATATAAAAAAATCATTACAAATAAACAATATTATAAAAAAACCTAAACCTAGAGTGCCGCCAGCAGCGGGGCAGGGCCCAAGCTATTATTATTATTATTAGTTCCCTTTGCCTACCAGAATGGATGAAGAAAAAAAAAACTCTGCTTATATTCTACGGTTGGCGCCATTTTACAGAAATTTTCTTTGCGAGTTTAGTTGTTTGTTGCACAAAATGAGTAATTTCGACCCTAGTTTTTTTGAATTAACACCACCGGAACTCAGTATAATTGCACAAAATGCTTCGGAGAACATTTTACCGGAAAAGTCAAAAAGTCGCTACATATCTACATACGACGAATTTATTGCGTGGAGAGAAATGTTAAGTTAGTTGAGTTTATTGTGTTTTTATTATTCTATTAAATTGCTTCATTTTTTCGCAACTGTATTAAAAATAGTCGTTCAGTACACGTGCGGAACCGTCATTGCAACTAGTTCCGACTGTCAACCCTCGCCTTCGGCTGCGCCTCGACTCGGGTAGACATTTGTCGGAACTCTTTGCAATGACAGCCTTTCCGCACTTGTAATGAAATATACTATTACGTAGCCTGTATACATTGTTCGAAAGTTAAAAATTACGTACTATCCCAACGGAGCGTGCGGTAAAATAGGTACTCACACCTAAGTACCTATTTACCGCACGCTCCGTTGTGTGGCGCCTTGCGTGTCGTTTACGGTTTTTAGGGTTCCGTACCCAAAGGGTAAAACGGGACCTTATTACTAAGACTCCGCTGTCCGTCTGTCAGTCCGTCTGTCTGTCTGTCTGTCTGTCTTTCTGTCTGTCTGTCTGTCCGTCTGTTACCAGGCTATAGCTCATTAATCGTGATAGTTAGACAGTTGAAATTTTCACAGATGGTGTATTTCTGTTGCAGCTAGAACAACAAATACTAAAAACAGAATTAAGCTGAAAATAATACAAGAAATGTGTTTTTTTCGGCATTTCACGCCATCTATGAACGCTTAGTTAGGTAAACGTCCCATAGATGGCGTTATACTGAAATGTCGACCCCTAACACCTTTGTTAGACGTTAGATGGCGTTATAAGAAATAAAATGTTTATTAATTATTATTTTTTGCTAGCGAAAAATGATAGTGGTATTTTTTGCTCGATCTTATTATTATACTTACAAAATACTATAGTGTGGTACGGAACCCTACGAGTGCGAGTCCGACTTGCACTTGGCCAGTTCATTTTTAATATCAGATAGGCTAGCGTTAGTGAAGACTTGACCCCAAATAACGGAATCAGGGACGGAAGAAGAAGATAGGCTAGCGTTTGATCACTACCTCACCTGTTAGTAAGTGATGATGCGGACGATGTCTAATGCGTTTGTCTCACTTTTATACTAAAGAGACTGTTTTGAGTGTTTTGACTGTCAAAGATTCTTTAAACTTTTTAATTATTCGATTTATGTTTGTTTTATTACCAATTATAGAGTATTCTCGCAAATGTGTTGTAAACGTTGCATATGACATACGTGCGGATATTGGTTTTTACAAACTCGTGATTATGGTAAACCCTCGACCTTCGAGCATTTACCAATGGAGATGTTAACGTTGAAATCCGCAAACATTTTTTTCTGCCGATACTTACAGGGGACGAGGTAAACACGCATTGCACACACACAAATCACTCACTTTAACGATCCCGCACACTAGCATGAAACACGCACACAGTATTAAAAATACAGTGTAGTTACGCACGCTCATATGGCCAATAATGGCTATATGGCCAGCAGAGGGGTACGCCTTGCGTTAACATCTCTATTGGTAAATGCTCGAAGCCCGCGACTGCGTCTCGGGCTTACATTCGTTTACTCGTTTGTATAAACCAAGTTACCGCACTAGTATCATAAATAACTATTTCAGTTCCAAGAACAATGTTTTTATTGCAGATCTAGGGTAGTATACAACTACCATGGCAAGTATTGTGTGATATTCAGGAAACTCATACTTAAATTCCTCTTTTACATATTCTCATAAAACCTGCACTTAATATCAAGGAAGTAAAATACTCGTACACAGCTAAACAAAAAATACAGCAACAATCACGCAAACAAATTTAGCTCACAGCTTCCACCCGCAAAACTCCCTTCTACTTATTAAGGTGTAAAAAATATTTTCATATTTTTTGTATGAAATCTCATTCCGGATTTTAGTACAAATATTATAGAAGCCGATAGCAATGAACAGGAGAAGGAAAATTAAGCCGGTGGGCGTCCAAGATAAGATGTACGGTTGGCAACATAGGCGGTTTTTGTATGCAAATATATTTTTATTGTTAGCAACAGCTAACAGCATATATATTTTAAAAATAATGTGCCGATTAAGTCCTTTTACTTGATACTCGACACGGAATCATATTTTTTCTATATTTCATGACTTTTATGTCTCTTAAACGGCCCCATATTCAATTTAATATGGCATCACATAACCTATCACCAGTGGAGAATCAAGTCGGTTCCATAGCTTTTCTCATTTGTAAAATTATGATATGGAGTGTTACTAGAAGTTATGAGGGAACAGAAAAACACATACATATCGGTAAAAAACATAACTCTTCTTTTGAACCAACTTCCCAAAAAGAAGGAGGTTCTCAATTCATCTGTTTGTTTTTTTTTGTGTATGTTACGCGATTACACCGTTAACCGATTTAAATGATTCCTTTTTTAATCGGAAGGGTACGTTTCCGGAGTGGTTCCATTGTAATTTCAACGAGGTCTGATAAGTATCTCCAGAAATATGAAGATAAACATCTTAAACTTGCTACTGAAATTGTCTCGCGGGGCGTGGAAGTCGGTTGTATTAGTTTTTAAACTATCTTAATTATATTATTGCTTTACCGTAGTCGGATAAATACTTAGTAATATTAGGATTTTCCACGGATGATTATATCAAAGACAGCAAATTCAAATCTCGTCATATTCCCAACCTTTTTTTGTAACTTTTCCTTTCAATATACCGGATATATTTTTTAATAAGATCAGATTCCGACTGTACGCACCTGAACTTCTTTAGAATATAGCGTAATCGAAGACGGAATTACATTAACAGGGAATGGGAATCGCCTTATTGGATTCCGGGTCGTAATGACGATTTTATAAAATCATCCGGTTTATTTCATTTTTATGGGCACAACTGCTTATGTCGAGTTTCGAAGTGGGATATATTTTTATAGACGGAGTTATGGGTAGTAAGTTAAAAGGCTGCGATCAAATAATAATATTTTAAACATCTGACGAGAGACTATCGTAAGCGGTGCGAGTGATTGATGTTTTTTTTGAGGTGTTTGCCTATATAAATAATTAAAAGGAAATAAATAGGTATAACAATAAGGTACCAATAAATTTTGTTTCATAATAAAATATTCATAATATAATATAGTTTTAATTTTCAGATTTAAACCTGTAGAGAAGAGAAGAATTAAACATTCAAGCGTGGCAAACATGCAAGCGGCCAACCTGATCGAAAGTGGTCACCGTCGCCTATAAACACCTGCAACACAAGTAGTAGTATTATTGCCAGTGATTTGCCTACCTTTTGCATACTATGCTTTTTACCCCTCTCTCAAATCGCTGCATGTTGTACTGTAGCGGAAAAACCTCAGGTGGGAGATCGTTCCACACCTTGCAGGTCCGTGGAAAAAACGACGGCATGAAATGTGCCATATGTGATGTCCACGTATGTACAATATGTGGATGAGATCTCTCGCGGTGTCGTGAAGATCGATGATAAAAGCGAGATGGCGGGATGAGGTTGAAGATTTCATCAAAACATTCCCAAGTTTGTGTTTATTGAGTCTTTTGAAGGGATTACAAGCATCGTGAACGAGGTCGCAGGTACAGCTTGTCTACAATATTGTGTCTGTAATATTGTGTCTACAATATTAATGCTTTATTTTATTGCTATAAAGCAAAAGTTAGCTGTAAATAGTCTAAGTAGTAAATTTAAGTAAATAAATCTAAGTAGATTGGACTGCTCAAGTGATAGTATTAGGAGCATTTCTCCAACTCTAAAAAGTATACAAGAAAATCAGGTGTCTAGTTTCCTAGTATAGTAATATGTAGTACGTTGTGTTTAATCTCTAGAAATAGACAAATCATACTTGTACAGGCCGTCTAAGATATATCGAATATGTTCCATTCCTCAGAAATCCAATGGATTTGGCTCGAGGTATGACACACGCTTCACGAAACCCAATACTCGAATGACCTGAATGTGTGACATAGTTGTAATAAACATCACTTACAACCTAGAATCCAAATCTTGAAGGTTTGAAATGTTCGATTGACACATTATAGAGCGCAGAAACTATTTCGTGGTACAGTCAACTCACCGGATTCTGAACAAGAATGTATTAAGTTAAGACTCCATCCACAAATTAGGTACGTATTTATACGAATAACAAACGCAAAAAGTCCTTTAGACATTATTATTATTAGAACAACGCTGCAGCGATTAACTATATAGGAAACTAGCTGTTACCCGCGGCTTCGCCCGCGTTATTTGTATCTTTATGACCATTGAGGTCTAGATCGATGATCTCTTAGGCCAAGTCACCATAGATGACCCTCAAAGTCGAACTCAATATCCTCTATTGTTAAAGTCATTAATCATTTTGGTTAGGTATACGAAGTTGTGCTGTTTAAGTGTTTGACTCAACACAACAGTTCCTGAAACATTTCTTACAAAGAAAATAAGGTGAATAGCTGCGCGAGCGTAGCGAGCGCTATTATTGGGCGAGTGAACATTTTTTATGGCTTTTTATAACCCTGACAGTTTAATATATATATATTTATTCCAAGTAACAATATACATTGTATGGGAAATTACAGACATTGGACATACACGAAATCACATAAAATAAAAAGAAACAAAAATAAGTTACATTAATTACGAAATTGTTGCATACTTAGGAATTTTTAAAAACTAATTAAATACTTAATAATTCTATGTAAATAATAATTAGTACATTTGGTAAACAGAAAATTATACATGGTATGTCAAGTTAATAATATGTTATAAGATATGCTATAATTAGAAACCACAATCTAAAATACTTAAAAAAAATATAATCACAATAAGTTTAAAAATAACAATTCACAATAATAAGCAAAATGTAAATTGACAAAGTATTAGCAACGTCCGTCTGTCCCTGGAGCCGAAGCCAAAGTGAGCGAGGCGCGCTCTCCGATGTTCTAGCTGCCCTTTCTCGCTTGCTCCCACCACTCGGTGATGTGAGTCAGCTGGCCACGCCTCCTTTGCCGACGTCAATCTCTAAATCGGCCTCTCCTGACGGCGGCGCGTCCTCGCCCGCAAGGTGTTCAGAGTGGGTGGGTGAAAGCGATTGTAGCTCTTCAGTTGGACCAACTGCGCGTTCTTCACCGCATGATGAGCCCTGTGAAATCTCATCAGTCTCATCATCGTCACCTGAAAGTCACATTGTTTGCATTAGTTCAACGACAAACATAAGCTAACTGAAAGTAAGAGCGACTCCATTACTTTCAAACCGTTTGGACATAGCCCTCAGGAAATATCCAAGACGGGTGTACTCTCGCGAGTACAGAGGAGTACTGATCAAGATGTCCTCTCTTCGCATCGTCATGCGGCACCGTGGTGAGGTCTACCCTTAAGGCTTTCCTCCACCCTGCAGAGCCCTCGGGTTGCACATCTACGATCGAACAGCGCCAGGTTGTTCATCGTACTATTGGTCCCATCGCATGCAGTGACTGTAGAGCAGTCTCAAGACTTACTCGCTGCATAAGTGTAACGCCCGCTTGTTGGGGTATACACAAACGCATTACATCACTCTGAACCGACATCAACATTTGACAACATTGGGACCTCAACCATGCACGTGTCTGTAGAGCAGAGCCCTCGGGGTGCTCGCTGTATTGATGCTATTGCACGAATACATTACAACACGGAATCCAAAACCAATAACATCGTATTGCGTCACAAATCATGCATGTGTCTGTAGAGCAGAGCCCTCGGGATGCTCGCTGTATAAATGCTATTGCATAATACATTACAACACAGAAAACCAACACCACAAGAATAAATAAAACATGCAGATGTCTGTAGAGCAGTGCCCTCGGCAGTGCTCGCTGTATACGCACCAATGTACGATTACATTACAACACTGCTGAACAGAATCTTTTAATAAAGACCATACTCACATTGGAAAAATGCGGTACATACATACATAGGGAGTCCATTCCCCGCGCCACAGCGTTATGTACTCTGCTGCTGCCTGTGAGGTTTTACCATATGAGCCAGTGACCAGCTTGAGCTCATAGCGACCATGTGGTAGCGCTTGCTTTACCGTATATGGGCCGCGCATACCAGAGTCTAGCTTGCCAGTGGCTTGACTCAACTTACGCACAAATACCAGGTCTCCTTTTTGGAAGGAGCGGACCGATTTGCGCCGCTCATTAACACAAGCATCCTGGCGAGTGCGGTTTTGGTCCAGCAACTCTGAAGCTCGCTGTCGGGTGAGCTCGCGATGATTCGCGATTGGGCTTCGACGCCTCTAAAGCCACATCGCGCACCAGGGATTGTATGACAGGCGTTGCACCATCACTGCCAATTAACAAACGCAAAGATGAATACTTTGTAGATTTTTGCACAGTAATGTTCAAGGTGAGCTGCAATTTCCACAAAATATTAGACCAACTTTCTTGTCTAAAATTAGACTCAACACGAATCATATTCATAACAGTACGACAATACCGCTCAACTTGACCATTACTTTGGTGCATTTCAGGAGTTATAAAATGCACATCACATCCTAACTCTTTAACCCAATTTACAAAAGTGGAACTTTCATAAATTCGACCCCTGTCTGCAACTATCAACTTAGGAGAACCGAAAAGGGATATTGCCATTTCAAAAACCCTCTTTAATTCCGTTGCATCTTGTTTACGAATAGGATACAGGAGACAAAACTTAGTAAAAGCATCTACTATAAGAATTACATATTTGAACCCGTTGGAGTCAGGAAGTGGTCACAGTACATCGCTATGTACAGTCTCAATGCAGTATGTACTTCCGCACAAATTGCCTCAATTTTGGAAACCAAAAATATTTTAAAATGAGATCAGTCGTTTTGTGGTGGCACCATCTAGGTCGTGATCGTCTATTTATGTATATAGGTATATCGAGTGAGTCTTAACAGTTTCAGGTATCCCGTCGTATGGGAGAGTATGAGCACAACATCTTGTCAAATCTAGTTTTATAGTCTACATCTTTATCAGTACATTCGGCCGATTGGACATGAACTAATCACCTTGCCATTCCATCTAAGCTTACTTGTACATGACAGTTCCTTTTACTTCTGAAGGTATTAGATAGGTCGCCGTTCTTTAATTTTAGCGTGTAAGACTTGTTAAAATTCATAGGTTTGGCATAGTAAGTGTTAGGATAGCGTGGGTTGGTGTATTAAGTTCCTGTGTGGGCTATTTCGGTCCACCGCTGACAGAGACCAGTCCAGAGCGATATCTAGGGAACCTACTTGCGGGACTTACCGCTCGGCAAAGCCGATGGGGGAATAAACCGTCCGTAAATTACCCTAACGCTGCGAAGCGTATATGTGTATCTCTTTCGTAGATAACGCTCAATAGCGTTCTTCCCCAGATTTTCGGTACCAAAAGTTTACATTTCATAATTATGGATTTATGAGACAGTTTGGCCAAACTGGAAAAAAAGGACGGTTCGAGAGTGTTTGTGATTTTTGAGATATCCAGGCTGCATCTCCCGCCACGGCCATGTACTGATTTCATTAATTTCAACAATGCCAACGAGTATACTAACGTCGTTGTATTCTCAAATGTTAGATGTGTATGCTCACCTCACCAACACAACAATACCCCAAAATCTGTCGTCAGACTTCTATACTCGAACACTCTAATTTTCACTACTATCAAAATACTTATTCGTAGTTGTCGTCGCTCACGATGTTTCCGCCATCAAAGCCCGCTTCTAGTTCTGCAGCCAGCCTCTTATAAACTACCTAAGTTTCAGTTAACTTACTAAGTTATGATTTTATTGATTACTCCGTTATCATCCTCTCTGGATATTCGAACTTGATACCATCATTCAAGTGTCGCAACGTCACTTCCCATTTATCCTGCCTATAAATTTATAGTTGTAAGTTTATATATATTTTTATATATATCAACATGTATCGGGTGAGATACATATAGACCAACAGAGATAGCCATTAAATATATTCATTACTTGTATTGCTAGTTTAGTATATAAAATTAGGATTATATAAAGTATCAACTCATGATAATCTCTGTTGTTCTTGTATCAAAAAAAAAGGTCTTAAAATTAATTGAATAAAATCCAGTAAGTAGAATATTAATTCATATATTTCTGATCCACAATTAAACCAAAAAACTAAAGAACTTGTCAATTATTTAGATCGATCTTGTGTTGTTTTGTTTTTAATCGACCAGCTATTCTGTTCCTAAGGCATTTAATCGAGAGGGAAAACGAATAGCTAAATAAAAAACCCTCTCGGCCAGAAAAGCCACCATCAACAATCTCATCCTAGTGGACTTCGATGAAACATTTATATTACCACATTTACAATCTATTTACAACTAATCACTATCTCATTATTATTAACATCACCTCAATATTCCCAAAACTCGGCAAAGGAACACATCCCATTGAACAATAATAGACCCTCCGACATTCAAATCGTTGCTACCTGATCTCTCTATTTCGCAAAGCGTCATTTACAAGCCATATTCACAATACGTTAGAAATTCTCATGTCATGACATCTAGATTTAAACTGAATAAGTTTTATTCGTCAATTAATTAAGGAACCTATGTCCTTGTTTGCGTTCTGAATTTGAACTGTGATTGTAGTTGATGTGTTTTAATTTGGAGAAATTAAAGGTTATCTATTTCTTCACATAAATTTCAACCATATATACATTATATTTATATTGATAATAAGTAATGCTTCAAAACAAAAAAAACCCCGGAGAAAGTGAGGTAAGTATTTAGGCTGAATTCTATTCAAATCGTATGTTTCAGAAGCCATAATAATATACTTGATGTCAATATTATTATTTCAGACAAAAAGTGATCAACAACTAAAGTACTGTGAATAAATTACTTTTATATATTTTAATAGGGTACGTTACCACAACTGCAACGAATCGGTGTTCAAAAATAACAAAAATAAACGACACTTCATATAACACTGAAGTTACTCGTAGACTACGAAACCCGGAGTTTCGTGAGTTAAGATATTTGTTCCCTCGGTGGGTTCAGGTGTTCGTTCCTGATTCGCGACTTCGTTCCAACTCCCGACCCTGTCTTCCAAAAGCCGAGTCCCAAGCTCGTTCATCCCCCCCATGATCTGAAAAAAAATCACTGTGAAAATATGTCCATTCCTCTCATTGGCTACCTGTTACCATAGCGTTACCCAAAGGCGGTCAATTTTTAGACCCTCCCTATTTTTCCAAGAAGGATTCTACAATCTCGGTCTCACGCTCTTTTTTCCTCATTGCACGTGTTGACCATTTACAACCTTTACGGATTTTTTTCTTTGTTTTAAGCAATTCCACTAGTCCCTTTTAGATTTTTTCTTCTTTTGTCTTATCTTAGAAATGGTTATTTGAGATTGACAAGAGTTGAATTTATTTTTATTTTTATGGCCCCGCTGAGTTGTTTGAAACTTAATGTCTTTGCAAGCCCTACGTAATAAAGCAGTTACTTTTTGTGTTTTATTTACGCTCTTCGGCTGTTCATGTGGTGATCACATGATCCACCTCACGCGCCCCCAAATAGATTTTGAAATGTCGATTCCTTTATATGTAAATTTTCTTTCAATTAATCGTCGTTTTAAAATCTATTTCAATGTTAACTTTCCAATCCGGACCTTACCTACTGACATTCCCAGAGTATCCCTTCTGCTCTCACGCTCTCCCAAGTATTCCCACGGCTCTCTATTGTCATTCATTCCTTTATAACGCTCTATCTATCGCCCGTAACATGATACTATTATTCTGCTTTTGTTATACCTGGTTTTACAGTACGGTGATTTTTTTCTCTCTCTCTCTCTATTTTTTTTATATAGTTACGGTATCAATGTATGGCGTTGTAATTTTCTTAATTCTTCCCGTCACGTGTGTCTATTAACGTGTAAACGTTATTATATGGTATAGCCTTAATATTGGCCTCTCGTATAATCGTACGATTTTTTTTTGTTATTTTCCTGTCATCATCTAACTTCGCAAACTATTTTAATTATTATTATTATTAATAATATATATATATTTTATATCTTCTATTTCGAATCGAACCAACATATGGTTTTGTTTGTGATGCTTTCCCTGTTGCTTGGTATAAAGATACAATTTGATATATTTACTATATGTATCCTGCATAACAAAGATGTATTTGTAGCCATATCTCCCAGCAGATGATGGACCATATTTATCGCAAAATACTCGTCCTCCTACATCGGTTGCTATACCGGTTTTAATATATTTTTAAAATAATATCGTTGTCTCATCAAAGCATTGACTTTGTATCGCCCAAATGTCCTATCTCTTCCGTGTATACTAACAATCAAATCTTTTTGCAACCTTTCTGGAACATACATCCTCAATTTCTCTCCTTTTATACTCCTCTTATAATTAACTCCCTCCTTTAGAATGAAATAGCTAGACTCAGATGTACTGTCGGTCTCTATAAGTTTGACTATTTCACGAGCTACCTCATCACTATGTTGATGTTCGTCAATATCTTTCCAATTTTGATTTACCTTCCGCATCAACAAAACTTTAAACAAAATTATCTGAGGTCCTGGCATCTTATATGTTAATATATCAGCCGTTCTCTCTATGTCGTGACAGTACGTCAACTACAACATTGTCCTTGCACTTCACATTCTACAGTATAGTCAAACCGACTCATAAAATGCATCCATCGAATCATTCATGCGCTTAATAATTTACATGACTGTAAGAAAATCAAACTTTTGTGATCTGTTCTAATAACTAGTTGAGCCCCATGTAAATACGTCTCAACCTTGGATAACTATATATTATAGCCCACAAATTTTGTCCAGTAACCGTTCATCTACGTTTCGTTTCAGTTAAAAATTTACTACAGAACCCTATAACATTCTCCTTCCCGTCGCTAGTTAATTGATATCCGTGACCTAATAACCCCCATGTTGTTACTAACTGTTTGTAAATAGTAAACCTCCTTCGAATCTGGATGAGCAATTTATACCATGTCTACAACCAACCCTTTCACTCTCTCAAAACATTAATGTATCTCTTCCGTCCATGCCCATTTCGTCCCTTGTTTCACAATTCACACAATAATCTAACCTCCACTGTATTTGATGAACCTTCGAAAATAATTTATTAATCCCAAAAATCTCGTAATTGTTCTATCGACTCTTTATGTAATGGTAATTGCAAATAAATGAGGCGATCCTGCATCACCCAATATTTTGTTAGTTAGTTCTCGCGTCTAATAAGAGCCTCATCGACCCATCCCGTTTTTTATTATAAGTAAACGGACTACATTATAGTGTCGCTTTCTTGTTGGATAAATCCCAGTCTTTCTAATTCGTCTAATTTCTCCTTAACTTGCGTCCTATATCCCATGGGTATCGAATAACTACATTTTACTAATGGGTTTTCATCTACTAGTTTGATAACGTGCTCGTATTTATCTGTCAATCCTAGCTTATTAGTGAACACCTTACGATGTTTTTCTAATAGAGGCAGTAACAATTCCTTTTGCTCGCGATTTAAGTTGATCTTGTCAAATTCCATTTTCCAATTGGTTTCGCAGTTTTGACTCACTATTCGAACTGGAATGGTCTGTGTGTTGTGCGTCTTGGTCTAAAATATAATTTATTATAGCGGCATTCGACGCGCCCACTAACTTTTCGATTTTACAATCTGAATTAATCCTAAGCCCAAACGTTCATTCGTCAACATCCGTTCACTACCACGATCTACTACATCCTTCACTCGTCCTAACCAGTCATATCCTAATAACAATGATCTAGGTAACTTACGCATAATCAGTACCGGTGCTTCGACTAAGTGCTACCTAACCTGAACTCTATCAATACCATACGATTTGTGCTTTCACTTCGTGAACCAAAAGCCCCTTGTACTTGTACAGCTGGAATAGCGATCTCAGGTAATATACCTCTTTCTTTCCGGATATAATTGTACAATTCGTCAGTGATACCGCTAATCTGACTTCCCGTATCTATCAACGCTTTCATACACTTGCCATACAATCACACACATACCTCTGGCAATCTAGGTAATGAGTAATCATCATTCATTTCATCTACCTTGTCTTCCTCATAAAATATCGTACATAATACCCTATCTTTCCTTGTACTAAATTTACACGCCACACAGTTCTTTTCACATACTGTACTAAAATCAAACTGACCCCCCCAATAAGACACTTATTCCATCAAGTAATATCCGATTATTCTTTCAGTTGTACCCCATCTCACCTAACGGTCGTAACAAGCCCGTCTCGTTAATACCTAAACTTACTGCCTAACTGCTTTCCTTCCTTGTGTCACGAGAATATTATTAGCTACATTTCCTTCAGAGAACAAACCCGAGTTCCTTCACCTTCTCTAACACACATAACCTGACTATTCAGACTCACTTGTGTAAGGGACATTAGCTTTTTGTTTGTGTGTCCGCCCCCACGAGTTTGACCGGTGTAGGCGTCTCAGCTTCCTTAACGAAGGTAATAGCTGGCCTTCCTACATTCGACCTATCTCTCTCCTCTGTATATGGCGCGGCCCTATTATAATTTAGCCTGTATCCACCGCGACCTCGTGGATACCCTCTCCCTCTAAATGAACCTCGATTTCTTCCCCACGCCCCTGCAGTCATAGTAGCTATAGTTGGCTTCCCAACGTATCTGTCTTGTCTACTATTCTTATAAGATTTATTTACTGGCGTAACCGGAGTTCTTGTAACAATATTTTGTTCTAATTCTCTAAGAAAAGTGGCACCATGTACTATTGTTGCCTCTCCTGCCCTTGTAAACCACCGTTGTTGCAAATCTACCGGATAGTGTCGCATTATCGAATTCACTAAATCTCTCTCGCTAAAAGCAATTGTCAATGATTGCATCGATTCTACCTCTTGTGCGAAATGTTCAGTCATAGTTAATCCTGAACTGCGTGAATATACCCCTCTGATTAACTTATATCTCACGGATTCTTGAATTTGCTCGGTCCAATAGTTACGTCTAAAATCAGTTTCGAAATCGACAAACGTGGCCCAGTCTTTCGAATATAGCTCCATTACTTTGCGTACATGTCCCGTGACACATTCGAGCGCTATATCGACTCCCCTATCTTGTGCGTTCAATGAATTAATATATTTCTCTAACCTTTTCAAAAATGTGATCGGATTAATCTGCGATTTTCCGTCAAAATAGGTTTACTCATCGTAGGTTGAACCACAAATATATTACGAGTGCCCGACGACCCTGCACTACCTCCCTCTGATGTGAAACTAGTGGTTTCTCGCGTGTTTGTACCAGCCCTAGCATCACTAGTCCCGTCTGCCCTGTCTAATGACAAATTGTCATTTACTCTACCTTCGGTACTACCCGAACCTAACAACTCCAATTTCTCATGAAACACATTCATCCTCTGCAACAACAAATCAAGAGTAGTACTTTCCGTTGCCCCAGTACGCCCCCTTGATTCACTTTCATTCATCCCCACATTTAAGCCACGTTTTCTCAAAATACGTCTGTCTCTACCATCAGCCATTTTTATATAAAGCAACTACCGTTACACCCTCGCGCAATAAGATACAACCGTACCTAGTCTAAGCAATGTGCAATATCTCTACCTAAAATTTTACGACCCTCCGCACCGCGTTATAACAATAGCATTCCTATGAACAAAAAAGTTTTTTTTTTTTTCTCTTTAAACCCCGCGAGCAATTTAAACGTTTCCAAGATAAGACAAATAGTAAACTTTCTAAAACTTTTGTTTTAAAATTTGGATTTGATTTATGTTTGTTATAAAAGTAGGGTAACAGTGATACGTTATATCCTACACTCTGACGCTCTGACTTCTTCCTGGTAACCTGTAAAATTGGTATTAATGAGTATACACAATATAACATAGTAGTTCGCAAGTAAGCAGGTCATGTACAATAAAATATCATCATGCACAGTGCGCCTTCTCTCCTTCCATTTTGGTATCTCTGAAAACATATTTTTAAACACTCGATACATGTGATTTCTACGTTGTGTTTTGTATTATTAGGTTCTAATCCAATCGCATCTTATTTGAATACGTAGTTGGAGTATCCTGGTCACGGCACCATTTCTGTGGTGGCACCATCTAGGTCGTGATCGTCTATTTATGTATATAGGTATATCGAGTGAGTCTTAACAGTTTCAGGTATCCCGTCGTATGGGAGAGTATGAGCACAACATCTTGTCAAATCTAGTTTTATAGTCTACATCTTTATCAGTACATTCGACCGATTGGACATGAACTAATCACCTTGCCATTCCATCTAAGCTTACTTGTACATGACAGTTCCTTTTACTTCTGAAGGTATTAGATAGGTCGCCGTTCTTTAATTTTAGCGTGTAAGACTTGTTAAAATTCATAGGTTTGGCATAGTAAGTGTTAGGATAGCGTGGGTTGGTGTATTAAGTTCCTGTGTGGGCTATTTCGGTCCACCGCTGACAGAGACCAGTCCAGAGCGATATCTAGGGAACCTACTTGCGGGACTTACCGCTCGGCAAAGCCGATGGGGGAATAAACCGTCCGTAAATTACCCTTACGCTGCGAAGCGTATATGTGTATCTCTTTCGTAGATAACGCTCAATAGCGTTCTTCCCCAGATTTTCGGTACCAAAAGTTTACATTTCATAATTATGGATTTATGAGACAGTTTGGCCAAACTGGAAAAAAAGGACGGTTCGAGAGTGTTTGTGATTTTTGAGATATCCAGGCTGCATCTCCCGCCACGGCCATGTACTGATTTCATTAATTTCAACAATGCCAACGAGTATACTAACGTCGTTGTATTCTCAAATGTTAGATGTGTATGCTCACCTCACCAACACAACAATACCCCAAAATCTGTCGTCAGACTTCTATACTCGAACACTCTAATTTTCACTACTATCAAAATACTTATTCGTAGTTGTCGTCGCTCACGATGTTTCCGCCATCAAAGCCCGCTTCTAGTTCTGCAGCCAGCCTCTTATAAACTACCTAAGTTTCAGTTAACTTACTAAGTTATGATTTTATTGATTACTCCGTTATCATCCTCTCTGGATATTCGAACTTGATACCATCATTCAAGTGTCGCAACGTCACTTCCCATTTATCCTGCCTATAAATTTATAGTTGTAAGTTTATATATATTTTTATATATATCAACATGTATCGGGTGAGATACATATAGACCAACAGAGATAGCCATTAAATATATTCATTACTTGTATTGCTAGTTTAGTATATAAAATTAGGATTATATAAAGTATCAACTCATGATAATCTCTGTTGTTCTTGTATCAAAAAAAAAGGTCTTAAAATTAATTGAATAAAATCCAGTAAGTAGAATATTAATTCATATATTTCTGATCCACAATTAAACCAAAAAACTAAAGAACTTGTCAATTATTTAGATCGATCTTGTGTTGTTTTGTTTTTAATCGACCAGCTATTCTGTTCCTAAGGCATTTAATCGAGAGGGAAAACGAATAGCTAAATAAAAAACCCTCTCGGCCAGAAAAGCCACCATCAACAATCTCATCCTAGTGGACTTCGATGAAACATTTATATTACCACATTTACAATCTATTTACAACTAATCACTATCTCATTATTATTAACATCACCTCAATATTCCCAAAACTCGGCAAAGGAACACATCCCATTGAACAATAATAGACCCTCCGACATTCAAATCGTTGCTACCTGATCTCTCTATTTCGCAAAGCGTCATTTACAAGCCATATTCACAATACGTTAGAAATTCTCATGTCATGACATCTAGATTTAAACTGAATAAGTTTTATTCGTCAATTAATTAAGGAACCTATGTCCTTGTTTGCGTTCTGAATTTGAACTGTGATTGTAGTTGATGTGTTTTAATTTGGAGAAATTAAAGGTTATCTATTTCTTCACATAAATTTCAACCATATATACATTATATTTATATTGATAATAAGTAATGCTTCAAAACAAAAAAAACCCCGGAGAAAGTGAGGTAAGTATTTAGGCTGAATTCTATTCAAATCGTATGTTTCAGAAGCCATAATAATATACTTGATGTCAATATTATTATTTCAGACAAAAAGTGATCAACAACTAAAGTACTGTGAATAAATTACTTTTATATATTTTAATAGGGTACGTTACCACAACTGCAACGAATCGGTGTTCAAAAATAACAAAAATAAACGACACTTCATATAACACTGAAGTTACTCGTAGACTACGAAACCCGGAGTTTCGTGAGTTAAGATATTTGTTCCCTCGGTGGGTTCAGGTGTTCGTTCCTGATTCGCGACTTCGTTCCAACTCCCGACCCTGTCTTCCAAAAGCCGAGTCCCAAGCTCGTTCATCCCCCCCATGATCTGAAAAAAAATCACTGTGAAAATATGTCCATTCCTCTCATTGGCTACCTGTTACCATAGCGTTACCCAAAGGCGGTCAATTTTTAGACCCTCCCTATTTTTCCAAGAAGGATTCTACAATCTCGGTCTCACGCTCTTTTTTCCTCATTGCACGTGTTGACCATTTACAACCTTTACGGATTTTTTTCTTTGTTTTAAGCAATTCCACTAGTCCCTTTTAGATTTTTTCTTCTTTTGTCTTATCTTAGAAATGGTTATTTGAGATTGACAAGAGTTGAATTTATTTTTATTTTTATGGCCCCGCTGAGTTGTTTGAAACTTAATGTCTTTGCAAGCCCTACGTAATAAAGCAGTTACTTTTTGTGTTTTATTTACGCTCTTCGGCTGTTCATGTGGTGATCACATGATCCACCTCAGTTTTCTCTGTACCGATATGCTGATGCTCATCGTGAAATACTCGGAGTAAGCTAAAGCGATGACCCTTTGGCACATAGCACAGTAAACTTGGTTGTTCACCGATTACATCCATTTTATAGTAAAGGATGTCATTGCGCTTAACATACCTAGACGAGTCCAGTTCACCATCGTTCAGCTTCTGAAGTAGGTTCTGCGTCTCATCGTCAGCGGCCTGCGCTATCTGAGCCCAATTTAAAGGTTTCCGTATTTCACAAACATTGACTGGATTTCGGCTCAAATAGTCTGCATGAGATAGCGCAGTCCCCTTTCGATATTCAAGATCAAAATTGTAATCTTGAAGAAACATCTACCACCGAGCGATCCTCGGCAGTAAATCCTTCTTGCGCTGCGTCAGTTTCAAGGCATTACAACCTGATACAACTTTAAATTTCATACCAATCAGGTAATGTCTGAAATGTTGTAAAGCCCTGACAACTGCCAACGTTTCCAACTCGTATGAGTGGTAACGCGGTTCAGCACCTTTAGTTACCTTACTAAAATAGGCGACTCGCTGCTTATGTCCTCCTTCATGTGTCTGAAGCAAAACGGCTCCGTAACCTTGAGCTGATGCATCGGTGTGTACTTCTGTAGGGAGAGAAGGGTCAAATATTGCTAATACCGGTTCACTGGTTAGCCGCTCGATAATATCATTACGGACCCGCTCCTGTTCTTTGCCCCAAATGAATGGCACACCTTTGCGAGTGAGATTCGCAATACAAGCTGTCTGCTGGGAGTATCCGGGGATATAACGTCTAAAATATCCTGCAAGACCCAAAAACTGCCTTACCTCTTTTACGTTGCTCGGTACTCGTGCATTAACTAGATAGAGCCTCAACCTTGTGCGCGCTCGGCCTCACCTGACCATTACTGATCGTCCGGCCTAAATACTCAACCTCTGTTGTAAGAAACTTACATTTTTTTAAGGTTGATAGATAAACCTGCCTTTATTAAAGTTTCGAGGACCTCACGGAGAGTCAATAGACCTTCTTTAATAGTGTTGCTGGGCAGCAGCACATCGTCTATGTACACACAAGCTTTACCTGCATCTATGTAGGGACGCAAAGTATTTGATATTATGCGCTGGTACACCACAGGAGTTTCGTTTTGTAGACGAATGTGCATAGAACCAGTACTTACAGTGGTAGTAGCAGTACCTACTACAAGATAATCAGTAAAATCGTTAATGACATCGATCAACCGTTCGCGATCTGTACCTACTAATGGAGTATCAATAGGTACATCAGTTTTGAAAGCGTTGACCTTATCAACCCGTGTGATGCGCTGCACTCCTCGCGTTCTATATAAGCGACACCTTCCCTACTTAAAACGTCAGTACCAACAATTACCGGTGTACTCAAAAACCTATCAGGTACGACATGAAAATCCACTTCTAAAGTTATCTCAGGAAATTCAACCGTTAAAGTAGTGCAGTATGATGTTTCTACTTCCTGACTACCTATGCCACGCAAAACGCGAAACGACGGCGTCTGAGTGCATTGTAAATGCTTAGTCATGGACTCGGAAATAAGAGAAATAGTCGACCCGCTATCAATAAGAATGTCAACTGGCACACCTTGAAACACGGCTGTTGCTATATCATCGCGTTTATACGAGTCAACCATCTCACGACAAAAATTCATATTCGGCTTCCCACGAGACTCAGTACGCTGTTTTGTGAAACAATCCTCAATCTTATGACCTATTTTCTTACAAAAAGAACACGGCTCAGCTTTCGGGTGCGGTTTACTCGAATAACCAACACTCGCAGATGAGGATTCCGCACTTGACCTATCTAACCTCATACGCTTGGAACACGTTATCTGTTTATGACCGAAACCTCCGCAAGAAAAACATTTTATCTTTGTACCGCCATGCTCTCGTTTTCGCGAAACACTTTTATTAAAATCACTGTGAGCACGGACTGGTGTAACTTGAGAAGGTTTTACATAAATCGACAAGAAGTTAACTAAATCTTCCGGTATTACGCGTTCGTAGCGGCGACTCGAATTTGGGCGTTAGTTACGAGTATACCACGTATCACTATCGCTGTAATTAACTCGTTACTTAACCCGTTTACAATGCGCAATCGTAACAGTGAACGCCTAGCATATTCTGCGTATGTAGGGTAGGAATCAGAATCAGTTTTCACTACGTCAAACAAGATGTTTGCTATATCTAAACGCTTAGGGCACAACGTTTTGAAATCTCGCTTGAAACTCGACCAACTACGATTATTGCTGACCCACTCGTTCAACCACAGTTTAGCGTCACCCTTAAGACAAATACCCACACGCGCTAGACACTCGCGATCATCCCATCTATTCAAAATTTTAATATGATCTACCTCACTACACCACGAATCAAAATCATGCAACGTCGGATCGAAACTCGTTATAAAAACATGGTTAGATCTCACCGGAATAGCACTGATGACACTCGCAAGTTTCTCGGCTACCTCACTCACAATCACATCTGTACCGGTGAGCGTCGCGCCCGAGCACGGTACGGACAAGTTCAGACTTGTACCGCATGACTCGGCGCTAGACGGCACGGCTAAGATGTCTGGCGCCGCGTCTGGCTGGACCGTCGGCGCCACCACGGCGGCTACGTCTCGCACCGGCGGTGCACTCGGTGTCGTTACGCCGCATTCACTGACACTACGGAACCTGGAACTACCTTCCAAATTATTTAATCGTTCTAAAATCGTTTGAAGTTGCTTCTCCAAACCAGGAACAGGCGTACGATCACGTTTACGACTTTTTCGTTTATCGGACATTTTTCAAAATCCCAAAACTTATGAACACTGAACTGATTTTAAACTAATACAAAGAATAGCCTGAGCAGAAAGCGGAATAGGAATCCCACTTCTGAAATTAGAAACCACAATCTAAAATACTTAAAAAAAATATAATCACAATAAGTTTAAAAATAACAATTCACAATAATAAGCAAAATGTAAATTGACAAAGTATTAGCAACGTCCGTCTGTCCCTGGAGCCGAAGCCAAAGTGAGCGAGGCGCGCTCTCCGATGTTCTAGCTGCCCTTTCTCGCTTGCTCCCACCACTCGGTGACGTGAGTCAGCTGGCCACGCCTCCTTTGCCGACGTCAATCTCTAAATCTATATATTCTGTCAGGCATGTTCATCGTCAGTCATTGTCCTAAATAAAATGTCATAGAAGAATTATAAAAATGTCCTTATAACCATAATTCAATTTTGTGATTAAAAAAAAAGAAAAAAAAAAATTATTTTTCGGTTAGGTATTCGGTGACTGAGTAGTAACATTTTTCCAAAAGAAAGGCCTTTAATTTATTTTTAAAAGTATGACTATTGTACTCAGTTTTTAGAGAAGTTGGTAATTTATTATATAGTCTAACTGATTGAACTCTTACAGTATGATCTACCACTCTTAAGGTGCTCACAAATTCATTATGTAAGTCCTTTCTACGTGTTTGTTCCCTTTTTTGCCGATACTCTTTGGATTCAAACTTACTTAAGTGTTTTACCAGGTCAGTTAATATAATTAGGATGTACAGGCATGGTACTGTCAATATCTTTAAAGCTATAAAGTGTGGCCTACATGACTCAGTTTGTGGTATGCGAACCATAGTTCGTATGGCTCGTTTTTGTATAATAAAAGCGGCCTCTGTATTATATTGATAACTGTTGCCCCAGAACATTACACTATAACGAATCTTGGATTCTACCAGAGCAAAATAAACCTGTCTTAAATGTTTTATATTAACGTCGTCTCTTAAATTTCTAATGGCATAACTTGCTGAACTCACGCTACTCTCTATCGCTTTTATTTCGTCTTTCCAATTAAGGTTGTTGTCAATGTATACACCTAGAAATTTTACTATTTTAACACAGTCAATATTTGCGCCGTTTAGTTTAACGTTAAGTCTATTTTTATGTCTTGCTGTGGTTTGAAATAGCATAAGATTCGTTTTGCCGGTATTTAATTGCAAATCATTTATTGTCAACCATTTGTGGAAAAACTCTAGGGCTTTGTTTATTTTAAGATTTAAACTATCAATAGTATTAGATGAAATGATGGCATTAGTGTCATCTGCAAATAAAGTAAGTTTGATGTCAGGATCACATCTAAAGATGAAGTTTACTAAATCATTAGTAAAGATTATAAAAAATATAGGCCCTAAAATCGAACCTTGAGGTACTCCCACTTTTAGTTTTGTCAAATTAGATTTATATATCGTTTCCTCGTCATTATCAATCGTTTTTAATTCTACAAATTGTTTGCGATTACTTAAGTATGACTTAAATAATTTGTATGTATTATCTCTTATACCATAGTGTTCAAGTTTTTTAAGAAGAATTTCGTGATTTATGGTATCAAAGGCCGAGTTTAAATCCAGGAATATTCCTGCTACCTTCTGTTTATCATTTAACTTAACAGCCACGTCATCAACAAGTTTATTGATAGCGTCAACAGTACCAACAAACCTCTGATAGCCAAACTGCCTATCATTAAGTATTTTGTTAATTCTTAAATGTCTAAGTAGTCTAGATTTAATAAGTTTTTCGAATATTTTGGACAGTGTTGGCAATAAAAATATAGGGCGGTAATTTTTGACGTCAGATTTTTTGCCTTTTTTAAAAATAGGTATAATTCGCGTTATCTTTAGTTTATCAGGAAACGTATTAAGTTCTATACAACTATTGAAGAAATAAGCTAATGGTTCCGCCAATATATCGATGTTTTCCTTAAAAATTTTGACAGGTATTTCATCGATACAATATAATAATGACCTAATCATCTAGTCAATATAGATGACTCTTAGGTCGAACTCGATATCGTCTATTGTTAAAGTTATTAATCATTACTTGGTACTTGGTAAAACTAACCAAGGTTTACCAAGTTTTTCTGTTTAAGTATTTGAGTCAGTCTAATGTATGAGGCTGTTAAAACACGCTATTATACGCTATGTAGCGTTATTACTGCGCAAGCGAAGTGAGAAACTTTTTTACGTCTTTTTATGACCCTGACAGTTTTTATGACCTACTAAGTCAAGACCGATGACCCTAAGGTTAAACTTGATATCTACTTATTTTAAGGTAAAAAATCATTATGATTATTGAAGGTTGTACTGTTTTAATTTATAAACTCGTTTTAATGCATGTGGCTATGAAAATACAAATTTGATGAAATATAACCTACAAAGTAGATAAACCAAAGGTTTGCGCGAGTGCAGCGAGCGCTATCGCTGTGCGAGCGAAGCGAGCGCGAAAACTATTTACGACCTTTTATGACCCTGACAGTTTTTATGACCTACTAAGTTAACACTGATGCCACAAAGGTTAAACTTGATATCCACTTATTTTAAGGTAAAAAATCATTATGATTATTGCAGGTTGTACTGTTCCAATTTATGACATGTTTTGATGAATGTGGCTATTAAAATACAATAGTTGCTGAAATGTTTCCTACAAAGTAGATATTACACATGCTTGCACGACCGGAGCGAGCGCTATTACTGCGCGAGCGTAGTAAGCGCTATCACTGAGTGAGCGAAGCGAGCGCGAAAAATTTTTATGACCCTGACAGTTTTTATGACCTACTAAGTCAACACTGAAGACACTCAGGTTAAAACAGGATAATTACTTATTTTAAGGTTTATAATCATTATGATAATTGAAGGTTGTACTGTTTCAATTTATAAACTCGTTTTGATACATGTGGCTACTAAAATACAAAAAATGCTGAAATATTACCTACAAAGTAGATAAAACAAAGGTTTGCGCGAGCGCAGCGAGCGTTATCAATGCGCGAGCGAAGCGAGCGCGAAAATATTTACGTCATTTTATGACCCTGACAATTTTTATGTCCTACTAAGTCAACACCGATGACCCTAAGGTTAAACTTGATATCCACTTATTTTAAGGTAAAAAATCATTTTGATTATTGAAAGTTGTACTGTTCCAATTGATGACTCGTCTTGATGAATGTGGCTATGAAAATACAAAAGTTGCTGAAATGTTTCCTACAAGGTTGATATAACAAAAGCTTGCGCGACCGGAGCGAGCGCTATTACTGCGCCAGCGTAGTAAGCGCTATCGCTGCGCGAGCGAAGCGAGCGCGAAAAATTTTTACGACCTTTTATGACCCTGACAGTTTTTATGACCTACTAAGTTAACACTGATGACACAAAGTTTAAACTTGATGTCCACTTATTAAAGGTTAAAAATCATTATGATTATTGAAGGTTGTACTGTTTCAATTTATGGACTCGTTTTGATGCATGTGGCTATTAAAATACAAAAGTTGCTGAAATATTACCTACAACGTAGATAAAACAAAGATTTGCGCGAGCGCAGGGAGCGCTATCAATGAGCGAGCGAAGCGACCGCGAAAATTTTTACATTTTATGACCTTGACAGTTTTTATAACCTACTTAGTCAACACCAATGACCCTAAGGTTAAATGTGGCTGATAAAACTCGAATGCTTTTGAAATACTTCCCACAAAGCAGATAAAACACGTTGGGCAAGCAAAGCCATCGCGTAAATTTTGATGACTTTTAATGACCCTGACAGTTTTATGGCCTTATTAAGGCACTTATTAACTTTAGTCATTATCTATGAACCTAAGCTCAAACTTTTATGATTATGCAAACTCTGTGTAAAGTTAACAAAAAATATAGGCACCCACACTTAACACACTTACCACACTTGCCGAAAAAAAGTATTCTTTGCCCTTTTATGCCCGATTAAATGTCTGTACAAAATTTCATCTGAATTATTCAAGCCGATTGACCAAAAAGAGGCCACATATTTACAAAATTCCATAATATAAATATAGAAAACCGAAATTTCCACCCAAAAAATAAGTATTAGTTGCCTTTCTATGTCTTTTTGACTGTCCGTGTACAAAATTTTAGCTTAAATGGTTAACCCGTTTGACCGAGAGTAGGCCACACATTTACAAAGTTCAATTTAAAAATTCTGGACAACTGGACGACTCGACTGCCAGAAAAAAAGTATTCTATGTGATTCTATGCAATATGAACTGTAATATGTATAAAATTTCAGGCCAATCGGTATAGCTGTTTAGCTGATAAGAGGCCACACATTCACAAAATTCAATAAATAATATCTGGACCCCCTGACTTGACAGCCAGAAAAAAAGTATCCTATATCCTATTCTGCCCTATGACATGTATTCATACAAAATTTCAGGCAAATTGGTCAAGCCGTTTATTCGAGAAGAAGTCTTATATTTACAAAATTCAATTAAAAATATCTGAACCCCCTGACTCGATAGCCAAAAGAAAAGTATCCCATATCCTATTCTACCCTATGAACTGTCTTTATACATTTCAGGCAAATCGGTCAAGCCGTTTATTCCAGAAGAGGTCTTATATTTACAAAATTCAATTAAAAATATCTGAACCCCCTGACTCGATAGCCAAAAGAAAAGTATCCCATAACCTATTCTACCCTATGAACTGTCTTTATACATTTCAAGCAAATCGGTCAAGCCGTTTATTCCAGAAGAGGTCTTATATTTACAAAATTCAATTAAAAATATCTGGACCTCCTGACTCGATAGCCAAATAAAAAGTATTCTATATCCTATTCTGCCCTATGAACTGTCTTTATACAACATTTCCGGGAAATCGGTCAAGCCGTTTATTCGAGTAGAAGTCTTATATTTACAAAATTCAATTAATAATATCTGGACCCCCTGACTCCATAGCCAAAAAAATATATCCTATATCCTATTCTGCCTTATGTTCTATCGTTGCACAAAATTTCAGCGAAATCGGTCAAGCCGTTTGACCGTGAAGAAGTCCCAAACAAACAAACAAACAAACAAACAAACAAATAAACAAACTGACTTTCGCATTTATAATATTGGTGTTGAATTGGTGTTGATATTGGTGTTGATTGGTGTTGATGGTGTTGATTGGTGTTGATATATACTTCACTGTTATCTCTGAACCTAATGTAATGTAATATGCAATGGTAAAAAAAAATACAAAATTAAATTAGGGGTTTGTTGAGTCTTTTAAATCTTTCACCGTAATGAATAGGTGGTGGCGGTGGTGCTATTCGTGCTAAAAAGACTTACTGGTTATTTGCTATTCATTAGTTATTGATTATGTTTTCAAATACGAGATTAAACAAAACTTTAAAAATCCGAAATAGTGACTCACGTGTCACGTGAAATCGTTTTATTATCATTTATTTATCAAGTAACATAGACTCATTTACGTACAAAAATAAACCACTACAAATACAATAAACAATCGTATTAATAAATTATAAAATGAAGTATATCAATTAATAAAATTAAAATTACAAATTAATAAGACATTTCATTAAATTACAAGTTCATCTAATTCTACTTACTTAAGACCTAGTGTATCGCTCAGGCGCTGTGCACAATGTGTTAACTACAACAGTGTTTAATGTAAGGGCTATCTAGTCTTGTCGCGAGCGCGGCCAGCTAGGCTATTCTGTCAGCTATCTCGACAGCGGATTCCGCTGTCGAGATAGCTTACAGAATAGCCTAGCAGCATGCTGTTGGCGCTCCGCCTCACGCGCTGCACCAATGACGTGGCTCGCTTCCGCATTGTTATGTAGAAGCAGTTTACACGTCCTTTCGCGAACATTGTCGACGCACTGCAACAGCGGCGGGTTTAAGTAGCACTCAATTACCGTTATATAATCCCTCCTTCTGTTACATGAAGTGTTCTAAGAAAAAAAACAGTGCAAGTCTTAGTAAATTTTCTTCCATAGAACATCACGTGACATGTCAAAGCAACACGAGTTCAAAACACCTGCGAGAGCGCACGCTAAACTACAATTAGCTTGCGACTGAAGCGGATTCTATAATTACATGCTAACTATGCACACATAATCAATTACACTATTAATATTTCAGGCAATTCATAAGATGGTATATTTAGCGGCCAATTAGGCAAAAGTAGCGGTGGGTTATTTGATTATTTTCAAAGGCCCCGTTAAAGGACAGATGGCTTGACTTTTAAGCTAGAGGCCGATTCAAATCCTATCATGGAAGTTCATCCAAAGGTGGTAGGAGCATTTCATATCGATGTTCCAACTGATTTGCTTCCAAAAAGTAGCTCACAGCCATCAAAAATCTGGCGCTATAACAATACGGTGTTTCGCCAGCACACAGTCCTTGAGATTCAGAATATTCTAGCGCTTTCACCACCTTCGATCACACGCTTACCACCAGGCGAGATAGTGGTCAAATGCTAACTTCTAAGATATAAAAAAAACTTAAGAATAGATCTATTCGATGAGGTGAGGCGATGTGCCGCATGAACGGTAGGTACTGCTGCAGTGAAAATGTGTAATCTGTAATACATAGAAAAACACTACGTAGGTTATACAATAATACTATAGTAACATTAATGCTAGTTTACCTATACCTACCATAGGTAGGTATAGGTAAACTTTGTCAGTTATTTATCCATGAAAGAGTCAGTAAGCAAAAATATATACATATCATCATTTCATAGAAGGCGCGCCATTTCGGTTTGAAAAAAAATTGCCAAAATATTTCCATAAGGTAATTTAACAATACACGAGCGAAGGAATTAGATCTTTTAAAATTCATTGCAACAGATAAACATAAAGCCAATTTTAATATAAAAACACAGTTACGAAAAAACGTATATATTTATTTATTTATTAACATAACGTAATAGTCATTACAATTTAAAAAACTAATTATACTAATATATTAACTAAGACTAATAATTAAAATAAAAACTACAAATAATAAATGGAATTTAAGTCGCTGTCTGCTGGTAGAGTACCCAAAAAGCTGGCGACATTACCTCTTTGAATCGCGAAACTCAAGCGTTGTCCGAGATAAGCGCCAGCTCTTTGGTCGTGGGAGACAGGCGTCTAGACAGCTCCCCAACAAAACCGCGTGCTTGTTGACCCCACAGGCCCATGGTTTCGACCCTAAACGGAAGAAAAGCATTGTTGTCACCGATGCTTATGTATTTCCTCCGTTTGAGTTTGTTTCGTTTCGTTCGTTTGTTTCCTCCTCTGCTGCGTCTGCAGCTGCTCCCGCTGCCCGTGAGGTATTATGGAGATGGGAAATTGCCAATGTGTCGACGCACGTCGCATCCCACACTAGCGGCTTCCCACGACACCAAGGAACCAACGTCATGCCGTCAGGCCTCTTACCATCGTCACGTGTGATACCGTTCGGCTCTAAAATAGCCAGCAAGTTGACGGTGGCAAGAGCCCGACGGATGACGTCGTTCAGTGAGGCGTGTCGAGAAAGCCGTCCCGCACTGCGACGACATGAATGACCGCGGTGACCCAGTCTATCCACCTGGTCACCGCAGCGACAGAGATGCGGTTCTGTTATGGGGATGCCCAGACGCAGTCCCACCGCTATACAAAAACTGTTGTTATCCATGAAAGTACCTATATTGGAAGAAAGTAACGCCTGCAACCAAAATCCAGATTCCCGTTCGTGCGTGGCAAGTAGACGAGCATGGTCCCTACTATCTATATAACTATCCAATAGTTGTTTTTGTAATATTTTACATAAGGGCTCGTCCCATTGCCGCTGCGAACGGAGGCTCCATGGGAAGGCTTCTCCTGGGCATGCATTGGACCAGGTGTTTTTTGCTTCTTCCATTATATCAATCGATATATTCGGTAGTGAACTGTTTAATATTTTCCCGAAAAGACCAGTAATACTATGGACAGAAGATAAAAACGCCGGTAGCGACACACTAGAAATTTTGCGTATGCCTATGCCTCCAAACCGAATAGGTAAGGAAGCTTGACACCATGATTTGTCCGAAAGGGAACAATTTAGAATTTTTATTAGGATATTTTGGATTGCTTCATCTAAACTTGATAGTAAAGTCATGTGATTACAAAACGGGCAACAGCGAAGTATATAAGTGAATTTTGGAACAAAAAGACAAAAACGAATTATATGGAATGCTATGTGGCAATGAATTTTTGCTAGGCGCTCCGAAACATCTTCAAATTTTTGGCGCTGTTCATCAATAAAAACCGGTAAAGACTCTTCTAGAATTGGAGCACCAAGGAGGCGAATGTTTTCTTTATGTAAAAGTTTAATATTTGGGACCAGACTGTTGAATTTAGTGAATAAGTCATTTCTTTTATCCATAGGCACAATGTCCGTAAAGAAAATTTCACACTGAAAAATTTAGATCCAAACCAATTAAATGATTTTTTTTCCATTAAAACTGATTATATAATATAATATATATAAATTTTATTTAATTATATAGTATATCATCATTTAATCCGTAAGAACGTATTGTAGTAGGTACTTCATATCTGTACCCTTATTACGAGTTTTTATCGTTAATGCTTTTGACAGATCTCACATAGTTTTCGACTTATTCTGGCTCAGTCTAAAATTACTGAAATGTGAAAACCACTAGAAGTGCTGTACTGTTTTGATACAACATTTGTTCGATATACGATATCGAGTTTGGTATAAAAACTCGTACTAAGGGTACTGATACGAATGAAAGGAGCATACTTCACATACACCTCTACACGTATTTAACACTGTATCTTCACAGAGCTCTCAACTTCCTAACTGAAGCTGGGTATTTAATTTCACACGATAATTGGTGTGGATTCCCGGAAATTAACACTTGAGTAGTAAACTCAACCACTTTCAGAAGATTTTAGTTATTAGTTAACTTGTTCTCATGTTTCTAATTTAACTAACTACGAGTATATCAACCTCGATTTCAGGTTTGCAATTAAACGTAAATAAATTAATAGTAAACATTTTTCAAACTAGCTTTTATCGTACGAACTTTTATAATTTTGTTACAGATTTTTTTTTATGTCTTATAGGCTAGCGTTTGACCACCATCTGACCTGTTGGTAAGTGATGATGCGGTCGAACATATTAAGCAGGCTAGGCTTAGAATGGGAACTGGCTCTCAAGGATAGCTGCCGGAACACATTAGATGTTTGGCGACAGAATTTCTAACTTGAGGCTGGAAGCTGGCTAGGCGGACACTAGATAGTGTCCTGCCACCATGCGGGGGTTGTTTGTGACTTAACGATATTTTTCTTTCACCGGAGGGTCTCTGTCAAAAGCGCACATACATTATTCGATAGAAAAATCCATTGGTGCACGGCGGGGATTGAACTCGGAACTGAAGCTTCAATGTAAGTGGGTATAGAATAATATTGATTGTAAAATTCCAGGATATACTAGTTCAGTTAAATAAATACTTTTGAAATTCACTAAGCTCTTTTTAAATTCTTATCAAGTACAAATAAGATACTAAAAGGTCGGTTTTACAAATGATAGATATAAAAATAAAATACTACATATGTGAATTTGACAAGCTCATCAGCTGATTCAAGATTTGATATGCATGCATAGAAATAGGAATAAATACCTTATTATTCCTATTTCTGTGTATGCATGAATGTGATGAATTGTGGTTTGTGATGCCGTAGTAATTTAGCAGTAAGAATAGTTTTCATTTGATACATGCAAAAGATAACTTGGTATTTTTTTAATACAGAACTCATACGATACAGTATTATTTTGTATCAAAGACTGTTCTTATTTCTGATCCATCGCCAGTCTCTGACTGTGATGTAAGCTTCTCTAAGGCTCGTTTCCCATGGTGCGTGATATTGCGCACAGATACAGGCCAGCCTAAACCACCCACCGTAAAAGGAAAAGTGACGTTCATGAAAGTGTAGGCAAATCCATAGCAAATATAGGAAAGTAAAGACGCGCGTCGCTTCTCGTCGTCGTCATCGTGCGCGTGATAATCCGATGCGTGATTCCGCACCTTGGGAAGCGAGTTTAAAAGTAGCGGCAAAACAATTATAGTGTACCAAATCTTATAAAACACGCTAGAGCAAAAAGTAAAAAAAAAAAATGTAAAAAGAGGATAAAAGATTATAACATGTTAGTAAGAGCGTGTTTTATTAGTATTATTAAACTACATTTTTTATCATTATAATGTATCCTTATATATAATATATATTAGGCCAAAGATAAAAAAATATTGTATTTTTATCAGTCTATTATATGGTTTTCAAGTTAATTTTGTGTCTTGAAGTTTGTGACAATTTTGTTGAAAGATTCCGTTACACACATACACATACAAGTCCAGCTAGTATAAACCTAAAATAATTCGAGACTACCGTAGCTTTCTATTAATGATAAAAATTATCAAAATCACTTTACAACTGCCAGAAATTACGCCGTAGGCCAGATAAACGTAAAGATTACCAACTAAATCCATCAAAATAGTATCTTGTTATTAAAACGTTTTCAACCACTTTATTACTGAGAAAACAGTTTGGAAATGTAAACCTAATTTAAAAATGTTCACTAGTTAATAGCAATAATTAGAAAAGCTCTTTCTAAAATCCTCTCATTGAACTTGAGAGCTAATTAATAATGTGGAATATGACTGAGCTGAAGATTACACTAACTCCTTTATCACTTCACTCTTGACTTGAGCCTCAGTCAACATGCGTGGCAGCTATTAATGTAAGTTTACAAAGTTTACTTGAAACTGGTGAAATCTCTTCGTAATACTCATTTCGTAGTCGGAGAGAAGGATGGAATAATCTCATAGGGTTACATTACATTAGATTTCATTAAAGAACGGAATAAATATTTGTACAAAGGTACTAGTGATTGTTCAACGTTTTCTTTGTACGTGGCATAAGCGGAGAGAGTGTGGTTTGTTTAATCTTTGGGACATACTACAACCTAAAGACTTTGTTTGATAGCCCTTACCCAAAATTCTTAAAAATAATATTGATTTAAATATTACGTAAAAGTTACGTTATTAATAAATAATAATCTTAATAGGCAGGCAACACATCCATAAGCAAAACTTTTTTTTCACCCAATAGTCATCCTTTAAAAAATGCACATAACCTCCTAAATAATAAAATGTTCTCCACATACAACTAGTACATGATATTCTCTAAAATTAGTGTAAAGTTCTGTAGAGTCCTCTGAAATTAAGTAAGTACACGAGAACGCACTCAATTCTACCCGTTAGTGTTTTCAAAGTTTACTCTGGAACTATCTCAGTTCTGACGTTATATTTGAATTCAGTTAATTTATGTTTGAAAATTAATATAAACAGTTTTCTATCCATGTTATTATTTTTACTCGTTGTTGTTTGAATGGTGTTAAGTTAAGTAATAGGCTATGTAAGAATTAATATCTAAATACGTGAAGGTAAAACGGCGAATACGGCGCAATGCTGTGGCATAAAATATATGGTAATTTAAAGTTTTGTGTGGCACAGACTTTATTACTACTAGCAAAAGCAATATATATATTTAATATATATAATATGTCGCAAGCCTGTCTTTGCATAGCTTAAAACTGAATAACACACCCCGACACCTTGAACTTTATCGAATGAAAAAGTTGTTTGGACATATGATTTTGATTTTTGAACATTTTTCAATATGGCTGAAATATGATTGTTTTACCTTTTTAACCCTTATATAACATACCTCTGCCATTTAGATAAGTTTTAAAAACTAAATCTACAAAAAAATTAATATTATTATTTAGCCGGCTCACAAAATTTCTCAAGAATCGATTAAGAAATAAGCATTAGTTAAACACACAGAAAAGAACAGCCGGATTCGCGCTCGCTCAATCAATAAGCAGACATCATTGTTTACCAGGTGAAAATCTCGTTTGTCTAATTATCTTATATTATAAAAAAATGTGTGTGTGAACTCATGTACCTCATGTAAGTAGTTATACTTCTTTGTCGTAACAAAACAAAAATAGCTAAAGATTCCATCCCGTACACCCAAACTCTTTGTTTGTAAAAGGAATGAAAATTTGATAGACAGCAGCTAACTTCAGCGCTGTCAGTGTGCGTGCGCATCGTAAAAAACAGATAACTTCATCATGTCGCTTTTTGGATGTCAGTGTGTGCGCACATCGTTTAAAATTTTACTCTCATCATTTCCAAATCCAAACGCACCAAAAGAAATATAACTTCAAAATGTGCGTATAATATTTTGTAGGCCAGGTGACACACTCAAATACTCATTATACGAGGTGCCTACGCATGTTTCCTGTCAGACTGCTTCTATATTCAGTAGCCATAGACTTATTATATATTCTAGTATAGATATTATAAACACACACAAATAAGTCCTAATCGATAGTTAGATATGTGTAATAAAAAAAAAACATGTGATATGTATATAACATGTAATAAAAAAAACAACGGGTTGCACTCCGGGAGTGCCGGCAAAAGTGAAAACTTGAACATTGACGTTGTGCATTTGATCTACTCTCCCTCCGTCTTAAGAATTTTCGATCAGGTCACGTGTCCTGACGTGAGGTCCTGACGCGACTAACATTTTTTACCCATTCACAAAAAAAGGTTCTACTCTCCCTCCGTCTTACGAATTTTCGATCAGGTCACGTGTCCTTACGCGAGGTCCTGACGCGAGTTTATCATTTTTTACTCATACCGAAACGTTCACGACGCCGCTAAAGAAGTTTTCACTTCAATAAAACAATTTTCTTCAATTGCCTTACACAAAGTAAAGGAGTTTAAGCCGTTGCCGCAGCACAATTTCAGCCACACACTTTACATAAATGTAACGTGTTATGTCAAACAGTACATCTTTTTAATCGTAGCATTAAAGGTAGGCGTACAATTACACAAAACATTTAACGAAGAAACTCGCGTTTGTTATAAATTACAATAATTAGTGAAATTACACAGAACGGCACATTAAAAGTTAACACAGTAGCTTTACGTGTTCTGCGGCATTATAAAAGTTATATTTGAGGTATTTTTCAATGTTTTCGTTCTTATTTCAATAATTGATGGAAGGAATTTAGTCGCATGTGCATGCGATACATTTGTATTTTTTGCGTGTAACGAGTTTTAAACATGCTCAAATTACAAGTGATAATGAGCAATGAGAATGTTTTAATGTTTGTATTAAAATATTAATTGACATTTCAAAATATGATAGGTACCTACGTAATCTTTAAAAAGTACGCTAAGTAATCGGTTTACATTAGTATGTAAATGCGAACTTTGGGGCAGTTTACCTTACGGGTTAATCTCAAAAACACACCCTTTTTAGTACGGTGTATTCTCGTCTATATTGTGATATAAAAAACCTCTGTACTATACAGGTTTTATTTTTGAGATTCGACTGTACGGTACCTCTACCCAACACTAAAAAGTTCTAAAGAAAATGTTGCTAATTTTTTAATCTTATAATGGGAAATTTACACACAGGCTGAAAGAGTGGTGAAGTACACATTTTTGGGAATTCAGAGTTTAACCTGCCATTCAGATGTCAGCTTTTACTATCAGACGTGGGACTTGTACGTCGTGACATAAAAAAAAAACTATTTTAAGGAAGTTACAACCATAGATAGACTTCCGATAACATCACGCTATTTGTACAGAGACGCATCAAAAGTGCCCCGGAGACAGTCATTCGCAATTGGCATTTTGGATGTCATTAATTTTTTCACGTCATTAATGGACTAAATTATCGTCTACAGAGGTAATTAGCCATTGAAATTTGCAACTACGAGGTGAAAGCAAATGATAGAAGCCCATTGACAATTTCGAATGACGGTCTCTGGGGAACTTAAACTTAATACAGTCATGCAATGCTTCCAAAAGTCAAAATAACGATTGTTTTTTTTTATTTATTTTTTATATGGATTGATTGATTGATTAACTCGATTTAAATGTCGAACATAATCCTATATATACGTAGGTATACAAAATAAAGCGAAAATTATGAATGTACACAACGGTCCATAAATTCAAAAGACGATATCACTTAAGATAAATTGTGTGCTTATCTAAAACAAAGCGCTCCGAAATGATTTGTCAAAACTTTCTTATTTACGTCCTTGCATAAACAAGAAGTTAGAATACTAAAGCCAGTCAAGAAAACTTAAGTTGTTCAGAGGATCTATTTAGATTCATATCTAATCAATGTATAGCTGGTGGAATTTATATTTAACTAGCTGTGCCCGTGACTTCGTCCCCGTGGAATAGTGTCTTTGGGTAGCATTAACAAATAAGACACATAGGTATCCCAACTACACTGCGCCGTACCACGCCACGCTTATTCCCCCTTTCCCCCTCCCCCCACTTACCTTCCCCTCCCCCTTTCCCTCGCTTCCACCTTCCCTTCCCCCTCCACTCCCCCTCCACTCCCCTCCACTCCCTCTCCACTCCCCTCCACTCCCCTTCACTCCCCTCCACTCCCCCTACATTCCCCCTCCACTCCCCTACCCTACCCATCCCCTCCCCTCGCCCTCCCCCTTACCCTCACTTCCACATCCCCTCATTTTGTAGTCTGTGTTGTGTATTTGGTAGAATTCTCCACCTTTAATATCCAGAGGTCATGGGTTCAAAACCAGCATAAATTGATTTTAAGTGGAAGAAATATTTGCAAATTTACTGTTGATAAAAAAATATAAGACATCTCGGTAGGTTTGCATCAAAAGCCATCTAGCAAGTGTACTACTAGATTATTTTAAAATAAAACTGGTAGTTACTGAATGAACATCCTGAAATATATCGAATCGTACCCTTGTACCTGTTTATAACTGGGTACAGTTCTCCGGGAAAGGCAAACATCGCGAGGTAATCCCCGGTTTTGTAAGCAGACAAGATACAGTGCCGGAGAGCTTGTATTAATTTAATAACGCCCTGCGTAATGGTAGGGCACTGTCTAATATCCAACAGGCTAGCTACCACCCTTAAGTAGGAAAGTCTGTCGCATATAATCTAACCGTATGTTACAACGACTACCTTTAAGGTACGGACACCCGCAGCGTCCTGCGTACGCGATCTAGGCGGCGAGCAGCAGGATTAGAAATCAATTGAAATGTACTAAGATCACGCCCGCAAATTGCAGGACGCCGCGGTGTGGCTGTACCTTTACTTACCATCAGATGATATAGTGGCTAAACTTTTGCCGAAACGATATTAAAAAAATCTGTCTTATATCGTCTTTAATACACATTTAACTGCTGTCACGACTGTTTAATATCCGTTCACATTTAGATTACCTCTGAACTTCACAGTTATTTAACGTTTAGCAGTTTATTGCAGCATAAATGCGGATAAGCGGTAGGTTTTCTGCACAGTGCACGAATATAACATATCGTGTACATTTATTTCACGTCCGACATGCTTCACAGTTATTTCATTTTTAGTTTTACACTCAGAGATAAAATAACTGTGAAGGGACTTGACACGGCGGTAAATAATGCTCTTCGAGCTAAAGAGGAACATAATCGGCTTCGTTGTGGTGTCGCCTTATGCCACGTACCCACTGGGTTGGAATCGGACTACTGAATATGTATACTGATACAATAAGGATGTAAAGTACCATAGTGTATAAGGCCGTAAGGATGCGTTTACTGCATTCGAATTCGGAATCGACAATATCATCAAAACAAAGAGCTGAAAGATTGAGCTCAGTGGCGTGCTATAGGTTAGGACTATGTCCAGCAGTGGACAGAGATAGGCTGATGATGCTGTATATTATCTATTACACCATCTTGAATTGAAAATAAATTATATAAATGATTTTGATTTGATTTGATGATAATGAATATAATCTAGTTATTTTTTTTATTATCATGGAGGATACTATTACAATATTGTATAAATTCTTACTGCGGGTTACGTTACGTCATTGGCAGAAATACCGGTATCTGGTACAGATATGCCGATTCGGTGAAATAGAAATCAATACAAAGCAACCAATCTATTCCCTCCGTATGCAGATTCCGAACCAGTGGACGCGTAGGCACAGACAGATAGCTAAAGTTACTACGTGCGTAGCCACAGATTACTAAAGTTACTACGTGCGTAGCCACTGATTAATAAATTTACTACGTAAGTGTAGCTTTGAGTTTAATTTTTCGAATCACACACTTATATAAAAGCCGCTAGTAAAACTGAACGTGTGAACGAGCGTATCTTATGGTCTAGTTTCTTCCACATTTAGACACAAGCGCCACATTAGGTACACAATATGATATTTCTTATTTGTTAAATTAGTATTTTTAAATATCTTATAGGCTAGCGTTTGACCCTATCTCACCTGTTGGTAAGTGATGATGCGATTGTTGAATATATATAGCCAACATAAAAAAATTATACCAAATTAATTATTAGAGCAATAATAAAATTTACATCTAACGTAATATTCAAAAGAAACAAGAGAGCATATAAATCTACATAGACGAAAGAACCATATATTAAATGTATAAACGCAAAATCAAAATAATAGCAAATTACTTAAAAAACGAAAAAACAGTCTCTGCTAACACAGAGGGAATTAGAAAAAAAAAGTGATGATGCGGTCGAAGATAGTAAGCACGCTAGGCCTTGAAAGGTAACTGGCTCTCAAAGATAGCTGCCGGACCACATTGGATGTTTGGCGACAGATTTTCTAACTTGAGCGTGGTAAGTGGCTAGGCGGATACTAGATAGTGACCTACCACCATGCATTGTTGGTTTCTAAACGTTGAACCTTCACCGGAAGGCCACTGTGAAAAGCGCCCATAAATTTTTTGATTGATAAAATCTATTGGTGCATGGCAGGGATTGAACTCAGTACCTCTGGCATCAAAGCCGACCACTCTCCCACTTACACCACCGGGCCTTCTAAAGTTAGTAAGTTAGTTAATATAAACTTTAGTTAAGATGAGTAGCACACATAATGTTGTTATAAAAATTTACCAATTTACATCTCGAGCCTGGACAACGACACGAAGACCGACGATGTACAGTGATACATCTGCGGGAAGCTACAACGGGAGGACAGCATGCGTATGTGTTTGAAAGAGCTAGAGCAGAAGCAGCCGACAGACTTCAAGTCATACGTGCTGCAGGTTCCAGCCGAGCACAAGAAGATGTTTTTCGTACCGGAGTTCTGGCCTGCAGGGGTTGTATACCGTAAATACAGGGATACTAGACCGGCAAAAATCCCTGAAACTCGTAGTGCTCCTATATTAAAATAGTTATATTTATATGTATGTTAGTCTGTAAGGTATTTATAATATGGGTCTTAGAATAACATGTACTGTTTTCTTAAGTTACCTGAATTAAAGATTTATTTATTTATAAGTAGGTACATTAAATGTGCCGCCGAGTAACGTCGTAGTTATTTCTATTATGTTATTATAGCCACCACAATTTTATTTTCCTTATCAGGTTGAGTGGCAAGCTTGTCCATAAAAAGTATTCTGTATATGTGTATACCTATACAGTATTAATGTGAATACTTTGTTGCTTTTCCAACTAGATATTTTCTCTTCATGTTTTCCATCTACAAACATCATGTCAAATCTAATATATAAAATTCTCGTGTCACAGTTTTCGTTGCCATACTCCTCCGAAACGGCTTGACCGATTTTGATGAAATTTTTTGTGCTTATCCGGTATCTATGAGAATCGGCCAACATCTATTTTTCATCCCCCTAAATGTTAGGAGTAGTCCACCCCTAAATTATTTTTTTTATTTTTTAGACAAAATTTTTAATTTCTATTTTTTTATAATACAACATACAAAAATATGTATGTATTTTTGTCAATTTTCACCCTTCTACGATCAACCCTTATTTTTTAATAGCCATTTTTTATTTATATAGCAAAACAACGTTTGCCGGGTCAGCTAGTGACAAATAATATTATTCCAGTCAGATACTGTCAAAACGTTGTCACAACAATATAGACACAATCCGTTTGTTTATCACGAACCAAATAAACAATTATGTATTCCCTTACAAGGGCGTTTGGACACTGTAAGTGGGCATGAGGTCAAATGTACTTATATGTTGACTGACAGATGTAGGAATGAATCACTGTTTGTAGGATGTGGTATTTTGTTCCAGGAACGTGACATATTTTAGTTGATTCATTTAGACTTTAGTTGGTGAACCAAGGCAGGCCTCCCTCACTCGCCCATAGCTACAGCGCTTCATACCTAATCCTTCGAGCACCGCCAGCGCTGATATCCGCCAGTCGGTTGTCACTGCTCACGCGCGCGCACCGTAATCTATTATCCAAATGACGGGATAACATTCGCATTACTTTAAAAAACTAATTAAATTATTTAACAAATTAATTTCAAACACTATTTATGTTTTTCATAGAACATTTGTGGGTTTGACAAGAAACAAGCATAATATTTTTCATTTGTTTATATGCCTACGATGCTAAAATGACAAGACGTCGTAAAATGCACTTTTTCGACATAAAATTCGACTCGTACTTAGGGATTTTGATTTTATTTTGTAAGGTAAATACAGTCCGGCAAGTATAACTTGGCGTGCCTGTGCGCCACTGTGCTTTTACTTTGTACTTTGATAACAGTTTCTCTTAAACCACTTTTAATTACTTTTGGCATTATTGAACTATTTTAATGTAGCAGATTTATCAACAATAATGTCGCGGTAATCTCTCAAACGTCAAACTCACAGTTTCAATTAAAATAATTAGTTCCAAAAACCACCACCGCCAAGTTATACTTGTGGCACTGTAACAAGAATTTGTAAACTTTTTATTTTATTTCATTGAGTCAACCCTTTACTACACATCGTATCGGGCGCGCGCCCGTACATCGTGCGCTGAACGTTGTAATAACAACGCTAAGTCGAGGGCTTTAGACATATTTTTGCTTATTATATTGTCTGAATTGAGCGTTGGTATTGTGTTTTTTTAGGGGAGTGAAATATCTATTACGTAATAACTATTATATAATCTGTGACCAAGGGGAGTCTTAGATCGAAAACAGACGTGTTGCCAAGTACCAGCATGATGTTCAATGCTGGTTAGTTTGGATAAAATCAAATAAAATTTTATATATAAACCAATGTTGTTGTAAGACGTAGTGTAAGTTATTTTTGAGCTGCGTATTTGCTGAGTCGACTTGCGTAGAATGAGTTCTTTTGTTATATCGGTAACTATTTTTAATAGCAGGCTTGCGCTGGCCCACTATCTCATCTGACTAAAGATAAAGTGACGATGTAGTTGAAGATGGAATAACGCTAGATCTAGAATATGTACCACACTGTTAACGGACAAGATTTCCACACAGATATCAAGAAATCTAGCATTACCGTCTTCGTCTTTTCCATGCGGGATACCGTAATACCAAACCCAAAAAGGACCGACAACTGGCCAAGTCGCGGCAAGTAGCTATTGCACCTATATGTATGTTGTTGTAATGTTCGATTTTTGCGAGATCACACAGTCCAGGGCCGGTAGTCTCTACATGCATAGCGATTAATTTCGAGTTTTAATCGTCGATACGAAAAGAGTCGATATGATAAGACGCATCGCTAGCAATGTAGAGACTTCTATCCCAGGCAACAGTTGTATTTCTTATTTGTTGATCACCACACAAAGTTTTAAAATCGCATTAAAAATAAGAATTACCATATTCAAAATTCTAAGCTCCATTCCTCAAATGGACAACAGTGTCTACTGCGTGAATAATAAATGCTGCAAGGCCGATTCGGTTTAGGCGGTAGAACACAGCCAGCTGATGTATGACCTAGTTCAAGACAATGATGGCCGTCCTGAAAGCCTAGGTAGCCTAGTTCGGTTGTTAGAGATCGTTTTGTTTGAGTTACAGCGCGTAGAGGTGATAGTACTATTTTATTGAAAATATGTTAGTAGTTTTGCTTAAGTTGACTTTACTAATGTAACGTTGTTTCAGCTACATGGTTTAAAATAAAATAAGTGGTAGGTGAATCGTTAACAACAATATTTATTTGGATTCACCAGAACCAGTCATAACGTTAATTATGTTAACTAGAGTCACTTCCACTGGATGGATTTGGTAGCACTTCTTTATTGCAAATATAAATTAGGTGCCACTTTTTAATTAGTCTTTATCAGCAACGTACGTACGTTGCTAGTCTTTATAAAAAAAACGTTTGTAAGATTTTCTCTACATGTTTAGATTGCTGATATAAAGATTGTTTTTTTTTTATTATTTCTGATAGGCTAGCGTTTGACCACTATCTTGCCTGTTTATTTTCGCTTTTTCCTTTATAAAGATGCATTTACTTCCTTATCTATATGTTTAAATTTCAAGTAAAAAGTAATTACTATTGATATGTCAAAGAAATCTCCTTAAAACCTCTTATACACACCCGAGGATTTAGCGTGTTCGAAAAATTAAATGTTTTATTCATTTTATTCATGACACTTAAATTTTTAGTCACCATAATAAAAAGTAAATGATTTACTACCGGAGGGTCGTGACGTCACGGCTTACGGTAATGTATACGGGGCTTTAGTTTCATGGTGTTAGTCACCATAGGATAGATAAGAAAATTACATTGAGCAAGTCTTTTTGGTACCTCCTATGACGTAAGTAATATATCAAAGCATAATTTAATATGGTGAACGTAATTTTTTTAGGGTTCCATAGCAGAATGGCAAAAACCGGAACCCTTATAGTTTCGTCATGTCTGTTTGTCTGTCTGTCCGTCCGTATGTCACAGCCATTTTAATCTGAAACTGTTAGGACTACAGAATTGATGTATTCATTATTTTATTATAGAGATGTATTCTGTGAACTGCTTTCCGATTTTTATACAAAAATAAAAAATATAAAAGTTTAAGGGGGGGCATCCCATACATGGAACTGAAACAAAAATATTTTTTTCTTCATACCTATACGTGTGGGGTGAGGTGTCTATGGATAGTTCTTTAAAAATGACATGGAGGTTCCAAAAATCATTTTCCTCAAAGTCAATCATTTGAAAGATAGGCGCGTCTAAAGTAGTAAAATGTGTGTCCCCCCCCCCTCCCTCTAACTTTTAAAGTATGGGAGTGAAAAAACTAAAAAAATATATGCTGTGAATCTCAATAAAAACTAACAACGAAAATTAGTTTGAACGACATTCAGTCAGCATTTGAGATATGGCGACCGCAAAGATAACTTTGTTTTTCATACAAACACTATGAAAAACAAAGTTAATTTTTTAGTTGCGTAAAATCATAGTTATAGAATACTTTACTGTATTACGGAACCCTACGAGTGCGAGTCCGACTTGCAATTGGCTAGTTTATTCAAACATTTCCTACGCTTTTGATACGAAGAATTTCACTGTATCTGTAATAGGCAGATGTAATAAGTATCCTGTTACCTTGTATAAAAAAACCTAAACTTCCCCTAACAAAGTGGGGTTACCAACTTTGTTCTCAAATTAGATCTAGGACCAACTTCAGGCAGTTAGAGCAAAACCAAACGTTTGTACTCGTTGTTCAAGGCGGGTTTAATACATTACCCAATTAGTTGAGACCTGATGTGCAGACCAACGGTTTGTTATCTCGGAATTCTGGTGCGATGTACTCTCTCATAGTTTTGACCATTAAAAGACCAAAAGTAAGATCGTATTATAGTTTTGTCGCAAACGTGAAAAATGGGAATGGGAGGAATGAAAAAACATTTTGTTAGCCGACTCCACAAAAAAGGAGGAGGTTCTCAATTCGACTGTTTTTTTAAATGTTTGAAACCTCAGAACTCCGTCAAATCTTAACCGAATTGAACATTTTTTTTTGTTTGAGAGATTATGCCTTTCGTTTGGTCCCATTTGAGTTTTATTTTTTTATATGACTATTATCGCCGGAGATATGGAGATAAACAATATAAACAAATTTGATAACTTAACGACATGATTATGACTAGTGAATATTTTCATTATCGCGGCATGTGAAGTCGGTTTTTTTAGTTTTTTAAACGATCTTAAATTATAGCAATGTTCTTTCGTAACGATCTTGCTGCATAAACTCCCTGAAGAAGTCCATCGAACATGCATACAACCTAGGTCGAGTGAGTCGACAAAAACAGTAGTGAGTATAATGCTCGGTAGATAATAATCATGATTTTTATTTTTTTTTATTCAAACTAGATTATTAATTGTTTAAGAGGAATTTTAGGTTTTAATAATAATATTATGAAATAAATAAGAAAAAAATATAAATTGTTTAATAATTAATATTAAAAATAAATAAATAATTTATTGAATAATAATAATTCAATAAATATTTAAATATTATTATTTAATTGTATAGCTATCACAATACAATAACTATAAACCTAAAATATTATTTTCATTCGATTTTTTCCGAAAACTTGTGTTCTTCGGAGATTATTAACCTTTAACCACATGAGTAAAGAAGCCTTTACTCATGTGCTTTAACTGACATTTAATGTGTCTGAGTGTAGTGAAACGTTACGTTACGTTCACGCCAAGTTCCACTGAAAAACCAAGCCAAGCCAATTCCATTAAAGGCCATAATATTTACTGAGAGTAAGACTTAAACACTGGCTAAATACAATAACTGTGTGGATGCATAGAAAAACTTTAAAAAAATATCGTATTTAAAACTAAAATAAGAACCTTGAAGGTTTTTTTGGCGGAGACGTGGAAAAGTGAATGTGCTCACATTGTACTTTTTCCTAAAACTTGTGTTCTTCCGCGAGGTAATGTGTAATAAATAGGGATTATTAACCATTAAGTGCCGGTGAATGTGTGCGAGTGTAGGGAAACAGCACAATGTTGAAAAACATGCTATTTGCGTTCTCACCAAAATTCTACTGAAAATCTTCAGTAAACACCACATCTTTACTGAAGGTATGACTTAGACTAGACTTTTACTTAAAAACTGACTTGAAACGTGACTTTGAACCATCTTTGCGACTATAATTCATAAAAATATATACGGTCGAATTGAGAAACCTCCTCCTTTTTTTGAAGTCAGTTAAAAAACTTGAAATTTTCAATACTTGACACTGGCTAAATACATTAATCGCGTAAAGCAATAACGAAACTAAAAAAAAAAGTAACATTGAACCCAACATTGAACAAACACCCTTCAAACTGAAACAATTTATCTATAGATGCAAATGTGTTACCTCTACAAAAGGACCACTAATAAAAGAGTATTTTCTCCCAAGCTTTACTTCAAACCACAACAAACTCCGCCTAATTGACGCCAAAATTCCTAAAAACAAACAATTACAGAAATTAAATGATACTTCCCTAACTCAAATTCTAATGTTAAAATGCAGTCAAACACAACTGAATGCCCAGTGCCCACTGACTACGTCAAACGCTATTCAGCAAAATAAAACGTTACACTACGTTAAACAAAGATATTATACCGAAAAAACAAACGTTTTTCTATCTCACTTAAAATATTGAAAACATATTTTCCACCGAGTACATTTGTATAGAGAATACGTTAAACACTAAGTATTAGTTTGAGAGAGCATATCGCTTGTGAAGGCTTTTTCGCCACGTCGATGGCTCGGAAAAATAGGTTAAGCGTGAATTCTTTTTGAGCGCGAGGATTTCGGATCTTTTTCGGGTTTCATCAGTAAATCGTCTTGATAGTCACCATCGTAAAATGTGGCGTCATTATGCTGAGCGCGTAATATTCTGAATGAGGCATGTAAACGCATTATTAATGTCTTATGGTTCGGGAAGTCAAGTATTTTATAATATGAAATCTTGTTTTCAACCGACATCCAAAAAGAAGGAGGTTTCTAAATTCGTCTGTATGTTTTTTTTTATTGTGTGTATGTTACGGGATTACTCCGTCAATTGCGAACCGATTTGAATGATAATTTTTTTATTCGGTAGGGTACGTTTTCATGTTGGTCCCATTGTAATTTCATCGAGATCTGGTAAATATCTCCAGATATATGATGATAAACGTCTCAAACTTGCTACCGAAATTGACTCGAGGGACATGGAAGTCGGTTGTTTTAAACTATCTTAATTATATTATAAAACATTGTGTTTATTCTAAGCTGTTATTGTTTGAAACATAAAACATAAAACCGAGTCGATATCATGCCTACAGGTGGTAACATTATTGTATTGATGTTCCGCCTGCCTTAATTTAAAAAAAAAGCTTACCACCATCAAGGAGAAAATTTTCCGACCGCCAAGCCATACGGTGTTTCTGGCAGCACACAGTCCTTGATTGTGAGACCATTCTAGGCCTAGCTTATTCACTATCCCCGACCACATCATTGCTTACTACCAGGAGAGATAGTGGTCAAACACTTGCCTATCAGATATAAAATAAACTGGCCAAGTGCAAGTCGGACTCGCACTCGTAGGGTTCCGTACCACAATACAGTATTTTATAAGATCGAGAAAAAAATACCATTTTTCGCCAGCATAAAATAATAATTAATAAACATTAATAACACACATTAATAAACTTATAACGCCATCTAACGTCTAACAAAGGTGTTAGGGATCGACATTTTAATATAACGCCATCTATGGGAGATTTACCTAACTAAGCGTACATGATGGCGTGAATTGCCATTAAAAACACGTTTCTTGTATGGGGACCCTCTATTATTTTTAACTTTATTCTGTTTTTAATATTTGTTGTTATAGCGGCAACAGAAATACATCATCTGTGAAAATTTTGACTGTCTAACTATCACGGTTCATGAGATACAGCCTGGTGACAGACGGACATACAGACAGACAGACAAACAGACAGACAGACGGAAAGCGGAGTCTTAGTAATAGGGTTCCGTTTTACCCTTTGGGTACGGAACTCTAAAAATGATGTCCTCAATCAATTTCAGCCTGCTCCAGAGCCACAATTATAGTTCTCCACTACACCCCTCACCCAGTAATCATATCCCCGTTCACTCTGACTATCTCTGACTGGGTGAGCATTTGACGCGATGGCAAGCGTTGTGCACTCAAGACTCTGAACAAGGCTTCTAGAATAAGCTGCAACAGTTATCGTTCACTATATTGACCACAGATCTAAGATTTCACTAAACAAAGTGAAATCCCTAGATCTATGATATTGAAATTGCAATAATAGTATTAAATCTTGATTGTAGTATGCAATCTACTGTCAAACGGTTACACAAGTAAACAAAACTATGATAGTGAGGAAGCAATCACTTAACAAAATGTGATACAAGTGTAAACGTTTTAACAAAGTGCGTTGATTTCCATTTCAGCTCGGATTCGTAGGTTGAATTTTCCGAAACAATATTCGCCACAACAATATAAGCTTTCGTGTCCAAAACGGTACCCTAACGCGATCTCCTTCGATACTAATTCAATTTTCTGCCCGACTGCGTGCAGTTAACGACGAGTTTCTCATTTACCCTGCTCGATATCTTTTAAGAGGAAGAGGCTACTTATTGAGTCATGTTGCTCAACAAGTGTATAAAGAATGAACTTTGAATAACAAGAGAAAGATCGATGATATCGTTCAAATATATAAAAGGAATACTTGGGGATGATGCCACCTACAGGCGTCTGAGTTATCTTAAACTATTTTACTTCTTATACCTTGACCTAAGCCCCACACTTGAACTTTGGTTGCACCTATATGGATGACCACTGGGTAGATGACTAGTAAGCTTTGGCTGTAGCTCAACCCACTTGTCAAACACTGAAAATAAATATCAAAAGATCTACCAATCAGTCCGCTAAGTTTCGACGTGCTACCATCAACTAGCCAATTCAAAAGACGGATCGAACTTTTAAGTCGATTGTCCAGCGGGTTGTCACTGCTTGGTTCCTCTACCTTATAAGAACGACTGAACTTTTAATTGTATTTTAATACTTGTCAGGCAAGATAGTGAAAGAGTGTTTACTGCGTGATTTTTCAGTAGGTGGGTTGTTGATTTTTAATTTCCTTTTTTACGTTTTGAATCAATGCAAAAATAACTTAATAATTTTAACTAATATCAAATATTGACGGTCTAACTCTCAAAAGAACAACACTTGAATAATGTTGTTTAATTGATTAAATCGCGCCAAGCTAACCAATCAAATGGCTCTAATCCGTGCCAAGAGCAAATCAGTGCTCGATTATTATTCTAGAATACCAGCCATAAAATAATTAAAACTGTTCGTGAAAAATAAATGAACTTTAGCAACGTTCATAATTAAAATAGTAAGCTCTTAGTCAATTAGAAATGCGAAAACAAATAACTTCGCAGTCCTTGTAAAAATGAACTGAAATAAAAGTGCCGTTGTACGCTCGCTGAATGTTTGCGAAGTTTTTTTGCGAGATACGTTGAGAGCAAATATGAACAACACTTCAACTTTAGACCGTTTTGCCTACTCGCAGTTACTTTTATCAGGTAGTATAAAATCATCTTTTTATCTACAATTTGATTTTAATATCTGTTTACAGTGTTCATTACACTCTGGAGTACAAAGGTGAAAGTTATAAATAGGATTTAAAGCGTTACGCTTTTGGTGATGTAATTACAAGACGAAATGTTTTTTATTGTAAAAAAATATAATTTTACTTAAGCGCTAATGCGGCGGCAAGCAGAATTTTAACACCATTTACAGCAAAATATTAAAGTAGAGTTTTGAAATTTACTTCTGGACGCTGAATTTTACAGATAAAGTTTTGACACATGAATAAAGAAAAGGGACAGAGACAAACCTTCTAAGGAACGGACAAAACGTTTACCTATTCTTGTAAGGTTGCTACAACAAAAAAACAAGAAAAATCTTCATCGTAATAAAATCCTCCTTCAAGTAAACATGACCTGCTTTTTTATTAGCTTTTTATTAGCTTCACCTGTATGTTTGTATGTTTGTAACCGACTTCTTTGGGCGCGATTTTGACCCACTTTAAACGGCCAGATTTCGTTCAAACTTTGTATATTTATCGAGGACCGATGACAATACACTAATTTGATAAAAAATTATTCCATTTTTCAACTAAAAAGTAGAAAATAAATAATAGTTAAAAAAAACTAAAAAACACGCTTTTTAAAGAAAACCGAACTAAAAATTAGAAAATAAATTTTAATAAATTTAAATTAGGAATAGTGGTAAAATTTTCAATAAATATAAATTAATAATAGTGTGAATAAAAAAAAATATTTAAAAAAAAAGCGTGGGGTGCTTTTAAGATATTATCAAAATTATAATCACTCTACTCATATCTGTCAATAAAATATTTATAACTATTGACAACATGCACCTCACGCTTTTTTTAAAATATATATTTTTTTATTAACACCATTATTAATTTATGTTTATTGAAATTTTTAACACTATTTTTAATTTAAATTTATTAAAAATTATTTTCATTTTTTATTTCGGTTTTCTAGAAAAAGCGTGTTTTTTTAGTTTTTTTTAACTATTATTTATTATTTCTCAAGCTTCATCATTGACGACAACGATCAATGTCATGAGATGTCACGATATGTCAAAAACTGTCAAGAAATGTCATGAAAGGTAGCGAAATGTCATGAAATGTCACAGAATGTCATGATATGTCACAAAATTTCATGAAATGGCACTAAATGTCATGTAATGTTATCAACCTCCTTAGACATGTCACTATAAAAGAACTATAATTATATAAGCCAAAAATTTAAAAATCATTTTCCCGCCCAGGACATCTACGTCATCATCACAGCGCAGTTGTATGAAGCTTTGTCTCTGTACCTTTTCTTTACTCATGTGGTTTTGAGATCGAACATGAAGTTAATTCGTGGTTTTTCGCAGAACAGCAAAAAATAGAAAGTAAAAACGTCATTGAAAGAAAATCACATTGACGTTTACCAAAAGGTAGAAAATTGGTCCACGCACTTCGTAACCCAATTTTATTTACTGTAAAGCAAAATTCTGATTCCTAAGCGAGGTTCATATGAAAATAGAGTCACGTTTACGTACGTAGAGATAGTATTTGAAATTCGTCTTATCGGTGGATAGCACGCGTCAAGCGCGCACGACTGCCAGTGCGTATCATGTGTGAAATGCCCCTAAGATAGGTTTTTACAAAGTCGTGTAACAAAGTATTTTATTATTATTATAAGCCACCAGAACATAGGGTATTACCCTCGAGTAGTAGGGGCATAAGAGCTATATTATATCGACTTGCTACCAAAAGAAACCACATCATCGCTTACCATCAGGCAAGGTAGTGGTCCAATGCCAGCCTATAAGATATAGGAAAAAAAATGCAGATGTCGATTGGCGATGTTAACCACTTACCATTAGGTGGGCCGCCAGATTATTTGCTACTTTAAAATAATAAAAAAAGCTTTAACTTGCAATGTGTTTATGTTGTGTGCTAAATTATTGCACCTGAAATACATATAAAACATTTTATATAATGTACATCACTACAATGTTATAAAACAACAAAGTCCTCCACCGCCTCTGTCCGTCTGTTCGCAATAAAGTCAAAAAGTACTAACTAATTTTCATGTTGTTTTCACAAATAGACAGAGTGATTCATGAGGAAGGGTTTAGGTGTATAATCCGTTAAGCTTATGTGTAAATTAAAGTACGGCCACACCGCAGCGTCCTGCCATCTGCGGGCGCGATCTCAATACTTTTCAATTGTTTTCTGATCGCGTTTGGTGTGAACTGTGAACCAGTCGGTACAAATACTACAACGCTATCTGATCGCCGCCTAGATCGCGCACGCAGGACGCTGCGGTGTGTCCGTACCTTTAGTCGAATTATGTCGATAATTATTTTTGAAGATGTGTTGCGCACACATCTTCAAAAATAATTAGGCAACAAATTTAGGCATTTAAGCTCTATCCGTGCGAAGCCGGGGCGGGTCGATAGTTAATATATAATTTTTGCCTAATGGTAAAGATTAGGCGAGAGTTACACTAATATTTTTAACTATAACTATGCGTACGAATCCCAATACGTACTATACTAATATTATAAAGAGAGAACATTTGTATTTTTGTATGTTTGTAATGATTTGGCTCAAAAACTACTGGACCGATTTAAAAAATTCTTTCACTAATATATAGAATGGACTTTCGGAATAAAAATAGGCTATATATTATCCCGTTTAAATCAAAGGTACATTCGTGGAGACCTAATTTGCAACCTAAGTCGACAAAAAAACGGTCGAAAAAACACGTTTCTTACGAACGCTGCTCAATTGAAAACAGATAAGGAAGAATAGTTTCTATGGAAGTGTTGTACACCTTAATAGGACCTACAAAAAAGTCCGCGACAGCATATGTCTATCTCTTAAGGTTGACTCACAGTAACCATTTTAATCTTTAATTTTTTGTTACAAAATATTACATAACTTACAGGGCTATTTTCAAGTATATAGTATTAATCCTTATCCAAATAATTACGTTAATTAGCTTGGCCACATATTATAGATTAAAATTGTCCTGTACAGTATATAATTCAAATGAAAACTCTAGAAGATATCACGGATTTCACATACACGCATCGCAAAATCAATGAAATATTTGCAGGGAAACCACAGAATAGGTCATAGTTACTACAAACATATTATTATAGCTTAGCTTTTCTGTAGATCCCCACCGATCACAATCAATTTGAAGTCAATATAGTATAATAATATGATCTGTTGTATAAAATAATAATGATCTATATATATAATATAATATTTTAGACCAACCCGACTGATCTATGTATAATCTTTTCATTAAAAGCATTCCAATGACTCTAAACACGACATTTAAAATCTGAGCTATAAGTTGGTGAGGATTTGAGTATTCTGTAGAGCCCAGGAGATGTCCCAGCATCAGGTCAATGCTTCCATGTTCATACAATATCGTTGAAGAAGAAGATTTTCGAATTGATTATAGCTATGAAAGATGATTAAAGCTCATACTTTTATACCGATTGAACGAATTTTCACGAATAAAAGCTAAGAACACTCTCGATGAAGTCATCTATAAAAAAAAAACTATCAATAATAAAATGTAAAAATATAAATGTAGTCCAATAAGATCTGAACCAGCTTCAGGTGTCCGATTGGCAAGAGGTCGCGCAATCCAGGGAGAAATGGCGTCTCTTAATGTCGGAGGCCAAGACCCACTTTGGTGTCAGCGCGCCAGTGCAGTAAGTAAGTAACAATAAAATCAAAATCGGTTCATCCGATTGGGTGCTAAGATGCTACAGACAGACACACAGATACACACGTTAAACGTATAATACCTCTACTTTAAATCAAATTCGGTTCAATCAGTTGGGTGCTAAGATGCTACAGACAGACACACAGATACACACGTTAAACGTCGGGGAACGCCGTAAGTTTACGGCGGCAGATGTTCTCCTTGGTGTTAAGCTACTTTTCAACCTACTTCCAAAAAAAAGGAAGTTCTCAATTCGTCTGTATGTTTCTTTTTTCTTTCTTTTTTGTGTGTGTATGTTACGCGGATACTCCGTCAATTGTGAACCGATTCAAATGATCATTTTTGTAATCGGTAGGGTACGTTTCCGAGGTGGTCCTATTGTAATTTCATTGAGATGTAATAAGTATCTTCAGAGATATGACGATAAACGTCTCAAACTTGCTACTGAAATTGACTCGCGGGGCATTGAAGTCAGTTGTTTTAGTTTTTAAAATATCTTAATTATTGATAGATTTAATGATCCCACGAAAACCCATGATTCATGAATGCACATTAATCTTTCATTGGTAGGTATATAGCTAGCTAGAACCAACGACCCTCGGGTCAGAATCAGGATAACTATCCTTTACGCCAAAGGGCCGTCTAATATCACTACGTAAGTATTATAAAACAATGTCCATCACTGCGTCTGTTTGTCTGTTCGCAATAATCTCAATAGCTTCTGAACGGATTATCATGCGGTTTTCACCAATAGCTTGAGTGTTTATAAGGAAGGTTTAGGTCTTAGGTGCATAATTCGTTAAGGTTTTGTGTAAATTGGTTGAAATATGACGATGATTGTTAAATATGTTAATATTTTATATTCGATGCAACAAACTGATGCAAATTTTGCAGGCATATATGTTCTACCCGTGCGAAGCCGGGGCGGGCTGCTAATTTTTTATATTTACGAATCTACCATTTCCCGGTATTGCCGTATAATATTATATTTATATATGGCATATTTACGAGACCTATTATATTAGTTCTAAGTATGGCAAAACTTTCGCAATTAGGTCTGGCATTCTCCAGCAGAACACACATGCAAGTATTAATCGTTTCCGCGAAATGGTCCACCAAAAGGTTTCTTGAACGAGCCAATTAATGGAGTACTCTTGGGATTTTTTGCTATAAAATTAGGATGAAAGGCTACAGGATGAAGGTCAACATTTTGATGGAGAGTATAAGATTTTGTAAGTTCTTTATAAATGTCAATGATTCTTCTCGTTATTTCTGTTTGAAACTTTTTTTTACTGTAACCGACCTTAAAAAGGAGGAGATTCTCAGTTTGTATGTATGTTTTATTTAAATGTATTTTTTTCACCGATTTTTTTGTTAATTGTAGAACGACATTGAAAAATATTTTTTTTACCGAAAGTGTACTCCCGAGGTGGTTCTATTATAAATTCATCGAGATTTAATGAGTACCTTAATAGATATAAATCTCAAACTTGCTAAAAATGACTAGCGCGGCATTTGCGGCCGGTTGTTTTCGTTTCTTAAACGATCTTAAATGACGTTAATACTCTTGTCTTGTCTCTCAAAATTTAATGTCTTTTTACAAATTGAGAGAGATAGATAATTGCAATAAATAAGTTTGAATAATGAGTAATGACCACTACTACTCTGCGGTGTTTCTCTGCGGGATCGAATCCGGAACAAAGTAATTCGCCAGAGAACAAAAATAGTCGACATAGCTCAGCAGATTAGCAAATTTTAGTGGTAGTGGGCTGGTCATATCTGCCGTAGGACCGATAACCGTAGAGTGGAGACCGCGAATCGGCAATCGTAGCGTAGGACACCCTGTGACTAGGTGGAGTGACGACATTTGCAAAGCGTTGGGCAGTGACTGGAAACAAAGAGCCGAAGATCGGGCTCAGTGGCGTGTCTTGTGGGAGGCCTACGTCCAGCAGAGGACTGATACCGGCTGATAATGATGATGACTACTATTCTAGTCTTATATATTTTACGATATATTATTCCTACCACTAAGCTAACTGATTATAACCATAAACACTGTATTTCACACATTATGTCACCATAGACGAATCGCACCACCTTAATCTATCGGTGTGACTGGAGCCAAATCAGGAGCGCTGTCGGAACAAGCGCCACGCACGTACGCTTTGAAAAATGTCCCGACCTTTTTCAAAGCTCGCTGCTACGGAACCCTGACTACCAGAATAAGGCTGGCACGCAGAACACATATTGATTGTGAACTATCACCTCATGGTAACTAGCATGAAACGTATGGACGTTTCTGTATTTCGCAGTCGTGAAAGATAAAAAATCTCTATTTTTGCCGTAGTAAAAAAATATTTCGGTAATGACAGTTCTACTTAGGCGTATTCTGTCTAGTGTCAGACGGCCAGCTACCACCCTCAAGTTGAAAAATCTGTCGCCATACATCTAATGTGTTTCAGCAGACAGCTTCCGGGAATGACAACTGGCTCTCAAGGACAGCTTTGAGAGCCAGTTGCCATTCTAAGTTTAGCGTGCTACCATCCTCGACAGCGGCATCACTTACCAATTACCAATAGGGGAGATAATGGTCAAACGTAGCCTATACGATATTAGAAAAATCCACATTTTACGACTTTGTCAATTAGGTACTGATGATGGAATATGTAAAGTTTGATATAAATCTTATAATGTTTTATGTTAAATAGGCAAGCGATTGACTACTATCTCATCTGATGTTAAGTGACGCTGTGGTATACTTTTTGTGTATAATTTTTTGAAACAAATAACCACTTGATCACCATCTTCCATGGTGACGATGTGGTCTAAGATGGTATCCTGTAAACGGCAATAACTTACTTTGTTCGGTGGGTGGTTTGAACCATGGCTTCGCTGCCGAAGCCTACCACCACTAGAGTTCACCTATTTAGCACCGCCTTGGGACCTCAAATAAGATTAAAGATTTTTCCTAGCTCGGTTTTCCGGTAGCACTCGTAGCATGATGTATCACAGCCCGTGGAGATAATGGAATTGGCCTATAGCTTATAAGCACTAGTTAATGACATATGGACAGAAAAATTGTCGAGGCTAGTTGACAATGACTTGACGAATAATAAAATATCATGACAAAAGATCTTCAACAAAAGCAAACAAACATAAAATACACAGTTTAGATTAAAAAAATCTAAACCGTCGACTTTATGAAAAGACCCAAAAATTCAACAGATAAAGACAAAATAAACTGAACTCCAAAACTGTAGCAATAAATTGTTCAATCTATTCTATATTAAGTTACAGAAAATTCTCCGAAATATAATTTCAGCTCGCTCAGTTGCAGTTTCAAATGAGAATTACTCAAAAGGCAACGGACGCTAGCGAAGATTTTGCGAGGGAACTATTTTTCGATGCAAAGCTGTCAATAGCACGTGTAGGAGAAAATTACGATGTCGATAGACGATGTAGCTCTGCCTTTGTTCAACTTTCTATTTTTGTTTCAATATAATAAAATATGTTTTAAAATGGTTTTATTAAACAAAAGTAGTTGAACCCGTCATGTGCATAAAGCGTGTGCTAAAATTGTATTACCCACAGAACAGACATATTTTATTTTTAAAAACTCACGTCCATTTTAAACATATAGATTTAAGATCGGGAATTTAACGTGACTTAGGTACGCGATGTCGATATAGCATCTATTTCTGTTTTGTACAATTAGGCATAATGCACAGTGATGTTTTAATGCTCTGAACATTACGTAGTATATGCCACTATGCATTATCGATCTCCAGTGAAGCTGTTAAGGTCGGCAGAGCCAACAGTATTAGTCCATTAAACTATGTATTATTGCTAATGTATATACATTGATTTATGAACAACATAATCCTTCATATATGGACCTCATCATCATTATCATCATTATCAGCCAATTTCCGTCCACTGCTGGACATAGGCCTCTCCCATGGCACGTCACTGAACTCGATCTTCAGCAATTCGTTTCCAATTGCGTATATCATCGCTCCACCTAGCTGGAGGGCGCCCTACACTACGTTTGCCAAGCCGTGGTCTCCACTCTAGAACTCGTTTACCCCAACGGTTATCGGTTCTACGACAGATGTGACCAGCCCACTGCCATTTTCAGCTTGCTAATCCTTATAAGGACCTAGTACATTTTATTTCTAAATTACATAGAAGATTGTTTCGTTTTAACGTTTGAACATCGTGTTCGTAAGATATGTTCATCAATTAGTGCAGTGTGCGATTATGTTCTTAAAGAAGTGATGTGTTTTGTTATTATTTGCAGCAAAATAATTCAAGAAAAATATTTCAAGTACTTGATTCAAGATGACACTGAATATTATTACGACAAAAGTACAGACAGCAAAAGCTAAGTGAATAATTAAATATCGTAAAAAAATCATCAAATTAAATGCAATTAATATCTTATTGTTCCCTTAGCAGCAAACCCCACTTTTGTTGAAGTAAATTCAATCCAACTTTCGATATCAATTTAATTTGGTACTCATCAAGATAGAAACCACATTGTTCTAAAAGTCCCAACAGTTCAATAACTGCATTACATTTAGAATAATGACAATATTATCTGCTTAATTATTAATTATTACAGCCTCATCCGGCCGGATATCCAACCGTTTTGAACCCGGTTATTATTAACGGCGAGCATATTTCAAAACTGTCTATCCGACGATTTCGTTTAATTATTTCTGGGTGAGATTTATGTACCGTTAAGTGTCAACGTCAATAAGTCGGCAGACGGTGCGGAAAATAACTTTCAATTTATTCCGGGCGGAACTAGGCGGCTTATTCTGAAGCAGACTTTATAAACACTACAATGACATTAAATATAAGTTATACAGCGTGGATTTTATGACGGGACATACGTGGTGAATTATAAGTGGTTGAAAACTTACCTAACCATGTTTCGACCACATCATGGCTTACCCACCAAGTGAGATAGTGGTCAAACGATAACCTATAAGATAAAACAGTTAAACATTCTTAGGAGACTGTCCATAAAGTTTGACTACATATTACCAGTATTCATAGATTCTATTTCTAATAAGGATCTAAACTGGAAGATGGAAAAAATGGATGGAAACTTCATTTATAAAATGAGATCATAATATTCAAATAAAAATTTTCTTATAAAAAATCTATTCAGTCGAAAATATATTGAGGGCAGGTGAAAAATACTTCAAGAAAATGCCCTCATTTTACAACTTTATAACCCACTAATTTACGAACATCTAATTAGTGAAACCGCTATTTCAAAACCAAAACTGTCTCTCATCACGACACTTTGATAGGTTCTGGACTTCCAAATTACTAAACTTACAAAATGTCGGCACTAAAGCAAAAAATTCTGACAAAATCTTTCCGAACTGTGCGTAGAGGTACTAAAATTGAATTGCTAATTTTTCTAGGCCAGTGTGATAGAAGGTAATTTAGTTACGAAAGTTAGAACTGTCTGAAAACTTAAATTCACGACAGTTATTGGACCTTGGTAGCTGACTAACTGCTGAAATTGTTAATGAGCTCCAATTTAGGACAAGATATAAAGTTTAAAGTGAGGGCGCAAAATTACTGTAGTTTTGTATTTTTAACCGACTTCACAAAAAAGGAGGAGGTTCTCAATTCGTCTGTATGTTTTTTTTTTCTTTTTTTTTGTGTGTATGTTACGCGATTTCTCCGTCAATTGTGAACGGATTCAAATGATTCTTTTTTTAATAGGTAGGATACGTTTTCGAGGTGGTCCTATTTTCATTTTAGCGAGATCTGATAAGTATCTCCAGAGATATGGAGATAAACACCTCAAACATAGGAGAATGTACTGGTTTTAGTAGAAAAGTCCCAAGAAGATTATACACAACGGAGGTTGCTATTGCATATACTTTTGAAGACTAAAAAATATGACCTTGAATAATGTTTTTACATCTTTCTTCTCGTTGATTTTGGTTTTTGACAGATATTCTTACGGTAACTGTGACCAAGATAGAAATAAAGGTGGGGATAATCAATATTTTTTATTTTTTTTATATCTTATAGGCTAGCGTTTGACCACTATCTCACCTGTTGCTAAGTGATGATGCGGTCGAAGATAGAGAAGTGGACTAGAATGGGAATTGGCTCTCAAGGATAGCTGCCTGAACACATTAGATGTTTGGCGACAGATTTTCTAACTTGAGGGTGGTAGCTGGCCAGGCGGACACTAGATATGTCCTACCACCATGCGGGGGTTGTTGGTTTCTTAACGATGTTTTCTTTCACTGGAGGGCATCTGTGAGAAGCTGAATATTTTTCTATAGAAAAATTCATTGGTGCACGGCGGTTTGAACTCGGTACCACGGCATCAAAGCCGACTGTTCTCCCAATTACGCCACCGGGCCCTCAATAAATAATTATATATTAATAATTATAATAAATAATTATATATAAATATAAATAATTTGTCTTCACAGGAATGTTCTACCGGGCATAGTCTAAGGGTGCAAACTTTTTTAAACATACCTAAGATTTTTTGACATGACATGACGTTTGGCGAAGATGGCGGCCATTTCAGTCCCGCGACACTGCATACATTATTAAATAACTCAGAATTATGAACGTACTTTGTACCAATCAACACTGCAAAAAAAATTTATAAGTATAATACCACAGATTATATAATAGTTACTACGTAAATCATACTTTCCGTTGTTAGGTTGGATACACGGTGCTTTCATAATTCGGGTTTCAACAATATAGGGAAGTGCCTCTTATAACGTAGTAGAGTGATTCAGTACTCTATTGTCCATATGGCGGCAATTAATGTTAATAATCGCAAATAATACTTTTTAATATTCATTTTGGAATACAACTAGTCCGTGTTATAAAAGTATTTGGAATTATTGTAATAAAATAGACAATTAATTATCGTGTGTGTCAGATGCTTTAATTGCACAGGGCCATTTTGGACATTGTCCTTTGATACCTTGATGACATCATTATTGCTAGTGAATATTTTCACTATAGCGCGGCATTTAAAGTCAATTTTTTTAGGGTTCCGAACCCAAAGGGTACCAAATGAACACTTTTTGAGACTTTGTTGTCCGTTCGTCCGTCCGTCCGTCCATCCGTCCGTGTGTCTATACATATGTGCGCACTTTACAGATCTGTATCTTCTTAACCGTTATAGGTACATACTTGAAATTTTCAAAAAGTATATATCCGTCAGTGTATAACGACCCAGACACGAAATTTAATAGATGCATGTAATTTAATTAAAACTTGTTTTACACTAAAAAGGGTAAAATAAGTTATTTTTCAAAAAAAATAAAACCGACTTCATAACCACAAACATGCACTCAAAAGCGAAAAATAAATTACTTAAAATTATTATAAGCGCTACCCACTTATCTATTTGAAGTCGGTGCCAGCCAAGTCTATTGGATAGTAGATAGATACTATGTATGTAGTAGTAGTAAGTAGGTACATGTAGGTTAGTAAGTAAGTAGATACATGTAGGTATTATCTATCTACTACCTATTAGACTTGGCTGGCACCGACTTCAAATAGATAAGTGGGTAGCGCTTATAATAATTTTAAGTAATTTATTTTTCGCTTTTGAGTGCCTGTTTGTGGTTATGAAGTCGGTTTTATTTTTTTTGAAAAATAACTTATTTATACATTTTTTTTTGTTTTAATGAATTTTAGTTCGCGTTGTGTTTGGCATATATAGTAAGGTTAAATAATTTTTTTATTATATCTTAATCTTTGAGTTTTATAATATAAAATATTCAATTTTGTTTGTTTATCAGAATAATAACAATTTTAATAGGAATTGATTCTGGTGCTGTACTAGCTTAACTAGACTTTTGAAAGCACGAAAACTATTGCTGTATCGTTTATTGTGTTTCGAGGAGTGAGATAGATAACTTTAGATTTTTTTAAAGATATCTATCGCTAGGCCACAATTTCATTCCATGAAAAAATATGATAAAGACGTCCCGTAGTCAAAGATAAAGATTTTTTTTTTTTTTTTTTCTTTCTGTATTTATTAGGGACTTTTACCCAAAGGCATGCCAGATAAAGATAAACATTAAGATAGTTTATTTGTTCAAACACGAGTATGCATATAAATAAATTACATGCTAGCTGGTAAAAATGTTACAAAGATACATACATGTTTAAATCACTTTGGCGAACAATTTTTTTTAATATTTTACATAATTTTTATATATAAAAATGAATCCCAATTGCCCTTGGTCACGGCATCAGGCGTGAACGGCTGGACCGATTTCGCTAATTCTTTTTTTGTTGTGTTTTTTATCGTCAGGAGATGGTTCTTATGAAAAAAATCTTTAAAATAAATAAAAGTTGTTTTTAACGCAGGCGAAGCCGCGGGGCACAGCTAGTCAAACATATTATTATAAAATTACAGTCATAAGTTTTTCATCAAACATTTAATTATTTCCTTAATCAGTCTACGTATGCCAAAATTATTAGGTAACACGCACAAATTAAACAATTAATACACTGGCTCAAAACCTTCTCTTGATTTTTAAATGAATAAAACAACGGAGATATGAGATTTTTATAAATCGGTTTTTAGGATTATTGTTTTATTTTTTCGTTAGCAGTCTAGCAATACCGCTAGTATTGCTAGATGAAGCCGCACTTTACTTATGGAAATGGCAGCGTATGTTCAACCGTAACCGTCAATTTCATATGAATGAACAGCTAGGCTATTCTGTAAGCTATTGTATCTCGGAAGCGGAATCCGCGGTGAGATTTGAATTCAACCGTATTACGAACGTGATACGATTGAATTTCGTAGTACGAAATTCGAATCGCACCGCGGATTCCGCTGTTGAGATAGCTTCCAGAATAGCCTAGCTGTAATGAATAGCCTGCGAAATACGATTGTTCTCTCCTGGTGCCCTTGCAGGGAGTCCCGAGGCCAAGGTATTACGATACGTCTTGATGCATGTGCGGGAAGCATTAGAGTCTATGTATCTAAAGTAATATTATAAACCAGCGGTTTAGGCTGTGCGTTGTCTGTCAGTGAGTCAGTCAGTCAGTCAGTATGTCTGGACAAAGATTCTTATAGTATTAGATATGAAAATTTTTGTTACAATTTAACTCAGAAACTACTGGACCGATTTAAAAAAAAATCTATAACATATAGAAACACTACTACTACACTACTGCATCATCAGCAAATAACATAGGCAATTTTAAATCTCCGCATTTTCACATACGGGAACTACGAGGGTGAAACCGCGAGTCGCAGCTAGAGTCTAAAGTCTGAAGATACGGACACACCGCAGCGTCCTGCATGCGCGATCAGATAGCGCAGTAGTATTAGTACCGAGTGGTTCACACCAAACGCGATCATAAAACAATTGAATAGTACTGAGATCGTGCCCGCAGATCGCAGGACGCCGCGGTGTGTCCGTACCCTAAGTAGCCAGTAGCCAGTAGCATGTCATCGAGGTATATAAATGCATCGTAATACAAATGTTGATATATTTTAAGATCGTTTAAAAAAAACTAAAAGAACCGACTTCAAACGTCGCGCTAGTCAAAGTAGCAAGTAGCCAGTATCATGTCATCGAGGTAATTAAATATATCGTAATACGAATGTATATTAAAACCTCTCAACCGATTTCGTTAAAATTTAAATGGGACCACCACCATTGAAAACAAAAAAAAGATATTTTTCAAATCGGTAAAGGCATTTTCAAGTAATCGTACAATATCGAACATAACATAAAACATTTAAAAAAAGGATTTCGACGAATTGAGAACCTCCTACTTTTTCGTGAAGTCGGTTAATTATAGAATAGTGTTGCTGTAGTTCAAATATCATCGTTAGTGTTTGTTACTCCAATGCCGACTGAGCTAAATTTTTATTGATCAAAGCAATCTCGAAGCGCCTGCATCTGACATTTGGATATCTAGTAATTTTTTTATTATTAGGATATGGAGTGGATTTATTCATAGCACAATTTTAAATATTTTGTTACATTATCAGCAGATGGCTCTGAAGGCTTTTGCCTTAAACTTTGTCTTTGGTTTGGAAACCGGAATAAAACTATAAATCAAATAGGTAGAAAAGTAATGCTTCATAGTAAGTACTTGTGTAAGTGAATTGCTTAAACTGGCTAAGGATAAACTCAAACAACGTTTTAGTCATAATTATTCGCTAGGTCGTTAATGTGTTAAATGATAAACGTTTGCCATTGGGATGTGAATTTTAGTGATAATACTTAACAATGCGTAGGACGTTCTTCAGCTAGGTGGAGCGATGATATACTCAAGCTGGCTCGCAGCTTGCAAACAAAGACCTGAAGATCGAGCTCAGTGGCGTGCCATAGGAGAGGCATGTAATATGTCCAACAGTGGACGAATACTGGCTATTCATCATGATGATAATACCTATTACTCACACTAAAAAGCCACTTACTAATATCTCAAGAAAACTAAACTTAAGAACAATTTAAGTTATGCTTTAGTAATCTTAGCTTCTAGCTTACACCCATAAACCGTGATTTTCCTCGCCTTTTACTACGGTGTGCAACAACGGGCAATTTCTTCGATATAAAAGCATTATCGCGCATGAAATCTAGTTGCTAATACATTTTTACTAGCGAGCAAATTGTACAGCTCTTGCAAAATTATTACCCAAGACTGGTGCAGTGACAGAAGCATTTACATGAAGCGATGACTTATAAAGAAATTAACATGTTTGGTATATTGAAGTATTTATTTTTTGTCAACGAACGCACAAAGGCTTCAATCATTACAGGTACAATACAACGCCTTGACTTCACAGATATACATAGATGACTCAAAAGAACTAAACCGTTAAAATTAGTGTAGTGATAGTGTATTATGAACCTCAGTGGAATATAGTGTAAGTGCTATGCATAAAGAACACGATAACAATATGTCTTGTCACCATAACAAAAGAGACAATAATAAAAGTGCCGAAAGACACATTCTTTATTTATGTCAATGTATATAATATGATAGATTTAAATTACTCATTAGCCTAGACTAGATTAGTAGAGTAGGTCATAGTATAATTAGGCGATATAATACTTGTATTGTAAATCCTAATATTACAAAAAAAGCACCAAGTTCTTTGTAGGAGGATTGTCAAGATAGGTGGAGTAACGACCTCCAAAGGATGGCTGAAGCTAGGTGGAGTGACGACCTGCAAAGAATGGCTGGCTTGATCTGAAAAGCCGGAGGTATCTGCTAAGTATCTACCTAAATTCTGTCTATACTTTCCATGTTATTAGGAATTAGAACAGAAATGATTCTCGGCTGATGGCCTTGATGGTAAGTGATGATAACGTCTGGTTATAGCAAAGACTGAGACGCGAGTTGTGAATTATCAGAATTTTGCGCGTCTCAGCACTGTCCACCCTAAGTTTTTGAACACCATTTGTCCTGTAATTTCACTGTATATTATGGCTTTTAAATCGAAAAACACTAATTTCCATTTTACTATTTCAGGTTTCACAAACGGGTCTCTCAGGCGGACTACCAGAAGTGTTACTGCCTTAAGACATAATAAATATATGGCTTAAATCCATCTCCAAATTTAGAACTTCCGATTTCTAAAAGTTACAAGTTTAGTTACAGGCGCTTTAAACATCCGATCCGACATCCCATCGTCCTATATAAAACAAGTCACGCTAAGTCTTAACACTACTTTTTTCATCATAAAAACGCTAACGGACCTAAATTAGGGCACGTCTGTACTAGACTGGATCAAACTTTGAGTAATCCTCAACTATAGTTTAAGCTCGGCTTAAACGGTTGATTAACGAGGTGATTAAGCAGAAAGTTTATACGAGCTATCCATGCTCGAATCGGAGACTACATTTGGATTTTTAATTAGTTTTCCTTCAATGTTCTGAGGATATCTTCGTTTGTGTAAGCTGTTAATTGGTAGATTATTTAGTTTATCAGTTTTCAAAAATAAAGGTTCCCTTTTCTTTATGATTATTTAACGTTGTACGATGTTTTTTTAATGGCAACGTGTACAGTAAAATTACAGGACATGAGTAATATTATCTAGATGGCCCATAAAGCGCAGTGCATTTACGCGTGAAATTCTGCCAACCCAATTCTTATATTCCAGAGGTTAAACAACTGCAGTTTCGATAGTAAGCATAATTATGTCAAAATAATCAAGTTTCTATAATTTGTGTTAATTCAATGCCTTCTATCTCTAGCATGTGGTCAGAAATTAATGAAGAAATCGATTTTTTCAGTAACTACAGCACAGCGACAGTGAATATCGAAAACAAATGAACCACACACTTATAGATTGTCATTAAAAAACATAAGCAGTATACTATCGAGATTCATTAAATATAAAACATTTAATTCCAAGTTCGCAGCAATTTTCCTGAAAATTAATAGCACTTCTGAACCAAAAGTTTCAAGTTCGATTAGTGCTGCTCCGGTGGTAGAATTTCTGAACATACAGTGTGTATAAGCGATATTGTCCCCACTCTAAAATTATATCTAGGATATAACCAACTTAGAAACTTGAGCTTTACACGCAGGCATGTTTGCAATGAGAAAATATATTAAAATATTGAGTATAAAGGCACGGTCTTAATTACTAATAAATGTTTATTTATTGTGTATGATTTCGTACTACAAGAAAATGACAATGTGATCTAGTTAACACGGTATTGTATGAGTGTGTGTTTAAAAGCCGTAACGTAATGCTAAACTTATTTTACCACGTTTTTAGTTTGTCACTTTTGTTTTGTCTGTCGTTCCGGGTACTTGCAACTCTAATTTAAAGCCTCAATTAGTTATCCAGCTGAAACTATCAGGGTAGCTTACAATTCGATTGAACCTTTTGTTTAACTTTGATTTAACCTAAAAATAAACATAAAACGTGGTTTTTAGAAGCTTTACTTCTCTATCATATGTTCTCTGGGGCGAGCGTCTGGCTTATTCAGTCATCAAAGTTGTGTTATAGTAGGTAGACGTGATTGACAAAGTTCTCATTTGCGACAAGTGCCTACACATAATCGAAGTTTTACCCACCGGTATTGATAAACTATGTTCACATTTGCGACTATGTACTAATGCGACATACAAATGCTGAACAAAACAAGGTCACGCAGTAGCCTAGTTAACATCAGCTTACAAATCGAAGAACATTAATCCGATTCGTTCCTACACAGGTATCGGGTACGCGCTTAGTGTTGGGCAATCGCGTTTAGGGTTTGGTCAGATTAGTAGCGAGTGATATGATGAAAATGTTGCCAATTCTGTGTTCCAATTCAAGAAGGAATATATAGATACGGATTTTGTAATGCCAAATAATTTGCAACACTTATGTACATTACATAATATAATATACTTTCAAATATATATTTCAAATATACTTAAAAAAAAAAAGGCAGTATACGACACAGCACTTAAGCAGTTTGGCAAAAAAATGAATACAACAAAAGACTCTAATATTACATTTAAATTATCTTATATTAATATTACGACTGATACTAATGGATGATTACACCAGTAGCTCAAACCACCCAACAATCCAAGCTGCTGGGTTCCCCACTATAATGTTGAGTCTAGTCAGTTCGATAAGTTAACTAATTGTTAATTTTATTTATCGTCTTTGTCCAAAAAAAAAAATACTAGAAACAGCATTTATAAAAACCTGTCATCTACATTAATCATAATTAAAATTAAATACATGCATTCCCATACACAATACGAGTATAATAAAAAACAAAATGCAATTCAGATGGTAGGTTGTAAGATGGTTAGGTAATACCCGCCTACACTCGGGCCCCACTAAATACCCCCTTGATTAATTAAGGGGTTTATTGTTAACACAGCTCGCTGCCGCAACAAAGCGTGCAGTGCGTGCCGATTTGTTGCCTGTCAGAGCCCTCGTTTTTCCACATTTGGACACTTTCGACGTATCGATTGGACGTGATTGGAAAAATGGTGTGTCATTCTTTGAATAGAATTGCAATTGAGGAAGTATTGTATGGAAAATAAGGAAATTGTACCAAGGTTTTTGTGTCTATTGTAATGTCGGTGTGATATATTTTTATGATATGCCTTTGACTTATGGTACGGCCACACCGCGGCGTCCTGTGATGTGCGTACGTGATCTCAGTACTTTTCAATTGTTTTCTGATCGCGTTTGGTGTTAACCAGTCGGTACAAATACTACTGTGCTATTTGATCGCCGCCTAGATCGCGCGCACGCAGGACGCTGCGGTGTGTACCTTTAAGTACTATTTGTTAAATTTGTTTTATAGAGAGAAAAAGGCCGTAAAGAAAAGAGAGATCTATAGTTCAATACACAACTCTTACATTTTGATTTATTTTGGTTCCTAAGAATATTTGCAGACTTATAGAGTAACATCCATCTATGAACTAGCTGTGCCCCGTGGCATCGTTCCCGTGGAAATATCGGAATAAAAAAACCCCTTTGTGTTATTCCAGAGTCTAGGCTATCTGCATAAATAAATACATAATTTTAGCGCAATCGGTTGAGTAGTTTTAGTGTGATGAAGTAAAAAACATACCTACGTACACACTCACAAACTTTCACCTTGAAAGCATCAGTAGGATACATAATCAGCTTTTTTGATCATAGAGTTAATTTTTAAATAGATTTTAGTCTATGAGTGATCCTTACTGATTCATTCACTGACTAAATTATTAGAATAGTTAAAAAACTAAAACAACCAACTTCCATGCCCGGCGAGTCAGTTTCAGTGCCAAGTTTGAGACGTTTATCATCATATCTCTGTATATCTTCTAGAGATACTAGATCTCTAGAAGATACGAGCTTATCAAATCTCACTGAAATTACAATGAGACCACTTCGGAAATGTACCCTACTAATTAAAAAAAAGAATCGTTAGGATCGGTTCAGAATTGACGGAGTAATTACACAGTAATACACATTACAGACGAATTGAGAACCTCCTTCTTTTTGGATGTCGATTGAAAAAGGAAAAGATTCTCAGTTCGTTTGCATGTTTCTTATCTGATGGATATATATAGGCACACACAGTTTTTAGTGACTAGCAAAGAATTGAAAAATAACTTAAGCGTCAAAACATCAAAACCATATTTTCTTCACTGAATGAAAAATATTCTAAGCAAATTACTCGCTTATTTCCTTAATGGTCAAAAATAGTTTTATAATTTTACTAAAAGGAGCATAAGTTGAAATTGCAGTGAGCAGGTGGCAATTTATGGCAGTACTGCAGCATTATGCTTTTAATACCCATCGATTACACAGTGTAGCACGAAGCTACAAGAAGCTTTAGAAATGCCACCAGAATACTTACAAACGACCAAAGCATTTGTAAGACTTTGAATGGTTAATGCGGTCTCAGAACTTGTAGATAAATAGTATCTTAGATTTATAGAAGTAATCGTAAGTTTCTATTATCCATCACTAATAAAATACCTTTACAATTCCTTGGGGAGTAGACGCAACAGGAACAGCTTTTTTAGGGTTCCGTAGTCCTGACAAGGAACCCTTATAGTTTCGTCATGTCCGTCTGTCTGTCTGTCTGTCCGAGGTTTTGCTAAGAGACCGTTAATACTAGAAAGCTGTAATTTTCTACAGGTATGTATATAAATTACGCCGATAAAGTGGTGAAATGAAATTTTGAAAAATATGTTTTTTAGGGTAGCTCCCCTACATGAGAAGTGGAGATGATTTTTTTTTCATCATCTAGCCCATCGTGTTCGGGTATCGTTGAATGGGTCTTTTAAAATAACTTAGGACTTGCTTATACCATTTTTCGATTGAATGCTTCATTTACGAAATATTAAACTTTAAAGTGCAAATTTTTGTTCCATTAGGGCGTCCCCCCGCCCCCCTCTAAAAGCTAAACTGCTGGCTTGCAAAATCTGGGAAAATTCTTGATAATAGTGCATTTCATGAACTTTAAAGAAAAAGCTATAGCGATTAATATAACTTTATTAGTTTAGCAGTAATAGTCGTTGAACTTGGGCGTTGGATAATTATGTACCAAATACAAAATCCTAAGAATAAATCCTTTAAAGTGACAAAGACGGAGTACCTAGTTGCTTGTTTATAACGGGTACAGACTTGCATTGAATAACAGGCTACTACGGAACCCCACACTGCGCGTGGCCCGACACGCACTTGGCCGGTTATTTATTAACTATTATGTTTCTTTAGGTGTTGACACACTTTATACTTTTATACATTGTTACAAATTGTCACTTAGTTGGTCAGACCACCTGGCCATGTTTCCCAGGAGGGTGCGGGTTTGAATCCCGTCAGTACGATGAAATTTAGGATTGTGTATAACAACTTTTATATTCTTTACAGACAAGTGACCACCAAGAGACCCAAGTGTGTAAATATGAATGTAATAGTCTATTTACGGTACTTAGCGAAATATTAAGCTCTCGAAGATTAATTTCGATTGAAATGTTTGAATAATTTAACGCTATTCGGCCCGTCGATGCCTGTCTGACGGCGCAGAAAATACGTTTTTGCGTCCCATGCATTGTTAAAAACTTTCGTGTCTATTAAATTCCGTCTGGCATGCATTTCCATATGTTATACGGTGGAACGGTTATATTTATATGCTGTTTTTCGTTGAGCGATTTATTTTCTAGTTACTTTATAACCAATGCGAAGATCAGTATTAAATGTAGTTAAATGATTAATCGTTTTTCTGATGGATCGAGTCTGAGACGAGGTGATTCAACAGAGCACCATAATTATTGACATAGCTTACCGGATTAGTAAGCTGAAGTGGCAGTGGGTCGACCGTATCATCTAAAAAACTGACAATCATTGGGGTAATTCAAGTTCTTGAGCGGAGACCGCAGATAGGCTAGCTTAGCGTAGGATGCCCTCAGACCTAGGTGGAGCAATGATTTTCGCAGGTAAAGAAGGCAAGAGCTGAATGAAGGAAGTAACCGACGATCGTGCTCAGTGGCAGTTGGAGCGGTCTATGTCCAGTCCATCTGCCTATTACTATTCCAATGCCAGCATTTGCTGCTGATTATTCATTCTTAGAATAATATACTAACACCCACAGGTCTAACTTGACTTGCTACTAAAAAAAAGCTTACCACCATGAAGAAGACAATCTGGCGCAATAGCCCTTCAGTATTATTCAGTGTCAAATGCTGGCCTATCAGATAGTTTTATAACGGTTTATACAACGTTTGTCTTTTTTGTATTTCACGTTTTGAGCTTTGGCGTTTCTATTATAATCAAGAGAGACTGACTTGAATACGAGTCCGAATAATTACATAAATCATTTCTAGACTAAGTAAAGCCTACGTGGGAACTGTAAATCTACACCTACCACCTACGCCCGAAGGGACAAAACTTCCAGCAACTTGATCTCACACCAAATTGATTAACTCCTACGACTCGAGATATATCCCTATATTCTAATTGCAATTAACCCTGAAGTAAACTTTCTCGAAATAAAATTAACCTAACCCCGAGATGTAGATTAGATAAACTTCCCTTCTAACTAAAACAATTACAAAACACTAGATGATACACATCTAAACACAGTTCAGCCGTTAACCCTTCTGGGTCTGTGAGACCCTAGTAGAGGTCTACTATAAGGAGTCTCTTGGACCCCACTTGGAAACTTGCTCGATTTGTACGAGAATTAGCTGAATTTAATACGCGCGTGTCGACCCCGTCATATGTGACTTGGTTTATCGTGATATGACAATAATTTGGGTTATCCAAGGATAATTCAAGGATTTGTAACTACTCTGCACAACCCCACCCCATCTTACAATCGAACAATTAAAAATGTCTGTTATGTTTCGTATTGTACGGAACCCTCCCTAAGTGTGCGATAAGAGACGCGATGCTGAATCGCACTTGGCCAGTTTTATTTTTTGTATGTATGTTACGCGATTACTCTGTCAATTGTGAACCGATTCGAATGATTCTTTTTTTAATCGGCAGGGTATATTTCCGAAGTCGTCCCATTACAATATCATCGAGATATGATAAGTATCTCCGGAGATAAGACGATAAACGTTTCAAACTTGTTACTTTAATTAATTAATACCATGTATACGTTCAATCTCAATGTATTTAGCTCTAAGGCTCATGTTCAATAAATATTTTTTTTTATTAAAAAAAAAAAAAAACTTGTTACTGAAACTTACTCGCGCGGCATGAAAGTCGGTTGTTTTAGTTTTTAAGCTATCTTAATTATCAGTAGCATGTTTGAGATGTTTACCTCCATATAACTGGATATACTCATCAGATTTCGATTAATTTACAATTGGACCAATTCAGGAGTATGGATCTCTTGAATTAAAAAACATTTTTGAAAATCGGTCCACAATTGACAGATAAATCGGTGAACAAAAAAGCATACATATAGATCACCTGAGAATCTCCTCCTTTTTGAAGTTGGTAATGATATCCTTGAATTGTACAACGCGATATACGCTAGGTCGTCATATATTCATGATGGACATTCCTTGTACGCAAAAAAAGTGGCGGTTTCAGATCTCGTTTACCATCTACTTTCTCTTCAAAATATAATTCCATCAGGTTCCTGTCAAGTTAGCTAGATCCTCGACCACATTGACACTTACCAAGACGAGATAACGCCCAAAACAATACACATTATTTTATTACCCACGACGGAACGGAGACTGTTTTGCGTCTGGGGTGAGAGGATGTTTGTTTGTTTCTTTATTTGTTTGTGTGTGCAAATCCATGTTGCCATATTTTTCCAAAACTACTTGTCCGATTTTGATGCAGTTTTCATTTATGGGCTTGGGTTTAATTGGAGCATGTTTGTAGATAGATATTACGGTGACAACTCACAAGGGGGCGCTGCAGTATTCATTTGTTGGTGCAAATCGATGTTGCCATTTTACTTCAAAACGACTAGTCCGTTTATGATGCAATTTTCAGTTACGGGTTTGTGTTTGATTGGTGCATGTTCTTAAATAGGAGTTACGGTGTCAACTCACCAGGGGGCGCTACAGTAAACATTTGTTCGTGCAAATCCATGTTGCCATTTTTCTCCAAAAACTAGTTCGATTTTGCCTTTAAACGGTTCGTAATTAATTAGTGGTGGTTCTTAGATAGATGTTATGACGTTAATTTTCTAAAGGAAATTGTCGTGGGTGTTTATTCAATATTTTAATTTTGTTACTTGTGATGAAATGTAACTGAACAAGCACGACGCTCTCTCATGGTAAGCGATAACGTCTACCCATTACAGACACAACTGCATTGCGTCTGTTACCTCGAGACATAAAGATTTAAAGTCTGACGTGCCTTGTAATTTCCAACCAATAACATTCCTATTTTACGACTTATTTAATAGGCAAAGTGGTGGGACCTGCCCAGGCGGACTAGCAGATAAGTCCTACCACTACAAGTACGTACCAGTGTTGAAAAAAAATCCTCATTTCCTTTTAAAACGCATGAGAAAATAAAGTGATAACTATAGTCACCCTACACGACCCAAGCTTATACAGATCGTTAACATATGCAAGAGGCTAATCTCGTGTTCTTAGTACTGACCTTTGATTTAATAACTCCGACGAGAAACTTTGAATAATATTAATTAAATGTTTCCTTACTAGTCGAGCGCTGAGTTCTCATCAAGAGCGCATTTAATATAACTAAATAGACGTCCTTTACAGCATGTAGTGTATAGTTTTGGCTTATAAATTGTAGGCTAGCATTTTGACAATATCGCACCTATCGGTATGGACGTGGATGGTGGCACGCTAGGCTTGGAATTGGAACTGGCTGTTGAGCAAAATTGTTAAGAGGGAACGTGGGGTGTACTTTTCCATACAAATGTATTCCCCCATTTCCTCCGTGGAAAATGCTTCTAGAGCAAAATTTGTTTCTACAAAAAATCAAGGTCAGTTGTAGCTACGCCCCTTTCATTTGCTTTTTTTTTTTACAAACCAATTGCAAAAAGAAATAAAAGCATTTTAATCTCCTCTTTAAGATTTTTAAAGGGTCATATTTCTATTTGCAATGGGTTGGTCAAGAAACTAAAATGATATGAGCGTAGCTACAGCACCCCGCGTTTCCTAAAACACAGAAACTACTGTGGCGAGCACTAGACAAGACAGTATCCTACCATCATGCAATTACTTTAAGAGACGATATATGACGGCGTTTCAAGATTTTATCCGCAAGGATAATTTAATCGCCGTTTCCACCCCTTAAATGTTCATACCCGTCGTTATATACTTTTATGACAAGTTTATTGGTCTGATGCGCTCGTGATATGCTCAGCGTTATGGCTGCAAAAATTAAAATACATACTCATAATAATGATATTATTTATCATGAACAATATCATTGTTATAATATTATGTTATTTTATCACCACGAATATTTTAAATGGCAGAGTAAATTTTTAGGGTTCCGTACCCAAAGGGTAAAACGGGACCCTATTACTAAGACTCCGCTGTCCGTCTGTCTGTCTGTCTGTCTGTCTGTCTGTCTGTCTGTCTGTCTGTCTGTCTGTCCGTCTGTCACCAGGCTATAGCTCATTAACCGTGAAACGTGTTTTTAAACGCCATCTATCTAATTAGTTTCGGCAAAATGACATAGATGGCGCTAGTAAACGAGCCCCGTCTTTCTAGATCGCGACTAAACCAAATATTCTTGGTAATATCAATTAATCAAATATATGAGGTTGAAACTCTGTTATGTTTCGTATTGTAAGGAACCCTCCCTAAATGTGCGATAAGAGATGCGATGCTGACTCGCACTTGGCCAGTTTTATTTTGTTTATTTACTTGTCACGCCGTAACAAATATTTTTTTACAAGCATTATCTCTACTTTACGGCGAATTTATTTGTCCGTCACACATCTTGCGATTGATTTTAGAGCAACTTCCAGGAGTTCGATTGAGCTGAAATTTGGCACACACTTGTAAATTGCGTGACAATGCAATATTATGATGGCATGGTGCTGATCTGATGATGGAGCTGAAAGGTGGCCAAAGGAACTCCTAAATTACACATGTTATACCCGTCGTGTTTGGGCTCGTTGGATTTGTCTTGACTTACTCTGGTCCTAGGTTATGTAAAAGCTTGTGTTTAAAAAAGTTTTTTTAAATAATACTTGTTTATATTTTATACAGTAATAAGACAAGTACGACGCTCGTCTTATGGTAAGCCATGATGTCTACCTATTGCTGATACAGGAGCATACTAAATTCTGGTCAGATATATTTTTTCACGTTACTGCACTGCGCCTGTTACCTCGAGACCTAAAAATTTTAAAGCCCTGAGAGTCTCAAATGCCCTGTAATTTTACAGAACACTTTACCTACCATTTAAACCGAAAAACTATACAACTGATTGAATAACTGACAAAGTAGTGGTACCACCCCAGGCGGACTAGCAGAAGTTCTAACAATACAGATCTAGTCGATTTTTGCACAAGGATAGCCATTCAACATTATCAGTCAATTTCCGTCCATCGCTGGCCATAGGCCTCTCCTATAATAAGGATAACCTGAACAGGAATATGGTGAAAGAATCTATGATGAAATATACTTAATCATTGCAAAATTAATTAATTTGCCGGTAATATATATATATATATATATATTATATTTATTATTATATATTTATTATATATTTATTATATATAAATTACTAATTAAGATAAATTAAAAACTAAGATACTGACATAACATGCCCCGCGAGTCTGTTACAGTAGCAAGTTTGAAATATTTATCTCCATATCTCTGGAAATTCATCAACAATAAATAATAGTTAAAAAAAACTAAAAAACACGCTTTTTATAGAAAACCGAACTAAAAAATAGAAAATAAATTTTAATGAATTTAAATTAAGAATAGTGTTAAAAATTTCAATAAATATAAATTAATAATAGGGTGAAGAAAAAAAAATTATTTAAAAAAAAGCGTGAACTATTATTATTTTCTACTTTTTAGTTGAAAAATGGAATATTTTTTTATAAAATTAGTGTATTGTCATCGGTCCTCGATAAATCTACAAAGTTTGAACGAAATCTGGAGGTTTAAAGTGGGTCAAAATCGCGCCCAAAGAAGTCGGTTACAAACATACAAACATACAGGTGAAGCTAATAAAAAGCTAATAACTTCAACCTTGCACTGAGGTTGAACGCGTCGGCGAGCGTCCCGCACTCAAGATCCTGAAGAAGGCCTCCGGATGAGGCCGAAACATATGTCGATCGCTATATCGACATCGCGTAAGTCACGTTAAATTCCCGTTTTTAAATCTATAATTGCTTTATTTAAAAAAAAAATGTTGTAACAAATGTTATGTGGTACCCCGCCTTTTTTCTTTAGTCTTTGAGACTGGAGAAAGTCGCAACCCAACATAATTGAACTAATTATCTTAAACAAAAGTAGTTGTCTGAGATGTGTGTGTGTGTGTGTGTGTGTGTGTGTGTGTGTGTGTGTGTGTGTGTGTGTGTGTATCTGTGTGTGTATGTGTGTTGGTTTTCAATTGGCGGGGCAATTGTGTAACAAACATAATACAAAAAATAAACTGGCCAAGTGCAAGTCGGACTCGCACTAGTAGGGTTCCTTACCACACTACAGTATTTTATAAGATCGAGCAAACAATACCACTGTCAATTTTCGCCAGCAAAAAACAATAATTTATAAACATTTTATTTCTTATAACGCCATCTAGCGTCTAACAAAGGAGTTAGGGATCGACATTTCAATATAACGCCATGTATGGGACGTTTACCTAACTAAGCGTTCATAGGTGGCGTGAAATGCCGAAAAAAACACGTTTCTTGTATGGGGACCCTCTATTATTTGTTCGCGTCGGCTTCTTCTCTTCGTAGATTACGTAACTTCCTTCCTATCACCACCAAAACTGCCTTAGCACAATCCCTTCTCTTCCCCATTTTAGATTACGCCGATGTTTGTTACCTTGACCTCACCGAGGAGCAACTTGATAAAATCGAGCGTTTACAGAACTTCTGCATCCGCTTTATCTATGGTCTGCGAAAGTTTGACCACGTGTCAGAATTTCGAGCAAAGCTCAAATGGCTCCCTATCCGTTTTCGGCGAAACGCACATATTCTTTCCCAGCTTTATAATATTCTTTTCCTTCCAGCCACTCCCTCTTATTTGAAGAAACGCTTTGAATTTTCACAATCATCTAACCCTCGTCCATTGCGTTCTCAACATAACCTCAAATTGAAGATGCCAGAACACCCACATACGTCGCAACACTACTACAAATCATTTACCTTGAAAGCTATTCATCTATGGAATGCACTCCCTGTCAACATCAAAGAAGCCCGAACGCCGCAAATATTAAAAAATATGGTATTTAAGCATTATCGCAAATTGACTAGATTTACTCTAAATATAATATGTATATGTATGTATTGTATTATTATATTTACTTAGTGTATTTGTGTATGTATATGTGTGTGTGTATATATATTTATGTATATATATTTATATAGATCTATAATGTTATATGTAAGTGTATTTGTTCTTGTATGGGTATCATTATCTAGTATTTTGACTATATTTGTATGTAGGTTTATGTAAAATAATATTATGACTTATCTTATTTTGTCAAAGGTATTGTATGCCACCGACCGCTTATTTTCTTAACTAGCTCATGTCCATCCAAAGGTTGTCTGGTAGAGATCGCTCTGAGCGATAAGACCGCCCATTGTCACACCTAATTCGTTTTTCCTTGTCTTAGATTATAATGTGTTGATTGGTATGCAATAAAGTATTAATCTATCTATCTATCTATTGTTTTTAACTTTATTCTGTTTTTAGTATTTGTTGTTATAGCGGCAACAGAAATACAACATCTGTGAAAATTTCAACTGTCTAACTATCAAGGTTCATGAGATACAGCCTGGTGACAGACGGACAGACAGACAGACAGACAGCAGACAGACAGACAGACAGACAGACGGACAGCGGAGTCTTAGTAATAGGGTCCCGTTTTACCCTTTGGGTACGGAACCCTAAAAACGTACAGACGAATTGAGAACCTCCCAACTTTTAGGTAATAAGTTCAAAAAGAATAGGTATTCTTCTGGTATAACGATTACTCATCCACGTGTCCGTCCCACTTTCAAGATAATTAATTTACCTTATTTTACAGGTTGTTTTAACAAGTCGCTTCGATGTCCAAAATAAACCTTCTTCATTTCAAAACTTCCTCGAAAATTCTAATTTCGTGAATACATTGAGAAACAGTATTTTCATTGTTTAAATGAGTTTACACATAAATTAGCATTTATTTAAATTTAATAAGAGAGATGCCGTCTGTTTTGATCTAACAAGGTCAACTGATTTTTGGGCAGTAAAATCGATGGGTAGTCTTTTATGTACAAGATATGTTAATAACATGATAATTTAAAATTTTACTTCATTATAAGTCTGTTGTTAATTAGTTCACTGGACATGCAGATTTAAACTGAATAATTTAGAAGCATGGAATCTCTTAAAAAAACCTCCTTTTTAGGGTTCCGTAGCCAAATGGCAAAAAACAGAACCCTTATACATTCGTCATGTCTGTCTGTCTGTCTGTCTGTCTGTCCGTCCGTATGTCACAGCCATTTTAATCAGAAACTGTTAGGACTACAGAATTGAAACTTGGTAGGTAGATGTATTCTGTAAACCGCTTTCCGATTTTTATACAAAAATAAAAAATATAAAAGTTTAAGGGGGGGCATCCCATACATGAAACTGAAACAAAAAAAAAATTTTTTCTTCAAACCTATACGTGTGGGGTGTCTATAGATAGGTCTTCAAAAATGACATTGAGGTTTTAAAAATCATTTTTTCTCAAAGTCAATCATTTGAAAGATAGGCGCGTCTAAAGTGGTAAAATGTGTGTCCCCCCCTCTAACTTTTAAAGTATGGGAGTGAAAAATCTAAAAAAAATATATGCTGTAGATCTCAATAAAAACTAACAACGAAAATTGGTTTGAACGAGATACAGTCAGCAGTTTTAGAGATATAGCGACCGCAAAGATACCTTTGTTTTTCATACAAGCACTATGAAAAACAAAGTTAATTTTGTAGTTGCGAAAAATCATAGTTATGGAATACTTAACTGTGTTACGGAACCCTACGAGTGCGAGTCCGACTTGCACTTGGCCAGTTTATTATAAATAGGTGGAGAGAGAAAGAGATTTTATACACGCATTCGTAGTACTTCCCAGTGAACAACGAATTAGGCCCTTTGCAACATATGAGAAAATAATTTTGAGAACTCCGTTGGCGTAAAAGATTTTTTGATTTAATACTATAAGAATCTTTGTCCTGACATACTGACTGACTGACTGACTGACTGACAGACGCACAGCCTAAACCGCTGGTCGTAGAGCCTTGAAATTTGGAGGGTATATTTGTCTTAGTACGTAGGGGTGTACTAAGAAAGGATTTTTCACAATTCACCCCTTAAGGGGATGAAATGGGGGTTCAAGGTTTGTATGGAGAAACAAGATTAGATAGTCTTTTCTATCCAAAACTTCACAAAAGTGCTTCAGTAACAAAGTAAGTAAATACGTGTTTCTGTTTTTTTTTAAATTCACCCCTAGTGGGGTGAAATGGGGTAACAATGTGTGAAAATCAATATTGTTTCGGATTGCGCTGAAATTTGGCATGCAGATAGTTATAACAACGTTAGTTCCCTCTGAAAAAATATTTTCTAAAATTTACCCCTGAAGGGGATGAAACGGGGGATCAAAGTTAGTATGGTGAAACAAGATTAGATAGTATTTTCTATTCGAAACTTCATACAAGTGCTCCAGTACAAAAATAAGTAAACACGTGTTTCTAGTTTATAATAGATAGAAGATAGATGGCTTGACATCTAAGCAAGTTGTTTCTAGTTGAAATCCTAGCACGGGTGCTCGTTAACTGGTGAGCATCATCATCATCATCAGCCTATCTCCGTCCACTGCTGGACATAGGCCTCACCTATGGCACGCCACTGAGCTCGATCTTCAGCTCTCTGTTTCCAACCGCTGCCAGCCAACTTGCGTATATCATCGCTCCACCTAGCTGGAGGGCGCCCTACACTACGTTTACCGAGCCGTGGTCTCCACTCTAAAACACGTCTACCCCAACGGTTATCGGTTCTACGACAGATGTGACCAGCCCACTGCCACTTCAGCTTGCTGATCCTTTGAGCTATGTCGATAACTTTGGTTCTCTGACGGATGACTTCATTTCGAATTCGATCCTTCAGAGAGACTCCAAGCATAGCCCTCTCCATAGCTCGCTAAGCGACTTTGAATTGGTGAACCAGTCGCACCGTCAGCGTCCACGTCTTGGCCCCGTAAGTTATAACAGGTAGGACGCACTCGTTAAAGACTTTCGTCTTCAGGATTTGCGTTATGGGCGATGTAAAGACTCGACGAAGTTTTCCAAATGCTGCCCATCCCAGCTTCTTTTTCGAAGTTGTTTCTACCCAATTGCAAGATTTGTCCAAGGTAGACATATTCGTGAACAACTTCGAGAGGAACTCCGTTTCGGGGCAGTCGGTTCCGGAATAAGATGTTCGTTGAACATGGTCTTGGTCTTATCCAAGTTCATCCGGAGACCGATGCGTGCAGAAGAATCAGCAAGGGTGGTCAGCATGTATTTTCAGCCATAATGACGATATTGTCCGCATATCTCAAGTGAGAGAGGTGCTCGCCGTTTATATTTATGCCCCGTCCTTTTCAATCGAGCGTCTTGAACATATCCTCAAGAGTGTTGGTGAACAATTTGGGGGAAATAACGTCCCCTTGTCTCACTCCTCTATGTAGAAAAATATGTTCAGTCTGCTGATTTTGTACTTGGACGGTCATAGTCGCGGCATCATACAGGCCTCTCAGTACTTGGACGTATCGCCAGTCAACTTGACACCGTTGCAGAGACTCCAGAACAGACCAGGTTTCTACAGAGTCAAAAGCTTTCTCATAGTCCACAAACGCAAGGAACACGGGCTGGTTATACTCTTCGGTCTTCTGTATAACCTGCCGCACTGTATGTATGTGTTCTATGGTGCCATATCCTCCTCGAAACCCAGCCTATTCAGGGGGCTGAAACTCGTCAAGTCTACGCGTGAGACGATTTGTGATGACTCTCGAAAACAGCTTATAGACGTGACTCAAGATTGAAATGGGTCGATAGTTCTACAAGAGGGTCTTGTCTCCTTTTTAAAGAACATAACGACCACACTCTTGCTTACTTTGGAGTTCTCCCCGTAAAAGAGGACGGAATTAAATATACGCTGCAGCTGTTCAAGCGTTGGAGTTCCACCAGCTTTTAAGAGCTCCGGAGTATGTTATATCAATTTTCCGCCTGACTTGCTAACAAAAAGTAGCTTATCACCATTAAAGAGATAATCAGCCGATAGTAACCGTACGGTGTACCGGCAGCAGACAGCCTTTAAGAGGCCTAGAATACTCAGAGTATTCTAGGCCTAGCGTGTTCATTATTTTCGACAACGTCATAGTTTACCATCAGCACAGAATAATGAATAGTCATCAGGCGTGATAGTGAGCAAACGCTATAAAATATTAGAAAGAAGGTGCGTAGAAAACTACGCGTTAAAAGTGAAAATCCAAAGTTAATTTAATTTACTTCCCAACATCACGAATTATTTGGTGTACAATTCCATATGTTAAATTTTGGCGAATGCGTCTTCGTAGTTACACCGTTTTCAGTAGAGGGCGTTTATAAAAATAAAATAAAACATGACGCTTACGTCACTTCCGCTGCCTTCGGACCGTGACGCTACGTCACATCTGTCAAATTTGATCGCCTATAGCACCTATAGTATCACTTCCAAAACATTTCAATGACAAAACAGCGTGACCGAACACGAGTAGTACTTCAGCGGTACAAAGACCTACATACGTCCTATATCACGAACCCAAATTTATGGTGATTGGTTAAGGCAAACACAGTCACTCACTGAGTAACTAAAATATAACACGTATCCAGTTCCGTTATTTCTGACCATGGCGGCTGTCATGGCAACGGCGAGTGCGTAGAATCCCCGGGTTTGAGCAGCCTTAGAAAGCAAACTGACCCTGGCAACGAATACGCTATCTATGACTCAGCGACAATAAAATTATTTTCTTACTTATTGTACTCGTTATATTAGAGTTTGTGCAAAAAGAGAACCGTCGTAGAAATTGAGGTCGCGTCGGTCGTCGGTCGTTTTAATTAACTGTTTTTGTTGCATTGATAACACTGCTGGCATTACTAGTACGACTAAAAATGTTTGATACTTGGTAGGTACCTACTCCTATCGTTATCATGTGCTACTAGGTAGCTATGTGCTTCCTTCCTTACCTTGGAATGTTAGTTCATCATAACGCCACGACGGTTCTCTTTTTGCACAGACTCTATGTCATGCATTTATGACCCATTTGAGTGCATTGTGTTGTGTACTAGCTGCTCCCCGCGATTTCACGTGCATTAAAAAGCATGATTATGTCCTATTGCTGTCCTATTGCCTATCAATATGCCACATTTCACCCCAAACACATGAGCCGTGAAACCGATAATATAGACTTTCATATAGAAGTCCAACCATCTACTCTTTATGTCAATAGGGCCTAAAAAGAGAAAAGATTACTTAAATAGAAGTATTTAACTTATTTGTTACTTAGACTGGGTTGCACCATTTAACTTTAACTATAACAAACGTTAAAAATCAGTCAAACTCTATACAAAAACACCGGTTATTGTTATAGTTACGGTTCAGTAAGATGGTGCAACCCAGCCTTAGTGTCAATATATGTATTGACACCAAGTGACAGAGTATTTGTACCAAGTATTTGCATTGATTCGTATTGATGATGAAAAAAAAAACATTGCGTATTCTGCATCAGTCAAAGCTGAATTTTTATAAAATATTTTGACTTGCATGACTATATGAATTGCAAATATTTCGTCGGATTACTTTTATCTACTTGTGATTGGCTTAGCTTTGTGATATGGATATAACTAATAGGTAAAATAAATTTCTGTTAACTATTGCCATACTAGCAAGCACATATATTTTGAAAATATTGGATAGTTGTGCAAACTTTATTGGACTAAAAAGCGGCATCCTGTCTCCGGCGTAGCAAGATGGAAATACGAATATTTAAAATCATGCAATGGTTAACTCTATTTCCAAGTAAATATATATATGTATATATATATATTATAAAGTCTTTTCGAGCATAATAACTTCAATACATAATTTAATACATAGTAATATAACTACAAAAACGACAAGGCAATTCCCATAATGCAGCAATAACGAATAAATTACGCAAGAAAGCATTTTACGATTGCATGTGTCCAATATGCATTTGTCGCAAATAATTGGCCCTTACCGCCTACCACTGGTAAAAGCCGGTAAGAACCGGTAATGTCACACTTTAACTACAAACACCGATAATTTTGCGGCCGACGCGAGCAGAATTATAGGACTAATTTCCCCTTGCACGCTAAATTACTGAAGCCCCAAGCTACGCTGTTGCTGAGTTTAAGTGAATGTTATTAGATTTGCTTTAGTTTTATTGAATCGAAGCTGAAAATTAAATAGTATAAATATTAGAATTGCGAATTTATCATGACCGATTTTAATTGTTTGAGTATTTTCTTGGTTACAAATAATGCTACGCCACGTTGTTTGCAAAAATGAGAATAAGTTTCGTATATGTGCTCACCCGTAGCTGTAGCCCGTAGCAAGGAAAATTGTTGCCACACGAGTAAAGACATTTTCTTTACTCATGTGGCATAACTAGCAATTTTACTTGCTACGACATTTGTGTTTGTGCTACGATGTATGCTACGACAATTACTGCTACGCTACTGCTACTATAAGCAATTTTTTCTCATTTTTGCATACATCATTTATGCCTGTCCTGTAAACTTACTTTTATGTTATCATTGATTTTTTTTTTGTGGGTAGGTGTAAAACGTGCAACATTAAAATTCCAGTGCTGTTCAATAATTTAATGGTTAATAATGGATTAAGCAACAATCTTATGAAAAATTTAATATAATAACACACCATACCTGCCATATTGTGCAAATTTCTACTAATTCACTTCACTGAACAAGTATATTTCAATATTTATTATATCTCTGTGTACTTGCTAACTTCAACATGGATGTCAACAGTTTTAAGCAATCCCTTGATGATTTAATGGACACTTTCGCTAAACGGATGGATACTTTCGAGGGAAGACTGCAGCAGGCCCCACCCGGCGGTGACACTGATGCACTGTCAGCAGAGTTTGCCACATTCAAAGTGTTTTTTGTTAATGCTCTCCAAACCCTCCAGAAGCAAATAGATTGTCTAGCACGAGAGATTGATCAGCTGGAAACTCGTAATCGTCGCAAGATACTGCTACTGCATGGCCTGCCAGAGACACCGAGTAAAGACATTGCTGCCGTCGCAGCCAAAGCAGTAGTCGACCAGTTCAAGGTTGATTCCTGCACGGTGAGTGACATCAGCCGTTGTCATAGAATGGGGCGTTTAAATAGTGCAGGCAAACCCAGGCCGATACTGTGCAAATTCCGGGACGTCGTTCTTCGAGAAAAGATCTGGGGTGCAAAGTCCATTTTAAAGGGTACCGGAATCTCGGTGTCCGAGTTCTTGACCAAGTCAAGACACACAGTTTTCATTGCGGCACGTCAGAAATACGGTGTGTCGAAGTGCTGGACCCGAGACGGTTACATCTTCGTCCTCGGGCCGGACGGGTCCCGACACCGTGTCATCAGCCAGGCAGATCTCGACGTGATTCCAATGGAAGCTCCAAAGGCCTCGGCGGCTCATTGCTCATTGGGCCGTCGCCAGGAAATAAACTTTATCATCTGTTATCATTTCACTGCATATTATCAGCTGGGCTAAGAATGAGGTAGTTATTATTCATGCTTCCTACATGCATTTATATTTATTTTAAAGAGAAAACACCTTCATTTTCTTTTATTTTTTCTTTAAATTAATTAACCTTAATTTGTTTCGTTTTTGATTTATGACATTGACATATGACATTTTTCGCAATAATATAAATCTGTCAGTCACTTCTGACTATAATCTTATGGCTGCGCACGATAAGTGTATTTTGCCAATGTCAAAGTAGTAAAATTGTTCATGTTTCTGTAAAAAACTTAGCCCGATTAAATATTTAATTTGAAATGTTGGTTTAGGTTTATTTACACAGATTGTTATAACTAGTTCTATTTTTGTTTTTAAATTATGAAATACTTGATTTACTCAACCAAGGCACAGGCAGGTGGGCACTGTTGTTAGTTTTTGAGACAACTCTTATTATCTGTACTTTTATCTATCATTTTTGTATTGATATATTATAATTATACGTACTTTAAACTATATTAATATTTGTATTATATATATATATTATTATACACTTTTATGAACCAAAGTAATTACAGTAGTGATGAATCTGCGACGTCGTATTTGTCGACATATAGCAGCAGCGATGATGACAATTTTCATAGTTTGCCTAGTTTGTCGAGTACTATTGACACTATCCTAGTGGGCGTTGCGAAAGACTTTAATGTTTTTCATATCAACGCTCAAAGCATTCCGGCTCATCTCACTGATTTGATGGCGTCGTTTCAGCATACAAGTATTCATGCCATACTCGTTTCCGAGTCTTGGTTGAAACCGTCACTACCGTCATCCCTTTATACATTACCTGGCTTTCATCTTATTCGCAATGACCGCATTGGTAAGGTAGGTGGTGGTGTTGCCATATATCTCCGTTCTCATATACCATTTTCCATTTTAAGTATGTCAGCACAGCCACCTCCCTCCAAAGCAGGTGAGCACCTTCTACTAGAAGTCTCCTTATCTTACTCAAAAAATTTACTTGTTGTTAACTACTGTCCATCACTTCAAATTAATTTCTTTTCCTCATTTGAAACCCTTTTAGAAAACTTTACCCCTTCTTATGAACACACCATAGTTATGGGTGATTTTAATAAGTGCTTACTAAAACGAGATACCCGCTCCCTAGCTTTTGAATCATCTGTAAGGGCATGCAACATGACTATTCTTCCTTTAGATGCCACTCACAATCTCCCTAATTGCACACCATCTTTACTAGACCTGATACTTGTAAAATCCACTGTACATGTCAGCAAGCATGGTCAATGTGCTGCGGACGGGTTTTCTCATCATGACATGGTTTATCTTTGCTACAAAATTCGGCCGCCAAAAGCCAAACCCAAAGTTCTTATGCAGCGTAATTTTGGTGGTAATGACATCGAAAATCTACGCAGTGATGCTAGTAACTTAGATTGGTCCGAAGTCATCGGTGCAACTTGTGTTGATAAGAAAGTTGAACTTTTTAATGTCATTATTACCAAACTTTACGACAAACATGCTCCACTAAGACCAGTCAGAATGAAGCATTTACCTGCGCCTTGGCTCACTGCAGATATTCGGAAACACATAGATAAAAAAATCTGCTGCCAAGAGTAGGTATAAGTGCAAGCCTACAGATTACAATAAAAACAGATATCATGAGCGTCGAAACGAATGCAACAAGGTGTGTAGGGATGCGCAACGCCGACATATTCACAGTAACTTAGAGAACGAGGATCCATCGAAGGTATGGAAATTCCTCAGGTCACTAGGGGTTGGTAAATCACGTAGTAATACTATTCCTAATAATTTAAACATTGAAGCTCTCAATCAGCATTTTTCATTTTCTGCCACATTTGATGGGCCAGCTAAAACTGCTACTTTACGTCATCTTGCAAAAATTCCAACTCCTGACCATCTCTCGTTTGTATTTCTACAATTTACCGATTGTGATGTTAGGAAGGGCATAGAATCGATTACATCTAACGCTGTAGGCTGCGACACCATCAGCCGCAAGATGATCGTACTTATACTGAACGAGACTGTGCATGTGATCAAATATATCCTTAACGAATCCATATCCTGTGGCGTGTTTCCTTCTATGTGGAAGGAAGCACAGATCACTCCTCTGCCTAAAAAATGCAATCCCTCCTCTTTCTCTGACTATCGACCTATCTCCATACTTCCATTCCTATCAAAACTCCTCGAACGTCTCGTACACCATGCAACTGACCGCCTATCTTATCCGACACAACCTTATGAATCCTTTCCAATCTGGTTTCCGCCCTGGTTACAGTACAGTCTCAGCTTTAGTTAAGATTACGGAGGATGTGCGTCAAGGCATGAATAACGGCAAACTGACAGTATTATCCTTGCTAGACTTCAGTAACGCATTTAATAACGACGATTTTGATATTTTGTTAGAAATTCTACGCTCTATTAACATATCTCCAACGGTAGTTGATTGGTTTCGTACTTACCTGAACGGTCGCCGGCAGCGTGTTCGCATAGATGATACCTTTTTATCGTGGTGTAATACGTCTGCAGGTGTACCCCAGGGAGGCGTTCTTTCTCCTCTTCTGTTCTTACTATTTATTAACTCGATTTCCAATCACCTTACTTCTTCTTACCACCTTTACGCCGATGATCTGCAGATCTACACACAGTCTAAACTTTCACAACTACCTTCGGCTGTTGAAACTATTAATTCTGACTTACGTCGTATCACTGAATGGAGCAAATCTTATGGTCTCAATATTAATCCGGCGAAAACCCAAATGATTGTAATAGGCAGTTCTAGGATGATTTCTAAAATAGATTGGTTTCGCCTTCCACAATTCATTTTTGATGGTACAGTTTTAAAAGTCTGTGATACTGTTAAGAATCTCGGTATTTACATCGACCGCAATTTCTCATGGGTGTCTCAGGTAGCCGAAGTCAGTCGCAAACTCTTTGCCTCCGTGTTTTCTCTTAAGAGACTGCGAAATTTCCTGCCAATATCCACTAAAATTGCGCTCGCCCAATCCCTGCTACTTCCAATACTTGATTATGCCGACGTCTCATACCTCGACTTAACCGAAGAACAGTTGAATAAACTGGAACGATTACAGAACTTTTGTATTAGATTTATTTATGGCCTTCGCAAATTCGACCACATCTCACAATTTCGTATTAAGCTGAAATGGTTACCGATCCGTTTGCGCCGGAATGCACACATTCTCTCTCTCCTTTATTCTATGCTTTTTATCCCTTCCACTCCACTTTATTTAAAAGAACGTTTTGAATTCCTACATCAGTCTCACACCCTATCCTTACGATCTTCTGTCACACTTATCCTAAAAATCTCCTCCCATTCCTCAGAGTACTACGGCAAGTCATTTAGTGTTCAAGCTGCACGGTTATGGAACGCACTTCCACTAGATATACGGCAGGCTAAATCTCTTTCAATCTTTAAAAATATGGTGAAAAATCATTATCTATCACACTTGTAGTTCATTTAATTATTTATTTTTTTTCCATATCAAAGGTGTAATTTTATTGTCTATGTATGCATGTATGTATATATCTATATGTATGTATAGTATATATGTATATGTATTTATGTAATGTAGTATGTATTTATATATTTTCTTATATTATATTGATGTTTATTTGTGTGTACCTATTATGTAAATATCAATATTATTACAAAAATATTGGTTTTTGATTGTTGTTATTTATTTATTTATTATTATTTTTTTACTATAGTTGTATGCTATGCATTGTACCACCGTGTTTTTCTGCTTTAAATTCTGTCCATCCTAAGGTTGTCTGGAAGATATCGCTTCAAGCGATAAGACCACCCATTGTACTATCTTAGTTAAGTTTTCTGTGATATTTTGTTTGTCTATATTGGTGTACAATAAAGAGTTTTTCTATTCTATTCTATTCTATTGATTTATCTGAGCGTGTAATATCGGGGGTCTGTTTGTCCTGTTGTCTGTAAGATTGATGTATGCGTGATGGTCACCTCGATAATTGAAGTGACGGACGGACGCGCGCCGCAATTTCATAAATCAGACGAGGCTACTGTATGCAGCCACAGCTGGTTCTAGATTTATTAACAGTACGTAGGTTAAATATTCTTTTATTTTTTTTTTACAGTATATTTTATTTGTTTTTGTCATACATGTTTGATGGAAACATGTGAAAACTTTTTAGATAATAATGAGAATAACTTTTCCAATGTGGTTTCACATGTAGCACTCACAGATTTCGTAGAATTTCGTAGCATGGTGAGTGAGAAAAATAATAAAATAAACTGGCCAAGTGCAAATCGGACTCGCACTAGTAGGGTTCCGTACCACACTACAGTATTTTATAAGATCGAGCAAAAAATACCACTATCATTTTTCGCCAGCAAAAAATAATAATTAATAAAAAAAAAAAATTCTTATAAAGCCATCTAACGTCTAACAAAGGAGTTAGGGATCGACATTTCAATACACCGCCATCTATGGGACGTTTACCTAACTAAGCGCTCATAGATGAATGAAAAAAACACGTTTCTTGTATGGGGACCCTCTATTATTTTTAACTTTGTTCCGTTTTTATTCCGTTTTTAGTATTTGTTGTTATAGCGGCAACAGAAATACATCATATGTGAAAATTTCAACTGTCTAACTATCACGGTTCATGAGATACAGCCTGGTGACAGAGGGACAGACAGACAGACATACAGACAAATAGACAGGCAGACAGACAGACAGACGGACAGCGGAGTCTTAGTAATAGGGTCCCGTTTTACCCTTTGGGTACGGAACCCTAAAAATAATATATAAGTTATCCAGGAGAATTATACCAGTAGTAGTAGTAACTTCAGAGTGGAGATAAAAATAAACATACAATGTCAACAATTTTTACTTATTCATAGATATTAAAAATATGTGTTTTCTTACAGTTTTATCTAGATTCAGACCGAAATTCCTCTGTGTGATACACATATAGATTTTCGTTATAATACAGCGATGGTAAATTATTTTATTTATTTGGCATATTGCCGTTAAACTGAAGATTTAGTAACGTAATGGACTTCCAGGAATGTTAGTCCATATAGTTTTTAATTAAATTTACAAAGTTTTATTGATTTACAGTATACATCTTGTACTAAAGCAGTTTGCTGTTTATACCGTTTTTTTTTAAATTTCGGTATGAATAATCCATGAATGATTGGTGGCACATGAATACAAAAACTTTTGTGAAAAACTAGTGAGGTAAATTTTAGCTATCTACTATCTCTACTATTAGGTAATCAGCGTTTTGCAGTATCACACCGCGCAAAATTTTGATCGTCCACAGTTTTGTATGCCACATTTTCTTCTAAAGGTAGACGCCATCAGTTACAATCAACCATGCTAGTATGTTGTTAACTTTTATCATCACACAAAAACCTTAATCACTGTCCTCCACTGTCACGACCCCAGTCAGTCTTGCTTCAAGCGCTTTCAGGAAAGCGAGCGTCGCCGAAAGCGCTTCAAGCCATGTTCTGTTGATAAAGCTTGTGATAGATTCTGATTTTGACGGTAAAAGCGTTGCTCATGCTCGGTAACTAGGAACTTGCAAAATACTAACATCATTATCTTGTATAGTTTGTAGGAGAACATTTAGGTCATACTTTTGTTAGGAAATACGAGTAGGTATTTACGTACATTTCTGCTAGTAACATACAGTTTTATTTTAAGATGGTTTATTTTTGCATTAAAACGTGTTGTGATTTTATATTCATCTATATAGCCGCCTAACTCAACCGAAACAATTCAAAGCCCTGAACTAATCAATACAAACAACAAACTCATCTAGGCGTTAACGCAGTCTTTTCCGACACCTTACGAGGCAAAACTCCATTTAAAGCAGGCTACCTTTGAAAGGCTTTCAAAAAGTTTTCTACCCCCAATCACCCGGACCTTACACCACTTATTGCTTGCCAACCGAACTGGCGTAGTGAGGGGAAAGAGTACGTTGCTTTGCGGTTTACAGTAAAGTATTTGTTATAGTAACTTTTTATGTTATAGTAGGTAGGTAATCAAGCAGTCGGCCCAGCCCATCTGATGGAAAGCGGTTATAGTTGCCTCTGAACTGCTGCAATACTATGGGCACTGTTGAGGCGTTGCTACTTGTACTGTTCTTAATTCTGTGGAGTTGCCGACCATTTCGGAATTTGTGGACATTCTATTTAAAATAATCAATTCTATAGTTACAGACAAAAATCGCTGTTAGCAGATCAGTTCACATCTTACAGATTCAAGGCGAGACTTCCAATTCTATAATATGTGTGGGTTTTTGATGATATCAGGCTGCACGAAGGAAAAAAAGCGACGGTGGTATTTTTGACTATGAACATTGGCTCATTGAATTCTACTAATATTATAAAGGCAAAAGCACATGGGTAAAGAAAATCTTTACTCATGTGGCGAAAGTTTGTGAGTGTGTAAGTGTGAAATGCTTGTTACTTTTTTACGCTTAAACTACTCAACCGATTGAGCTAAAATTTTGATATGTAGATAGCCTAGATCCTAGAATAACACAAAGGGTACTTTTATCCCGATATTTCCACGGGAACGATGACTACGCGTGTAAAACCGCGGGCCACAGCTAGTAGATACATAAATCGCTGTCGCTTGTTAATTTATATTGTACCAGAGTCGGTAGTCTATTCTATACATAGTTACTGACGCTTTATGTCATCGCAAACGTCTGATAGAGGGAAATGCAGCTGTTAGACAGATTTATAGCTGCACCTCGATCTGCATAGCAATCATCTACTAAAATAACGAAGACTACCAGCCCAGGGCAAGTTGTTTTACATGATTCTAATGGTTTTAAGCGGTAAAAGGTCGGTAAAATGGTATATGTGACTGAAGGAGTAAAATAATTTGTGTTATGTCTTGCCAGGATAACTCGCAAGTGACGCGTGACGTAAAATTTTATGCAAGTTAAAAAGGTAAAGATTTTATTTTGTTATAGTTAGATGTAATTGCTTACCATCAGAACTGGTAATCACAATATTCATAAATAATGAAATGTATGATTGCATTGTGCTCTATACTACAAACTTTGGTCGCAAAGCCAAAAAAAGAAAAGGTATGCTGTTATTATAGGAATTATATTTGTGCTGACTGTGTACATTTGTCAGAACAAAGCCTTGTCCCATCCCTGATGTAAAGTTATCGATGAGCTCTCATCGAAACTAGTTACATGGAAACAAGTATAACAATTATTACCCCGTGATTTCGCGCCTCGACCTTAGGTGTTTTATTGCTCACCTTTAAGTTGCTTCAATCAGTTTTATCCAATCATCTTATTAGCCAAACCCTTAACCCCTAGAAAAGAAGGTTCAATTTACTCTCATCTGAAGGCAGCCGAGGGTTGGTCGGTTAAATATCTTTTCCGGTAGGTTCTTTATCGTGTCCGGAAAGTTCCGGTACTGATGTAAAAATAATTGTAAGGAACCCTCTTTTTATGGTTCCGAACGGATAACGGTACTGGATTTAGGTATTTTTATGCTTATGTTTGAAACAGTTACGGCTGGCTTATTTGAGTGAAAATTCAGAAAGCTCTCGGATATCCTAAAGGCGCCCTTTTAGTAGATGATATGAATCTTTGGTTATGAGAAGTTAGATATAGCAGTAATAGTAGGTATATCTTGGAAGTTTTTATTTAAGTTGTTACCCGTGTTACTTAGCACAAAATGGTGGTTAGGTATGAGTAATACTTTCAGACGGGATATTTTTTAGGCTCTGTGAGATGTAGACCTCGCATAGACCTCGCGTGTTTAATATCTATTGAATGCAGGTAAATTTATAAATATATATATATATATATATATATATATATATATATATTATAATATGTTTCGAAAGCTTATGAAATTGTTTTGTGATTTGATGTGACACAGGATTTTATTTTTATTATTTTCCACGCCATTACACCTTGAATTTCTTCGGATGAAATAGTTGCTTAGACAAAAAAATTGGGACTTAAATTAGAGAAATGGCTGAAATACCATTTTGTTTTACGTTTTCAACCCTCACATCACCGCAATTTTGAAAAATGTCTACAAACTGAGACGACAAAAAATGCGTATAATTATCGAACCTGCTCATAAAATTTCTCGAGGTCGGTTGAGGTTCGGCGACCTGTACAATAATCAGTTAAATGTAAATTGTGAGTTAAATAAATCGTTAAGTTCTTCGAATATAATGGAAAGCTGCACATCCACTCTCGACGACGTAAGGGCACGACCTAAAGGTCATATTCTGACAAACAAATACATGGCAAACATGAGCTCGATCTTCAGCTATTTGTTTCTAACTGCTGTTAGCTAGTTTGCGTATAACATCGCTACATCTAGCTGGAGAAAAAAAACTAAAGTATATAATACAATTACGTGAGCTTTATTATAAATACCTATTCGATATTCATCGTTTCGTTTCCAACTTTTCTGCAATCAATACCTCTATAATTACTGTCATTTCATTAGTTATTCTTTAAAGCGTTTTGTCTTTGAACTAACCCTAATTTTTAATGTCGTAAAATGTTGCCACTAACATAATTTATAAGTAGTAAAAAAAGAGTTTTGTAATAGAACTTTTGTAGTCCTCCAGTGTATAACCACTTAAACCTCTAAAAAAGTCTATTTAAAAGTTCTTTTGATTAAAAAAATACGATAAAAAGCAATTCACACGTGAATAATCCAGTTTGCAATCACAAAATAAATGAACTTTTGTGATTCTATAGCAGTTGGGGTTTTCACTGACCTACGCTAAGCTTGAGTGCGAAGAGTGTGTCTTTGTCTGTTTAGTTAATAAGTTGAAAACTCATTATCTACCGAAAAATAAAGGTTACAATAGGATGGTATGGTATATAATAAATAAGAAGAAAATAAAGAAGAAGAAGAAAATAAAACAATGGTTTGAACAAAATGGTATTTTTATGATTTTTAAGAGCTGATAAAGGAAAAACGAAAAATAGAAAATGTTTATTTTTATTTACATATTTTAAGCTTTGATAATTATATAATAAGCAATATTAAGATGGTTTAAAAACACCAACTTCATATGACGCACAAGTCAGTTTTAGCAGGTAGCGAGTTTGAAAGTTTTATTGCCATAACAATATCTATGAAGGTATTTATCAGATATCGATTAAATTTGAATGGGACCATTTGGGGAGACCCTTTCAAATAAAAGAAGAATTTTGAAAATCAGTCTAGGCGTCTTTGAGTAAAAGGGAAACATTTTCAACCGACTTCCGAAAAGGAGGAGGTTTTCAATTCGTCTGTATGTTTTTTTAACCGACATCCAAAAATGAGGAGGTTCTGTGTTTGTCTGTATTTTTTTTGTATGTATGTTACGCAATTACTCCGCCAATTTTAAACAGATTTAAATGATTATTTTTGTTACAGGTAGGATTCATCTTTAAGGTGGTTTAATTTAAGTTTTATTGAGATCTGATAAGTATCTTCAGACATGATTATTCATACGTCTCAAACTTGCTACTGAAACTGACTCACGCGGCATGGAAGTCGGGTATTTTAGTTTTTAAACTATCTGAATGATTGAAGTAGAAATAAAAAGCTAACGTGACTTTTTAAATTAACTCTTTGACCCAATTGTCGTAGTGGAGTACAAAAAGTAGTCCAGTAGAGGTATATAGGAGAGCAATGAACAAGTTTGCTCGCGTTAACAAGCTGCGTTAGATTGGACGTGATTCCGCACACGCCATCTGATTTATTTGTGCTTGCGGACTCCGTTTCTACTCGTACCTCTAGCTTTAAATGTCGTCTCAATTTCAATGAACTTAATAAATAAACTATTTTAATTGTGAATTCACTTTATCATGGTCAGCGAACACGTCAATGCAGGTTGTTAAAGGCAAAGGTTTCGTGACAGATGACAGGACAATTATGAATGCCATAATATAAAAGACAAAGCGTGGCCGTGGCAAAACTTATCACCACTAAGGGTCAGCTCAGACTGCGACGCGACGTGACGAGACGCGGCGCGCACTTTTTAAGAGAGTGATATAAAAATGAACTTTATTTACTACACAAACAAATTCACGATTCATTGAGATGTGCGACGTGACGAAGACTCAAGCATCGTCACGTCGCGTCGCGTCACGCTGGGAACTGACCCTAACACACTACCAATATTATGTATGACTTACTCGTATCAGCTCGATAACTAAAATGTTACATAGAAAAAATGATATTATAAATCACAAAGACATTAAATACTTTTTAACACGGAGTGAAGGTACGGCCACACCACGGCGTCCTGCAATCTGCGGGTGCGATCTCAGTAATTTTCAATTGTTTTCTGATCGCGTTTGGTGTGAAGCAGTCGGTACAAATACTACTGCGCTATCTAATCGCCGCCTAGATCATGCACGCAGGACGCTTAAGTGTGGCCGTACCTTGAGTTAGAGTGCAACCAGTCCTAGATAGAATCATTGTTCCACAGTATAAATCGATCTGTTTCTAAACAAAAATCTGTCGATATATGGGCTTATTTAGTAACACATTATAAAAAAATATCTTTTGATTCGGTAGGCACTGTTATAAAGATCAGTTCACGTTATTCTTTTAAGTATATGAATTTACAGTACACCCTTGTGATACACACAGGTATCAGTCTGCGAGAAAAAATCTTTGCATATCAACCAGAAAGGAACTGAGCGTAAGTTATGCTATAAAAACATATAGGCTCATTTTATTTGCATAATTTTAACATAAACTAATTAAACAACGTAACTAAATCACAAAAAATCGACAACTTTTGCGATTTTCCTTGTTACCGATGCCTACAAGTTAAACGAGATTAAGCCTGTCTTAATAAACAATCAAAACACCTTACCTTAGCCACTGTCCCAAACTCCCACTAAATCCTTGAGATCAGCTACTTTCCAATCTTTTTGATCCTGCAAGGGACGCGGTTAACGAGACGTGTGCTAACGTAAGCAGGAAAACTATGGGGAAATACCGCGGTCAATTGGGGGTCGAACCTCATTGAAATGTAAGACGGCATCGGCGGAAAATTAAGGTAAATAAAAATGATTACAGACGTGAGCTTTAGTAGACACGATGCAGCTATTTTATTGGTAACATGCAAGCACTTGGACGCGAAAATATTTCTTCAAATACTATCATCCTAGTTGCCATTTTAACGAGCGTGAGAATCACGGCGATTCGCTCTGTTCAACTACCGGTGGTTGTCGAGCGCCAACGCTACTTTTTCGGCAACGATGGTAGCGCGCTACAGCGGCCGGTGTTCGAAAGCCATTCACATTTTATAACCCACTCTCTGCCTATCAGTTAACTGAGTGGGGCAGAGCGGTACGTCAATGGCGAGTATTGGCGTCTCTGTGGCCCGTAATGGCCTCAAATTGCGAGTTGAGAACACTGCTGTAGCGCGTGACCGCTACCGGCTACACGTGTGCAGTGTACAAAATGTCCTTAAAATGTCCCTACAAAATGTATGAAAAGTTCCTCCGATATTTCTTATATTTATATTATATTTATATTTCATTACTTCAAAGTAACAGATACCGAATTTTGAATTGATCAGACCTATGAAAGTTGCTCTCTTAAGGTACGGCCACATCGCGGCATCCTGCGTGCGTGATCTCAGCGGTGATCATATAGCGCAGTAGTATTTGTACCGACTGGTTCACACCAAACGCGATTTATGGCAATCAGAAAACGATTAAAAATCAGATAGCGAGCGCGCACGTGGACGCAGTACCCCGCTGTGTGGTCATCATCAACTACTAAAGAGATCATGGTCTTCAAACGCATGCACAGATTTTTTTGAAATAAAGCTAAAAATAACACGCTCGAATAAAATTCCTGTCAATAAAAAAAAACATTAAATTTCTTCCATGTGTTAAGGAACTACGATACCACAAGACAGACACAGACAAAAATGTCGAATAATTAACGACACCACAACTCAATGATTGCCAAACTAATGACAGTATTAGAACTAGCAAATTTCAAGACCAAATTTTCACTCACAACCCTTCACCATCATAGCGAAAACAAGAAAAAAGAACTGCCGCAGACATATTTTTTATACCCCTATCTACGCATGATTTTAAAAGTTTCATTAATCATAAGCACAAAGCAAAGTTCCATTGTACGTTTGGTCCAAAATACATTTATCATAAGGCCAGTTAGGCAGTTGGACCACAATGGTTGGGATTTATTAATTTTCACACGTTCATGCCTATATCGTGGGACGCTAAACGATTTTCACGGGACGGCATGAAAAATCACAAAGATTGATGAATATTTTGATGTAACAAAATGCATGTATTTTGTCGAAAATGTAAAGCTCTGGGGAAATTGCTGCGGTGAGGGTGTTTATAGTTGGTTCGTGTCAAAGTGTTACAAATGTTTTTTTTTTTATTAATCCCGACGCAAAAAGAAGGGGTGTTATAAGTTTGACATATCTGTGTGTCTGTGTATCTCTGTATCTGTGTATCCGTGTATCCGTGTATCCGTGTATCCGTGTATCCGTGTATCCGTGTATCCGTGTATCCGTATATCCGTGTATCCGTGTATCCGTGTATCCGTGTATCCGTGTATCCGTGTATCCGTGTATCCGTGTATCCGTGTATCCGTGTATCCGTGTATCCGTGTATCCGTGTATCCGTGTATCCGTGTATCCGTGTATCCGTGTATCCGTGTATCCGTGTATCCGTGTATCCGTGTATCCGTGTATTCGTGTATCCGTGTATCCGTGTATCCGTGTATCCGTGTATCTGTGTTTCTGTGTATCTGTGTATCTGTGTATCTGTGTGTCTGTGTGTCTGTGTGTCTGTGTGTCTGTGTGTCTGTGTGTCTGTGTGTCTGTGTGTCTGTGTATCTGTGTATCTGTGTATCTGTGTATCTGTGTATCTGTGTATCTGTGTATCTGTGTATCTGTGTATCTGTGTATCTGTGTATCTGTGTATCTGTGTATCTATGTATCTGTGTATCTGTGTATCTGTGTATCTGTGTATCTGTGTATCTGTGTATCTGTGTATCTGTGTATCTGTGTATCTGTGTATCTGTGTATCTGTGTATCTGTGTATCTGTGTATCTGTGTATCTGTGTATCTGTGTATCTGTGTATCTGTGTATCTGTGTATCTGTGTATCTGTGTATCTGTGTATCTGTGTATCTGTGTATCTGTGTATCTGTGTATCTGTGTATCTGTGTGTCTATCTGTGGCATCGTAGCGCCCAAACGGATGAACCGATTTTGATTTTTTTTTTTTGTTTAGGTGTCTTCATAGAGAGTGTGCTTAGCTTTGTTTCGTGAAAATCCGTTCAGCCGTTTAAATTTTATCAACTCTTTTTTGGTTGAAAATAATACAATGGAAACTTTCGTGAACTCGTAGTCTTTTGACCGCGGACGTCAAAAAAATCAAAATGGCGCTTCTGCGCACAACTTACCTGTCACACTGCTGCCATCTATTTATCGTAGTTAACATTAGTCAAATCAAATGTATTCATTTGAAATTCAGTATCCTATTATTTCAATGATATTGTAAAAATATAGTATGCTTGACCTAATGCTTAAGACATCTCCTTAAATACTCTCAACTCCTCGTCTGAGATGTCGTATGTCGTGTTTCAATCTCTCAATGAACAAAATTATACTTATAATACAAATCAGTCGGGGGTGGTTTTAAATTTTTAGTTTAAGTATTATAGCTGTTAGGTTTGCTTTAGACCACTATATCGCAATGATTTAAGTGATGGCGTGGTTGAGGATCGTGAATACGCTAAGACTAAAATAGTGTTTTGGCGGCAGATTTACTTTTAAAATTGTAATACATTTTGGGAAGGGAGTGGGAAAAATTGGACGGTATAGGCATTAGAACATTGGTTCCAAGTAAACTTACTGATAAACCTAGACTTGGACCGCCCTTTATTTCTTGTTTTAGTGTTATTTAAAACAGTTATTTAAACTTTGATTGAGACTGATTTTGAGATCTAAAGTGAGCGACATAGCTCAACGGATTAGCAAACTGAAGTGGCAGTGGGCTGGTCATATCTGCCGTAAGACCGATAATTGTTGGGGTAGACTGGTTCTAGAGTGGAGACCGCGAATCGGTACACGTAGCGTAGGATGCCCTGTGACCAGGTGAAGCGACGACATTCGCAAAGCGGTGGGCAGTGACTGGAAACAAAGAGCCGAGGATCGGGCTCAGTGGCGTGACTTGGGAGAGGCCTATGTCCAGCAGTGGACTGATACCGGCTTATTATGATGATGATGATTAAAACTTTAACCTAAGTGGAATTATAATGTGCATAGATAAATTACAAGACGGCACAACACTTTTAGGTGTCCAGATCGCCACTAGTTGAGGCAACCTGAGTATATTTTTAGCATGTCTAGACTATTTAGCATTTTAAACAATGAGATCAATTTTTCATTACACGCATTTTTTGTTTACAAAGTGATTCAAATATTTTTTATGCTTCGTTTAACAGTATATTATAGATAAACTTTTAATGCCTTTTTCTGTTCATCTGAATTATTACACTGAATTATACATGAATGCCAAATAAGCCTGCGTGGTATATTCTAACTATCCCGATCATATTGCACAACCGGCAGGGATTCAGGGTTGTGTTTCTATTACCCCCACTGGCTACGGTACTACGTGCTACGGCGTTACCAACAGTGCTACACACACCCTAACTAAAGATGAAAGCTTCAGTTCAGTCAGAGTAGAACAGTCACAAAACCTCATATTACTATTACTACTCGTAGCGTCTACTTTAAACATTTAACAGATTGATACAACGATATAAGAGGTTAATGAATAACATTTTTATATTAAAATTATCACTCTCCGTTGTAACTGTTATTCCACAACGACCTTTAAAATTATATAACTTGTTTTACAGGAAGTAACAAACAAAACAAACTGATAGTCCGTTTAATTTGTATCTGAAATTACAACATCAAAACCGGAACTATAATAAAACCGTACCGCTGGAGAGGCGAAACCTTTTAAATTATCCGATAACGTCCGTACAAACTTACGGAAATAAATTGTTAAGTTGGACATTGAGCTATAAATATTGGTACTAGATAAGACATTGTTTAATAGGCCTTAGCTTCGCCCAAAAACGTTTCGCCTTATCTAGACTTTGCACGGTAAAACATTGCAGTGAAGACAAAGTTTTTTACCCTACTTTCTGTCTCACTCATACTTACCGAAAAAATATCTATCAAACACTACAATTACGGTGAAGAATAGAGCAAAAACCGTAACCTCCGTCATAAAAAAGATAATAATACTACGTATAGAACGGACACTCTGTTCCCCCCACCAATCCGGGCTACCTGACCTCGCCACCGATTCTGGAGCTGTCGAGGAGCTAGTGTGAGCAAGGACGCCATACGCGCACGACTACAGAACAATACTACTTCACAAGGAGAAGAACATCAACTTCATACATGCATGCATGAATATAAAACACAGAAATATTAATAATAAGTATTATGGAATATTTTTGTGGGACTAGGTAGACACAGGAGGTTCAAATTTACATAGTTTCTATATAATATGTATACTAATACACTTATATTTGTATAACTAACTATATATTCGTATTTAAGAATTCATTTTCATACATGAAACAACGATATACTCGTGCGTAAATAAACCGTAGTTTTTAAATTATTGAATAAAAACTTTGTTATTAATTTATTTATCTTTGTCGCTTTTTCAAATCAATTAACTTAAGTATATGAAACGTCTCTATCTAACTCTACACTATTCAAATAACGTAATCAAATGTTTAGAAGATATTAGTTTGTAAAAACTTTCGCAACTGTTTCACTCGCACGCGTATCGGTCTTCGTTCGCAGACAAGTGTCTTAGTTATGGCGTATCGCGTTGAGTAAATGAGAATAATTTTATTATCTACTAGCTGTGCCCGCGACTTCGTCCGCGTGGAATACTGTCTTTTGGTAGAATTTTTAAATATTTAGGCTAATTATTTTATAAATAAGACACATGCGTATCCTACCTACACCGCCCCGTACCACGCCACGCAAATCCCCCTCCCCTCTCCCTCCCTCTCACCCTTCCCCTCCCACTCTCTCTTCCCTCCACCGCCTTTCTCCCCACTTCCCTCTCCCCCTCCCGTTCCCCCCACCCCTCTCCTCTGTCTTCCCCCCACATCCCTCCCCTCCCCGTCTCTCTTCCCCCACTCCCTTCCAGAACTTCCCTCTCCCCTCCCCCTCCCCCACTCCCTCTCCCCCACTCTTCCTCCCCTACTCCCCTACCCTACTCCCCCTCCCCCCTCCCCCTCCGCCACGTCTTTAATTTATATCGAATCAACAACCTAAACAATAAGTTTCAAGCTTCTAGCTTTAAAAATGACGATACCTCCATACAACTTTTCATCCCTCCTTTCAACGCCTTACAACTCCTTTTTTCGCATTAAAAAGTAGGCTATATCCTTACTCAGGCTCTAGACTATCTGTGTACCAAATTACATTTAAATCGGTTCAGTAGAACATTTATATAAACCTTACATATTTTCATACAAACTTTCATCCCCAATTGTTATTTTACACCCTTGAGGGTAAAACTTTCAGAAACTTTGAATGTCATATTTATTTATATCAAATTAACAGCCTACAAAATAAGTTTCAAGCTTCTAGCTCTAAAAATGACGATACTTCCATACAACTTTTCATCCCCCCTTTCAACCCCTTTTTTCAACAACCCTGTTTTCGCATTAAAAAGTAGCCTATGTCCGTTCTCAGGCTCTAGACTATCTGTGTACCAAATTTCATTTAAATCGATTCAGTGGTTTTGGCGTGAAAGTGACACAGACAGACAGACAGAGTTACTTTCGCATTTATAATATTAGTTAGGATTAGGATTAGTATGTACTTTTGAAACCATAGCGAAGTACTGGCTAGTAAGTCTAAACCGACTTCAAAATGAAGTAGGTTCTTACGGTGACATCCTTAACCTTCACGCACACAATTGCGCCTGTAGAAAAACGACATCTGTGTAGTGTCTGTGTCGGTGTCACAGTGTCGGTCGTTAAAACGCTAGTTTGTATGGAGATTTAGTCCAGTGTCCGGGGTGTGCCTCCGTTATATTCTTCTTGGCCTTGCACCATTGAGCGAGAATATGTTTTATTGTTCAGACAAAGTGTGTTTTTCGAACTTAGTGCTGGGAATTCTCAACTTGCGACTGAACAAGTTTCTTCTAGGTAAATGTATTAAGTATTTGATCAGAATTATTATCCCTAACAAGCAAAAGTAGAAATGAAACAAAATCTAAACAAACATTTTTGCATGACTCTGGTACGAGTAGGCTATTATTCTTTTTTTTTTTTTTTTTATAATGATTTATCTACTTGATGCAGATATCTCACTACTATTACAATCTAGCCTTATAACAACTAGGCTAATGAGTAATTTTATTTTCACTTAATTTACTATTAGAATATTACTAAGAATGTGTCCATTAACACTTTTCTTAATGTCTCTATTAAGGGGAAGACACTTTGTTCTTGTGTTCTTTTTATAGCGTTCGCGTTCACTATCACTACACTTTGTTCACTTGATAAAGTATCACTAATGTAACTCGAAGGGTTTGACCCTTTTTAGTCTTCTCACTATTTCCGTGTTGTCGAGGAGCTGGATGGCCTCGACATTCACATGATGGTGAAGTCTGCGATCGTGAGCTTCAGCAAACTGTTTGATTGTTTTAGCCACGTGCTCCACTTTTAGGTCCCGGTGAAGATCGTCATTTCTGATGTACCACGGTGCACGTACAATACTCCTGAGTACTTTATTTTGGAATCTTTGTATTATCTGTATGTTGGTTTGTTTGGTGCAGCCCCATAGCTGGATACCATAAGTCCATATTGGTTTTAGGACTTGTTTATACAATAATAATTTATTATTCACAGACAGGGAAGAATGTCTTCCGAAGAGCCAGTGCATATTCTTGTAGCGGAGCTCCAATTCTTCTCTTTTCTTTTTGACGTGCAGCTTCCAGCTTAGCTTTGCGTCTAAAGTCATACCCAGATATTTTGCTTTATAGTCGTATGGTATTGCTTGATTATTTATGAATACCGGATGGTAGTTAGGTCTTTTATTTGTAAAATCTATGTGGACAGATTTAATTTCATTAAGCTTTATTCGCCACTTCTTTGTCCAATCAACTATGGTGTTGATTGCTGTCTGGACCTTTGCGACTGCTTCTTCATGGGTGACCCCTGTAGCCATAATAGCTGTGTCATCCGCGAAAGTTGCAATGGTGTTATTTTCTAACTCAGGGATATCACAGGTATATAATAGGTACAGGACCGGACCTAGAACACTGCCCTGTGGTACGCCAGCCTTTATTTGCATTAAGTCTGAGAACGAGTCATCTTGTCTTATTCTAAACATCCTTTGTGTTAAGTAAGACTCTAGAATATCTGCGAACTGTTTCGGAAGCATACTTCTCAATTTGTGTATGAGCCCTTTATGCCAAACTTTGTCAAATGCTTGCGCTACATCTAAGAAGACTGTGGTGCAAACTTTCTTATCTTCTAGTGCGTTTTCAATGATGTTGGTAATTCGATGAACCTGGTCTATAGTGGAGTGTTTTTTCCTAAATCCAAACTGGTAGTCAGGAATGAGATTTCTACCTTCTATGATAGGTTTTAACCTTTTTAAAAGCAGTTTCTCAAATAACTTTGATATTATTGGTAACAAAGAAATTGGTCGGTATGATGTTGCATCTTGGGGTGGCTTACCAGGCTTTTGGATCATAATCACCTCAGCTATTTTCCACAAGTCGGGCACGTACTGAAGTCTAAATGATGCATTGATGAGTGTAGTAAGTTTGACTAACGCTTTTCGAGGCAGATTTTGTAGTACTTCTCCTGTAATCAAATCATAGCCCGGCGTTTTTTTCTTTCCAAGCTTTTTTATTTCAGTATATACTTCTCTTGGCGTTGTAAGTTGAATTTCGATACCATCTTGGGCTTTCTCAGTTAGCGTGAGGTCATGGTACGTATCCTCATTAGGCTGAAAGATTAACTGTAGATGTTGTGCAAATCGAAATGCTTTCTGTTTATTGTTGATGGCCCAACTCCCGTCAGTTTCTTTTATAGGTGGGACCTGCAGAGTTGGCTTTTTGAGGTTTCTAGTTGTGTTCCACAATGAATAGTTAGTTGAACGATCACTTGTCAGCTGGCTCAAGTAAGTGTTCATAGACTCATCATTAAAAGCTTGTATTATCTTTCCAAGTTTTTTTGTAAGCTTGTTCAATAGCGTTTTGTCTTTAGGACATCTTGTCATATGCCATCGCTCTCGCTGTCTTCTTTTATAAACAATCAAATCTCTTATTTCTATAGGATAATAATTACTTCTGATTTTCTTTTTGTATTCTGGCGTATTTTTCCAGGCACAAAGTTGAATGTCAGTGATAAATTTTTTCAAGTCTATATCTACTTCATTTGGACATTTCAATGAAGTTTTCAAGTCAATTATACAATCTAAATCTAATTTGAAGCTTTCCCAGTCTGTATTTTTATTTACCAAGGAAGGACTGGCTTCTTTCTCAATAATATTTTGACTTATAGTTAAAAATATTGGTGAGTGGTCAGAATTCATATCATAACCTTCCTGAATATGAAGAAAGCTTAGTGATATGTCTTTATAAATAAAAAAATCTATGAGATCTGGAATCTTCATAGGGTCTGTGGGCCAGTAAGATGGTTTTCCTGTAGATATAACGTCACAGTTACATTCTCTAATAGCTGTTAATAGTTCTTTACCTTTAGTTGAAGTAAGTCTTGATCCCCAGTAGGTATTCTTAGCATTAAAATCACCTCCCAGTATAAATCTGTTGCCTAGTGCTTTCAGTATACTTTTGTACTGTTCAACTTTCAGCGCGTGCTTCGGTGGACAATAAATTGATGATAATGTTATAGGATATCTTTTAGTTTTAAGTTGAATAGCTACAGCTTGAATGTGTTGTTCTTCAAACTTATGTGTTTCGTAATGGTAGATGTTATCCTTTATTATGATGGTGCTGCCTCCTCTTGCAGTATTATCGGGATGCAGTGCGTGATAAGTTTTATAACCTTTTAATTTGATGTAGGATTCACGTGTAAAATGTGATTCAGAGACCAAGCACACATCGATATTTTCTGTGTTTAGGACTACCTGTAGCTCATTTCGATGATGTAGTAGTCCTAATGGACTACTACATCATCCAGAGATCCATACAGATTCCAGGCCATTATCTTTAGTGACTTGTTCATGATGAATGTTTTGCTGTAGCCATTTTAGTGCTATTTTCCAGTTTTTTCAACCTACTATCGAATGAGGTCATAAGAGACAAAATTTGATTTATTTTCTCGTCGATGTTGGAACTTTTCTGCTGGATTTGAGGCTGTGGTAATCTCTGCTGCTGAGTTCCTTTGGTTATTTGAGCGTACGTGATACTTTTAGTTACGTTTTGTACCGCAATAGACTTTTTGGTTTTATTTACAATTGAAGCCTGCGGCGTGGTGGAAGGTGCGACATTTTTCTTTAGTTGCTTATTTTTTAAGCTTTGGAGTTCTTTGGCTACTATACACCCTCTATAGTTAGCAGGGTGCGGTTCACCACAGTGAACACATTTAGGTTTAGAATCGCTGGCTTCTTACAGTCTCTGGTCAGATGCTTGCCCGTGCATTTCACGCATCTTGGCTCCTTAGAGCAGTACTTTTGCGTGTGCCCATATGATTGGCAACGCTTGCATTGAGGGAGAAGTCTGGAGGTTTTAATAGGTTCAATCTCCACTCTGCATCCTAAGATAGTTCTAATGTTGTAAATTTTATTTATATCCTCTTCTTTTTCGAATGAAAGTAGAAACATATTTAGCGGTTCCTTATTCTTCCAGCTAAGCTTATTGACGGCATTTTGTATTTTAAACCCGTTGAGAGTCAAATCACTTACAATTTTATCTGGTTTGCACGTAGAATGTAGATTTTTGGCCATAACTCTTATGGGTCTATCTTGCTTATTCTCGTAAGAATGCCAGTGTAAGTTTCCATCTGACAGCAATTTTGTAATAGCTCTGTATGAGTCTTCATCGCGTGCATTTATTTTAGCACATTCTCCATTCAATACTTTTATGGTGAACGCGTCTCTCGGGGCGCTCGTGAGCAAACAGTCGTAAAACGCCTGATAGTTTCGGACGTTCTCCACAACAATAGGTGGAGGTTGGGGAGGTTTTTTTACTTTTTCTTTGGTGGTCTCACTAGGAGGATCATCTTGCGTCGGGGAGGGAGACTTTAGCAACTTCCTTTTCTTCCTACTCTTTTCTCGCACCCACCCGGTTTCTCTCGCTAGTTCTTCTTCGTCAGTCTCGTACTGAACTGATGCTGAAGGTTCCTCATTACTGGGCTGTTGAGTTGGAGCAGTGTCATACTGCTCCCGAACATGCTTCAGATGGCACTGAAGCTCGTGTATCTGACTTTTTAGGTCGCTAACAAGATCTTCTAATTTTATTCTTTGTCTTCTTTCGTCTTCAAAACGATTGTATAACAGTTGTTCTGTCTCGGTTGTTAAAGTTATCTTAGCAGGAGAAGCAATGATTATAAATAGCTTCGCCTTAACATTTGTTTACAGAAAATGTACGTGTTTCACTCACTACGCGAATCTGGGTCATCGCGGTGACCGTATAAACAATACACTCGCGATGGCTAAGTAGGCTGCTGCGTCAGCGCCTTACCCGAGCGGACTAGAGCAAGTGCAACGCGAACGCGACCTTTCTCTGCGGAAGTAGCAAACTCACTGAAGGAACGGAACGGACTGAAGGCTATTATTCGATAAATATATTTATTCGATAAGAATCACAGACCCATCATAATTATAAGGTTTTTAGCAAAAGTAGGCAGGCAGTGAAGTGTCTCTCAGCTTTGCATAAGTTCATAGTCAATCGGTTTCATGAGATAAACCTAGCTTGTTTCAAGTATTCCAGTCAAAAATTCAGTATCGTGTTGAATGTTACCTCTACTCAGTAATATCTAAGCAATTCCAACTTGAAGTTTTTACAGCTCTTTCTCGATATTGTAAGAAAGGTTTATTTATGGAGGTTACTGATTGATTCTTAGACGAGATTAAAATAGTTCGAGTGACGTGTAAAAGGGTCCTGTTTCTTTATTGATGTATCGAATTAGAGAATTCGCTTAAAGGTGTGGCTATAAAATAAACATTACGTTCTTTTGCCAGTTGGATAGTAAATAGGCGACGTGTGGAAAAATCGAGGGGCGGGAAAAAGGAAACCGTGGCTTTAGCTTTAATTCAAAAAAATTAGTTCAAAATCATCAAATAATGATATATGTTTTATGGTTTTGTCTCCGATAGTTTGGTTTTGTAGAAATTTTTAATTTTAAATAATGTGTTTGGGTTTTAACGTCGATTTTCTTATAAGTTGAAAAATACGTTTCTTAATTATTTGTGCCACAATTGCATATTTTTTAAGCTGTTTGTCTGTGAATGGGTATGAAAAACAAATATACTTGCACAATTACTTTCGCATGAATAATATCAAAATTGATTTCGTTACAGGTTTTATCAGATCGGGCTCAGTGGCGTGCCATAGGTGAGGTCATGTCCAGCAGTGGACAGAGATAGGCCGATGATGATGATGACAGGTTTCATATCATCATCATGTTTTTAAGATATTTTTTAACCGACTTCACAAAAAAGGAGGAGGTTCTCAATTCGTCTGTATGTTTTTTTTTGTGTATATGTTACGCGATTACTCCGTTAATTTAAAACGGATTCGAATGATTATTTTTTTAATGGATAGTGTACGTTTCCGAGGTGGTCCCATTGTAATTTTAACGAAATCGACCAAGACGTTTTTAATATATCGACATTTGTATTACGATGCATTTACTTATCTCGACAATTTACTACTTACTACTGGCACAGATTATATAATAGTTACTTCGTCTACTGGCTACTTTGACTAGCGCGACGTTTGAAGTCGGTTCTTTTCATTTTTTAAACGATCTTAAATTATCATAATTCGAGACAGATGGATAAAAACATGTCAATTAAAGTAAAAAAAGTCAGTTATCTAAAACCGTAGTTAAATCGCAAAACTATTACATCACCATACGTGTGATTATAAGCACGTGTCGACCCACCAATTATTCGCTTCAATAAATCATGGTGCCTTGATTACATACCATTCTAAACGCACGCAATTGTTTCTAACACGGTAATTGTACTTTAAAGCCTCGTTCAAACTAAAAGCTGAAACTGCGCGAAATACGTGTAATTAAAAAATGCAATTCAAAGGGTACCAACGGAACCCTATTACTGAGACTCCGCTGTCCGTCAGTCTGTCTGTCTGTCTGTCTGTCTGTCAGTCTGTCTGTCTGTCTGTCCGTCTGTCACCAGGCTGTATCTCATGTACCGTGGTAGTAAGACGGTTGAAATTTTCACAGATGATGTATTTCTGTTGCCGCTATAACAACAAATACTAAGAACAGAACAAAATTAAAAATTAAAGGGTTTAAAACAAAAAAACGTGTTTTTTACGATAGCGCCATCTATGAATCTTCATAGATGGCGCTATCGTGTTTACCTTAATCTCGAATTTTAGTACTTAAATAGCTTCATTTAGCTAGAATCAGTGGAAAGTTAGTCGTACGAACACTCGGTCTTTCAGATATTTAATAATATTAATTACTTTGTGTTAACGTTTACTTAGTTGGTGTTAGATGTTCGTTAGATGGCGTTCGGTAATTCGGAACCCTCCGTGTGCGGGACAAAAGTCTGACTCGCACTTGGCCAGTTTTCTATACTAATATTATAGAGAGAGAACATTTGTATTTTTATATTTGTGTATTTTTGTATTTTTGTATTTTTGTGTTTTTTTATTTTTGTATTTTTGTATTTTTGTATTTTTGTATTTTTGTATTTTTGTATTTTTGTATTTTTGTATTTTTGTATTTTTGTATTTTTGTATTTTTGTATTTTTGTATTTTTGTATTTTTGTATTTTTGTATTTTTGTATTTTTGTATTTTTGTATTTTGGTATTTTTGTATTTATGTATTTTTGTATTTTTGTATTTTTGTATGTGTGTAATGATTTGGCTCAAAAACTACTGAACCGATATAAAAAATTCTTTCACTAATACATAGAATGGACTTTCGGAATGAAAATAGGCTATAATATATTTGATATAATATATTATATATATATATATATTTAATATAATATATTTGATTTAAATCAAAGGTACATTCGTGGAGATCTAATTTGCAACCTAAGTCGGCAAAAAAACGGTCGAAATAACACGTTTCTTACGAACGCTGCTCAATTGAAAATAGATAGAAGAATATTTTCTATGAAAGAGTTTTACAACTTAATAAGACCTACAAAAAAGTCCGCGACAGCATATGTCTATCTCTTAAGGTTGACTCACAGTAACCATTTTAATCTTAAAATTTTTGTTAAAAAATATTACATAACTTCCAAGGCTATTTTCAAGTATATAGTATTAAACCTTATGCAAATTATTACATTAATTAGCTTGGCCACATATTATAGATTAAAATTGTCCGTTACAGTATATAATTCAAATGAAAACTCTAGAAGATATCACGAATTTCACATACACGCACCGCAAAATTAATAAAATATTTGCAGTGAAACCACAGATTAGGTCATAGTTACTATGAAAATATTATTATAAGCTTAGCGATGCTGTAGATCCCCACCGATCACAATAAATTTGAAGTCAATATAGTATAATAATATGATCTATTGTATAAAATAATATTCATCTATATCTTCAAATACTATAAGAATCTTTGTCCTGACATACTGACTGACTCACTGACAGACAACGCACAGCCTAAACCGCTGGTCGTAGGAACTTGAAATTTAGAGGGTATATTTATTTGTCTTAATACGTAAGGGTGTACTAAGAAAGGATTTTTCAAAATTCACCCCATAAGGGGATGAAGTGGGGGTTCAAAATTTGTATAGAAACAAGATTAGATAGTCTTTTCTATACGAAATTTCACGTAAATGCTTTAAAAAAAAAAAATAAAAAAATAAGTAAATACGTGATTCAGGTTTTTTGAAATTTCACCCCTAGGAGGGGTGGGGTGCAATGGGGTAACAAAGTGTGAAAATCAATATTGTTTTGGATTCCGCTGAAATTTGGCATACAGATAGTTATTACGACGTTAGTTCCCTCTGAGAAAGGATTTTCCAAAATTCACCCCTGAAGGGGATGAAACGGGGGTTCAAAGTTTGTATGGAAAAACAATATTAGTAGTTTTTCGAAATTCCACCCCTAAAAGGGTGAAGTGGGGTAACAAAGTCTGAAATCAATATTGTTTTGAATTGCGCTGAAATTTCGCATGCAGATAGTTACGAGTATTTTGACTTAGGTATCCGCTAAGAAAGAATTTTTCAAAATACACTCTTTAAAGGCATGAAACGGGGGTTCAAAGTTTCGATAGTCGTTTTATTCGACATTTCACACAAGTAGGTCCTTCTGTAAATAAATAAGTAAATATGAGTTTCAGACCTTTTCAAAATGCCACCCTAAGAAGATAAACGTGGGTAACAAAGTCTAAAAATCAATATTCTTTCAGATTGCGCTGAAATTCAGAATGCAGATAGTTATTATGACGTAGGTATCCGCTCAGAAATGATTTTCTGAAAATTCCTCCCGGATACGGAACGGCGATTCAAAGTTTGTATAGCGAAACAAGATGGGATAAAGTACGAGTTGTAGGATTTTTCGAAATGGGGTATGTAACAAAGTCTGTAAATTTAGGTTTTTAGGGTTTTATAAATATGAATCCCGAAATGCCTTAGTTACGCGATAACATGAAAACGGGTGAACCGATTTGGCTTATTCTTATTTGATGTGTCTAATGATAGAATCGTTTTTACAAAAGAAAAGCTGTAAGTAAATAAAAGAAGGTTTTAACGCGGGTGAAGCCGCGGGAGACTTCTAGTATAAAATAATATAATATTTTAAACCACCCCGACTGATCTGTGTATAATCTTTTCATTAAAAGCATTCCAATGACTCTTTCCAATGACAAACACGACATTTAAAATCTGAGCTGTAAGTTGGTGAGGATTTGAGTATTCTGTAGAGTCCAGGAGATGTCCCAGCATCAGGTCAATGTTCCATGTTCTTACGATATCGTTGGAGAAGAAGATTTTCGAATTGATCAGACCTATGAAAGTTGATTTCATAGCGCAATGAACTAGAAAAAAGCTCATAGTTTTATAACGATTGAACGAATTTTCATGAATCAAAGCTAAGAACACTCTCGATGAAGACAAAACTATCAATAATATAAACAAAATCGGTTCATCCGGTTAGGTGCTAAGATGCTACAGACAGATACACACGTTAAGCGTATATTACCTCTACTTTTTGCGTCGGGAAACGCCGTAAGGTTAAGGCGGCAGATGTTCTCCTTGGTGGTAAGCTACTTTTTGACGAAACCTCATGATTCATGAATGCACATAAAACTTTCATTGGTAGGTATATAGCTGGGATTAGAACCAACGACCGTCGGGTCAGAATCAGGGTAACTATCCTTTACGCCAAATGGCCGTCCAATATCACTACGTAAGTATTATAAAACAAAGTCCATCACTGCGTCTGTCTGTCTGTTCGCAATAATCTCAAAAGCTACTGAACGGATTATCCTGCGGTTTTCACCAATAGCCAGAGTGTTTATGAGGAGGGTTTAGGTGCATAATTCGTTAAGGTTTTGTGTAAATTGGTTGAAATATGACGATAATTTTTAAATATGTTTAATAATTTTGTAGGCATATGTTCTACCCGTGCGGAGTCGGGGCGGGCTGCTAGTATTTTATAAAGTCGATCACTGACATTTTGTAGCTCTAATGGCAATCGACAAATTGATTCATGTGTATTATTTTATGATATAAGCTAACTAACTAGACAATCAAGCAGAGAGAATAAGAAAGAAAGAGCAGCACACACATCTCCAGATCGTCAATTATGTTTCTATATCTGTGCTTATTTCATAGAGAATTGATCTTCTTTTAAGAGGAGTGAAATTAATCGTACTAACTAATAAGCGTTATTTTTTCTGTCAACTTTGTGTTGACTTAAAAACGTTGTTTTCAGTCAAAGTCAAATGTCAATCTCTTTACGTCATATTTATATACGAATATGAGAATGAGAAAGTAAACTCCAGTCATGCGCCACAACTGACACACATCTATGTTTTTCAATAAATATTAATTCGAGTATTCCGTATTTGCGGCCTTCGTACGAGACGCACCTTATACGCGATTTACATCCTACGCTACTTTAACGCGCGGCTTTTCCGCTTGGTCTAAACGTTTCACAAATATGTGATTCTCTAACGTGCTATTTGTATGGTAATACGGGATATTGTGGTGGTTTTTGCGGGTAGTTTAAACTAATTAGTAATTTGAAATGAGTGGTCAAGTTGTGTTAGTACGAATAGTTAGTCATGGGAATAACGGACATGTCAAAAATAAGCCACTTGCTAGAACTTAGAATTTCATTAAGCGGATATTAGCGCAATAGTTAAGGCGTTGACCTGGCGATCGAGAGGTCGTCAGTTCGATCCTTACCCATTGCACTATTGACGTGAACTTACTCCAGGCAGAAGCATATTTAGCTTAGTTGGAGGGGTTAACAAGACTACTAGTAATATGCAACCCACATTGCTAGTAAGTTTTTAAAAAGAAAAATAAATAAAGAAAACTGTAGTTAGATTACCAATCGTCTTATTATATACTTTTTCTTGTATATTAACGGCGTCCTGCGGTATTTACCGCGACTAAAATCAAAAAACAACATCAAGGAGAAAATCTGCCGCCATAACTTGAAGGGATGTAAGTGCTCCCAGCCAACCTCACCTGCCTGTGATGCATCCTGCTGACCAACGAACGAGGCTAGTGGCAACGAACAAATAGCGGTATAACCATTTCAAATTATGGCGTAGCTAAATACTACAGGCCGGTGACAGGCAGCAGCGTCACCGGTGCGAGGAGCTACGTCCTGCGATCGCCAACCCGCCTGCCCAGCGTGGCGATTAGGGCATACCCCTCCCAATGAGCCAAAGATCGGGTTCAGTCGTGAATCTTGGGAGAGGCCTACGTCGAGCGGACTGACACAAGCTGATTATGATGATGATGAACCTGACGGGGTTCTGGCAGCACACAGCCCTTGAGAGTCAGACTGTTCTGAGCTTAGCGTGTTCATATCGCTTACCGTAAGGCGAGATAGTGGCCAAACGCTAGCCTATAAGATAAACAAAATACTTAATGCTTAAGCGTAAATGCCACTACTTAGTGTTTATAACTTAGTGTTTATAAAGTCTTAGTGGTTTATATTTACGGCTTAATTGTTACAAAATTATAATAACAATAAGGTACAAATTAAATGCAATCAGGGCGTTGTGTTAATGTGACCCAGAAAAGGTTCAACGGCAATTTCATAGGAAGGACTTACACGAACTTTACAATGTTAATAATAAACTTTTATGACGCGAACAACCCGTTTTGTGATGCATATGAAAAGAAAATTTAATTGCATTTTAGATTCAATTTCATATTAACAATATTAGTTCGTACCATCGTTAAAAATGATATCTTGTAGACAAACAACTCTTCGTAGAAAAGGGATTGCTAAAATACGTAGTACTACATAATATATTGGCTTTACTATGGACAATTTTTACTTTTACTGGTTCAACTAGTACTAATTCAAGATACTTACTAATTATATATTTTATAAATAAATTCTATTTTATTGTCCATATGATTTTTACGTGTTTTATTGCATGATATTATTTTCATACAAATGCCTAATTTTTTATCGAAGCAGCTTACTAATTCGATAATGTATCAGTAAATAAGTACCTAATGTTATAATAAAGCCAAACTAAAGTAATCACAATGGCAAAAAGTAGAGCTGCCTCAACAAATATATAACATTTATACTATACGTATATTATCACTACATAATTATAAAACAAAGTCTCCCGCCCCGTCTGTTTGCGTTAAATTCAAAAACTTCTGAACGGTTTTTCATTCGGTATTCTCTAATATACAGAGTGATTCAAGGGGAAGGGTTAAGAGTTACAGTTGTTAAGGTTTTGTATAAATTGGTCCAATTATGATGAAATCATTTATTATATCATTATCATCATCATCAGCCTATGTTAGTCCACTGCTGGACATAGGCCTCTCCAACTGCACGCCACTGAGCACGATCCTCGACAACTCTCATCCAGCTCTTGCCAGCCACCTTGCGAAGATCATCGTTCCACCTAGTCTGAGGACTTCCTACGCTACGCTTGCCGATACGTGGACTCCACTCAAGAACTCGTTTACCCCAACGGTTGCTGGTTCTTCGGCCAACTGCCACTTCAGTTTGCTAATCCTATGTTTATATAAAATTTATTATATATAATAATATAGTAAATATAATAACGATTGCTTAAGATGTTTATTAATACTCAACGCAACAAGGTGATGCAGACATGAAGGCATATGTATATGATCTACCCGTGCGAAGCTGGGTCGGGTTGCTAGTATACGTATAAGCTAGCCTTACATTGTGTGTTTGTGTGTCACAGTTTAGGGAAACGAATTGTTTCCGGCGAAGAAACGTTCCAGAAAATACGTCCTTAATAATATTAACTATGTTATTATCCTACAGCGTCAAAAAGAAGGTCGTGTGCTATAAAAGAATAGCTGTGCCTTGCGGTTTTGCCCGTGTTATAAAGTATCCTATAGCCTAATCCATAATACTGGCTATTTCTGTACAAAATTTCAGTTAAATCGGTCCAACCGTTTGACCGTGGAGAAGTACCAAACAAACTAATAAACAAACTGACTTTCGCATTTATAATATTGGTGTTGATTTGAGTTATATTTAATTATGATTCAATCTTTAATTTGTGAGTCGAGATCAGATTATAATAGGATTATAATTATTATTGTATATATCGGCTGTAATTTACGTACTTTTAGTCAAATTTTCTCGACCTAGGTTTCAAGCGAACCCGTCGCTCTCCCTCAGGAGTGAAGTCACGCGGTGAGATCGCAATGTTTAATATAACATTAATAATGTTACAAATTCACGATAGTTTTAAAACAAAGGATTATTATTGTATAACCTCGTCTACGAAAGTAATATATCTTTATATGTATTAACACGTAAAGCGAAAACTCTGTACCTACTTTTAAGAAAATTGCGCGAACGGATGAACGTGAAATTTGACACAGTTAAAGTGTATATAAAGAAGAAGTGCATACAGCTATTTTTTTAATATTATGGTAGATTTTTATCCACTGGACGGGTACTGGTATTTTATGAATACATAAATAAAAGCTTCCTTCCACCTTATGAAAAAGTCGGTCAGAGAAAAATGAAACTTTTACAACCTGAATATATTTCTATAAATCCAACTGCTTACAGCCGTAAATGACCAGTCATTAAAAGTATTACGAACTGTTACGAGAGAACAGCCTTCGTGAATACAAAATATTCCAAAGAAGGAAAGGTAACGCAATTTGCCGTCAAAGTATAATTTATGTCGATTTTTTATGGACCTATAAAAGTACGCCGGATGGATAAGTCGGTTTTAATAAAAAAAATTAAGTGAAAATTTTATTTCGTCTGCTTATAACTTTATGGACGGAATATTATTTTAGGTAAATATTGTTTTCATTTTTTATTTGTATAAGCCTTTTACAAGCTTTTATTTTAGTTTCACCTGTCCCGATATTTGTCATCAAATCGTGCAAATTAAATTTGATCCACTTCCCGGTTACCGATTGAGCTGAAATTTTGTATATGTAAATCGCGTGACAATGCAATATTGATGATGACATGGTGCTGATCTGATGATGGAGCTGGAAGGTGTCCAAGGGAACTCCTAAACTACTCATGTTATACCCGTCGTGTTTAGGCTCGTTGGATTTGTCTTGACTTACTCTGGTCCTAGGTTATGTAAAAGTTTGTGTTTGAAAAGGTTTTTAAAAATATTACTTGTTTTTTACTTTACTTCTATGTCTTGGAATTTTGGAAGTTAAATTAGAACCACTTTCTGAAGTTGGATTGGATTCAAATTTGGTATACTAGCGGGTCTTTGATGACAATGCAATAATAATATGATGCAATCAAGCTGACTTGATGATAAAGTTGAGCTGTATTTTTTTAATTTGCGCTAGTATGTATTGTTATCTTAACTAATATTATAAATGCGAAAGTAACTCTGTCTGTCTGTCTGTCTGTGTCACTTTCAAGCCAAAACCACTTAACCGATTTAAATGAAATTTGGTACACAGATAGTCTAGAGCCTGAGAAAGGACATAGGTTACTTTTAAATGCGAAAAAAGGGTTGGAAGGGGATGAAAGGGGGGATGAATAGTTGTATGGAAGTATTGTCAATGTAAAAGCTAGAAGCTTGAAACTTATTGTTTAGACTGTTGATTCGATATAAATAAATATGACATTCAAAGTTTGTGAGGGGAATGGGGGAGGAGTAAGGGAAAGGGGGGAGAGGAGGTGGAAGTGAAGGGAAGGGGAAGGGGAAAGGGAGTGAGGTGAGGGGAAGGGGAGAAAGGGGGAAGTGGGGGGAAAGGGGAGGGGGAAGGGGGAGGGGAAGGGAGTGGGGGGAAAGGGGAGGATGAATGTAAAGTGAGGGGAAGAGGAGGGGAGGGAGTGGGGGGAAGAGAGAGGGGAGAAGAAAGTCAGGGGAAGGGGAATGGGGGGAAGGGGAAGTGGGGGAAGGGGAAGTGGGGGGAAAGGGGAGGGGTGAGGAAGTGAGGGGATGAGGGGGAGGGGATTGAGGGCAAAAGAGAGGGGGAGGGGAGGGGAGGGGTGAGGGGTAGGGAAAGGGAGGGGTGAGGGGTAGGGAAAGGGGGGGAGGAGGGATTACCGTGGCGTGGTACGATGCGGTGTAGGTGGTATACTCATGTGTCTTATTTGTAAAATAATTAGCCTAAATAATTAAAAATGCTACCCAAAGACACTATTCTACGCGGACAAAGTCGCGGGTACAGCTAGATATTAATAATTTTTAAGGCTAACATTATAAATATATATATATATATATATATATAATTATTTATACATATAAAATGCTTTGTCCTGAATGACTGACTGACGGATCAGCGCACGGCCTTAACCGCTGATCGTAGAGACCTGTAGCTTGGAGGGTGTGTTCTTTATATGTAGGCATCCGTAGGCATCCGATAAAAAAGGATTTTCCGAAATTCTGCCCCTAAGGGGGTGAAAACCGGGGGCAAAGTTTGTATGGGATAACGTGATTGCTTGGTCCAATTCACTCCAAATTTTACATACACATTATATATGTAAATAATATATGTCATTGTGTGTTATGTCCCAATGTAAAGGTACAGTGCAGTGTCGCGTAAAAATAATGATTGTTACTCCATCAGAAGGTTGTCTAAAAGAGACCGAAGAGAGAGGAAAGCGGTAGGCCTAACTCCTGTGAAAAAAGACATCAAAAATGTCCGAAACGTGTCGGAGTAATTTCGACATCTTAACTCGTGAGTGTAAAGCCGTTTTAAATAATTATATGTGTTATTCTCACGATAGTTTTCATAAACAGAGAGGAAAGTGTCAGTAAAAGTGGAAGATATCAAAAGGTCGTTTAACGATAAGACCGCCTATTGTTGCACTATTGCATAACTTATTGTATTGTTTCTTTATTTAAGGTGTTTAATAAAGTGTTTTATATTCTATTCTAGCAACATCTTTTACTAACAATAAAATACAACCTCACATAGCGTTTATGTACATTGTACAGAAATAAGGTACCGCTAACTTCAACAAAATCCATCGTTATAAAATTCATCAAACTGCAAGCACGGTTACCGCTTGTACACTACATTATTCTGTGTACGTTCCTAAAGTATCCCTAGATTCAAAGTACTTGAGCAACGAAAATTTTGCCAGAATTTTCATACAACAACTCAACTGAAAATCACCCTTTTAGTTTATTGTTTAAGGTTGCGTTTCCGCTGCATATATCAGGTTTCGGTTACTGTGATCGATGCAACGTAGCATTTGCTTCGAGAGTACCAATTTGCTTGATTTTGTTCAAGGAGCGTTCGGAACGACAGGGCCCAATTTCTGGGATCCATTATAATTGGGTGTCTCTTGTAACAGTTAAAGCTTGGTGTAGTTTCAAGAAAGTTCAGCGCTGGAAAGCAGTTGGATTTCCTTAAGAAAGTATCATGAAAATTAAGATTATTTTGTGAAAAGTGTATAGAATGTGTCACTTTTCAGAAATAGTCAATGATTGAAAGCTTTGTTTTAAATCAATGATGATCATAAAAAGCCGGTGTCAGTCCATTGCTGGACGTAGGCTTCTCTCAAAATACGCCACCCCGATCATCGGCTCTTCTTTTCAGTCACCGCCCACCACACCACCCACTTTGCGTATGATATATCGTCGGTTCACCTCGACACAGGACGTCCTAATATAGTTTGCTGATTTGTCAGTCCTCCGACAGATATATTACTTTAAATATAACTGATCAAATGCAAGAATATTTGTCTACTCTCACATCGAGACTTATCGATACTTATTAATACCGATACTCACTAGTATTTGTTGTCGACTGTCTCGACCTAGGTTTCGTGCATGCATGCATTTTCTCGGGAGTTTACACAGCGATTTCGCGACGACCACAAACAGAGAGATAATAATCAGTATTTTATAATATTGACTAATATATCAGGTGAGATAGTGGTCAAACGCTTGCCTGTACAAAAAAAATTGTAAGTGGTTAAGAGCTTATCAGTCCGAAATAAAATAATAAACGTGATTTAAAAATTATAAAACCTAATTCATATGCCGATTTCATACTGACTCGGGAGTCAGTTTCAGCAGCAAGTTTGATATGCTTATCTCAATAGAAGTATATCTCTGGAGATACTAATCAAAATATTAATAACATTAAAATGTGATCCATTGGAGATTAATCTTACAAAATATTATTATATGTCTACCCTTTCTACACGTTAATAAAAGTTACAAGTTACATTACCAAGCAATACCTCTATATAACTAACTATTGGAGACACAAGCCATTTTTTCAGCTTGCTACGTTTGATCATAGACATAACAGTACTAATTGGCCTATGTCTACGTGAACCCATTTGAAATACCTACTCGTCTCGTCTCGTTAGTTTTGGGACAAAGGCTTCAGCGCAAAAACTGAGAATTGAACGAAAACCGAAACTCCACCCAATATATCTAGGCTCTTGCTGCAAACGGTGATTTATTAGAGGATATTTTTCAGAAGCTTTTATTTACTTTCACCTGTCTCGGTGTCTTGAGATTATCAAATGCTATTAGATCCATTACCTAGTGTTCGATGAATTTGAAACTCAATACTAGATGATGTTTGATAAACTATGCGCCAACTTATGAAAATCTTTTAAATTCGACTGAATCCCTGAGTTACAAAACCAGTGAATAGAAACGACACTGCAAGTAAAACACGTACAAATATACCTTAAAGCCTCTTAAAGGCACGCGCGCTCTAAAAGAGCTATTTTACGACACCAAAAATAAAGTTTCACACATTTTTAGTGCATTTACAGCAAGCGTTCATTAACCTTACTGTAAAAATAATATTGCATTACGGTGCGCTTACACGGACAATTAAAACTTTTAAAAGTTATTTATTTTACTGATATAAGTCGTAATTTTTTAGAGTTCTGTGAATAAAAGGTCCAAACGGAGCCCTACTGCTGACACTCACATGTCCGCCAGTCTGCCGGACATGTGAGTGACCTCACATCGTCTGTCACACATCCGAACTATTAGAGCTACAGTCTTCAAATTTTCACAGTATTAAACATATTTTTGACCCAAAGCTTATACAAACTTATCATTTGCGGTTGAGGCAATAACTATGTCTATGGATCGAATGGTAAAGTAATATTTGTCCTTTAACACTATTCATTATTCTGTGCTTTCACCTAGTTAGACAAGTTTGTACGGAACCCTCGATGCTCGAGTCTAACTCGCTCTTGGCGGGTTTTAATTTTTATTTTGTTCGACTGATCGAGGTAATCTAATATATAAAATTATCGTGTCACAGTTTTCGTTGCCATACTCCTCCGAAACGGCTTGACCGATTTTGATGAATTTTTTGTGCTTATCCGGTATCTATGAGAATCGGCCGACATCTATTTTTCATCCCCCTAAATGTTAGGGGTAGTCCACCCCTAAATTTTTATTTTAATTTTTTAGACTAAATGTTTAATTTCTATTTTTTTATGATACAACATACAAAAATACATACAATTGTCAATTTTCACCCTTCTACGATCAACCCTTATTTTTTAATAGCCAGTTTAGTATTATATGGCAAAACAACGTTTGCCGGGTCAGCTAGTGTTATATGTATAACTAGAAGTGCCCCGCGGCTTCGCCCGCGTTAAAAACTTCTTTTATTTACTTATAACTTTTCTTTTTAACCGACTTCACAAAAAAGGAGGAGGTTCTCAATTCGTCTGTATGTTTTTTTTTTTTGTGTGTATGTTACGCGATTTCTCCATTTATTGTGAACGGATTCAAATGATTCTTTTTTTAATAGGTAGGATACGTTTCCGAAGTGGTCCCATTTTAATTTTATCGAGATCTGATTAGTATCACCAGAGATATGGAGATAAATACCTCAAACATAGGAGAATGTACTAGTTTTAGTAGAAGAGTCCCAAGAAGATTATACACAATGGAGGTTGCTATTGCATATAAGATATTCATACGGTAACTGTGAGCGAGATAGAAATAAAGGTGGGGATAATTTTTTTTTATATCTTATAGGCAAGCGTTTGACCACTATCTCACCTGTTGCTAAGTGATGATGCGGTCGAAGAAAGAGAAGTGGACTAGAATGGGAACTGGCTCTCAAGGATAGCTGCCAGAACACATTAGATGTTTGGCGACAGATTTTCTGACTTGAGGGTGGTAGCTGGCCAGGCGGACACTAGATATGTTCTACCACCATACGGGGGTTATTGGTTTCTTAACGATGTTTTCCTTCACCGGAGGGCCACTGTGAGAAGCGCACATATATTTTTCGATAGAAAAATTCATTGGTGCACGGCGGTTTGAACTCCCGCGACACTGCATACATAATTAAATAACTCAGAATTATGAACGTACTTTGTACCAATCAACACAGCAAAAAAAAATTATAAGCATAAAACCACATATTATATAATAGTAACTACGTAAATAATACTTTCCGTTGTTAGGTTGGCTACACAGTGCTTTCATAATTCGGGTATCCACAATATAGGGAAGTGCCTCTTATAACGTAGTAGAGTGATTCAGTACTCTGTTGGCCATATGGCGGCAATTAATGTTAATAATCGCAAATAATACTTTTTAATATTCATTTTGAAATACAACTAATCCGTGTTATAAAAGTATTTGGAATTATTGTAATAAAATAGACAATTAATGATCGTGTGTGTCAGATGCTTTAATTGTACAGGGCCATTTTGGACATTGTCCTTTGATACCTTGATGGCATCATTATTACTAGTGAATATTTTCACTTTAGCGCGGCATTTAAAGTAAATTTTTTTAGGGTTCCGAACCCAAAGGCTACCAAATGAACACTTTCTGAGACTTTGTTGTCTGTTCGTCCGTCCGTCCGTCCGTGTGTCTATATGTGCGCACTTTACAGATCTGTATCTTCTTAACCGTTATAGGTACATACTTGAAATGTTCAAAAAGTATATATCCGTCAGTGTATAACGGCCCAGGCACGAAATTTAATAGACGCATGTAATTTCATTAAAACTTGTTTTGCACTAAAAAGGGTAAAATAAGTTAATTTTCAAAAAAAAATAAAACCGACTTCATAACCACAAAAAGGCACTCAAAAGCGAAAAATAATTTACTTTAAATTATTATAATCGTTACCCACTTCTCTATTTGAAGTCGGTGCCAGCCAAGTCTATTGGATATTAGATAGATACTATGTATGTAGTAGTAGTAAGTAAGTAGATACATGTAGGTATTATCTATCTACTACCTATTAGACTTGGCTGGCACCGACTTCAAATAGAGAAGTGGGTAACGCTTATAATAATTTCTGCATGCCAAATTTCAGCGCAATACACGGAGGCGGCGCTCATGGTGGCGCGGTTCAGTGACGGCGACACGCACCGACTTGCCGTCACTAATGCTGATAAAGATGTCGTCGCTTGTAGACAGGTAAACAATCCGAACAATATCTATTTCAGACCTTTAACCCCACTTCACCCTTTTAGGGGTGGACTTTCGAAAGAGCCAGAAACACGTATTTACTTACATAAGTACTGTGTTAAGTTTCGAATATAAAAGACTATCTAATCTTGTTTCTCCATTCAAACTTTGAACCCCTGTTGAATTTTGTAAAATCCTTTCTCAGAGGGAAATAACGTCTATCTGCATGCCAAATTTCAGCGGAATCCGAAAAAATATTGACTTTCACATTTTGTTACCCCATTTCACCCTCTTAGGGGTGGAATTTCAAAAAAACCTGAAACCCGTATTTACTTAATTTTTTACTGAAGCACTTGTGTGAAGTTTCGGATAGAAAAGACTATCTAATGTTGTTTCGCCATACAAACTTTGAACCCCCATTTCATCCCCTTAAGTGGTGAATTTTGGAAAATCCTTTCTTAGTACCCTTACGTACTAAGACAAATATACCCTCCAAATTTCAAGTGTCTTGGACCAGCGGTTTAGGCTGTGCGTTGTCTGTCAGTCAGTCAGTCAGTCAGTATGTCAGGACAAAGATTCTTATAGTATTAGATTGTATGACAGGATAATAAAAATTATATTATTTGTATGTATACTTACCCATTTCCTCATACAGGTTTATTGGAAATTACTTACCTTCTCTCCCCTCCCCTCAGTCTCTTCTCATCTCTCATTAACTTCTAAAACATTATGTGCCTGTATAAGATGGATTTTTTTAAGAAAGGTATGACTTAAGAAAATTATATACATCTCTTAAGACAAGACTTTTATTACAATATTTTTTAATGGTACCTCGTAATAAGATATTTCTTATATTTTGTTAATTAAGTCATTATCGTCATCATCATCATCATCTTCCTACCCGTATGCCCCTTAAGGGGGGTCGGTGCAACATGTCATTATTTGTTAATTATGTATTTAGGTATTTGTCATCACTTTTAAAATAATTGACTAAAGATTAAAGCGTAGCCGAGTATAAAAATACTCGGCTACAATTCAAAATTGCTCGTGTAAAATTCAGTTACATTTAATTTTCTTTGTTGAGCGTACACTGGTTGCACGTAAACTGAGTTTTTATACTTTCATTTGTAACAAAACGCAAACAAAATGAAAGGCGAAATTGCATGTACAGCCCATACATACATAACATCAACATTTTTTTGGTACACGTTGTTTACACATGTTTTACGATATTGGTTAAAAGAGCTATTTTAATGGAAACATTTAATAAAAAATGTAGAAAGCCTGTGTGCTTAAAAAATTCAATTTATGATGAAATTGGTTAAAATATTTTTATACGCTTTTTTTTAGGGTTCCGTACCTGAAAAGGTAAAAAAGACACTCTTATAAAATCTCTTTCTTGTCCATCTGTCCGTGTATCACCACCAATTTTCTAAGGAACGGGTGGACCTAGCAAATTGAAATTTATACCAGATACTAGGTCTATAGTCCCTTTTAGTTGTATACAAATAAAGGTCCTGATTCAACACGATAAAAAGATATGGGCAAATTTAGATTTTCGTGAAAACTTTCAAACTAAAACTTGTAACGTACCAAAATGTACCTTAATTTGCACAGACAGATGCGACTGATGGACAGACGAACAGACGGATCGTATCACTGAGTTATTTAGATTATAAAGGCAGCTAAATTATCTAGTTTATGTTATGTGATTTAATTGTTCCGTTCTGTAAACAGCTTTTGTATCACGGCTAATGAAAATGGTCTGAAGACTAGTTTAATAAAGCCAAGTAACCACATAGATTTGTTAATGACAGGTGTGACCACAACCGCACATACATGTCGATACAATAGACTGTGTGGTAAGTCGGTTGTTATGTTTGTCTTTAAACTAACAATAGTGAGTAGCTTAAACTTACAGAAGAAGTTTTCAAACTTTAATTTAAGATCGTATAAAAAAGTCGAAACGTACGACAAATTGAGATCCTCCTCCTTTTGTGAAGTTGGTTAAAAAGTCAATTTGGTACGTTAACTTTTGATAAAGCCATTTAAAGTTTACCATAGATAATATATCAACACTGATATTATAAATGCGAAAGTCAGTTTGTATATTGTTGTTTTAAGGGCCTGGTGGCGTAATCGGGAGAACGGTTGGCTTTTGATGCCAGAGATACCGAGTTCAATCCCCGCCGTGCACCAATGGATTTTTCGATCGAAAGATTTATGTGCGCTTTCACAGTGGCCCTCCGATGAAGGAGAAACATCGTTAAGAAACCAACAACCCCCGCATGGAGGTAGGACACTATCTAGTGTCTGCCTGGCCAGCTACCACCCTCAAGTTAGAAAATCTGTCTCCAAAAACATCTAATGTGTTCCGGAAGCTTTCCTTGAGAGCCAGTTCCCATTCTAGGCCTAGCGTGCTTACCATCTTCGACCACATCATCACTTACTAACAGGTGAGATAGTGGTCAAACGCTAGCCTATAAGATATTAAAATAAAACTGGTCAAGTGCGAGTCAGCATCGCGTCTCTTATCGCACACTTAGGGAGGGTTCCGTACAATACGAAACATAACAGAGTTTCAACCTCATATATTTGATTAATTGATATTTCCAAGAATATTTGGTTTGGTCGCGATCTAGAAAGACGGGGCTCGTTTACTAGCGCCATCAATGTCATTTTGCCGAAACTAATTAGATAGATGGCGTTTAAAAACACGTTCTTTGTATGGGGACCGCCTTTAATTTTTAACTTTATTTTGTTTTAAGTATTTGTTGTTCTAGCGGCAACAGAAATACACCATCTGTGAAAATTTCAACTGTCTAACTATCACGGTTAATGAGCTATAGCCTGGTGACAGACGGACAGACAGACAGACAGACAGACAGACAGAGAGACAGACAGACAGACAGACGGACAGCGGAGTCTTAGTAATAAGGTCCCGTTTTACCCTTTGGGTACGGAACCCTAAAAATATATATTGTTTGTTTGTTTGGGACTTCTTAACGGTCTAAAAGCTAAACCGATTTAGTTGAAATTTTGTACAGAGGTAGCTAGTACTATGGATTACGCTATAGGATACTTTTTTAATGCGGGCAAAGCCGCAGGGCACAGCTAGTTAACGATAGTTTAACAAAGTGCGCGGGTCTAAATTGTTAAAGTGCTGCAAAACTCTGATTGTGCACGAAAATGCCATGATTAGTTCCTGAGAGTTACGAGTACATTGATCCGCTATAACAAAATGTAGTTAAAGTGTTCCGCAACTAAAGTTTTGTTTGATCTACTGTTGGTAACGACTCTGTAGGTATTCTAGGGTTGCCACGAGAATTGATAAAGTTACTATGATTTTTATCATTTTAGTTTTTGTTTTGATGCAAGGATAATAAAGTAATAAACGAAAAAAAAAATTATACAGCAAAACAACTATATAATTATACACAAACACTGATGATTATTATTATAAGGAGTGCATGAGGCCTTGAGCCTAAGTATTCATGTGGTAAGTTCCGGATAGTATTAGTACGTAAGGGTGTACAAAGAAAGGAATTTCCAAAATTCACCCCTATAGGGGATGAAATGGGGGTTCAAAGTTTGTATCGAGAAACAAGATTAGATAGTCTTTTTTTTTCGAAACTTCACACAAGTGCTACAGTAAATAAATAAGTAACTACGTGTTTCAGGCTTTTTCGAAATTCCCCCTTAAGAGGATGAAGTGGGGTAACAAAGTCTGAAATCAATATTATTTCGAATATTATTCGAATTTTTCAAAATTCGGATGAAGCGGGGTTGCCAAGTTTGGATAGCCTTTTTATTCGAAACTTCCCCCCTTAAGGAGACGCAACAGGGATCCAAAGTGTGTATAGCGTAACAATATGAGATAGTCTCTAGAAAATTTACATAAGTACTTCTATAAATAAATAAGTACGTGTCAGGATTTTTCGAAATGGGTTAGGTAACAGAGTCTGAAAATCAATATGGTTTTTCGAGTTTTATAAATATGAATCCCTGTTTCCTATATTACGTGATTACGAGAGCTTCTTCTGTACTATAAGCGGCTTCTTCCCAGCGATAAGTCAAATAAGCTAAAATGGATTTTTACCCCTTATAATATATATATATATATATATATATATATATATATATATATATATATATATATATATATATATAATATAAATAATAATAAAGCTAAAAGTTTGTGACTAAAGGTTTTTAAAACATTTAATTTATGATTTATGAGGTGACATCCCTTGTTGGCAGCAAGAATAAGTAAACTCTCCGTTAGTTGGTGGAAACTTTAGATCATTCATCACTCCGTTTTGATTTTTGATCTGATATTTTTGTACTGTATTATTATTGATTTTAAAATTATCGTGAATTTGTAACATTATTATTGTTATATACCGGATGTAATTCACGTACCTTTAGTTGAATTTTCTCGACCTTGATTTCAAGCGAGTCAGTCGCTCTTCCTCGGGAGTGAGGTAACGCGGTGAGATCGCGATGTTCACCTCACTCCCGAGGAAGAGCGACTGACTCGCTCGAAACCTAGGTCGAGAAAATTCGACTAAAGGTACGTGAATTACAGCCGGTATGATACAATAATAATGTATTATTATTGTATCATACTAAACAGTACCTTTGTTAAAATTTGAATTGTATAGAAAATTTCGTTCGACTCAATCACTCAACCAATTTAAAATAATCTACTCAACGTCTGTCATAAGTTTGTAATTACAGTGACAAGCATTTTGTGATTCATTTTTCAACCGAATTCAAAAAAAGACGAGGTTCTCAATTCGTCTGTTTTTTTTTTTTTGGTTATATGTATGTTACGCGATTACTCCGTCAATTGTTCCCGTTCCGAACCCGTTCCGAACCCGTTCCGAATGATCATTTTTTTTATTGTTAGGGTACATTTTCAAGGCATTATCATTGTAATTTCATCGAGATCTGATAAGTATCTCTAGAGGTATGACGATAAACGTCTCAAACTTGCTACTGAAACTGACTCGCACACCATGGAAATTGGTTGTTTTAGTTTTTAAACTTCTTTTTTAAACGTTAAATATTAAAACCCTTTTATAAATCGTGTACAAAAAGAAGCAGCACCATTTTATTGCAATCTTGAGACGAGATACTACAGAACTATTTCTCATAATTATTTCCATTTATTAATTAAAGATAGTTAAGTAATTACGCGTCATATTTATTTAAAAATGTTGAACAGTCTACAAAACCGGGTAAAGTATCAACATTTAGTTTCAATGTCTCAGAGTAACTCTTAACTCTTAGCCTGATAACAAGCACTTTTTAATCCAAACTCTCTCGGCATCTTGGCGTCGGACAATGTAATAAAGTCTGTTACCCACTGCCAGCTACATAGCTCAATGTTTCTCTTGAAAACAGTGGAACGACGCCATTTGTTCTCAAAATAGGAAGTAAAGTTGTTTTCTCGCTTCTCTTTTGAGCGCGCGCTTGAAAAACTTTTCTTTTACTTTTACGACGATGCATCAAGAACTTTAGCTGTTCGTGGTGTGGATACAGCCTTAATAGTGTTTTGTGAATCTTTCTTTCTTTATGTAGTTTAGGGTTGTTACTTTTGACTTAATTTAGACTTATTTTGTTAGCAAACTTTGTTTTTGTATTTGTATATTTATTATTTTTCCATTCGTTTTGTTGAATTAAATCTTTAAATTAAATAGATTTTTATTTATCTTTCGCAAATCCCAGGTTATTATTTGTGTGTTTGTTGTATTTTTGATATTATTTGTAAGTCAATCGATTGACTTATTTTAATAAATCATGGTTAGGGAAAAGATAACACGATGGCAAAGGTCATTTTGGGTACTTTTAATCATCATCCGCATTTTTTTACATATTGACTACTCTGTGAGTAAGCCACTGAGCGTAGCTAATGAAATAAAAGCCAACTATACATACACATTTGTACGAGCATGTGGGCAGATACTAGAAAAAAAATTATATTAAGGTAAGCACATATGTACGAGTACGTAGGTATGCTCTCTGTAGGCCACTATTATTCTATGAATAGAATAGAACCAAGAGAATAAAAGATGAAGAGGTATTGTACAAGAATAAAACATGAACATAAGAAGCTTTTCTCGTATAATAAATGTTTGTGAACGAAGAATATTTTCATTTAAAAGGTCGATAATATTATTTCATGAGCATAGACATTATTTAATGCGACATTATTTTATTTGTGTTCAAACAGAGACTATTTATGACCACGCAGACCTTGTAAGTAAAGGATTTATTTCAATTTCAATAATTGAAATTACAGGATAATATTTTTTTTTTAAATATCAGTATAAATTGAAAATATTGATTGACATAGCTCGCGGGATAAGCACCCTGAAGTAGCAGTGAGCCGATCACATTAGTCGCAGAACCGATAACCGATGGGGTAAACGAGATCTGGAGTCAAGACCTCGTTTGGAAAAACGTAGCGTAGGACGCCCTCCCGCGAGATGAAGCGACGATCTGTGCAAAGTAGCTGGCAGTCATTGCATCCGAAGAGCCTAAGTTCGGGTTTAGTGGCGAGCATTAGGCTCTCCTAATGCTAGAGACCTATGTCCAGCAATGCACTTAACAAAAGCTGTTGGTGATGATGATATATTGAAAATAACATTTTTCCAATTTAATTCATAGCTCAAATTTTCATGTAAATTAATTAGATTCGTATTTCAACAAACGTATTTAAAATTAATTCAAATAAACTGGCCAAGTGCAAGTCGGACTCGCACTCGTAGGGTTCCGTACCACACTACAGTACCTATTTTATAAAATCGAGCAAAAAATACCACTATCATTTTTCGCCAGCAAAAAATAATAATTAATAAACATTTTATTTTTTATAACGACATCTAACGTCTAACAAAGGTATTAGGGATCGGCATTTCAATATAACGCCATCTATGGACGTTTACCAAAGCGTTCATAGATGGTTAAACACGTTTCTTGTATGGGGACCCCCTATTATTGTTAACTTTATTCTGTTTTTAGTATTTGTTGTTATAGCGGCAACAGAAATACATCATGTGTGAAAATTTCAACTATCTAACTATCACGATTCATGAGATACAGCCTGGTGACAGACGGACAGACAGACAGACAGACAGACAGACAGACGGACAGCGGAGTCTTAGTAATAGGGTCCCGTTTTACCCTTTTGATACGGAACCCTAAAAACGACTTGGCATGAATCGAAGACGCACCTTATATGCATAACAAATGTCCATACAATCACAAGGATGGCCAAACCGGATCAGAAACGGACATGAATCGAATATGAACCGGATACGGATGAGAGGGTAAATGCCCTAGGATATATATATAATTAATGATTCATAGGCACATTAAAATCTCTTTGATACAAATAGAGAAAATTACCAAGTACTTCACAATAATACTTGTGCGATTACGGCATCCTTAACTAAGCATAAGCCAACATGCTTTTTGCCTTGTAATTTACTGAAAAGCACTTTCCATGATAGTGGGGGCACACAATATCTGGTGCAGTTGGTGTCGTCGAACCGAACCCGAATTATACATCAGTATATATTTCGCATAGTTTCCAAACAATCCTTTGTTGAATAATACATATTCCACTTTGTAAGTTATCTTCATAATAACTTTATACAGTGCGCTGTTAATTAGTCTAAGTTAAAAGAGATGTGTTAGTCCGGACAAAATTTATTTAATCGGCATTTTATTCGACCCAATTCAATACCGCATCACGGTACTGAACATTGATTTATGAAATATATCAGATTTTTTTTTAAATCATCAAAAATATTAAATATGTAGTTGTTCTAGCATAATATCACTGCTGTTGGGAATTATGCTCCAAATACTGCGTAAAATGCAATTACATTGAATTTATGTAGTATCGTGGGCTCGGCTTTGTTTTTGCGCCAAATATGGGATGGCATATTGGTCTGAAGTCGTTTAGCCTCATAGTATAATTATACTTGAAATTGGTTATGTTGTTACACACTATTTTATAGATTCATCCATATTAATCATACGTACTTGTAGAAAGTGGAGTCTGTGTTGAAAGATAGCATCTGGGGATTTTCGTGTCGCAAGTAAAGACTTTTATAATATTTGTCTTACAGTCAAGCGTGTGATTGCTAAACCTAAAATGAAATGAAATCAAATTGTTTAATCGCATGAAATGTGGCACAAGGTGATGTTTACATTTATGTGTTTGGTGATGTTTAAATGATGTTCAGCACATTTCGCCACAATCTGGCATGCAATATTTTATTGTGTAATAAATCTTCACAACCGAAGCCTCTATAAGGGTATTCGGAATTATAATAAAATTTACATTGCATTGTATTACCTAAATAAGTAGCAGAAAAGTCCTATTTTAACAAAATAAATAAACGCAGATTGACGTTTTTCTGCTAGTTTCAAAAATAAAATTAATGATAGGAGTAAAATATCATAAAATTGTGTCAAGTAATTCTAGGATTATAAATGTAATTATAATGTATACATGTCAATAGAATTAATGACGCCATATCTTACTTGCTATTCCAATACACATTCATATCATAATAAACTGGCCAAGTGCAAGTCGGACTCGCACTCGTAGGGTTCCGTAACACAGTTAAGTATTCCATAACTATGATTTTTCGCAACTACAAAATTAACTTTGTTTTTCATAGTGTTTGTATGAAAAACAAAGTTATCTTTGCGGTCGCCATATATCTAAAACTGCTGACTGTATCTTGTTGAAACCAATTTTCGTTGTTAGTTTTTATTGTAGTTCACTCCCATACTTTAAAAGTTAGAGGGGGGGGGGGGGGGGGGGGCACACATTTTACCACTTTAGACGCGCCTATCTATCAAATGATTGACTTTGAGAAAAAATGATTTTAGAAACCTCAATGTCATTTTTAAAAACCTATCCATAGACAACCCCACACGTATAGGTTTGAAGAAAAAATTTTTTTTTTGTTTCAGTTCCATCTATGGGATGCCCCCCTTAAACTTTTATATTTTTTATTTTTGTATAAAAATCGGAAAGCCGTTCACAGAATACATCTACCTACCAAGTTTCAATTCTGTAGTCTCAACAGTTTCGGAATAAAATGGCTGTGACATACGGACGGACAGACAGACAGACAGACAGACATGACGAATCTATAAGGGTTCCGTTTTTTGCCATTTGGCTACGGAACCCTAAAAACATTGCTCAGCTAACCTAACCCTAATGTTAATTGACGATGCTATCTACGATTTATTACCACATAGGATACTTTAAGACACGGGCAAAGCTGCGGGGCGTAGCTAGTCTCAACATATTACTTAGATATTCAAGAAATGTAGAAATCATTCCGAAACTTAAGCTGACATCATAAGTGTTCTACATTCTACCATAATACAAGAAAATAATAATCAAAGCCTTAAGATATGAGCAAAAGTAAACCTTTAGCTGATGTACAAAGCTCTATAAGCGCGCTTGTCTAGAAGGTACCTGTTCACTTGCTTAAAAACTTAAAGACCCCTGAATCGTACTCATTGGTAAACACACAACTGAGAAAAAATGCAGTCCTTGGCAATACATATGATGAAAATAGAAGCATACCGCTTCGTATGGGAACGTCCACCATATAGTGGTGACGCACATCAGTACGTCTGGTTGTCCGATTGAAGAAAGAGCATGGTGGAATCAATTGGATGGCACACTCTCCGAAATCCATCCGATAGAAGACCGACAAACTTGCGACTTTATGGCGATTTCTAAATAAAATTGGTGACAGAAAATCAACCTACCAACTATAAAAACAACATCAACAACATTTGACAAGCTTCTTGCAATAGAAATATCTTACGGAATACTACGAGTGCAAAATATTTTTGACACTAGTCTTTCCGGTATATCCGGCTAAAACATAACTTCACACGTCTAGTCTATAGAAATGGCTCATCCTGTAGTCGGCGAGTCGCTTGCTTGCGGTCGCCTGGAGGCTTTAGGCTCATGTAGGCTTTTCGTATACCAGTGACCCGTTTTCGTAATACAGGGTACAGATATTTAGTGAGCAAATGAATTGCAATAGGACATTAAATTTAATCAAGTTTACACTATCAGACCTATTTAACCTTTCCAACGATGTGAAAAGACCTCTAAATAACAGCTTTTCCCGCAAAATACTTGTTAAAAAAGGCGTATTAATTTACCCGGGCCATTCTTACCTAGTATAAATGACTAGGAGACGCTTTAAGCTATGGTCCGCACTTCCAAGGTTCCCTTTGAGCAGGCATCCTACCGTCTAAAACCTAGGGTTGCGAAGTGGTACTCATTTCCTCACTTACCCGACTCATCGATGCTGTCAAGGTCAGCACAGACCAACACTATTTATTATTTTGTCAATAATTAAGATAGTTTAAAAACTAAAACAACCGACTTCCATTCCGCGCGAGTCAGTTTCAGTAGCAAGTTTGAGACGTTTATCATCATATCTCTGGAGATACTCACTTGATGAAATTACAATGGGACCACCTCGAAAACGAACCCTACCGATTTAAAAAAGAATCTTTCAAATCGGTTCACAATTGGCAGAGTAATCGCATAACGTACACAAAAAAAAAAAACATACAGACGTGATTATAAAACACCGACTATTATACTCACTACTGTTTGTTGTCGACTGCCTTGCTGCATGAACTCCCGAGGATGTGCATCGGACATGCATGAAATCTAGGTCGAGACAGTCGACAACAAACAGTAGTGAGTATAATAGTCGGTGTTTTATAATCATGATTCAAACTCACGATAACTATAAATCTAAAACATACAGACGAATTGAGAACCTCCTTCTTTTTGGGAAGTCAGTTGAAAAGAAGTTCACAGACAGATATGTAAAAAAAAGAAGATCAACATAAATCTCACAGTAGGCTGACAATTTTCTTCCAACGCACGCTTGACAAAATATTCCCCTGTGAGTCTCATCCATTCGAACACTAACACTCTCCGGATTAAGGAACCGACCCATTTGTCACTCAAGAAGGGGTAAAGGCAAGGTTCCATTGTCTCGAGACACCGAAATCAGCAGGCTATAAATGAAAACTACATCTTTTAGGCTGAGTTCACATAAAGCTATATGAGGCTTGATGGCTGATTCTGAGGTATAAGTCCATAAGCTTGATGAAAACCAGTCGTAAACAATCGCCCTATGAACTTGTTTGACTGACACACTCCCATATTCATCTGTGAAATGTATCATTGTCGTAACAATATTCTAAAACTGGACCTTAAAATCAAACCAATTTTCTAAGTTAGATTTATAGACATTTTATTTTTAGGGTTCCGTACCCAAAGGGTAAAACGGGACCCTATTACTAAGACTCCGCTCTCCGTCTGTCTGTCTGTCTGTCTGTCTGTCTGTCTGTCTGTCTGTCTGTCCGTCTGTCACCAGGCTATAGCTCATTAACCGTGATAGTTAGACAGTTGAAATTTTTACAGATGGTGTATTTCTGTTGCCGCTAGAACAACAAATACTAAAATCGAAATAAAGTTAAAAATTAAAGGGGTCCCCATACAAAAAACGTGTTTTTAAACGCCATCTATCTAATTAGTTTCGGCAAAATGACATTGATGGCGCTAGTAAACGAGCCCCTTCTTTCTTGATCGCGACCAAACCAAATATTCTTGGTAATATCAATTAATCAAATATATGAGGTTGAAACTCTGTTATGTTTCGTATTGTACGGAACCCTCCCTAAGTGTGCGATAAGAGACGCGATGCTGACTCGCACTTGGCCAGTTTTATTTTCTCTCGTTTGTATCTGCGTGAAGAACGATATCAATTCGGGTGAACAATTTTAGTTTTACATGACAGGAAGAAGCACTTCTAATGTTACAATACAAATAATGCTTTAGTTTTAAATTAACTGTATTTAAAAGAGGATTCAATATATCCTGTCTTTTACATACGAGTAAGTCGTTTTGAATGTGTCACAAAAGACATAGTCTGTCCAAAATATGAGACTTAGACTACACTTATAAACAGTGTGGACTTAGCTTTATAAACTACATCCTTTAATGACCAATTGGATCCTTCGTATTGTTAGGCGTTTCCTGCTATCTAATGTAGAGGAAACCTCATTGTTTTCATTGTGAACGAGGATTTATAAGGGTAGGGTAATGCATTACAATGTATTGTTTCAACCGAATGATATTAGGTACTATAATTAGGAGGTTAACTAGCTTTTGAAGGATCGCTGTTGAAAGGGATGACAAAATAGCAATTGTGTATGAGCATAAATCCACCTTTAGTATAATCCTACTACATTTACATGTTTAAGTTAGGTATTGGTTAAATGACTATAAAACCGAATTTACATTAGGAAAAAGTTATGAAAATTGTTAATTTTATTTTATTATAATTTAATTTAGTTTTATTTTACATAAAAATAGTTCTTTGACATTAATTTAATCAAGAATTTCACGTGTATCTGTACGACAACATTTTGCAATCCAAAATAAAGCTTTGATGTTGGCGGAGCCATGAACACAGACATACTGTGGAATTTACGACACTTAAAACTAGTTTCAAAGGTACTGAAAGTAGTGTCATGAAATTAATTTCATCATGCATGAAACTTGTTTCATAGATGGATTATCATGCTCATAAAACAATGTGTACATGTGAGACTAGCGCCAGTTTCACAGGTTCCTGATAATGCATTATATTGTAATCTGACACATGACGCCATACAAAAGCTGTCAAAAATCTGTTAGATTTCTTCATATTAGCGCTGTCAGGAACCGGTAAAACTGGCCCTTAACCTTTAATCCTAAAGGTAACACGGGTTAGTGCAGTAACGTAAAATAAAACTGGCCAAGTGGGAGTCAGACTTTTGTCCTGCACACGGAGGGTTCTGAATTTCCGAAGTCCGAACACCACGAACTTCTAACACCAACTAAGTAAATATTACCACAAAGGTAATTAGATATCGGACTATACTTAAATATCTGGAAGAGCGAGAGTTCGTACGACTAACTTTCTACTGATTCTAGCTAATAGAAGCTCTTTGAGTACTAAATTTAAAGATATTTTAATCATTACTCTACACTACATATGTGCAAATTACATCAACTAAGTAAACAAATCGACCGAGGCCCACAAATTTAACAAATGAAACGCTTGCGCGTGCTAATTTTTCCTGTGCTGCCATCTAGCTGCGTCGAGGTGAATTAATTTCGTATCGTATCGTATCGTAAAAAACACGTTTCTTGTATGGGGACCCTCTATTATTTTTAATTTTATTCTGTTTTTAGTATTTGTTGTTATAGCGGCAACAGAAATACATCATCTGTGAAGATTTCAACTGTCTAACTATCACGGTTCATGAGATACAGCCTGGTGATAGACGGACAGACAGACAGACAGACAGACGGACAGCGGAGTCTTAGTAATAGGTTTTACCCTTTGGGTGCGGAACCCTATAAAACAAATGTTTTTCGAGTGTTTGTACATTATATTTTATTTTGATAATTATAATAATAATAAAATATATTTATCAACACAATTTAAAAAACTTATTAAACTAAAATATTAACTATGACTAATAATTCAAATAAAAACTATAAATAATAAATGGAATTTATGTCGTAGTCTGCTGGTAGAGTACCCAAAAAGCTGGCGACATTACCTCTTTGAATCGCGAAACTAATGCGTTGCCCGAGGTAAGCGCCAGCTCTTTGGTCGTGGGAGACATCGATTAGGCATTTTTTTAACAAATAAATGAAAAACGAATAAAGTTAAAATAATAAGTTAAATTAAGTTATAAAGTGGGTCCCACAAATTATGGTGCAATTTTATTTATTGCACTCATATGCACTGGTACGGAACCCGACGTGTAAGAGTTCGACTTACACTTGGCCAGTTAATTTACACAGTTAGGAATTTCTGTTGCCGCTATAACAAAAAATACTAAAAACAGAATAAAGTTGAGAATAATAGAGGGTCCCCATACAAGAAACGTGTTATTTTCGGCATTTCACGCCATCTATGAACGCTTAGTTAGGTAAACTTCCCATAGATGGCGTTATATTGAAATGTCGATCCCTAACACCTTTGTTAGACGTTAGATGGCGTTATAAGAAATAAAATGTTTATTAATTATATTTTTTTGGTGGTGAAAAATGATAGTGGTATTTTTTGCTCGATCTTATAAAATACTGCCAATGTGCCCAACAGGGTCCATAATGATCTCATGTACCTAGATAATATCTAGATATAAGAACTTTATGTACAACAATTATGGAAGCAATAAAGTATTGAGTATTGAGTACTGTAGTGTGGTACGGAACCCTACGAGTGCGAGGCCAACTTGCACTTGGCCAGTTTATTATATTATATAGGCTAGTGTTTGACCACCTGTTCTTAACTCACCTGTTATCTCACCGTTGCTAACTGATGATGCGGTCGAGTATTTCTAAAAGTCGATTGGAGCGCGCTAGGCTTAGAATGGGAATTGGCTCTCAAGGATAGTTGCCGAAACACATTAGATTTTTGTTGACAGATTTTCTAACTTGAGGACGGTAGCTGAATGAATGAATTGAATGAATTTATTTTAGCTTGTAGTCCTAGGTTACAGAGTTGTTTAATTACAGGCCTGGCCAGGCGGACACTAGATAGTGTCCTAACACCATGCTGAGGATGGGAGTTTCTTAACGATGTTTTTCCTTCACCGAAGGGCCACTGTGAAAAACGCACATATATTTTTCGATTGAAAAATCCATTGGTGCACGGCGGGGATTGAACTCAGTACCTCTGGCGTCGAAGCCAACCATTCTAGCATTACACCACCGGGCCCTCGAACCGAACACAATCCTCCTTCTGCTGCAGTCGGGTAGAAAAACGTCGACGACTCTTTTAAGCTTGTTTTTCGGTTTTACTTTGAGTACAATAAACTATAAGATAACTCATGAAAATAACTGACAATAGATATATTTCTGGTACAAAAATGTATCTAAACGGCTTTTCATAGAACTTGAATGGTTAGAACATGAAGGACTAAAAATCGATTAAAAAAATATGCCGTGTTTCACAAACACAGGTAGGAATAACCGCAGCCATAAAAAAAATTGGCTTGTTTATTTTATGTTACTACGAATACTAACTAGTTCAGGGAATGTATGTAACCCAAGCACACTTTACACGAGTTTGGGTTCCTTATATAAAAAATAATGTGCTCCTTTAGGTTGTAGATCTTTGGTCATTGAGCATTTTTGGCGTGAAAGAATCGACAACTAACATGTATTAGAATTATGTGCGCAGTCTAAGGCTTCCCTTACATAACGTAATCGCCATGAAACTCAAGCGACGCGCGGTCTATTTGCCGTAACCGCGCTTACGGCTAGTCGTCTACGCGCTTACGTCTTTCCCCCGCGACGCTAGCCAAGACAGCAGAGAGCTGTAAAAACTTATTTTGCATAAGATTGTTACGGTTGAACATACGATGCTATTACACCAAGCAACACCATGCCGTAATCGCGGTGTCACATTATTCTTTTTATCCTAGGGAAACCCGGTTCGGCCCTAGCTAAAGCAACATGCCGGCGCTGCTAGCAAACGCTACTGATAATTTGATACATAATGATACCTTATTGATTCCTGTATACTTACAATTTGAATAAAATAATTTGAAATCGTTAAAAAAACACAAAGAAACGACTTCAAACGTCGCGCTAGTCCATTTCAGGCCTAAGTTTGAGGTGTTTATCTTCATATCTCTGGAGATAATAAACATATCTTGATGAAATTTAAAAGGGACTATATGTGAAGTATATACCCTTTCAATAAAATTTTACAAATCAATTCAGGCCTCTGCGAGTAATTGGTGAACATACATTAAAAAAAAGATTCCAGCGAATTGAGTACCACCTATATTTTGTGAAGTTGGTTGAAAGATAAGTTACATCCGAACTCACTCAGAAATTACTCAAAAGGTAAATAAATACCTTCTGAGTAATTTTATAAGTTTCACTTATGAACTGCACAAACTAATCAAAAATTCTAGACTTTTTTAAGAACTTTGCAACGATGTCATCGCCCGCGTTTCAACTTAGACATTCTAAAAATTTCCTCTAGCGCACTAAAATATTTTATTACCTAGAACCTAAATATCTTTTCGAGACCACGTTGATAGTAACTACCTTAGAGTATATCTAATTCATAGAAACATGTAGCACTCAAATATGTACGGAACCGGTGGTTGCAGGCGCGTGGATTATTTACGTTATTGCTGGTCATAAATTCATATTTATGACCCCTAATGCATACTAGTATGGTCATTGGACAGTGCATCTATGCGATGGTATCTTTTCTAGTAAATATTGGATTCGATCAGTGTGTTTTTTAACCGACCTCACAAAAAAGGAGGAGGTTCTCAATTCGACTATTTTTTTTTGTTACCTCACCACACCGTCAAATCTTGACCGAATTCAAAACTTCTTTTTTTTTTGTTTGCGAGATAATGCCTTCCGATTGGTTCCATGCAAATTGTATCGAGGTTTGAAAATTATCTCCGGAGATAAAGAGATACAAATCTCAAACACATTACATACCTTGACGACATATGCATTTGTATACCTTGACGACATGATACTACTGGCTATTTTTATTATCGGGGCATGTGAGGTCGGTTTTTTTTCGTCGGCATCGTTTTGTAAACGATCTTAAATTATGTTTTCTTAGTTCGGCTGCGCGCTTCAGTTTTGGACCTCGAATTATACAGTTATAGCTTTGATTAACATTTTGACAAACTGACTAACTAATACATACAAATTCAAAGAGTTCAAAGAATGTATGCGGAGTACTTGTATTTGCTAATGAATAATAAATCTAAAAAGAAATTAGTTAATAACAATCTTTTAAGTGACCATCTCGTTTTTGACAGCAGATGGGTGTATATGTACAGTTGTTAAAACTTTATCGTTCACAAATTCAAAAAACAGTAAAAAATATATTTTTGTAGGTTTTTATATTACGAGACATGCGATGGATGTACATAAACTTACTTACAACTGCGATGATCACGAAAACTTTAAAAAATTACAGGCACCGGCTTTTTTAAATGTAATTACATTGTTTGCAATTGGCATTGTTTTAAATTTAAACTTAGATGTATATGGATTGTGAAGTTTAATCTTAACTAAATATAGCAGAAAGTTATTCAGCTTGAGAATAGTAAAATATTTATTTAAATATATTTTTTGGCTTAATTGAACAGAAGGTTTTTTTTTTGAAGTTATACTTCTTTTGGCGCGATAGAGAAAAATTATGAGAGTGAATTTTTACGATGCGCGCGCACACCGACACCTAAATTTAACACCGTGAAGTTAGTTCTAGGTGGTACGATGCGCGCGCACACCGACACCTAGATTCTACACCATGAAGTTAGTTCTAGGTGGCATGACTATGTTCAAGTTGTATATGTCATATGTAACGTCATATTTTTACGTTAGTAAAACCTTTTTTATTTAAATAAAATCTTTTTGATTAATTTTAATATTTATCGTTAATCACTATTGCATTTTAGTAATTTTTTTCCATACGCCACAGAAGTATATCTTCTAACGCGTGTACATAAGTACACACACTCTTTTTTTTTAAATTCGTTATAGTCAAGCGTTTGACCACTATCTCACCTGATGTTAAGTGACGATGTGGTCGACAATGTAGCACGCTTGGCTAGAAGATACCTATTCACTCGCGACTTGAAGACCCCTAGATGGTACCTTTCCGGAAACACAGACTCAGGCAAGGAGTTCCAATCCCTGGCGGTACGTATGATAAATGTGGAAGCAAATCGCTTCATTCGGATTGATGGAATATCCACCAAGTAGCGGTGGCGTGTATCAGTACGTCTGGTTGTCCGATGAAAAAAGGTGATGGGGGAATAAGTTCGTGCAGTTGGGAGGCACACTTTCCGAAATGTATCCGATAAAAAAACCGATAAACAAGCAACTCTGCGGCGATGCTCTAAGCTTTGGAGTCTTCTGCTAATGAGCTCGTTATTGTTGATTAGCCTTTTAGCTATAGCTAATCGTATATTTTAAACATATATATATATATATAGGTTTAAAATATACGTATAAAAATTTTAAAATTCTATAAAACAAATTTTAAATACGGCGTTTGAAGAAGCTATTTAGAGATTATTTTCGCCCACTAGCGCATGTCATGTTAGTTATAAAGATAACAGAAAGAAAGTTCGAGAAGCTCCAGCAAGTAGGTTAACAATCCTAATAAAGTTTAAGAGATAGACACAAGTTACGGCACGTACGGTCTTTCAGAAAAGTTGCAACAACGCGGCGATACGATGCAACTCCGTGTCGCGTTTAGAACCGACATGCGACACGAAAACTTGGACTTATTTGAGAGATTGCTCTTAATAGATATCAATTTGCAGGTGGAATATTTTACTTTCAACTAGATAAAAGATAAAATTAATTAATTCCATGAACCCAAACACGACATCTTTGCTTTAAGTTGGTGAGGTGTTGAGTATTCTGCAGATTTTAGGAGACCCCCCAAGCATCAGGTCAATGCTACCATGTTCTTACATTAACATTGGAGTAAGCAGATAGCAAATTTCAATGTGATTAGACCTTTCAAACCTTTTCAAGTTCAATAACATAACAGCTCATAGGCTTAAAATGGATGAACGGACTTTCATGAATCAAAGTAAAGAACACTCTCGATTAGACCTAGGTACCAAATAAAAAAAAAACTAAATCAATATCGGTGCATCCGTTTGGGCGGCCACAGACAGACTCACAGCTATAAAGATACACATGTCAAACTTATAACACCCATTTTTTGCGTCACGAGTTAATAGATGTGAAAATTTGTACGTTTGTTACTCAAAACAAAAGCAAAACTACGTCAGTTCGCTCTCGCAAAAAGTGGTTAAAAGTGCAGAACAAACATTGAACATTACATACTTCCGTTGGTTGTAGAACGAGGCGTTTATTGAAACCTGTTTTAACTGTAGCGTAGGCAAAGCCCAGCTATTTTAAATACATTTAAAAATAGATGAAAAAATCAGCATCATCATCATCAGCCCGTGTCAGTCTACTGCTGTACGTAAGCCTCTCCCAAGATGCGTCACTGAGCCCGATCTTCGGCTCTTTTTTTCCAGTCACTGCCCACCGCTTTGCGTATGTCGTCGCTCCACCAGGTCACAGTACGTTCTACGCTACGTTTGCCGATCGCGGTCCCCACTCTAGGACAAGTCTACAGTAGTCCCAACGGCTATCAATCCTGCGGTAGATATGACCAGCCCACTGCCACTTCAGTCTACTAATCCGTTGAGCTATGTCGATAACTTTAGTGCTCTGGCGAATTACTTTGTTCCGGATTCGATCCCGCAAAGAAATACCGAGCAAACAAATAAGATACAGTATTATTATACTAATATAAAATACCTACACTTGATTTCCAAGCACGGAGATGCTTAGTAGTAAATGCCACATAAGCGGTTAACTGATCGAATAAATCTATCCAGACTCCGTTTCGAGTGTTGCCGATACTATACGAAACCATCAATATTTTAAACCACTACTTCGACTATGTTACCTTACATTCATACGAGCAACACTCGCCGTTGTTCTGTATAAGACAGGACTACTATGTTTTTGTCACTATGATCGTTCAGAATAATATTTTCATAGTAGTCTTAAAACGGCTAAACAGATTTTCATAAATCAAAGCTAAGAAACTTTGTATTAAAACACATATCAAACAAAAAATATATAAATATAAATCGGCTTTAAGGTGCTGTGATGCCACAGATAGACACACAGACAAACAGATACAATGGTATACACATCAAACTTGTAATACCCTATTTTTTTGCGTCAGGGGTTAAAAAGATATACACTTGTGCGATTGTTCTATTACTTTCCAAATCCTATCGTGTAGTAGGCGTGCCTTCCTGTAAAAGATGGTTTTCGAAATGTCCAAAACTATGCAGAGCCATTTTGACAGTTTAACGCACCTGCAATATCCGTTTACATTGCAATTTGAGGTGAATTTATGACCCAAAAATTACGATGAAAACTAGATTCAAATATTTCTTATTAGAAAATTAGAATTGTTAAGATACCACGTTGCAGTAGTTTAAAAAGCAAATGTGGAACTGAGTATGAAGTTATTTCCCTTTCAAAATAACATTGCTCACTTCAAGTAACCGTTAAAGTAGTTAGATCATGACAAATAGTCCCAAGTCTAACAAATAGTAGCAGCAAATAAACTTGTACCGGGAAATCGTGCCCCGATTCTCTGGTGAAACGAATGCTATAGGAAACTACACAGTTCAATGCAATTTCATTTTTCATTCGAAAAATTGCACTTCTACGCCCGTTTGCGGTGAGCGATACTTTCGTTAGGTGTTTCTGTTACATTTCGGTTTGTAATATTAATTTTCAATCGACTTCCCAAAAAAAGGAGGTTCTCAATGTGTCTGTATGTTTTTTTTTGTGTGTATGTTACGCGATTACTCCGTCAATTGTGAACCGATTTGAATGATTCTTTTTTTAATCTATAGGGTTCGTTTCCGAAGTGGTCCCATTGTAGTTTCATCGAGACCTGATTAGTATTTCTAGAGATATGACGATAAACTTCTCAAACTTGCTACTGAAACTGACTCGCGCGGCATGGAAGTCGGTTGTTTTAGTTTTTAAACTATCTTAATTATTTAGTGTTATAAGATTAAAAACTACTTGAAGATCGAACCTGCCTATATCGCTGCGCTGAAGAATATTGCGTTACAGCTATTGCGGTAATAGCAACAAAACTCTTATACTCATTACTCTTTGCTTGAAGGAATTCAGATTGTACATTGGTGGGAAAATGTTTGCTTTCATTCCACAATTTGCAAGTACGTGGAAAAAAACAAACTTTTAAAACGAGTTGTAGGAGAAAACCAAGTATCTATAATGTTTGGATGTGCTTTCTTCTTTTCTATTGTCAGCATTTTTTTGTCTGATGAATGGTTTGCGTTGAGCTACAATAGAAATCTTTGACCACTGTTCGTTGATAAATAGTTTAGCCTAACGAGTGATGACACAGGCGAGTTATAATGAGAAACAGAAGGGGTATTATAGATATGACGTGTGTATCTGTGTATTTGTGTGTCTGTCTGTAGCATCGTAGCGCCCAAACGGATGAACCGATTTTGATTTCGTTTTTTTTTTGTTTGATAGGTGCTTTCATGGAGAGAGTTGTTAGTATGTTTCATGAAAATTTGTCCAGCTGTTTAAATATTATCAGCTCTATTTTAGTTGATGAGACAACGATAGCAAATTTTGTAGCACTTTAATCGAGGATGTCAAAAAAATCAAAATGGCGCTTCTGCGCACTACTTACCCGCCACTCTGAGATGTCGTGTTAGGTGGCTCATTGGAATGGTCTCAATGAACAAATTGTACATATACTATATCGTTTAAAAACTAAAAAAGAACAATACAAAATACAATACAAAAACTCTTTATTGCAAACCAATTAGGTACATATCTATTACAAAAATAAAAGAAATTATGTCTATGTGGTATTACAATGGGCGGTCTTATCGCTATCAGCGATCTCTACCAGACAACCTTTGTATGGACAGATATACAAGAAGAATAAGACGGTGGTGTACAATAATAAGTATATGTACAACATTAAATGGTAGAATAATATAAATAACTCAAACATATATACTACACATATAAAACATACTCTATATCAATACAATACATACCAATAAATAAATAATAATACATTATACTTTCAATAGTTTAAATGCCAGTTTATGTATAGTTACACAAGTGAGAGATAATGAGTTTTCAACTTGTTTTTAAAAATTGCTTATGATTTGGCTTTTCGTATGTCCAAAGGTAAGTCGTTCCAGAGTCGTGCAGCTTGTACTGCAAAGGAATTGGCAAAATATTCAGAAGAATGAAAAGGAATCTTTAAAACTAAGTTTTCAGCGGAGCGTAAGGATAGGGGGTGTGAGTTATGCAAGAATTGAAAACGTAGTTTAAGGTAAGGAGGAGTAGAAGGAATGAAAAGGACAGAGTATAATAAAGAAAGGATGTGAGCATTCCGGCGCAGACGAATGGGTAACCAGTTCAGCTTTTTTCGAAATTCGGAAATGTGGTCGAATTTTCGCAGACCATATATGAAGCGGATACAGAAATTTTGAAGGCGTTCTAGTTTATTGAGCTGTTCCTCGGTTAAGTCTGGATATGAGGCATCGGCATAATCGAGTATTGGAAGTAATAGAGATTGTGCAAGCGCAACTTTAGTGGTTATAGGTAAAACATTCCGGAGTCTTCTGAGGGAAGAGGCGGAAGCAAACATCTTGCGACTGGTTTCTGCGATTTGTGGTATCCAGGATAATTTGCGATCAATACAAATACCAAGGTTTTTTACAGTGTCACTAATTTTTACAATTGTCCCATCAAAAATGACTTGTGGAAGGTGAAACCAATCAATTTTCGATATTAATCTCGAGCTGCCTATAACAATACATTGTGTCTTAGTCGGATTAACCGTCAGACCATAGGATTTACTCCAGTTGGAGATTTTCTGTAGATCAGAGTTTGTGGGCTGGATTGCATCAGATAATTGTAAGAGAGAAGCTTGCGTGTAAATTTGCAGATCGTCTGCGTAAAGGTGGTAGGACGAAGAGAGTTGAAGTGAAATTGTATTTATAAAGATTGAAAAGAGAAGAGGGGATAGAACGCCGCCCTGAGGGACGCCCGCCGTCGTATCACACCACGAAGAATAAGTATCATCGACACGAACACGTTGGCGACGTCCATACAGGTAACTGCGAAACCACGATATTACCGTCGGAGATATATTAAGGGAGCGCAGCAGTTCCAACAGTATATCGAAATCAACGTTGTTGAACGCATTACTAAAGTCTAACAGCGATAGAACTGTTAGCTGTCCATCGTCCATACCTTGTCGGATATCGTCTGTTATATTGACTAGAGCTGAGACTGTGCTGTGACCAGGACGGAATCCGGATTGGAAAGGGTTTACTAGATTATTTCGGATGAGGAAAGAGGGAAGTTGCTGATGAACAAGGCGTTCAAGGATTTTAGACAGGAAAGGAAGAATAGAAATAGGGCGATAGTCAGATAGTGAAGAGGGATTGCTTTTTTTAGGGAGTGGGGTTATCTGGGCTTCCTTCCATATGGAAGGAAACACGCCACTAGACAAGGATTCATTAAGGATGTATTTGATCACAGGCACAATCTCATCTAAGATAGGTACAATCATTTTCCGACTAATAGCATCGCAGCCAACTGCATCTGACGATATCGACTGTATGCTCGCCTTAACATCACGATCGGTAAATTCGTTAACAACAAAAGGATCATGGTCAGGAGTTGGTATTCTAGATAGGTGAAGTAAAGTAGTAGCTTTTGTAGGGCCATCAAAATTGGCAGACGAAGAGAAGTGCTGGTTGAGAATATCAATATTTAAATTATTAGGGATGCTATTTTGTCGTGACTTACCAACTCCTAATGACCGTAGGAATTTCCACACTTTCGCGGGGTTTTCATTTTCTAAGTTTTTGTGAATGTGCCGGCGTTGTGCGTCTCTACACATCTTATTACAGTTGTTACGATGCTTATAATACCTATTTTTATTATCTTCTGTAGGCTTACATTTATACCGCGCCTTGGCTGTCATCTTCTTATTTATAGATTTACGGATATCTGCTGTGAGCCAAGGAGCAGGCAGATGTATCATTCTGACAGGTCTCAATGGAGCATGTGTGTCATAAAAGTGTGTTATTATACGATTGAAACAATTTACTTTTAAATCAATATTAGTCGCACTTACTACATCTGACCAATCAATATCACGAGCATCGCTTTGTAATTTTTCCAATTTTATACCACTAAAGTTGCGCTGTAAAAGAATCTTGGGCTTTGTTTTGGGTGGACGAATATTATATGAGAGGTAGATCATATCATGGAAAGAAAAGATATCAGCCGCACACTGACCATGTCCGCTGACATGAGATGGTGAAGAAACTAGAATTAAGTCAAGTAGAGAAGGTGAGGAGTTAGGAAAGTTATGTGTAGCGTTTAATGGAAGTATGGTCAGATTATTTGAGATAATAGTGGATTCAAAACAAGATGCCCGGGTGTCTTTTTTGAGCAAACAGGTATTGAAGTCACCCATAATTATGGTATGCTCATAAGAAGGACAATAATTTTCTAAAAGATTTTCAAGAGAGCTAAAAAAATTGATGCGAAGAGAGGGACAGTAATACACGCCGAGAAGAAGTTTAGAGTGAGAGAAAGTAACCTCAAGGAAAATATGTTCACCAGCATTTAGGGGAGGAGGCTGAGTTGACATATTAAGCACGGAGTATTGTAAGTGTGATCGGAGATATATGGCAACACCGCCACCACCACTACCAGTACGATCATTACGAATTAATTCGAACCCTGGAAGAGAATACAGCGTCGAAGGGAGACAGGGCTTTAACCAGGATTCTGAGACTAAAATAGCGTGTATACTATTATGCTCAAACGATGCCAACATATCAGTAAAATGAGCCGGAATGCTTTGGGCGTTAATATGGAATACATTAAATTTTTTTGAAGCATCCAATAGCAGTGAGTCTATCGTATGCGATAGACTTGGAAAACTACTGAAGCTGTCACAACTACTATTAGACAAAGTAGAATATGGCGAAACAAACTCATCACACTCGCTATAATATTCACTATTATCACTCATAAAAATGATCTACTGAAAATACAACTATAAAAATATCTTGTTTATAGATATAATAACAATAATTATAAATATATATATATATTATATATAGGTATTTATTTAACTATCAAAACACCTGTTCACCTGCCAGCTGTGCGGTTTAAGAGATTCGTTTAATAAAATATTACTTAATCAAGTCAAGATTTTACACTACTTGTACTAATTTACTAAATACAATAAAATAACGAGAAAAAAAGTCGTGAAACAACAAAACAAAGTTACAAATAAAATATATATATAAAAAAAAAAAGAACACTAGGCAAAAACTTAAATTATATTTGGTCCGACTGGGTTAACTTACTCCCTAACTGCAATAACTAAACGTTTTTGTAGATTAACTATAAAGTAATTATCGAAGGAAATTTACGCTTAGATCGGTAATAAAAATTAAGTACGATTGGAAAGTAAATAAAATATCTTGGCTATATCACTGGCTGAATACTCACAACGTGTGTAGTCAATAAAAGTATTGAAAACAACAGTGATATAATAGAGATGTCAGTGTCAACTTGTCAAGTCAGTCGTATAGTAATCTGTGGTAAGTAAAGTCAATTTTGTAAATAGAACAGATTAGAAGGAAAAGTTTTGATTCTACACGTAATTGTAATTTGTAAAACAAAACCCCAAAATGAAATTAGTAAGCCACACTGAACTACCTTCCACCAGAGATTATAAAATTGTTTTACAAACTACCTCAACCCAGTCGGCGAGACAGATATACATTTATATAATAATGAATGCTCACTATCAAGAGAATACAATACTTATGGCTCACTACTTCTTGGCTGCAGCGCGCTTCTGCCTGCTGGATGCTACGACTGCCTTTGCCGCCCTTGATGATGTTTTTGGAGCCACCTTCGCTATTTCATCGAGGTCTGCTTCACAGATTACTCGGTGGCGGGAACCATCAGAACCGAGGACGTACACGTAACCTTCCCGGGTCCAACATTTGGAGACGCCGAAGCGTTGTCGGGCTGCCATGAAGGTCGAATGACGGGACTTGGTCAAGAACTCCGAGATGGTAGTACCCGTGCCTTTCAAGTTCGACTTCGCGGCCCAGATGGTATCTCGTAGTGTGCAGTCTCGAAACTTGCACAGAATGGGCCTTGGCTTATCCGAACCACCTGCACGTCCCATCCTGTGGCATCGGTTGATGTCACCTGCTGTAAATGAGGCCTGTCCTAGCTGCTTGGTGACTGTAGTGACCACCACAGATGCTGTGTCTTCATTTGCACCTTCAGCTACACCATGTATGAGAAGTATTTTGCGACGGCTCCGCATTTCAAGCTGGTCTGTCTCTCTAGCAAGGCACTCAATTTGACCCTGTAATGCTCTAAGGGATGTGACTACAAACTGTTTAAATGTAGCAAACTCTGCTGCCAGTGTTTCATCGTTATCAGCTGGCGGCGTCTTCTGAAGTTTGCCTTCGAAGCTGTCCATTCTGTTGTAGAATGTTGTCATGAGATCATCCAGTTTCTGCTTGAAATTAGCGGCGTCCATGTTCAAGTTTGTTGTCTATGTAGGTACAGTGATAGTACAAAAAAAAAACTGAAGTGCAAATAATATCTTGAATAAGTGATTATTGGAGTGGATAACACAGGATGGCAGGTATGCAGTGTTATAATTTCATATTATTTATTTATATACTTCAAATTGTTGACTATTATATTTTTATTTAAATTAAATAAGAGCACTGTAATAAAAGGTGTTTACACTTTCACACCTACCCGCCAAAAAACAAAAAAAAATTTTTTTAATAATAAATATAATTTATTAAAATATAATAATAAAGGTAATAAGTTGACTATTATATTTTTATTTAAATTAAATAAGAGCACTGTAATAAAAGGTGTTTACACTTTCACACCTACCCGCCAAAAAAAAAAAAAAAAAGAACCGACTTCAATGCCACGATATTCATTTTCAGTACCAATTTTGAGATGTTTATCTCAATATCTTTGGAGATATTTATCAGACCTCAATAAAATTACCATGGTACCACACTTGGGATATCTCCTTTCAAACAAAAAAAGAATAATCAAAATGGGTTCATAAACAACGTAGTTATCCGCGAACAAACATAAAAATATATATATATATATACACATACGGTCTAATTGAGAAACCTCCTCCTTTTTTTGAAGTCGGTTAAAAAATTAGTCGTGGATGGTTTTAAAATGTAAATTTAAGTATTATTGTGGAAGTTTCACAACCAACTTTACCACAAAGCTACTCACACCGTTCAAGGCCACACCTGTGCCCAACATCTGAACGTTAAGTTATCATCCTAAAGATAACAGCCACCGACCTAAACACACAAGTTGGGGACCAAAGGCTTTGCATGAAGACGTTTGGGTCGGGATTGGTAGCTAATTTTATTTATGCGGGTGTAATTTTAGGGAATTATTGTATGTGGTATCCTCGGGGTTAGAAAGGGTAGCAACCTTCTCGTAATAATAATATGGGCAAAGATTTTGAGTTTACACATGAGCGTGGTTTCTGTTTCTATTTGATGTGTATTGTTTTTCTAAGTTTTCATTTTTCTATCGAGGATTTTCAGGCGTTTACCTACTATCCTACATCGCGTAGTATATACGATATACGTTATATACACATGCTTGCCTAAAAGATACCGATGCACTCGCTACATGAATCTCTAAGTTTGTACTTTTTGACGCTTCATGCGGGTTGATGGAATATCCATAGTGTAGCGGAAGTGCATTTCCATCAATTTGGTTGTCCGATGTAAAAAAAGAGATGACGGAATTAGTTCGTGTTATTTGATAGAATATGATATTGATAAAGTCTACGGGGTGATCACTGATAAAGCAAGATTTGCTATTATAAGAAAGTGTTTACCAATAAGAAGTCAAGTTTTTTTCTTTTTTTTTTGTTACTAACATTCAATGTATTTGAGCGTTAAAACACAGCATTTAGCATATTTCAATGATCACACTGTATAATTATGAGAACAACTTGCAGCATACCTATCGGATACATAAAAAATGTGATATAAAAACAACGTTTTCACGAATTTAGTATTTCCTCATTCTCAAAAGCCGGTCAAACATATTGCACTAAACTTTTCCAGAATAATATTTTTCTAGTTCACCAAAACAATTTTTCGAAAGGCTTTATACCTAATTTTCTTGAGGTTACGGCTGGCTGGAACTAGGCCAATCACTACCTGAGTTGAAAGCGTTTTTAAGGTTATTATGTTATGTTGTAGCATAGCATACTTATACTAGCTGATACCCGCAACTTCGTTCACACACACCAAGAATTTAGTACTTAGCCTATGTTCATTGTAATGCTACAAAGTATCTCCTTGTTCAATTTTAGTAAGATCGGATCGTTTGTTTAGGCATGATTAGGTTACAAGCAGAGGCGATGGTTTAAACCGCTGGCTCGCGCCTCGTTGGCTTTCGGTGGTGATTCATTGGCGAGCTAAGCAGATTCGATCAGAGCCGTTTTTTGCACCGCGGACTTATAATTTCAAGCATGCACAACGAGCCCGCGAGCCAATCTGCCGGTTTTTAAGTCCGCAGAATTCAAGGTGCTCCATTGGAGGCTTAGACCTTTGACTTGCGAGTTGTATCACCCCCTTAAAACAGGTGCACTTTTCTTATAATATGGAGTGACGAACAAACAGGCGGGCCACCATCAGTTAGGTGGTCACCGCCGCCTATTGACATCTGCATTACCAGAGATCGTGCCGGTGTGTTGCCCACTCACGTTAGTAAGAACTCTCATTACTCTTCGTAATGGTATTTATATAGTATTTTGGTGTTAAAATGTCACCAGGGAGCTCATTCCACAACTTACAGTGGAGAAAATAATAGTTTAAAACGATTTGTATGAGATAACCGACATCAACCGAAACGAGATGTTACTACAATGCTCTTACTACAACTTGGCAGAAATGTGTCGTCGCGATGTGTCGCATTTATCCACAAAGCATGCCTTTAAGTTTTGAATATTTATTATTATTTATTTTGTGACAATACAAGCAATCTTATTGTGATGTTACCCGTGCGCATACACTTAGTGTATATATCACAGTTAAACCGCAAAACATTTCTATTTCACTAATGAATAACTTAGGTGGTTGTACCGCCTCAGGTGGAGTAGCTAAAACTCCACCTCTAGAGTTTACAACACAATCCCATTTTTCATGACTATGATACTATATGAAACCATTAACACAGTTGCAAACAAACGGGAGCCCGTTACACCGAATCGATACGATCGACCGAACGCCAGAACATAGGAACAATGAATTTATTGACAAAGTTTTAGTGCAAGCGGCCGCGGTGGCCGCATTTACACCGATGCGAACATTAAACTGGGTAATTAGGCCGTTGTATAGGTTGTTAAAGCTTGTCGATGTTCTGGCATGCTAATAAAAATTGATTAGGCTATTTCGAGTTTGAATAAGATACTTTGAATTCGTAGTTGGCGCCTGTTCAAGTTTAGTGGGGCTGTTTGATGAGTCAGTTACTAGGGTGTTGATATTTATAATCTTTAAGTATACTTTTAAAAAAACGGGATGCACTCTGGGAGTGCCGGCAGAAGTGAAAACTTGAACATCAACGTTGTGTATTTGGTCTACTCTCCCGCCGTCTTACGAATTTTCGATCAGGTCACGTGTCCTGACGCGAGGTCCAAACGTGAGCTCAACATATTTTTACCCATCCCAAAAAGTTCGCAACGCCGCTTAAGAAGTTTTTTTTCTTCAATAAATACTTTACCAAACAGAAACCAATCTCGAAATGCAATATCAGGGAGCCAGATACATATCGCTAATGAAACAATTGTACTAAACACCTTGACGTTGCAAATATAATAAAACAAAAGAATATTGCCTTTATTTGCAGAAACTTTTAGTTAATAAAGTTAAATTAAGTTAAACTTAAATAAGTTCGTTTTGGTGTAAGTGGTGCCAAAAACGCTTAAGATCTAGCTGCAGGTGGTTACTTATAAGGTGTCTTATAACTTCGTTAAGGTAATGCACGGTATAAATTGGTATTAAGATATTAACCATATTACTTCCTAGATAGCAAGTTTGTAGGTATCTGGTTAATGGAACTAACTTACTTGAGATATTCTAAGATTTACGCAGATGGTCTTTGGCGTTTTATTTTTTTATCTCAGACAGTTAATTTATCTAAATGAACATTTGAAACGTTTACTTAATTTGTAACTAGAGGCATGCATTGTAACGAATTCAGCAACTATCGATATATACTATAATATAATATACTTTTCAATTCCATAGAAATAGATACTAGATAGAAGAGACTTAGCTAAAACGCTATGGGAATAAAGGTTTCTTGCATCTTTTAAATAAAGCAGCTAATAAAATTGAATTACTTCAATTGATTTGTTAACAACTTCCAAGAAAGCATATAATTTATTCCATTTTAACTTTCAGCCTTTTCCAAACAAATCAGACATAAAATATTATGTTTCTTGGAAGTGTCACACACTTTATATTTTTGTTAATTGTTAAACACATCATAGATGGCGCCACCAATGCATAATTGGGTTAACATATGCAATCCACTAATTTCGTCGTATCGATGGATCGAACCGTGGCTTAATTGGCAGAGCGCCTGGACGTGTTATCCGGGGGGTGCGGGTTCGAGTCCTGTCGGTACGATGAAATTTTGGATTGTGTTTAACAAATCAGATATAAGCAAACCAACATCAATATTTATTTAATTCAACTTAATATTTATATTTAATAGTACATGTCTCAAGCACTATGTTAATACACATGATAACCGCTATTTTACGTCAGTGTCTCGAAATTGCGGAATTTTATAACTTCACGTCTACGAGTCTCACTCAAGGTCCGATTCAAAAGGGGTTTAGATTTATGTTAATGCATGTTTTAATAGTATCATGACACGAATTTACAATAACTGGTTATGTGCAGTTTCATACAATACTTTATCTACACTCATGCAATAGTTATCTTTTCTAATAAAAAACCAAAGTTAGCAAAAAGTTATACAATAAATAAATTATTAATTAAAAATTTATATTATAGCATTATTTTATAAATGTGTCAAAATAAAATGTTATTAAAATATAATATAGAAATATTATAAAATTACCTATACAAAAAAATTTTTTTTTGAACAGACGGTCGTGTGGTTGTTAGTGTCAGTTCAGTGTAAAGTCTCCGCGATACAGGCATAACTCTCTTGGTTGTCTTTTATAACAAAAAAACATTATTATAATATAATTTAGATAATTTCAAAAAACATTACCATGTAATCTATGTATATGAAACACAAAAAATAATCTAGCTCTGTCCGTAATGCACTTTGAACCATGCAGCCAGTTTGCCCCATACCGGTTTCATTAGAAAGTCAATAGATTATGATTTTGAAGAAGCGAAGATGGTTTTAGACCACTAAATCAACGCATTATGCACCCTCGGGGCCACATTTCATATTTTAGTTTAGAAGCCCACGCTATGTCCGCTAGTTATTAATTAATAAATATCAGTAATTGCCACTTAAACTATAATTTTCAACGTAACTATTACCCCTGGCTAGCATCTCCTAGATTCGTACCCTTGCTCAGTGCAGAATTGTGACACTTTCAAATTACATTTTTACGCTGCGCTTTAGGTGGTTGTGCATAAACCGGGGATAAGTGATGCAAACTCATCTTTACCACCATGCTTAAATATTTAAAACTTGTAAGATTTAACTTTGCTGCGGGCAGATGAGAAGATGCCCACTAGGTATCTCACCTGATGATAATTGACGATGAGGCCTGATATGGAATCGTGCTTGACTCAACGGTGTTAGGAGCATATTATATCTATGTTCCGCTGAACTTGCTATCAAAAAGTAGCTTACCATCATCAAGGAAATATCTGCCGGCATAATGTTAAGGTGCTAGAATCCTGTAGTTGATGGACCTTCGAAAAATTATAAAGTTGCTTGGTGGTATGCACAGGTTTAAATCTTAGATGCCTTGACGACACTTGCAATAATATCGTTTAAAAACTAAAAAACAACCGACTTCAATGCCGCGCTATTCATTTTCAGTACCAATTTTGAGATGTTTATCTCAATATCTCTGGAGATACTTATCATACCTCGATAAAATTACCATGGTACCACACTTTAAATATCTCCTTTCGAACAAAAAAAGAATAATCGAAATCAGTTCATAAACGACGAAGTTATCCGCGAACAAATATAAAAAAAAAAAAAAAAAAAAAAAAACGGTCGAATTGAGAAACCTCCTCCTTTTTTTGAAGTCGGTTAACAATACATGCAAAAATACATACATACACAGTTTTTTGCGAAAATTATGAGTGTCGTAGAATAGGACATATTTATTATTTCTTTTAACGCAGACAAAGCTTTGGGCGCTATATTTAATAAATAAAATTACTACATGTAGGGTCAGTTTAATTGATTCCTGATAAAGTTTCAGTTTTTTTTATGGTATAAGGTTACAGGACAAGCACGATGCTCACAGATGATGGTGAGCGATGACGTCTACCTATTAAATTCTGGACGGCCAGAATTTTGCACTGTGCCTGCTACCTTGAGACATATAGATGTTGAGTCTCACATGCCCTGTAATTTCACTGGATACCTTGCCATTTCAACCGAACAACATTCCTATTACACGGCTGAAAATTAATTGGCAATGTAATGGTACCGCTCCAAGCGGACCACTTCCTACCACTACAGTTAGTTATCTGACATAAATGACGCCATATGAAACCTATCCAGATAAGTTCTCAATAGGCCCTATCAGGAGTATATCAGCATATTAGCGGTGAGCGCGAACCACGGGTGGTAAGTAACTGATAGTTACCACACGCAACAACCTACCAAGTAAAACTCGTAAAACTTCCACAAACAAAACAAAATGTTCGTGATTCGAGCTATAAACCCGTGTTCGTCTACTTTACAAGCCTCGGAAAATAGAAATATAAAAAGGAATTTGTGATAAATTCCGTTAAACTGGTGTTCTGCATGTAAATGAAAAAATCTGTGGTTTTAGATTTAAAATAGGTATGGGTTTTTGAGTATTTTTTGTTGGAATTCATTTATTATTCTAGATAATAAATAGATTTGGGTATCTTAACAACATTATTTTAAAATCAAACCTAAATTTATAAATTTGAAAGCCAGTTTATATATTTTATTTGGGACTTCATCACGGTCAAACAGCTTGACTGACTTGATAGAAAAGTTGTATAAAGATAATCAATAAAGTAGATGAGAGTGAGAGTGCCATAGGATACTTTTGAATACAGGTGAAACAGCGGGACACAGTTAGTCAAACATAAAATAAGTCAGTTCTATGTTTGCTTTTACTCATTTGTTTTTTGACTACATTATACAGTAAAATAAGCGGTGGAGAAATTAATAATATTTATTCTGTCATTCATATTTTACAAACAAATGTACAGATTTTCATTTCAATTCATAATATTGAACCTTACAAACAAATAATGAAAACAGGTTTATAAACCAGTTTAGAGAGACACACAATATTACCACTAAAGCGTGTAACAAAACATATGAGACATTTGATGAATTGCCCTCATTATTTCAAGATCTGACAGTTCGATAACTTCAAAACATATTTACGAAATTTATCACTCAACTTCGACAGTGTACTAAGGTAGATACGTTATTTTCATTTTTATATATCGTATAGGTTAGCGTTTGACCTCTATCCCACCTGTTGGTAAGTGATGATGCGGTCGAGGATGGTAGCACGCTAGGCCTAAAATGGGAACTGTCTCTAAAGGATAGCTGCCGGAACACATATTTAGATGTTCGGTGACAGATACTAACGTCAGATTCTAATTTAAGGGGAGTAACTGGCCAGATGGACACTACATAGTGTCCATATCACCTTGCGGGGGTTGGGGGTTTCTTAACGACGTTTTTTCTTCACCAAAAAAAATATGTGCGCTTTTTTTGCACACAGTGGGGCGGGACCACTGTGAAAAGGTACCTCTGGCATCAAAGCCTACTATTCGTGACCATTCTCCCACTAAACCACTGACTATTTATTTAACACATACGAGTATTTTTTTTTTTTTTTTTATTTTAATTTTTAATTTAATTTTAATTTTTAATTTTTTTAATTTTGTAAAAAAAATATTGATTATCAAGAATTTGCAAGTTTTTGTATTTGTTATAGGTTGACGTCATTGCTTGCTATCAGGCAAGCGTCGTGTTTTTCCAACTACCTTAAATCATAAAAAACTGGTTAACATTTACACTTACATGATTGACCTCAGTCATCACCATTTTGCTCTACAAAATAATACTCGTTATTTTGTTCAATAAGTGAAAATTACTTGTCTATTTATAAAAAGTCCTCGGTTATCCGTTAGAATATCTAAAAATCTATTAATTTGTATGTGTCACAAAAAACTGATTTTAATATTTATTTGATTGTCATCGATTTTATCGTCCATTGCTATTTAATATTAAGTCTACTGCTGCATGAGTATAAGCATACATTCTCAAAGTAACTGTTACTATAGACACGAGATTACTTAAACACATAAAATATTATTTTATTAAAGCTTAATCTTAGTCTTATTAACCCCTCCAACAAAGCTAAATATGCTTGTGTCAGAAGTGGGTTTACGTCAATAGTACAATGGGTGCGGATCTAACGAATTCACGACTTCTCGATCGCCAGGCCGGCGCCTTATCTATTGGGCTATTGCCGCTTATATTTCTTCGACGACAACATTATGATGTTGTAAGATGGAGCGACAATTTACGAAAGATATCTAGCAGTGACTAAAATATATATTTGAACTATTTTTTGTCATTGACCTCTACCGACCTTTAAGGGACGGGATGGGTATGAGTACCACGTTTCAATCCTTGGAAATTGTTGAAAGAGTAGAAGAGAGAGAAATAGTCAAAGACAAAGCTATTTTTTTCACAGGACCAGCATGACGTTTGCCTAATGGTAAACGATGACGTCTACCTATTACAGATACAGGAACAACCACAATTCTGTAAACTTTAAACTTTCACTATTTGAACACATTGTTATAAATATTAAAATACGGGATTTATCGTCTCGAGACCACGATCAATGCAACTTGGTCGAAACGTCGAGTTAAATAAAAAAAATTATGTTTTAGGCGCGATAAGTCCCGTATTTACCCGATTACAGCGAAGCAAAAAGGAGGGTTATGTTTTTGACCGGTATGTGGGTGTGTATATATGTAAGTATGAATGTATGTATGTATGTTTGTATGTATGTTAATCTGTTCCCTCATAACTTCTAAACTACTTATCATAATTTGACAAATGAGGTGTCGTCGGACGCACCTTATTTATATGCTGGTTATAGGCTATGCGACGTCACAACAAATTGAATGTGGCGCCCTCTAGAGGGCACAAAGTCCAGAACTTAAAAAAAAATTTCACCCTACCCCATCGTGTGTGGTATCGTTGAATAGGGATTTTAAAATATAGGGTTTCGTACATTATATTTGTGTCGGGCGTAGCGTTGGTGAGATATATCCCGCCAAAGTCAAGAAAACTAATTTTTACCCCACGGCGTCGCAAAGAAGCAGTTGGGAGGGTTATGTGTTTGTTGATCGCTGTGTTTTTATGTAAGTATATTGACGTGTATATATGTATACAATTATGCAAACCCCAAAATGCTTTATATATAAAATAAGTTCAAAAACTAAAACCCGACTACTGAAAAATTACACTCTAAAAAGTGTGAAACAAGAAAATATTCTCACCTGAGATCGCTATGTACAAACTATTCAATATGTATCGTGTATTATATAAACAACTTACTTTTAATAAATATTTTATTGTATTTCATAAATATTCTTAGTGATTCTCAGAAGATAGCTGTGGTCGTATGTCCGTCCGATATGTGGCTGTGTAACCGAGTGCGATTGTAACTGGCAAACTGAGTGGACGTATTTCGTCTCCGCGTAAAATTTTGGTCGTCCGATTAAAGTACTCTCACCCGTACGAATAAGGTGATTAGCATTGTCGCGCGAAAGTGCTAACTCACAAATTTTAAAATCAAGTTTAGAAAGGCAAGGAGCCGACACTGCGGCTAGCGGAGGTAAGAACCACCACACCTCGGCGAAAAGAGACGGGCTGCGTATTCTAAATAATTCATCTCTGTCGCTCCTGTACCGTCAACCCTGCGCAGCGCCGCAAGACGTGTCGACCGTTCCCAAGTATCGCTGAGCTTCTGCGAGTGCGCCGGCTCGGGTATCTAAATTGTGGAGCGGTATCTATACATGTGTATACTTCTAGCGATATAGCTCACGATCACCGCACAGCCGGCATCTATTTATTTTGCATGCAATATATTGTATAACGCAAAAATGCTCAACTACTGCGCTGCGTGTACAAAGCAGATGAGGAGCAGCCAGTACATAGAAAGCGCGAAGTGTGACTCACACTTTCACCCTTTGTGCGTTAATATTGCGGAACCACGCAAAATAACTGACGCGTCTAAATTAAAATGGACTTGCCCTTTGTGTGTCACTAAGGAGCCTAGAAGGGACAATACAAATACGCCTGTGCGAGTGACCACGCTTGCGGCGGCCAGCTTTGATGTGCCGAAAACTGCTATAAGTCTCGACACTGGGGTTTGCAAATGAGACCGACTCTGAAGCTATTCTTTTTGGTACTCAATCTAGTGTCCCAATAGAAGCTGAAACACTCCGTGCATTAACTAAGGAAATAAAGCTTTGGCGTTCTGATGTTGGGGATATGAAGACCCACATGAAATCCTTCACTGAGCATATATCCCATGCCTTCTCCCGTCTAGATACCTGCGAATCTAATCCGCATCGAATTAAAAATCTTAGATCTGGTGGAACATCAAACAGAAATAACAAAATACCAGAAAACCATAGCGGAACTTCGGGAACAGCTTCACGCTCAGTCACAGGCTAGCCTAAATAAAACTGGCCAAGTGCGAGTCAGACTTTTGTCCCGCACACGGAGGGTTCCGAACGGCATCAACAAATATCTAACGAACTTCTAACACCTACTAAGTAAACGTTAACACAAAGGTAATTAATATTATTAAATATCTGGAAGACCAAGTGTTCGCAATCGTACGACTAACTCAAAGAGAATATAAATACTACGTGACTAACTTTCCACTGATTCTAGCTAAATGAAACTCTGTAAGTACTAAAATAGACGATATAATAATCAACACTTACTGTACACTACTACAATTAAAACTAAAGTAAACAATAAATTGTTAAACACAATCCAAAATTTCATCGTACCGACGGGACTCGAACCCGCACCCCCCGGATTACACATCCAGGTGCTCTGCCAATTAAGCCACGGTTCGATCCATCGATACGACGAAATTAGTGGATTGCATTTGTTAACCCAATTATGCATTGGTGGCGCCATCTATGACTACTTATTACGTAAGTTAATCATTCGGAAGAAATCATTAGTTTTCAAATCCGACGAGAGATGTTGCACTGCGTAAATCAAATATTGTTTCTTTGAAGTGTCACACACTTTATATTTTTGTAAATTGTTAAACACAATCCAAAATTTCATCGTACCGACGGGACTCGAACCCTCACCCCCCGGATTACACGTCCAGGTGCTCTGCCAATTAAGCCACGGTGCGAAGTATCGTTACGACGAAATTAGTGGATTGCATTTGTTAACCCAATTATGCATTGGTGGCGCCATCTATGACTACTTATTACGTAAGTTAATCATTCGGAAGAAATCATTACAGTTTTCAAATCCGACGAGAGATGTTGCACTGCGTAAATCAAATATTATGTTTCTTTTAGACGTGTCAGAGCCGGTTCAAATATTCAGATCACAGATACTAGAGTCACTGAGCTGCAGCTCAAATGCAAACTAGACGGCTCACGGCTCACACTCACAGTCACGGCTCGCAACGCAATAGCTCGCACAGAACACTAAATACTCGGGTTTCGGGGAGCGCAATAGTAAGTGCTAAGTTGTCAATAGAGTATTTAACTCTAAATGAGAAAAAATCTAAAAATATATTTATTAAGATAGCTTAGGCAAAAAGCAGTAGAAAAACGTTAGTTTTATTTTAGTTCATAAAACAACAAACTTAATTTCAAAATTCAATACAAAGGTTACAGCTGTATAAAATTGTTTCATAACACCCTTAAATAGTAAAGTTACTACATTTAATAGTATGTGAACGCAGCTCGCTTGAACCTGCACTCGAGTCGCAAGTCGCGACTCACGCGACCACGCGTGAGTTTAAATACGAATTGAACTGACCTGTGAGCCGGCTCGCAGCTCCGGTTCAAGTGCGTGAGCTGTGATCTGATCTGCGGTTCAATCATATTTGTTGAGTTACCGATGGCTAGTTTCTTTGAAGTGTCAAACACTTTATAATTTTGTGAATTGTTGTTCACAATCCACAAAAATATAAAGTGTGTGCCACTTCAAAGAAACATAATATTAAAGTAAATAAATTGACCGAGGTCCACAAATTTAACAAATGAAACGCTTGCGCGTGCTAATTTTTCCTGTGCTGCCATCTAGTTGCGTCGAGGTGAATTAATTTCAAAGATTATTACACAGTTAAGTTATTTGTAGTTGATTGCAGATTGAACACCGCACAGCTATGCTTGGTATTTTTTGCCACTTAAATAGAAAAGTATGACTCTTCCCGACATATATTGGCGAATAATAATTAATGATCAAACGAACTTACCAAGTGAAGTTCGATCACAATCATGTGAACGGCTTCATTCGACGCGCTTTTTGTTTACATGTTGTAGTTATGTCTCCACGAACCGGCCTTCAACACGGTTTTTTTTTTTTTTGTGGCAACACTGACTCGGACCATTTAGCGACTACGGACTTGCAACACTCACCTCTGGCGCAAGTTGTCAGGCACACCTCATTTTGTTCAGAGTAATTAAAGCTACCTGATTTGATTTCATATTTTATTTTTAGAGCTAAGGCATAACATTTTATTATTTATGTTATGTTATTATGTAATAAATAATAGTTTAAAAAAATTAAAAAAATACGCTTTTATAGAAAATCCAACTAAAAAATAGAAAATAAATTTTAATAAATTTGAATTAAAAATAGTGTAAGAAAAAATGATTTTATTGTAAAAAAAAAGCGTGGGGTGCATGGTATCCATAGTTCCAAATATTTTATGAACAGATATGACTAAAAGGGTTATTTTGATAATATCCTGAAAAGCACCCCACGCTTTTTTTACAATAAAATAATTTTTTCTTACACTATTTTTAATTCAAATTTATTAAATTTTATTTTCTATTTTTTAGTTGGATTTTCTATAAAGGTGTATTTTTTAGTTTTTTAAACTATTATTTATTTTTCATTTTTTAGTCGAATTTTTTTAAAAATCCTAGTAAGGATAACGGGTCAAAATGTTTAAAATATTGAATTGTCATCGGTCCTTAATAAGTATGCCAAATTTCGAGTTAATCCGACGTTTTGAAGGGGGTTAAAATCATGTTCAAAGATTCCGTTACATACTAACATACAAACATACATACGTCTGAAGCGAATAAAAGCGTATTAAAAATACTAAGCTTTACATTAGGGAGGGTGTGTATAAATCGCATCGAATGAAGCCGTTCACATAATTGTGATCGAACTTCACTTGGTAAGTTCGTTTGATCATTAATTATGTTTCACGGCTTCATTCTTAGCGATTTTTGTTTACATGTTGTAGGATGTTCAGCAGTCCTACCATGACCTCTTATAACAGGTCAGTTTTCGTCTATTATTGAACTGCCTTGCAAATTCGTACCATGACTGTCCAAAACAGGCCAGCCAGTCGTGCTTACGTCACGCTTGCAGTTCAGAGGTCACGTGACCGGTGAACGGCAGTTGACCTGCTAAAATGCGCACCATGACGTTATTTTTGACATTAGCTTCCCGCTAAAGACAACTGCCTAGCTGTCAAACAAAACAGTTCAGCAAAAGTGGCTTTTTCTGACCGGTTTAGAGGGTAACTTGTGATCTCGTGAAAAATTTATTTTATTTTTTTTGTTCTTTCGTAATTAAAATGTGCGACGAATACGAAATGTTTGAATTTATAGAGGAGGACAGCGAAACAGCACATTCTGCATTAGTTTTAAGGCGTGAATTGAGGAATTTAAGTGATCCATTTACTATATTTAATGACTTACAATTTATTAAAAGATACCGGCTCACAAGACAACTTGTTTTAGAGTTGTGTGATGAGCTACGGCCTTTTTTAAGTGTGCCGTCTAAATCAACTGATTTATCGGAGGAGATTAGGGTGAGTGCCAAATTGTAATGATGACTAAGTACTTGCGTATATTTACATTGTCATTTTACAAGTAAGGGCTTAAAACCCTGTTATAACAGAATGTTTCCTCATAATAGACAACTAGTACTAACATTGACATCATTGTGTATTTCAGGTGCTTGTAGCGTTGGCCTTTTATGCGACAGGGTCCTATCAAAGAGTCATCGGGGACATGGCTGGCCACTCTGTGGCTCAAGAGACAGTCTCCACTGCTTTAAGCCAAGTTACCAAATGCTTGAATTTGCCTCAATTCAGAGCAAAGTATATAAAATTTCCCCAGGATGCTATCCAACGCAGGGCAAATATTATAGAGTAAGTAGTGATTCTCACACCAACTAAATACAATATAAGAAATGTTTCTTAGTTGGTCAATGGTCAAGTTATAGCATTATTTTAATAAATATTCTATTACAGATTCAACAATAAATTTAAAATACCTGGCGTTTTAGGATGTATCGATTGCACACAGATAGCGCCATGAAGAAAGGTATTATTGTAGAAAGCAGTATCATTCTCTAAATGTTCAACTGGTAAGTTATGTTACTTTATTACACCTTAGTAGTCAACTAACAAAATCACTTCACAAATTTCTTCTATCGTTCAACATATTTTGTTTAGTTAGGGTAAAAATAAACCTTTATGCATGTAAATATTTTATTGATAACACTGTTATTGCCCACAAAAGAAACATGATACAAAGAATTTAAAAAAAATATAATACAAACGGCGGTCTTATTGCTAAATAGCGATCTCTTCCAGACAACCACTGAATATTAAGAATTAACTACTTAAAAAATATGAGGTAGAGTGCAAGAATGACATCTTTTTGATCACTTTGTATCATAAGTATAAATAATTTATTTTTGCTGTCGCTACTTACTAAGTACAAATGAAAATTTCACACTTAAGTACTTATTTAATTTAGTTATGATTATGAAACACAGACAAGGCAAAGAAAATAGACATATTTAAAACTATATTACGAAATTTAAAACTTACATTATTAAAACCTATATTAATATATTTCAAAAATAAACAATTTGCTTTTTAAATTAAACAAAGAATTATTTCACTATGTAAACTGTTACAAATAGTATAACATTATTGTATGAGGGTAACTACATTAATAAATACACTTGATCTACTACAGTAAAATTAAATCAGTCAAACTTATTTTAATTATTCTTTGATAATGTAGGTCATCTTCTTGTAGATAAAGTCAGCAAATCTGAAAATATGATATCTTGTTTTAGATATGCAAGTTTTGGAGGGGCCACTCATGATGCATTCATTTGGAACAGCCACCCAGTAAAACCTCATATGGAGCAGCTAAGCAGCAATGAGGCTGTATGGCTTCTTGGTAATTATCATAATATATTTAGAATAAAAGTCATAGTACATTAAGTAGATATTAATATCAATATAGTACTCAATTATTTTTTTTTCAGGTGACTCTGGCTATCCTCAGCGGAGGTATATGATGACACCTATACTGGATGCCAACCCTGCGACATCAGAAGCCTATTACACAGACTTACATGTTAAAGCCCGCAATACTGTAGAACGCACAATTGGGCTTTTAAAAGCTCGCTTCAAGTGTTTGCTAGTGCATAGAGTTTTGCATTATGAGCCAGCAATGGCTGGTTTTATTTTTAATGCTTGTGTTATATTACACAATATTTGCAATCAAGCCAACGTACCTGTGCAAGAACTGACACCTGAAGAAGCTTTACAAGAAGCTCAATTGCAGCAAGTAACTCATTCAGCTCACAGCATAGCACTTACTCAGTCATCATCATCTCAGAGCTCGGACCTTCAAGATGGTTTAGTGGCCAGGCGCAACCTTGTTAGTCAGCTGTGGGCGAGGCGTACCTAAAAATAATAAATTATATTTAAATGCTATACCAAAACTTTAATATAGATACATTTATATCCCTACCTATATACATATTATAGTGTCTAATTTATTCTTGTTTTTCAACCGACTTCCAAAAAGGAGGAGGCTATCAATTTATCTGTATGTTTTTTTTGTAGGTATGTTACGCGATTACTCCGTTCATAGTAAACTGATTCAAACAATTGTTTTTTTAATCGGTAGTGAACATTTCCAAGCTGGTTCCATTGTAATTTCATCAAGATCGGATTAGTATCTCTAGAGATTTGACGATAAACATCTCAAACTTGCCACTGAAACTGACTCACGGGGCATGGACGTCGGTTGTCCTTCTCGTTTTTAAACTATTATTATTATTAAAAAACTTAATTATTTTTAATAATACTTAGCAGTACATTTTTTAGTTAAATTACAGGATCAGGTACATATTATTGGCATTTTTTGTAAATAAATAATTTTAAATTTTGAATATGATTGATATTTAGGATTCATAATAGGTATATTAGATATCTAGTTTTAAGTAACTATAATGTTTTATTTGTTTTAAATAAGAAAAGGAGTAATTACGTCATTAACAAAGGTGCATTATAACTATATTCAAAACCAGCTGTGCTCTTTGGCTTCCCACGTTAAAAAGTATGTGTTATCCAAGTTATAAACTATCTGTATATAAAATTTGATTCAAATCCGTTTCACCGTTTTACATGTAAGAGCAAGGAATATCATAATATATACCAATGCAAACATACATCCATCTATCCACTCACAACTTTCACATTTACAATATTAGTAGGATATAACACTTAAGAAAAAATATTTACCTTTTCTCAATTCTTTCAAGTGTATCTGCAATTCTCGTCAGCTCAGTTAAAATTTGGGCTAAAGTTTGAGTGTTCACAGTTTCATTGTGAACACGTTGCTGACTAGACTCAACTAAAGCCCACCTTGCTGCTTCCCGGGAAATTTGCAAATGTTGCCTCGCCCGTCTAGTTGTTGGCTGCACATGAGTAGCATCAGAAGGTACGGTAGCAGGTGGTACAGTAGCAAGTGGTACAGTAGCAAGTGGTGCAGCAGCAGCTGGCTGATCTACTACTTGCAATTCTGGTACCATCACAGTCTGAGGGTAAGTGGCCGTGGTAATGGGGATCACCTCGATTTCACGGTGGACATGTTCCAGCAAGATGGTAAGTGACTCCGGTTGCTCAGACGATGCCTAGTAATTGAAAGAAAAATATTAAACACTTAATTGCTTTGATTTCTGATATAATTTATGACACTAGACAGTACTACTAGACTAGTAAACTTAACACTCACATTAGTGCCAGAATTGATGAAGGGATCTACTTGAACATGTGGCTCTCCTGTACCATAGTCCTCACCCAGAATCAAGAGGTATTTTTTCTCGATTTCTGAGAGCTCTGGTACCTGTGAGGGGCCTCCACCTGTACCACTTCTAGATGCTCTCAGTAAAGCACATTTCCGTTTCAGCTTCCCTTTGTAATCTATCCAATACTGAAAGATGATAATAATATTCTACACCCACTAAATTCACCACTCAAAAATGTTATTTGTTGTGTACTTACAGCTGACCAACCCTTCCAATCCTTACATGCACCTTCTCCGAAAGAGTTTAATGTCTGTGAGACCTCACACCACATTCTCTTGAAAAATTCACGAGCTTGGGCTGACTTGTTATAGCCCAAAGTATGTGGGATACTGTCCCGTTTTTTTAATCTCTGCTTGAGGCATTGCTACTTACCGACGGAACTTATATATAACCATAGTCGTCCCGATCACTAAAAATAAAACCGGTGATGTCTCGAGCGCGGCCAACTATAGGCCTATATCATTGGCCACGATAGTGGCCAAGATACTTGAACGTGTGGTCCAGACTCACCTATGTAACATCACACTTGATGATGGCCAATTTGGTTTTCGGCGAGAAGTATCTACAGACACAGCTATATTTTCATTAAAGCAGGTCGTAAGCTACTATAAACAGCATAGAACTACTGTTTATGCCTGTTTCTTAGATCTGAGCCGTGCCTTTGATACGCTGAATCACAACCTTCTCTGGGAAAAGCTGCGCGAGAGAGGAGTCACTTCTGATATTGTTGATCTTCTTGGGTACTGGTACCGCAATCAGACCAACAACGAAAGGTGGGGCTCTGAATTATCGGATAGTTACCAGCTGTCATGTAGAGTGAGACAGGGTGGGCTCACCTCGCCCGATCTGTTTAATGTATATGTGAATGAACTAATCGTGGAGCTGAGCAGCACTCCAGTCGGCCTCAAGTTGGACGGCAGATATGTCAACAACTTGAGTTATGCGGACGATATGGTGCTGCTCAGCCCTACGATTAAGGGGTTGCGCAAATTAATAAAAATATGCGAAAAATATGCAACAGAGCATGACTTAATATATAACGTAAAGAAGACGGAAATGGTTATATTCAGATTGGGTAAGGGGCCTCAACACGTTCTCCCACTATACCTCAACGGACAGCCTGTCAGAATAGTGGACGAGTTCAGGTATCTTGGCCACATCGTGACATCTCGCTTCACTGACGATGCGGATATAGAACGACAGCGTCGAGCTTTGTGTGTGGTCGTAATATGATCGCCAGAAAGTTCCGCAGAGCGGCGCCTGATGTGAAAGTTACCTTGTTTAGGTCTTTTTGTCAGACATTTTATACATGTCAGCTCTGGACAGAATATACAAAAAAGTCTCATGATTGCATAAGAGTGACCTATAATAACATCTTTAGACACCTCATGGGTCTAAAGCGTTACTACAGCGCTTCAGAAATGTACACTAACGCTAGGGTTGACTCTTTTAATGCCATACAACGAAAGAGAATCGCAGGTTTTATGACCAGAATTGGATCTTCTAGGAACCAGATAGTAAGAAGTTTGACAGAAAGAGTTATGCTCACTCCTATGTATAGACGTTGGGTGTCGATTGCCACCTGATGACGTAAATTGTGATATATTTAATTTTTTTTTTATTTTTAAATTTTTAAATATTTTACAAATTTGATGTAATTTTTTCATATATTTTATTCTTTTTTGCTTTTGCTTTCTCTAAGATATGTATACGGATCACTTTTTTGTGTCTGCAATAAAGACATTTATTATTATTATTTATTTATTATTAATACTAAACAATAAGCTAAAACACTATCTCAGCATTACGGACTAACCTTATCTAGTAACAATAGCCACTATACTTTCATTAATTAATATAATCTTTGCTTTAATTACACTTGCCATCTTCACTCAGATCATTAAATTACAAAACGCAGGGTATAGGTACCATGAAACCAAAATACACACCTTTTACATACAACATTCACTAAACATACTCTATACACACTCACTCATACCGCCCACTCTCAAACAAAATACTCCCACATCAATCAGCTTAGTGACTACACACATGGCTTTAACGTCCCATCTAACAACATTCCAATTTTACACCGATGGTTTTAGTTGACGTTGCCAACGAAATAGACAAAACAGTAGGTATTGACTGTCACACACTTAACTCCGTTGAAAAATGTAAGAGTATTTTGTGCAAAAACTACTTTGACATCAAAATAATTTCCATAAACATTAGAAGCCTTTAGCATAATTTTGATGACTTCGTGGTTTCTTTAAAACGAACTGAAGTTGACTTCGATGTCATAATACTGACAGAATGTTGGCTAACAGAAGGCAGTGACTCTGGATCACTCCCAGGGTACGAATGTCATCGCTCGTCTTCGCAAATAAATAAAAACGGTGGTGTAGTTATACTCGTAAAAACAAAACACAAAGTAGAAAAAATAGATATCAATATAGTAGAATCCGACAGCCTTCTTCTGGTCCTTAATAATAAAACAGCAATTCTAGGCATTTATCGATCGCCATCTTTTTATAATTTGGATCCATTCATAAACTCCATATACAAAGTCCTCACTAATTTAAGCACCTTTCAATTCTTGGCAGTGGTCGGGGATATGAACATCGATATTAAATCCTCCTCAAACAGTCAAAATGCTGACTACTTATGTCTTATGGTTTTGTACGATTTATTGCCGGCGATCACCAAACCTACAAGAAATGAATCATGTATAGATCACATTTTTATCAAGTCCAATTCAAAATCTGTTGGTGGTGTATGCACATCTTCTATTACTGACCATGACATAGTAGTAGCCGTTATGTCCACTAAACTACCTATGAAGAAACCTCGCTGCCGTTCTAAAACCAATATAGAAGCCCTATGTAAGGAAATTAGTAAGATAGACTGGTCTGATGTTACGTCCCTGTCTTGTGTGGACTCTGCTGTCCAGGTATTTGGAAAAATCTTAAAAGGCACAATTGACCGTCATACCCAAAAAGTGCGAATAGGTAGAAAACTTGTCACAATGAAACTTTGGATCATCCCTGGCCTAGTTAAATGTATGCGTCATCGTGACAAGCTTCATATTGAAACGAGAGCGCATCCTGATAACAAGGACCGCCGAAAAGTTTACACGAGATACTGAAATTTTTGCAAAAAACATTTTGAAAAAAGTTAAAAACGAATATAATACCAAACAAATCACCGAAAACAAAAACGACACAAAAAAACTCTGGAGAACAATTCTGTCAAATAAAAAAAAAACACATCTGTCAAATACCAGCAAATACAAACTGCTCTATGGAACTGCTAACTTTAAATCACGACACTACATCATCTCTAAATCTTGTAAATCAATACTTCGTAACAGTTGCTAAAAATCTGGCCAACAGCATACTATAAAGGTTAAATGAAACCCAAGAAACACTGATCCAGCATTTTAAGCCAGATAGCCATTCTTGTAACTCAGTTTTCCTTTACCCTACCGACCCTCTTGAAATCACCAAAATAATCGCTAAATTTAAATCTGACTCCTCGCCCGGACTTGACATGATTTCAGTACATTTGCTTAAAGTAATACTCAACCATATACTTACTCGGCTCACTTACATAATAAACTCTAGTTTAGAATCTGGCACTTTTCCAAACTCTTGGAAGGTGGCGGCTATCACTCCTATTCACAAAGGCGGTTCCAAAGATCAACCTTGTAATTACAGACCCATCGCTCTACTTAGTGTCTTATCCAAGTAGCTGTGGTGACATCGCACGAACTAGGACTATAAAATACTTAGGCGTCACAATTGATAAAAACTTAACCTATAAGGATCATATCCTCAGTTTGTCCTGTAGAGTAAGAAAAATGATACATCTTATGAAAAATCTCAGAGACTGTGCTCCAAAAGACATAATTCGACAAACTTACTTAGCTCTTTGTCAACCCATAATTCAATATTGTTTTCCTGTATGGGGAAATGCAGGTAAGACAGTCTTTTTAAATATTGAGAGGGCTCAACGGGCGCTTATTAAAGTTGCTTTAAAAAAACCGTTTCGTTATCTTACAGACTCCCTATACAATGCTTTTGAAGTTCTACGTGTACGCAAACTCTTTATACTTAACGCAACAACTCTCACACACAAATCTTTTCTTAATTTGCCAGAATATGAGGACTTACTAAAAAACGGGCATTTAGACATCCCCTCCCATCAGCTACCTCTTTGCTTACTAAACGCTCCCCTAATTATTTACTTACCCAAACATACAAAAAAGTAATCAAATTTTGCGATATTAAAAACTCCACTGCTATAAAATGCAAACACACCATTAAAAAATGGCTTCTCACACTCTCATACGACGACACGGAAAACCTGTTATAATGCATCAAACTACAACACATACACGGCACACACGCACACAACGCACGTAAGCACACACACACTTACACACACACACACACACACACAAACCATCCATATCTAACTTAACTGTAATCATCTTTTATAAATAAATAAAAGTAATATAGTATAGTAATATAGTATAGTATAGTACACACGTATGTAATATATATAGTTCTTATCTTTGTGTTCAAAAACATGCATATCATCGTAAGATCAAAATATTGTTAACTAGCAGCCCGCCCCGGCTTCGCACGGGTAGAACATATATGCCTACAAAATTTGCATCAGTTTGTTGCATCGAATATAAAATATTAACATATTTAACAATCATCGTCATATGTCAACCAATTTACACAAAACCTTAACGAATTATGCACCTAAGACCTAAACCTTCCTCATAAACACTCTGGCTATTGGTGAAAACCGCATGATAATCCGTTCAGAAGCTATTGAGATTATTGCGAACAGACAGACAGACGCAGTGATGGACATTGTTTTATAACACTTACGTAGTGATATTGGACGGCCCTTTGGCATAAAGGTTAGTTACCCTGATTCTGACTCGAGGGTCGTTGGTTCTAATCCTAGCTATATACCTACCAATGAAAGTTTTATGTACATTCATGAATCAAGGGTTTTCGTGGGATCATTAAATCTACCAATAATTAAGATAGTTTAAAAACTAAAACAACTGACTTCAATGCCCTGCGAGTCAATTTCAGTAGCAAGTTTGAGACGTTTATCGTCATATCTCTGCAGATACTTATTACATCTCAATGAAATTACAATGGGACCACCTCGAAAACGTACCCTACCGATTACAAAAATAATCATTCGAATCGGTTCACAATTGACGGAGTAATCGCGTAACATACACACACACAAAAAAAGAAAGAAAAAAAATATATACGATCGAATTGAGAAACCTCCTCCTTTTTTTGAAGTCGGTTAAAAAAGAAACATACAGACGAATTAAGAACCTCCTTCTTTTTGTAAGTCGGTTGAACAATAGGTTACCACCAGAAGAACATCTGCCGCCGTGACCTTACGGTACGGCGTTCCCCGACGCAAAAACTAGAGGTATTATACGTTTAACGTGTGTATCTGTGTGTCTGTCTGTAGCATCTGAGCACCCAACCGAATGAATTGATTTTAATTTTATTATTGATAGTTTTTTTTTATAGATTTTCGGAGTAACTATGACCTATTCTGTGGTTTCACTGCAAATATTTTATTAATTTGGCGATGCGTGTATGTGAAATCCGTGATATCTTCTTGAGTTTTCATTTTAATTATATACTGTGAAGGAAAATTTTAATCTATAATATGTGGCCAAGCCAATTAACGTAATTATTTTGATAAGGATTAATACTATATACTTGAAAATAGCCCTGGAAGTTATGTAATATTTTGTAACAAAAAATTAAAGATTAAAATGGTTACTGTGAGTCAACCTTAAGAGATAGACATATGCTGTTGCGGACTTTTTTGTAGGTCTTATTAAGTTGTACAACTCTTTCATAGAAAATATTCTTCCATCTGTTTTCAATTGAGCAGCGTTCGTAAGAAACGTGTTTTTTCGACCGTTTTTTTGTCGACTTAGATTGAAAATTAGTTAATAACCTAATTTATAATTTCACCTTTGATTTAAACGAGATAATATATAGCCTATTTTCATTTCGAAAGTCCATTCTAAATATTAGTGAAAGAATTTTTTAAATCGGTCCAGTAGTTTTTGAGCCAAATCATTACAAACACAAAAATACAAATGTTCTCTCATTATAAAAGTAGTATAGAAGTATAGATTAAAACATCATTTCAATACTCCAAAGGCTTTTTTAAGCTTTCTATGTGTATAATAATACGAATTGTAAAATCGCATTTATCTCTGGGTGCCCAAGATACAGGCCTCGAGCCTAGTTTGGGACTCACTGGTACTTCAAACTCTGTGTGAAATATCTTTTTTGGCAATAAAGTCTTTTATTTATTATTTATTATTATTATTAACCGTAACAAAACAAAACACTCTGCAAAGTAGCATACGGGTATCCACTGAGCATAATAGCACCTTATAACTATAACCAAAATTCTGGCCAGACAACATTTTTCATGTTTCTGCAGTGCATACCTTTTACCTTGACCTGTTGTTACCTAGAAACATAGAGATGTTAAGTCTCAAATGCTATGTAACACTGGCCACTCAAACATTCCTATTTCACGGGCAATAATGACAAAGAGGTACATGGTGGCGGTACCACAATTTTGTCATTATTGGCGCCACCAGGCAGACTAGAAGAAGTCCTGCCACTTCAAAAATTAATGGCACTCTTATGACCATCAACGAACTCGTGCGATCTGATGATGTCGACAGTGATGTAATATTTCATTGGATACTGTTACCTTACCTTATTTAGTATTTCAATGTGTTAACACAGCTGTCAGTGTCACCTGCCATTCTTACTTACATCAAAGTTAGTGCCTAAAATGACCGCAGGTGCGCTGACACAATCCAATATAAAGGCTGACGCACCGGGGCTCGGTCTCTTTCTCTCGTTCTCATTTAATATTATTGCCTTCACAGATCGATATCAATATAACAATAATCAACATAATTCTCGTATCTTTTATTCCTAAAAATACAGATGGTGAGCCCGACGTGATCGGAGGAAATAAAAAAGACACGTTTTAACAAAAAAAAACATACGCAATTTTATCACCATATAAAAGCTTTGAAACTATAACATTTATAGCCACCAAAAAGGTTTACATTTTGAAATTGCGCTTTTAAAAAATTAATCCTCTTAAAGGCAATAAAAGAGCATAAAAAAGATTTCGAAACGTAATCAGATGTTACACAAAAAATTGTACTTAAAAGTCGGTTTTAAATGATAAATGTGTACCTAAATTAAATCTGAATAAAAAACTGTATTTTTATTTTAGCAATCTATTTACGTGAATGTCTATCGTAAAATATATTTGAATTTGGATGTAATGTAAAGTTAAACACAATCAATTAAAAGTTATTAAATTTTTAACCAACTTCACAAAAGAGGAGAAAGTTCTCAATTGGACTGTTTTTTTGTTTGTTACCTCAGAACTTTTTTTTTACATAGAACTGGGTAGCACTTGACCACTATCTCATCTGATGTTAAGTGATGATGTGGTCGATGATGATGTGGTCGCTTACCCAAAAGATACCTATAACTCTATCAAATCTACCGATAACCGATTTGAAAAATTATTTTTTTGTTTGGCCTCTCGTTTGGTCCCATTCAAACTTTTTGTAAAGAAGTTCTTATGTGTAATAAAAAGTATAAGTGTTGACAATACATAGTCCCGGTCGATTCTCCTACCATTTGCCATTACGGAGTTCCAGTCCCTACAGCCCGGCTCCATCATCAGGTCAGCTTGATGGTACCACATTATTGCATTGTCGCCGAAGATACGCAAGCATACCAAATTCTAGAACAATCGAACGTCAGGATGAGGTTCTAATTAACCCCCGACGCAAAAAAAGGGGTGTTATAAGTTTGACGTGTGTATCTGTCTGTGGCATCGTAGCGCCAAAACGGATGAACCGATTTTGATTCAGTTTTTATTGTTTGACAGGTGTCTTCATCGAGAGTGTCTTAGCTTTGTTTAATGAAAATCCGTTCAGCCCCTCGTTCTCCTCGTCTGAGATGTCGTGTTTAGGCTAATTGGAGTGGTCTCAATGAACAAAATTATACATATACAAATCAAGTCGGGGGTAGTTTTAAACTTTTAATTTAAGTATTATTTAGCTTTCTAGATTTGACCCTAACAAACATACATACACACTAATACAGAAAGTTAAATAAAAGCTCATAAAGAGGAGTAGTCGTTCCGCAATATTTAACTGGAAAATCTTTTACACGGCAATAATAAAAACTCTCCGTAATTTTCCATAAATATTGTAACTCACAAACGGTATTCAAATGTTCAACATCTTTACTTGTTTTTATACAACATTCAAAACAATAATTCTAGCTTGCAATAAGTAAACTGAACACAAACAAGCACAACCCAGAATTCCTTCTTTTGTGCACCATTTTTGGCGTCAACATTTTATTTTTTACATCACCTTTCTAAATTCTTTGTTCTCTCGCAGGCATACAGAATAATTAAAATCTCTGAAAAAAGGTCCGCAGATGAGAATTTGCCAACCCACTGCGGAATTTCGTGTTATTTTAATTCTAACCTTAAATTGCTCGACCGTTGCTACCTAATTGCTACGTGTAATTTCGCAGCTATAAGGGTTAATTTAATTTATTTGATAATACACGAGGGCTCGGTGTCATGATTGCGATTAAAATTTAAATTTTGAGCGTTTAATGACCGTTTTAAAGATTATGGCTGGCAGTCAATTCAGTTGGAGGAAGCGGTTTATCGCTTGCTACGGTGTAGCCGTTACGTAGCACATGGCTATTTCGTAGCGTCGTAGAAGCTCGTTACATCGCTTTTAGGTATGATATTTCTAGATGTTTCTTATTGTAAAATTTATAAATATTGATCCTAAATTTTGTATCGTACGTCGCACACATCGTAAGCTTTACGTTTTTCAATCAAAAGTACGCATAGGTATTAATTACGAATTAAAGTCCGCTCGATGTTAGAATAATAATAATAAAGCCACTTTATTTCCCATCCTTACATGAATAAGTAAAATATTAAATATTTCATTACCTTAAACTATTCTACACTAAAGTTAGGTTTCAAAAAGTTTTTTTTATACATTATTAAATCTTATCTACATGTTTAATTATGAATTTTCCTCATTTAAATCAATTATTTTACAAAGGTTTTTCATTAAATTATTAAAAACTATTCTTCTGTTGTGTATAATTCATAATTTGTTGATAGGTCATAATATCTTTTAATGTATTATTCATTTAGTTTTTTTGTTACAACCCTCCGCTCGATGTTACTAAGGTTAAAATTGTATATATATTTTGAAGTTGTTTATTATCGTTGTCCAAAACAACTAACAGAGTAGAACCAGAATAAGCCTGTTTAGTCTTTATCAAAAATATTTTCTTAATCTTATTAAAACTGACTGTAATTTTCACAAAATTTAATAATGCAGATAAGCTAAAAATCTTATTCAGACAGTAATGCTTTAATCCTGCCATTAACCTTTAGGTTGCTCAGGATTTTTCTTATTAAGATTCCTTGGTCTACCGCATATTGGTTTTTAAATCAGTTGGGTATACTGCCGCGTAAGGGTGGGTGAATGTTAGCATTTTCAAGTAATAAATCCTGCATGATGAATTGTTCTCAACTGTGAATGCCTCTAAACATAAATAAGATGTATTTACTTATTTATATTAGTTTAGGTATTTAACACCATATTTACCCCACCATGTTCATTTAACAAATCCTCATTACCCAAAGGTTGTCTGGAAGAGATCGCTTTCAGCGATAAGACCGCCTTTTGTAAGACTTATTTGTGAATGTTTACTTAAGTTTTTTAATGTTTTCTGAATGGTGTTCAATAAAAAGTTATTCTATGCTATTCTAAGATCGTTTAAAAAACTAAAATAACCGACTTCAAATGCCACGCTACTAAATTTCAGTCAAAGTCAAAGTTAAAGCATTTATTCAGTATATGGGCAAATTAAAAATTTGCACTTACACACGTCAAATAACATTAAACAGATCATATTCAATAAAAAAAATATTATAGATATAACAGAAACATAACTTATTGCTTTGAATTTACAAAAAAAAAACAAAGGTATTGAGCCATTCAGCTTTCATCTAGACGTCGAACGTCACACTTAAAACACATGTTTAATTCCCCTGGTTAATGTAGGGTTTCCAACCGTACTATTACGTGCACCCGCAACCCAGTGCATGTTTCAGTACTTCAGACAATTATATCTTTATAACCGTCTATCAGCTGAATAATACCGTCTCTACAACCAAGTTTGAGGTGTTTATCTCCATATCTCTGGAGATACCAATCAAACCTTGAATACATCACTATGGTACCAATCCTGGAATATCTTCTTTCCAACAAAAAAATAATTATCAAAATCGCTTTATAAACGACGAAGTTCTCCGCAAACAAACATAAAATATATATTATTATATACGCTCCAATTGAGTAACTTCCTTTTTTGGAAGTCGGTTAAATAAAAAATCGAATACCATTTTATAAAACACCAACATTTTTGCTCAGTTAAATTAATTGTTAATGTAAATTGTTAAATAATATTAAAACTGACCAATGATGAATGAAGAGGTGATGCTTAATTTAGTAAGATTTGTAGATTCGAAAATTGACACATATGATCAAAACCTCACGTAAATGTGTAAGCAACAGAGACATAAATAACACAAATATAAATACTAAATACACAGATCAAGATTTACACAGATTCACAGATTTAAATAAAATAGGCAAGTTTAAATGGTGTAAGTTTATCACTTTTAATTATCATCTTCATTTTCATCATTGCCCTTTCGAAAGATACAAGTTTGTCCTAAAATGAAATATCGTAGGGACTTTGTCGTAAATTTGTTTTTGCGAGACGACAAATTATCGCCGGTACGCGTAATAAAATAAAGGCAACTAACATTTCGTATTCCGGCAGTAAGATATTTCCAATGTACGTGAGAAGTAAGATGTAAATATTTCAAGTCTCCAAAGTATTTTTAAAGTTAAAAGCATGTAAGAGGTACACGTAACAAGACGTGACAGTGGCAAGGATTATCGCCGTAAATATCCATTTTATGCGAAGAGTTTACGGCACTTAACTTGCTGAAGGTGCCTACAACAAATAATTCAAATTCAAATATATCTTCTAATACTATAAGAATCTTTGTCCTGACATACTGACTGACTGACTGACAGACAACGCACAGCCTTAACCGCTGGTCGTAGAGACTTGAAATTTGGAGAGTATTTGTCTTAGTACGTAAGGGTGTACTAAGAAAGATTTTCCAAAATTCACCCCTTAAGGGGATGAAATGGGGGTTCAAAGTTTGTATGGAGAAACAAGATTAGATAGTATTTTCTATTCGAAACCTCACACAAGTGCTTCAGTAAAAAAATAAGTAAATACGTGTTTCAGGCCTTTTCAAAATTCCACTCCTAAACGGGTAAAACGGGGTAATAAAGTCTGAAAATCAATATGGCTTTGGATTGCGCTGAAATTTGGCATGCAAATAGTTTTTACGACGTTAGTTCCCTCTGAGAAAGGATTTTCCTAAATTCACCCCTTAAAGGGATTAAACGGGGGTTAAAAGTTTGTATCGAAAAACAAGATTAGATAGTATTTTCTATTCGAAACTTCATACAAGTGCTCCAGTAAAAATATAAGTAAATACGTGTTCTCAGGTTTTTTAATTCCACCCCTAGGAGGATGAAATGGGGTAACAAAGTGTAAAAATCAATATTGTTTCGGATTGCGCTGAAAATTGGCATGCAGATAGTCATTACAACGTTAGTTCTCTCTAAGAAAGAATTTCCCAACATTCACCCCTGAAAGGGATAAAACGGGGGTTCAAAGTTTGTATGGAGAAACAAGATTAGATAGTCTTTTCGAAACTTCACACAAGTACTTAAGTAAATAGATAATAAAATACATGTTGGATCTCGTACGGACGAGCTAACTTGTGAAAATCACGTATTGGAGTTATCGTCGTCCACCACGCCTTGGATTTGGAGCACTCATCACGGCGAGTTTAGGGAAGTAATTATAGTATTGATTCATGTGGCCACATTAGTTAATAAGATAGGATATATTATGTTTCTTTGAAGTGTTTCACACTTTATATTTTTGTAAATTATTAAACACAATCCAAAATTTCATCGTACCGACGGGACTTAAATCCGCAACCTCCGGAATAACTAATTAAATAATAGCTTAATTATTAAAGCACCGGAACATGTTATTCCGGAGGTTGCGGGTTCAAGTCCCGTCGGTACGATGAAATTTTGGATTGTGTTTAACAATTTACAAGATAGGAAATCGTATTCATATCTTCATATTCATATTCGTTTATTCCGAGAACAACATTAATTGTATTGGAAATTACACATAAAAAAATAATAATATTACCGATACATAAATTCATTAAAAAAATATCGAAAATTAACAATAAATTAATTACATTTTCAATTATATTAATAAATTAAAATTATACAATTGCAAATCCCACTTGCATGTGAGCTGATCATCACGTAAGGTGAGAATAACCTCACATTTTTATAACCTTATTCATAAACCCCGCAAACGCGGAGAGTTGATACAGAGGAACCGGGATATCACGACACGGCACGCTTCCACTCGTGATAAATCTCCTTTTGCATTCCCTGTAATCAACTGGGCCCAAACGGGAAGCAAAACTTTCCAGGTGTTCTTATTTAAATTTTATTGAGATCTGATTAGCATCTCAAGAGATATGGAGATAGAGGACTTGGTACTGAAAATAACTAGCGAGGCATTTATAGTTGGTTCTTTAAGTTTTTAAAACGATAGTAAATTATTGACCTTACACGTCTGAAAACGGCCTTCTTTGTGTCACAGTCGAGTAATAAGGACCTTTCTCCTTTAGCCTTCGCCGTAATTATGTGCCAGTGTAATCCCGAAACCTTAAAGATTTATGAGATCGACCTGCCTACTCCATGCTAGACAAATTACGTTTTACTGAGAAACGATTTATGTCTTTGTAATTGTAGTGTCAAAAAATCTTGTCTTGAAAGTCCTAAGCAATTTGTAGTTTGGCAGTATTTTATAAAGTATTTCTTTTTCGTAACTTTATTAAATAAATTATGTCTACGTTTTCTTAACCCCCGATGCAAGCCCTACACAAAAAGAGGGGCGTTGTAAGTTTGTTGCTAGTGTGTATGTGTGTGTGTGTGTGTGTATGGGTGAGAAGCATATTAGCTCCCAAACGGATGATTTAATCGAGAGAGTCGTAAGTTTGTTTCAAGAAAATCCGTTCAGACGTTTGAAAATTTCAAGCCCTAGTTGATGAGGCGATAAGTGCAACTTCTTACCTACTTCTTACGTATGATCAATTCAAAATTCGTTATCTGGTACTTTGATAATATTGCAAGAATAAGTCTTTGTGTATGTATAATCTCTTCACAGACACTTTTAATGAACCCTAATACGATATCTCTGCTGTTTTTTTTTTAATTTGTTGAGTAGTTGAGTATTCCGTAGATTTCAGGAGATACATAGCATTCAATCAGTTATCACGATTATAATTTTGGTTAAACATTCACACACACACATTCATACAGATTTAATAATTATTACCCATAGAATTTTTTTTTCAAACAATGTGGGTTGCACATTACTAGTAGTCCTAAGCTAAATATGCTTGTGTCTAGATTGGGTTCACGTCAATAGTGTAATGGGTGGGGATGGAACTCACAACTCTTCAATCGCCAGGCCGACTCCTTAGCCATAAGGCTATTGCCACTCAAATGATTATAGTATTACATTATATAGAACGTTACCTACTTCTTTTTGCAAGTTGGTTAAAAATATGACATCTCGTTCCATATTCAATCATCTCCCAAAGAAAGCGTTTCCTTTAAGCCGGTCAGTGTAATTAGGCCGGTGGTCCAGAAAATTATCAAGAAAAAAGTAATTGTCGCACAAAATTAAGCGGACACCAGTGAAGGACGTTCGGATTGCCTAAACCGAACCCTGCGAGGGTCGGCTCGGACCCAATTAATTCGTCAGCATGGACGAATTAAGGGTTAAACAAAAGGGGTAAATATGGGTATCGATTTCTTTACTTTTCTAATTTAAATCAGATTAATGTAGATGGAATATTTGAAAAAAAAATTAAGTATTTTGATACATTTAGAGATACATGTTTTTTGTATAAACTGATTTTACTAGACTCGGTTTTACTTTGCATTTAAAAATAAATATTAATTTCACTATTTTATATTCACAAATTGAATGTAAAGCTACTGACGGTGCGTACTAAAAATTTAAATCATTTACTTAGTTCACATTTAGTATTTATATATATTTAGCATAATATCATCCCAAAAAGCACAAACATAGCCAACTAAGTACAACAGACTACAACTTCAAGTGTTCGCTAAGCAGTGAATCAGTTACGAGTACATGTCACAGCTTGAGACAATAGTTCTCAGACACAAGTCTGATATAAGTAATCTGACTTTAGCATAAAATTATTGTTGGGAAATAGAGTGATGCTCAAAACTACCTCCTTAATACGCCCACATCTAGCCACCTTCCCAGACCCGTGCAAGTTTTTCGCATCAGCCGCCTGTTCAACGAAATTTAATTTGGCCGCGCTATTAGCCACTACGTGTGATGATAATGGGGGAAAGATTGCGGATTTTTCGATGTTTTTTAGATAGCTTGGCATGTTTAAACATTTTTTTATAGATAGATAGATAGATAGATAAACACTTTATTTGCACACCAATAATTACAGAAATAAATACCAGAGGAAAATACTTATTCTAAGTAATGCAAAGGGCGGTCTTATCGCTTAAAGCGATTTCTTCCAGACAACCGAGCTGAGAGTAATATTGCGAGACTGTGACGGACGGTGGTGTATCTATTTTAATCGTTATTTATTTATATAGTTATAGATATACATAAATACTCGTGTATACACAATCATACATGCAAATATACATATACATTACATAAACATATATATCTACACAAATACATATATACCAGTATCCATATTACATATTACTTACATTTACAAAAGTTTATACATTATAACAATAAAGAAAATAATGATACAGATAGTAAATTCCACTTTAGAAAAAAAAAATGAAAAAAAAAAAATATGTTACAGGATCAGCAGTTATCATTGGGCAAGTATTATACTGTAATAGGTAAGCGCTGCACCACTATCTCACCTGATGTTAAGTGATGATGCGATCGACGATGTAGCATGCATTTTGATTGAAGTTTTTGACACCTTTTGTATAACGTCATGTGTCAGACAACTATCTAATACATTATCAGGGACCGGTGAAACTAGCCTTTAAAATAGTTATCGTGGAATACAATAGTTGTTTACGTGTCTGACTTCAGAATTTCTCTTCCTACTGTTTTTGCTATTCTGTCAATAGACAGAATAGCAAAAAACAATTTGTGACTCTCAATTTTTCAACTGACTTTCAAAAAGGAGGAGGTTGTCAATTCATCTGTGTGTTTTTTTTGTATGTATGTTACGTGATTACTCCGTCAAATCGATGTGAATGATTCTTTTTTTTATCGGTAGTGTATATTTCCGAGGTGGTCCCATTGTAATTTCAGAGATACACGAGAGATGCGATAAGTATATTTTGATTATATGATGTATATTTGGATTATATGTATATTTAGATATGACGATAAACGTCTCAAACTTGAAACTGACTCGCGGGGCATGGAAGTCGGTTGTTTTAGTTTTTAAACTATCTTAATTATTTTTTTGTTTGTCAATAGACAAAATGGCAAAAAACAGAAGCAAGATAAATTCTATACAATGAATTAATATTAATTGCAGAAACACGGAAAATTTAAAACTAAGGCTTATATTTAAAATTAACTTTAGTGAAATTGGAAATAAAGTTTTAGAACATGCCTAGTGTATCTACATCAGCTTTGAGATTTCACCTCTATCAAGTCGCATCAATAAATAGCGAAAATCGCTGACGCTGACAATATTATTGGAACATATACATTTACCTAATGCGTCTGTCATCACCTAGCTAACTAGTCAAGTATCCTATCTAATACAATACAATACAATACAATACAATAACTCTTTATTTGCACACCAAGAAAATATAACAGATAGAAACAGACACAAATTATAAGAATGAGTACAAATGGCGGTCTTATCGCTAATCGGATTTCTTCCAGACAACCGGGTATGGAGAGGAATAGAAAATAGATTTTCATAGGTTATAGGTATAGGTCAAAAATTTGAAATTAAAAATATTATTAGAAAAAAGAAAAGAAAGAAAAAATAGTATGAAAATATAACAAAATATTAAGCTATTATATAAGCTATACATATACATATTATCATATACATATATACTTACATACACACAAATATATACACAGATACACAATATATATATATCATACGATAATTATATCTTATATATATACATACATACGAATATGATATATCTATTCAATATTTTTAACTGAAACCACACTCAACAATAATCTTTCAGCAGATAGCAGCCTATCTAACTCCAATTGATGTCCAATACTGGCCTATTTAAAACAAAAAGAAACGAGCAAATAGCTCCTCGCTCATACAACGAAGTTGCCAGACAAGTTAATAAAACGACAAGCTCTTAAAACTCCATCATCTCTGCCGCATATGAAAACTAACAGGAAATTGCAGTGGGCGTGCCTGCATATTGACAGGCGAAACGACGGTAATTTGTTAGATGTTGTCATACAAAAGAACGACGTTAAATTTGTAGGAATTTCAGCGAAGTTTTTTTTACATATCTGATAGATTAGCTTGTACATTATCTGGTAAGTGATTTTGTAGTCAAAGATGGTGAACGCGCTAGGTCTAGAATGGACTGACTCTCAAGGGCTGTGTGCTGCCGTAACACCTTAGGTAATGGCGGCAGATTTTCGCCTTAGTGGTGATAACCAACTTTTTGGCAGCAAGCTAGACGGAACATCGATACAATGCTACCACTAGTGGACGAACACCTCTTCTTTCATCATACGTACTGCCAAGGAATGGAATTCTCTACTTGAGTCTGTGTTTCCGATTAGATGCAACTTAAGGGTCTTCAAATCGCGAGTGAATAAAATCTTTTGGGTAAGCGCGCTACATCATCGACCGCATCGTCACTTAACATCAGATGAGATAGTGGTCAAGAGCTACCCATTTTCGTATAAATAAAAAACACCCATAAATGCAGATGCACAGCTATGTTGTATTCATAATAATAATTTACTGTCACAAAATAGAAAGGATGGCCGAATTTCCGACCAGGTGATTTCTTGGTTATTTGTGAGTTTTGGGACCGTTGCGTACTGACATATTATAATCCAATATATTCTGGATGAAAAGACAGCACTGAGCAGGTGGTAACTCTGCAAATTTTGTTTAAATTTTAGGATTTCGGGAATCTAAAGTCAACACAACTGTGTAGAATGAATATAGTAAAAGAAAATAATCTAACAACATATAACCCCGCCTTATTTTTATTTTTGTTTTGACGTATACAACGTGTCTTTGGCTTTTGGGCAAAGTCCGAAATCCCAAGTAGAGTGACTTCTCAGGAATACTCTAATGTTATATATCATTTGAACAGATAAAAAATAATGTAAACAAATCAACAATTAGTAAAAAGTAAAATACTGTATCAGTCGTTTACAATGACGATAAGATTAAAGTGACAATAGTGACATGACAGTGTTGAAATACTCTTTAATTACCATATGTATCTCCATACAGGCAGTTCCGAAGTATTAAATCGTAAATCAGTCATTTGTCCGTTACTACAGACTATGCCGTTTGATATGAGGCTTTGTACTTACATCGGTCAGAAATACCCTAATCAACACGTACTTTTTATGTTTGTCCAGAGGCTAGAGACACTTTGTACTTCACATTAATAGATAGATAAACACTTTGTTGATCACCAGTTACAGAAAGAAAAATACTTAGAACTAGAAACACATATTTTAAATGGCAGTGTCAATGGGCGGTCTTATTGCTCATAGCGATCTCTTCCGGACAACCATGCACGGAATGGATTATACACTATGGAAGACGGTGGTTTCAATATCTTGAATATGCAGAAATGATATATAAATGTATTGCATATAAATATATACATACACATTACTTACATAAAGCCTATCTATATATAAACTTATAATACATACCTTAATAACAATATACAATATATATAAAAACAAATAATATATATGCACATACAGATACATATACAGTAATATTATTACTAAATAAACAAGAAGATGACAGAGACCAATAGTTTGTCAATAGTTGCATAATATCAATAGAATAAATGTCAATAGAATTAATGAATGTGTGACTGACTTTGAATGTGTGAGTCCAAGACTCCTCTGGATGAGGTTGAAGGTGGGTCTAACGCGTATCTTCATATTAGGAGTCTATTCTCCACAATATGCGCGTTGGAACGGTTCCACTGCAGCCCAAGCAGAGAGGCAGGAGTTTTGGGATAGCATGAAAGATGTTATGAGTAAATGCGAACAAAATGAAAGAGTAGTAATGCTAGGCGACTTTAATAGCTGGGTAGGTGTGAAGCGTGATGGATATGAAAGTGTGTTGGGAAGGTTCGGCGATGACAGGGTGAATGAAAACGGGGAAAGTTTGCTTGAAGTATGTCTTGGGTGGAATCTTGTGGTAACAAACACTTGGTTTGACCATAAGAAGATCCACATGTATCCTAGGGAAGAAGGAAGCGTGAGAAGTATGATCGATTTTGTTATAGTGGATGAAAGACTGAGAAAGAAAGTACAGGACACTCGGGTGTACCGCGGTGTCGGCGTGGGCTCAGACCACTTTCTGGTGATGTGCCGAATAAGTGGTCTCTTTAAGCGATAGCGGCATCGTGTGCAGGAACCCGTTAGTGTACTGGAACGCATAAAAGTTGAGAATTTACAAGAAGAAAATGTGAAAGATGAGTTTGTAAGTAAATTGATTGAGAAGTTTGAGTCATTAGATGAAGTGTGTGAGGTTTAAGATTTATGGAAGGCGTTTAAGGAAGGGACCGTGGAAGTTGCTGTAGAAGTGTGTGGTGTAAGTAAGAGAAAAAAAGGGTGTAAATTGAAGAATGTGTGTAAAGATGTCCAAAAAGCTGTAGTTGAGAAGAAGAAAGCATGGCAAGACTGGTTAGCTTCAAAAACCAACCTAAGAATGCAAAATGGAACGACTGAAGATGTAAGCAAGGCAAAGGAAGAGTATAAAAGGTTAAAGAATGTAGCAAAAGAGGTTGTGGATAGAAAGAAAGATATCGATAGAGTTGAATTTGATAGGAGGTTATCTAACGACTTCCAGACCAACATTAAGTTTTTCTGGAAGTCCATAAGGTCAGCCAGAGGAAATCTTAATACCTCGCAACTGGACAAAGTCAGAAATCAGGATGGCAGTATTGTGAGAGGAGAGGAATACGTTCTAAAGAGATGGAAGGAATATTTTGAAAGTTTATTTGAAAAGGAAGATATGCAAGTGCCAGTGACAACTGGTAACGCCAACTAAGTAATATCAGCATGGAAGAGATAATGACAGCGTTGAAAAGTATGAAATCGGGTAAGGCTGCAGGGTATGACAGGATTTCGGTCGAGATGCTGAGGGCTGGACAAGGTGTGGTAGCGAGTCAGCTGTATCGCCTTTTTAACCTTTGCTGGAGAAACGGAATTGTTCCAGAAGACTGGTGCAAAGCCGTCAAAGGGATCACAGCAAGACTGCAAAAACTATCGCGGCATTAGCTTACTCAGCGTCGTCGGAAAATTGTATGCAAAGGTACTGATTACAAGAGTGACGAATGAAACTGATAAGAAAATGTGGGATGTACAAGCGGGTTTCGGGAGAGGAATGGGATGCATGAATCAGGTCTTTTCTTTACGAAGCATAGCCGAAAAATGTTTGGTGAAACACCAAAAGGTCTATTGCGCATTCGTAGACTTGGAAAAGGCCTATGACAGAGTGGCGAGGAATGAATTGTGGTCAACATTGTCTATGTATGGGGTGGGCGGCAGTTTGATACGAGCACTGAAATCACTCTATGAGAGTTCCAGTGTCAGAATAAACGGAGCGTACACAGACTGTTTTAACATCGAAAAAGGTGTTAGACAGGGATGTGTAGCATCGCCAGTGCTGTTCAACCTATTCTTAGACAATTGCTTGACAGATCTGAAAGAAAGTGTGTACGGATTAAGAATGAATGATTTAACCATCAAATGCCTCCTATACGCAGATGATCAGGTGATATTAGCATCATCGGAGGAGGAGTTGCAAAGAATGGTTAATATTATGCATGACGCCTTAAAAAGCAAAGGGATGAAAGTGAATGTAAGCAAGACCAAAGTAATGGTTTTTGAAAGAGAAGAAAGAATGACTGATTGTTATGTGACGATTGAAGGAGAAAGAGTGGAACAAGTAAAGGAGTTTGTGTACCTGGGTTCTAAGTTTACGAGAGATGGTAAGTATGAAAGTGATATTGAGCGAAGAGTTTTGGCTGGAAACCAAATGAGTCAGAACGTGTCTAAAAAAGCACGACTGGCTGTACATAGGGGAGTGTTGGTTCCCACACTCATGTATGGTAGTGAATGCTGAGTATGGCAGAAGAAACATGAAAGTAAAATTAATGCTGTAGAAATGAGAAGTTTGAGAAGTATGATCGGAGTGACTCTGATGGATAAGTTGGAGAACAGCGTGATAAGGGAATGTTGTGGTGTGGTAGAAGATGTAGTGACAAAGATAGAGAAAGGGATGCTTAGATGGTTTGGACATCTAGAGAGGATGGATGAAGAAAGATTGACGAAACAGATTTATGAGACGTGTGTGAATGGGCCAGTTGGTAGAGGCAGACCTAGGCGAACGTATCACGACCAGATCGGAGACGTTTTAAAAAACGGCCAAGTCAAAAGTACCTATAACCGGCGAGCATGTATGAAGACGCTCATGAAAGTGGAAGAAGCGAAGGAGGTATGTCAGGATCGTAGCATGTGGAAAGAAGTAGTCTCTGCCTACCCCAACGGGATAAAGGGGTGATTGTATGTATGTATGTATGTATGTACTTATATACATAAAGAGTTATCAATCAATCTATCTGTGAAAAAAACTGTTTTAAAATTACTATTTTAGTAAGTCCAAGAACTAGCGAAGAATTGCATTTTTCTAGAGAAAATGTCTGAACAAAAATAACTGGGTCACATTTAATTAAATGTAAGCCCAGACATTTTCTCATTCGTTTGTGAATGAGTATATTTAGCACACAGCAAAAATGTCTCGCTAATTTACGAGCGAATATTAAATTTCATTCTTTAAACGAGTATTATGCATAAACGAGTATTATACGAGTACTGCACAAATTACATGAAACTCTTACACAATAATGGGCTTAATTACGTTCAAGGGGCGGTCTTATCGCTTAAAAGCTATCTCTTCCGGACAACCTTTGGATGGATAGAAACAAACCACAGTAAATCGTCGGCGATCAAACATAGCTTAGACGAACTTACTTAACTTCGTGAGTTAGTAATTTTTATAACCGCTCGTTATGTTAAAAAGTGATATATTTTACTCATGTTACAATAGGAAATATAGGTGGTGCAAAAGATAATTTTATAGACTATGAGGTAATTTAAACCAAAAATCAATACATGAAAGACAGTATTATAAAAGTATTAGTTCTTTATACTTACCAACTACAATACTACTATTTATGTCAATTTGTCGACTATCTTGACCTAGGTTTCATGCAATGTTAACCAGTATAATAGCTAGTACGTTATAATTATTCTATGAAATTGTAAGACTATCACAGTAGTAAAATGAGTAAAATGAGTATTCTGACCTCTGTTTTTCTAATAATCTTTGGTATATTTTACAAAAACCTATATTCTATGAAATTGTAAGACTATCACAGTAGTAAAATGAGTATTCTGACCTCTGTTTTTCTAATAACCTAAACCTATACTAACCTAAACCTATATTCTATGAAATTGTAAGACTATCACAGTAGTAAAATGAGTGAAATGAGTATTCTGACCTCTGTTTTTCAAATAATCTTTGGTATATTTTACAAAAACCTACTCTAATACAGGTAAAAATAAAATAAAAACATGCTTAAAAACTAAAACTTAGTTCGACTGCAGTGCAATTATTCAAATAGGTCCTATCCACATTACAAGAACGATAACGGCGTACCATAAAGTTTATTTTCTCGGTACAAAAATATTAACCCAGCAAACAAGATGTTACACGCCATAAAGTCCATCGTTTGAGCTGCTTATAATGAACGGAGCCATTACGCCTCTAGACGTTTTATAAGCAATTCCAAGGGCTTCAAGTTTGAAAAATAAAATTTTTGTTCAACGGCTACGTAACGGTACGGCGAATTTCGAATGGGGTCTATGATTTCTGTTTTTTGGAGACAGTGGTTTTTGGAGACTTTAGTTTTTTGGTGGCTGTAGTTTTTGATCCACATTTATTTTTTCAATATTTTTTTGTTACTTTACAGATTTCATAAAAGAAAGAGGCATGTAGAGTCTGTGCAAAAAGAGAACCATCGTAGAAATTAAGGTTGCGTGTTCTAATTTACTGTTTTGTTGTGTTGACAACAGTGATTTGTCTTTGCCAGTACGACTAAAAATGTTTGTTGCTTAGTAGGTTCCTACTCTTATCATTGTCGGGGGTACTAGGTAGGTATGTACATTATTTCCTTATATTTGAATGAAAGTTCATTGTAACGCCACGACGGTTCTCTTTTTGCACAGACTCTACCTAATTCGTGTAACTATTTGGCTTACATTTGGATTTACACGTGTGGGAGCATCAGACCTTACAACATATGTAGACCGATTAAAATAATTTGTTTCGGTTCAAGTGATGGGTATAATATGAGCTGCTGGTTGGTTTCATATATATTAAACAAGGCTTAGACATGGAGGGCCAAAGTTATTGACATAGCTCAAAGGATTAGCAAGCTGAAGTGGCACTGGGCAGGTCACATCTGTCGTAGATCCGATAACCGTTGGGGTAGACTAGTTTTAGAGTGGAGACCACGGCTCGGCAAATGTAGCGTAGGGCGGCCCCCAGATCGAGCGATTGTATACGCAAGTTGGTTGGCAGTGGCTGGAAACAAAGAGCTGAAAATCGAACTCAGTGGCGTGCCATAGGCGAGGCTTATGTCCAGCAGTGGACAGAGATAGGCTGATGCTATGAGGCTGATGGCTGACTTAATTTTGTGGCTTTGATTAGAGACCTTTGATAGAATTGAATAAAATGATTCTTTATTGTACACCAAATAAAATATACATAAAAAATTTCATAATATAACTATAGTAATACAATGAGCAGTCTTATCGCTTGGATAGATCTATCTGTATAGACCAAAAAATTAATCTGCCTGTAACAGATATTCTTAGCACAAGAAACTCTGGCTTACCAACATTTTCAACTAACTTCAAAAAGAAGGTTCACAATTCGACTGTATCTTTTTAATGTTTGTTACCTCAGAACTCAGTCGTTTATAAACTGATTTGATTGTTTTTCGTTTAAGAGGTAATACTTACTGTAAGACGCCTACTTCATCGAGGGTAAATGAAACCAGTTTCTTCTATTGTCCAGTGTGTTCGGCTTATTGTTTTAGCTCTTCGACCATCCTATTCCAGACCTCGAGAAAAAGTGCCTCCGCTTAATTATAAATGTCCCATGTTTTCTCTGTAATGAAGTTAACTGCGTTTCCACTGACATTATCACTGACAACTCAATGACAGAGCACCATGAAGTTGGTGAGGATCGGTATTAACTATAACCATAGATATTTATCTATGGTCAAAGACAATAAGGTTGACGTCAAGCTTGCCATATCAAGCTTGACGTTATAATCCGATTTAATATTATATATTATCCATTCTAGTTGACAATCTAAGATGCTCGATTAAATACTAACAGTAATGGAAAGGCAGAATGATATCTACCTAAATGATGAATTTAACTATAAAAATGGCTACCATCAAATCGCACCTAACATTACTGTTTAGTCCCATTGTAATTTCATAGAGATTCCGTGAGCATCTCCACAAATATGGAGATAAACACCTCAAACTTGGTACTGAAAATGATTAGCGTGGCATTTGAAGTCGGGTGTTTTCGATTTGTAAACAATTTTAAATTATAAAATATGTATTAATGTATTGTTGATTCTCACACGCCCTGTTATTCAATTGGACACTGCCTTTCTAATCGGTAAAATTTTCATACAGTTATACCGCTCCAGGAAGACTAGCAGAAGTCCTACCACTAGATAACTATTAATGATAATAATTATTGCAAAAAGTTTTAGTAGACTCAGAAAGAGCGTTACTTTAAGAAATATAACATTGTGAGTACTACTGAGTGATAATGATTGCTAGGTATATCCCAGCTACGAGTATGTTGGTCATACTACCCGGGAGTAATGGCGCAGAGAAGCAGACGTAACGTCGATGTGGTGCTAAGACGGTCACATGGCTCCGTGAAACAAAGGATATGACAACAAATTATACTTGTATCATACTTACTACTATCCTACTTCTTACTAATATTATAAAAGCGAAAGTTTGAAGCTTGTATGTATGTTTGTAACTGCTTCACGCAGAAACTACTCAACTGTCTATCTGAGTCATAGCATTTAAATGAAAGAGGGGTATCTGCTTATAGATTTGCAAGTAATCTGTATAAAGGTCGCATCATACCGCATAAGGCATTTTTTTTCAGACAATCTGTAATAGACTAAGTATGGCAAAATAAGACACAGAAACTTTGTGGTGGCGTACAGTATAGTACAGTACAGTATAGTATAAAATATAAAGCCAGAATGTAAACTGATGATTGTTGGATATCTTACATTATGAAATCGGCGTTTCGTCAAACTGGCCACTTAGAACTCAAATATCTGTAAAAATTCCAAATTCAAATTTTGCCAATTAATTTTACACGTAAGTAACTTACAATTAGGAATTTTGGTGGGAACGAGGAAAAGTGTGTGTGCTCGCATTGTATTTTTAGGGTTCCGTACCTAAAGGGTAAAACGGGACCCTATTACTAAGACTCCGCTGTCCGTCTGTCTGTCTGTCTGTCTGTCTGTCTGTCTGTCTATCTGTCTGCCTGTCCGTCTGTCACCAGGCTGTATCTCATGAACCGTAATAGTTAGACAGTTGAAATTCACAGATGATGTATTTCTGTTGCCGCTATAACAACAAATACTAAAAACAGAATAAAGTTAAAAATAATAGAGGGTCCCAATACAAGAAACGTGTTTTCTTTGGCATTTCACGCCATTTATGAACGCTTAGTTAGGTAAACGTCCCATAGATGGCGTTATATTGAAATGTCGAAATGCCCTAACTCATTTGTTAGACGTTAGATGGCGTTATAAGAAATAAAATGTTTATTAATTATTATTTTTTGCTGGCGAAAAATGATAGTGGTATTTTTTGCTCAATCTTATAAAATACTGTAGTGTTGTACTGAACCCTACTAGTGCGAGTCCGACTTGCACTTAGCCAGTTTATTTCCTAAAACTTGTGTTCTTCCGCGAGTTAATGTGTGTTATTAACGATTACGTGCCGGTAAATGTGTGCGAGTGTAGGAAATAAGCACAATGTTGAAAAACATGCTTTTTGCGTTCTCACCAAAATTCCACTGAAAATCTTCAGTAAAGTCCACATTTTTACTGAGGGTATGACTTGGACTAGATTTTGACTTTAACTTGACTTGAAATGTGACTTTGACCCATCTTTATGACTTGAATTCTCAAAAACTTGAAGTATTACAATTTTTTTTATTTTTTATACCTCATAGGCTAGCGTTTGACCACTATCTCACCTGTTGGTAAGTGATGCTGCGGTCGAAGACGGCAAGCACGCTAAGCCTAGAATGGGAACTGACTCTCAAGGATGGCTGCCGGAACACATTAGATGTTTGGTGACAGATTTTCTAAAGTAAAATAGTAAACAATACTTCAATACACTAATCGTGTGGAGCCAAAATAAAATAAAATAAAAAAACTTACAATTATTGGCTGTGATGGAACGTAGCATGCATTCGGCCTTATCCAAAATACTCATATTTGTACCTCTAAGTAACAAGATGCTCGTCCCACAACTTTATGATAAGGAAAACGTACCCAAATGAAATATACTTGAATATGTACTAACGATCGCCACTTGCAATGGTAGCCGACTATCTTTTAATATCCTTCACGACGTATTCGTTGTCAGTACGTTGGCATGGATGTTTTATGTTTACTAGAGACAGATGATAAATTGCTCAAACTATCATAAAAAAGGCAGACGTACTCGTGCCGAACACCCGAGTGAACGCAAGTTCAGTAATACTAAATGCTTGATTATACGCTTCCGCGCTCAGTTTGCTACCAAGCGGCATCAGGGTCGGACGCTTCCGTGCAGTATTACTTCGCAGCTTTGCTTACGTAGTAATCATGCCGTATTGACTATGCCGGACTGAGCGCGGAAACTTATTACTCAAGAATTTAGTATTACTGAACTTGCGGCCACTCGGGTGTTCGACACGAATCTGTCTGCCTTTTTTATGATAGTCTGAGATAAATTGTTATCATTTCACGATATTTTTCAAAGATGAAACAGTTTTAAAAATAGTTGTGGTTTTCTATAATTGTTATAATATATTAAAGTTGAAGGTGCATGAAAACTTTAATATAAGACTGGACTTGAATCCACAATTCAGCAAGTCTGCGGTCCTAGCACGCAAGCTGAACTACCGAATCGAACTTAATGTGAATGAGAGAACAGATTGGGTACAAATCTTTGTTCTGAGGAAATTTGAGCTAATGCTAAAAGCTGAACTACTGTGCGCATAGATTACATCATCATATATCTATCTACCTTTATTCTACTTAAGTGGGGTAGGTCAAATATGTAATTTTCTTTCATTAAATTTTAAAGTATAGCATAGTGCCTAACATTTGAACAGATTTCTAAGGTGGCCTTATTTTAATACCCATGATTGTTTAATTATTTAGTTCTAAGCCTAAAAGGTTCGGTGATACTAAAGGCGTTGCTAATAATAACTTTATTTAACGCAAAATAACTGTGCGTCAAAAACGTCATACAATAAAATATGAATACTTCAAAGTGTATTCAATACATTGAAATCCAGTTTTTTCAATAGATCAAGTCAAGAATCAAGAATCAAAGCATTTATTCAGTATGTAGGCAGTATAAATATACGCACATATACACGTCAAAATCATAAATCATAAAATAAATCAAAACCAATTATCAAGTAAACATAGCAAAAGCAGAATTTAACGCTTTGAATTAGAAAAAAAAAAGTAATGAACCATTCAGCTGTCATCCAATCGTTTACGTCAGAATATTTAAAGAAAATTAAAGTATGTTAAAACCAACCATACATGTAACTGTGTGTTTCAGTAGTAATAAAAGTAATATTGTAAAAACCTTTTTAAACATAAGCTTTTACATAACCTATGACCAGAGTAAATGAAGACAAATCAAAGTTAAGGAGTTCATTTGGCCACCTTCCAGCTCCTTCATCAGATCAGCACCATGTCATCATTATATTGCATTGTCATGCGATTTACACACGTATACAAAATATCAGCTCAATTGGTAACCGGGAAGTGGATCACATTTAAATTGCAACATTTGATGACAAACATTGGGACAGCTTGCAGCTCCATCATCAGATCAGCACCATGTCATCATAATATTGCATTGTCACGCGATGTCACGTATGCAAAATTTTAACATTATTGGTAACATGGAAGTTTTGCAAGATTTGATGACAAATATCGAGACAGGTGAAACTAAATAAAAGCTTGTAATTAATGCTTACATTTTATACATACATACATACATACAATCACGCCTTTTTCCCGTTGGGGTAGGCAGAGACTACTTCTTTCCACATGCTACGATCCTGACATACCTCCTTCGCTTCTTCCACTTTCATGAGCGTCTTCATACATGTTCGCCGGTTATAGGTACTTTTGACTTGGCCTTTTTTTAAAACGTCTCCGATCTGGTCGTGATACGTTCGCCTAGGTCGGCATTCGTTCGTCATTCATTGAGTTCGTCTAGGTTCTACATTTTATATGCAGGCAAAACCTTAGATTTAATGGATGGCTAAAATAAAAATATTTTCCTTTGTAGTAAATGTAACAATATGTATGTCTTATATAATTTTCTCGATCCAATGAATGCTGGACTAATTTAGGAACTTGATATTTTTCTCTTTACTTAAGTCACTGCTTTTGAGTACATTGTGTCAGTCTATAAAAACTCCCTAAGTAGTTAAGCTGAGTGCATATTTTAGGGGGTGAATACACATCAACATCGAATGATATGAAAATGTAGTCACTTATAGCGACAAAATCGTATCTGGTGAATAAATTACGATTGAACTCTTATCGCGAAATAAATGTTTGGCGTCATTTAGCGGAACGTAATCACGAGGTACTAGAAACACTTTGATATTAAATTTGTCTAAATTAAGATAGTAAAATATTAAACACTAAAATTAAAGCAGAACATTAACTATTTGAAGAGAAGCTATTGATAACATTTTATTAATACTACTACATACATAGTATCTATCTACTATCCAATAGACTTGGCTGGCACCGACTTCAAATAGATAAGTGGGTAGCACTTATAATAATTTTAAGTAATTTATTTTTCGCTTTTAAGTGCCTCTTTGTGGTAATGAAGTCGGTTTTATTTTTTTTGAAAAATATTTTTTTGTATCTCAATACATTATGTATTATGTATATTGTACAACAAAGTGATGATGATGTTATATTGTGATGTGATGTGATGATAACAATATAATTTGTTTCAGTTTCCACTAATCTATCTAATACTATAAGAATCTTTGTCCTGACATACTGACTGACTGACTGACTGACTGACTGACTGACTGACTGACTGACTGACTGACTGACTGACTGACTGACTGACTGACTGACTCACTGACACACAACACACAGTCTAAACCGCTGGTCGTAGAGAATTGAAATTTGGAGGGTATATTTGTCTTAGTACGTAAGGGTGTACTAAGAAAGGATTTTCCAAAATTCACCCTTTAACCGGATTAAATGGGGGTTCAAAGTTTGTATGGAGAAACATGATTAGATAGTCTTTTCTATCCGAAACTTCACACAAGTGCTTCAGTGAAAAAATAAGTAAATACGTGTTTCAGGTTTTTTTGAAATTCCACCCCTAAGAGTAACATAAATGGGGTAACATATTATGTGAAAATCAATATTGTGTCGGATTGCGCTGAAATTTGGCATACAGATAGTTATTACGACGTTAGTTACCTCTGAGTAAGGATTTTTTCAAAATTCACCCCTGAAGGGGATGAAACGGGGGTTCAAAGTTTGTATGGAGAAACAAGATTAGATAGTATTTTCTATTCAAAACTTCATACAAATGCTCCAGTAAACAAATAAGTAACTATGTGTTTCAGGTTTTTTTGAAATTCCACCCCTAAGAGGGTGAAATGGGGTTACAAAGTGTGAAAATCAATATTGTTTCGGATTGAGCTGAAATTTGGCATGCAGATAGTTATTCTGACGTTAGTAACCTTTAAGAAAGAATTTTCTAAAATTCACTCCTGAAGGGGATGAAACGGTGGTTCAAAGTTTGTTTGGAGAAACAAGATTAAATAGTCTTTTATATTCGAAACTTCACACAAGTACTTGGGTAAGTAAGTAAATACGCGTTTCAAGCTCTTTCGACATTCCACCCCTAAAAGGGTGAAGTGGGGTAACAAAGTCTGAAATCAATATTGTTTTGGATTGCGCTGAAATTTGGCATGCAGATAGTTATTTTAACTTAGGTATCCGCTAATAAATAATTTTTCAAAATTCACTCTTCAAGGAGATGAAGCGGGGGTTCAAAGTTTGTATGGAGAAACAAGATAAGATAGTCTTTTCTATTTGAAACTTCGCACAAGTACTTCAATAAATAAGTAAACACGAGATTCAGACTTTTTCAAAATGCCACCCTAAGAGGATAAACTGAGGTAACCAAGTCTAAAAATCAATATTGTTTCGGATTGCGCTGAAATTAAGAATGTAGATAGTTATTATGACGTAGGTATCCTCTTCGAAAGGATTTCCTAAAAAATCCTCCCGGACACGGAACGGGGATTCAAAGTGTGTATGGCGAAACAAGATGAGATAAAGTAGGTACGTGTTGTAGGATTTTTCGAAATGGGGCAGGTATCAAAGTCTGAAAATTTGGGTTTTTCGGGTTATATAAATATGAATCCCGAATTGCCTTAGTCATAACATGAAAGCGGGTGAACTGATTTGGATAATTCTTATTTGATGTCTTTAATGATAGAATCTATTTTACAAAATAAAAGTTTTAAGTAAATAAAAGAATTTTTTAACGCAGGCGAAGACGCGGGGCACTTCTAGTTAGATATACACGCAAACAATTAGTTTCTTAACCATTCAACATCTAGGTTGTTACATATTATAATACCGCCGATTGCAATACCTAATTAAGTTATTAATAATTTTAGATATGTTTTTTTTTAGGGTTCCGTACCCAAAGGGTAAAACGGGACCCTATTACTAAGACTCCGCTGTCAGTCCGTCTGTCTGTCTTTCTGTCTGTCTGTCTGTTGTCTGTCTGTTTGTCTGTCTGTCTGTCTGTCTCTCTGTCCGTCTGTCACCAGGCTGTATCTTATGAACCGTGATAGTTAGACAGTTGAAATTTTCACAGACGATGTATTTCTGTTGCCGTTATAACAACAAATACTAAAAGCAGAATAAAGTTAAACATAATAGAGGGTTCCCATACAAGAAACGTGATTTTTCGGCATTTCACGCCATCTATGAACGTTTAGTTAGGTAAACGTCCCATAGATGGCGTTATATTGAAATGTCGATCCATGTCCTTGGATTTCAGCTTTGTTAGACGTTAGATGGCGTTATAAGAAACAGAATGTTTATTAATTATTATTTTTTGCTGGCGAAAAATGATAGTGGTAGTTTTTGCTCTATCTTATAAAATACTGTAGTGTGGTACGGAACCCTACGAGTGCGAGTCCGACTTGCACTTGGCCAGTTTATTTTATGTTTGTTACTTCAGAACTCCGTTAAATCTTAACCGATTTGAAAAATTGGATGATTTTGATTGATGATTATGGCCAGTGGATATTTTCACTATCAAGGCATGTGAAGTCGGGTTTTTCGTTTTGTACGATCAAAAATTATTTGTATACAATAAAGAGTTATTCTATTCTGAAATAAATCTGTTAGGACCAAATACTGAGGGTTTCTCAGTAAGTCTGTTTTGAGACTGCACTCGTTTTGATTACATTCGCTTCTAAACCCGAAAAAAGGTTTCGACAAAATATTATTTAACAAGGGTTTAAAAGAACGGGTAATATAAAATAACTCAATAGGAGCATTTCATAAAAGTTTTTATTTATTTTGTAATTTGATTTAGAGTTTTCGGTGGCAAGTGGTGACATTGCGTCGCCATAGTGCGTATTTGACCCATCTACCATTTTTTATTGGTTACCTCTTTATTTCCGAGACAAATAAAAAACATTTTCACCAATTTGGCTTCTTGGAAAGCGTTTCCGTTGCTATCTCAGTTGTGAACATTGGTTTACAATTTGCCTTAACGCAGTTGGACATCCGTTCACCAAAAAAAACCGGCCAAGTCGAGTTGAACTCGCCCACCGAGGCTTCCGTACCAACGTTGGTATGTACCAATTAAGCTAGACCTCTTAATTGTATGAGCGCTCATATAACTCAGAGGTCTACCTTAATTGGCGTATACTATGTATGTATGGGGGCGCCCATTAATTTTGCATTTTTTTATTTTTTTTTTATTTTTTCAGCAAGGTCTTACAGCACAAGTAAAGGAAAAATTCCGAAAAATAAATGAAAGTTCAAAATTAAGGTACATTTTGGTTCGTTTGGTTTCGCGAAAATCTGAATTTGTCCATATCTTTTTACAATGTTGACTTAAGACCTTGATTTTTATACACCCGATAGGGACTTATAGACTTCAGTATCAGGTATAAATTTCAACTTGATAGGTCCACCTGTTCCTGAGAAAATTAGTGGTGACACACGGACAGACGGACAGACAGATAGACAGACAGACAGACGGACAGACAGACAGACAGACGGACATGAAAGTGATCTTATAAGGGTTCCTTATTTTACCTTTTGAGGTACGGAACCCTAAAAAAGGATGTTTGCTATTCGTCTATGATTGTGTTCATGTTACTCAATTTCGCCACCAAATTTTGTTTGTTGTTATGTTAACAAAAATTGTTTTTTCAACCAACTTACAAAAAGGAGAATGTTCTTAATTCGTCTGTATGTTTTTTTTGTACGTATGTAACGTGATTAGGTACACCGTACAAGTGTGAAAAGATTCAAATGATTTTTTTTAATTCATAAGGTACATGTCCAAGGTACGAGTAGCTCCCATTGTAATTTCATCGAGAGAAGATGAAAATCTCAAACTTAATATGACTTAATACAAATTATGACAAGCGCAGCATTTTAATTAGATTTCTTTCGTTTTTTTTTAATCCTTTATCGGCTAGCATTTGACCACTATCTCACCTGTTAGTAAGTGATGATGCGGTCGAAGATGGTAAGCACGCTAGGCCTAGAATGGGAACTGGCTCTCAAGGATGGCTGCCGGAACATTAGATGTTTTGGTGACAGATTTTCGAACTTGAGGGTGGTAGCTGGCCAGGCGGACACTAGATAGTGTCCTACCACCATGCGGGGGTTGTTGGTTTCTTAACGATGTTTTCCGCCACTGTGAAAAGCGCACATAAATTTTTAGATAGTAAAATCTATTGGTGCACGGCGGTTTGAACTCGGTACCACGGAATCAAAGCCGACCGTTCTCCCGATTACGCCACCGGGCCCTCAACCGGCCAACCGGCCCTCGTTTTGTTAATGATCTTAATTTTTTTTATAGAAGTAATAACGCGCCTGTTATATTGAGACATGAAGATGTTTAGTCTTACGTACTTTGTTATTTCAGTGGATACTTTGCCATTCGAACCGAAAAAACATTCCTATTTCACGGCTGAATAACTGAAAATATCATGGATAGATTTTAGTGATCATATTTTTTTGAATAGGTTATAAGACTAGTGCTTCAAGATCTCGTGATCACTCAGGCTTGTCACTGAAAATGACTTTCCACTTGTCTGTTCTTTTAGTTTTTAAACAATCTTAAATTATTTATTGTTTCGTAGTCAAGTTCAAGGAGCCTTTATTAGTTTGTCATGTTCATCTGCTTGTCTGTCTGGCAGTCTGAATTCCTTTTAACCTTCATACTTGTACAGGTAAACACTTCGCATGGTTGTTTTTTTAGTTTATCTCTTAAATCAGAATACATAACAATAAGTAATAACCCGCAGGGCGGCTTTGAGGCGAGCCGACGGTTAGTGGCGACACCGCGTACCCCTATCCCGTGAGGGCTAAATGAGACTCTCTGACCACCAGCTTGCCTTTACCGGCCGGCCGGTTGTGGGAATCGCAAGCGCTAAGACCTAAGCTACAGGGTGGAAGTGTTAAAGGCATAAAGCCGCTAGTAGCATTTAGTGAAAGTGCAGCACACCTCTGAACACCCTTAGCTATCCAATGTTGCCCCTCGGCGCCGACATAACAGTCCTCCTTTATGGGGAGCCCATTCAGTGTATAGTCACCACCCGTCTTAATAATTTGTAATTAGGCATAATTGGCGGGTGCAATACCTCATCCCATAGACCAGCAATTCGACATTAATCAGGTCACTCAATAGTCTCATAATATAATGTACCGTCTTTTTATAACATAGTTTCCTATATCTCCTTCTCATCCATAGTAATAACTAAGTAAACATTGTAAAGGGCCTCTTGATGTTGGCTTCGGCTCCATCAATGCCCTCTAAAAGACCGGGCGCGTAGGACCCGTGATGTTAAATGAATAAAAGTAATAAAAACAATTATGTACTTATATTTGTTTCGTTGATGGCAGTTTCAACGATTTCTTTTAGATAATATAAAACATGTGTTTAAAGTCGGTCAAATAAGTTCCTAATAGGCTTATCAGAATCTGGTGAAACTGGCCCTTGTAGTAGTAATGTCTGTTGATCTATAAAATCTGTCAAATAGATAGGAAAATCCATTCCAGTGTTGAACTCCAAACTTTTTGCAATAAATCCGTAAATTCCAATTTCGAATCTCGATTGATATCCACTATCAGTGATTGGTTTGACCGACGAATCCGTTCTCATGACAACCACTAGACCTTGTCTCCTTATCACAACCAACCATTATTACTAGAACCTTGAATTAAGTTCTTCAATCATCGATTGCTTCCACTTTCATAGCTCATTGAAGTCTGGTTAGCACGAATTATTGGGCAGAAATATTTTGACAGTTGACAAGGTCTTTATTATTTACGCTTTAAGGTTGACTATTGATTGGATTTTAGTTTTATTGGTGGTTTAAGGGGGTTCTACACGTGTGTTGATTGGCTGAGTTGACAGTTAGGAAGATAAACGATGTGTATCATTTGTCATTGGTGTCCCTTTGACGAGTTCTTGTGCACTTCGTCCTATTAAATGCAGATTATAATGAGAAATTCGTACGTTGATTGATGGTAGCCATCGCGTTGAGGGGGAGAATAGTGTGAAATTTCGTTGATGGTGATTGAAGGTCTATAAACAACATTCAGCTCTCGTGTCATTCGTGTGTCGGCTTGCGAATAAATAGACATGGTTCTAGACTACACAAAAAAACTTTCCGTTGAGATTTGAACTTGTGTCCACCCGACCGCCTAATAGTTCTACGTGGTCTGACTGGGATTTCATTTGCTGAGTGTGTATGAGTGTTTGAAAGTTGAATGTTGTGAGTGTTTGAAATGTGAGTGTTGTGAGTGCTTTTGAGAAGTAAGTGCAAGTGATCAGATAATATTTTATTGCGTTTTATTTTGTTGTGTCAAGAATATTTTCAGATTCCTGTGGGTGTTAGTAATTATGATGTAATTAAACATCCACATTGGATTACGGATCGTCGTTAAGGATATCTTGTCATTTTTGAGGAAATATTCATACTGAATGTATGAATATTTCCTTTTTTTTTATGTATTTTTAGGTTTTATATATTTCGTGAATAATAAAGAGATGTGCTCAATTTCCTTACAAAACCGGAATAATATTATAAGCGTTTTGAAATGTATTTAACATAACTATAATAATCGTTTATTGCCATTAAAACATGCATACATTTTAATGTACTGAACTGTACTGTTATAAAATTTCGCAGAGAACTAAACACTAAATGTACATTTAGTGTTTAGTTCTCTGCGAAATTTCATTGAAAGATTTAGTATTCAGTATTCAGTATTGTTTATTGTAACACAATGTACAATAGTTGTATCTTAGACTAAAACTAATCTACTTATTACTATTGAAATGTACCCTGTACTATTTAGTGTGTAGCAAAATTGTGCATAATTTATAAAAATCTGAATAATATAATAATATTAATTCTTTATAATACGGTTACAAGTTAAATCTAATAGGAACTACATAATATGCTTAAACTTATTCTTAGTTAATTTGGACTATTTTACAAGCCTACGTAGTTATAATATTGTCATGTCTAGAGTAGTATGTACATTACGCATTAAGTTAACTTATACCTATTCATTAGAAAATAATAATTATTTTACTATTATATTTTACTTTTGACTATTTTAATTTTTACTATTTTACTTTTAAGCTATAATCAGCCCTACGTATGGCTTGAAATGCTTAGAATTCAATCAAATACAGGACTGTAATCTAATACTATAAGAATCTTTGTCCTGACATACTGACTGACTCACTGACTCACTGACAGACAACGCACAGCCTAAACCGCTGGTCGTAGAGACTTGAAATTTGGAGGGTATATTTGTCGTAGTACGTAAGGGTGTACTAAGAAAGGATTTTGCAAAATTCACCCCTTAAGGGGATGAAATGGGGGTTCAAAGTTTGTATGGAGAAACAAGATTAGATCGTCTTTTCTATCCGAAACTTCACATAAGTGCTTCAATAAAAAAATAAGTAAAGACGTGTTTCAGGTTTTTTTGGAATTCCACCCCTAAGAGGGTGAAATGGGGTAATAAAGTGTAAAATCAATATTGTTTCGGATTGCGCTGAAATTTGGCATGCAAATAGTTATTACGACGTTAGTTCCCACTGAGAAAGGATTTTCCAAAATTAACCCTCGAAGGGGATGAAACGGGGGTTCAAAGTTTGTATGGAGAAACAAGATTAGATAGTCTTTTCTATCTGAAACTCCACACAAGTGCTTCAGTAAAAAAATAAGTAAACACGTGTTTCAGGTTTTTTTTAATTCCACCCCTAAGAGGGTGAAATTGGGTAATAAAGTGTGAAAATCAATATTGTTTCGGATTGCGCTGAAATTTGGCATGCAGATAGTTATTACGACGTTAGTTCCTTCTGAGAAAGGATTTTCCAAAATTGACCCTCGAAGGGGATGAAACGGGGGTTCAAAGTTTGTATGGAGAAACAAGATTAGATAGTCTTTTCTATCCGAAACTCCACACAAGTGCTTCAGTAAAAAAATAAGTAAACACGTATATCAGGTTTTTTTGAAATTCCACCCTTAAGAGGGTGAAATGGGGTAATAAAGTGTAAAATCAATATTGTTTCGGATTACGCTGAAATTTGGCATGCAGATAGTTATTACGACGTTAATTCCCTCTAAGAAAGGATTTTCCAAAATTAACCCTCTAAGGGGATGAAACGGGGGTTCAAAGTTTATATGGAGAAACAAGATTAGATAGTCTTATCTATCAGAAACTTCACACAAGTGCTTCAGTAAAAAAATAAGTAAACACGTGTTTCAGGTTTTTTTGTAATTCCACCCCTAAGAGGGTGAAATGGGGTAATAAAGTGTAAAATCAATATTGTTTCAGATTGCGCTGAAATTTGGCATGCAGATAGTTATTACGACGTTAGATCCCTCTTTGAAAGGATTTCCCAAAATTAACCCTCGAAGGGTATGAAACGGGGGTTGAAAGTTTGTATGGAGAAACAAGATTAGATCGTCTTTTCTAACCGAAACTTCACATAAGTGCTTCAGTAAAAAAATAAGTAAAGACGTGTTTCAGGTTTTTTTGTAATTCCACCCCTAAGAGGGTGAAATGGGGTAATAAAGTGTAAAAATCAATATTGTTTCGGATTGCGCTGAAATTTGGCATGCAGATAGTTATTAATTACGACGTTAGTTCCCTCTGAGAAAGGTTTTCCAAAATTCATCCCTGAAGAGGATGAAGCGAGGGTTCAAAGTTTGTATGGAGAAACAAGAATTGATTGTCTCTTATATTCGAAACTTCACACAAGTAGTTTAGTAAACAAATGAGTAAATACGTGTTTCAGGCTTTTTGAAATTCTATTCCTAAAAGGGTGAAGTGGAGTAACAATGTCTGAAATCAATATTGTTTCGGATTGCGCTGATATTTTGCATCTAGATAGAAATTTTGACGTAGGTATCCGCTGAGAAAGGATTTTTCAAAATTCACTCTTCAAGGGATGAAGCAGGGCTCAAATTTTGGATAGTCATTTTATTCGTCATTTCACACAAGTACTTCTGTAAATAAATAAGTAAATACGAGTTTCAGACTTTTTCAAAATGCCACCCTAAAAGAGTGAACTGGGGTAAAAAAGTCTGAAAATCAATATAGTTTCGGATTGCGCTTTATTGGGTTTTCGGGTTTTAAAAATATGAATCCTGATTTGTCTTAGTCACGCGATAACATGAAAACAGGTGAACCAATTTGGCTAATTTTTATTTGATGTCTTTAATGATAGAATCGTTTTTACAAAAGAAAAGTTTTAAGTAAATAAAAGGAGTTTTTAACGCGGGCGTAGCCGCGGGGGACTTCTAGTCTAATACTATAAGAATCTTTGTCCTGACATACTGACTGACTCACTGACAGACAACGCACAGCCTAAACCGCTGGTCGTAGAGACTTGAAATTTGGAGGGTATATTTCTCTTAGTACGTAGGGGTGTACTAAGAAAGGATTTTCCAAAATTCACCCTTTAAAGGGATGAAATGGCAGTTCAAAGTTTGTATGGAGGAACAAGATTAGATAGTCTTTCCTATCCGAAACTTCACACAAGTGCTTCAAATAAAAAAATAAGTAAATACGTGTTTAAGGCTTATTCAAAATTCCACCCCTGAAAGGGTGAAATGGGGTAACAAAGTCTGAAAATCAATATTGTTTCGGATTGCGCTGAAATTTGACATGCAGATAGTTATTACGACGTTAGTTCCCTCAGAGAAAGGATTTTCCAAAATTGACCCTTGAAGGGGATGAAACGGGGGTTCAAAGTTTGTATGAAAAAACAAGATTAGATAGTCTTTTCTATCCGAAAAGTTTGTATGAAAAAACAAGATTAGATAGTCTTTTCTATCCGAAACTTCACACAAGTGCTTCAGTAAAAAAATAAGTAAATACGTGTTTCAGGTTTTTTTTAAATTCCACCCCTAAGAGGGTGCAATGGGGTAACAAAGTGTGAAAATCAATATTGTTTTGGATTGCGCTGAAATTTGGCATGCAGATAGTTATTACGACGTTAGTTCCCTCCGAGAAAGGATTTTCCAAATTTCACCCCTGAAGGGGATGAAACGGGGGTTCAAAGTTTGTATGGAAAAACAATATTAGATAGTCTTTTATATTCGAAATTTAACACAATTACTTAGGTAAGTAAATACGTGTTTCAGGCTTTTTCGAAATTCCACCCCTAAAAGGGTGAAGGGGGGTAACAAAGTCTGAAAATCAATATTGTTTCGGATTGCGCTGAAATTTGGCATGCAGATAGTTATTACGACGTTAATTACCTCTGATAAAGGATTTTCCAAAATTCACCCCTGACGGGGATGAAACGGGGGTTCAAAGTTTGTATGAAAAAACAATATTAGATAGTCTTTTATATTCGAAATTTAACACAAGTACTTATATAAGTAAATACGTGTTCCAGGCTTTTTAGAAATTCCACCCCTAAAAGGGTGAAATGGGGTAACAAAGTCTGAAATCAATATTGTTTCGGATTGCTCTGAAATTTGGCATGCAGATAGTTATTTTGACTTAGGTACCCGCTGAGAAAGAATTTTTCAAAATACACTCTTGAAGGGGATGAAGCGGGGGTTCAAAGTTTGGATAGTCGTTTTATTCGACATTCCACACAAGTACTTCTGTAAATAAATAAGTAAATACGAGTTTCAAACTTTTTCAAAATGCCACCCTAAGAGGATAAACTGGGGTAACAAAGTAAAAAAAATCGATATTGTTTCGGATTGCGCTGAAATTCAAAATGCAGATAGTTATTATGACGTAGGTATCCGCTCAGAAATGATTTTCTGAAAATTCCTCTCGGATACGGAACGGGGATTCAAAGTTTGTATGGCGAAACAAGATGGGAAAAAAGTACATGTTGTAGGATTTTTCGAAATGGGGTAGGTAACAATTTAGGTCATTTCAACATTTTTAGTCTGTAAATTTAGGTTTTTAGGGTTTTATAAATATGAATCCCGAATTGCCTAAGTCACGCGATAACATAAAAACGGGTGAACCGATTTGGCTAATTAATATTTGATGTGTTTAATGACAGAATCGTTTTTACAAAAGAAATGTTTTAAGTAAATAAAAGGTTTTAACGCGGGCGAAGCCGCGGGACACTTCTAGTTTCGTATAAAACAATAATACCAGCAAACTATCTCAACGCCAACAATTTTATATTTAGCCAACACAATAAAATACAGTGGGAACCAATCAATCACTTTATTTTATTAGAGCTGGTACCCTCTGGGAGTTTCTGTTCGCTAATAAGTTTACCACTTCGATCGGTTTCTGATTTTGATGTATATATTGATGATCGTAATGGCAACACTGACGTACCGAGGTACCGTAAGGTAAATAACGTATTGAACAGGTATTACAAGTACTAAATGTTAAAATGACTACTAGTTGTAGCAATCTGCATTCAAATAATACTTAAATTCAAAATATGAAACTAACCCTTACTGATCTATTCATACAATACAATACAATAACTCTTTATTTGTACACCAAGAAAATATAACAGATAGAAACAGACACAAATTATAAGAATGAGTACAAATGGCGATCTTATCGCTAAAAGCGAGAGGAATAGAAAATAGATTTTCATAGGTAGGTGGTGTTGCAAAAATTTGAAATTAAAAATATTATTAGAAAAAAATAAAACAAAAAATAGTATGAAAATAAAACAAAGTAATAAGCTATTATAATTAAGCTATTTACGAGTATAATCAGTTCATTGATACCATTTCATAGAAAATAAACATAGCGCCCTAACTCTTTAAGTGTTATTATACTTTACATGCATATAGGCGGACCAAAACTTCTCTATCTGCCTTATTAGGGACCCTAACTGTCTTACTCTTACAACACCTCTCGGAGTATGGGACCCCGATTCAGTGTGGTGTAATACCACTTATTCTGCCACCGTGGCAAGTTAAGGCAAAAACCTCGAAAAGAAGGGCTAAGCGGGAAAGAGCTCTTATTTGTGGCTTCTATTTTTAATGGACTTCACAAAAAGGAGGAGGTTCTCAATTCGTTGGAATCATTTTAGGGTTCCGTAGCCGAATGGCAAAAAACGGAACCCTTATAGATTCGCCATGTCTGTCTGTCTGTCTGTCTGTCCGTCCGTATGTCACAGCCATTTTATTCCAAAACTATTAGGACTACAGAATTGAAACTTGGTAGGTAGATGTATTCTGTAAATCGCTTTCCGATTTTTATACAAATATAAAAGTTTAAGGAGGGGCACCCCATACATAAAACTGGTACAAAAAACATTTTTTTCTTTAAACCTATACGTGTGGGGTATGGTTTATGGATAGGTCTTTAAAAATGACATTGAGGTTCCTAAAATCATTTTATCTCAAAGTGAATCATTTAAAAGATAGGCACGTCTAAAGTGGTAAAATGTGTGTCCCCCCCTCCCCTCTAACTTCTAAAGTAAGGAAGTGAAAAATCTAGAAAAATATATTCTGTAGATCTCAATAAAAACTTTCAACAAAAATTAGTTTGAACGAGATACAGTCAGCAGTTGTTGAGATATAGCGACCGCAAGTATAACTTTGTTTTTTATACAAACACTATGAAAAACAAAGTTATTTTTGTAGTTGCGAAAATCATAGTTATAGAATACTCTACTGTGTTACGGAGCCCTACGAGTGCGAGTCCGACTTGCACTTGGCCAGTTTATTTTTTATGTATGTTCACCGAATACTCGAAAATGCCTGAACCGCTTTGTAAAATTCTTTTTTTATTTCAAAGGGTACCCTTGCTAGGTGGTCCCATTTAAAATTTAACGAAATTGGTCGACCCGTTTTTAGTATATCAACATTTGTATTATGATGCATTTACTTATCTCGACGATTTACTACTTACTACTGGCACAGATTATATAATAGTTACTGCGTCTAATGGCTACTTTGACTAGCGTGACTTTTGAAGTCGGTTCTTTTAGTTTTTTAAACGATCTTAAATTAAATATATAGATGTAATCTCTTGTCGCTTGCTTCTACAGTTATATACATTACGAAAAAAAAAAAATTTGAGCCTATTACGTACATACGTAAGTACCACAATCTGTTTTTTAGGGTTCCGAACCCAAAGGGTACCAACGGAACCCTATTACTGAGACTCCGCTGTCCGTCTGTCTGTCTGTCTGTCCGTCTGTCACCAGGCTGTATCTCATGAACCGTGATAGTTAGACGGTTGAAATTTTCTCAGATGATGTATTTCTGTTGCCGCTATAACAACAAATAATAAGAACAGAACAAAGTAAAAAATTAAAGGGTTTAAAACAAAAAACGTGTTTATTACGATACGATACGATACGAAATTAATTCACCTCGATGCAGCTAGATGGCAGCACAGGAAACATTAGCACGCGCAAGCGTTTCATTTGTTAAATTTGTGGGCCTCGGTCGATTTGTTTACTTAGTTAAGGTTTATGTGCATACATGTAGTGTACAGTATTGAATAATATATCCACAATTTTAGTACTTAAAGAGCTTCAATTAGTTAGAATTAGTAGAAAGTTAGTCGTACGAACACTCGGTCTTCAAGATGTTGAATTATACTAATCCCCTTTGTTTATGTTAATACTTACTTATTAAATACTTAGTTGGTGTTAGAAGTTCGTGGCGTTCGGACTTCGGAAATTCGGAACCCTCCGTGTGCAGGACAAAAGTCTGACTCGCACTTGGCCAGTTTTATTTTCTAAAAACTAGACTATTTTTTCGTACGTTCGTAGAGAATAGCCACTGTTAGTAATTTCTCATACAGACATATATATACAAAGCAAACACCTATGTTGCTTATTATCGAGGCGGCAACGTCAGCGGTCCGTGAAATTATGCCCCGAGCGGTGTGGTGTTGCACCCTTGTATTTTCTTTGGGTTAAGGTACGGGATACAGCGGGTTTCATTATAAGATTAATTTTAACAATTCTTTTGGTGATATCGGCATAGGTATTTTATATTTAGTTACGGAATTTTTTTCAAATAGAATGGCAGATATTTTTCTAACTAAATTTTTAAAGTTTTCTTATAAGAGCAGGCGAATGCGTATATTGCAAAGATCCGAGTCAAAAAAGCACTTTTTGAAGCCGAATTTGTTTTGTAACGATAATTAAACTTCTTTACCCAGAAAACTGGATCAACATGATCCAGTTTTGTTTTAAATAAAATAAAAACATACCGAGTAAAAATAAAAATGTTTAAATACAAGATTTTTGTAAAGACGTTATTATGGTGTAATGAAATGATAAAAATACACGCTAGCCCGAATTCGACTGTCCTACCATTTTTCATTACGAAGTTCCAATCCCTACACCCCACGCCTCCATCATCTGTTCAGTTCTTTCCATGGTCGTACTGTCCACTCGAGATCGCTTTGAGCGATAAGACCGCCCATTATCCTTGTTAAGAATTTGTTTTGTTATCTTATTACTATCATAGAAAAGGCAGACAGATTCGTGCCGAACACCCGAGTGACCGCACGTTCAGTAATACTAAATTCTTGAGTAATAAATTTCGTCGTTCGTAAGCATAGTCAATTTGGCATGATTACTACGTAAGCAACGCTGCGAAGTAATACTGCACGGAAGCGTCCGACCCTGCTGCCGCTCTTGGTAGCAAACTGAGCGCAGAAGCGTATTACTCAAGCATTTAGTATTACTGAGCTTGCGTTCACTTGGGTTTTGGGCACGAATCTGTCTGCCTTTTTTATGATAGTTTGAGTCTTATTTATGTAATGTATGGTGTACAATAAAGAGTTTTCAATCATTCATTCATTCAGTTTGGTGGTAAGTACCATATTATTACATTGGCCGACACTTATGCGTACGAAGATACGCAAGTATACCAAATTTGTTTCCAATTGAACTTCAGGAAGTTTTTGTAATTTAGCTTCCAAGATTTGACCCTCACAAACACACGTACATACTAATACATCAAGTTAAATAAAAGGTTGTAAAAAGACAGTATATTTTTATGTACATCAATTAGTTAAAAAAAACCACCAATCCACAAAACCACAAATATCGTTTAAAAACTAAAAAAGAACCGACTTCAATGCCGCGCTATTCATTTTCAGTACCAATTTTGAGATGTTTATCTCAATATCTCTGGAGATACTTATCAGACCTCGATAAAATTACTATGGTACCACATTTGAGATATCTCCTTTCGAAAAAAAAAAGAATAATCAAAATCGGTTCATAAACGACGAAGTTATCCGCGAACAAACATACAAACAATATATATATATATATATATATACGGTCGAATTGAGAAACCTCTTTTTTTGAAGTCGGTTAAAAACCACAAAATCAAATGCATCATTCGTTTTACACTAATCATAAATACATTACAAGTATAAATACACTAATTCCTCGGCTGATATTGTCATACTCTTTTCAGGGTAGAACAGTGATCTTTGCAAAGTGGGTACTTTGCAAAGATCACTGTTCTACCTTCGTTTGTATTTTACTCGACTTTTGCAATAATTACAAACCGATTTTTGAAATTGTTTAATTTTTTTCGTGAGTAGGGTATAATATTTAAGAGGTTTTTTTTTATGATTCGTAATGGTAACAGGGCAAGCATGGCGCTCGCCTGATGGTAAGCAATGACGTCTACCTATTACAGATACAGCGAGGTGGTCCTTCAGTAAATTTTATCCAGATCAGCTGATGGGAACCTAAGTAACCGAGTTAAGTATATTATAAACCTCACACCTTAAACTTGCTACTGAAAATAACTTGAGCAGCTTGTGGATTCGATTCTTTTTAACCGACTTCAAAAAAAGGAGGAGGTTTCTCAATTCGACCGTATATATATATATTATTTTTTTTTTTTTTATGTTTGTTCGCGGATAACTTCGTCGTTTATGAACCGATTTCAATTATTATTTTTTTGTTCGAAAGGAGATATCCCAAGTGTGGTACCATGGTAATTTTATCGAGGTATGATAACTATCTCCAGAGATATTGAGATAAACATCTCAAAATTGGTACTGAAAATGAATAGCGCGGCATTGAAGTCGGTTGTTTTTTAGTTTTTAAACGATATTATATACAATACTAACTGTTCTCCGTGGGTTAGTCCGCGTTTAAAAGTACTCTATAGCCTAACCTGGCTATATCTGCACAAAATTTCAGCTCAATCGGTCCAGAAGTTTGACCGTAAAGAAATCCCAAAAAAATATACGGTCGAATTGAGAAACCTCCTCCTTTTTTTGAAGTCGGTTAATAAACATAGAAACAAACTGACTTTCGTTTTTATAATATCATCATTATTAACAACCTGTGTCAGTCTACTGCTGGACGTAGGCTTCTCCCAAGATGCGCCACTGAGCCCGATCTTTGGCTCTTCTTTTCCAAGAAAAAATAATAAAAAGAATAATATTGGTATTGATTAATTCGTATTATTTCTTGTCGTCTGTAACTTGACACGTTAGATATTGCGACAGGGGAATTAGGGTCCGTAAGGAACTACCTGCCCTTACTTATGTCACGGACCAGGACTGGAATGTTAAGTCGGACATTTTTGACACCGGCCATCCCCATTGTAATTCGACTTTCAAGTGTTCTTTGAACTTTTGAGTAGGGATCTTAAACAAGATCGTCAAAATGAGTTAATTTCATAGTTCTTATTCGAAATTCTGTGTAAAGTACGCAAAGTTCCGACGTTAAGTTCATACAGTGCCAGCCAGTTTGGAAAATCGTTTAAGTTTGCTTTTGGGATTGGACTAAAGCTAGTTGTCTAGCCTTTTCTCATTGCCATCTGTTACCGTCACTTGTAGGTAACGTTTGATTATATCTAGAACGCCACGGTAATATAAATAATATTATTTTAATATCGTGGTAACGCCGTACCGTGGTATCTATCTGCATGCATAGAGTCCGCAGTGTACTGATTTGATATGATAATGTGCTTAAAGCGTCACAATCCCTGTCACTTCAAAACAACGCATGAATCCGTATTTGCAACTTTATGAAATTATGGTCTGCAATGGTCCGTAAGAAATACTGTTTTAATAAAGTTCGAAATAGGGTTATTTAGACAACTTTTAGTGTACTATTGAATTAAGTCCAGCCGTTCACAAGTGATGCGTTTACCAACAAACATCATTTTTAACCGACTTCACAAAAAAGGAGAGAACTTCCTCTCAATTTGACTGTATTTTTTATAATGTTTGTTACCTCAGAACTCCGTCAAATCTTAACTAATTTGAAAAATTATTTTTTGCTTGAGTGATTATGCCTCTTGTTTGGGTCCCATTAAAATTTTATCGAGCTATGACAATGATCTCCGGAGATATAGAGATAAACAATATAAGCAAATTTTTATACTCAGATGACATGATTATAACTATAGCCAGTACTTTGTATCGCGGCATGTGAAGTCGGTTTTTAGGGTTCCGTACCTCAAAAGGTAAAAAAAGGAACCCTTATAAGATCACTTTCTTGTCCGTCTGTCTGTCCGTCTGTCTGTGCGTCTGTCTGTCCGTCTGTCTGTTTGCTGTCTGTCCGTCTGCTGTCCACCTGTCTGTCCGTCTGTCTGTCCGTCTGTCTGTCCGTCTGTCTGTCCGTCTGTCTGTCCGTCTGTCTGTCCGTCTGTTTGTCCGTCGTCTGTTCGTCTGTCTGTCCGTCTGTCTGTCCGTTTGTATTTCCGTCGGTCTGTCCGTCTGTCTGTCTGTCCGTCTGTCTGTCCGTCTGTCTGTCCGTCTGTCTGTCCGTCTGTCTGTCCGTCTGTCTGTCCGTCTGTTTGTCCGTCGTCTGTTCGTCTGTCTGTCCGTCTGTCTGTCCGTCTGTATTTCCGTCGGTCTGTCCGTCTGTCTGTCTGTCCGTCTGTCTGTCCGTCTGTCTGTCCGTCTGTCTGTCTGTCCGTCTGTCTGTCCGTCTATCTGTCCGTCTGTCCGTCAGTCTGTCTGACCGTCTGTCTGTCAGTCTGTCTGACCGTCTGTCTGTCCGTCTGTCTGTCCGTCTGTCTCCCCGTCTGTCTGTCCGTCTGTCTGTCCATCTGTCTGTCCGCCTGTCTGTCCGTCTGTCTGTCCATCTGTCTGTCCGTCTGTCTGTCCGTCTGTCTGTCCGTCTGTCTGTCCGTCTGTCTGTCCGTCTGTATGTCCGTCTGTCTGTCTGTCTGTCCGTGTGTCACCACCGATTTTCTCAGGAACGGGTGGACCTAGCAGGTTGAAATCAGATACTACTAGTACGATACTACTATACTATAGACCTCAGTCTATAGTCCCTTTTGGGTGTATACAAATCTTAAGGTAGTCAACATGATAAAAAGATATGGGCAAATTTAGATTTTCGGGAAAACTTGTTAGTACCAAAATGTACCATAATTTTCAACTTTTTTTAAATTTATTAAGACCTTGACAACTACATTGACAATTATAGGTCAACCGGAAGTACCCTATAGGTTTTGGGTCGAAGGGTACTTCCCGTTGACCTAGAATCATGAAATTTGGCAAGAAGCAAGGTCTTACAGCACAAACAAAGGGAAAATTCCAATAATTAAAAAAAGTTACAAAATAAAGGGTGTCCCCATACATACATAGTTTCACCAATTAAGATATAATATGAGTGCTCATATAATTTAAAGGTCTAACGGAAGCCTCGGTGGGCGAGTCCATCTCGACTTGGCCGCTTTTTAGGGTTCCGTACCTCAAAAGGTAAAAAAAGGAACCCCTTCAAGATTACTTTCTTGTCCGTCTGTCCGTCTGTCCATCTGTCTGACTGTCTGTCTGTCTGTCTATCTGTCTGGCTGTCTGTCCGTCTGTCCGTCTGTCACCACCACTTTTCTCAGAAACGGGTGGACCTAGCAAGTTGAAATTTATACCTGATACTGAAGTCTATGGTTCCTAATAGGTGTATAAAAATCAAGGTCCTGAGTCAATATGATAAAAAGATATGTGCAAATTTAGATTTTCGCGAAAACTTGTAAGTACCAAAATTTACCTTAATTTTCAATTTTTTTATATTTCGGAGTGTTTCCTTTGTTTGTGTTGTACGAGTAAGACCTTCCTTGTGACCAAAATTGACAATTCTAGGTCAACCGGAAGTACCCTATAGGTTTTGGGTCGAAAACCTATAGGGTACTTTCCGTTGACCTAGAATCATAAATTTTGGCATTAAGCAAGGTCTTATAGCACAAATAAAGGAAAAATTCAAAAAAAAAAGGTGAAAATTTAAGGGTGTCCTCATACATAAATAGTTTCAACCGGTTAAGATAGGCCTCTGAGTTATATGAGCGCTCATACAATTGAGAGGTCTAGCTTGGTACCTACCAACGTTGATACGGAAGCCTCGGTGGGCGAGTCCAACTCGACTTTGCCGGTTTTATTTCGTTTTGTACGATCATAAATTAGAACTCAGATCAAATAAGAAATCTTATTTGGTGTGAGAGTTGGAATGAAAAAAAATCCAATTAGTCCAATCCAATTGGAGGCTTCCTTATTAGAGTCAGGTAAACAGGGCATTGTTTAGTTAGGAGTTAAAAATAATGAAAAGAAAATAAAACTTTTCTCAAGCAAAATTATAATAAAAAGAAATACATACACGTCGAACATAATTTCGTTGAATGTGACTTAGGTAAATTAATTTGTAAAACAGACTTGAACTCGACACATATAGTTAATAGAATTGTATGGGGTGAGCGTACGCATAGTCAGATAGATACCTACCATAAATTGTGTCACTATAAATTGACTTTCCACTACAGCTCGCGCAATGTTGTGATGGAATCTGTTATAATATAGAACATAGATTGATACTAAGAGACATATACTTGAATATTGTTGCGATCTTGTCCGAAGCCGCGGAGGCTTCACATGTAAGAGGTGAGACACACAGGCGAGGTGGTTATGTTACTGGGTGGAACAGCTATGTGGCAGGCTACCACCGGGAGGCCAGGCTTAAGTTTTTGGCCTGGGTGCAGGCGGGTAGACCAAATGGTGGGACAGTTTATACAAATATGTGTGAGAGCAAGAAATCTTTTAAGAACCAATTAAAGTGGTGCCAAAATAGACAAGACCAAATAAAAATGGATATTCTTGCATCTCTCATCACACGGCCAAAGACTTTAAGCGTTTCTGGAAGAATACTAGTAAAATGAATGCTAAGCCTGGCCTTCCAGTGAGTATCGATGATGCGTGCGAACATACTTTAATTGCCAATATCTTTAAAGACCAGTTTAGAGTTAAACCGTTACAGGACTCACCCGTACAAGGCGCGCTTGATGCTGAGAACGTCGTATACAATCGCAGTGTTAGATTTACAGCAAAAGATATTCGCAATATAATGTATAATATGCAAAGGGGTAAATCACCCGGTCACGACGGTCTCAGCATTGAACACCTAAAGTGTGCGGTTGTTCACTTTCCGCGCGTACTCTCCATGTTCTTCAATTAGTGTTTGTGTCACGGTTACTTGCCAGACGAATTGACTAGAACGATTGTGGTGCCAATCATAAAATGCAAAACTGGTAATACCTCGGACAAGGGCAACTACAGGCCGATTTCGCTGGCAACAATAGTGGCAAAAGTACTTGACGGCATGCTTAATTCCATTCTACAGCAACACGTCAAGCTGCATAATGCGCAGTTCAGCTTTAGAGCTGGGCTGTCGACGGAGAGTGCAATCCTATGCCTGAAGCAGGCCGTCAGGTACTATACTGACAGGAAAACTCCGGTATACGCCTGCTTCCTTGACTTGTCTAAGGCTTTTGATACGGTTTTGTATAATAAGCTTTGGGGCAAGCTAGGGACAGCGGGCGTTCCAACCGAAATAATCACCTTGCTTAAACGATGGTATGATTGTCAGCGAAACCAGGTGAAATAGGGGAATTCTCTGTCTGACTCATATGGCATGGAGTGTGGTGTGCGGCAGGGAGGAATCACCTCTCCTCTGTTGTTCAACCTCTATGTCAACGACCTCATCGAGGAGCTCAGCAGTACCCATACGGGTTGTTATGTGAGTGGTGTATGCATTAATAATATCAGCTACGCGGACGATATGGTGCTGCTGGGACCGTCGGTGGGAGCGATTCGTAAGCTAGTGTCTATCTGTGAGGCGTATGGAGCGGAACATGGGCTGAAATACAACGGGAAGAAGAGTGAAGTGCTCATCTTCAAGAGTGGTAGAGTTAAGCCAGTACATGTTCCCCCTATTACGTTAAATGGAGTGGTTCTGCGGGTCGTGAATAAATTTATGTATTTGGGGCATATAGTAAAGGAGGATCTAAAGGACGATGCTGACATCGTGAGAGAACGCAGGGCATTGGCAGTACGAGGAAACATGATCTGCCACAGATTTGCTCGCTGCTCGAGAGAAGTTAAAGTTACGCTGTTTAAAGCATACTGTCAGTCTTTCTACTCGAGTAGTTTGTGGATAGATCATACGCAACGTGCTGCCAATTCTCTGCGTGTTCAATATAATAATATTTTTAGGATGCTGTTGCGTTTGCCGAGCTATTGTAGTGCTTCGGGAATGTTCGCGGAAGCGCGGACGGATGGGTATCACGCCATTATTCGTAAGAAAGTGGCTTCCCTGCGCCAGCGAGTGCGAGGCAGCAGCTGCAGTATCCTGCAAATGATTGCATCGTGAACTGACTGCCCAATACAGTATAAATGGATGCGTCTGATAACATTATAATTTTAATTTGATTTGTGTTTGACATTTTTCTCATTATAACTGTTCTTTTAATTTATATTATTTGACTTCATTTTTAACCGACTTCACAAAAAAGGAGGAGGTTCTCAATTCGTCTGTTTTTTTTTTTTTTTTTTTTTTTATTGATTGTAATTAATTGTAATGTATTTTATTTTATATGTGTGTAATCATAAACAGTTGTAATTAATTAATCAAAAAAACATTATGAATTTAATATTTGAAATAAATGATTTAATAATTTAGCTCCTCCTTTTTGAAGTCAGTTAAAAAATAACATAAAATTAAAAATGAACTGATTTATGCTAGGCAAGTTAACAGTAAACTCCTATCCGCTTATTATTTGTTAAACTACTTACTTACAACGAGTAGCTACTAGTAAATTGTTAAACACAATCCAAAATTTCATCGTACCGATGGGACTTGAACCCGCAACCTACTACTACTACTACTACTAATAGAGTAGCTACTTATTTCTACCAGACATACCTGTACTATGACTTATTCTGTGACTAGACCCTTTATTTCTTAAATTCATCAAACATGACATAGTGTGATCTAGTTAGTAACTCGTTCATTTGTGTTTTTGTAGTGTTCTAGTGTCCACTTGGCCAGCTACCACCCTAACGTTGGAAAATCTGTCACCAAACATCCAATGTGTTCCGGCAGCTGTCCTCGAGAGCTTGTTTTCAGTTTAGGCCTAGCGTGCTACCTTCTCGACCGGATCGTAACATACTAACCTGTGCTATAAAAAATAAACTGGCCAAGTGCAAGTTGGACTCGCACTCGTAGGGTTCCGTACCACACTACAGTATTTTATAAGATCGAGCAAAAAATACCACTATCATTTTTCGCCAGCAGAAAATAATATTTAATAAATATTTTATCAAAACAGAGTTGTGTGCCGCGTGCTTATTTCTTATAACGCCATCTAACGTCTAACGCTATCTAAGTGAAAGTTAAAACAAAGGTGGTAGGGATCGGCATTTCAATATAACGCCATCTATGTACATTTACCTAAGCCTAACCAAATGTATTAATTATTATTTTCATAGAATTATTAATAAGTATTTAAAAATGTTGTATTTAATGTAATTTATTTTTGTTTCTTTTTATTCAATGTGATTTCGTTTATGTTCAATGTCTGTAATTTCCCATACAATGTATATTGTTACTTGGAATAAATAAATATGAATATGAATACGTTAATAGATGGCGTTATATTGAAATGCCGACAAAAAATACGTTTTTTGTATGGGGACCCCTATAATTTTAAAATTTATTCTATTTTTAGTATTTCTTGTTATAGCGGCAAGAGATATTCATCATGTAATCATTTCAACTGTCCAAACCATCACGGTTCATGAGATACAGCCTGGTGACAGACGGACAGACAGACAGACAGACGGATAACGGAATCTTAGTAATAGGGTCCCGTGTTACCCTTTGGGTACGGAACCCTAAAAAACACACACTATACCTTAAAATATTACTATTCCGAAAGAGGAATATTCAAGCAAATTTCAGTTACATTTAATCATACATTACCTAGATGTATATGTATATTATAAACAAGTTAGTACTTGTATTGTACGCGTGGGTGTTTAATTTGCTCTCCTATTTCATAGAACTATTTTGCGTTAGCACTGCCATAGCGGTCTCAAAATAGAATTTATGAGACAAGAATGAAATTGGCTTTAAATTTATCTTGAAATTTTGTCAGTGTGCCAGATTCAATCAATCTCATATACCTAATTCATGTCATTTATTTTGCAAGCGGGTTAAATTATGTAGCCATGTTTTTACTAGAATATATATATATATATAAACACAACACTAGAATATCCAACTTACTAGAATATATATATATATATATAAAACAGGTGTATAATATATATATATATATATATTATACACCTGTTGGTAAGTGATGATGCGGTCGAAGATGGTAAGAACGCTAGGCCTAGATTGGGAAATAACTGGCTCTCAAGAATAGCTGCCGGTACCGATACATTAGGTGTTTGGCGACAGATTTTATTACGTAGAAACCCTCATATTTTAGAGCAACCTGCATTAATCAAGAATGTTTTTTGTTTGGACAATTTTTACTACAAGTTAACTAGGTATACTTAATACCGATGTTTGTACCTCATTCTTTGTTGTCATTGCGCCATATTTGCAGGTGTAGATACCCCATGTATAGAACACGAATCATATAAAAAAAAAAATCGAAAAATAATAATTACTTGATAATAAAATCTTCCTAAAAACTACTCGCTCTTGGCCGAAGTACACGCACACTTGCAAAGCGGCGCGCAAAGATCAAACAGGCCGGCCATCCATCGGCGAAACACGTGTATTCTAATATTGGTGATTATTCTGGATATCAAAAAATTGATTTAATAATTATCCGGTTATTAATTAACGGAAAAACTTAAATTATATTAAATATTATGTTTCTTTGAAGTGTTACACACTTAATATTTTCGTAAATTGTTAAACACAATCCAAAATTTCATCGTACCAACGGGACTTGAACCCGCAACCTCCGGAATAACATGTTCCGGTGCTTTGCCAATTAGGCCATGGTGCGAAGTAACGTTACGACGAAATTGGTAGATTGCATTTGTAAACCCAATTATGCATTGGTGGCGCCATCTATGACTACTTATTACGTAAGTTAAATTATATTATTAAATGATTAAGGGTACCCGTTAAAATCGACTATGCAAATATGGCGAGAATGCAAAACCACACCTTGTATTCAATAAATCCTTAGATGACCACTAAACTTTAACAAGTGGATGAAATAATAATAATTTTAATTTATTTATCTAACATAGTAACTCTCAAAGTAGTATTGTTATATTCCTATAAGATAAATTAAATGTTTAGACCATTTACCCGAACGAAGTGATTTGCTTCTTCATTCATCATAAGAACCGCCAAGGAATGGAATACCCTGCCTGAGTCTGTGTTTCCGGTTAATTACAATACGGGGGGGGGTTGTCTTCAAATCCCGAGTGAATAGGTACCTTCTAGGTAAGCACGCTCCATCATCGATCGCATCATCTCTTAACAGCAAGTGAAATGGTGGTCATGTGTTACCCAGTTTAAAAAATAAAACTGGCCAAGTGCAAGTCAGAATCGCGTCTCTTATTTTACACTTAGGGAGGGTTCCGTACAATACGGAAACATAACAGACTTTCAACCTCATATATTTGATTAATTGATATTATTACCAAGAATATTTTGTTTGGTCGCGATCTAGAAAGACGGGCTCGTTTACTAGCGCCATCTTTGTTATTTTGCCGAAACTTATTAGAAAGGTTGTTAGCTTAACAAACACGAATGAGTTGTTAACACCCACATGATACGTATGAAGGACTTATAGCTGGCGTTTAAAAACACGTTTTTTGTATGGGGACCCCTTTAATTTTTAACTTTATTTTGTTTTTAGTATTTGTTGTTCTAGCGGCAACAGAAATACACCATCTCTGAAAATTTCAACTCTCTAACTATTACGGTTAATGAGATATAGCCTGGTGACAGACGGATAGACAGACAGACAGACAGACAGACAGACAGACGGACAGCGGAGTCTTAGTAATAGAGTCCCGTTTTACCCTTTGGGTACGGAACCCTAAAAATTATCACACTCGCGCGTCATAAAAAATATATTGTATTAATGAGATGAACATAAGTACATTTAAACAGCAATTCCCAATTTATTTTAATATTTGATGCAGAATAACCGTAAATAAAAATAAACTGTCATCCTACCCCGAATGTTTGCAGAGTTGCACGATTCGCAAAATGTCGTAAAATATCCAAAATGAGGGTACTTAGAATGCCACCTCCGTTGACATACGTAAGCGCCCTTCTCCCTTGACGTAATGGGTAAATTATATCCCTTATATTTACTCCAGGTACACCTAAATGTGTGTGTAAATAGGCCTTATAAGCATGTTAACTTAAGGAATGTTATTCATAGATTTGAGTTTTTTTTTAATGTCGTATAGGCTAGCGTTTCACCGATATCTCGCGTGGTAAGCTATGATGTGGTCGAAGATAGTGAACACGGATATATAGAATATAGATTCTGGACCATAATATCCTTAAAATTAGGTGAGATTGTAACTAAAACTAAATAATTTATGATCGTTTACAAAACAAAAAAAAAACCACATGTCGCGATAGTCAAAATAGCCAGTAGTATCATGTCGTCAAGGTATATACAAATGCATATTATGTCGTCAAGGTATGTAATGTGTTTGAGATGTTTATCTCTATATTTTCGGAGATGAATTGTCATACCTCGATAAAATTTGAAGGGATCAATCGGGAGGCATATTCTCTCAAACAAAAACAGAATTTTTGAAGTCGATCAAGATTTGACGGAGTTCTGATGTAACAAACAAAAAAGAAAAAAGAACACAATCGAATTGAGATCCTCCGTCTTTTTTTGTGAAGTCGGTTAAAAAGAATATAAGTATTGAAATGCGAGATAGAATTTGCGACTTTCAGATTAGAATTACAGGGTTTGTCCACAGTAACGGCACCGGGACGTCACCGGCAACAAAATGCCGGCGCCGAAGTAGCGGTACATATGTATATATGGCAGCTTGTCCACAGCATGATCGGCACCGGGCGACGTCATTCCGGCCGCCGATATTTCGAGTAGATCGGCGCGACCGCTAGAAACCGGCCAAAGATTTTGACGGGCCGATGTGCCGGCAGTGGCTCGCAATACAAAACACGTTTGATCTTGTCCACACACTGCCGGCGCCTGGCGCCATTCGATAGGTTGTTGTTTTTTCTATCTGAGGTTGTTTGTTTTATTTCTATGGAAATGCATCTGCCACGTGTAACAGCTAGAAGAAACAGAACCACCGGAATCGGTAGCGGTGGACAGACGATCGCCGCCACATCATTTTCAAACCGGCCCGAAAAAATCTCGGTGCTGGTGACGTCCCCGTGCCGTTGCTGTGGACAAACACTCTTAGAGTCTTTATCTACTAGGCGATATATTTATTTTGTCTTCTCTAGGGTACTGTACGTGTGTGTACATACTTAGAGTTTTGGTATCGAGGGTTACTTGAGATCTTAATCAGTACCGATTTAAGAGGTCAAGTATTAATGTTCTTCTAGCACGAGTGTGGGTCCGATCTGTAATCTCGATTAAACAGGTAGTTAAATAAATTATTTTCTTAATTAGGTACTTTTCTTTTGTTTCTATTATTATTTTTAGGCAGAAAATTAATTGGCAAAGTGTTGGTACCGCCCTAGGCGGACTAGCAGAAGTCCTACCAATATATATATGTCAATAATATATATTTAGGAGCGTTTGAAGTTTTTTTAATGATATACGGTAACAGCGCAAGCAAAATATTTGCCCTGTTGCTGGTACACGAAACAGAATACTCTTGACTCTCAAGGGCTGTGTGCTACCGGAACACCGTAAGGTTATGGCAGCAGATTTTCTCCTTGATGGTAGTAAGCTAGAATTTGAAACGGTGAGTTCTCGCTTAGAAGTCAAACCAACTATTTAATTCTATACTCAAAATATTTCTCAAGGGGCTCTCAAATGGTGATGGTTTCCTGTTTCTACAAACTACTTTATGAACTGTAACTTGTGGAACAGTGTTCCTCCGTCAGCAGGCGTGTTTGCACTGCACTGCTTTTGTTACCCTGAGACATACCGAGTAGTTTAGTCTTTAAGTGGGTACTGACCGGTGTCACAGAGCGTAATGTACCATTCGCAGCGAGCATGATTTCGAGTGTTTTGCCGTGTGCTAAAAATCCATGTAATATGTTGCTGGCTGTCGTAGCACCTTGATTCCCCGTATTGACTGCACGAACGCTCGCTGTGTAACACGTTACGTTACGCCCCGTAACGCCGGTCAGTGGGTACCCACCTTTACATGGCTTGTAATTTTACAGGATATTTTGCACTTTGAACATAAATTTAAACATTAACACTTATTCTGCATTTCCGGTACAAAATATGACTTTCATTGTGATCGATCACTTTTCTGTCGGCCAATCTAAAATGTTTATATTCGGTGGGCTCTACAATCAAACAACTAAACAGGTATCTATTTTCGTGCGTTTGAAAGCTAACAAATACATTTAATAGTAATGTATTTCTTTAAATACAGTGATTGATTTACTTATTCAAATATATTATCAAATATAGCTCGAAAATAAGCAATATTAAAAGCGTTTTTTTTTTTTGCATATCACGATTTTCATCAAAAAACAACGTAGTCTTTTTAATTTACATTTTACAACGTCAACATAAGTACACAATCTGTTACGCAAAACCTTTTCACTTATATTAAAATCTTAATTTGCCAACATAACAATAAATCTTAAATGATCAAAACAGAAATCCCCTTACGAAAAATACAATTTGATTAAACAACATTTGAATTCTGCGTCTCACATTACTTATGCACCCTAAATTCAAACATATTACGAGACCAAACACCCTGTACAATGTGCCCTGTACTCACCCTGTATAATGCACCCCTTGTAATGACGTGCAGTGGCTCGCGAGCCCTCCAACAATGAGCAATCAATGGGTAAATTAAACAACTGCCTTTTACAACAGAAAATAAAGATCAATGGAAGTGACAATAAAGAAGAAAATCGTTCCAAAGCGGGTTTGTAAGGCTGGTTTTAGACTTTTGTGGGATTTGTGACGGGCGTGCACACAGATTGCTAGCAATGCCAAAGCATAAATATAGTACAAGTATAGAAGATGCACTCTCTGATAGCAAATATGCGAGATCAAACTTAGTTACAACGTCGGCAATGTTCAAAATACGCTACACGCTTGGGATGCGACTTTGAATTTGCGTCACAGAATAAAATAATAGTAACTAAGAACCGCGTGTTATGCACTGTAAAATGCACCGTAAGTCCGCGCTGTGAGAGTCTGTATCACTTGGTCTGCTCGCGGGCCGTCCGCTGTCTCTTGTTGTAAGGTTGAGAGTTGTGAGAAAACAAATTGAATAGTAAGTAAAGGCGTGCGCCCGATCAAGAGCACGCGTGACACTACTGACTGAACTTGTCATTGGCGAGTGACTATTCTAGACCTAGCGTACTCACTATCTTCGACCACATTATCGCTTACCACCAGGCGATATAGTGGTCAAACGCTCTAGCCTTTTAGATATATAAAAGTTGGCCATACCACTTTCAATCAAGTAACCTTTTCTTCGTTTTTGAAAGTGGTATAATACAATAATGAGTCGTTTGACTTTGTCTTCGTCTTTTTGCTAAAAGCTTGCACAAAGACAGAAAAAGATAGTAATGAAGAGAACTGAAAGTCTAATATACTTATGATTTGTTTTTGTTGCAGCATTATACTTTTTCTACGCTTACAGACGAATTGTCTGTGGACAGAGAGACGTGTAAAAAGACTATACGATCGATCTGAAACTAGCTTAAATTAACTTTGTTTGCTGTAAAAGCAAAAAGCTGGAATAAAAGTTTCAGTGAAACCTCAGTGTATAATAGGATGTGGATTTTTATTTAGAGTAAAACAAGGGATTGGCTGCTTTCCAATATTCAGACGTCGGCTTTTAAAGCATTGTATTGTATCTACTCGTATTAACTTTGGCCAAAATGTACTATATTTACTTAAACCAAACTATATTGTACAATTCATATAACAAACTAAAAAACTTGAGGTACCGAATTCAATCCCTGCCGTGCACTAATGGATTTTTCTGTCGAAAAATGTATGTGCGCTTTTTACAGTGGCTCGTCGGTGAAAGAAAATCATTGTTAAGGAACAAACAACTCCCGCATGGTGGTAGGACACTATCTAGTGTCCGCCTGGCCAGCTACCACCCAAAAGTTAGAAAATCTGTCGCCAAACATCTAATATGTTCCGGCAGCTATCCTTGAGAGCCAGTTCCCATTCTAGGCCTAGCGTGTTTACCATCTACGACCGCATCATCACTTACCACCAGGTGAGATAGTGGTCAAACGCTAACCTATAAGATATTAAAAAAACTTTATGGAAAGAGGGCAAGTAATACGCTAGCGGCTGGCCTGATGATAAGTGATGACGCGCACAACTCTAGGTTGACAACGTTTTGCGCATTTGCAATTATTTTGTCCCATTATTTCTTATATCTGTTTTTATGCAACATTTCAGCCAAATTAAACTAGCCATTTTACATGTGGTCAACTTCCTGAGTATAATTTTTCAAATTACGGCATAGCCTTTATCATCAACACCAATAATATAAATGCGAAAGTCAGTTTGTATATGTTCGTTTGGGACCTCGTCACAGTCAAACGGCTTGACCAATTTGGCATGAATATTTGCACATGGAAGGCCAGTATTACGCATTAAGCCATTGGATACCACTTTCAACGCGGTCGATGCTATGGAACATTATTCTTACCACATCCAGTAACTCTAGCTCTGTGCCCTCTCCCCTTGTTTACTCAGCGTGAAGATGCTTCGCTGAGTGATCGGCTTATTTCGGTGCCGATAATTAAAGCGAAAGCACAAAGGAAATAGACACGTTTAAATGTTACATTACAACACTGGGGCTTATGGGACCGTGATGTATTGACTTCGAATGCTTCCTACGGGAACCGCTGACTCATGAGCCGTCATTATATTCTTTGGAGAACTGGGAAAAGACGGTTACAGGGACTTCATTTGTTATTTTATGTTATAACTGTATATTATTTGCAAATTTGAAGCTACTAAGGTTTCAATCACTTACCTTACATAATACTTAAAAAATATATTTAAAATCTTTGTAAATTGTTAAACACAATCCAAAATTTCATCGTACCAACGGGACTTGAACCCGCAACCTCCGGAATAACATGTTCCGGTGCTTTGCCAATTAAGCCATGGTGCGAAGTGACGTTACGACGTTCTTTAAAGTGTTACACACGTAATATCTTTGTAAATTAACAATTTACAAAGATATTACGTGTGTAGTGTGTAAAGAAACATAATATTTGATTTACGCAGTGCAACATCTCTCGTCGGATTTGAAAACTGTAATGATTTCTTCCGAATGATTAACTTACGTAATAAGAAGTCATAGATGGCGCCACCAATGCATAATTGGGTTAACAAATGCAATCCACTAATTTCGTCGTAACGTCACTTCGCACCATGGCTTAATTGGCAAAGCACCGGAACATGTTATTCCGGAGGTTGCGGGTTCAAGTCCCGTTGGTACGATGAAATTTTGGATTGTGTTTAACAATTTACAAAGATATTACGTGTGTAACACTTTAAAGAAACATAATATTTAAAATCACCGACTGATCTATGTAATATCTGTTTATTGAGACCATTCCAATGAGCCCCAACTAGACATCAGTACTGTATCAAGTGGTGATGAATTGACTATTCTGCAGATTTCGGGTGATGTCCCAGCATCATGTTAATACTACCATGTTCTTATAATATCGTTGAAATAAGTGGATATCGAATTTTGAATTGATCAGGCTTATGAAATTTGATTTCATTGCGTCATCAACTAGTGAAAGCCTTCAAACGGCTAAACGGATTTTCATGAATCAAAGCTAACACTTTCGATGAAGAAATCTTTCTAACAAAAAAAAAGTAATTAAAATCGTTTTAGCTGTTTTGGACGTTACGATGCTACAGCCAGACACACACATACCTATGTATGTGTGTGTCTGGCTGTAGAATATCTCTGTAGATACAGACACACACGTCAAACTTATAGCACCCCTTCTTTATGCGTCAGGGGTTTAAAACTCAACTTATTCAAACTATATACCATCATCATAATAAAAAATAATAATATAATATAATATTAATACTATAATAATAATAATATTCATTTTTAGAACAATTACACTGTGTTACGTCCCTAACCACCAAACTAGGCGTTGTAGGCCTGCGTTTTGGTAGTTAGTTCCTTCCGTTGGAACTACTTATTTAATGTACATGGCAGTTTACTTGTATCTTAGATTAATATAATCATACAGTAAGGAGGTAAACAGTGAAAGCAAGAGATATATTTTACTGATAGTCATGCAGTTGAAGTTAAATATGCTAAACATGAGAGAAGAATAGCCGAAGATCGGGCTCAGTGGCCCACCTTGGGAAAGGCCTACGTCCAATAGTGGACGGACACCGGCTGATAATGATGATGCTAAACATTTGAGTAATTATTTATAAGAGAATAAATGTTACGATTACAAATATGATTTATCAAATTAAAAATACTTTATTAGAAACGTATGTATTAGTAGTTAATAGTTGCAATCAGCGAGTGTCAGTCAACTGCTGGACTTCGATAATTCCCCAAGATCTATACGTCACCGAGCCCGATCTTCGGCTCTTCTTTTACAGTTACTACCCACCGTTTTGCGTATATCGTTGGTCTATCTGGTCACAGGACGTCCTACGCTACATTTTCCGATTCGCGGTCTCCACTCTAGGACAAGTCTACCCTAACGGTTATCAGTCCTGTGGCAGATATGACCAACCATACTGCCACTTCAGTTTGCTAATCCGTCCCAAATACGGTTATTTTAGTTCTTTGGGGAATCATTTTGTTGCGGATTCGATCCCGCAGAGAAACACCGAGCATAGCTCTCTCCATTGTTCGCTGAGCGACTTTACATTAAATGAATAGTCGAAGTGTGACTGTCCACGTCTTGACTACGTATATGAATATAATAAACTATGAAAGTTACGGTCTGTGAACATAGTTTCAATGTTTAACAAATTAGGTACCTGGTACAATGTTTGATAGTAATAGGGAGTATGCATGTTTTTTTTAAATATTTTTAATTCACTGATTGCATCCATTTAACACAGTACTTGAAAATATGAAATAATACTGAAAGTTTTAAGGTTTTCATGGTCACTGACAATATTATTAGAACTACTCACGGGATATTTACCATCTCGATCGAGATCCAGTGAAAACAAGTGGTAGTGGTGCCGAGCGTTCAAAACGAGAACGAAAGAAGGTAGTCCGTTTCGTTTGCTCGTAAACATTACTTCGACCCGCAATCTACAGTTCATCCGTGATCATGGCGCTTGCAACAGAGCCGAAATATCGGAAACTCATAATTAATAAAAAACATGGTAAATATCCCGTGAGTAGTTCTAATAATACTGAAAGTGTTCAAATTAAGCTAAAAAAAATAGTTTTAGCATTGAAAAAATATGAGGTATCTAAAACGCTGCCAAATTTTCGCGCGCCTTTGTGACGTCACAGTGCACCGCACGGTGTCCATATTTTAAATATATTTACATAAATAAATCTTTTTATTAGAAATAGTACGAATTCGTTCAACAGTGCATGTATTTCTATGAAAAAGATTTAATCTGTGGAGACCGTGTGGTGCCCTGTGACGTCACTTTCTAATTGACAAGTGGTGATGTGTTTCGCAAATTAAAATTTCCCACGCTTTTTTTGCATTTTTCATATAATATTTTAACACATTTAAGAGTATTTTATTTATAAAAAATTGTTTAAAAAACAACACCAGAACAATAATGATTCTAAAATAAAGGATTTCAAGTAAATGTATACTACATGCATATTCCCTAGATTATGTCGGTTCGCCGGATAACTGCATGGTATTTGGTTCAGACTAGTTTGGGTTACGTAGTAACAATTACAGAATCTGTGGTTTGGGTGACGTGTTAGAAGTCGATCGAAGAGAACTTCTGCCGTCCCTCACTGCCTTCACTACTGAAACCCGACGGGTCACTAGCGCACACTGCTGAAGAGAAAGCAAATTTATTTGCTACTCTGTTTGCGGAGTCTTCACGTTTAGATGCTGGCAATGCTGTACCTTCAAGTCTGCCGACTTGCGGGACGTTAATGTCGGAAATCCGCATTCGTCAGACTGAAGTACGCAAAACGTTGCGTAATCTAGACGTGAACAAAGCTAGTGGTCCAGACGGTATACCAGCTGTAGTATTGAAGACGTGTGCGCCTGAGTTGGCTCCTATTTTGACACGCCTCTTTCGCTTGTCTATGACGACTGGTAAAGTGCCTAAGTCCTGGAAGCAAGCAAACGTGCAACCTGTGCCCAAAAAAGGTAGTCGCGCAGACCCTGCCAATTACAGGCCTATCTCAGTCACTTCCATACTCTGTAAGACTATGGAACGTATACTGAACCACAGGCTCCTGGCATACCTAGAAGTGAACGATCTCCTCAGTGACCGACAATACGGGTTTCGCCGAAACCGGTCTACTGGGGATCTTCTAGCGTATGCCACTCACATCTGGAGCGAGGCCATCGAGAACCACGGCGAGGCGCTGGCCGTCTCTCTTGACATCTCGAAGGCTTTCGACAGGGTCTGGCACGATAGCCTTATTAGCAAGCTTCCTTCATTCGGCCTTCCCACTGGTTTATGTATTTGGATAGCAGATTTCTTGAGGGATCGGTCGATTCGAGTAGTCATCGATGGCTGTTCTTCCGACCAATTGGCCATAAATGCCGGAGTCCCTCAAGGATGAGTACTCTCTGCAACACTTTTTCTGCTGCATATTAATGACCTGCTTAAACCCGGTATCTTTGGGTACGCAGATGACAGCACTGTTGCAGAGAGCTATGCATCCAACGCACGAACTAGTGCATTACAAATCTAGTCTCATAGAGAAGCGATGGTCGAGCGCTTGAACTATTCTTTGAAGGCAGTCTCCGATTGGGGCAATGCCAATCTGGTCAAGTTCAATGCTGCTAAAACCCAGGCGTGTCTCTTCTCTGCTAAACGGAGCCCATTTCTACTGGCTCCTACTTTCCGGGATGTGTCCGTTCCGATAAGTAACAATCTCGAGCTTCTTGGCATCTCTTTGACACCAACTCTCAATTTCGGCTCTTATATTGAGTCTAGAGCCCAGCTAGCCTCAAAAAAGCTTGGCATTTTGGCTAAGCAAGACCATATTTAAATGAGCGGTTGCGCATACAACTGACGGAGACACTAATTTTATCCAAACTTAATTATATGGACGCAGTTTTTGGTCCGCGCTTATTAGCAAGGACACAAAAACTCATTCAACGAGTGCAGAATGCCTGTGCACGTTTTTGCTTCAATATCCCGTTGAGAGCTCATGTTACCCCGTATCTTAATAGACAGTCCATATTGAAGATGAAGCATCGGCGTAAGCTACACTTGGCTTGTCTTCTTTTCGATGTGATTAAATTTAAATCACCTGTCTATTTATATGAGAAATTGTCATGGGCGTCTAGTCATAGATCACAAGGCACCCGGCAGTGCGCAGCGCAGCTTTTGACGAACCACCATAGCACAGCTGCTTTCAGAGGTAGTTTCCGCTACGCCGCAACGAAATGTTGGAATAATATTCCACCACCACTGAGGAACTTGCAATATATTCAAGGATTTCGTATAAAATTAAGACTGTTTCTTTGTACTCATCAAAAAGAACAGGAAACTTTACTGCACGACACAAGTGCGATTTGAGACATTACATAGCATTAACAAATAACAATACCTAATACGTAAACCTATTGTTACATAACACAGAATATTTAAAGAAAACAATACTAAATATACTGTTAGTTTATGTAAATCTTGTTATTTTTTTTTTAATATTTTATTTTACTTAGAGTAGAATATTTAAAAATTTTTTGTAATCGTTACCAGGCTTTATATGAATATGTAGCGTGTGTCAGAGGTAAGAACCTCCGTGATGTCACTTTGGGGTCCCAACGGAAGACCAGCGTTGGTTATGTCAGTCATGACCAACATTATGCTGAGGTGGGTCCTATTTTGCACCAAATAACATTTGTTCAATTAATATATAAATTAGTAATTAGTTCATTGTATTTGATGCAAAATAAACATATTTTCTTTCTAAGGTGAGACGGTACTTCACACCGGGACAGTTGCTTAATCTTTACCAAGCACAAGTACGGTCGTGTATGGAGTACTGTTCTCACCTTTGGGATGGCTCTGCCAAATACCAGCTGGAGACACTGGAAGCTATTGAGAGGAGGTCAAAGAAACTCATAAGCGACGACCTACTAGTAAGCAAGAGACTCCAGAGTCTCGCGCATCGCCGCAAAGTCGCTTGCTTATCGGTTTTATATCGAATACATTTCGAAAAGTGTGCAATGGAACTGCATGATTTGATTCCACCATCCGCATTTTATAATCGGACATCCAGAGACACAGAGACACTAAAAGGCGCCACTGATTTATGGTGGATATACCATCTACCCGAACGAAGCGATTTGCTTCTTCGTTCATCATACGAACCACCAAAGAATGGAATACTCTGCCTGAGTCTGTGTTTCCAGTTAAGTACAATATGGGGGTCTTCAAATCGCGAGTGAATAGGTATCTTCTGGGTAAGCATGCTCCATCATCGATCGCATCATCACTTAACATCAGGTGAGATAGTGATCAAGTGCTACCCAGTTCGGAATAAAAAATTAAAAAAAAGTGATATGTTGATTCGTACAACTTTTTAACCAACTTCACAAAAAAAGGAGGAGGTTTTCAATTCGTCTGTATGTTTTTTTTTTTTGTGTGTATGTTACGCGATTACTCTGTCAATTGTTAACCGATTCGAATGATTATTTTTACAATCGGTAGGGTACGTGTCCGTAATTTCATCGTGATCTAATAAGTATCTCCAGAGATATGACGATAAACGTCTCAAACTTGCTACTGAAATTGACTTGCAGGGCATTGAAGTTGGTTGTTTTAGTTTTTAAACTATCTTAATTAATTAATTAAATTATATATGGTAGTAATACAAGACGCTGTACATTTGTACAGTTCAGTATTTTAAATTTAAATTTTAAATAATAGGGTATCTAATCCTAGTTTAATATTAAAATTTATTAAATCTTATAATATTTTAAATAAATTAATATAAAATTAAAATTTCACTTAATAATTTTAATTTTAAATTATTAATAAAATATTCACAATAATTAAATAACTAATAAAATTAAATTAAATTTTTGTATAACCGCAACTGCTGGCACAAAATTTGTTAATAATTTCTATATTACTAAATCTTAATTTCTTAAATTTTTAATATTAAATTACTACTTAAATATATAAATATATTTTTAAAATAATTTATATTTAACACTAAAATTGATATGTAAAATAAATTTAAAATAAATTTTCTAAACTATATAAAATTTATTTATATATAAATTATATTAAATAGATTTTTTTTTTTTGACGCTGTACATTTGTACAGCGTCTTGTATTACTACCATATACTCGTATCACTTCCGACGAGCACAAATCCACCTTAAACCGTATCATCATTTAAATATCAAACAGGTGAAATAGTAAGTCAAGTGTACCTAGTTTGTTCAAAGAAACAAACAATTATAATCTTCTCTGTATTTATCACATATCGCATTTATAAATCTGTGTAAAGTCAACACAAGTTAAATACATATAATAGACTAACTGGATACCTAAGTATCGTGTTTCGTATTGTGAAAGTGCCAAATTGCACACACGTCTATATAATCAATCGATGTATGGTTCAATAGAACACAAAGCGTAACCGTAGAATTCGGCGGATGTATTGTTTAATTCATAACATGAATGTACCTAATGTAAGTATATGAGTTTCTATGCACAATATATTAATATGTTGCGCAAACAGGAAATTAAAAAATTCTTTAGTAAGCTTTTCTGTTTTGAATGAGTTCTAATGTCATCATTTTGAACGACCTCGATCGTTTATAAAATCGTTTAAAAACTAAAAAACAACCGACTTCAATGCCGCGCTATTCATTTTCAGTACCAATTTTGAGATGTTTATCTCAATATCTCTGGAGATACTTATCATACCTCGATAAAATTACCATGGTACCACACTTGGGATATCTCCTTTCAAACAAAAAAAGAATAATCGAAATCGGTTCGTAAACGACGAAGTTATCCGCGAACAAACATAAAATATATATATATATATATATATATACGGTCGAATTGAGAAACCTCCTCCTTTTTTTGAAGTCGGTTAAAAAAACGAAAAAAATCGACTTCGGAAATTTCGTGCTAGCCATGTTTAGTAGCAAATTTGAGGTGTTTATCTCTATACCTCTGGAGATACTCATCAGATATAAATAATTTTTAAATTGGAACCACCTCAGGAATACACACTTTCGAATGAAAAATAAATAGAAATTTTTGAGTGTGGGTCTACAATTATTATTAACAGAGTAATCGGTGAACATACATAGAATAAGATTTATATATATATGTATAAGTTTATTCTAGTCTATTATTTATAAGATTATAAGATTAAAAACTAAAACAACTGACTTCAATGCCCCACCCCACGAGTCAATTTCTGTAGCAAGTTTGAGATTTTTTTCGTTATATCTCTGGAAATACTTAATCAAATCTCGATTAAATTACAATGGGACCACATCGGAAACATACCCTATCGATTACAAAAATAATCATTCGTATCGGTTAAGAATTGACGGAGTAATCGCGTAACATACACGCACAAAAAACAAAAAAAAAACATGCAGACGAACAGAGAAATCTTATATAAAGTCAGTTATAAACTTTTAATTTACTGTACAATAGCACCAAGCCACCGCGTGGAGTTTATGCAGATCGATTGACTTTGGTTCTTAATAAAACTACTTACAATGTAATTAAATTATTGCATCCATTTTACCAACCAAAACCGAACAATATCGCATAACCTCCGGTTAACCTCTTTAAGCTAACCATCCGATATGCAACAAAATCGAACGCCGCAAAATATAAAACTGCACAAACTCGGATCACATGTCTGCGCTCTATAAAATAACAAACAGATGGTCGTACAAACTTAACAGTTCAACTAACAATGTAAAGACCACAAAGTAACTGTCACTTGTTAAGGCACAAAGACGTATAATGTCGGATGTCGAATGCTAACTGTGGGCTTACACATGCGATTTGGTCGTGCGATTTTTTTGTAATTTTGTTATTGATATATTTTGGTTGTGGCTTGCATTATCAATTTAAAGTTTTGTCATAAACCAGTTTGTAAAACGAGAGACAACTCATCTCACGATAATTTAACTACCGTGATTACCATGATCATGTATGTTTTTAATTGATTTTATCTGTCCATCTTGTCAATCAAAATAAATTCTGCCTGATGCATGTTCCATATTGGTTAGCAAATGACTTTAAATGGTTATATTCTAGCTTCAAGCAAGGTTTTATTAGTATGTAAACCGAATTGGAAGATACTAAACCAAACTCAAATATGTTTCCCAATTGCAAAAAAAGGCAATATTTAACCAAAATGAATCAAAATACAATAGTAGTTATGGCATATTTCGCGGGAGGCGTGGATTTAAGTCCCGTCGTTACGGTGAAATTTTAGATTGTACTTATCTAACAATGCACAACATAAAGTTAAGTAACATTTAAAGAAACATAATATATATATAATATAAGAATCAAAATAAATAATTAAAAACTAGTCTTACAAAAGTCGCACAATTGCACGAGTATAAAGTCGCACATTCGCATTACTGAATCGCATGTGTAGATTTCCACTCACGCTTTACGATGTACTCTTACGTGCACTCGTAAACCGAATCCTCAGAGGATCTTAACAAACTTATGTATCGGTATGTTCGGCAAAGCCAGAAAACTACAGCATAGAGTATTTTACGACAGTTTTTGACATAAACTATAAGAAATTTGATGGAAGACGGACGGCACTGGTGGGAATACATACGCAAAGCCGAGTATCGATCAACGTTATGTTTGTTACCCTTCCCTTTATGAAGGTAGTATGGGAAACTTACTTTTTAGAGATACTTACGTTGTCTAGAAATCTCTTATCTACAGTTATATAGTCCACTAGTTGCAAGCCGCAGTTAAAAGTATTCGCCTTCGCCCGCGTTTAAAAGTATCCTATGTGCTAATCAAGGTTACATACTACGAGTATTTCTATGTCAAATTTTATTCAAATCCGTTCAGCCGTTTTTGTAATAAAAGTGGCCAAGTGCGATTCAGAGTTTTGTCCCGCACACGGAGGGTCCCGAACGCCATCTAGCGAATATCTACTTCTAACACCAACTAAGTGAACGTAAACACAAAGGTGTTAGTAATTAATATTATTAATAAGGTAAACAATCGTTCATAGACGGCGCTATAGTAAAAAACACGTATTTTGTATGGCGACCCCCTTAAATTTTTAACTTTATTCTGTTCTTAGTATTTGTTGTTATAGCGGCAACAGAAATACATCATTTGTGAACATTTCAGCCGCCTAACTATCACGGTTTATAAGATACAGCCTGGTGACAGACGTACAGACAGACAGACGGACAGAGGAGTCTCAGTAATAGAGTTCCATTGGTACCTTTTGGGTTCGGAACCCTAAAAATGGCATTAAATAATTATCATTATCATGCAAATAAAACAATGAATGCGACCTCGCCCAGCCGCCCGCGCAACGGTTGTATAATTTACATATTATTTTTATATAGCTACACATAAATAAAAAGTTTCACTTACATCGTGGTGTCATAATAATATACATTATTAAGATAGTTTAAAAACTAAAACTACCGACTTCAATGCCCCGCGAGTCAAGTTTGAGACGTTTATTGTCATATCTCTGGAGATACTTGTCAGATCTCGATTAATTTACAATTTGTGATCCCTCGGAAACGTACCCTACCGATTAAAAAAGGAATCATTCAAATCGGTTCACAATCGACGGAATAATCGCGTAACATACACACAAAAAAAACATACAGACGAATTGAGAACTCCTTCTTTTTGGAAGTCGGTTGTAAACACAATACACTTTTTTTACGTTTTACTTTTTACCGCTATGCACCAAGGTAAATACAATACACGGTTTTAACTTAACTTGCATTACGCAAATACAGATACTGAATAAATTCGACGGAACTCTACTCTATTATGCAACAAGCACTTAGTTCTTTTATCCTTCATTTTGTGGTAGATAGAGCATGAAATAAGTTATAAAGGTAGACTATTCTAAAAAATGGAAACCTTATTTGGTATGGGTGGGAATAAAAGTGTTTACGAGAAAATACGTGTTACGTTCTTGGTATATCGTTATAATATAATTTTATGTGATAGTTCTATATTTTGAATAACATATATCGTTTGTAATACGGCAACTACGACTACAACAAACCCGACTTCGGCGAAGAAAAAAGGAGGGTAATGATTTTGACCGGTATGTATGTGTGTATGTTCATTTGTTCACTCTTAGCTTCTAAACTTCTTATCATCATTTAACAAATGAGGTATCGTTGGAACCGTCTTGATTATCCGCGGGATATAGGCTATGTGATGTTACATTAAATTAAATATGGCGCCCTCTAGAGAACATAAATTAATGAATTAAAAAAAAGAACAACGGGTTGCACTTCGGGAGTGCCGGTAGAAACGAAAACTTGAACACGTCATTTTTGAATATTTTGGAATGACACTTCGAGTAAGCGCCCTACGCTCCGTCTTACGAATTTACGTCTTACGATTTTACGATCCATTTTTTACCCATCCCAAGAAAAGTGCACAACGCCGCTAAAGAAGTTTTCAATTCAAATAGTCATAATGCTATATATGGTATCAAAGGGTTGTCAGCTGTTGTTCGCGACATTGCTTGCATACACAGTCCGGTTATGATTTTTTTAGATTTTGAAATGATTTTCAAACTACAGTGCAACCTCGATATAAAAAATCGGAGGGGAACAAGAAAATATTCGTAATATCAAGTAATTCGTTGAACTGACGTTTGTTATGTTGAGGTTAGATTGGTCTAAAATTCGTTATAAAGAGGTAAAATAATAGTTTTATTCACCTCAATATTACGTACTTATCTTGTTATAGCGAACAATTTCTACTAATAAATGACAACACATTTTCATCAAATTACTATATGTATTTGCTATTATAAACAATTAGGTAGATAATAAATTTTTTTCTCGCATGATTTTAATCTTTTACTGTTTACATTCAAACCACTTTCTTCTGAATACTTATCTTTAGATTTTAAAATTGTAGCCAATGTACTTGCGGGAATCCCGAACTTATTAGCTATGTCTAATTTTTTCGTCATGGGATTTTGGTCAACATAATTAATGATGTTTCGCTTTTCTGCGACCGATAAGGAACACCTTTTACGTTTCTGAGCCATTTTAACTTAAATCTTTAACAATAGTGACGAGCAGAGGTGTTTACATTACTTTCCATCAAAACAACAATGATTACTTTACAAACAAAAGCGTGTCGAAACATGTCGAGACATGAATCACATTATAAGATGAGTTATATTATTGGTGGAAACTTTATATAAAGGTTTTGGGCAAATTGGCAATTTTTTGGCAAAATTCGTTAATTAGAGGTATGAATACTTTTTCTTGATAGTTGAAAATTCGTTATAAAGAGGTTGTACGCAAAGAATGTTCGCAATGTAAAGGTATATTTTATATTGACTCTTATGGACAATTCAAGGGGATTACGAAAAATTTGTTAAATCGAGGAAATCGTTATATTGAGGTACGTTATATTAAGGTTGCACTGTAGTTTGTTATTTATACATAATTTAATGTAATAAATTAGATTATTACTCCGTTTGTTTGTCAGTTCTTCAAAAACTCTGATACAGTTTACAATTAATATTAATAACCGAATTTCAAATTACTCTTCTCAACATACTAAACCTTATACAAGATAAATACTAAAATAAGCAAAATTAATTTACCAATTATATTTTAAATACAGATACGGAATGTGAATGCAAGTCCATTGTTAACTCAGTCATGGGCATGGCATAAAACAACGTACTAACATTTATATCCCTGTAACGACGGCTCTAGCTAGCCGTAAACTAAATACCTACAGCCGTCGTCGACATTAAGCTCCAGAGAGTGGTTATCAAACTGTGTACCACTACATTTTAACAGTGTACCGGAAATTGGACGCAATATATGACAAAGTAATTTAACAGAGAACTAAAATGAACAATGGCTTGTTTTGAAGATTATAGTTCAACTAGCGACCCGCCCCTTTCCACGGGTAGAGCATATATGCCTAAACTGTTTGCATTAGCTTGTTGCGTCGAGTATGAATTAACATCTGCAATAATCTTTTTTTTAAATTATTATTATATAAGCAATCATATCATATTATTATCATATATAGACAGTGGTCAAACGCTAGACCACTATCTCACCTGTTGGTAAGGGATGGTGCGGTCGAGGATGATACCACGCTATGGGAACTGGCTCTCAAGGATAGGATGGCTGCCACCGCACATTAGATGTTTGGCGATGTATTTTGTAACTTGAGGGTGGTTTCTGGCCATGCGGACACTAGACGATGTCCTACCACTATGCGGGGGTTGGGAGTTTCTTGACGATGTTTTCCTTTACCGGAGGGCCACTGTGAAAAGCGCACATAATGTTTTTGATATAAAAAATCAATTAGTTCAATTCCCGCCGTGCGGCGGGGATTGAACTCGGCACCTCTGGCGTCAAAGCCGACCATTCTTCCAATTTACACTAAACTTTAACAAATTATACACTCAAACCTTACTCATGATATACTGTGATATAATGCCTATTGGTGAAAACCGTATGAAAATTCAATATATAGTTTTGGAGTTTATTGCGAACAGGCAGACAAACAAACGCGGTAGGGGTCTTTTTTAGGGTTCCGTACCCAAAGGGTAAAACGGGACCCTATTAATAAGACTCCGCTGTCCGTCTGTCTGTCTGTCCGTCTGTCACCAGGCTGTATCTCATGAACCGTGATAGTTAGACAGTTGAAATTTTCACAGATGATGTATTTCTGTTGCCGCTATAACAACAAATACTAAAAACAGAATAAAGTTAAAAAATAATAGAGGGTCCCCATATAAGAAACGTGTTTTTTTCGGCATTTCACGCCATCTATGAACGCTTAGTTAGGTAAACGTCCCATAGATGGCGTTATATTGAAATGTCGATCCCAAACTCCTTTGTTAGACGTTAGATGTCGTTATAAGAAATAAAATGTTTATTAATTATTATTTTTGCTGGCAAAAACTTTTTGCTCGATCTTATAAAATACTGTAGTGTGTTACGGAATCCTACTAGTGCGAGTCCGACTTGCACTTGGCCAGTTTATTTATAATATATAGTGCAAAAGGCCTAATGCTGGCTATTCACTATGGTACACGGAGTTATAAATTAATATTCCGGGATTAGCCTTCACACTAAGAGATATACTTTTTAACCAGTTTTTATCTAATCAGATACGAACTAAGGGCGTAGCGGATGGTGTGCGGCAGGAAGCCTAGATAATTACTGAAAAATCTTACTTGATCCATCGAAAATACATTTATAATTTGACATGTAAATATTGTATCTCAATGTATGTGGTTCCATTTAAATTAAAGGTTAGTAAGTACATAAATCAAAGCTAAGAACACTCTCCATAAACACATCTATCAAACAAAATCAAACTATAGTCTGGCCATAACAGCTGTACACTCCCTGAGGTATGCGCGGCGAGGTGGGAGCCGGGGAAACAGAGGCAGACTGACGGAGCGCGTCCCCCCGCGTCTCGCCGCGCGCATACCCGCGTCCCCCCCGTCTCGCCGCGCGCATACCTCAGGGAGTGTACAGCAGTTATGGCCAGACTATAAATCAAAACTGGTCCATCCCCTTATTTTTTATTATGATATAAGGTAACAGGACAAGCACGACGCTCGCCTGATGGTAAGCGATGACGTCTACCTATTACAGATACAGCGGCATGCAAAATAAGTCCAGAATTTTGCATGTCACTGCACTGCGCCTGTTACCTTGACTCATAAAGCTGTTGAGTCTCAAATGCTCTGTAATTTCACTGGACACCTTGCCATTTCAACCCAAAATCAATCCTATTTCACGGCTGAAAATTAATTGGCAAAGTGGTGGTACCGCCCCAGGCGGACTAGCAAAAGTCCTACCACTACAATATTTTCAGCGCTACGATGCCACAAACATACAAATACATACACAGACACATTATTGTGTTATAAGTTTTACGTGTGTGTATGTGTAAAACTTATAACAACCCTTTTTTGCGTCGGGGATTAAAAAGAAATGATTTTCCTTATGCCACAGAATAATTAATAACTTATACGCAGGTAAATCGAAAGCAGCTACTAATAAAACAATTGAGCGATGCTTGCAAAACATGATATTCAGCAATCAGTCGCAGTCTACGGAAATAGACGCATTGTTACAAAACACCGATACTTACATTATCATCGTAATATTCCGACCTACGGTAACACATTTATCAAGTTCCACACATCGGCCCAGTAAATTCCGCTGCTGAGTTATTATCCAGTAATATGGACTAAATGTTCGCGCTTTTTCTTTATGTTACTAACGCACGCACGTATGGGTAAGAGATTAAAATATAAATTGGACAGACGGGCCGTTGAATAATTGAGAATTGTGCCTATTTATTCTGCCTCCCACACGTGAAAAGTTGGTGAAATCCAGTTTTTGTTTTAAGCTCTTTACTTGTTGAAGTGTGTGTTCATCGAATTTTTATTTTCTTACCGGCGAGAATATTTTACTATTGAGTATTTTACTTTTCTTCTTTCCTGTTTTAAATTATTACTACTGTTCGCGACAAGTATAATTTGGTAGGTACGTAAGTTTCTGTCTATTATTGTGTAGAATTTTATTTCAACTCAAATGATATAGCTATATTTGAAGTGAAAGCTTCTTTAACGGCGTTGTGCACTTTTCTTGGGTTGGGTAAAAAATGTTAAACTCGCGTCAGGTCACGTGTTCTGATCGAAAATTTGCAAGACGGAGCGCAGAGCGCTTGCGCGAGCTGTCATTAAAATATTCAAAAATGACGTGTTCAAGTTGCGCAGGGCGCTTCCGCAAGGTGTCATTCCAAAATATTCAAAAATGACGTATTAAAGTTTTCACTTCTGCCGGTACTCCCGGAGTGCAACCCGTTGTTTTTTATTAGTTACTAGTTGGCCCGGCGAACTTCGTATCACCTTTTAGATGAACTTAATTTAGGCGTTTATGAACGTAATGCAATGAATACATAAAAAATATATATATTACAGACGAATTGAGAACCTCTTCCTTTTTTGTGAAGTCGGCTAAAAAGAGAGGCAATACAGAAATAGAATAAAAATACAAAAATTAAATACATCAACCGCGTTTCAGCAAAACATGATTGAATTAAACAATGTTATTATTGTTATAGATAAGTTATTAACATGACATTAGTTCATTGATTGAATTTAGTTTTAATTGTAAAAATATAATCTCCACTATGTATTTTATATATGTGCTTTAAAGTGCTTTTAAAGCGCTGGCTTATCTAGCAAGCCTTTTACACATACGAAGAATTAATTAACAATTAACAACAAAATAAACTTAAAACATTTTATATGAAAATATTTTATATTATATTTCAATATATATTAATTTTTTTTCTAATTCTAAATACTGTGTTATTTACGTAAAATTGATTTATGCGAACTTTTGTATACACAAAGTTGTATATATTTATAATGTATTTTTTATTTTAATTTTGAATTTTGAATTTTTTTTTCCTCTGAGAGTCAACCACGTCTTAGGCATTAATCACGCCAGTTCTATTAACCATCTACCCCATAACGATAGCATATCAACATCATCATTATATAACCCTCACATGCGAGTGCCATAACAAAATGAATTTATACGACCGCCTCGCCGTTGAATGTAGGTTTAAGTCGACTCCTGAATATTCTAAGAATACACCATGGTAGTTGGCAAAACTTACACTTTGGTATTCCGCTAACCTTGACCTTAAGTGTAAATTTATAAAGTGCTACTTCAAATGAAGTTAATTAAGCGTGCAACGCTTTATTATGTTCGTATTTTAAATGTTTATGTATGAGTTTCAAGAAATTATTAATATCTCGCTTAAAATTAAAATTACTTTTCGCGGGGTACCTAGTTAAAGAAAAAAATTATGATTGCGGCAAAAATTGTATGCATTGTAGCAATTTAACATTTTATGCATTGTACGAGTACGTTGTTCCGGAACCGATTGCCGTAGATGGAATCGCACTCGAAGTTGTAATGCAGTATGTTTACCTAGGGCAAACGCTCCAACTAGGCAAACACAACTTCGAGAAGGAAATCCAGAGGAGAATTCAGCTGGGCTGGGCAGCATTCGGAAAACTCCGTCGAGTCTTCTCGTCGCCTATACCGCAGTGTCTAAAAACAAAAGTCTTTAACCAGTGCGTCCTACCTGTGATGACTTACGGAGCCAAGACGTGGACACTCACAGTTCGACGGGTCCACCAATTTAAAGTTGCTCAGCGAGCTATGGAGAGAGCTTTGCTCGGTATTTCTCTGCGGGATCGAATCCGGAACGAAGTAATTCGCCAGAGAACTTAAGTTATCGACATAGCTCAACGGATTAGTAAGCTGAAGTGGCAGTGGACTGGTCATATCTGCCGCAAGACTGATAACCGTTGGGGTAGACTTGTCTTTGAGTGGAGACCGCGAATCGGCAAACGTAGCGTAGGACGTCCTGTGCTGTCCTGCGACGACATACGTAAAGCGGTGGGCAGTGACTGGAAAAGAAGAGCCGAAGATCGGGCTCAGTGGCGTACCTTGGGAGAGGCCTACGTCCAGCAGTAGACGGACACCGGCTGATGATGATGATGATAACAATTTAACAACAAGCAGTTTCTTTGGCCTTGCGAGATTTTGAAAGAAAGAAAGAAAGAAAGAAAGAAAAATCATTTATTCAGCATATTCAAATAAAAAAATGCTTTGAGTTAAATAATACAGGTAAATATTATGAAGTGCTGAAACAGGCCAGTCTCAGCACAAATGTCACGACTTCCAGGACTTTTTTTCTTTCTTTCTTTCTTTCTATTGCTATACATTATTGAACCTCCTTAGACAGGACATTATAGAAGAACATTCATAATCCTACAATAATTAAGAACTCACTTAACCGCCCGCTCAAAATGCTTGACGAGAAAAAAACCTATCTATTTTGCCAGCACTTATCAAGGTACCTATCAACATCTCACTTAACCGCCCGCTCAAAATGCTTGACGAGAAAAAAACCTATCTATTTTGCCAGCACTTATCAAGGTACCTATCAACATTTTTCGAATAAAAGTGATGAAAAATAACATAATATTTATTAAAAAGTGCCGAAAACTTTAAACAAAATTTTATCACATTCATAAACCTTGAATACATCATCATCATTTTCAGCCCACGTCACTCCACTACTGGACATAAGCCTCTCCCAATTCACGCCATTGAGCTCTGTCTTTAGCTCTTCCATTCACTGCCAGCTACCTTGCGTGTATCGTCGCTTGAAAATACTTACATTTTTTTAAAATATGTATTTTATAGGCTAGCGTTTGACCACTATCTCACTTGTTGGTAAGTAATGATGCGGTCGAAGATGGTAAGCACGCTAGGGCTAGAATGGGAACTGGCTCTTAAGAATAGCTGCCGGAACACATTAGATGTTTGGCAACAGATTTTCTAACTTAAAAAAAATATATATATCTTATTGCCTAGCGTTTGACCACTATATCACCTGTTGGTAAGTGATAATGCGGTCGAAGATGGTAAGCACGCTAGGCCTAGAATGGGAACTTCAAGGTTGAAGCTGGCCAGGCGGATACTAGATAGTGTCCTACCACCATACCGGGGTTGCTGGTTTCTTAACGATGTTTTTCTTTCACCGTGATCTCGGCCACTGTGATCATGATCGTGTGACATGATCTTATACCAATTACTAGTTCCTAAAATGTTAACCAACCGAGAATAACGGCTATTCGCACAACTTCGCCAATGTAATTCCATATAAAGAATTTCAAAGAAACCGTGTACAATGCACATCACAAAGTAATTCACCATTACACAACAAAGGTAAAAGAAATATTTTTGTAACAACACAATTATTAACGCACTAATAGTTACAAAAAGCCGTCGTAACAAAAATAACATGATTAATCTTGGGGTATTTCATTATTATAAGGGTGCTTTTAAATAGAGCGACGCTATCACATCATCTTTCTACTTTTAATTTTAAGTTTCATGTGATAGTTTGACAAAAATTTGTTGAAAGCATACATTGATGTTTTTTTGTAATTAGATTTTTTTTTAAATAAACATTTATAGTAGCTAAAACCCGCGACTTCGCTCACGTAAGAGTACACCAAGAATTTTATCACTGTGAAGATCTATCAATCGACATTTGTGTCCTCTGTAATTTAAGTTAAGTGTAAAAATCATAATTTTATTTTCACAAAAAGTGGCCTATGTTCATCTTTGTGCTATACAATATTTCCTTGTCAAATGTAGGTAAGATCGGATCGTCCGTTTAGGCGTGATTAGGTAACAAACAGAGTGAAAAAAGAAGAAAGCAGAAGAAGAAAGAGAAACAGAGTGAAAGAGTTACAAACGTTTTTTTTTTAATATTAGTCTGGATTGTTATGATATATCACGGCAAATAAGCTGACGACCCACTTGATGGTAGGCTGTCACCGACGCCTATACCACAGAAAAGATAATAGTCCTCCTATACTGACACTAGCAACATCAGCGGCGTTGCGAATACGTTGCCTGCCCTTCAAGACTCTTTTAATTTAACCCTTCTCTTGAAGAACCTCATGTTGTATCCCAACGGGAAGACCAGGATATTTATGATTATTTAAAATTATTATTTATACGGAATTCTCGGTGCGCGAGCTGGACTCGTGGGTAAGTCAGTGTACCTACGAAGTCCGGTTTTAATTCAAATGTTTTGGTGTTATTTCTAATGTTTACTGTAACATTATATACGTATATAAACATTGGCAAAATACATTATTAGAAATTATCATCTTACTACCCTAATCCCACCTAAAAGTAAAAAAATAATTAGAAATTTAACAACAAAATCAGTCCGCAAGAATGTATCAACAATGTTGTACCTAGATTTGTAATTTTCTTTTTATGCTCAGTATCGTCTCGTGTAAAGCCCATCCTTTATCCCGGTGAATTCCATTATTATTCTAAGTTTAAAATGTAGCAACAGTATTGGGGTTCTACAAAGGAATCTCTTCTCGGACGAGTGGCTTCAGCCTACGTTGTGGGCGTAGGTTACAGACGATAAACAAATTGTCTATTGTTTTACATAATTATTAGCTTATAATATCAGTGAAATATCAAGAAGAGCCCGTTATAAATATTGAAGTTCAAAAGATTAATGAAATTCGAAAAAGATTTTTAGAATAGAAAGAAATTTCAAAGAATTAATGCTTTCGTCACACGGGTACTGATACTAGTTTTAATTAAAAATTATTTAAGGTTCTTCTATTTTATCTTTCCTCTATTTAAGGTTCTTTCCTCGAATATATAATTAAAATAATTTTATCATTATTAAAACTTTATTTGGACATAATATTTAATTGAATAACTCATATTATTAATTAACTCTAATATTGATTTGAATCGACTGCATAAAAATATTATTAATGTAAATTAAAATGAAATCTAACTATATTACTCAATGCCCGATGTGGGTAACTGACGGGTCTTAAAGGGAATGACACCTAACTTAATGTAAATTAAGTCAGTAGCTCAATAAATTATTGTGATTCTGATTCTCGAAAATAATCTTCACGACACAACGACGGCAAAACACCACAAAAATACTTTATTAGATAAGGGAAAAAAATGTTGATAGTAATTGGTCGTTAGTGTCTTGCAAAGATTTGATGAATTTCAGCCGCTGGAGTAAGCTAGATTTCGTTAAGATTTGGTAAAAACACCACATCCATATAGTGCGTTAGATCATAATATTAGTAAACATAACTAGAAATTGAAAAGAATGTGCTTCCTCAGCAAAAGCTTGCACGCTGATAGCTTTTTTAACCAACTTCACAAAAAGGAGGAGGTTCTCAATTCGTCTGTATGTTTTTTTTTGTGTGTATGTTACGCGATTACTCCGTCAATTGTGAACGGATTCAAATGATTCTTTTTTTAATAGGTAAGGTACAATTCCGAGGTGGTCCCATTTTAATTTTATCGAGATCTGATTAGTATCTTCAGAGATATGGAGATAAATATCTCAAACATAGGAGAATGTACTGGTTTTAGAAGAAGAGTCCCAAGAAGATTATACACAAGAGAGGTTGCTATTGCATATACTTTTGAAGACTAAAAAATATGACCTTGAATAATCTTTTTACATCTTTCTTCACGTTGATATTGGTTTTTAACCCTCGACGCAAAACGAAAGAGTGTTATAAGTTTGACGTGTGTATCTGTCTATCTGTGTGTCTGTCACCGTGGCATCGTAGCGCCCAAACGGATGAAACGATTTTGATTTAGTTTGTTTTGTTTGATAGATATCTTCGTCTTATGTATGAGTGTTCTTAGTTTTATTTCATGAAAATCTGTTCAGCCGTTAAAATATTATCAGCTCTTTTTTTGGTTAAAAAAACTACGATAGCAACTTTCGTAAGCTCGTAGTACTTTGACCGTGGACGTCATAAATCAAAATGGCGCTGTCGCGGTATCTTGTTACTTCAATGATATTGCAAAAATATGGTAAGCTTGATCTAATTCTGAGACATCTCCTTGGAATGGTCTCAATATATAAAGTTATACATATGCTTTGATTATAAACTCGGATTACATATACAAATCAGTCGGGGTGGTTTTAATTTTTTGAATTTAAGTATTATTGGCAAATATTCTTACGGTAACTGTGAGCGAGATGGAAGCAAAGGTAAGGAGAATTAATTTGTCTTCACAGGAATGTTCTACCAGGCAAAGTCTTGTTAATGTGCAAAGTTTTTGAGTATACCTAATATTTTTTGACATGACATGACGTTTGGCGAAAATGGCGGCCATATCAGTCCCGCCCGCGACACTGCATACATAAATAACTCAGAATCATGAACGTACTTTTTAACCGACTTCACAAAAAAGGAGGAGGTTCTCAATTCGTCTGTATGTTTTTTTTTTTGTGTGTATGTTACGCGATTTCTCCGTCAATTGTGAACAGATTCAAATGATTCTTTTTTTAATAGGTAGGATACGTTTCCGAGGTGGTCCCATTTTAATTTTATCGAGATCTGATTAGTATCACCAGAGATATGGAGATAAATACCTCAAACATAGGAGAATGTACTAGTTTTAGTAGAAGAGTCCCAAGAAGATTATACACAATGGAGGTTGCTATTGCATATAAGATATTCTTACGGTAACTGTGAGCGAGATAGAAATAAAGGTCGGAATAATTTTTTTTAATATCTTATAGGCTAGCATTTGACCACTATCTCACCTGTTGCTAAGTGATGATGCGGTCGAAGATAGAGAAGTGGACTAGAATGGGAACTGGCTCTCAAGGATAGCCGCCGGAACACATTAGATGTTTGGCGACAGATTTTCTGACTTGAGGGTGGTAGCTGGCCAGGCGGACACTAGATATGTTCTACCACCATGCGGGGGTTGTTGGTTTCTTAACGATGTTTTCCTTCACCGGAGGGCCACTGTGAGAAGCGCACATATATTTTTCGATAGAAAAATTCATTGGTGCACGGCGGTTTGAACTCGGTACCACGGCATCAAAGCCGACCGTTCTCCCAAATACGCCACCGGGCCCTCAATAAATAATTATATATTAATAATAATAATAAATAATTATATATAAATATAAATAATTTGTCTTCACAGGAATGTTCTACCGGGCAAAGTCTTGTTAGGGTGCAAACTTTTTTAAACATACCTAAGATTTTTTGACATGACATGACGTTTGGCGAAGATGGCGGCCATTTCAGTCCCGCGACACTGCATACATAATTAAATAATTCAGAATTATGAACGTACTTTATACCAATCAACACTGAAAAAAAATATTATAAGTATAAAACCACAGATTATATAATAGTTACTACGTAAATAATACTTTCCGTTGTTAGGTTGGCTACACAGTGCTTTCATAATTCGGGTATCCACAATATAGGGAAGTGCCTCTTATAATGTAGTAGAGTGATTCAGTACTCTGTTGGCCATATGGCGGCAATTAATGTTAATAATCGCAAATAATACTTTTTAATATTCATTTTGGAATACAACTAGTCCGTGTTATAAAAGTATTTGGAATTATTGCAATAAAATAGACAATTAATTATCGTGTGTGTCAGATGCTTTAATTGCACAGGGCCATTTTGGACATTGTCTTTTGATACCTTGATGGCATCATTATTACTAGTGAATATTTTCACTTTAGCGCGGCATTTAAAGTCCATTTTTTTAGGGTTCCGAACCCAAAGGCTACCAAATGAACACTTTCTGAGACTTGTTGTCCGTTCGTCCGTCCGTCCGTCCGTCCGTCCGTCCGTCCGTGTGTCTATATGTGCGCACTTTACAGATCTGTATCTTCTTAACCGTTATAGGTAGAGTATAACGGCCCAGACGAAATTTAATAGATGCATGTAATTTCATTAAAACTTGTTTTGCACTAAAAAGGGTAAAATAAGTTAATTTTCAAAAAAAATAAAACCGACTTCATAACCACAAAAAGGCACTCAAAAGCGAAAAATAATTTACTTAAAATTATTATAAGCGCTACCCACTTCTCTATTTGAAGTTGGTGCCAGCCAAGTCTATTGGATAGTAGATACTATGTATGTAGTAGTAGTAAGTAGGTACATGAAGGTTAGTAAGTAGGTAGATACATGTATGTATTATCTATCTACTACCTATTACACTTGGCTGGCACCGACTTCAAATAGAGAAGTGGGTAGCTCTTATAATAATTTTAAGTAAATTATTTTTCGCTTTTGAGTGCATTTTTTGTGGTTATGAAGTCGGTTTTATTTTTTTTGAAAAATAACTTATTACCAACCAACACTGCAAAAAAAATAATTATAAGCATAATACCACAGATTATATAATAGTTACTACGTAAATAATACTTTTCGTTGTTAGGTTGGCTACACAGTGCTTTCATAATTCGGGTATTAACAATGTAAGGAAGTGCCAACTCTTATAACGTATAATAGTAGAGTGATTCAGACTGTGTGGGCCATATGGCGGCAATTAATGTTGATAATCGCAAATAATAATTTTTAATATTCAGTTTGGAATACAACTAGTCCGTGTTATAAAAGTATTTGGAATTATTGTAATAAAATAGACAATTAATTATCGTGTGTGTCAGATGCTTTTATAGCACAGGGCCATTTTGGACATTGTCCTTTGATACCTTGATGACATCATTACGACTAGTGAATATATTCACTAGCGCGGAATGCCGCGCTAGTGAAAATATTAAAATGTTAGGGTTCCGAACCCAAAGGGTACCAAATGAACACTTTCTGAGACTTGTTGTCCGTTCGTCTGTCCGTCCGCCCGTCCGTGTGTCTATATGTGCGCCCTTTACAGATGTACCTTCTTAACCGTAATAGGTACATACTCGAAATTTTCACAAAGTATATATCCGTCAGTGTATAACGGCCCAGAAACGAAATTTTATAGATGCATGTAATTTAATGAAAACTTATTTTGCACTAAAAAGGGTAATATAAAATCTTTAAAAAAAAAACCGACTTCATTACCACAAACAGGCACTCAATAGCGAAAAATAAATTACTTAATATGATTATTATAAGCGCTACCCACTTATCTATTTGAAGTCGGTGCCAGCCAAGTCATCTACCTACTTACTACTACTACATACATAGTATATCTATCTACTATCCAATAGACTTGGCTGGCACTGACTTCAAATAGATAAGTGGGTAGCGCTTATAATAATTATATTTAGTAATTTATTTTTCGCTTCTGAGTGCCTGTTTGTGGTAATGAAGTCGGTTTTTTTTTTTTTTTAAAGATTTCATTATTTAAAATGTATCTTAAATTACGATTTTTTTATATAAATGAAATCTCGCCTGGTGGTAAGCGTCGACGTGATCGAAGATGGTGAACACGCTAGGCCTAGAATGGTCAAACTCTTCGTTTTATATTTTCTGTCTTATGCGTCATCATCACTAACTCGAAATTTAAAGTTGGTTTTACGAAAAAGTAAAATTATTACTGGATCTTTAGTGATGAGGGAGGTGTTTTACACTCTCGTAATGTCTATGAGATTCACAATCAAGACTACCTACCCAGCGAGAAACACAAGCTTCTAAAAGGAAAACTGTCCAAAACTCTATATATCTACATATTCAAACAACAATTTATACAACCGTATCGTTTATGTCTTGCGCCCTCCAATGTAGGGGTCATGTTACAATGCACGCACGTTTCGCGCGTGAGTAAGCATCGTACGGATCAGAATGATTCATTCGCTTCGAATGAGCTTTAAGTTTTTTATCTATTATAATCTAAGTTTAATTTAAAAACCTCTATTTTGTACGAGTATAATCTAACTTCGTTGTTATTCTTGTTCTAATTTAGAATTATCTTTTGTGTAGAATTAAATGTTGTTTTTAACCGACTTCAAAAAAAGGAGGAGGTTTCTCAATTCGACCGTATATATATATTTTTTTTTTTTTTTATGTTTGTTCGGGGATAACTTCGTCATTTATGCACCGATTTTGATTATTCTTTTTCTGTTCGAAAGGAGATATCCCAAGTGTGGTACCATGGTAATTTTATCGAGGTCTGATAAGTATCTCCAGAGATATTGAGATAAACATCTCAAAATTGGTACTGAAAATGAACATTGAAGTCGGTTCTTTTTTAGTTTTTAAACGATATTATATTTGTAACGGTCCATTGATATTTTAACCTATTTGTGTTTAGCGTAGAGAATTGAATTGGTTTTAATACAACAATTTGAATCAGTAATGTAATTTTTTGTACTAGCATGACATTTGACAATTATTTAAATAAAACAAATTCGAATTTAAAGTTTAAAAACTAGGTCAAAATCTAGAACCCGACCACTGAAAGTCACGCGTTAATTTAAGAAATTATTTATAATTATCGAGTGTATTTCTAAAATAAGAGCGTGCTTTTTTCAGAAGTTGGGTTTTAGTTTTTGAAATTACATTTTATACTTGTAACTATTTTCTGCCAGCGTATTCGCTCTCGTGGCGTACAGTAAACAAATTACACATTTTTCTTCAGAAACAAATATTATATGCGCTCACACTCGCTTTCAATTGAATATACAAACTGACAATATCCCAAACAAATGCTGCTCCGTGAGCTTGGTTTGAAACAGACCACGTAAAACTGACCGTGTGAAAAGCAGTTCTCCTTAAGTCTACTCTTAAATTATTTGTTAATAATATAATTGTGAGCCGAAGATCGGGCTCAGTGACGTGACTTGGGCTCTCCCAAGTCACGCCACTGAGCCCGATCTTCGGCCGGTATCAGTCCACTGCTGGACATAGGCCTCTGCCTATGTCCAGCAGTGGACTGATACCGGCTGATTATGATGAATATAACTGTGTGACAGTGTCTTAAGACCAGCGGTTTGAGCTGTGCGTTGTTATATCAGTCAGTCAGGACTTTGCATTTTCTATAAATATAGACTTAAAATAAACTGGCTAAGTGCAAGTCGGATTCGCACTCGTAGGATTCCGTACCACACTACAGTATTTATAAGATCAAGCAAAAAATGCCACTATCATTTTTCGCCAGCAAAAAATAATAATTAATAAACATTTAATTAAATCAGAGTTGTGAGCCGCGTGCTTATTTCTTATGACGCTATCTAACGCCTAACGCTATCTAAGTGAAAGTTAACACAAAGGTGTTAGGGATCGGCATTTCAATATCACGCCATCTATGGACATTTACCTAAGCGCTTGTTATGTATATATATAATATATATATATATATATATATATAAATAAGGGTGTTTATACAGTGATAGATACATTTGAGGGTAGTCTAAACCTTACAAGATGTGCCAGAGCCGCCATCTTGGTTTTTTGTTTGACTGATGCTTTAAAAGGGCGGTAGAAACGTTTATTGAGACACTTTTGCTCGAGCAGCCTTCGGGCTAACATCGTCACCTTTACTCTGTTGGGAATATCGTTCAGACGACAAAGTGCTGTCCAACTCAATGAAGCTAAGTATGTGTATTTAGCTTCGTTGAGGGTGGTAAGGAAAGGCTATGAGGGGTGGTGGAGGCCTTTTGGGGGAAACCCCATAATATTTTGTATAAATTGTCTAAATCGGTAGTGATTTTCATGTGTTATGTCTTGTTGAAACTTGTTATAAAGCGTTGTGACTTAACATTAAATACTTATTGGTATATTGCTGTTCTCTTTGTTCTATTGTCTATTATAATGGTCCTGAGTCTCCTGATGGTACATAAACTGTTGTTATAATGATGAAGGTACAAATAAAATGCTTTCTCGGTGATGTCCTGACTTTTATATTTTATTAATAAGTCCTACCTATGAGCTGAAGTATAGGCAGGTAATTTTGGAAGTAGTTCCAAGTGAATATTTTGCTCCAGACATATTAAGTTTTTGGTAGATTACTAGACTACCGGCTACCACCCATCTTGTTATCTATGAGTAAGCTAACACGCTCATAGATGGCATTATATTGAAATTCCGAAACACGTTTCTTGTATACCCCTTATAATTTTTAACTTTATTCTGTTTTTAGTATTTGTTGTTATAGCGGCAACAAATACATCATCTGTGAAAATTTCAACTGTCTAACTATCACGGTTCATGAAATGCAGCCTGGTGACAGACGGACAGACAGACAGACAGACGGACAGCAGATTCTTAGTAATAGGGTCCCGTTTTACCCTATGGGTACGTAACCCTAAAAAAACAGAAGGTTGCTACGACAGAAAAGCTCACAGATTAATTCAATATTCATAATTTATGATCGTACAAAACGACAAAACCGACTTCACATGCCGCGATAGTGAAAATATCCACTAGCTATAATCATGTCTTCGAGGTATAAAATTTGTTATCTCTATATCTCCGGAAGTAATTATCAGATCTCGATAAAATTTGAATGGGATTAAACGGGAGGCATAATCTCAACTCTCAACAAAAAAGATTTTTTCAAATCGGTCAAGATTTGACGGAGTTCTGAAGTAAAAAAAAAATAACAGAAACAAAACAAAAAAAAAACAGTCGAATTAAAAACCTCGCCCTTTTTAGTGAAGTCGGTTAAAAAAGAAGGTATTCGAATGTATTCTATTTATATTAAAGGTACCTTAAAAAAAGCTTTTGCTGTGGAAACCTTTAGTCTACAAATTTACTTAGTCTATACTTATATAGATGTCCATTTTCGTTGAATAGAATAAAACATTAAATTAAAAAATCAAAAACCCGACTGCGCAAAAAGTGAAGTGTTAAAAAACGAACTGAAAAGAAAAAAACAAGTAAGTCTAGTAGTTTAGACTTCTGTTTAGGGATATCAAAAAACTATACCATTTAAATTATTTCTCGGTCGATACACTCATAAAATAAATTATACATTGTTATATGGAATGTAGAGACTTTAACAGTCGGGAAACATTAATGGCTTAACGAATGGGGATTAATGTGTCCCGACTGTTAAAGTCTCTACATTCCATATAACAATGTATAATTTATTTTATGAGTGTATCGAATGTAGAGACTTTAACAGTCGGGAAACATTAATGGCTTAACGAATGGGGATTAATGTGTCCCGACTGTTAAAGTCTCTATATTCCATATAACAATGTATAATTTATTTTATGAGTGTATCGACCGAGAAAGAATTTAAATGGTATAGTTTTTGATATCCCTAAACAGAAGTCTAAACTACTAGACTTACTTGTTTTTTTCTTTTCAGTTCGTTTTTTAACACTTCACTTTTTGCGCAGTCGGGTTTTTTGATTTTTTTATTTAATGTTTTATTTTACACTTTTTAGTTAAGTAAAGGACGGCAAATTCCGTAATCTGAACAAAAAACCGAAATGCGTGAAATAGATAGGGTATTGCTTTTTAAGCTTACTTACTTTACAGTACTGTTGTACTATTAAACGACTATACCAATAGGAAGAGGTTATTTGTTTTTGAGGTTTTTGAGGGCCCGGTGGCGTAATCGGGAGAACGTTCGGCTTTGATGCCGTGGTACCGAGTTCAAACCGCCGTGCACCAATGGATTTTTCTATCGAAAAATTTATGTGCGCTTCTCACAGTGGCCCTCCGGTGAAGGAAAAACATCGTTAAGAAACCAGCAAAACCCCCGCATGGTGGTAGGACACTATCTAGTGTCCGCCTGGCCAGCTACCACCCTCAAGTTAGAAAATCTGTCACCAAACATCTAATGTGTTCCGGCAGCTATCCTTGAGAGCCAGTTCCCATTCTAGGCCTAGCGTGCTTTACCATCTTCGACCGCATCATCACTTACCAACAGGTGAGATAGTGGTCAAACGCTAGCCTATAACGTATAAAAAAAAAAAAAAAAAAATGTGTTACTTCAGAACTCCATCAATTCTTAACCGATTTGGAAAATTCTTTTTTTGTTTGAGTTAATATGATTTTCGTTTTGTCTTATTGTAATTTTATTGAGATCTGATAAGTAACTTCAGAGATAAGCACCGCAAACTTGTTACTGAAAGTGACTAACGCGGCATGTAAAATCGTTTTTTTTTCGATTTGTACGATCATAAATTATTTGTTATAAATATATTTTGAATCTCCATTTTAAGACCTTTAATTCGATACCCCACTCGATAGGTTTTGAAAAAAAAATTTTTTTGAACCCCAAATTTTGGCGTCAGAATCCGCCATTTTGAATTTTTCAATTTTTTATGTTTTTGTTGACACTCGCGCTAGCATGGCAAATCTATTGACGTGCCAATTATCAAAATCGGCCCACGCGTTTGGTCTCTAGTGTGCCACAAAGGAACAAACATACATACATACATATATAGACTGATAAACACATTACCTCTCCTTTGCGTCGCGCAGTCGGGTAAAAACATGCAGTTTACATCTTCTTTGCTGCATCTTCCCTTTAGATGACGTTTGCGATGATAAAAACAGTCAATAACTTTCACATTTTATTAATTGCTTCTGTTTGTTCTGCCATACATCGATATAAAGACATTCGACAAAGGATTTATTTTTAACCCAGTCAACTATTCAAATTATATAGCTATTTACACCACTCCATCACAAATGACCAATTCTCTATCAAAATACATCACACTTCCCCTCTTACCCTCTTAAATCCATATTAATAGAGTACAATCCCATCAAATTTTCCACAATAATCCCGATATTCTAGATTGACTAAACATCTCTATGTAATAATATTATGTCTTTGTCTGTCTGTTTATGGATTAATTATAACTTTTCAAATAACTTTCAATAATTGGTATACAATATATACAAATAAAACAAGTGTTAAAGTTTATAGGTGGTGGGGACCACTTTCAATCAGGTGTTTGTGTCACCTAATTTAGGATCGTTTACAAAACAAAAAAAACCGACTTCACATGCCGCGATAGTGAAAATATCCACTAGTCATAATCATGTCATCAAGGTATTTATATTGTTTATCTCCATATCTCTGGAGATGATAATTAGATCTCGATAAAATTTGAATAGGACCGAATAAATGTTTTCAAATCGGTTTAGATTTGACGAAAAAAAAACAGTCGAAGTGAGAACGAGAGAAGAGAACTTTTTTGTGAAGTCGGTTAAAAATATAGGCGAATTGAGAACCTCCTCATTTTTTGTATAATCGGTAAAAAACGTCTATGGGCAATCATATTGAATTGAATAAAGTCACGACTTCTCGTGACCGTTACAGTTATGCACAAAAAAAAAGATTTTGCATGAAATATTTTTTTTAATGCAACGTACTTTCAAATGTGTGTTTAAATTAGTTTAAAGTTTTCAAGAACAATAACTTTTAATCTGATTGTAAACTTTGATTTACCTTTTGTAAAATCTTATTCCACAGCCTTCATCCACGCAAGCGAAACCAAGTAAAACAGCTAGTATATTCAAGGTCTAATTTAAAATAATCCCCATCCACATCTGCTCGGAGAATGTCCCCACACAATACGGTACAAAGATTAATCTACTGGGTTCAGATTACATCGTAAAGATAGTATTGTCCCGAAAAGGGCGATTCGACCCGTCAGGAATCGAAATGATTACCTACATGATGTTAGGATGTGTTACTGGGGCCATAAAGTTGAATAAACTGACTTGGAGTTTAGTTATTACACTGCAAATGATAACATATTAGATTGGTATTTATATTTTACAAGCTTGCAATGTTCGTAGTAAATGTTAGCTATTAAGGTACGGACACACCGCGGCGTCCTGCGTGCGCGGTCTAGGCGACGATCAGATAGCGCAGTAGTAATAGTATCGACTGGTTCACACCAAACGCGATCAGAAAACAATTGAAATGTACTGAGATCGCGCCCGCAGATCGCAGGACGCCGCGGTGTGTGCGTATCTTTACAGAGCTCCGCTGGGGTAAAGCAGTCCCGCGACACTCCATACATAATTAAATAACTCAGAATTATGAACGTACTTTGTACCCACCAACACTGCAAAAAAATTATGTATAAGCATAATACCACAGATTATATAATAGATTCTGAGTAAATAATAGTTTAAGTTGTTAGGTTGGCTACACAGTGCTTTCATGATTCGGGTATCAACAATGAAGGGCAGTGCCAACTCTTATAACGTAGTAGGGTGATTCAGTACTCTGTGGGGTAAGGGATAAAGGCTTGATTTCTAAGTGAGAGGTCCTCATTCCCGGTTCAAATCCTAGCACAGGTGTTTGTTTATAAGTGGTAGGAGCATATTAAATCGATGTGCTACCTGACTTGCTACCTTACCTAAATAGTAGCTTACCACCATCAAGAAGAACATCTGCCGCCATAACCTTGGGGTGTCTGGTAGCACACAGCCCTTGAGAGTCAGGTATTCTAGACCTAGCGTGTTCAGCATCTTCGACCACATCATCGCCCACCGACAGGTGAGATAGTGGTCATATACTATAGCCTAATTTACTGTACTTACATATAGTCCACGTAGAATAATTAGTTGCTATTTTAATATTAATTGTCGTTAGTTTTCCGAATAATATAAAATAAAATAGAAATAAAATAAAATAAATATAGGTACTGTACATTTTAACTAATATTATACTGTCACTATACATGCAATCGTTATCTGTTATTGATCAAACAACAAGGTTAATCAAGTAAGTGTGACATAAATAAATGGTAGAGCGTTGCCCTAAAACGCATAAATCGAAATATCGGCCGATACAGATAACGCATATTTACTGCGTGATGTATCGATTGACGTGTGAAGGATGGCTTGGTTTTACGTTAGTGATTCAATGAAGCGATAGATTTATTCTATAGTTCCACAGCACTTTATCAGCTGCATAATACCGTCGTAATAGGCATACCTAGATTACCAATTTAAAGAGGAAAACTGAATGACTGTTGAATCTACTGGACACTGGTGTTACGGAAGTACTCCAATTAGAGAAAAAATTACCAAGACCCCAGCAACGTATATATAAAGCTATTTATTCCGTCTACGTATAAAGACAGTTTGAAACAAATGCACTTGTGACAATAATAAACTTATTTGCACCAATGGATTTTAATATCGAAAATATTATGTGCGCTTTTCACAGTGATTCTCCGGTGAAGGAAAAACATCGTTAAGAAACCAACAACCCCCACATGGTGGTAGGACATTATCTAGTGTCCGCCTGGCCAGCTACCACCCCCAAGTTAGAAAATCTCTCACCAAAGCATCTAATGTGTTCCGGCAGCTATCCTTGAGAGTTTCTTTTCTAGGCCTAGCGTGCTTACCATCTTCGACCCCATCATCATTTACCAACAGGTGAGATATTAGTCAAACGTTAGCCTATAAAATATTTATAATATAAATCACCGAAAAAAATATTTTATTTGTATCACCATCCCATCATCATGAAAATATTTAATGTACTTACCCTCAGCAGATGCAGACAAGAGAAAACTTCATACTAACAAAAGTTAGCACTTAAAATATTAATGAAACAGATTCCCAAATTTAAAATAATTTTAACACAGCTGCACCCAAAACATTTTTGAATGAACTTTCCACACCTTCAAACTTCTTCTGAAATCATAAAGACGATTCAAGAGTATTTAAAACACCTTTCAGAAAAACATATTAAACTTCTCACATAACACTTATGGGACCTTTGATATACCCAAAAAAATTACGCCCATAACCATAAGGTTGAACTTATCCCGTATATTAATGGGAAAACACCCATGAAAAGAAGAGCGATAAAAAATCTCAGTATAAGTGCGATATTAGAAAATCGTTCGCCCTTCGTTACGAAATTATGATAATATGGTAATACCTAATCCATTTTCACCCCTTATTAGAAGCTCTTGTTACATTGCAATAAAGTTAAAATTCGCTTGATTCGTTTTAGGTAGGGATACAAAAGAATCACGGCGTTATGATTCTATTCATTGAAGAGATTATTACGAAAAAAAATATATCCCATGGTGTCTTATTGTCAATAATGTTATGAGCATTATTAAGGGCTAGCATTAGGGTAGACTTTAATAAAAATATGAGTCGTTTATTTATATTCGTTTTAAAGACTGTTATTAAGGTTTTGTATTGAATTATGCTTTTGTCACATACCATTATATTTTTTTGAATTGATTTATTTGTAAATATGTGAGTACTTATGCAGTTATTAGAAATAGTGAAGTCGAAATCAAAAGGGCCAAATAATTACAATGTCGTCGTTTTAGGATTTTATCCGTGCCCGTTTCGATACTCTAAGCCACTCGAGAATCACTCACAAACTTTGCAAACTTTACCAGTTTATAATAATATTAGTATATTAATAACTTAATTAATGAATAGTGTATAATGAGTCGCTGGTTGTTAGGGTAGACTTGTTTTAGAGAGGATACAGCGAATCGGCAAACGTGGCGTAGGATGGCCTGTGATCAGGTGAAGCGACGACATTCGCAAAGCGGTGGGGAGTGACTGGAAAAGAAGAGCCGAAGATCGGGCTCAGTGGTGTATCTTGGAAGAGGCCTACGTCCAGCAGTGGACTGACACCGACTGATGATGATGAATAAGTCGCACCAAAGATCATGCCAATTTTCATACCTAAAACCAAACCTTACATTTAGATAACGTTACTTGATACATAAATAGCACTAAAAACATTTAAACCCATCCTTATCCCGTCGAAACAAACGTCCTCAAACAAACCCGAAACTACCTGAGACCCAAAAACAAAGTTACACAAAATCCCAATAAAAATTCTTAGCATCACTCCAACCATTGTTGAACTAAAAACAATAGTTTGCATACAGTAATAAAAACACTTGAAAATCCTGGAGCAAACAATACAAAGTTCTTCATTGTTAGTAGTATTTGTTGCTTTAAGTTTTGTGGTAGAGTAACAATCTTTTATGTTTGGGGCAGGTAAGTTTGGAGCTCTTTGAGAGATATGAACTGTGAATATTAATGTTTTTGTTACCTGTTTAGCGCAGTAGTATTTGTACCGACTGGTTCACACCAAACGCGATCTACGGCGATAATAGAAATTCAGATCGGGAACGTGCACGCGGAAGCAGGACGCCGCGGTGTGGTCGCGGTGTGGCTTCCTAAATCTACGCTTTAGGAAGTGTACAAAAGGCATCAAGAAAACGTACATAATAAAATAAGCATTTCTCAGATATCATTCCCGATGCCTTTTGTTTACATGCTGCATATCTGCACCGCGCTGCTTTGCCCACCGCGTTTATCGCGCTAATCATACTCTATTGATGAAAACTGCATTAAAATAAGTTGCGAATCGGCATCAAAAGAAGACCTGTGTAATCATTTTGACTGGCAATGATGCTGGCAATTAAGTTGAAGTAGGGCCGTTTGGTGACAATTTTCATAATACTTGTGTGAATAAATCATAAGTTTTTTTCTATTTGTTTATGCTTCTTTCTACATTTTATGTTAGGTATGCACCAATACACTTTTTCAGTTTCACTTCCACTTTAAATGGATAGACGTTGGCCTAAGTCAATAGTCAAATTATTGATTGGTGTTTCGTAGTACTTAGGAATTATAGTGGACGGATTGGACAGTATAATTTAAAAGTAACCAAGAGAGAACTATAGACGGTCATCCATGTTCAGATGCAGAAATGGGCTCATAGATTACCACCATCAACACAAATGTTATTGATGCCAAGTACTGAATTCACAGAGATAAAATAAAATAAGAAAAAAGTCTGTCATGGGACTAGAAAGCATACTCTCTTAAATAAAAAAAATAATTTTCCAAAACGGTTATAAAATGACGCAGTTAATAGGTACCAAACACATTAAAAAAATCAGTCGAATTGAGAACCTCTTCCATTTCGGAAGTCTGTTGAGAAACATATTATTGTACTACTTACTTGTCTTTATCTACTACTCAAGTGACTAAGCTCATCAATTTTTTTTTTCAACTCAATTGACAGTTTAATCGTTCATAATTGCAGGCAAAGAATTGAGCTTGTAAAGTGGCGTGAAAAAATTCATCTTAATAAAGATAGATTTTATGAAGCATCTCTCATTCATTCTATTGTAGTGTTAAGAGCTATTGTCAGAGTTTTACCGTCCTTTTTCCTCTCAGAATCAGTGGGAGAAGTTACTTCTTGGAATTTCAAATGCTATTCTCCATATTATCAGTTTTACAATTCATAATTATTGAGCAGTCAGTAACTACCGGTAAGTGCTATTTTAAGTGCTTCAAATTTGGAACTATTGTTTAAAATAGCACATTCAACCTAGTAATAGGTACTTTCCAAAAAAAAGGTAGGTACTTACTGTGTTTTCTTGTTTTTGTTTCTAGCTGCTTCCCTTTGCCCTTCCCTTCTCTTTGCTTGCGTTTCTAGCTGTTCCCCGCGGCTTCGCTCGCGTTAAAAAGTACCCTACAGCCTAATCCATAATACTGGCTATCCTGTGCAAAATTTCAGCTAAATTGGTCCTGCCGTTTGACCGCGAAGAAGTCCCAAACAAACAAACAAATATACAAACCAACTTTCGCATTTATAATTTGGTGTTGATACACTTACTTAGTGGTAGGACTTCTGCTAGTCCGCCTGAGGCGGTACAACTTTTCAAGGTGTCCAGTGAAATTACAGGGTATGTGAGACTCAACATCCTTATGTCTCAAGGTAACAGGGCACTGCAGATACATGCAAAATTCTGGACGGCCAGAATTTTGCATGCCCTGTATCTGTAATGGGTAGACGTCATCGCTTACCATCAGGCGAGCTTTGTGCTTGTCCTGTAACCTTATATCATAAAAAAACTGGCCAAGTGCAAGTCGGACTCGCACTCGTAGGGTTCCGTAACACAGTAAAGTATTCTATAGCTATGATTTTTCGCAACTAAAAAAATAAATTTGTTTTTCATAGTGTTTGTATGAAAAACAAAGTTATCTTTGCGGTCGCTTTATCTCAAAAACTGCTGACTGTATCTCGTTAAAACCAATTTTCGTTGTTAGTTTTTATTGAGATCTACAGCATACATTTTTTATAGATTTTGCACTCCCATACTTTAAAAGTTTTAGTTTTAGTTGCCCCCCTTAAACTTTTATATTTTTTATTTTTGTATAAAAATCGGAAAGCGGTTCACAGAAAACCTACCAAGTTTCAATTCTGTAGTCCTAACAGTTTCGGCTGGCTGTGACATACGGACGGACAGACAGACAGACAGACAGACATAACGAACCTACAAGAGTTCCGTTTTTGCCATTCGGCTACGGAACCCTAAAAAAACATCAATTGCTACGCTTATTTTATTGATAGCAGTGTCGAGGCTTGACATTGCCGCTTCTCTAACGCGTATCCGAAGAAAATCCATACGTCAAACTTTATAAATATTTTTTCAAATCTACCCTACATAATCTACCCTCCAACTAACAACTTTTATTACATAAAAATCTATTACATACATTCATTCCAAATACTACATTTGACAGGCTACAAGTCTGCATTGTATAAATTAACCAAGCAAGCAAAACAATACACGACATGCACCAATATCACGAGTTTCAATTACATTACCAAAGGAACTCGCAGTGTCTCTATAAGAGACATAGTTTTTTTTTGGTGACAAATATACGACTTCGAATGGACGTGCCAAGTGCCGAGAAGCTTTCGTCGTCATATCGAAGAAATCCAACAAAATCAACGCCTCAATCTGTGAAGAAGACAATAAACATTGCAATTAATACACCGGCAGATCTGGCAGCGAAGCAACAGTGGTAAGACTTCGCCACGGTCACGGAACAACAGCAAAAAGAAAGATAAGTGTCCTTCCTTCTTCCTACCCATACCATATTCTAACGATTCAATTCAATGTTATTGCTTTTACTGTGTGTTTAATGTTCATATAAATCACTTAAATTCCATTACTCGAACATTTACAACTTTAATTAACAAAATTTAATTTCGTATTACCTACAATCTATGCGAAGTCCAAAGGTCATTCTGACGCAATCTTGCCTTAAAACATCTTAAATTCGTAAAATATCGTTGATCACTTTAGTTATTAGCTAATACTAAATTTTGTATGCTCACAAAGTCATACATACATTCCATTTTCAAATATACTTAATAATTTAATACGAAATTCAAGCAAGATTCATCATCATTTCTGTGAGCTACCTACCTACATACCATTTTATTCATCATAATTATCTAAAAAAAGCCTGTATATCCAAAGATAAAAGGAACCAGTGGTATATGCCTAGTTTTGATCCAATTCGCTGAATATTCCAGATTTAACCGGGGCGCCCCGGTCACGAGTGTTCAGCAAGTGGCAGCACGGGCCGGCTGGCGGGCGTCACCACGGGCCAGGTTCCAACGGGATCTCGGCACGACTGCCTGGAGAGTGAGACCTTACTCTACTGCAGCTAAGTCAAAAATAATTTTATCAATATATTCAATATTTAACAAGAATTTAACACATATAAGACACTAGAACTCCCCCGCGGCTACGCCCGCGTTAAAAACTCCTTTTATTTACTTAAAACTTTTCTTTTGTAAAAACGATTCTATCATTAAAGACATCAAATAAAAATTAGCCAAATTGGTTCACCTGATTTCATGTTATCGCGTGACTAAGACAAATCAGGATTCATATTTTTAAAACCCGAAAACCCAATAAAGCGCAATCCGAAACTATATTGATTTTCAGACTTTTTACCCCAGTTCACTCTTTAGGGTGGCATTTTGAAAAAGTCTGAAACTCGTATTTACTTATTTATTTACAGAAGTACTTGTGTGAAATGTCGAATAAAATGACTATCCAAAATTTGAGCCCCCGCTTCATCCCTTGAAGAGTGAATTTTGAAAAATCCTTTCTCAGCGGATACCTACGTCAAAATTTCTATCTGGATGCAAAATATCAGCGCAATCCGAAACAATATTGATTTCAGACATTGTTACTCCACTTAACCCTTTTAGGAATAGAATTTCAAAAAGCCTGAAACACGTATTTACTCATTTATTTACTAAACTACTTGTGTGAAGTTTCGAATATAAGAGACAATCAATTCTTGTTTCTCCATACAAACTTTGAACCCTCGCTTCATCCTCTTCAGGGATGAATTTTGGAAAACCTTTCCCAGAGGGAACTAACGTCGTAATTAATAACTATCTGCATGCCAAATTTCAGCGCAATCCGAAACAATATTGATTTTTACACTTTATTACCCCATTTCACCCTCTTAGGGGTGGAATTACAAAAAAACCTGAAACACGTCTTTACTTATTTTTTTACTGAAGCACTTATGTGAAGTTTCGGATAGAAAAGACGATCTAATCTTGTTTCTCCATACAAACTTTCAACCCCCGTTTTATCCCCTTCGAGGGTTAATTTTGGGAAATCCTTTCAAAGAGGGATCTAACGTCGTAATAACTATCTGCATGCCAAATTTCAGCGCAATCTGAAACAATATTGATTTTACACTTTATTACCCCAATTCACCCTCTTAGGGGTGGAATTAAAAAAAACCTGAAACACGTGTTCACTTATTTTTTTACTGAAGCACTTGTGTGGAGTTTCAGATAGAAAAGACTATCTAATCTTGTTTCTCCATACAAACTTTGAACCCCCGTTTCATCCCCTTCGAGGGTTAATTTTGGAAAATCCTTTCTCAGTGGGAACTAACGTCGTAATAACTATTTGCATGCCAAATTTCAGCGCAATCCGAAACAATATTGATTTTACACTTTATTACCCCATTTCACCCTCTTAGGGGTGGAATTCCAAAAAAACCTGAAACACGTCTTTACTTATTTTTTTATTGAAGCACTTATGTGAAGTTTCGGATAGAAAAGACGATCTAATCTTGTTTCTCCATACAAACTTTGAACCCCCATTTCATCCCCTTAAGGGGTGAATTTTGGAAAATCCTTTCTTAGTACACCCTTACGTACTAAGACAAATATACCCTCCAAATTTCAAGTCTCTACGACCAGCGGTTTAGGCTGTGCGTTGTCTGTCAGTGAGTCAGTGAGTCAGTGAGTCAGTGAGTCAGTCAGTATGTCAGGACAAAGATTCTTATAGTATTAGATTGTTTTACAAAATTTTCTCAAAGAATCAAACACAAAACGTAGTTCAATTAAAGGCCAAATTACTAAATTTAAACATTATCTTACAAGCTTAAAATCAATTGAGTTAAGCAGTCTAGAATTAGCCGAACTTAACCTAAACGCAACAAAATTTGAAACATTAGCAAACAAATTTGATTCGTTACAAACAGAAATATAAGTTTTAAATTGCGAATTTTTAGATTCTGAGATTGATGACAGGGAGATAATCGAACAAGACCTCGTTACTTGGAAAGAGAATATAAATACTGTTACTTGCATGGCAAGGGCTAAGGTTCTAATTGAAAATACAAACATCAAGATAGAATCTCGCCGCTAGTCAGAGGTCGGAGTAGCTCTCTGCTCTCACTTTCATTCTCACTACCATGATCAGAATTCTAATTTTAAATTACCTAAAATTTAAATTGCGAAATTTGACGGATCGTATTTCCGATGGGCTCAATTCCGAGATGCATTTTTAGCTCTCGTCGATAAAAACACACAAATAACTGAAATTCATAAATTTCACTATTTACTCTCCTGCTTAGAAAGAGATGCAGCTCGAGTCATATCCAATATCGAAGTGTCATCGTCGAATTATGCAAACGCGTGGTCGCTTCTTTGCGACAGGTATGATAACAAACGAGTTCTTATCAATCAATATCTAACTGCAATATTCAATATGCAACCGATCACACGCGTCGAAACATTCCCTACGAAGTCTGGTAGATCACCTAATGATAAACTTACGCGCACTCGCAAGTTTAGAACAATCGACTGACAAGTGGGACATTCTAATTATTCACATATTGTCTACTAAATTAGACAATAAACTAAATGGGAAGAACTTCGAAATACTTTCAACGAAGTACCAACCCTCGAGCAATTCAATAAGTTTCTAACAGATCCTCTGATGTGTTAGAGGCAATAAATCGCAATAAAAATGACAAGTCTCAAACAATGCAACGGCATCTCTCAGAGCGGAATTATAATTTTAATCTCAATTCAAACAGGCAAGATTAAGGTGAATTTGTAAAATCATTTACCACAACAAACATAAACAATACAAACACACAAATATTAAATATTTGCAAAGATCCACATCGCATATATAATTGTCCAATATTTCTAAACAAAAACATCACTGACAAGTTAGCTGATATTACAAAACACAATCTATGTAAAAATTGTTTACGACAAGGTCATTCCATTACTGACTGTTGACTAAGCTCTTGTAGAATATGCAACAAAAGGCACAACACTATTATCCACACAGACACAGACACAGCTTCAACAAACTCCACTTCCACAGAAGCGATTGTAAATTTTTGCAAGCAGGGTCCAAGCGACGTATTATCATAGAAAAGATAATAATACTAGTATTATTGTTCACGGCGGTCATCGAAGTCGCAAACCCGGTGACTCATACCACGCAGATAGTTCGCGCCCTTTCGGACTGCGGCTCACAATCATCTTTTATATCGAAAGATCAGAAACAAAAATTACATCTAACTACACAATCAATTGACGCAATTAAGGTAATTGGAATATGCAACAATGCAATCAATAATGTAGTTGAAAGCTGCACCATTCAATTAAATTTACTAAACCATCCATACCAATCTAACTTACCTTGCCTAGTACTCACAGAGCCTACAGGCAAGCTGCCCAAGACTCATAGAAACATACAAAGATTAAACCTACCTGATAACATAAAGTTGGCCGATCCTTACGTTAACTTACCATCTAAAATCAACGTTCTCCTCGGGGCGGACGTGTTCTGATATATCTTGCTCCCTGAAACACAATCAATGGGACCCAAGAACCCAAAATTAATTAATTCCAAGCTTGACTGGCTAGTAGCTGGACCTATACATTGAAACTCATCTTATCATATTCAGTGCAATCATTCATTCATCCATTCGTACAATCAAGTTTACAATGCAATATCAAATCAAACACGCTACAATGCAGACAATTATATCCATATAATTAATCATGCATACGATCACACAAACGACCATACAGACAAAAATTATACAATAAAATATCCATACAATATTTCATCCAAATATATACACAATCACTCTCTAACAATCATACAAACAGGACCTATACATTGAAACTCATCTTATCATATTCAGTGCAATCATTCATTAATCCATTCGTACAATCAAGTTTACAATGCAATATCAAATCAAACACGCTACAATGCAGACAATTATATCCATATAATTAATCATGCATACGATCACACAAACGACCATACAGACAAAAATCATACAATAAAATATCCATACAATATTTCATCCAAATATATACACAATCACTCTCTAACAATCATACAAACAGGACCTATACATTGAAACTCATCTTATCATATTCAGTGCAATCATTCATTAATCCATTCGTACAATCAAGTTTACAATGCAATATCAAATCAAACACGCTACAATGCAGACAATTATATCCATACAATTAATCATGCATACGATCATACAAACGACCATACAGACAAAAATCATACAATAAAATATCCATACAATATTTCATCCAAATATTTACACAATCACTCTAACAATCATACAAACAATCGCACGATAAATTAAACATTCAATACATAGAACTAACCATACAATAAATCTTTCGCTAATTCACATTAAAAATACATCTAACAACCAAGCTATCATCCGATTCTCTTTTTTCCATCTTGATAAAATCAACGCAACATAAATTCCGTCTCTACACCAACATTGAAAAGGCATATCGCCAATCGGCCGTGCATCCCAACGAAATAAACTTGCAGCTGACCATGTGGAAAGAAGATGAGTCACACTCGACACGACCTTTGTTTGAATTTCTTCGCTTACGATACAGCAAGTGCGGCATATTTAAGCACTTGGTGCATATATAATTTAAAAAATATTATAATAATCACAACCAATAAAAAATCTAATAAATCTTATTTCTTAATAAAAAATCAAAGCAACTTATCCGAAAGCAAATTTCATCAAATCCAATCTAGCTGTTGTTACAGAACCTGTAATCAAATTCAATAATCATTCATGTTTAAACACTTCATAAATTAATATTAGCATAATTATGTAAAACGATTTATTCACAACAACCTACAAAAATCCAACAAACAATATGCTATTTTTAAGTCAACAATGAGTTGCGTAATTATTTCAATCATTTTTGTACTACGACTTACTTAAAATTATTTTAATACATTTTTTTATATATTTGTGTTTACACGCTTTTTAATGTGTGCACCTAAAATCAGTACTTACGCAGTTTTTACAAACAAGACTTCGCGTCACAACAAATCAACGGAAATAATTTTCTACAACTTTCAAAATGTTATCAAGTCAGCCAGGAACTAGGATAATTTCTAAAATCAAACAACAATTCTTTTTCGGACTTCGCTGCATAAAAAGGCATCAAGTTCTTATTCATCCCCGCTTATAGTCTAATTTTGGCGGTATATATGAGGTTGGGATCAAATCCGCTAAACATTACATAATTAAAGTCATAGGCAATAGTCATCCTACTTCAAAATTTATTCACACAAGTAGAAGCAATACTTAACAGCCGACCCTTGTGTACGATGTCTTCCAACCCTTCCGATCTTCAAACCCTTACTCCTATGTCATCGGAAGGCCGTTAACTTCGTTCCCGTCGCCAGTACTACACGACGTGGATACAAACAAACTGTATCGCTATCAGAAACTCAACGTTGCGTGTGGCGCTCACTGGTTCGACTGAGTCCCCTGCCCAAGCCAGAAGACATCTACGGTTGAAGGAACCGGATCTTTCAACGGGGCGGAATATGTCGCAGCTTGACATTGCCGCTTCTTCAACGCGTATCCGAAGAAAATCCATACGTCAAACTTTATAAATATGTTTTCAAATCTACCCTACATAATCTACCCTCCAACTAACAACTTTTATTATATAAAAAATCTATTACATACATTCATTCTAAATACTACGTTCGACAGGCTACAAGTCTGCATTGTAAAAATTAACCAAGCAAGCAAAACAATACACGAAATTCACCAATAACACGGGTTTCAATTAAATTACCCAAAGGAACTCGCAGTGGCTCTATAAGAGACAAGCAGTGATGTGATGACGCACAAAATATTACACCAATTCTGGATAAACTAATTTTCAATGACATTATACTCCGTCACAAATTTCGATCTTCAACAACAAACAAAATGTATCTGTTGATATCATATGCTATTCCAAACAATGAACCCCCTAAGCAATCAACTTAAAACCACGGTGACTCACCGACCACCTGTCTTTTAACATAATTACATTATCAACATAAGGTTGTCTAACGCGTAAACCTACTTACATCATATCTATTCATCTATTGCTTTCGATATCAGAATTACGAGTATATCTATTCGAAATCTAATGTTCAAAAGATGAACCATGGTAATTATTTTACACATATATATATTTTTATATATCATACAGGCTAGCGTTTAACCACTAAACATGTTGGTAAATGTTGAGTAGGTCGAGGATGGTAGCACGCTAGGCCTAGAATGGGAACTGGCTTTCAAGGATAGAAATCTTATAGGCTAGCGTTTGACTACTAACTCAACAGTGGCAAGCGATGATGTGGTCAAAGATTAGTAAACATGTTAGGCCTAGAATACTCTGACTCTCAAGGACTGTATGCTGCCGAAACACGCCCGCTCGATGTCGAGGTCGTACACTAAGGATAGTCAGTAGTTCTCAACTCAACTTGCTGCCATCTTGTTACAAGCTTGACTCCTCCCTAAACAGCGTCACTAATCATAACATAAGTAGAGGTTGCAGTCAAGTGTTAGTTTGTCTTGTTTAATTTAACTATGAACCAGAAAACCGTCTTCATATGCCGAGGAATGCAATGCAATGATGAATGCTCAAGTCGGTTTTAGTAGCAAATTGGAGATGTATCTGGATATACTCATTAGACGTTAATAAAATTTTGATGGAACTTTCCCCATGACAAAATAGTATATTACGATACGTGTGACTTAAGTAGTCTATTATTGCACGGCACTAAACGTGCAATAATCGATTATTTAAGTCACGGAAAAGCGTACGTATAGTGCGGGTGTAGGTCACACTGTGCTATAAAGAATAATTCAAATCGGCTCACAATTGATGGAGTAATCGCGTAACAAATATACAACAAAAAATTATACAGGCAAATTGAGAAATTCCTTTTTTTTTAAGAAATCGGTCAAAAAAACAGTCAGTTGTAGGACTGCACGTCTGAAATGAAAAATGTTTGGCTCCACAAATTGGTCGGTTGTTTTAGTTTTTAAACTATTTTAATTTTTTTTAAGTTTCATTATAGCTCCACACTCTACACGATTCGTGTATTTAGCCAATGTCAAGTATTAAAGTTATTGAGAATGCAAATCATAAAGATGGATCAAAGTCACATTTCAGATCAAGTTTCAAGTCAAAGTCATACCCTCAGTAAAAAGTGAACTTTACTGAAGGTTTCAACATTCTGCAGATTGTGCTGTTTCCGTACACTCGCATACATTCACCGGCACTTATTGGTTAATAATCTACATTTATCATACACACTAACTCACGGAAGAACACAAGTTTTAGGCATAAATACAATGAGAGAACACCCATTTTTCCACATTCCTGCCAAAACTCAAACTATCTCAATTATGCCATACACTGCATTAAGCATTATAACTAACTGGTTTTTAAGACAACAGTGAAACTAACTAATTTGAAGAACAAACTCACATCGCTGTTTAATAATCTCCCTAAGCCGCTCGTTCGTAATCTTTCTACACGAGATGACAAAGAAGTCTGTTCTCGTCTCGAAATGCTTTCAAAAGATGCATTTTAAAGTGTATTTTCAAAGAAGCTGCTAAGCTCTTGGAGAATTTCGTCGCTTTTTTGAATTGAAAGGAAATATTTTGCTCTGTTTTGAAATGCTTCATAGATACAGTTTTAGACATAGAGATCAAAGGATTTCGTTTGATTGAAACGACGCTATGCTTACGTAGTTACTATGTAGTAACTCATCTGTGATTATACGTTTGGAAAGTGGCGGCTGATAGGTTGTAATAATATCAATAATTATTTGTTTCTGTGTTTTCATTACTTTGCTCACACACGAGATATTAGAGCAGTGATTCGCAAACTTGATTGGGCTCCTATCCACCTAACAAAAACTGCTATATTCGGGACCCACACACTAGGTCGTCTTAAAAAGGGGGCATTAAATATTGCTAACGTTCAGATTTCCTAGTCGTTTGTGAGGTCAGACGGAAAAAAATATTCGCCGATGTGAAGCCTTACGACGTGAACTTACTGAGAAGTTTTTTTTTCAAAGTTCAAGGCCCACTCTGTATACGCTTGCGACCCACCGGTGGGCCGCAACCTATACTTTGGAAACTCCTAAATAAGAGGATTTCAAACGCCTGCAAATTTCTGTTGATTATTACAAGCCGAGCTATAATTAACTTAAGTTTCTTTGCGACGTAGTAAGCCAGGGTAGTAAAATGCGTACCTCTGCCAAATGTGTGGTTACTTATAGCTATCTATTGAAGTCTAAGGATATACATTAAACTATACATCAATTATACATAGTATAAAACAATGTCGCTCCCTGTACGCTCAGATCTTTTACATCAATTTACGTAACAACTATTATATAATCTGTGGTATTATGCTTATAAATATTTTTTTTGCCGTGTTGGTTGGTACAAAGTACGTTCATAATTCTGAGTTATTTAATTATGTATGCAGTGTCGCGGGACTGATATGGCCGCCATCTTCGCCAAACGTCATGTCATGTCAAAAAATATTAGGTATGTTTAAAACAGTTTGCACCCTAACAAGACTTTGCCCGGTAGAACACTCCTGTGAAGACAAATCATTTATTTTTATATATAATTATTTATTATAATTATTAATGTATAATTATTTATTGAGGCCCGGTGGCGTAATTGGGAGAACGGTAGGCTTTGATGCCGTGGTACCGAGTTCAAACCGCCGTAAAATATGTGCGCTTCTCACAGTGGCCCTCCGTTGAAGGAAAAAATCGTTAAGAAACCAACAACCCCCGCATGGTGGCAGGACATATTTAGTGTCCGCCTGGCCAGCTACCACCCTCAAATTAGAAAATTTGTCGCCAAACATCTAATGTGTTCCGGCAGCTATCCTTGAGAGCCTGTTCTCATTCTAGGCCTATCGTGCTTACTTACCATCTTCGACCGCATCATCAATTACCAACAGGTGAGATAGTGGTCAAACGCTAGCATATAAGATATAAAAAAAAATAATTAAAAATTTACTATCCCCACCTTTGTTTCTATCTCGATCAAGAACTACCCTAAGAATATCTGTCAAAAACCAAAATCAACGTGAAGAAAGATGTAAAAACATTATTCAAGGTCATATTTTTTAGCCTTCAAAAGTATATGCAATAGCAACCTCCATTGTGTATAATCTTCTTGGGACTCTTCTACTAAAACCAGTACATTCTCCTATGTTTGAGGCATTTATCTCCATATCTCTGGAGATGCTAATCAGATCTCGATAAAATTAAAATGGGACCACCTCGGAAACGTATCCTACTTATTATAAAAAGAATCATTTGAATCTGTTCACAATTGACGGAGAAATCGCGTAACATACACACAAAAAAAAAAAAACATACAGACGAATTGAGAACCTCCTCCTTTTTTGTGAAGTCGGTTAATAAAACAAAGTTGCTCTCCCTGTACGCTCAGATCTTTTAAACTACAAAACGGATTTTAATGCAGTTTTCAGCAATAGATAGTGTCATTCAAGAGGAAGGTTTGTCACAAGGATTAAATGCGGGCATAGCGTCGAGGCGCAGCCAGTAGTTATACATAAAAGTGGTTCACATCGCATACAACTGGAACTGGAAACAAAGAGCCGAAGATCGGGCTCAGTGGCGTGACTTGGGAGAGGCCTACGTCCAGCAGTGGACTGATTGACTTGACCAGCTGATTATGATGATGATGATCGCATATATCGCTATTCTATTACTAATAAAATACCTTTGCGAAAACATTAACTAATTCACCCGCATCTGAAAACACACATTCCTCACACTACTACGCCATCTACTCAACACAACATAACTAATCTCACACAAAACACATACTCGCAATTCTTACACGAAACACTCAAAATACATATATCCACTTGCCAAACACGCATCACTTAAAAGTAAATAATATATAATTCACTAGTTAAGTACTTATATCATTAAACCATTACGTCTTAGTGATAAAAAATGGTTACCATTTCGTAACAAATTGTTCCTCCACATGCTGATTATATGTATTAGTGTCGAGTTACCCACATGTGACAAATAGTTCTTCGAATTTAAGTAACAATACGCGGGAGGGGTCCTGGTGACCTGCAATACAGGTTTTTTCCAAAACCTACCGCAGGCACCAGTCTTTCACAAAGTATTTACAGTTATTACTTTTATATGTTACATATATCCAAACTTACCAAATTACTTGTGAGAAAAATAAAATGTTTGTTTGTTTGTTTGTTTTTGTATATAACTTTAACTATTATTAATTTTAGTTGTGTAGTGCACGCTATTTGTGTACACAACAAAGACTAATTCAATACCTATATTAGTATTTGAGTACAAATCAGGTGCATGCATAGAATAGAATATAATATAATATAATTTATTAACTTCAAAATGTTGGTACATAAGATGTTACATAATATGAATATTAGTGCCTTACACATTTTGTCGCATTTGTCGACATTTTGTCGACATGTTAATTTTGGTAATAGTAAAAGTAGTCAACCGAATTCTAGTACTTATCACAATACAATTGTTCATTAATTCAAATTAATCTATTACACATGTCACACATCCATATAATATCGTTTAAAAACTAAAAAACAACCGACTTCAATGCCGCGCTATTCATTTTCAGTACCAATTTTGAGATGTTTATCTCAATATCTCTGGAGATACTTATCATACCTCGATAAAATTACCATGGGACCACACTTGGGATATCTCCTTTCGAACAAAAAAAGAATAATCGAAATCGGTTCATAAACGACGAAGTTATCCGCGAACATAAAAAAAAAAAATAATATATATATATACGGTCGAATTGAGAAACCTCCTCCTTTTTTTGAAGTCGGTTAAAAATAGTAGATACGTAGTTTCAATATATTCAAAAAAATAAGAATGGGAAGAAAATAGTTCAATGTCAATCAAATTTAAATAAAATAAAATGAGTATTAGTATATGTAAGCATGTCAAAAATAATTATTATAATTTAAATATTCAGTCACAGAATAAAAACATTTAATTATTAACCATTGTTTAAGTTTTTGTAGAAATCAACCTTTTGATAATACTTTTATATCCGTAAGTACAGCATTGTATATGCGCCCACACATGATATAACAGCTTTTACAGTACAATGCTGTTCTGGGTGCTTTCGGAAAAACAATTGTATCCGGGTTTCTCGTATTTCTCGGGTATTTTCGCAGTTATAAAAAGTTCAGGATGACATCTAACAAAATGAAAAAAATCGTTTATAAAATTTACATGAGAATAACATCTAATTCTAAAATTTACTATTAAATTATTAACTTTCAGAAACAATTTAAGTACTCAGTTTAAGTCCAACTCGCTTCATGTCTGATTTTGAAATAATAACGTAAGTATGAGAACTAAAGTGTTAAACTTTATAATGAGTTTACTTGAGTATTCATTTCGTCTAACCATAGGTTTCATAAATGTTTGCTTTATTAAATGTTTTTAGAATATGTGTACAATATGTGCCCAGTTATTAAAATGTATTTTTTTCCTATCTCACCTGTTTGTAAGGTAAGTATAAAGGTACGGACACACCGCAGCGTCCTGCGTGCGCGATCTAGGTGGCGATCAGATAGCGCAATAGTATTTGTACCGACTGGTTCACACCAAACGCGATCAGAAAACAATTGCTATCAATGTAGAGACTTCCACGCCAGCAGGGCTAGCATGGCAAGCGGACTATTTCGTCTTTCCACCTATCCGTGTTTTGTTTAATGGAGAAGGCACATTATAAGTAAAATTTTTCGACAATTGTAAACGCCCGCTGACTATTAATCAATTCTTTTTTTAAACTTTTTAATACGAAACAAAATCAAAACTCGGGGTTAAACTTCACCAAGCGTTTAAATTGTTGTGTTGATGCCTGTCAGTGGCGAAAAAGATAGAAATAATTTTCTCTTTCCCCGGGGATAAGGCCATGCTAGCCCTGCAGAGGTGGAAGTCGCTACATTGATAGCAATGCGTCTTGTCATTGCAAACGTCTGCTAGAATGAGATGCAGCTAGACAGTTGTTATCTGCATCTCTTTTCTTATCGACGATTATCGGTCAAAATTCATCGCTATTTATGTAGAGACTTACACCCCAGGAACGGTATTGCAAATAACTTAAGATCATTTATAAAAGGAAATACCGACTACAAAATGCCACGCTAGTCATGGCAACTTTGAGGCGTTTATCTCCATATCTCTAGAGATACTCATCATATCTCAATATATTTACCATGAGACTATCTGAGGAGTATACTCTTTCAAATAAATAAATAAATTTTGTAAATCTGTTCACAATTGATATAGAAATCGATGAAAACACACAAAAAAACATTAATTAGGTACAAAGGAATTGAAAACCTCGTCAATTTTGAAGTCTGTAAAGAGAAGATATCTATCACTCCACCTCAAACATAAATTAGTCCAAAACACAACTACCCCAATTCATCCTCCAAAATGTACTTTAATCTTCGCAACTAGGTAGGTATGTATGTGAGCTAAACTTCTTGTATAAAGTTTATTCGGTGGTTAAACCAACGTTGATTACATTTTGCTGACCGAAGGACGAATCTGTGAAAAGAGCTAAAGTAAAGCCGAATTTACATGACGAAACTAGTGGCATGAAAGTAGTTCCATGACATTTCATCAACAATTTCACGTGTAAATGTCAAGTCTTACAATGCAGGCATCAATTTCACGACACTGAAGGCATCAATTTCACAGTTTCGAGTCGCGCGTATTTTGCGGATAAAACTAGTGTCAAGAAACTTATAATGTCATCGTATAAACGTGACACGAAACTAATAGTGCCGCGAAAGCACCTGCGCTGTATCTGTATGACAACATTCTGCAATTCAAAATAAAGCTTTGATGTTGGCGGAACCATGAACAGACATACTGTGGATTTCACGACACTACCTATTTTAGCTTTATGGTGGATGTTCCATCTACCCGCACGAAGCGTTTTGCCTCGACTTTTATCATTATACGTTCCGCCAAGGATTGGAATTCCTTGCCGGTGTCTGTGTTTCTCGATAGCTACAATCCGGAGGAATTCAAATCACGAGTGAATAAGTATCTAGCTAGTTAAGCGTGCTAAATTGTCGACCGCATCGTCACTTAACATCAGGTGTGATAATGGTCAAACGCTTGCCTATTTGCCATAAAAAAAAATAATTAAACTAGTTTCACGGGTAGTTGGGTACTGAAAATAGTGTCCTGTACTTAATGTCATCGTGCATGAAACTTGTTTCGTAATGTAAATCCGGTTTAAACGTTACCAAAGCCAATAAAACCTCAACGCAGATTAGCAGATTGATTAAACATTCGATTTGTTTCCTGCGAAGTTACCGTTTTATTTTATTCTTCGTGGACAAGTTTTCTAATGGAACTGGTATAAGCAATGAGAAGTAAATAAAGGGAAAATGTTGTCTCCATTAAATGTATTGTGATAATAATTTTAGAGCAAAATGTATGAGAACATTATGTTGCTTAAATATTTTAATTAAACAGAACTGGATTTAAAATTAACTGCGAGTGGTTTTTTGTCGCTTTTTGAAATTTTTCACTTATATGTATATTTTTGGTGAAATATGTAGGCAGTATTACAGTTATTAACCCTTACAATATGATAAAATAATATAGTAGTTATAATTGTGATAAACAAAGAGCGGAAGATCGAGCGCATTGGCGTGCCATAAGAGAAGCTTATTTCCAACAGTGGAAGAATACTGGCTAAGCTATTAATGAATTACAAACAAAAATGTTGTCTAATTGGTCAATTCACGACAAAGATTGTACAAGGTAACAGAAATACCAAATGCCAGTTTATCATCATCATCATTAACAGCTAGTATTTGTCCACGACTGGACATAGGCCTCTCCAATGGCATGCCAATGGGCTCGATATTCAGGCCCTTGTTTGCAACCGCTGCCAACCAGCTTACCTGGATAGAATGCCTAGCTTTTAAGTCATTGCAAATGGGATAACAGATCGATATAATATTATCAGCATCGAGTACTAAGTCAAGCTACAATAATAGTTTTTGAATCGCAATAATGGTGAATTTCCCGACTTCAAACGCTTATACTTTTAGTCATCTATACTAATATTATAATGAGAGAACATTTGTATTTTTGTATGTTTGTAATGATTTGGCTCAAAAACTACTGGACCGATTTAAAAAATTATTTCACTAATATATATAGAATAATAGAATGGATTTTCGAAATGAGAATAGGCTATAAATTATCCTGTTTAAATTAAAGGTACATTCGTGGAGACCTAATTTGCAACCTAAGTCGACAAAAAAACGGTCGAAAAAACACGTTTCTTACGAACGCTGCTCAATTGAAAACAGATGGAAGAATATTTTCTATAGAAGAGTTGTGCAACTTAATAAGACCTACAAAGAAGTCCGCGACAGCATATGTCTATCTTTTAAGGTTGACTCACAGTAACCATTTTAATCTTTAATTTTTTGTTAAAAAATATTACATAACTTCCAGGGCTATTTTCAAGTATATAGTATTAATCCTTATCCAAATAATTACGTTAATTAGCTTGGTCACATATTATAGATTAAAATTGTCTTTTACTTCAAATTTATAATATACATATACAAATATTATATATAATTATATACAAAATATAATTATATACAAATATTATAATTCAAATGAAAACTCTAGAAGATATCACGGATTTCACAAACACGCATCGCAAAATTAATAAAATATTTGCAGTGAAACCACAGAATAGGTCATAGTTACTGCGAAAATATTATTTAGCTTAGCTTTTCTGTAGATCCCCACCGAACACAATCAATTTGTAGTCAATATAGTATAATAATATGATCTATTGTATAAAATAATAATGATCTATATATATACGTATATAATGCAATATTTTAAACCACCCCGACTGATCTATGTATAATCTTTTCATTAAAAGCATTCCAATGACTCTAAACACGACATTTACAATCTGAGCTGTAAGTTGGTGAGGATTTGAGTATTTTGTAGAGTCCAGGAGATGTGCCAGCATCAGTTCAATGCTTCCATGTTCTTACAATATCTTTGAAGAAGATTTTCGAATTGATTAGACCTATGAAAGTTGATTAAAGCTCATAGTTTTATAACGATTGAACGAATTTTCATGAATCAAAGCTAAGAACACTCTCGATGAAGACATCTATCAAAAAAAAAAACTATCAATAGTAAAATCAAAATTGGTTCATCCGGTTGGGTACTAAGATGCTACAGACAGACAGACACACAAATACACACGTTAAACGTATAATACCCCTACTTGCGTCGGGGAACGCCGTAAGGTTACGGTGGCAGATATTCTCCTTGGTGGTAAGCTACTTTTCAACCGACTTCCAAAAAGAAGGAAGTTCTCAATTCGTCTGTTTTTTTTCTTTCTTTTTTTTTGTGTGTGTATGTTAAGCGATTACTCCGTCAATTGTGAACCGATTCGAATGAATATTTTTGTAATCGGTAGGGTACGTTTTCGAGGTGGTCCCATTGTAATTTCATCGAGATCTGATAAGTATCTTCAGAGATATGACGATAAACGTCTCAAACTTGCTATTGAAATTGACTCGCGGGGCATTGAATTCAGTTGTTTTAGTTTTTAAACTATCTTAATTATTGGTAGATTTAATGATCCCACTACCTATGTACGAAAACCCATGATTCATAAATGCACATAAACTTCATTGGTAGGTATATAGCTAGGGTTAAAACCAACAACCGTCGGGTCAGAATCAGGACAACTATCCTTTACACCAAAGGGCCGTCCAATATCACTACGTAAGTATTATAAAACAAAGTCCATCACTGCGTCTGTCTGTCTGTTCGCAATAATCTCAATAGCTTCTGAATGGATTATCATGCGGTTTTCACCAATAGCCAGAGTATTTATGAGGAAGGTTTAGGTACATAATTCGTTAAGGTTTTGTGTAAATTGGTTGAAATATGACCATGATTGTTAAATATGTTAATATTTTATATTCGATGCAACAAACTGATGCAAATTTTGTAGGCTATGTTCTACCCGTGCGAAGCCGGGGCGGGCTGCTAGTTATGTATAATACAAAAGCACTCAGCGAGTTTCATCTAACTAACCCTTCTCTCTACACTATGCAAGCAAATTCCAGAATTCAAGTCATAATTACGCCGCAAATCCTGATATTAAATAACCACATTTCACTTTACCATCAAAAAATCATATTAAATCCGCTTACTGTCTGCCTTTAGCGTAAATTATTTACTATGTGAATATCCATTAGTCTGCCTTGCAGCATCCCCTTTGGTGAATCCACTCCCCTCTCTGTAATTTTGGGGATCCCCGCCCCAAAAGTCCGGGCGTATCTCAGTCGCTGGGTTGAAGCGGTGCTCGACGCCGCGTTATAAAATTGTTTAGTCCAACTTTCGTAAGCGTTCCGGTGGAAAGTTTGTACTGTTTCATTTGTGAGTGTTTGGAGTTGACGCGTTTGGATTACTCGGTAAGTTCATTTGAAACATGTTTTTTTTATACAATTCGCCTCTCTGTACGTAATTTTTTGCGTTGACCTTTTATTTGTTCCCAAAATTGGTATTGTTTGTTTTGAAGTTAAATTTTTCGTTGATGTTTTTGTTGAATTCTTTGATGGTTTCTTCTTTGTTTTGAGTTTCATTTTCTGACTTGCCTGTTCAAATTCAAATTATTCGATGTTACGTGGTCAAATAATGTAGAACTGAAATTTTATTATTATTATTTCATAGAAAAGTTATGTTTATTAAACCCTTTTATCGAAGACATGTAAAAGTGAAATGTGATGGTTATTTTAATTTCGAGATTTTCGTTTTTTGCTAAAAAATGTCATGAATTGTTAAATCAAACCTCTTTTTGGGAGTTTTTTGTTGTTTTACAAAAAATTAACGTTGTTCTCTGCTGCCATTTTGAGATAATATCTTTTATAATTTATATAATTTATCTTATTAATGAACATAAATAATAAACCCTGAAGATGACCTACATATATTTATTATGTACATCCCTGACATACATTTATTTTGTACCAGGGCGACCTAGCTTTGCTTGGTTTTTATTGAAATTTAACTATGTGGGTAAATATAAAATACAAAAAGCTATACTTATATTTAGAGCCGTTTACTTGACACGTAATTTATATACTCGTATGTATAATGAGAACATCTGCCGCAATAATGTTACGGTGTTTATTTTTATACTAGATAGGTAAGCGTTTGACCACTATCTCACCTGATGTTAAGTGTCGATGCGATCGACGATGTAGCACCCTTACCTAGAAGATACCTGTTCACTCGAGATTTGAAGACCCCTGGGTTATAGTTACTGGGAAAACAGACACCAGCAAGGTATTCCATTCCTTGGCAGTACGCATGATAATTTAGTGTTCCGGCAGCACACAGCCTTTGAAAGTAATCTAGGCCTAGCGTTTTTACCATTTTCAACCACATCACCGCTTACCACCCGGCGAGATAGTATTCAAACACTTGTCTATGAAATATAAACAAGTTACAAAATTAAAATTCTAAATAAACACCCACGACAATGTCCTTCAGAAAATTAACGTCATAACATCTATCTAAGAACCATCACTGATTAATAACGAACCGTTTAAAGACAAAATCGAACTAGTTTTGGAGAAAAATGGCAACATGGATTAGCACAAACAAATGTTTACTGCAGCGCCCCCTGGTAAGTTGACAGACCTATTTAAGAACATGCACAAATAAAACACGAACCCATAACTGAAAACTGCATTGAAATCGGACTAGTAGTTTTGGAGAAAAATGGCAACATGGATTTGCACACACAAACAAACAAACAAACATCCTCTCACCCCAAACGCATATATAGTTTCCGTTCCGTCGTGGGTAAAAATAATAATATTAAGTCAATTACAAAAAAAAACCTTCAAATTTGGGAATGTTCAGTTGACATAGTGGTCAAACGCATGTCCGTCACACATGATATAACACAAAGGTTAAATACTCGTATAGCATATTCCTAACTAAACAAGCTGTATTTAATTTATAGACACAGAACAGATATATATAGACGCAATAAAATACTGAATACAGATAAATATATAATAATACTACGTATTGTAGATTAAAAAAATGGTGATAACTTAATAAGACAAAGCCTATCACCATAAAATATTATTTTTCTTTAAGTGTTACACACTTTATATTTTTATTCATTCTTATCAAACACAGCTACAATCTACATCCTTTTTTTTATAATATAGAGCGGCAAACAGGCAAGCGGCCCACCTGATGGTAGGTGGTCACCGCCGCCTATTGACATCTGCAAAACCAGAGGATGCCGGTGTGTTGCCAACCCTTATTAGTGAGCACTCTCATTACTCTTCGTTTGAAGCTACCAAGGTTGAAGGTTTCTGGGAAAGTTTCAGAGATCCTTTGTTTTGATCATGTATTAATCAGCTTCGCGATAATCATATCCGTTTCTACAAATACATACAATAATACCTACTCCTTATGATACGAAGGAAATGAGTTTGTCCGCTCCACTGCTTTCACCAGTGATCTGTAAATCCTGATATTCTAGAGCTTCTCAGGGTTCTTTAGGGTCTTCAAGGATTTTTATTAGTATTTAATATCAAGAATTTTATTAGTATTTTACTCATACATGGACCGATGGCAGACATATTATAATCTATTATAATATTATCTGTTTACCATTGAAATAGCTTACACTTATAAAAATAAACACAAGTGTCAGTAGCCTAGTAATGACTAAAGGTTTTTTTAATGTTACTTGTAAGAAAATAGGTACGTCCCTATTATAACTACAATCCAGCCTCTTCGGCTAATAAGCAATTTTACTTTAGCCTAAACTTTAGAATAGAAAAAATATTTATTGCACACCATTTCAAAAATAACAGACTAAAAATTAAACTACTTATATTATAGGTATTACATTAGGCATTCTTTTCGCTTGCAGCGATCTCTGCCAGACAACCGTTGTATGGACAAAATTGTTAAAAGTAGTTACAATGCGTAACATAACTACAGTGCAAATAAATAAATATAACAATCAAAAATTGTTGTGATTATCATAATAATATATATATATACATCTACATACCAATACAAAAAAAATCTTTACACGTAAACTAAACTAAGAATGTGTCCATTAACAATTTTCTTATTGTCTCTAATAAAGACGTGTACACATTGTTCAAGTGTTCATACGTATAGCACTTTTAGCACTTTATCACTAAACTTATTTTTTTTTACATTAATTCGAACGGTATGGTCCGCTTAATTCTTTTTACTATGTAAGACGAACTTGACTGAAGGTAAATGTTTTAGTTTACTTACATATGGAGAAAGAGATATAAAGTTGAACAATATTAGACTCAACTTGTTATTACGTTATTTATTATTAATTAATAAAAAAAATCAGCCAAGTGTGTGTCGTGCCACGCGCAGTGTAGGGTTCCGTAGTAGTATAATATTTAACATAATTATTTTTAAAATTATCCAACACCCAAGTTCAACGACTAATAGTGCTAAACTAATAAAGTTATCTTAACCGCTATAATTTTCCTTTAATGTTCATGAAATGCAATATCATCATGAATTTCCCCAGATTTTTAGAGCCAGCAGTTTAGTTTTTACACAAAAGGCTTTTACTGGAACAAATATTTGCACTTTAAAGTTTAATATTTCGTAAATGGAGCATTCAATCGAAAAATAGTATGAGCAACCCGTATAATCGTTGAATAGCTTTTTTTAAAATGACAGTCATTTTAAATGAGCTGTTCAACGATACCCCACATAATGGGGTAGATTACGAAAAAAAAAATCATCCCCACTTCACATGTAGTTTTTTTTACCGCTTTGTTGGCGTAATTGATATACACACCCCTTCAAAATTTCAGCTTTCTAGAACTAACAGTCTTTTTGCAAAACCTCGGACAGACAGACAGACAGACGGTCATGACGAACCTATAAGGGTTCCTTGTCAAGACTACGGAACCCTTAAAACGAAGTTAATGAAGCACAAGTTTAGAAGCGACGTTAACCGCTGGAGATAACTATTAATATAAACCTACTAATTACATCAATAAACGTTGAAATTTCGAAATATATGTAAATTAAATATAACATTTGTTGTAGAATTTTGTAGCAAAGGGTTGTCATTACAACACTGATAATGAGGCTCTTCAATTATTACAGTGAAAACAGTTTTAATATAGGTTATGTTTTCAGAGAATACCTACTTATTGTTTTAACATCCTAAATACATTTAGACCCAGACTCAAACCTACGCAAGCTACGCTCGAACAGGTTTCAGAGTTTCAAACTAGATAAAAAAATGTTTTGATTATAAACTAATATATTATATTAAGGTCACTACAAATTACGCAAAAGGCTCCGGGCAAATAATCAGATTTTGAATTTTTATGCTGCCTAGTGAGCGTCTCCAATAATTTTTAATCTGCGACGAAAAAAGATGGGGTGAGTTGTTTTTAATAAAAAAATATAGTTGTTTATAATAATAAAATAATATGTGAGTATATAAAAATTTCTTTATTCTAATTTAAAATGGCTATAGTAAAAAAACTTAAAATTAATAACGTAATGACAATTTCAAAATTATATTAAACTACAATAATAATATCTATACTATAAATAAAAGACAGAACCTAGGTCGCTACCTGCCGGTAATGTTCCCAAAAAGCTAGCGACGTTACCTCGTTGTATAGCTAGGCTAATACGTTGGCCGAGGTAAGCGTCAGCTCTTTGGTCACGGGCGATGTCAATTAGGCATCTGGACAACTCCTTAACAAAACCTCGGGCATCTCGACCCCATGGGCCCATTGTTTCGACCCCAAACGGAAGAAATATGTATCCATCACCAATGGTAGCATATTTCCTCCGTTTGAGGTTTTCTGCAGGATCCGCTGCCGCGCCCGCTGACCGTGAGGTCCCGCATATATATACCTAAGTTTGATGTGTTTGTCTGTGGCATCGTAGCTACCGAACGGATGAACAGGTTTTTTTTAATAGGTGTCTTCATCAAGCGTATTCTTAACTAAGTTTCACGAAAATTTGTTTCGCCTTTTGAAGATCAGCTTTTTTCTAGTTCATGCTACAGTAATGGTTCATGCTACTAGAGCAACTTCTATAGGTCTGATCGATTCTAAACTTGATACCTATTTTTACAATGATATGGTAAGAAATAGTAATAATGAACTGATGCTGGGAAATCTTCTTAAGTCTGCAGAATATCGAACTCCTCATCAATTTACAGCAGAGATGTGATGTTTGCAAACGTCTTAAGAGGTAGCTCAGCCTGCATTTTTCATTTTTCATTCAAGAAGACGTGTATACAATATACGTCTTCTTATTATACACTATTAAATAATGTTATACACGTGTTTATTAATACTTTTTATACACTTCATAAATGCGTAGAACTTTGAACTACTACTAGGCCTCCCTCACTCGCCCATAGCTACTGCGATTTATACCTAAACTTTCGTCACCTGCGCCGGTACTATCTGCCAGTCGGTTGTCACTGCTCACGCGCGCGCAACTTATATTATTATTCTAATGACGGGATAACTGCGCATTCGTATTCTATCTTAGAAACGATTTAGGTTTTTCATAGTCATTTTGCGGGTTTGACAAAAAACAAGCACAATATGTTTCATTTTTTATGCTACCGATACTAAAATGACAAGACGGCGTAAAATTCACTTTTCCGATATAAAATTCGACTCTTAGTTAGGAACTTTGATGTAATTTTGTGAGGTAAATAAAAATAATTCTTAAACTTTTTTTTTAGTTTATAGAGTCAACCCTTTACTGTATCGGGGAGCGCCCGTACATCGCGCGCTGAACGAAGTAATAACAACGCTAGGTCGAGCGCCTTGGACACATTTTTGCTTATATTGTCTGAAATAAACGTTGATATTGTCTTTTTGTAGGGGAGTGAAGTATCTGTTCCGTAGTAACTATTATATAATCTGTGCTATTACCCAGCCCTACATAAACTATTAGAAAATAAGGCGGACTGTTTGTCTTTAATTACATTACCGTATTATATTTTTTACATAAAATGGTAAAGCTTTTTCTAGAAATGGCTCAACGTTGTGGTTTGTTTTCTTCGCGGCGTTTCCATATTTTATTCGGTAAATATAATATTGTATGTAATATTTTCCGTGGGAGCTGTGAAAACGTGTTTCTGTTTGCTAATACTTTAGCCTTTTCGGGAACAGGTGTAAATATCGTATTATTAGAAATGGTATATTTTCCTGCTTTGTTTTTTCTTGGAAATGACTAAAGCTATACGTCTGTAGTAATAGTATGTTTTCTAAGCTATCGTTATCAGTTAATAAGTAATTTCTATGTATTTCCGTATGAGATAATATTTTTGTGATAAGATAATGTTATTCTCTCATTCTAGCTTCATCCAAAATATAGGTTTAGAGTTGGAAAGCGTAAAGATCAAATATTTATAATTTTACATGCCTTATACATTATCATAGAGAAGATAATAATACTACGTAACATTATTATGGCGGTCGCCATATCTCTAAAACTGCTGACTGTATCTCGTTCAAATCAATTTTCGTTGTTAGTTTTTATTGAGATCTACAGCATATATTTCTTTTAAATTTTTCACTCCCATACTTTAAAAGTTAGAGAGGGGAGGGGGACACACATTTTACCACTTTAGACGCGCCTATCTTTCAAATGATTGACTTTGAGAAAAAATGATTGGAATTTCAATGTCATTTTTGAAGACCTATCCTTAGACCCCACACGTATAGGTTTGAAGAAAAAAATTTTTTTTTGTTTCAGTTCCATGTATGGGATGCCCCCCCTTAAACTTATATATTTTTTTATTTTTGTATAAAAATCGGAAAGCGGTTCACAGAATACATCTACCTACCAACCTACCAACCAACAGAATTGAATTCTGTAGTCCTAACAGTTTCGAAATAAAATGGCTGTGACATACGGACGGACAGACAGACAGACATGACGAATCTATAAGGGTTCCGTTTTTTGCCATTCGGCTACAGAACCCTAAAAATGCCTCGTTACATGATAACTGCAATAACCCAAAAATTTCGAGCCCCCTAAGGCAAGGACATATTTCCTATACATTTCGGCTGTGCTGTCACAGAATGCATTGAAAAGTTGACACGCTTAGTTTCAATACAAATCGTGATACTTGCGTTATCTACGAGTGTTGTACATATATATCTGTGGTACCATTCCAATGAACTCAAACTCTTTGTCTCTGCTGCAAGTTGGTGAAGATTAGAGTATGCTGCAGATGCCCTAGCGTCATGTCAATGCAACCATGTTCTTACAATATCTTAAATAAAAAATAAATTGAAGGTAGATGATACAGAATTTCAAATTGATCAGACCTATAAAAGTTGGGACTCATAGCGTCATCAACTAAAAAGCTAATAGCCTTACAACGGCTGTAGATATTTTCATGAATCAAAACTTAGAACACTCTGTATTACGATACCTAAAAACAAAATAAACTTAACTAAAATCGTTTCATCAGTTTTTCAGCTACGATGCCACATACAAACTCACAGATACATAAATACACACATCAAACATAATTATAACACCCCATTTTTATGCGTCGAGAGTTTAAAATAAATGTATAATCTCAGAATACTTAATATGTAGTACGTATAACAAAGAAATAAGCATCAGTGACTAAGAAAAACTTAGAATCCACTTTATATTGCCGTTGATAAAGTAATTGAAGAATGTGGGTAGCCGAGGCAATTTCAATTTATTCAGTTTGAGTAACAAAGTGAACCAAATTGTAAACATGTCAGATGCAGGAATTATACATACGTCGAATATTGAAGCAGATTTTTGTATGTGGAGTAATATGGAATAAATATTATTCGTATTTTACGTTAAAATAAATATTGACCTTACAAGGAAAATGTATAGTCCACCGATTTTTTGACCTTCTTGGCAGAATTATAATACATTTTAAGGTACCCCTTTAGTTTAAAATGTTTTCACAAAGTCAACACAACAAGAATCATAAATAAAAAAGTAGTTCAAAAACTAAAACCCGATTACTAAATAATTAAGATAGTTTAAATAACTAAAACAACCGATTTCAATGCCCCACGAGTCAATTTCAATAGCAAGTTTGAGACGTTTATCGTCATATCATGAAAGTGAACATATAAATAGATAAAACCAAAATACATTTGGGATATAAACGAATCCAAAATAGAACTAATAATTTATTTCGTAACAAACTTAACCGAAAGCGACGACATTTCTATTAAAAACGTTGAAGAGACGGATGTGAAAGGCAATATGAGTCGAATTTCAATTACAAAATATTTGCGAGTGGGCAGCACATTCGATCATACGATACAAAGCCATTTTGCTTGCCAATAAAATACTGTCAACGAACCCGGATGAAACTGTCAGTGCCGATCAGTCAGTTAAGGACCACGTTTGTTCCAGTCGCACAGTCAGTCTCTGTCAGTCACCTATGTTCAATTAGCCTGCATGTAGACTGGGACAATTTTAGCATGAAACCCGGAATAGATAGTAGATCGATAGTTGAAGTAAAGTATTGATACACTTTTTAAAATGTTTGTGCAAATTGTTTAAATTTTTTTTATATAAAAAGTTGTATATTTCAAGAAGATATTATTAAGTTTATTATGTATGAATTACTTATGCATTGTCGATTTGTGTTCGCCGACGCGTCGGCGAGCGCCCCGCATCCGATCTAGATTCTAATTAAGACTTTCGAATGAAGCTGAAACCTACATTACTTATAAACTGTCAGAGATTGTAGGAATATTTTTTGAGAGGAAATATTACAGAAAATTACTGTAAAACATTGCTAGAAATCTTTGCACAATTATTGCAACATATATATAACATATTGCACATGAGTAAAAACCGTACAAATAATATTTTAAACGCAGCTCTAAATTCTCACAGTATTGTAAATATAATTCAACAGCTATTACACGTTAAAAAGCCCTCCATATTTTTTTTCCTGAATTTAAGCATAAAAATGTCAATTACCTCTATTCAAGTCCGAATATTAGTCTCATCACAAATTTTGTAAAGAGAAAAATCTAAAGACAGCCTCTTTGCGTGTAATATTCTGTCGTTTTAAATAATGGCCGAAAAAATACGAGCACAAGGTATTAGGAAAGATTTTTTTAAGAATTTCCATTGTGAGTGGTTTTACAAAGAGGGGAAGCTCGGCACCAATTAGTGTCACTCGTTTATTAGTTCCTCAGCATCGGAGGGCGGGAGGGACGAGGTAGGTCACAGTGTATAAAGCAGTGGGAAATGTTCGACGTAATTTAACGCTGGCAACGAGATGTTACAAGTCATTTAATTTTAGTTATGTTTTCATTAGTTAAAAGGTTGATAAGTACAAAATTGTTGAAGATGCACAAAAGCGTCACGACGTAAGCGGCGCACGCACGATGTTCAGATAAAATTGCTTACTACATGAGATTGCAATTGCATAAAATAGTACAAAACCGAAAGAAGTGGCATGAACTCTAGAGGAGACCTATACCTAGCAGTAATAAGAAAACAGGCCGGAAAAGATGGAAAATTTGATAGAAAATCTACGGTAAATGTATTGCTTTATGCATGTAGGTGTTACATTTAATATTGAATGCATAACGTCTAGTCTAAGCAATTAAAATGGGTCTTTAATAAAATTAATGCTAAGCGACCCTACAGCTTTGCAGAACAATATTTATTTTTACTAATAGATACACGTGTAAACGTTGTGTGGTTTAAATAATACTACTAATAAAATATTAGAAATTATCTACTCACCACGTTCTATATTTCTTACTTTGTTTTTTATTCGGTCATGTTTATTTGTCATGAAGGAACTTACAATTAACAAAAAAAAACATTTAAATGTACTTAAAAAATACAATCTCAAGAATAACTCATTCTTAGAAATACGCGCATGAAATTAGTAATAAAAAAAAATTGCCGCCGAAAATTATTGTATGTATTAATCTTGAATGTGTGATTAACTAATTATAAAGAGATGTCTTACTGTCTTTTTCCTGTGGACAAGGTCTCAAGTGAGAGGAGGTAAGAGGATGAAAGATGGAGCTTATTTCTTATTCGCATAATGGCGCGTTAGTCAAATTTATTGGGTCGTCATATTAAATGATAGTTCGCCTGCATTCTTGAACTCTATAGGGGATATCAACATTAATATTTAATGCTCCTGATAGGTTTATGGTGGAAATGGGACGGCTTTAAGTCGTTAGTTTACAACCATTACATAAAGATGTTAGTGTTGACTGGACCATTGCGAAAGTAAATACATTTGTTCATTCGGCACTATTTATTTATTTTATTACAAAATATGCCATAGCTCACGACCGTAGACTTCATCACCATGTGAACGTTGAGGCTATCCAGCTCCTCGACAACACGGACATAGTGAGAAGACTAAAAAGGATAAAACCTTTTGAGTTAGTTTAGTGAAGTGACAGTAATATAGTGAACAGTGCTTACAAAGAACACAATAAAATAGTGCCTTCGCCTTAATAGAGACGATAAGAAAAGTGCTATTGGACACATTCTTAGTTTAACAATAGTTATCAGTTTAGGTCAAATTTAAATTACTTATTAGTCTTAAGACTAGATTGTAATTTTAATGATATGCCACTATATTGATATATCATAAGTAAAAAAAAAAAATCGGCACTATTTGACGGTTTCACTTATTCTCTGAATTTTATTTTATGGTATTGTAGTTGGTTTACTATGAAGTGCTACCGTGTCACTTTTGAAATGTTAATGGTAGATGCATTAGGATGATGACGATTAGATACTTTAAACCGACTTCAAAAAAGAGGACGTTTCTCAATTCGACCGTATATATACACCTGTGTTCGCGGATAACTTCGTAGTTTATGAACCGATTTTGAGGATTCTTTTTTGTTAGAAAGGAGGTATCCCAAGGGTAGTACCATTGTAATTTCATTGGGATCTGATAAGTATCTCCGGAGATATGTCGATAAATGTCTCAAATTTGTGACTGAAACTCATGGAAGTCGGTTGTTTTAGTTTTTAAGCTATCTTAATTATCTAGGCAGGCGTGCTACATCGTCGTTCACATTGTCACTTTGCATCGCGTAAGATGATAGTTAAACGTTTGCCTTTCGTTTATAAAAAATACCTACACACTAAGGCTGAGTTGCAACATCTTACTTTAACTATGACAAACGTGAAAAATCTGTCAAAATCCATATAAAACACTAGTTAACAGTTATAGTTACGTTTAAAGTAAGATGGTGCAACTCAGCCTAAGAATTACTTTTAACTATAAACTGGTATGTGTATACCATACATAAACTCAACTAAAAGTTTTAATAAAACCTGAGAGGTTATTTTCGAATTTGTAGAGCGCTCTTTCCATTGCAAGAAACACAAAAATAGCCTTGAAGGAAACCGCATCAAATGGCAGTTGAAAACTCGAAGACACACTGATGATACTATAAAGTTTAAGGGCAGTTCCACAGGTTCATGAGAAAGTTTTAGATAGTTATCAGACAGATGACACAATACAAAAGTTAGCACGTAAGTATAAAAGATTGCTATCTAGACCAATCTTCCAAACAGAATACACAAAACATTAACTATCAGAACAGGGAAGCGAAAGGTGATTTATTTTTGTATTTGACTACTTGCCAAAATGTACAATACAATACAATACAATACAAATACTCTTTATTGATTACCATGTAAAAGATTACAAAAAAATACATTTTTCAAACACTGTAAAACAATCGGCGGTCTTATCGCTTATAGCAATCTCTTCCAGACAACCTTTGTACGGACTGGAAAAAATGCTTACATACTAGCGGTGATCAGATAAAACATATTTGACTTATTAAAAAAAAACAATTTACCTTATATTACTTACATAAATCTATTGCACTAAATAACTACACAGTAATTACAAACATAATAAAATATACAATCATACATTATAATAGATAAAAATAAATTCAAAAGTATACATACACACATATTCACATATATATTCCATAATTCTACATATATATATATATATATATATATATATATAAATACAAACTATTAATAATATACACATAAATAAAAATTAATAAATAAATAAAGCAGTGTGAAAAATAATTTTAACTGGGCATAGATAGATAATGACGCTTAACCATAGACTTGAAAATTGAAAGAGATTTAGCATGTCTGATGTCTACAGGCAGCTCATTCCATAACCGGACGGCTAACACAGTAAACGATTTTTCATAAAAACTGGATGAATGGATAGGAAATATTAACTGGAGAGTTTCAGAGGAGCGGAGGGCAAGAGGATTAGAAAGGTGCAGGAATTGAAAAAAATGTAAGCATTACCAGAAGATTACAGTATGTTCATTAGCAAGACTTGCGCCAACTCGCGCTACCTTCATTATCGCTAAAGTATGTTTTTCGAAAACATATCGAGATAGGTTCTATTAACAGACACCCCCAATGAATTGGATCCTTGGATGTGAATAGTATATTTTATTACAAGGTATTTCCGTCTCATCTTATGTCCATGGTCGGACCCTTGGGAGGCATTTAGTCGGGCCAAAGCCGTTACCTTATTACAAGTTTATTATTACAGCCTCGTTCCGACATTCATTAAGGACATTTGTTTGGTTGGAAGACTGTGAATTTACCTATACTTTAACTGTGAATCAGACATACGAAAATAATGCTTAATATTGACTTTTGTTATCAGCTACGTTAGAAGTAAAAAAAGTGGAGAGACAAATGCGGTAGCAAAAAAAAAATGTACAAATTGAAATCTATCAAAATGCCATTGCTAATTAATTTTCCATTATATTATTGTTTCAGCTCAATGTCAGTATTAATTTCGATAACGTTAAAAAATATAAAAAAATTCCAAGAAGTAAAAGATATGTCTTTTACTTCTTGGAAAAATTATCGCCAATGACTTATGACTTGAAAACATGAGGGGTCTATTAGTTGTAAGGGGTTTAGTTGACGGGTTCCCAACATATAAAAAAGTAGCAGGTTCTCAATTCGTTGGTAACTTTTTATGTATGTTCTCCGATTACTCAGAGACGTCGCGACCGATTTGGAAATTTCATCTTTTGTTTGAAAGGGTTAGGGTACTTCCCGGTTGGTCCCATTTTAATGTTATTGAAACCTGATAAATATCTCCAGAGATATGGAGATCTTTGAGAACTCAGTCAATGAATACTCAAAGATGGAGATTATCACCTCATACTTGGTACTAAAAATGACTGGCGAGGCATTTGAAATCGGTTCTTTGAATTTTAAAACTATCTTAAATTATACACGCTAAACCGACCAATTATTCAGTGATAACTGAAATAGATAAAGATTATACTGTCTCAGTTGACAAACAAAGTAGCATCTTAAGTAACAGCCTGTAAAAACCTCATAAACAAAAATATATTGCACCCAAAAATTTTGCTGAAGTGGAAATGGTTACTTTTCTAAGGATCGTATAAGATTACGAGCTAAAGGAATAAAGTACAGGTAGAACTTCCCCGGCATTTTACAAGTTCCGTCTCAGAGAGGCTTAAAGGATTATCATCCACTCCGATACATCCACTGATAATCTTGTTCGCGCAAACTCGTTCTAATACTCTTACTTAGCTCGCGGCTTATATTTCACTTATCCTACGGTTTGGGGACTTTTTGTGCCTCGTGATAATGGGTATTTTTCTTTTAACGATTTCAGTTCCAGGGTTTTAAAGTCAACGTTAAGCAAAAATGAAGGCTTAATCTCTGCCAGTTTGTGAATATTTTTACACCTACGGCTTTTTACTCTTCCTTTTAAAACTGAAAATGTTTATACGAATATGTTAGGATAAGGAAATTTATCTAATTGTATATTAGTTAGTTATAAATCTGTCTTTCAAGTCACTGAGTCATGTATATAAACATGACTCAGTGACTTGAAAGACATGTAATATTTATGATCCATGAAATTGCCTAACTCTTTAATCTTATCACATGTATTCTTGTATGTATTCTTCTATAGAAAAATTGCGTCATATTATGAAAGTAACTTGGTTGGATATATCGTACACTAAAAGACATGAAAGCAACATTCACCGTATTGTGTTCTTTACCTTTGATGAGGATTCTTACGACAGGCTTAGTGTCACTCATAAAAATTACTTGAACAAACGTGATCCTTTCGACTGCGCCATAAAGTTCATTTTGCTCGGTATCAAGTTTATATCCAGAAAGTTATTTGTAGATATAATAATGAGATTGTCCCTGATGGATGATGTTGTAAACTAAAATTTACTCGTCTCAGGTGCAAGGTTTTCTGGTCCATTACCTAACTTGGTTAATTGCGTCTTAGAAGTATCACAATTTTCTTCAACCCTTCGGTAGTGCGGTGGGTTGTAAACGTGTTGTTTCCTGATACTTTACAGATGTACTACTGCAATATTAAAACATAAGAGGCAGCATAGACAAGTGTTTATATTTGAAGGCCAGATATTTTTGGCCTGATTAATTGAATTAGAGTTTCAATGCAAATTATGTATGAACTGGAAGAGAATAGAATACAGTTTACCACACGAACATCTCTTAATTTTATTTTAGTTTAATTTTTTATGGCATATATTTCAGTTAACGAAGAGATTTAATTTATAAACGGGACTTTAACGTGACTAACGCGATGTCGATATTGTCATCGAAATAATTGTTTTATTATAGACAAAAATATACTTTTAATTATATTTATACTATTATTTAATTATACTTTTATTTAATTATATATATATATAATTCTCGTTTTAATCATTTCAAAATGAACGTGGGCTTTAATGATAAAATTATCGCAGAGATCTGCGTAGCGATACAGCATAATTATTAACTAATTTGACGGATTAACTAATGATGGATCATCAGTAAATTCTATACCATATGAACATTATTTTTTCAGCGAGAGAAGAGTTTACTCGGTGGAGTTTTTAGACCCCTTAGAGTAGTAGAGCCTGCGTAGGGTTAAAAGTTTGAACAACGTTAAGTCCCCGAAGTAAATGTCCACTAAACAGTTCAAGCCAAGATTAATTATTCAATAATCAGTGTTCTGTATAAATTGTTAGGAAATTTAAAGTATATTTTATTGAATTTGTTGTTTGTATTTGTAACTTTGTGATGAGTTGGGTTTAAAGTTTGATTTTCGACTTGTTAGTAATTTTATTGTTTTGATCTTTACTTATGGAGAAGGTTTACAAAATAGACGATACATTTAATTTTTAATTATGTTATTCCTCATTATCATGTTATTATAACAGAGATGCCACACTACAAATATAATGTAGCCTTTAAACCAAATAAAACAGTTATTTAATTTTTACTAATGTCCTTGTTTCAATCTCAATATTTCGATATAGTGGCAGCATTTAAATTTGATCCTTCTTAATGAATGTATAACTATTAAGGCGGTATTACTTTGAAATTAAAAATAACATTGTGATAAAAATATCTTCAACATTAATTTTAAATTGGTGCATATTGAAAATTCTCAAAGTTCAGTTATCAACTTTTCTACAACAACAATATTCCTTTATAAGTCAGCAATAGAAGAATGAAGTTTCTTGACTCAAAGTTGTTTGAGTTGTTATAAGTTTTGCAATGCTCGTTACCGTAGAATCTCGACTTTAGCTCATAAAGTAAAAAATACACAGAGGTTTGCGTCAGGCAAAGTGAGGCCAAAAATATGCTTGAGCAAAATTTTATTAAAAAAAACTTTAATCACTTTTTGGGTGTCGCTTTTCTGTAAGACTCTCTCTATTCGTTTTTTTTACTAAACGAAGAGTAGGTCTCCATTTCAGCTCGTAAAAAATGATTTCGCTTGACCAGACGTCTGTTCTCCTCTACAGGTCGCATTTCTCAAAGTCGCAATTTTGTGAGCAGGTTTGACAATTACATATAATTTATTTGTCGATTCAGTTTTTGGTTTTTTTTTCAAAATGACGTAGTTATGGGGGTTGAAAACGTTAAAAATTATATTTCACCTATTTTGAAAAATGTTCCAAAATGCCACTACTCTTTTTTTAACTTTATTACAACGCAATTTTTTTTCCGATCATCTTTTTCAACTTCAATGGGTCGGGGGTGTCATTTTTTTTCAAAGTGCGCGGTGAACTTTTATTCAGTTATAATTGATACAAATACAGACCCGCGAGGTCTACAGCTCATAAAGCCACTAGTACGGTAGAAGTACAGAAGACAAAAGTATCGTTCGCCTTCGCCACATCATAGCTTACCATCGCAAGCGAAGATGTATACCTAAATCAGCACGCAAAATTCTGGATTGCTAGAATTTGTACGTTAAATCTCATTCACCCTGTAATTTCACTGTACACTTGCACTGTAAACCCGAAAAACTATTTCTATTTCTCTGATAAATAAAAAACAAACTGCCCTTCGGAAAAAAACATACAGACGAATTGAGAACCTCCTCCTTTTGTGTGAAGTCGGTTATAAATAAAGGTTCACATAGATATAAGGCAATTGATAGATTAATCCGTGGCTAATACTAACCACTGAAATAAAAATATACCTACTAAAGTATGTCGTTAATCAAGTTTCAAAAGCACCACTGGATTGCTAGAATTCGCGACGAAGACAGACGACTTTGCATAACTTAAAACTGAATAAATGTTCACTGCACATCTTAAATCGCATGAAAAAGATGTTCGGACAAAGAAGTTGCGTCGTAATAACGGTTAAAAAAGTTTAGTGGCATTATGGAAAGTTTTTAGAATTATGGTCAGTGTAGGTACAAAAAGCTCAGACAGATCATCTGAACGCTATGTGGAATTATCTAAAGACCAGCGGCTATTGTTACTTCTAGAAAAACACTCTCTTATATGTATTCAAACTTCAGCGCAAGGGCGAACTCTCTGTGATTTTATTTAGCGATGGTCAACTGTTTGGAATGTATTTTGCTGGAGCAGTTTTTTGGATCAGTAGGTTCTATTAGTAAGCTCTAGTAATAAAGCCTACGCACATTGCGTCGGTCACCGATTACCACTGTAAACAAACAAACTACACGTGACTATTGCCGTGTTTTAGCTTCATAGGAAAATCAGCCTTATAACTAAAACCACAAAGTAGAATAAAAAATGTGAACGAAAGCAATAAAATTATTTGTGTACATACTACTAATACCTATAGACATTCATATTGTGTACATAATAATATCTGCAATTTGAGAAAAATAAAAACCGGCCAAGTCGAGCCTTCCGTACCAACGTTGGTAAGTACCAATTAAGCTAGACCTCTAAATTGTATGAGTGCTCATATAACTCAGAGGTCTATCTTAATAAAGAGTTTTAATACCATTACATATTTTCAAATGCTAAATAAAGGATTCAAAGTGTAGTGTAGTACCAAGAAGTTTCAATAAACCCTTTTGCTCTACCAAAAAGGTTGATTCCAAACTACTTGTCAATTTAATGACGCATTTTCAGAAATAAGATCGTTTAAAAAACTAAAAAGAACCGACTTCAATGCCGCGCTATTACTTTTCAGTACCAACTTTGAGGTGTTTATCTCCATATCTCTGGAGATACTTAACAAACCTCGATAAAATTACCATGGTACCACACTTGGGATATCTCCTTTCCAACAAAAAAAGAATAATCAAAATCGGTTCATAAACGACGAAGTTATCCGCGAACAAACATAAAAAAAACATATTACGGTCGAATTGAGAAACGTCCTCCTTTTTTGAAGTCGGTTAACAAAACGAACTGATTTGGTTGTCACTTTCACGGGTCACTGTCATCGCATTTTTGACAGAAGCAAGACAATTGAGGGTGAAGGGGCCAGTTGGGTACTCTAAATTATTATTCCCCATTCTACCCGCAGCAAAAGTAAATAGTAAATAAGTAATTTTTCTTAAAAAATTAAAACGAATTCATAACCACAAACAGGCATTTAAAAGCAAAAAATAAATTACTAAATATAATTTATTATAAGCGCTACCCACTTATCTATTTGAAGTCGGTGCCAGCCAAGTCTATTGAATAGTAGATAGATACTATGTATGTTGTAGTAGTAAGTAGGTAGATACATGTAGGTAGTATCGATCTATTTTATTATTTGGGAGAGGCCTACGTCCAGCAGTGGACTGACACCGACTGATGATGATGATGATGATGAGTATCTACCTACTACCTATTAGACTTGGCTGGCACCGACTTCAAATAGATAAGTGGGTAGCGCTTATAATAATTATATGAAGTAATTTATTTTTTTCCTTTTGAGTGCCTGTTTGTGGTTATGAAGTCGGTTTAATTTTTTAGGAAAAATAGCTTATTTTACCCTTTTTAGTGCAAAACAAGTTTTAATTAAATTGCATGCATCTATAAAATTTCGTGTCTGGGCCGTTATACACTGACGGATACTTTGTGAAAATTTCAAGTATGTACCTATTACGGTTAAGAAGATACAGATCTGTAAAGGGCGCACATATAGACACACGGACGGACGGACGAACGGACAGCAAAGTCTCAAAAAGTGTTCATTTGGTACCCTTTGGGTTCGGAACCCTAAAAAATTGACTTCAAATGCCACGCTAGTGAAAATATCCACTAGTCATAATGATGTCATCAAGGTATCGAAGGACAATGTCCAAAATGGCCCTGTGCAATAAAAGCATCTAACACACACAATAATTAATTGTCTATTTTATTACAATAATTCCAAATACTTTTATAACACGGACTAGTTGTATTCCAAAATGAATATTAAAAAGTATTATTTGCGATTATTAACATTAATCGCCGCCATAATATATAATATTTCATTTCATTTCATTTCAATATTTCATTTCATTTCATTTCAAAATCTACGAGAAGAAATATGTAAAAACATATTCAAGGTCACTTTTTTTAGTCTTCAAAAGTATATGCAATAGCAACCTCCATTGTTTATAATCTTCGTGGGACTCTTCATCCATAGTAACTAGTAAGTCGTCGAGATAAGTAAATGCGTCGTATTACAAATGTTGATATATATTAAAAACGGCTCGGCCGATTTCGTTAAAATTTAAATGGGACCTCCTGGAAAGGGTACCCTTTGAAACAAATAAAGAATTTTCTAAATCGGTTCAGGCATCTTCGAGTAATCGGTGAACATACATAAAAAAATAATAATAAATAAATAAAATATAAAAAGATTCCGACGAACTGAGAACCTCCTCCTTTTTTGTGAAGTCGGTTAAAAAAGCTTTTGTTGACGTAACTTCACTGCGCCTGTTTCCGGGAGTCATAAAATTTCACCGGACATTATGCATATGCAGATTAGTAGAAAGTTTAAATATTTTTTTATTTAATTTATTTATTTAAATATTAATATTTAGATAAATAATTTAGATAAATATTAATAATAAAATAATTTATTTAATTTTTTTAACCTTTACCATATATGAAAATCAACAATGAAATTCCATCTCCACCACATTGTTTCCTCTGAATAGCCAAGGCTACAATTCTACGAGGCGATTCATAAATACCTAAGTACTGGCATTTATATAGGCAATGGTACCCAAAGCTGCAGCCATCAACAAACAGAAGCCCAGGCTGAGGCCATTCATAGTGGGGACCTCAACCGTAAATCTGCGTAAAGGTACAGCTAGGATGACCAACAATTTGGTTTTCCAAGGACAACTCAGTTCCAATTTGATATTCAGTTAAATATACATAATGGGTGCAAATATTCCATTCATATAATAAAAATCATTAAAATAAAAAAACCGTAATATATGAGTTGGTGAGAAATGTCAAAAAGAGAAAAGAGCGACTAATGCCAATTCACAGGAATCCAATGTAGAAAAAAATACATGTTTGAGTTGGAATTGGCAAAAATACTAATTTGGGCGATTTTTACTTTAATAACAAATTAATAGACTTAAAAAATCCGCCTCATATTTTTATAATAATAATATAGAAATAAGATAAACCTATTCGTTAATATATATCTACAAAATCAAAATAAAATATTTTGAAATAAAAATGATAAGAACATTAAGTCAAAACATTCTGTATAGATAATATGAAATATAAGCACTTATATAAGGAAATAATCTGCCGCTATAACCTTACGGTGCCCCGGCAGCAAACAGCTCTTGAGAGTTGATAGGTAGCGTTTTTACAATCTTCGACTACATCATCGCATACCAACAGGCGGGATAGTGGCAAGGCAATGCAAGCCTATCAGAAATAATAGAGAAAATACAAGTCAACAGTAATAAATAATAATGTAAATAAATATCCATAAAATCACATAACAATGGTAATCCTACTGTAGCCGTTAACCGAGTTCCATTTCGCTGGTGACTGCGACTTACGAGACGGTCAGTTGCTTTGAAAGAGGCTTTAGGTAGCTGCTTGTGGCTATATAGATTGCATTCGTATCATTGGCAGGAACTAACAGAAACTCGAGTTCATTGTCAAAAGTGTCTCAACCCCCGTATTACCTATTAACACTATGAGGTCTCACAATGTTTATAATTTTCAGCCAATATCCTTCCACTGTTAGTTATAGGCCTCTCATATGACACACCGTTGATCTCAATCTTTAGCTATTCGATTCTAACCGCTGCCAGCCAGCTTGCGTATGCTCGCTGATTTTTCTAACAATTACAAATACATTGACATCATTTGTGCCAAATCCACTACTATGAGTTCTTCAAAATCTCGGTGAGTAGGGCTGTAAAGGTACGGCAACACCGCTTTGATAGACTGTGGCGGCCGCGGTGGCGATAACACGTACAATCGCTGTCGGATCGCGTTTGGTTTAAATACGAGTACTACTGCAGTAACTGAGCCACCGAAGCCACCACCGCAGATCGCAGAGGTGTAGCCTTACTTTAAGGCTGCCTGTCCTGTAGTTATTGTATGTTGTATGTTGATGTTTTTCGGTTTTAAACGATCTTAAAATATACATCACAAACTTTATCGAGCCCATAATTAATATTACCAACCAGAAATAGTCCCGCCCAAAACTTGAGCTAGAATTTTAATCAACTTTAACTTTACAACTCGTAACTTGGAAAAATGTTGATGAGAGCCATTAAGACGCAACTTATTTTCACTTGAACTTGTTAGTAAAATTTTACTTACTTAGGTTAAGTGTCCGATAAAGTTGAAGATGCTTTTGACTTAGATTACTTGAATGACACTTATTGAGAAAGTATTAAAAAACTTTTTACCGAAGCAGCATAGAATGTAGGATAAAATCAGTTATTTTTAAGTATAGGCTCTGTGGGATAACTCTGAATTAATTTATTAACCCTCTACGCAAAAAGAAGGGGTTTCATAAGTTTGGCGTGTGTATCTGTGTGTCAGTGTATCTGTCTGTCTGCAGCATCCCAAACGGATGAACCGATTTTGTATTAGTTTTTTTTTGTTTGATAGGTGTCTTCATTGAGAGTGTTTCTAGCTTTGTTTCATAGAAATTCCGTTCAGCCGTTTAAATATTATCAGCTCTTTTTTGGTTGATGATATGATAGCAACTATTGTAGAATCGTAGTCCTTTGACCGCGGACGTCAAATTAATTAAAATGGCGCTTCTGCGCACTACCTTACCTGTCACTCTGAAGCGTCTGTTTAGCGTAGTTTACATTAGCCAAATCAAAATAAATAAGAAATTCAGTATCCTGGTACTTCAATGATATTGCAAAAACATGCTAAACTTGAATTAATGCTCAATCATATCCTTGAATCTGCAGAATAAGAAATAAATCAGTCGGGGGTGGTTTTAAATTTTTAATGTTAAATACATTTTACTAGCAATTTGTGTTGCATACTACTAGTAGTCTTGTTAACCCCTCCAACTAAGCGAAATGTATGTGGAGTGGGTTCCCGTCAATAGTGCATTCTGTTATGCTACATAGTTATATATTCATATGTAGTGCATTGGGCTATTGTCCCTATTATCTTACCTATAATTTTATGCAAGTTGCTATAAATACTTTTTTAATAAATAAACCGACTTCAACCATGGAATTTTATTGATTTTTTATGCAAGCTCTTTCTATTATATACACATAAACAAATAATAATAACAAAAGAAATGCACTTTGAGAGACTTTAAATTTATATATACAGAAAGGCAAACCCGTTAATATCATAATAATAAGTTATTTCGTTTTGAATTACGCAATCAAGTGTTTCTTTTTTTACAGATCTACCTTTGAATTATGTGAGTTAATATTCCTATGAAAATAGGTACTCTACCAATATACCCTAGAAATCTTATCAACTGCCTATATATTTATATCATACATTGCTATTTTATTACAATGGTTAAAAAAATTGAGAACAATGACTCCAAGAATTTTTCCGTTAGCTCTACCGAAACGAATTTCTTTGAAGTACCACCAATGCTCTATCTAACAATATTTAGTTTGAGGAAACGGTTCCTCAGGTAGAAATGTTCTAACAATAAAGGAGAGGTGAAACGTGTCTTTTGGTATTTTTGAGGTATTTAGGATGAAAAAAAAAGGATCTTAAGACGGGCGGTCTCTGATTATTCTACCCGCAAAAGTTGATTTGAACAATAACATCCTTTATGGCTTTAAAATTAGAGTCTCGGATAAGTCGTTAATTTTTTGTTCAACTATTGCTAGTTGCATATCTTTTCAAATTGCATAGTAAACTTGAACTCCCATTATGACAAAAGCTTTCTTTATCATTTTAATGTAATTCTATCACAAATAAACTAGCTAAGTACAAGTTGGACTCGCACACGTAGGGTTCCGTTCTACAGATAAGATTGAACAAAAGTTGCCAATAAACATGTTTATTGTATGAAGACTACTTTTAATTTTTAATAGGTGTTCTTACAGCGACTATAATTTGTAAACTTTTAACTTTCGCGATTTGAACGCATATTTATAAATATTAAAATACGGCACTTATCGCGCTTAAAACATTAATTTTTACCCAGTTGTATTGATCGTGGTCACGAGATGACTGTCGACTGTCGATGTCGAGTTAGGCGCAATAAGTTCCGTATTTTAATACTTATAAATTTTACTATATAGTAATACATGCTCTGTGAAAATTTCAAATATCTACATATTACGGTTAAGAAGATATAGTCCTGTGTCAAACGGGCGGACGGACAGCGAAGTTTCAGTAACAGGGTTACAGGGTACCCTTTGGGTACTGAACCCTAAAAATTGAATCGTCTAGACGACAATCTAATCAACGCCATTTATACTTTACTATCAGACCTTAAAAGACAACCCTAATATAAACTTTAAACCCATTTTTCGTCAATCTCATTATTGCGTTAGAATGTATCTCAAGACGCAGATTAGAGGGTTGTATCTCCAAATGGCATGAAAAATCATATTCTGAAATATTTGTTTTATTCTCGTCAAGAAAAAAATTCAAGTAGTCTACATTAAAGGAATGATGACACTCGAGTAATTCTAGCATTATATTTGATATCCGTTGATTTGTTTTGTGTTTGATAAAATTGCAGGTTCAAGAACTTTTTTTATTTAATTATGTACAGGACAATTAAAAGTTAAGCACATTTTCGCTTATGGTTAGCGATGTCATATTCCTATTATCTATATACATAATATATTGTTACGATGATCGGTTTATATTCGAATCGTGTTATTAATAAATGTTATTCACGTAGACAAAGCAGTGATAAATAATAAGTATAGTATTCCATAAATACTACGCAATCATACAAGATCACACCCATAATAAATATAATAACGCCCAAAACCACAAACATATTCCAAGCAATTCACATTTTTCTACCACAATCGCACAGGCAATCGCACTAGTACGCGACCCCTTATAATTCTAATGTCACATCCCAACTACGTGTCGGAGATCAAAAAAACTGATTTCGCACATTTTATTCTGTTACATTGGAGCTACGTTCGTATTAAGCGCGAAGTTCTTGGCTTGGAATAGATACATAATACTTTTATCATACGGAATTTAACAAAATTTTCCTTAACCCGGGGTATGAAAAAATAAACTTTGTGTCGAAAATATCGAAAAATAATTCAGAGAAACATGATGTGAAATTTAGCATACCTACAATGTGTGTAATGGCAGCTTAGATGCGCGTAACAATAAAACTATTTATAGAAGTTTTAACCTATATTTTCGAGTACTTAAGCAAATATAAAAACTTGAAGGCTGCAACAGCCAATCGAGCACATAATGATATGGCGGAAAATTGATGCCTCATAGTATTACTAATATAATCATATCGTCACTTAAATTAGGTGAGATACCTTAGTTGTCAAACGTTTACCTATCAAAAGCCAGTGAGAGCCAGTTCCCATTCTATGCCTAGTGTGCTTACATCTTTAACATCATCATCACTTACCTACGGGTGAGATAGTGGTCAGACGCTAGGCTATATGATATATAAAAAAGTTGCTTATCAAAAAATAAACTGGGCAAATGCAAGTCGGACTCGCACTAGTAGGGTTCCGTAACACACTACAGTATTTTATAAGATCGAGCAAAAAATACCACTATCGTTTTTCGCCAGCAAAAAAAAAATTAATAAACATTTTATTTCTTATAACGCCATCTAACGTCTAACAAAGGTATTAGGGATCGACATTTCAATATAACGTCATCTATGGGACGTTTACCTAACTAAGCGTTAATAGACGGCGTGAAATGCCGAAAAAAACACGTTTCTTGTATCGTTGACGCTATTTTTTATGTTGGAGTAAATTCATTCCTCGTTCCGTAAAATTTTCAAATAGGCTGGAAAGATGGCATGATGATGAAACATATTATATCGATGTTCCTGACTTGCTACCAAAAAGCAGCTTACCACCATCAAGAAAATATATATAAATAAACAGGCCGCCATAACCTTACTGTGTTTTGGCTTGAAAGTTAGTGTGTTCATGGCCTAGCTTGTTCACATTTTCGACCACATTATACTTACCACTAGGCAAAATACTGGTCAAACGCTTGTCAATACAATAAATAAATAATAATAATTTAAGATCGTTTAAAAAACTAAACGAACCCACTGCAAACGTCGCGCTAGTCGAAGTAGCCAGTAGACGTAGTAACTATTATAAAATCTGTGCCAGTAGTTAGTAGCATGTCATCAAGGTATATAAATGCATCGTAATACAAATGTTGCTCTATTAAAAATAAACTGGCCAAGTGCAAGTCGGACTCGCACTCGTAGGGTTCCGTAATACAGTAGACTATTCTATACTATGATTTTTCGCAACCAAAAAATTTACTTTGGATTTGGTAGTGTTTGTATGAAAAACAAAGTTATATTTGCGGTCGCTATATTTAAAAAACTGCTGACTGTATCTCGTTCAAACCAATTTTTGTTGAAAGTTTTTATTGCCATCTACAGAATATGTTTTTAGGGTTCCGTACCCCAAGGGTAAAAACGGGACCCTATTACTAAGACTCCGCTGTCCGTCTTTCTGTCTGTCTATCTGTCTGTCTGTCTGTTCGTCTGTCACCAGGCTGTATGTCATGAACCGTGATAGTTAGACAGTTGAAATTTTCACAGATGATGTATTTCTGTTGCCGCTATAACAAAAAATACTAAAAACAGAATAAAGTTAAAGATAATAGAGGATCCTCATACAAGAAACGTGTTTTATTCGGCATTTCACGCCATCTATGAACGCTTAGTTAGGTAAACGTCCCATAGATGGCGTTATATTGAAGTGTCGATCCCTAACACCTTTGTTAGACGTTAGATGGCGTTATAAGAAATAAAATGTTTATTAATTATTATTTTTTGATGGCGAAAAATGATAGTCGTATTTTTTGCTCGATCTTATAAAATACTGTAGTGTGGTACGGAACCCTACGAGTGCGAATCCGACTTGCACTTTGCCAGTTTTTTTTTTCTAGATGTTTCACTTCCTTACTTTAAAAGTTAGAGAGGTGGGGGGACACATTTCACCACTTTAAACGCGCCTATCTTTTAAATTATTGACTCTGAGAAAAAATGATTTTAAAAACCTCAATGTCATTTTTAAAGACCTATCCATAAACGACCCACACGTATAGGTTTGAAGAACATTTTTTTTTGTTTTAGTTCCATATATGGGATGCCCCTCCTTAAACTATTATATTTTTTATTTTTGTATAAAAATCAGAAAGCGGTTCACAGAATACATCTACCTACCAAGTTTCAATTCTGTAGTTATAATAGTTTTAGAATAAAATGGCTGTGACATACGGACGGACAGACAGACAGACAGACATGACGAATCTATAAGGGTTCCGTTTTTTTCCATTCGGCTACGGAACCCGAAAAACGACTCGGCCAATTATGTTAAAATTTAAATGGGACCACATACATAAATTAGATCGTTTAAAAAACTAAAAACAACCGACTTCAATGCGGCGCTATTAATTTTCAGTACCAATTTTGAGGTGTTTATCTCCATATCTCTGGAGATACTCATCAGACCTCGATAAAATTACCATGGTACCCCTCTTGGGATATCTCCTATTTAACAAAAAAAGGATAATCAAAATCGGTTCATAAACGACGAAGCGAACAAACATATACGGTCGAATCCTTTTTTTTGAAGTCGGTTAAAAAGGGTTTCGAAGAATTGAAAACCTCCTTTTTTGTGAAGTCGGTTAAAAAAGAACACCCATGAACGCCCATAGCATTGGTGCACGACTAGAATTTAAACCGGTGACCTCTCCATCTTTAGTTTTCTTACGACACATATATGAAATAACAAAAACGAACATTCTAAAATTATCAAAAACTCGAAAGACATTCAAACGTGGCGTTTTGTGCCAAGACCAACACCCATCACCATCCTTTGGCGACAGCCATATTATACGAAAATTGACCGGGATATGTTATTGGATCGGCCATATGTGTCCCTTGCTCCCCCTACTACGATAATTATGGGGACATACTGTATAATTTTGTTTGCCATCGTTGTTAGGGAAAATGTGGATGGGAAAACATTTGTTTTGTCTGTACAACCATTGCTTGGAGTAATATTGGCATTTTGATATTGTTATTTGCTTTCTATTCTCGTCTTTTTCAACCGTCTTTCGAAAAGGAGGAGGTTCTCAATTCGTCTGTATGTTTTTTTTTGTATGTGTGTTTACCGATTACTCCGCCAATTGTAAACCGATTTGAATGATTCTTATTTTCTTAGGTCATTATTTTCATCTCCAAGGTGGTCCCAATTCAATTTCATCTAGATCTGATAGGTAGCTCCAGAGACACGACGATAAAATTATAATAATTTTCAAAAATTTAATTACCTATGTGGTTCTGATTTGTACTCACAACATAAGTTTTACTTATTGTACCTGCGTGTACAAATATTATTCAAATGGCAATAGGCAAGATATGCTGGAAAAATGCCTTCTTTAACATCTATGTGTTACCATATCTGAAGTTAAATAAATAATTTTGAATTTTGAATAAACGTCTCAAACTTGCTACAGAGTCAGATTCGCGCGACATGGAAGTCGTATTTTTTTAATTTCTTATTGTATATTTTTGACGTATATTCTCTGATAAAATGATGGTATAATGTTGAAAACACTTGTGGTAAAATGTTGTATTTTGTATTGTTGTAATTGTATACAAATAACACGGCAATGTTGTTTAAACTGTCACCGGCTCGTTTCATAGCCTAACTGTTTACTTAGCACGCCGAAATATTTTATACCTTTACGCTGGCTACCGGCTCGGTCATCAGAAATATTGATTTGCTCTAAAATAACCGTTTCGGTGCAGGCTAGACTAAGGTGTGGTTAAAATAACAGCGATACGAATTTCTGACTTTTTTGTTGCTTTTAATCCGAAGCATGTCCTGTGGATATAAAAAGAATCATTTAAAAACACAATCATATGTTTAAGATTGTTCACAAAATGAAAAATAATGGCATCAAATGCCGCGCTTGTCATCGGATTTATATCTCTGGAGATACTTATGGGTGCGTCCAGACTATGTAACATAACATATAATAACATTGTTATTTATCATGTTTCAGACAATGTGGACACGGAATGTTATAAAACATGATAAGATAACATGTTATATAACATGATAAGATAACATGTTATATAACATGATGATATAACATGTCATTATAACATGTTTTATTAACATTCCGTGTCCACATTATCTGAAACATGTTAAATAACAATGTTATAACATGTTATGTTACATGGTCTGTACGCACCCTATCAAATCCCGATAACATTACAATGGGACCAAACGGGAAGCATACTCTCATACACTCTCTCAAACAAAAAATGTTTTTAACCGACTTCAAAAAAAGGAGGAGGTTTCTCAATTCGACCGTATATATATATATAATTTTTTTTTTTTTTTTTTTTTTATGTTTGTTCGCGGATAACTTCGTCGTTTATGAACCGATTTTAATTATTCTTTTTTGTTCGAAAGGTGATATCCCAAGTGTGGTACCATGGTAATTTTATCGAGGTCTGATAAGTATCTCCAGAGATATTAAGATAATCATCTCCAAATTGATACTAAAAATGAATAGCGCGGCATTGAAGTCGGTTCTTTTTTAGTTTTTAAACGATATTATTCTAAATCGGTTCAGATATGTTAGAGTTCGTGGGTAGTTTTCTCCTTGATCGTCGACCTCGATCTAACTTATTTTGTATATTATATATAGTATAGCAAGTCAGGCGGAACATCGATATAATGCTTCCTAATACCTCTCTGTAGGTATGAAGACGCCAACCCATAACATAAACTATCTCAAACAAGCGTCTTCTCTGGTTATAAAAATATATTATTTCAACATAAATATCAAAAGTAACTAACTACTCTCAATTTTCAACACAATCTTTAAAGAATAAACACGACAACCTCACATTTTCATATTAATAACTACCGTAAATAAAAATTATTTCGTCTTCGTACCAAAATTCTAAAATGAGTGAAGCTTTGTACAAATTAAATTCTATATTCATAAATCCGGCCGCCATATTTAGTGAAGCCAAATTATGAATTCCTGACATTTATGAACGAACTAACTGCGGCTGATGAATTTGTTGGGGGAAATTAGGCACACAACTGTTATTCATAAACGCTTAGTAAAAGCACATTTGTGCTTTTACGTATTATAATATCGCATATTTACGTACACTACTTAACTATGAATGATGACATTTATTTTGTTACTTGAAAATTATTAAACGAGATGTCAAGAACTAAACGTTAGTTCACTATTTAGTTTTATTTGATTTTCACCCCTGACGCAAAAAAGGAGTTTTATAAGTTTGACGCGTGGAATCGTAGCGCCCAAACGGATAAACCGATGATTTTTGTTTGATTGGTGTCTTAATTGAGAGTTTTCTTAAGTTTGATCATGAAAATCCGTTCAGCCTCAGAGCCTTCAGAGCCTTTATATATATTACTGCGTATAGAGCGGGTGCCGTAAAGAAATAGTTTGTGGTACGTATTATTAGTCCATGGACCATAACTAACAGTCTTAGTCATAGAATACGAATATATACTAGGGTTTTAGTTCTAGTGTAGTCTCGGTGGCGCGCAGACGTGTTTCTCCCACTTTTAAGTAAACAAAACGTGTAGACGCTTTAGTTGAGGAAACGCGGTTGCAAGGAATTTAAGAAATATGTATTTTAAAGAAACTAATTCCATCGCGCAGTGCCCAAACCACCAACAAGAGTACTATAGAGACGTCAGCCACTCAGACCCATTTTACCTTCAAAATTTTGACTAAAATAGGGTTTCGTATTCCCCTGTTTTCTCCTCGAAAACTGATCTGATTAAATTATTTTTTGCACAACATTTTTGCAGATGAGTGCATCCGTGCAATAAATCAGGAAGGAATCAGGGCAGTAAAATAGGTCATTTTTCAGGTTTTCAGGAAGCGGACCTTGAATTTTTGTAGAAAAAAATTTGCTCTAGAAGCTTTTTCCAGGGAGGAAACAGGGGAATACATTTGTACGGAAAAATACACCCCGTGTTTCCTCTTAAGACTTTTAGAGCGCGAGAAAACTGCTTTGAAGTTTCAAACAAGCGATATAGGTTTGCTCTACATTGAGCAAAACTCGTAAGAACCGTAAAATTCATTATTTAACGCTGCAGCGGATCTTATCAAAAACGAGCAAAAATTTACTTTAAATGTACTTGCAAACATGAAAACTTACTACTAACATTTTTAATATTATATTAGGAATAAGATAATCGCTAAAATCGGATACTTTCATATAAATTTATCAATCGCTTGAAGACGCACTGCACCCACCGAATACCATGGCAATATCAAATAGATATGCTCTATTGAATTTATTGGAAATACTGCACCATTGAGCTTTGAAATACCGTAAAGTGAATAACACAGTATCATACGACAATTCGCATATGAGTTTTTTAATAATGTTTGATAATAATATATCAGCTGTAGCTTTGTTTAGTTGAATAACAATATTAGGTCAGTATAGCTCGCATGAAAGTTAATATTTGGGATACGTATTTGTAAAGTAATACAGACAAACATTTTGACAACTATCTCACCTGATGTTAAGTCACAGAATAATGAATAGTACAAGGTTAAGTGAAGATTACCTGATGTTACTGACTTCGTCGTGTTATAAGAAAATTTCGCTGTGAACATTAGACAAAATTTGGCATGTTTAGCGCCTGATATTATGTTGAGTATACAAGGCCGAAAGAACGCTAACAAACGGTTCACAACTGACGGAGTAATCGCGTAACATACATACAAAACAAAAACATAGGTACAGACGAATTGAGAACCTCCTCCGCCAAAAGTGTGTGACGTCAGCCTTCGGATGCACGACTGACACAGAAAGATTAATAATAAGGTTTTTATACAACTTAAAAATAATTACCTAATGACGATATCAAAATTATATAAACTACAATATAAAAACTAAAGGTTTCACTGAAACTTTTATTCCAGCTTTTTGCTTTTACAACAAACAAAGTTAATTTAAGCTAGTTTCAGATCGATCGTATAGTCTATTTACACAGCTATCCGTCCACGTACAATTCGTGTGTAAGCGTAGAAAAAGCAGAATGCTGCAAAAAAATAAGGTTAACATTATTCATATTTCTACGACGACCAAAGTCCACTCAACGTAAACTTAGATTCTGTAATCATCTTGGATTATATACAAGTCTATATTGTAATTATAAACCAAAACCTTAACTACGATTGTTTTTGAATATGACGTACTAAGATTGACATTTGACATTGACATAAAATATAAAACGTTTGATTTAACACTTGTAATCTTCGAGCATTTACCAATGGAGATGTTAACGTTGTAATCCGCAAACATTTTTTTCTGCCGATACTTACGGGGGACGAGGTAAACACGCATTGCACACACACAAATCAGTCACTTTAGCGATCCCGCACACTATCTTGAAACACGCACACAGTATTAAAAATACAGCGTAGTTACGCACGCTCATATGGCCAAAAATGGCTATATGGCTAGCAGAGGGGTACGCCTTGCGTTAACATCTCCATTGGTAAATGCTCGAAGACTTGTAATGTATTTCACTCTGCTTAAAATGTTCATACCTTGGGGCCTTATATTATAAAAATCTATTCTTTAGGAGTAAACTTTACCAAAGTTACACTTTTCATTGGTATATAGGTAATATTCTTAGGTAATTTATTTAATTAGCCTCTTAGGTAATTTTCCTAGGTTATAGTGATTCTAATTAGCACGGACTCTCTAGATACATAATTTATGCACCTTAAATCAATTAGACAAACATCTGAATAATTATCTCATTCATATTGTTGAGGTTATTACAGATAACGCTATCAAGTTACATGTCAGAGTGAATTATACGGAAACAGAAATTGATTGATATATAATATCCACGACTACTACATTGGTACATTAATTTATATGTGTGCTAGCTGATACGACTTTGTTCACCTAATACACCATGAATTTTGTTACTGTAAAGCTTTGTCAATCAACAGTTGTGTGATCTGAATTATGTGTAAAATTCATGATTTTATTTGCAAAACTAGTACCTTATATTCATCCAAATGCTATAAAGTAGGTATCTCCTTGTTAAATTTCAGTAATATCGGATCGTCCGTCTAGGCGTGATTAGGTAACTAACAGACAGAGTGACAGAGTTACAAACGTTTTTAACCGACTTCAAAAAAAGGAGGAGGTTTCTCAATTCGACCGTATATTTTTTTTTTTTTTTATGTTTGTTCGCGGATAACTTCGTCGTATATGAACCGATTTTGATTATTCTTTTTTTGTTGGAAAGGAGATATCCCAAGTGTGGTACCATGGTAATTTTATCGAGGTCTGATAAGTATCTCCAGATACATTGAGATAAACACCTCAAAATTGGTACTGAAAATGAATAGCGCGGCATTGAAGTCGGTTCTTTTTTAGTTTTTAAACGATATTATTATAATATTGAGTCTGGATTATTTTGTATTTTATATGTATTATGCATTTACGATTTATTGTTCTATTTTTTAAACATCTAACAGAATGACCACTATCTCGCCTAGTGCCAAGCGATCATGTGGTGGAACACGGAACACGTTAGGTTTAGAATAGCCTGACTTTCTAGAGCCGAGTACGGAACACCGTAAGGTTATGATGGCAGATTTTCTCCTTGATGGTGTTATGATACTTTTTGGTAGCAAGTCAGGAGGAACTTTTATTTTCATTGCTGTTTTTTTTAAATATATATTTGATAGGCTAGCGTTTGACCACTATCTCACCTGTTGGTAAGTGATGATGCGGTCGAAGATGGTAAGCACGCTAGGTCTAGAATGGGAACTGGCTCTCAAGGATAGCTGCCGGAACACATTACATGTTTTGGCGACAGATGTAGGTATAACTGTACAAAAGTTTTTTGGCCTCTATCTCACCTGATGGTAAATGATGATGCGGTATAATACTCCCACCAACTGCAGACGAACACCCATGATACAGGAATGCACGTAGAAAAATCTATTGGTATATAGCTAGGATGAGAACCAGCGACTTTTGGGTTAGAATTAAGTCAAGCTATGTATTCTTAGGCCAACGCGTCGTCCAATATATGAGACAAATTTCACCCGGGCGGGTCCCTAGTAATGAAAATGTCAAACCTCAAGTTTCTTTCATTCGTTTTCTATTGATGTCTATACCGCTATCATTCCTTATATTTCTAACATTTGTAATTTTGGACGACCTTTACTGTAGTAAATATTTTCTCTAAAATAATAAACAAATGTTCGTTTTGATGCTTTTGACAGGTCAAAAGGTTCGCATCTAAAGCCACCTATCGAGTGTAGTTCAAGTATTTTTTTTAATGAAAACGGCTTATTTTGACATACTTCGTAATCTTTAAGCCAATTACAACAGTGCATTGGCATCCCGCTGGCTCTGTTTTTTACTCGCAACATAATAAATAAATGATAAGTACATTAAAAATTAACAATGTATTTCGATCTTTTGACTTTACTCATTGTTCCCACTGTCAACGTTACGAAATCTGCGAGTGCTATGGAAGGTTTTTTTTTTAAAGTTAGCAAATAAGCTGACGGCCTGACTGGTGTTAAGTTATAGGTAACGGTGACCCTGTTATCTATAAACATTTTGTAAAGCCATGGGCGCTGATGATGCGTATTGATGGATACCCTTTTTAAAAGGCTCTATTCTATAGCTCGAGGGAAAGATCGTGGCGGGAAGGTCGTTCTACATCTTAAAGAAGCGAGGTAGGAAGCCACGGTTAAAACGGGTGGTACCAGACTTCCAAGTCTGTAAGATATAGGAATGAGCTTTTTGACAGTGCCTATGTTTTGATAGAAGAATAGCGATAGTGGAATCACATCTAAAAGCTCTTCAGAGCATTCTCCATTATAAAGACAGTAGAAGATGCCCAACTCTCTAATGTCTCTTCGTAGGCTCAACGGCTCCAACTTGTCACAGAGCTTGACAAATTACGTCTATTTCCTTACTACATAGCAATTTAATGAGTATTTGTTAATTAAGTAATTATTTGATGATAAATGTATAGTGTTGCTCGTTTAGAAAATACCTGTTTACACTTAACTTGAAGTCCTCCGGATTTTACTTACTGGAAAACAGTCTAGCAAGGAATTCCATGCATTGGCAGTACGTCAGATCAATGTGAAAGCAAAACGCTTTGTGCGATAAAATGGAATAACCACAACGCGGCAACTTAGCGATTGCGTTTATCAGTGCGCTTGCTTATCTACTACAAAAAAAGTTGATGATGCGACTGGATACCACACTTTCTGAAATATAAGCACCAGATTAAAAATTACTAAAACAAACTTTAATATTCAATCTATCAATTACATTATATACATTAATATATTTTAAAACTACCTAACTATAAACAAATAAATATACCTAATAAAAAACCTTAAAAACTAAAGTTAGTCTACCAAACCACTACCAGTAGCTAAAGTTCCCAAAATGCTGGCTGTATTCCCCCGTTGAATGGCGATGCTTAGTCTCTGAGCTAAATACATGCCAGCATTTTGGTCCCGTGTCGTAAAACTTATTCAATAATATTTATTAAAAATTGATTTATAAAAGTGACTTTTTAGTAATGCTCAAGTCCTCAGCATTGGATCTACTAGCTCGTTACAATAACGGAAACTAGTCATATAGAAATCTTGACAATCTGCCGCCATAACCTTACGTTGTTCCGGAATTTCACAGTCATTGAGAGTCAGAGTATTCTAGGCTTTAGCGTGTTCACCATTTATGACCACCATCATCGCTTACCACCAGGCGAGATAGTGGTCCAACGCTAGCCTATACATCCACAGATCATTAGTTACAGAGTAAATACACTTAATATAAATAAGGTATCGCTAGAGCCATTGTCCTAGATATATTTACTTTACGGACTCGATAAATAAGAAATTTAATGTTTCACGGTTTGTGAATATGAAACATTTCTACTTCCCGGATACACCTACGGATATAATAATATTATCTGTCAACAACAATGACAAAGTGGGACGGTGACTTTAAGGACCGTAAATGGATATGATTGCGGGATATCCTTGCTACTTTTGACGGTAATATAATAAACTAGTTACTAGTTCATACTAAGCTACTAGTTACTAGAGTCTGTAGAGTCTGCAAAAAGAGAACCGTCGTCGAAATTGAGGGCGCACGTGTTGATTCTTCTTCTTCTTATTTTGGCTTTTAAACGCTGCTTGGCGTTTTTCTGCCAGTGTCAAAAGCATGGCCAGTGTACAGTATATTAACAAGAAAAAAAAACTGACAAAAGAAAAATTAATAAATTACATATGAACTTAAATAATTGCTTAGAAACATTGCATTTGTTTTGCATTTAGAATAGAAATGTATAAGCGAATATTATTAGATTTAATAAAATTACTTAAAATTTATACAAACGGAGTAAATACAAATGAAAGGAGATATTTTATATTAACGGGACGAGGAATTTTGGGGCTTATGGCGTCATATAGGGAGAAAGATAAATTTGGACAACAGAAAAATATATGATCTAGGGTTCCTTCATCTAAACCACACTCACACCGAGAATGGTCTCTGACCCTAATTTTGGCAAGAAAAACTGGGGAACAAACGTGACCAAGACGCTAACGAATGATGGTAGAGGAAACCTATTTATTAGCTTTTTTAAATTAAAAAAAACAATGGCTTTATTGGGATTTCAGGCGCGTGTTGATTGTAATAATTGACTGTTTATGTTGCGTTGACAACATCGTTCTGTCATTGCCAATATGATTAAAAATGTTTGACACTTTGATAAGTACCTACTCTTATTATTATCGGGTGGTACTAGTTATATATATACACATTCCTTCCTTACCTTTGAATGTCAGTTCATCGTAAAACCACCACGGTTCGTTTTTTGGACAGACTCTAGTAGCTTAGTTATGCTGCGATAAATTTACAACCACTACCGTTGTATAATTTACTATACTTCTTCTATTTCGTTATCCAGCCTTGTTCTCATTGTTATTTGGGGTCGTCTTTCCTAATCTTCTGTCTCCAGTGATTTCTGTTCTAAACTGTCATAAGGTCATTATAATTTAATAGAATTTTACTACATTACAATTGCAATTCCATGTTGAGCTAGAGGTAAATTCTGTATGTATCTTTTTAATAACAACATAGTACAAAAGTGATGCAAAAAATTTCAAATCGAATAGTTTAAAAACTAAAACAACCGACTTCCAAGCCGCGCAAGTCAGTTTCAGTAGCAAATTTAGGACATTTATCATCATATCTCTGAAGATACTTATCAGTTCTCTAAAAATTTAAATGTTACCACCTTGTATATGTACCCTACCTGTAACAAAAATAATTCAAATTGGTTCACAATTTTCGGAGTAATCGCGTAACATACCTACATATAATACAAAAAAAACATACAGACGAAATAAGAAGCTCCTCCTTTTCGAAAATCGGTTGAAAAAAGTCAAGCTTTTGAGAGAACAGAACGCGTAAATTGGTTTGTCTGGCAGACCGATGATAAAATAGGGATGGTTCTGTTTATTTGCTTTTTCAACCGTCCTTTTTCAACTCTGTCTAAATACGTTGAAACACAAACACTTTATGCCGTCTGAAAATAAACAAACAATAAACAAAAGAGCGTAAAAATATGTTGCCTCTTTACTGCATTTTTTATAACTCTACTTCGAAAAAGGCGAATGTCTCCTCGGGCAAATTAAACGTTAACATTTTACGTTATAAAGCAGTTGATAGCAGTTTCAAACGGCTGTGTAAAATGCTATTTCACATTCGAAGCACAGCCTCGATTGTCTTTATTTTAATAGAGATCTTGCAACCGATGTATACTGTATAGAATGCCATTATAATATAAAATAAATAAATATATAATAAATTATAATATATAATACAAATTAAAAGAAATGCTTTAATGGTGTATAGTCACGAAAACTAAACGTTTTTCCAAATTTCAGCCCGATAGCTTTTGAGTAGAAATGGGTGAAATTTTAATGGCGAAATTCCAGGATCATCATCATAATCATCATCAGCCGGTATCAGTCCACTGCTGGACGTATGCCTCTCCCAAGATGCGCCACTGCGCCTGATCTTGATCTTTCCCTCCTAAAGATGGAACGTCACACAGGATATATGTAACACTTGTATGTAATGTATTTGTACAACTTAGTTAAATAAAACCTTTTCTGTGATGATGCTGTGTAAGGCACATGTAAAATAATAATGATAGTAGTGGTGGAAAAAGCCTATTGGCTGTATAATAATATCGTTTAAAAACTAAAAAAGAACCGACTTCAATGCCGCGCTATTCATTTTCAGTACCAATTTTGAGATGTTTATCTCGATTTCTCTGGAGATACTTAACAGACATATAATAAAATATAAAATTATATAATTATAAATAATACCATGATAAAGTTACCATGGTACCACACTTGGGATATCTCCTTTCCAACAAAAAAAGAATAATCAAAACCGGTTCATAAACGACGAAGTTATCCGCGAACAAACATTAAAAAAAAAAATATATATATATTTTTTTTTAAGTCGGTTAATAATGACGACCAATTTGTGTAGCTGGCAACACAAAACATCGTACTGGCACTTGAAGAACTAAAAAATTATTGTATTCGAAATAACTGCGTCGGTATCTTAATAGTCTTGTGAAATGTTCGGACTTTTGTGAAAGTGACACCATTCTTTAACCGACTTCCAAAAAGGAGGAGGTTCTCAATTCGTCTGTATGTTTCTTTTGTGTGTATGTCGTCAATTGTGAACCTATTCGAAAGATTTTTTTTTAATCTGTAGGGTACATTTTCGAGGTGGTCCCATTGTAATTTCATTGAGATCTGATAAGTATTTATCAGAGACATGGGCATGGAAGTCGAACCTAAGTCCGAACCTAATTATGACGTTCTATCAACACCAAAAACAAAAACAAAACATCCGAAGTAATAAAAAAACAAATGATTTTAATTTTGAAGGCAATATGCCTTATAATTAACTTTAATGCCAAATAAACAGTGTGAAAGACATATTTTTTGGGTTATGAAACTTTTTTCAAGACAAAGAACACAAGTAGGTAAAAAAGCAAACGGGAGTTCTAATAAAAAGGGCATCGAGGGATGTCTCCACGCCGTCAATCCCCAATAAACATTAAGACACAACAAAAAGAGGTATAAATTAGACTATTTTTTGCCCCTTCGCTCATTACTAAATGGACATTAGAGGAAAGAAGAAAGAAGACAGAAGATGCTTTTTAATTAAGAACCAACTTGCGATGTGTAATTTTGTTCTAATGAGCTTTTTTATTTTCTTATGAAATAAATAGCGTAGAGTTTCATAAAGATGGTAAAGTTAAATGAGTTTATAGAACAAAGTAGGTATGAAAATGAATGCCTCATCATTTTACTGATATTTAATTAGGTTACGCTACTTTGGGCGTTTTCACATTGGACGATAACTGTAACCACACGATAACTGCACGATATCGTCGGACTGGTAGTTTGATACAATCACTACGAAATGCTTTCATACTGTGTCGTCGAGAGATTGTATCAAACTACCAGTCCGACGATATCGTGCTGTTATCGTGTAGTTACAGTTATTATCCAATGTGAAAACGCCCAATCTCTACATCTATACAGATAAATAAAAGTGAAGTGTCTGTTTGTGATTCTAAATTATTTTAGATTTTTCAGTAAATGCTTTATAAAAGTATATACGATACTTACATAAAGAAAATATATTTTTTAAAATGTTTGTTGTCTATTTTTTCCGATTTATGTCTTAAACGGCTGGACCGATTTTAACGGGACTTTCACGGACTCTCTATCTATCTCACCTGGTGGTAAGCGATGATGTGGTTCAGGGCTGTATGCTTCTGAAACACCGGACGTATGGTGGTAAGTTACTTTCTGGTAGCAAGTTAGAAGGAACATCGAAATATAACGACCTACATGTTTGTTAATTAATTAAATGAACCTATGATTACCATCCAATTAATTATCATCGGATGCGGTGAAAATTATTAGATGAATTAATGTATTCGCTAGTTGAACTGACTGACGGTTTCGCCCACATGAAATTACGATAAACATGTTTTTCATTTAAATTCACTAATTTCTTCCAATATGGAATATGCATGTGGTATGCATTTACTTGAAATCATTTATTTTTGAATCATTATTGTTCTGGTATTGTATGTTAAACATTTTTTTATAAATGAAATTTTCTTAAATTGGTTAAAATATTATTGAAAAATGCAAAACAAGCGTGGGAAATTTTAATTTGCAAAACACATCACCACTTGTCAATTAGAAAGTGACGTCATAACATACACTGCTGTCACAACAGTCTAAATCTTTGTCATAGAAATAGTATGCACTGTTGTACGAATACGTACTATTTCTATTACAAAGATTTAATCTGTGGGGACAGTGTGGTGAGCTATGACTTCACAAAGGCGCGCAAAAATTTTGCGGTGTTCTAGATACCTCATATTTTTTCAATACTATAGCCATTTTTTTTTGTAGCTTAATTTGAACACTTTCAGTGTTATTTCATTTTTTTGCTATGTTAAATGGATGTAATCAGTCAAATAAAAATATAAAAAAATCATGTATATTCCCAATTTATTTTTTTAAAGATTACTCGCAATGTGGGTTATATATTACTAATATTCTTGTTAACCCCTCTAACTAAGCTTAGTATATTTAGCTAAATATGCTTGTGTCAGGAGTGGGTTAACGTCAATAGTGCAATGGGTGGGGTGGGGATCGAACTCACAACCTCTCGATCAATGAACACCACTCTTCCATATCCTTTAAAAAGTTCATGCCAATTACCGTGAAAAATATCTGAGTCATCCCGCTATTGATTCCTTGGAAGCTTTCGACGCCTTCGCCTATCTTTGGGGTACCAATTCTGTTGTCTTGTAATCCGATCTGCCGAGGTGCATTCTGCCAACGTAGCCCACCTAAGCCCACTTGACGCTAGCAGATATTGCCGATATCAATTACGCCCGTCATGGATCGCAACGTGGTGTTTCTCACGCGATCCGTTCTCTTAACACCAAGGATGCTACTTTCCATGGCTCCTTGACAAACCTTGAGTCTAGACTTCTGAGATTCAGTCAGTAACTATGTCTTGGAATTAGAGGTTAGAATAGGCAAACTGTACATATCAATGAGTCACCGTATAAAAATAAATAAAAAAGTGCAGTATTCAGTACTCAGTAGTTTCTATTTTTTTAACAGTTTCTGTAAACTTTCGTGGTAGTAACTTTAACGATGTTCCAGCAGCGTATTTTTGTTAATTTTTTTCTTGTATAATTGCATTTCCTTAAGAAAATATGGGAGTAGTAGTACTCTACTTAAGGGGTTAAATACGTCCAGCAGCACCAAAAATGCGCTAAAAGAAAAACTGTTTTCAGAAGGGATAACAATAGAAATAAATATAAAGAAATTTTATACCATGTTTATTGGTACTTAAAGTTTATAAAAAAATGTATTTCTTCGTCATTTATGCACCGATTTTGATTATTCTTTTTTTGTTCGAAAGGAGATATCCCAAGTGTGGTACCATGGTAATTTTATCGAGGTCTGATAAGTATCTCCAGAGATATTGGGATAAACATCTCAAAATTGGTACTGAAAATGAACATTGAAGTCGGTTCTTTTTTAGTTTTTAAACGATATTATCTTTACAAAAATTAGTACATAAAATATCACGTGACCCAAAGTACAATGAAAAAAAAGTTGCTCCACGGTCTGCATCATTTATCCTTGAAATGTTGATGGATCTGTAAAAATAAAAAAAAATCTTGTAAAATGAAGTTGTAGTTATAGTCTGTCGAGCCGAATTTTTTAATTTCGAAAAATTTTCTAATTTACGGAATTTAGAAAAAAAGTATGCGTTTTACGTCATAAATGTCACACTTTAATTATGTTTATAAAATTTTTTAATAAAAATATCGAAAATCCGGCTCGACAGACTATAAAGAAAACATTTTCGAATATTTAAAAAAAATCGCATCAAAAAATGTTAAAAACTGTATGAGTTATCATGCAGACCGTGCCGGGAAAAGTAGTTTCGAGAAAAACGCGTTTAAACTTTCATGTGCATTTCGCTCGAGGTCGCGCGCAATTAAGCAAAAATTCAAAATGAATTTTTTAATTTATTTTGTTACCTTACGCTTAATCTCCCATTCCAGCTTCATATTGTATGCCTTCCTGATCAGTAAGCAATTGTTGTTGCTTATTTTTTGGCTCCGAAAGTAACGGCCAGCTGCCTCAAACGAAGGACAGCTACCTGTGTGCATTAAACTCTCGTCGGGCGGTCTGATTTTCTACCATAACTTTGTATCTATGGGGAATTTTTACAATCGACTTTCACAGAAATACGCCTAAAACTATAAAGAATAATAACATATAAAAAAAAAACTATTTTTTGAAAATTCTGGACGTATGTAACCCCTTAATGCTTCTGAATTTCGTTTGAACTTTTTACGGCCAGCAAATATAGATAGATACATATTAATTATTTATGTATTTCTTTATACGGATCAAAAACAAGTAGTTATTTAAAATATTATTGGGTTCTGTTTTAGCGGAAAATTTATTTAAAAGTGTTAAATTGTTAACATCTGACTAATAATGAAAGTTACATATATTGTTTAACAAGTAACAAAATTAAATTTTGGAATAAACACCCACGAAAATGTCCTTTTGATAAGTTATTTTTCAAAAAAAATAAAACCGACTTCATAACCACAAACAGGCACTCAAAAGCGAAAAATAAATTACTTAAAATTATTATAAGCGCTACCCACTTATCTATTTGAAGTCGGTGCCAGCCAAGTCTAATAGGTAGTAGATAGATAAATCCCTACATGTATCTACCTACTTACTAACCTACATGTACCTACTTACTACTACTACATGCATAGTATATAGATAGTAGATAGCTACTATCCAATAGACTAAGCTGGCACCGACATCAAATAGATAAATGGGTAATGGTAAAATTATAATAATTTTAAGTAATTTATTTTTCGCTTTTGAGTGCCTGTTTGTGGTTATGAAGTCGGTTTTATTTTTTTTGAAAAATAACTTATTTTACCCTTTTTAGTGCAAAACAAGTTTTAATTAAATTACATGCATCTATTAAATTTCGTGTTTGGGCCGTTATACACTGACGGATATATACTTTTTGAAAATTTCAAGTATGTACCTATAACGGTTAAGAAGATACAGATCTGTAAAGTGCGCACATATAGACACACGGACGGACGGACGGACGGACGAACAGACAGCAAAGTCTCAGAAAGTGTTCATTTGGTAGCCTTTGGGTTCGGAACCCTAAAAAAATTGACTTTAAATGCCGCGATAAAGTGAAAATATTCACTAGTAATAATGATGTCATCAAGGTATCAAAGGACAATGTTCAAAATGGCCCTTGCAATTAAAGCATCTGACACACACGATAATTAATTGTCTATTTTATTACAATAATTCCAAATACTTTTATAACACGGACTAGTTGTATTCCAAAATGAATATTAAAAAGTATTATATGCGATTATTAACATTAATTGCCGCCATATGGCCAACAGAGTACTGAATCACTCTACTACGTTATAAGAGGCACTTCCCTATATTGTTGAAACCCGAATTATGAAAGCACTGTGTAGCCAACCTAACAACGGAAAGTATTATTTACGTAGTAACTATTATATAATCTGTGGTATTATGCTTATAAATTATTTTTTTGCAGTGTTGGTTGGTACAAAGTACGTTCATAATTCTGGGTTATTTAATTATGTATGCAGTGTCGCGGGACTGAAATGGCCGCCATCTTCGCCAAACGTCATGTCATGTCAAAAAATCTACGGTATGTTTAAAAAAGTTTGCTAGGGTGCAAACTTTTTTAAACAAGACTTTGCCCGGTAGAACATTCCTGTGAAGACAAATTATTTATATTTATATATAATTATTTATTATAATTATTAATATATAATTATTTATTGAGGGCCCGGTGGCGTAATAGGGAGAACAGTCGGCTTTGATGCCGTGGTACCGAGTTCAAACCGCCGTTCACCAATGAATTTTTCTATCGAAAAATATATGTGCGCTTCTCACATTTGCCCTCCGGTGAAGGAAAACATCGTTAAGAAACCAACAACCCCTGCATGGTGGTAGGACATATCTAGTGTCCGCCTGGCCAGCTACCACCCTGAAGTTAGAAAATCTGTCGCCAAACATCTAATGTGTTCAAGCAGTTATCCTTGAGAGCCAGTTCCCATTCTAGTCCACTTCTCTATCTTCGACCGCATCATCACTTAGCAACAGGTGAGATAGTGGTCAAACGCTAGCCTATAAGATATAAAAAAAAATAAGAAATATTAATTATCCCCACCTTTATTTCCTTCTCGCTCACAGTTACCGTAAGAATATCTGGCAAAAACCAAAATCAACGAGAAGAAATATGTAAAAACATTATTCAAGGTCATATTTTTTAGTCTTCAAAAATGTATGCAATAGCAACCTCCATTGTGTATAATCTTCTTGGGACTCTTCTACTAAAACCAGTACATTCTCCTATGTTTGAGGTATTTATCTCCATATCTCTGGAGATACTTATCAGATCTCGATAAAATTAAAATGGGACCACCTCGGAAACGTATCCTACCTATTAAAAAAAGAATCATTTGAATCCGTTAACAATTGACGGAGAAATCGCGTAACATACACACAAAAAAAAAAAAAAAAAAAAAAACATACAGACGAATTGAGAACCTCCTCCTTTTTTGTGAAGTCGGTTAAAAATTATCGTCATAACATCTATCTAAAAGCCACCACTGATTCATTACGAACCGTTTAAGGACAAAATCGAACAAGTAGTTTTGGAGAAAAATGGCAACATGGATTTGCACATACAGATGTTTACTGCAGCGCCCTCTGGTGAGTTGACACCGTAACACATATTTAAGAGCATGCACCAATCAAACCCGAGCTAGTCGTTTTAAAGAAATATGACAACATCGATTTGCACAAACAAATGTTTAATGCAGCGCCCCTAGTGAGTTATCACCGTAACATCTATCTATAAACATGCACCAATCACACCCAAACCCATAACTGAAAACTCTCACCCCAAACGCATATACAGTCTCCGTTCCGTCATGGGTAAAAACTAAAACAACCGACTTTCATGCCACGTGAGTAAGTTTCAGTAGCAAGTTTTGAGACGTTTATATATCGACATATGTCTGGAGATACTTATCAGATCTCGATGAGGGTAACCACCCTTGGGATATCTTCTTTACAACAAAAAAAGAATAATCAAAATCGGTTCATAAACGACGAAGTTATTCGCGAACACATATAAAAAAATATATGCGGTCGAATTGAGAATTCTCCTCCTTCTTTTGCAGTCGGTTAAAGATAATTTTCATGTCAACAAGCAGCATCAACTCTGATTCAATAACCGTTAGCAGATGAAGCGTGACTCATTCAATATGATCGGGCATCGATCAATTTAAAATCGTGTTTCCTATCATTCAAATCACATTTTATCTAATGCACTTCCGTTGTTATGCTGGCGCCTCACATGGGCTATGTTGGCTCCAAGTTATACTTTTGGATCCAACACACCAATGTGAGGATCGATCTTGAAACGTTATTGGATAAAAACAGAACATTGCGTCCAATAGCCAATGTCAATCCGACTTGTGTCGGATTTTTGTACAAGTTCAAAGGCGAGGGGGAGTGAAGTGTGTAGGCGGGGAGGCAACTTGGCACTCCAACGTCGCTTCTCGATCCACACATTGTTTGCATCCACACATTGGCCATTCTATTCGTAGCCAGCGTTGGAACCAAGTCATAAGCACATGTGAGGCGCCGCCATTAAGGGTCAGGAAGGCACATATCATTACCAAAACTCGTAGTTCGGGACCCCACTGTATTATTCCCGAGTTATAATGTTGTGTGTATACTGACGATTAAAATACTGAACTTAAAAAATACGTCAGCTAACTTAAAGGTACGGCCACTCCGCGGGGTCCTGAGATCTGCGGGTGCGATCTCAGTGCTTTTCTGATCGCGTTTGGTGTGAACCAGTCGGTACAAATACTACTGCGCTATCTGATCACCACCTAGATCGCGCACGCAGGACGCTGCGGTGTGTCCGTACCTTAAAATTAGGTTAATACAACTCCAGCTAAGTTTTATTAACTGTATCTCCTTAAGATAATTTATGTAACATGCAATTTTAAATATACTGGAAAATGTATACAAAACGTAATCAATATTCATCAGTCACAAATAAATTACATATTAAAAGCTATTTAAATACTCGCTTTTTAGGGTTCCGTACCCAAAGGGTAAAACGGGACCCTATTACTAAGACTCCGTTGTCCGTCTATCTGTCTGTCTGTCTGTCCGTCTGTCACCAGGCTGTATCTCATGAACCATGATAGTGAGACAGTTGAAATTTTCACCGATGATGTATTTCTGTTGCCGCTATAACAACAAATACTAAAAACTGAATAAAGTTAAAAATAATATAGGGTCCCCATACAAGAAACATGTTTTTTTCGGCATTTCACGCCATCTTTGAACGCTTAGTTAGGTAAACGTCCCATAGATGGCGTTATATTAAAATGTCGATCCTTAACACCTTTGTTAGATGTTAGATGGCGTTATAAGAAATAAAATGTTTATTAATTATCACTTTTTGCTAGCGAAAAATGATAGTGGTATTTTTTGCTCGATCTTATAAAATACTATAGTGTGGTACGGAACCCTACTAGTGCGAGTTCGACTTGCACTTGGCCAGTTTATTGTAAATACGCTATCATCCGTAGTGAAACGTTTTAAGGATAACAATACATTCTTACCCAAATTCGACTATCCTACCATTTCTCATTACGGAGATCCAGTATGTACAGTACCTAGAACCAACGGTTAAGTATTCTGTGTCTACAGCCCGGCTCCATCATCAGATATCATAAAATTGCTAGTATACCAAATTTGATTCCAATCGAACGTATAAAGTGGTTCTAATTTAGCTTCTAAGATTTGACCTACACAAATATATACATAGTTATTTACACGGGACGGCAAGTTAAAATTATAAAAACAAGTGAAAAAACCGTAGTATTTCTATAATTTCCCTACTGTTCTTAACAAAAAAATTACCAGTTAGCTAAATAAAGAGCATCTAAATAAACGAAATAAAACTTATAGGAAAACTCAATGCTAAATAGTCTTCAGAATAAATTTATATCACATAAATTTACTCAACTCAAAGATCACCGAGAGACTGAGAGAAAGATCGTCATTATGCAAATAAGACCCTCAAAATAACTGCATTAGCAGTGCCAGTAATATTGTACTTTTGCATTTGGTCAGAATGTTGCCAAATTGGCTGTATACTCAAAGTTGCCAAAGTATTAGGCGCTTAATCGCATACCGCCTGCCATTTCCAGACAAATAGTCTTCCATCTTAGACCGTATCATCAATTAACATCAGGTGATAAAGAAAACAAGTGCTCAATTGACCAAAATAAATAGAAAACCAGAAAATCATACGCCCAGTATCGGGGAATAGGTACTTAGATAAGGCACGTTCCACATATGACCACATCACGTGACGTGGCGTCATTTCACGCGCCCCCTCAGTAAATTTTAAGTTTTATCTATTTTATCATAATTACTTTTGATAACGATGCTTAATGCGCGGCCAGGGTTAAATAATTGAAAAGGGAGGGTAACACGTAGGTAGGTACCTATTTGTGAGTGTCGTTTGAGAAAGTTATTGCTTTTTACCCTTCTGTACTATTTGCATGTAATACTCGGCTTGAAAGTAATTTTAAACTTTATACTGTAAAATAGAAAACCTCTCTTATTATATTTTTTAAGTGTTTTTTACACTTAGGGCCAGTTTACCGGTTCCTGATAATGTGTCAAATAGTTATCTGAGAGATAACGTCATATAAAAGTTGCCAAAATTCTTTCAGATAAGTTCCTAATAGAGCTATCAGGAACCGGTGAAACTGGCCCTTAATATTTTTGTACATTATTACATAACAATCTAAAATTTCACCATTTCTAAAAATCAGTTATTTTAACTAATAATTAAAGGTACTTACTTTACTATTTACGAATAGAAACGTAGATAAATACTGTCCGAATATACAACATAGTATGGTGAAAACATGCTTAATTTGAAATGATTTTGGTACATCTCACGATTGTATGGACATGCCTTTCGTCGCAGACCTCTTAAATATACGTACAATGTAATGAAGTCGATTTTAACAAACAATTTTAAGTCCACTGAAGAAATACGTATAGCCAACAAACAAGTAGCACATGAAAGAAAATAATATAGTAGGGTCAATTTAATAGATCACATTTGACATCTGTCACTCTTAGCTTCATAGTAAGGTGACTTGCTTCAAAACATCGATTCAATTGATGTATCGATACGCATCAACACAAACAAGAATGATGTTAGTTTGATTTTATTCGAAATTATCAATTTTCCGGCAGCTCTAAATGAGAAATAAATTAGTATTTACATTATTCAGTGTTATTTACTTGTTTGTTTTGCGTTAATATGAAATTGATAAGACACGTTAATACAAATTATACAAATCGGAAATTGTACATATTTAAACGATATTATATGTATTTATGAATTAGAATGTAGCTCCATAGAAAATGGCCCAATAAAATAAAAAACATACTCAAATGTACCTATGGATCTAACGTTTAGTAGTTTATCGTTAGTTTTTTAACCCAAATTATTATTGATTTTAGTTCCTATTCAATTATTTTTGTATTTTTTTAGTCAAAAAATAATATTATGTGTTAACTAAAATCACAGTGTAATTATTTTTATATTTAAACATCCTTCACAAGTAATCATTGCATTCGATTCAACTTATCGACTGATCAATCTTTTGATTTTTGGGGTAGCATCCCTAGTACTGACGTAACCTTGTACTGACGTTTAGTTTTTTAGAACTAAAATTGTTTATTATGTTTAAAATGAATCATTAGTCAAAGTAAATCGTAAAAACGCTTTCTTTTGTAATTATTAGAATAAATATGTATTTGTAACTGAAAAATGTTAACTAATTATGCAGTTCTGACTTTGAAATAATTAATAATTTTATGTGCCCTTCATTACAAGGTTACGTTGTTGAATTTTGATGAAGTGTCAAAATGTGATCTATTAAATTGACTCTACTATAGTCAAATCATTTTCAAATGTCAGTGACATAATAAATTACACTGAGTACCTACCTACTCCATTTATAGGTGCTCCATTTATAATGCACTCCAACTACCGACTCGTCGATCAAATGCCTCCAAACTGTAAAAACACATTGAAATAACTTTATGTTCAAATATGTTTTAACGGCCCGTCAGTATATGAAAGCATTGAAAACATTTTTACCCGTTGATTTAAAAACTGCAATCGTTTTATAAAAAATGATGCTTGCTAATTGACTCGCTGAGTTCTGGCATAATATTTTAAATAGTAGTTGGCTATTCATGATCAGCACAGGTTATATTATATCAATTTTCCGCCTGATTTACTACCACAAAGTAGCTTGCCACCATTAAGATGAAAATTTGCCGCCATAACCTTACGGTGTTCCGGCAGCACACAGCTCTTGAGCGTCAGAGTACCTACTCTAAGCCTAGAGTGTTCACCATCTTCGACCACATCATCGCTTGCTACTAGACGAGATAGTGGTTAAGCGCTAGTCTATAAAATAAAACTGGCCTAGTGCGAGTCTGACTTTTGTCCCGCACACGGAGGGTTCCGAACTTCCGAACGCCATTTAATGAAAATCTAACTTAACTTCTAACACCAAACCAACTAAGTAACCGTTAACTCAAAGGTAATTGATATTATTAAATATCTGGAAGACCGAGTGTTCGTACGACTAACTAACTTTCCACTGAATCTAGCTAAATGAAACTCATTACGAACTAAAATAAAAGATATTTTAATCAATACTGAACTCTACTACATGCAAAAATACTCTAATAAGTAAACAAATCGACCGAGGCCAAAATTTACACACAAATTTAACAAATGAAACGCTTGTGCGTGCTAATTTTTCCTGTGCTTCCATCTAATTGCGTCGAGGTGAATTAATTTCAAAAGCTATCACACAGGTAAGTTATTTGTAGTTGATAAACTCTTTAATATTTTACTTTGCTCTGTTCTTAATATTTGTTGTTATAGCGGCAACAGAAATACATCATCTGTGAAAATTTCAACCATCTTACTATCACAGTTCATGAGATACAGCCTGGTGACAGACGGACAGACAGACAGACAGACAGACAGACGGACAGCGGAGTCTCAGTAATAGGGTTCCGTTGGTACCCTTTGGGTTCGGAACCCTAAAAAAGAGCCCAAAGATTAAGGATGTAAGCGTTATACGAGGTCTGTGCATTGGGCCTGGCTAATACCAGCGATCATGAAATTGAGTGATGAAGTTTAATAACACATTTATTTCAATGCAGAAGGTCTGAAAGAAATTTACACTCATTTGTGTCACTAAAACTGGCTCAACTGAAATTAATAATTATCAACTAAAAAGCTCACTGTTCGCTTCTAAGCATATTTCATCCACGTAAATCTAGTGGTTCATTAGCTTCATAAAGTCAGTTCTGGCGGCGTGAATGGTGTCGAATGTTCCACAAATTATGTTGAAAGCACACGTACAGCCGAAACGCACTTCAACTCGGTCGAGCGGCTCCAAATGGCGGTAAAATGTTGGCAGTTATCAATCATCCCGGCATGTTTTATATCAATGGTCCTGTATGGCCTTCGAACGTGTATCGAGGGGTTATCTTTTTCGGTAGTACTAGCAGGTTATTAAATATTACGTGTACTTTTCGGTCGTTTGGGTTTTTTTCTGACTTGTGGCTATTGATGTTTACTGGATGTCGTCGGTGGATTATAGAGATGTTACGTTATTTTTAACCAACTTCAAAAAGGAGGAGGATTTCAGTTCGTCTTTACTTATTATTTATTTTGTGTTTTTATTTATTCACCGATTTTTTTTTCAATTGTTGACCGTTGTTCAAATTCAGTTTGTTATTCGAAAGAATATTCCTGATGTGATGCCATTGTAAATTTATAGAAACCTGATGAGTATCTCCGGAGATATGGAGAGAAACACCTTAAACTTGCTACAAAAAAATACTAACGTGACATTTGAAGTTGGTTTTTTTCGGGTTTACACGATCTTTATCAAGTGTCTTCATCATCATCATCATCAATCTTATGTAAACTTTAAACTTTCGCGATCATAGTTATGAATATAATTAATAAACATTAATGTTTTAAGCGCAATAAGTCTATTTATAACTAGTGCCTTTATCGTCTAGTATCCTCAACTATCAAATACTTCTACCTGTTTTATATAAAAAAAAATATATGTTGATAAAAATTCATACTAATACAATATAAGTTACAATAATGTTACTATTTCGGCAACAAAAATATTGTTTGCTTTACAATATACATCAAAGAGCTGTTTCCATTTGATTACTTCTTCGCAAACTTTTCCTCATAAACATTATCAAATCACGCACAACTTTATGCTCGAGTGATATCAAAGCGACGCATGTTTAATTTGTTTTTCTGTTTGTTTCAGTTTGATGCAAAGAGAGGGGAGACATGGAGACCGTCGTTCAATATTTACTCCTAGCCCTGGCTCTGACTTCAGTGCAAATATCCTACACTGAAAGCCGTCTAAATGAAAAACGCAGGGACAAAACAGAGAGACGGTACCACGCCGGCCAAGTGAAAGATAACATATGCGAGATAACCAACAGAGAATCAAAAGTGCACTGCTACTGCGAAAATACTGACGTAAAAACCGCGAAAAGGGCCGATTGTTGGGTGTTCAACGGCGGGATAGACTTAAACGATCCAATTTGGAACACTTTCAATTCGCAACCCCATTTAGAAAGACTCACGTTCAATGTTAGGTCCGACGGCGCCCTGCGATTTATCCCCCTACACGTGATACATAGAATGAAACGTTTGCAAAAATTGTATATACATTACGCGACGCTCACTAAAATAGAGAAGAAAACGTTCTCCAACATGACGACGTTGCGTGAAATAACGTTAATGAACAACAAAATAATGGAATTAGACTTCTCGGCTTTCACGAACTTGCCTTCATTAGTGAATCTTACCATAAAGGATAATAAAGTAACGGAGATACAAAGAGATGTATTCGTAGAACTTCCGAACCTCCGCAGCCTAGATTTGTCTTTCAATAGTATTAATCTGGCTCACGACGGATGCTTCGAGCATCTGACCGTTCTCAACGATCTGATATTGGAAGCGAATTTAATTACGGTTCTGACTAGAGACACATTCAGAGGATTGGCCAATCTGACTAGATTGGATTTGAGGTCGAATAAGTTGTCGATGATAGGAGATTTGACATTTACCAAATTGTGGAATCTGAACGAGCTGCTACTCGATAATAATGAGCTGAGATATTTATCCGAGAGGGCGTTCGACGGTCTGGCGTTGCTTCAGAAATTGTCCATGACGGGTAATAAATTGAAATCCATCAATGAAGGGCTTTTGGAAGGCGTGCGTGGACTTGAGTTATTAGATTTGAGGAACAATGACATCGAATATTTTACTTACGAGACGATCAAGCCAATATTGGAGAATTTGAAGATGAAGTCTTCGGTATTATTCATGAGTGGTAAGTCTGTTGTACGAATTTTTGCTTATATTAAACTAATATAAAATGTAATACCAATAATATGTAAAAATATATGTACCTTACTTACAAAGAGTCCAGATAAATATCAAATGGTTATGCCGAACATTTATTAAATAAGCAACTATCGTACGATTTTATTTTAGCGTTTCATTTTCTCACCCGACTTGGTAAGTGTCAATGTGGTCGAAGATGATAGCACGCTAGGGCGAAATATTTACTATAGTTGATATATTTTTATTATAATTTTTGGTAGGAATTTTGTCGCTCCGACTATCTGCTGCAGGGCTAACATGGCAAGGGGACTATTTTGTCTTTCCACCTATCCGTGTTTTGTTTGGTGGAGAAGACAAATTGTAAGTAAAGTTTTTCGACATTTATAAACGCCCGATGACTTTTAATCAATTCTTTTTTTTATGTTTTTGATACGAAACAAAATCAGAACTCGAGGTTCAACTTCACCAAGCGTTTAAATTGTTGTGTTGATCTCCTGTCAGTGGCGAAAAACAAGACAATAGTTTTGTATTTCCCCCGGGGATAAGGCCATGCTAGCCCTGTAGGGCTAGCATGGCCTTATAGCCAACAATTTAAACGATTGGTGAAGTTTAACCCTGAGTTTTAAATTTGTTTCGAATTAAAATGTTTAAAAAAAGAATTGATTAAGAGTCAGCGGGCGTTTATAATTGTCGTAAAACTTTACTTATAACTTGCCTTCTCCACCAAACAAAACACGGATAGGTGGAAAGACAAAAAAAAGTCCCCTTGCCATTCTAGCCCTGCTGAGCCCTATTTTTACAAATGTTCAATATTGACATTATTCTCCATTAATTTCCAAAAAGCAAACTCTGAATCAGTTTTATATCAAATTATCAACCTATCTAACACAATAATAAATACACATCGGAATATCATAGTTTATAAACTAGGAATTTAATTCCCTCAAACGCATTGGCATTACTGGTAACTCTCAATCGTATTACGAGTACGTGTGATTCCGTAAATAACATGTAAGTACTGCGTACTTATAAAGCACTCATGGGAAGATAAATGCCAGTAACTATATTTAGCACACAAAAGGACACTCCCTACAGGGCTGTGAGCCCTTGCAAAGCACCCCTCCACATTAAGGACAATTAATGAGTGTTACAGTCAGTGATGTACAAGTATCGTATGTCAGTAACTGCAGAACTTGTACATTATTGAGAGTTGGCATATTTTATGAAACAAATCAAATTACTTACAAATTAATTTTACTCTTTACCTTACAGCTGATGTAGATGCGTAAATTGTTACTTGAGGACGGCTGTAAGACTAATTTTTCTTTATTTCTTTCTTTCTTTCCGTCCTTCTAATGATATTAAAGTGGTTTAATGAAATCCAGCAGGTAGTAAAAAATAGAGCAATAGATGTTGAAAAGAAAAAGTTTTGGGATTAGAAAGATATAATATCCTGCAAATCGCATTAATGAATATAATGATTGCACTAAGTACCTACTAAAAATCTGACCTTGTAGTATACGAGTTTTAAGTTCTTCAATAGTAAATTTAAGTGTGTATAAACATAATATTTGCAGAACAAACTATTTTTGACTTGTAGCAGACCTGTCGCGCTCCGCGCGGTAGCTATGAAAACGCTAGTACCTCCGCGGCAGGCCGCAGGGTACAAGTTCAGTCAGTAGTGTCGTGCGCTCTCGATTAGATGCGTTTACTATTCAATCTGTTTTCTCACAACACTCAACCTTACAGTAAGAGACAGCTGACGGCCCGCGAGCTGACCGAGTGATACAGACTCTCGATGCGCGGACTGACAATGCATTTAACGGTGCGCAACACGCGGTTCTTTGATACTATTAGTTTATTATGTGACGCAAATTCAAGGTTGCATCCGAGGCATATAGCGTAATTTGAACATTACTGACGTTGTAACTAGGTTCAATCTCGTATTTTTGCTCGCAGGGAGTGCATCTTCTGTACTTGTGCTATTCATTATTCTGTGCTTGTACGTAGGTACACTAAAACTATTCTTATATCTACCCCACTCACCTTCACTTGACTCTATTTTTGTAAAAAACATTGTTTAATACAAGATAGCTTAAGTACTGCGCGTATTAAATATACCACCCTAAATGGACCCTCTATCGAATCAACAATGACGTAATAACTCGATTTAGCGACAGTACAATGTGTTTTTATTATAATAAACAAACACATAATGTTTCTCATAGCCCCGTTTGTGACTTTTTCATGATAATAGACACGTGTTTAGGAAACCCTTATTTATACGGTTGTATGTATTCTAGTCACGGAATACTTGCTTTTATTTTACTTGTGTCTATTATGTACTTTTCTATGATATGAAGTTCCGGTACAAGCTATATAATGATGATAATATTGAGCAAATTTTTGTAAGTTGTGTTTCACTATTTCACTTTTTTTATTTTTTTATATAAAAATTGTCTGAAGTACTGAAACACACAGTTACATGTATGGTTGGCAACCCACTTTAATATTTTTTTAATAGTCTGACGTAAGCAATTGGATGACAGCTGAATGGTTCATTACTTTTTTTTTTTTTTTTAATTCAAAGCGTTAAATTCTGCTTTTGCTATGTTTACTTGATAATTGGTTATGATTTATGATTTTGACGTGTATAAGTGCGTATATTAATACTGCCTACATACCGCCTCCTTTATTCTTGATTCTTTGAATAAAGAGTTATCTGTATGAATTATCTATTTTCACTTATTACAGTCACACTTATTATACTTATACCTGATTGTATCGTTACTCTTATCAGACACAAAAAATTGCATTTTATTTATTTAAAATGTATCAAAGTAAAACTTTTATTACATCGCCTCAATTTCTTTGTGCATCTATTGTATATTGCCGACATGCATGTCGCATAACAGCCGGTTCTGATTGGTGGATATGATGTATGACTCTCCGGCCTGGCTGTGATTGGCGGACGCTTCCGCAGCCATATATGCATACATGCTAATGTGTCATGTCAACTGATGTCATAGTAGCTGGCTACCATAGCTACACAAACAAAAATAATAATATCGTTTAAAAACTAAAAAAGAACCGACTTCAATGCCGCGCTATTCATTTTCAGTACCAATTTTGAGATGTTTATCTCAATATCTCTAGAGATACTTATCATACCTCGATAAAATTACCATGGTACCACACTTGGGACATATACTTTCAAAAAAAAAAGAATAATCAAAAACTGTTCATAAACGACGAAGTTATCCGCGAACAAACATAAATATATATATATATATATATATATATATATACGGTCGAATTGAGAAACCTCCTCCTTTTTTTGAAGTCGGTTAAAAAGAGGTCGCTGGTTCAAATTCCAGCACGAGTGTTCGACCACAGATGATAAGAGCATTATATCGATCCGCTTGATCTGCTACCAAAAAGTAGGTTTAGCAAGGAATAAATCTGCCACCATAATCATACGGTGTTCTGCACACAACCTTTCAGAGTCAGAGTATTCTAGGCGAAGCGTGTTCACCATCTTCGACCACATAATCGCTTACCACTAGATGAGGTAGTGGTGAAACGCTAGCCTATAAGATAAATCTATATATATAAAAGAAAGTAGTGTTAGTTACTACACTTATAACTCAAGAACGGCAGGGCCAATTTTTATGATTTTTGTATTTTTATATTTTCGCACTTTAGTACCATGTTACGCATTGTACCACCGTCAACTTCTTTTAAAAATTCTGTCCATCCAAAGGTTGTCTGGCAGAGATCGCTTCAAGCGATAAGACCGCCCATTGTATTGCCTCTAGTGACTTAAGTAGCTTAATTTCGGTTTGTTTCATTTTAAGTTGGTGTACAATAAAGAATTTTTCTATTCTATTCTATTCTATTTTTGGAATTATTTTTGTCAAGAATAGGATAATAAGTATTAAAAACAATTAATAATTGACCTAAAAAAATTATATAAGATAAAATATTTTGCCAAAATGTTCCTGGGCTTAAAAACTGCCAATCATTTGATGTTCAATTGTTTATTTCGCCGTATTTTATTTTTTGTATAATTATGGCTCCACACGATTAGTGTATTTAGCCAGTGTCAAGTATAAAAATGCTTCCCATGTGTGGATAGCATTACAATATTCGGATTGTCGCGTTTTTTTTTTATAGTTATGGGTCTACGTGATTAGTGTCAAGCCAGTGTCAAGTAGTAAGTCAAGTAAACATTCTTCAAGTTTTTGTAAATTCAAGTCATGTAGATTTTAAAAATGTAAATATTGTCAGTAATGATAATTGTTTGACATATTTATTGATTGTCCAATATGCGTGCGTTCAGAAATGTATGCTTACAAGCAACATAAAAAAGTGTATATATTTCCTAAAACCATTTTTACCAACTTTTATTCTATATCTGTGTTGCCATAATACATTAATAAACTTAATATCTCTTTTGTATTCATTTATTACGTTCTTATAAGCCTAAACTAAGTTAATCTAAAAGGTAACAAGACATTCATTGTCTGTTAGGTGGTACGAAGTTTGACGGGCCCGCTAGTATGTCTTTTGAAAGAATTTTAGGATTTTATTATAAACCTTACCATCATCTTCCGCATCTTAGCATCCTTTAACTCATACTGTAGTGTACGTCTGTATTAAACAACAACTTACGACGTCAGCATCCAATGCAAAGCTATTTGGTATAAAATCCTCTTAGTACGCTTTATTATCATTTTCAGTACGAAGTCTTATAAGTTTCACGGAGTATTCAGAATACAAACTCGTTCAAGCAGAAGAATTTATGCAGTGAGCGTATAAACAAACTCGTGAAGTTCTGAGATTAAATTAAGGAATGTAACATTGAAGAACAACTTAATTCACCCAAATCTGAATATTAATTAAATAAACACACAAGACTGAATATATCTCTGGGCCATGGAATAGAAAACAAACCCCACCCCCTCTAAAAGCTTAACTGCTGGCTTAAAAAATCTGGAAAAATTCGTTATAATAGCGCATTAATTCATAAACTTTAAAGGAAAATTATAGCGGTTGAGATAACTTTATTAGTTTAGCAGTAATAGTCGTTGATCTTGGGTGTTGGATAATTTTGTACCAAATCCTTAGAATAAATCCTTTAAAGTGACAAAGACGGAGTACCTAGTTGCTTGTTTATAACGGGTAAAGACTTGCATTGAATAACAGGCTACTACGGAACCCTGCGCGTGGCCCGACACGCACTTGGCCGGTTATTATTTTTAATGTTTGATGCGTTGTAGAATCTTTCTTTTACATGTATTTTGTTAAAGAATACCAATACAACACTAAATTATAACTACCAAAAATAGTTTAAAGGCAGTTAGTTGCAGGTGGGATTACCAATAAAGAATTAGCTGTTATCAGTTTATTTTTCACTTAACATTCACAAAGTTTGTAACGAATCGAAGCGCCTACCTCTTGCTATATGTATAAAGAGAACCTAGACGAGGAAAACACAAGATAAATGGTGATACATATATTGATTCTACAGAATACTTAACTTTAAAACACTATACTTAATGTTATGGTGCATCTTCTGCTTCATAAAGATCTCCCAGTGAGGCTCCCGTAAATACCGGCCTTATTTAGCACCATTATCATGCTTGAGTTCATCTTATCAGTGACGTCGGAAATCGTTGAAGTCCTATTGGTATTGGCTTGTTTAGCTTCTTCGGTGATTATTGAGGTTTGTTATACCCAAAAATTGGTATTAATTAATGGACACAGATTCTGTCATTCTCGTAGGCACTCCATTCATAGTCAAGACCACATGAGTAAAGAAGATGTGGTCAAGACCAACAACACGTTGCGCGGTGTTTCATAGTCGTACTTTCTCGCTCATATTTAGGGTTCCGTACCCAAAGAGTAAAACGGGACCCTATTACTAAGACTCCGCTGTCTGTCCGTCTGTCTGTCTGTCTGTCCGTCTGTCACCAGGCTGTATCTCATGAACCGTGATAGTTAGACAGTTGAAATTTTCACAGATGATGTATTTATATTGCCGCTATAACAACAAATACTAAAAACAGAATAAAGCTAAAAATAATAGAGAGTCCCCATACAAGAAACGTGTTTTTTTCGGCATTTCACGCCATCTATGAACGCTTAGTTAGGTAAACGTACCATAGATGTCGTTATATTGAAATATGGATTCCTAACACCTTTGTTAGACGTTAGATGGCGTTATGAGAAATAAAATGTTTAATTATTATTATTTTTTGCTGGCGCAAACTGATAGTGGTATTTTTTGCTCGATCTTATAAAATACTGTAGTGTGGTACGGAACCCTACGAGTGCGAGTCCGACTTGCACTTGGCCAGTTTGTTTTTTTTTAGTTGAGTGCCAATAGTTGTTATTATATATAGCTGTTAATTAAAGGTAGGGTAAGTGATGAATATTTATCCATGTATATGGAAGTCCGCTTACCGTAGCGCTTGTCTACAATATACTGAAAACTACGTAGCAGCGCTACGCAAGTGATGCTCGCGTTACCGAGTCAGTATCATCACCTACAGCGTGCTGACGTCAACGCTTTACACGTAGGCAAAGAAAGCTCTGCCCTTATATATGACTGCTCTTATATATACGTTTCGTGATAATGACAAAGGCACTATTGTAGATTCGTTGCATTTGACGTCTTGTGTAGAGTGTGCATTGTGCGAAGTAGGTACGTAGCAATAGGCAGATATTAAGTTCAGGCATTCCGTTTTCCCGCCAATTATTTTATCCATAATAGGGTATAATTTTTTTTTGATATCTTAAAGGCTAGCGTTTGACCACTATCTCACCTGTTGGTAAGTGATGATGCGGGAGAATATAGTAAGCACGCTAGACCTAGAATAGGAACTGGCTCTCAAGGATAGCTGCCAGAACACATTAGATTTTTAGCGACAGATTTTCTAACTTCGAGGGTGGTATAAGGCCAGGCGGATACTAGATAGTGCCCTACTACCATGCCGGGGTTGTTAGTTTCTTAACGATGTTTTTCATTCACCGGAGGGCCACCGTGAAAAACGCACATACATTTTAACAGAAAAATTCATTGGTGCACGGCGGGGATTCTTACCTACCTTTGGCATCAAAGCCAACGATTCTCCCACTTAAACCACCGGGCCTCGATTGATAAGTACGAGATATTAGTTATATTCATTGTTGCTTTTGCTTTTTCAACAGGTAACAAGCTCGCCTGTGACTGTCGCCTCTCCTGGATTCTAGTCCTTCGCAACGAAACGAAAAGCGAACCACTCCGCCTGGCTCTAGACGACGTAACTTGTCTTCTGAATCCCGAAAAATCTGAGAACACTTCCAATGACGTCATTTCCGAAAATCCAGATCTTGAGCCAAAGACCAGCAACGTTTTCAAAATGGAAGCGAACAGTGAAGTTGTAACAAACAACGAAGATTATGATGACGCGAGTCAATATAAACTCGAGCCGACTGTTCAACCAGTAATTGCAAACGAAATATCTGTTGTCGATATGCCCATTGAATCTATACCTTGTCCAAACCAACTTGTACAGAAAGGCGAAGATTCCCTAATGCTCTCATCGAAAGATGAAGGCTTCTGGCATACGAGTTCCAGCTTTCAAACATTATCAAGTATTTCTCTAACATTGACACTAGTTATAATTATTGTTATGTAAGTGCAACCGAAAATGAACTCAATGGGATCAGTGATTTCTGTGTGATTGTGTTTATAAGCGTTATCGTAGTAAGAGTCAATTTTGTAATCTTTGTTAAGAGAAAAGACTGGTATATTTAAATTATTCTATAGGTAGACTATAGTTACGACCAGTGATCAGTGATGCAACATCTTGAGCTATAAAAAGATATTCTTATTCTTGGCTTATTGTTTAGAAATCGATAAACAACCTAATCGAATTTTTGGCCTATTTATTGAATCTCGAATAGATAGAGAAGCCATTGTTTATCTCTTTTGATTCATCCGTAATAGTAATGTTTCATCAAAATGTTGCACCTAATAGATGTATCTTATCTTATGTGATATATTTTGATAGAGTTATTTTCAGATTGTTAAACTAACATAACCTTGATTATCAATGTTTTTTCAAATAATACATCAAATTATATTGCATCAGAAAGTAGACGAATTAGGATAGTTTTTAAGTGATTTTTATTGCAAGTAAAGACGTAATTTCTTTAAATAACATTAAGAATACAGTAGCACAAAATACTCAACGAAACCCTATTACTTGAAAGTTTTTTGTAATATAGTTGAAAGGGGCAAAGTCTGCTATTCAACTGACTTCGAAAACGGTGGAAGTTCTCGATTCGACGGTTTTTATTTTTATTTTTACCTATATGTTTGCTACCTCAGAACACCGTGATTAATTTACCGATTTGGAAAAAATCTTATTTGTTTGAGAGGGTATGTATACCTTTCGTTTGGTTCTGTTTTGATTTTAATCGAGACTAATGATTATATGCAGAGATTTGGAGATAAACATTTTGTACTGGACTTGGAACTTGGTACTGGAAATGACTAGCTCGGCATTTGAAGTCGTTTTTCGGTTTGTTAAACAATCTTTAATTATTAACGTGGAAAAGCTTAAGAGCGTAAACGATAATTGTCCGTAAAAGTGAGATAAGTGGTATATAAGAGAACTGCTAAAAAACAGTTATTACCTTAGACTCAAATGTAAGTTTAATTACATATCTCTAAGCATTCCATTATGAAATTGTAATGTGTTTTGATTCTATTAAAAGCTAATTTAAATTATGCGTGCATTGTGTAAATTGCTTTCAATTTTTCCTAAGAAAAACTTTGTGGTTAATTTATATTTTACCAAAATATAGGATTAAAGTAATGTATATATAAAATTAATTAAGACTTTAACAAAATTTAAATAACAGATTTTTGAATAAGAACTAATGTGATATTATTTTCCTAATCCTAGAACCACCTTTTAGAAATACACAAGAATAAAATAATTTATATAAATATATTGCTTAACAATATCTTTCATGGGCATTATATCGATGTTCCACCTAACTTAAGTAGCAGTACATGCTTAGAAGGAACATCGAAATATAACGACCTACATGTTTGTTAATTAATTAAATGAACCTATGATTACCATCCAATTAATTATCATCGGATGCGGTGAAAATTATTAGATGAATTAATGTATTCGCTAGTTGAACTGACTGACGGTTTCGCCCACATGAAATTACGATAAACATGTTTTTCATTTAAATTCACTAATTTCTTCCAATATGGAATATGCATGTGGTATGCATTTACTTGAAATCATTTATTTTTGAATCATTATTGTTCTGGTATTGTATGTTAAACATTTTTTTATAAATGAAATTTTCTTAAATTGGTTAAAATATTATTGAAAAATGCAAAACAAGCGTGGGAAATTTTAATTTGCAAAACACATCACCACTTGTCAATTAGAAAGTGACGTCATAACATACACTGCTGTCACAACAGTCTAAATCTTTGTCATAGAAATAGTATGCACTGTTGTACGAATACGTACTATTTCTATTACAAAGATTTAATCTGTGGGGACAGTGTGGTGAGCTATGACTTCACAAAGGCGCGCAAAAATTTTGCGGTGTTCTAGATACCTCATATTTTTTCAATACTATAGCCATTTTTTTTTGTAGCTTAATTTGAACACTTTCAGTGTTATTTCATTTTTTTGCTATGTTAAATGGATGTAATCAGTCAAATAAAAATATAAAAAAATCATGTATATTCCCAATTTATTTTTTTAAAGATTACTCGCAATGTGGGTTATATATTACTAATATTCTTGTTAACCCCTCTAACTAAGCTTAGTATATTTAGCTAAATATGCTTGTGTCAGGAGTGGGTTAACGTCAATAGTGCAATGGGTGGGGTGGGGATCGAACTCACAACCTCTCGATCAATGAACACCACTCTTCCATATCCTTTAAAAAGTTCATGCCAATTACCGTGAAAAATATCTGAGTCATCCCGCTATTGATTCCTTGGAAGCTTTCGACGCCTTCGCCTATCTTTGGGGTACCAATTCTGTTGTCTTGTAATCCGATCTGCCGAGGTGCATTCTGCCAACGTAGCCCACCTAAGCCCACTTGACGCTAGCAGATATTGCCGATATCAATTACGCCCGTCATGGATCGCAACGTGGTGTTTCTCACGCGATCCGTTCTCTTAACACCAAGGATGCTACTTTCCATGGCTCCTTGACAAACCTTGAGTCTAGACTTCTGAGATTCAGTCAGTAACTATGTCTTGGAATTAGAGGTTAGAATAGGCAAACTGTACATATCAATGAGTCACCGTATAAAAATAAATAAAAAAGTGCAGTATTCAGTACTCAGTAGTTTCCATTTTTTTAACAGTTTCTGTAAACTTTCGTGGTAGTAACTTTAACGATGTTCCAGCAGCGTATTTTTGTTAATTTTTTTCTTGTATAATTGCATTTCCTTAAGAAAATATGGGAGTAGTAGTACTCTACTTAAGGGGTTAAATACGTCCAGCAGCACCAAAAATGCGCTAAAAGAAAAACTGTTTTCAGAAGGGATAACAATAGAAATAAATATAAAGAAATTTTATACCATGTTTATTGGTACTTAAAGTTTATAAAAAAATGTATTTTAATTTTTTTTTACAAAAATTAGTACATAAAATATCACGTGACCCAAAGTACAATGAAAAAAAAGTTGCTCCACGGTCTGCATCATTTATCCTTGAAATGTTCATGGATCTGTAAAAATAAAAAAAAATCTTGTAAAATGAAGTTGTAGTTATAGTCTGTCGAGCCGAATTTTTTAATTTCGAAAAATTTTCCAATTTACGGAATTTAGAAGAAAAGTATGCGTTTTACGTCATAAATGTCACACTTTAATTATGTTTATAAAATTTTTTAATAAAAATATCGAAAATCCGGCTCGACAGACTATAGAGAAAACATTTTCGAATATTTAAAAAAAAATCGCATCAAAAAATGTTAAAAACTGTATGAGTTATCATGCAGACCGTCCCGGGAAAAGTAGTTTCGAGAAAAACGCGTTTAAACTTTCATGTGCATTTCGCTCGAGGTCGCGCGCAATTAAGCAAGAATTCAAAATTAATTTTTTAATTTATTTTGTTAACTTACGCTTAATCTCCCATTCCAGCTTCATATTGTATGCCTTCCTTATCAGTAAGCAATTGTTGTTGCTTATTTTTTGGCTCCGAAAGTAACGGCCAGCTGCCTCAAACGAAGGACAGCTACCTGTGTGCATTAAACTCTCGTCGGGCGGTCTGATTTTCTACCATAACTTTGTATCTATGGGGAATTTTTACAATCGACTTTCACAGAAATACGCCTAAAACTATAAAGAATAATAACCTATAAAAAAAAACGATTTTTTGAAAATTCTGGACGTATGTAACCCCTTAATGCTTCTGAATTTCGTTTGAACTTTTTACGGCCAGCAAATATAGATAGATACATATTAATTATTTATGTATTTCTTTATACGGATTAAAAACAAGTAGTTATTTAAAATATTATTGGGTTCTGTTTTAGCGGAAAATTTATTTAAAAGTGTTAAATTGTTAACATCTGACTAATAATGAAAGTTACATATATTGTTTAACAAGTAACAAAATTAAATTTTGGAATAAACACCCACGAAAATGTCCTTTTGATAAGTTATTTAAAAAAAAAAAAAAACCGACTTCATAACCACAAACAGGCACTCAAAAGCGAAAAATAAATTACTTAAAATTATTATAAGCGCTACCCACTTATCTATTTGAAGTCGGTGCCAGCCAAGTCTAATAGGTAGTAGATAGATAAATCCCTACATGTATCGACCTACTTACTAACCTACATGTACCTACTTACTACTACTACATGCATAGTATATAGATAGTAGATAGCTACTATCCAATAGACTAAGCTGGCACCGACTTCAAATAGATAAATGGGTAGCGCTTATAATAATTTTAAGTAATTTATTTTTCGCTTTTGAGTGCCTGTTTGTGGTTATGAAGTCGGTTTTATTTTTTTTGAAAAATAACTTATTTTACCCTTTTTAGTGCAAAACAAGTTTTAATTAAATTACATGCATCTATTAAATTTCGTGTTTGGGCCGTAATACACTGACGGATATATACTTTTTGAAAATTTCAAGTATGTACCTATAACGGTTAAGAAGATACAGATCTGTAAAGTGCGCACATATAGACACACGGACGGACGGACGGACGGACGAACAGACAGCAAAGTCTCAGAAAGTGTTCATTTGGTAGCCTTTGGGTTCGGAACCCTAAAAAAATTGACTTTAAATGCCGCGCTAAAGTGAAAATATTCACTAGTAATAATGATGTCATCAAGGTATCAAAGGACAATGTTCAAAATGGCCCTGTGCAATTAAAGCATCTGACACACACGATAATTAATTGTCTATTTTATTACAATAATTCCAAATACTTTTATAACACGGACTAGTTGTATTCCAAAATGAATATTAAAAAGTATTATTTGCGATTATTAACATTAATTGTGTCGATTGTAACAAAATTAATGTGTTGCCACCCGTAATCTAGAAACGACAAATGTATACTATACTATTATATGTTATCTATGAAATAAATAGTTAGTCTATGCCGGCATCTTGCAGTTTTAATCACAGGTTATGTGCCTGCGCGTTTTTATTAAAAAATATCGGTTTTAAATTGTGAAAAATGTCTACAAATTTAATGGCCAGCATCTCCAAATTAAAAGGAAGAGAAAACTATGAAGATTGGGCGTTCGCGGTCGAAAATTTTCTGATACTTGAAAACATGCAACAATGCATCTCAAAGGATAGTGATCTCAGTGATCCTAACGATGCCAAAGCTAAGGCAAAAATTATATTAACCATCGATCCTAGCTTATTTGTGCATATAAAAAACGAAGTTACTGCCAAAGGATTATGGACAAGATTGAAAAAACTTTTCGACGACAATGGCTACACGCGACGCATCTCATTACTTCGAAATCTCATATCCATACGTCGAGATAGCTGTGAATCGATGTCTCAATACGTGACTTCAATATTAGAAACAAGTCAGAGATTGAATAATACAGGATTCAAGATCAGTGACGAGTGGATTGGTTCGCTATTGCTGGCGGGATTGCCTGAAAAATTTGAACCGATGATCATGGCGGTGGAGCATTCGGGCATTGAGTTAACCGCAGACGCCATTAAATCTAAGTTACTGGATATGGAGGACGGAAGTGAAATTGTCTCTGGTTTTGGTTCGACACAAAACGCATTCGTTACGAAAGGTTGGCAACAGAAAAAACGAAACCAACAAACGTCAAACCAAACGTCAGATGTTACAAATGTAAACAATTAGGACATTTCATGAATAAATGCGAGTTCGTGACAAAAAAGAAAGAATCAAATGCATTCAGTGCCGTATTTCTGAGTGGAAACTTCAGTCAAACAGATTGGTATATTGATAGTGGTGCCAGTTGTCATCTAACATCAAAACAAGACTGGTTATTGAACACGACAAATCAACACAACGTGAAAGAGATTGTTATCGCCGATAAATCAAGAGTTCCAGTAAACGGTTGTGGAGATGTGCAAATTACTACAGTTGTTGGAGGTACTGAATACCAGATCCCAGTTACAGAAGTGTTATACGTGCCGAAATTAGCAACGAACTTATTATCCGTCAGCCAGTTGATAGCAAAAGGCAATACAGTGACATTTAAAGACAATCACTGTTATATTTATAACCGAAGACGTGAACTCGTGGCCACTGCAGATTTGACCGGAGGTGTATACAAACTAAAAATCAAGCAGTCTGATTGTTTGTTGACATCGGCGTCAGGAGATGTATGGCATAGAAGACTTGGCCATTTAAACAGCAAGGATCTAAAAATAATGAGGGATGGTGCTGTTCAAGGAATGTTGTTCACTGATAAGGCTCACATCAGTAAAACCAACTGCATTGTATGTTGTGAAGGGAAGCAAGCCAGATTACCATTCACCAATGTGGGTAATAGAGGCAGCGAGCTACTCGATGTCATCCATGCAGATATCTGTGGACCGATGGAGGTAAAATCTATAGGAAGTAAGAAATACTTCTTGTTATTTGTAGATGACCACAGCAGGATGGCACATGTTTACTTTTTGAAAACAAAGGATGAAGTGTTTTCATTTTTCAAGTCTTTTAAAACACTTGTAGAAAACCAGACAGGCAGAAAACTGAAAGTTTTGAGGACAGATAATGGGACTGAATTCTGCAGCAAGGAATTTGAGAAGTACTTGCAGGATGCTGGAATTATTCATCAGAAAACATGTCCGTACAGTCCAGAACAAAATGGTCTCTGTGAGCGGCTTAACCGCACAGTGGTAGAAAAAGCCAGATGTTTGTTATTTGATGCAGGACTACCAACACGTTTTTGGGCAGAGGCGGTAAATACCGCAGTTTATCTGAGAAACAGGTCAATAGCATCAGGATTGAATAACAAAACTCCATTTGAGATTTGGACAGGTACCAAGCCAGACGTCAGTAATCTACGTGTATTTGGGAGTAAGACTATGGTTCACATTCCAAAAGAAAGAAGACTAAAATGGGACAAAAAGGCAAGTCAGTGTATTCTTGTGGGTTACCCAGATAATGTAAAGGGTTACCGCATATACAATCCCAACAATGACAGTGTGACAATAGCCAGAGATATTGTTGTGATTGAGGAGGGGATTAAGCAGAAGCAAGATTTGATACACTTGAACATAAACGAAAGCACAAGCAGTGTATTTCTAAAAGAAGAATGCACCCAAGAAGCGGGGGACCTACAAGATACAAAAAGATTGGAAGATCATGAGCAGAAGGCAGAAACGGCGAGCATTGAAGAAGAAAGTATAGGCTCTGAAGAAGAGAACTTTCAGGATTCTTCAGATATGACTGCGGCCAAGCCTGTGACCAAGGCTGAATGTTTGGAGTCTGCGACGAGACTTACTAGTGTCTCAGCATTGCCTCCAAAACGCACTCGTGCTCGACCTGATCGATTCGGCTTCAGTAATGTGTGTATGATACCTAAATTAAGTGCTGATGAAATATCTCTTAATGAGGTGTTGAATGGACCTGAAAGTGAACAGTGGAAATTGGCCATGCAGAGTGAACTTAAATCATTTGAAGACAATGATGCTTGGGACTTAGTTGATGATAAGCCTCCTAGTAGCACAGTTGTACAATGTAAATGGGTTTTTAAAAAGAAATTAGATACCGACAATAAAGTTAGATATAGAGCAAGGTTGGTAGCTAAAGGTTTCACTCAGAGACCTGGTATTGATTTCGATGAAACTTTTTCACCCGTCCTGAGGCATTCTACATTGAGATTGTTATTCGCTTTAGCAGTTCAGCTTAATTTAGATATAAGTCACTTAGATGTTGATACTGCATTTTTAAACGGTTTTTTAAATGAAACTGTTTATATGATGAAACCACCAGGTTTTGAGAGTAGTAATGATGTGGACAAAGTTTTAAAGTTGAAGCGTGCTATTTATGGCTTAAAACAGTCATCAAGAGCATGGTATCAACGGGTTGATGAATTGTTACAGTCTTTGGGTTTTAATAAATCAAAACTTGAACCATGTTTGTTTACCAAGATTAATAAAGATGTAAAAATCATCATTGCGCTGTATGTTGATGATTTCTTTGTTTTTTCAAGTTGTGAGGCAGAAACTAATCAATTAAAGAAAAATTTGTCATCGAAGTTCAAAATTAAAGATTTAGGTTGTATTAAAAATTGTCTAGGAATGCGAGTAGTTGTTAACAAACAGGAGGGTATTATTACCTTAGATCAAGAAAGCTATATTGAAGAATTGTTATTAAAGTTTAATATTCCTGAATGTAAAGTTTCTGATACGCCAATTGAATGCAAAATTAATGTAACAAAAACTGAAATATGTGACAAACGATTGCCCTTTCAGCAACTAATTGGTTGTCTCATGTATATTGCTGTACTCACACGACCTGATATAGTTTTTTCTGTCAATTTTTTGAGCCAGTTTAATAACTGCTACAATGATGAACACTGGGCCTATGCCAAGAGAGTTTTAAAATACTTAAAGAAAACTAAATCATATTATTTGAAATTCTCTGCGAACGGAAATAGTCAATTAGAAGCTTATGTGGATGCAGACTGGGCCAGTAATATCATTGATCGCAGATCTTATACTGGATATTTCTTTAGACTGTCTAATTGTGCTGTCTCATGGGAGACCAAGAAACAGGCTACTGTGGCTCTATCTAGCACAGAAGCCGAGTACATGGGCATATCGGATTGTTGTAGAGAAGCTGTATACTTAAGAAATTTGGTTTTTGAAATCACTAATGAATTGTATCCAATATCTATTTTCAATGATAACCAATCTGCACATAAGTTGACAGCTAATCCAGTACACCACAAGAGGTCTAAGCATATAGATGTGCGATACCATTTTTGTAGAGAGAAAGTTGCTAAAGAAATTGTCAAAATTGAATATTTGCCTACTGCAGATATGCCTGCAGATATATTAACAAAAGGTTTGTGCAAAAATAAGCACTATAAATTTTTGGCTAAATTTGGTCTATTTAATAAATAAATGTTAAATCAAAAAGCTAAATATATGAGCTACTTGAATGTATAGATAAGTTAATTTATTTTGTTAAGTGGGGGTGTCGATTGTAACAAAATTAATGTGTTGCCACCCGTAATCTAGAAACGACAAATGTATACTATACTATTATATGTTATCTATGAAATAAATAGTTAGTCTATGCCGGCATCTTGCAGTTTTAATCACAAATTGCCGCCATATGGCCAACAGAGTACTGAATCACTCTACTACGTTATAAGAGGCACTTCCCTATATTGTTGAAACCCGAATTATGAAAGCACTGTGTAGCCAACCTAACAACGGAAAGTATTATTTACGTAGTATATAATCTGTGGTATTATGCTTATAAATTATTTTTTTGCAGTGTTGGTTGGTACAAAGTACGTTCATAATTCTGAGTTACGAGTACTTAATAATGTATGCAGTGTCGCGGGACTGAAATGGCCGCCATCTTCGCCAAACGTCATGTCATGTCAAAAAATCTACGGTATGTTTAAAAAAGTTTGCTAGGGTGCAAACTTTTTTAAACAAGACTTTGCCCGGTAGAACATTCCTGTGAAGACAAATTATTTATTTATATTTATATATAATTATTTATTATAATTATTAATATATAATTATTTATTGAGGGCCCGGTGGCGTAATAGGGAGAACAGTCGGCTTTGATGCCGTGGTACCGAGTTCAAACCGCCGTTCACCAATGAATTTTTCTATCGAAAAATATATGTGCGCTTCTCACATTTGCCCTCCGCTGAAGGAAAACATCGTTAAGAAACCAACAACCCCCGCATGGTGGTAGGACATATCTAGTGTCCGCCTGGCCAGCTACCACCCTCAAGTTAGAAAATCTGTCGCCAAACATCTAATGTGTTCAAGCAGTTATCCTTGAGAGCCAGTTCCCATTCTAGTCCACTTCTCTATCTTCGACCGCATCATCACTTAGCAACAGTTGAGATAGTGGTCAAACGCTAGCCTATAAGATATAAAAAAAAATAAGAAATATTAATTATCCCCACCTTTATTTCTATCTCGCTCACAGTTACCGTAAGAATATCTGGCAAAAACCAAAATCAACGAGAAGAAATATGTAAAAACATTATTCAAGGTCATATTTTTTAGTCTTCAAAAATGTATGCAATAGCAACCTCCATTGTGTATAATCTTCTTGGGACTCTTCTACTAAAACCAGTACATTCTCCTATGTTTGAGGTATTTATCTCCATATCTCTGGAGATACTTATCAGATCTCGATAAAATTAAAATGGGACCACCTCGGAAACGTATCCTACCTATTAAAAAAAGAATCATTTGAATCCGTTAACAATTGACGGAGAAATCGCGTAACATACACACAAAAAAAAAAAAAAAAAAAAAAAAACATACAGACGAATTGAGAACCTCCTCCTTTTTTGTGAAGTCGGTTAAAAATTATCGTCATAACATCTATCTAAAAGCCACCACTGATTCATTACGAACCGTTTAAGGACAAAATCGAACAAGTAGTTTTGGAGAAAAATGGCAACATGGATTTGCACATACAGATGTTTACTGCAGCGCCCTCTGGTGAGTTGACACCGTAATACATATTTAAGAGCATGCACCAATCAAACCCGAACTAGTCGTTTTAAAGAAATATGACAACATCGATTTGCACAAACAAATGTTTAATGCAGCGCCCCTAGTGAGTTATCACCGTAACATCTATCTAAAAACATGCACCTATCACACCCAAACCCATAACTGAAAACTCTCACCCCAAACGCATATACAGTCTCCGTTCCGTCTTGGGTAAAAACTAAAACAACCGACTTTCATGCCACGTGAGTAAGTTTCTGTAGCAAGTTTTGAGACGTTTATATATCGACATATGTCTGGAGATACTTATCAGATCTCGATGAGGGTAACCACCCTTGGGATATCTTCTTTACAACAAAAAAAGAATAATCAAAATCGGTTCATAAACGACGAAGTTATTCGCGAACACATATAAAAAAATATATGCGGTCGAATTGAGAATTCTCCTCCTTCTTTTGCAGTCGGTTAAAGATAATTTTCATGTCAACAAGCAGCATCAACTCTGATTCAATAACCGTTAGCAGATGAAGCGTGACTCATTCAATATGATCGGGCATCGATCAATTTAAAATCGTGTTTCCTATCATTCAAATCACATTTTATCTAATGCACTTCCGTTGTTATGCTGGCGCCTCACATGGGCTATGTTGGCTCCAAGTTATACTTTTGGATCCAAAACACCAATGTGAGGATCGATCTTGAAACGTTATTGGATAAAAACAGAACATTGTGTCCAATAGCCAATGTCAACCCGACTTGTGTCGGTTTTTTGTACAAGTTCAAAGGCGAGGGGAGTGAAGTGTGTAGGCGGGGGAACAACTTGGGTCCAACGTCGCTTCTCGATCCACACATTGGTTGCATCCACACATTGGCCATTCTATTCGCAGCCAACGTTGGAACCAAGTCATAAGCACATGTGAGGCGCCGCCATTAAGGGTCAGGAAGGCACATATCATTACCAAAACTCGTAGTTCGGGACCCCACTGTATTATTCCCGAGTTATAATGTTGTGTGTATACTGACGATTAAAATACTGAACTTAAAAAATACGTCAGCTAACTTAAAGGTACGGCCACTCCGCGGGGTCCTGAGATCTGCGGGTGCGATCTCAGTGCTTTTCTGATCGCGTTTGGTGTGAACCAGTCGGTACAAATACTACTGCGCTATCTTATCACCGCCTAGATCGCGCACGCAGGACGCTGCGGTGTGTCCGTACCTTAAAATTAGGTTAATACAACTCCAGCTAAGTTTTAGTAACTGTATCTCCTTAAGATCATTTATGTAACATGCAATTTTAAATATACTGGAAAATGTATACAAAACGTAATCAATATTCATCAGTCACAAATAAATTACATATTAAAAGCTATTTAAATACTCGCTTTTTAGGGTTCCATACCCAAAGGGTAAAACGGGACCATATTACTAAGACTCCGTTGTCCATCTATCTGTCTGTCTGTCTGTCCGTCTGTCACCAGGCTGTATCTCTTGAACCGTGATAGTGAGACAGTTGAAATTTTCACCGATGATGTATTTCTGTTGCCGCTATAACAACAAATACTAAAAACTGAATAAAGTTAAAAATAATAGAGGGAACAAGAAACGTGTTTTTTTCGGCATTTCACGCCATCTATGAACGCTTAGTTAGGTAAACGTCACATAGATGGCGTTATATTAAAATGTCGATCTTTAACACCTTTGTTAGATGGCGTTATAAGAAATAAAATGTTTATTAATTATTACTTTTTGCTAGCGAAAAATGATAGTGGTATTTTTTGCTCGATCTTATAAAATACTATAGTGTGGTACGGAACCCTACTAGTGCGAGTCCGACTTGCACTTGGCCAGTTTATTGTAAATACCTATCATCCGTAGTGAAACGTTTTAAGGATAACAATACATTCTTACCCAAATTCGACTATCCTACCATTTCTCATTACGGAGATCCAGTATGTACAGTACCTAGAACCAACGGTTAAATATTCTGTGTCTACAGCCCGGCTCCATCATCAGATATCATAAAATTGCAAGTAAACCAAATTTGATTCCAATCGAACGTATAAAGTGGTTCTAATTTAGCTTCTAAGATTTGACCTACACAAATATATACATAGTTATTTACACGGGACGGCAAGTTAAAATTATAAAAACAAGTGAAAAAACCGTAGTATTTCTATAATTTCTCTACTGTTCTTAACAAAAAAATTACCAAGTAGCTAATTAAAGAGCAACTAAATAAACGAAATAAAACTAATAGGAAAACTCAATGCTAAATAGTCTTCAGAATAAATTTATATCACATAAATTTACTCAACTCAAAAATCACCGAGAGACTGAGAGAAAGATCGTCATTATGCAAATAAGACCCTCAAAATAACTGCATTAGCAGTGCCAGTAATATTGTACTTTTGCATTTGGTCAGAATGTTGCCAAATTGGCTGTATACTCAAAGTTGCCAAAGTATTAGGCGCTTAATCGCATACCGCCTGCCATTTCCAGACAAATAGTCTTCCATCTTAGACCGACCGTATCATCAATTAACATCAGGTGATAAACAAGGCAAGTGCTCAATTGACCAAAATAAATAAATAAAACTGGCCAAGTGCGAGTCAGACTTTGTCCCGCACACGGAGGGTTCCGAACGCCATCTGTCGAATTTCTAACGAACTTCTAACACCAACTAAGTAAACGTTAACACAAAGGTAGAATAGTATTATATTAGTAATATTAGTAATAGTAATAGTGGTAATAGTAATTGTAGTAATTAATATTATTAAATATCTGGTTGACCAAGCTTTGCTCGGTATTTTTTGCCACTTAAACAGACAAATATGACTCTTCCCGACATCTATTGACGAAATAATACTTTTTTTTTTAATTGAGAGCAACTAACTGCTTTACTGATACAGTACTTCTACTCGCCAATAGATGTCGGGAAGAGTCATATTTTAAGTTGATTATGAATAAAGTTGATTATTGAAAACACGAATAAAACAACATTTTCTGAAAATGACTCCTAGCTAGATCGATTTATCGCCCCCGAAATCCCCTGTAGGTATACTAAATTTTATTTAATCGTTGGAGCCGCTTCCGAGATTCAGATTAAGGTAAAGACGATAGCGCCATCTTAGCAACTAGATAGGTGGCGCTGCGCTATCGTAAAAAACGTTTTTTAAACTTTTCTTTAATTTTTGACTTTATTCTGTTCTTAAGCTGGGTTGCACCATCTTACTTTAACCGTAACTATAACTATTAACTGGTGTTTTTATATGGATTTTGACAGATTTTTGACTTTTGTTATAGCTAAAGTAAGATGGTGCAACTCAGCCTTAGTATTTGTTGTTATAGCGGCAACAGAAATACATCATCTGTGAAAATTTCAACCGTCTAACTATCACGGTTCATGAGATACAGCCTGGTGACAGACGTACAGACAGACAGACATACAGACAGACAGACAGACAGACAGACAGACAGACAGACAGACAGACAGACAGACAGACAGACAGACAGACAGACGGACAGCGGAGTCTCAGTAATAGGGTTCCGTTGGTACCCTTTGGGTTCGGAACCCTAAAAACCAGAAAATCATACGCCCAGTATCGGGGAATAGGTACTTAGATAAGGCACGTTCCACATATGACCACATCACGTGACGTGGCGTCATTTCACGCGCCCCCTCAGTAAATTTTAAGTTTTATCTATTTTATCATAATTACTTTTGATAACGATGCTTAATGCGCGGCCAGGGTTAAATAATTGAAAAGGGAGGGTAACACGTAGGTAGGTACCTATTTGTGAGTGTCGTTTGAGAAAGTTATTGCTTTTTACCCTTCTGTACTATTTGCATGTAATACTCGGCTTGTGATTTTAAACTTTATACTGTAAAATAGAAAACCTCTCTTATTATATTTTTTAAGTGTTTTTTACACTTAGGGCCAGTTTACCGGTTCCTGATAATGTGTCAAATAGTTATCTGAGAGATAACGTCATATAAAAGTTGCCAAAATTCTTTCAGATAAGTTCCTAATAGAGCTATCAGGAACCGGTGAAACTGGCCCCTAATATTTTTGTACATTATTACATAACAATCTAAAATTTCACCATTTCTAAAAATCAGTTATTTTAACTAATAATTAAAGGTACTTACTTTACTATTTACGAATAGAAACGTAGATAAATACTGTCCGAATATACAACATAGTATGGTGAAAACATGCTTAATTTGAAATGATTTTGGTACATCTCACGATTGTATGGACACGCCTTTCGTCGCAGACCTCTTAAATATACGTACAATGTAATGAAGTCGATTTTAACAAACAATTTTAAGTCCACTGAAGAAATACGTATAGCCAACAAACAAGTAGCACATGAAAGAAAATAATATAGTAGGGTCAATTTAATAGATCACATTTGACATCTGTCACTCTTAGCTTCATAGTAAGGTGACTTGCTTCAAAACATCGATTCAATTGATGTATCGATACGCATCAACACAAACAAGAATGATGTTAGTTTGATTTTATTCGAAATTATCAATTTTCCGGCAGCTCTAAATGAGAAATACAATTAGTATTTACATTATTCAGTGTTATTTACTTGTTTGTTTTGCGTTAATATGAAATTGATAAGATAGATAGATAGATAGATAAACTCTTTATTGACCACTTATAAAAACAGAAACACATTAAAACTAAACAATTTAAATCTAATAGCGTCAATGGGCGGTCTTATCGCTTTAAGCGATCTCTTCCAGACAACCATGCAAGGAAAGGATTACAATCACAAAGGCGGTGGTTTATAAAACGTGTGAATAAAATAATAAACCTATCACTACCAAGTATAATAATAATAAATTATAACAAATTGTAAACAAACTACACTATAATAAATACCCTAAAATAAATGCATAATATATACACATATAATACATACATATATATATATATATATATATATATATATATATTAATAAATACTTAAATATTAAAATTTAAAACAAAAATACCAAAGGAAACAGATAGTTTTAAAAGTAGTTATGACGAAGAAAGGTAGTAGGCCTTGACACGGCTTTTAAAAGTATCTATTGTCTGAGAGCGTCTAATTTCTACAGGTAAGGAATTCCATAGCACAACGGCTTTAAAATGAAAGGAGTTTCCATAGAAAGTAGTATTGTGTGAAGGAATTTTTAATCTTAAGTTCTCTGATGACCTAAGTGAAGGACGAAGTGGGTGGGACAAGTAAAGATATTGAAAGCGTTCTTGAAGATAGTGGGGAGACGAAGGATTGAAGAGTATGGAATAAAGAAGTGAAAGGATATGAGCATCCCGGCGACGGCGAATAGGTAGCCACTCGAGCTTAGCGCGGAATTCGGAAACGTGGTCATATTTTCGTAGGCCAAAAATAAACCTTATACAAAAATTTTGAAGGCGCTCAAGTTTATCCAACTGCTCTTGAGTAAGGTCGATGTAACAGACGTCAGCATAATCTAAGATAGGGAGAAGGAGAGACTGTGCAAGCGCAATCTTAGTGGTAATAGGTAAGAAATTACGCAATCTGCGCAGGGATCCTGCGGATGCAAACATCTTGCGGCTGGTTTCCATTAATTGGGGACCCCATGATAGACAACGATCGATAGTAATACCCAGGTTTTTTACGGTCTGGCTATATGGTAAGTTGACACCTTCAAACACAACGTTAGGTAGACTCTTCCAATCAATTCCGCTGATATAGCGGGAGCTGCCCACTATGATCACTTGCGTCTTAAGTGCATTAATTTTTAAGCCATAGGACTTGCTCCACTCGGAAATTTGGATCAGGTCGTTGTTTGTGGTTGTTATCGCATCAGGCAGTTTGTTCAGAGGTGCTTGACAGTATAACTGAAGATCATCTGCGTAAAGATGGTAGGAAGAGGAGAGATTATTAGAGATAGAATTTATAAAGATGGCAAATAGAAGAGGAGATAGGACGCCACCTTGCGGCACACCAGCAGATGTGTTGCACCATGAAGATAAATTATCTTCAAGACGAACTTGTTGCTGGCGACCGCAAAGGTAGCTATGAAACCAGTCAATTTCTGTTGCGGACAAGTTATTAGAGCGAAGAATAGCAAGGAGGATGTCGAAATCAACAGTGTTAAAGGCATTGCTGAAATCTAGGAGTGACAGCACAGTTAACTGACTGTCATCCATCCCGAGACGAATGTCATCGGTGATTTTAACTAGTGCAGTAACCGTACTGTGCCCTGGGCGAAAGCCAGACTGAAAAGAGTTAAGTAGATTATGTCGGGAAAGGAAAAAGCTAATCTGATTATGTACCAGTCGCTCAAGGACTTTGGATAGATAAGGAAGTATAGAAATGGGACGATATTCTGTGTAAGACTTGGGATTGGACTTCTTTGGTAAGGGGATAATTTGTGCTTTCTTCCAGGTGGAAGGAAAGACACCTTTGGAAATGGAGTAGTTGAAAATGTGACAAAGGACGGGGAGGATGTAGTCAAGTATAGGGATCAGCATATTACGACTAATGCTATCGATGCCGACAGCTTTAGAGGTAATAGATAGCATGCTCTTTCTAACTTCGCAAACAGTAAACTGACGAAAGATGAATGAAGGGTAATCGAAGGCAGAAATAGTCGACAGTTGATTTAAGGTCGAGACTTTAGCAGATAAATCCATGGTAGAGGATGTAGAAAAGTGTAGGTTTAGAGAATCTATGTTTAAATTCTTAGGAATAGTTTCCTGGCGCGATTTACCCACTCCCAACGACCTGAGGAACTTCCATACCTTAGCCGGGTCTTCATCCTGTACCGAAGCGTAGATATGTCGTCGCTGAGCATCTCTACAGGCTAGGTTACAGCGATTTCTGAGCTTAATGTATCGAGCCTTATTGACGTCATTAGGTTTACTCTTGTATTTCGTTTTAGCAACGGTTTTTTTATTTTTAAGGTTCCTGATGTCGTCAGTGAGCCATGGAGCAGGGGTGTGTTTGATTTTAATTGCTCTAATAGGAGCATGTACGTCATACAGCTGGGTGATGAGTGTGTTAAACACTGCGATTTGGTCATCGATGCAATCTGAGTCCATCACGGGTGACCAATCAACGTTTTCAGCATCTTGTAAAAACGCTTCGCGATTCATACCACTAAAATTGCGTTGCATGATGATTGTGGGCTTTGATTTCGGTGGACGGATCTTATAAGACAGGAAAATTAAGTCATGATAGGAAAACTCGTCAGCAGGACACTGGCCATGCCTAGCAACATGCTGTAAAGAGGATACAAGTATAAGATCGAGAAGAGAAGGAGAAGTGTTTGGAAAATGGTGAGTAGAGGTCAGAGGAAGAATATGCATGTTGGTAGCCGTAGCCAGGGTCTCTAATGCACGAGAGCGGTGATCACGCTTTAAAAGACAGGTGTTGAAATCTCCCATAATTATGGTGTGACTATAAGAGGGTCGAAGATTTACCAGAATACTTTCAAAGGAGGAAAAGAAATTATTTCGGGAAGAGAAGCTATAATAGACTCCGAGAAGAATTTTGGAATGAGAGAGGAGAACCTCAATAAAGAGATGCTCGCCTGCATTTCCTGGAGGTGGCTGAGCGGATGTGCTTATAACGGAGAAGGGAATGTGTGAGCGCAAGTAGATAGCTACACCCCCACCACCACCACCAGTCCGGTCATTACGTATCAAGTTAAAGTCAGGAAGATTATAAGATATAGATGGAAGAGAGGGTTTGAGCCAAGATTCGGAGACTAGTATAGCGTGAATGTTTTTGTTATTAAGAGACGTCTGCATATCTGAAAAATGAGCCGGGATGCTTTGCGCATTGATGTGAATGACATTAAAGTTTTTAGGTACATCAGAGAAATTACTATTTAGGGTGTCAGAAAGTGAAGGTAAGCTTAGAAAACTATCGTCGCTGCTACTATTAGAAGAAGAGGATGCAGAAAAATAATGGTCGCTACTATCATTAAATACATTTAACATAATATATGTAGAATAGATAAATAAATATATATAAATAATAATCTACTAATATACCAATATATTAGATATACCAATTAAGTATACCTATATTAATTTACTATTAAGTGTACTAATTATTTTAATACACCTGCCGGATTATTTAAAAAGTTATTCCACAAAATTAAAACAGTTTTACACAATAAACTCAAGCTAAAATTAATACAATAAAATTTAAGATTTACAATACACTCAATAACCACGAACTGCAATATTCAATTTACATACACATATATTAGATAAAGTCAATCACAAAGATATTTCTCTGACATGTACGTTATATATGGTAAATTAAATATAATACGACTTAAGTAAAAGTATTCAGAAGTTACATTAAACGAGCGTAAAACTGAACGTAAGACTAGTTTGGCGTTTGCTTACGAGTTACACTGCACGATTGCAAAAGATCGTGAGGTGTAAAACCATCTTGTGAATGTCTATGATTTATACAATAAATGTCGCTTGTCAGTTGTCAGCTGTCAATGTCATTAATGTCACTTTGCATACAAATTGCTAAACGTCAAGAAGAAATGAAATTTTATAAATATTGGAGAATTCATAAAAGTTTTTTGTTCACCCGCTGGTAATACATAACATAAAAAGTAGAGGGTGATTTAAATAAAATGAAGTTAGGAGGTACTTATAGTAAAGTGAAGTGACACTAAATTAATATACAAACAAGCTATTATAGAACACAAAACAAAAGTGGTAACTATGGATGAAATGTGCATAGACAGAAATCTATTTTTTACTTGCACCTGCGCCTGCTGCGGCTCGTTGTGATCTGGTGGATGGTTTCTTGATGGGCTTCTTCGGCTCAGAGGCCGCTGCAGCGGCCGGGGCCTGCTCGGTGATTGCATCAAGCTCCGCCATCGAAGCGAGGCGAATTCGCGTGCCATCAGCCTTCACCACATATATGGAACCGTCGCGGGTCCAGCACTTCGTGATCCCAAACCGTTGCCTCGCTGTCATGAAGGTGTCATGTCTGGACTTCGTCAGGAATTCAGTCAAAGTTATGCCTGAACTCTTGAGATTTGTCTTCAAGGTCCAAATCTTGCTACGAAAAGCCATGTTGCAGACTTTGAATAGGATAGGGCGAGGCCGATCTGGAGTTGAAGACCTGCCCATTCTGTGACACCTGCTGATGTTCTCAACTACAAAGTCAGATAGCTTCAACTTCTCCTTGACGGTCTTTGTGATTACTGCAGCTGTATCCTCATCCTTACTTTCCGGAATGCCATGTATCAACAAGATTTTGCGTCTTGTGTACATCTCCAAGTCATCGTTGCCCTGAGCTATCAACTCAACTTGAGTTTGCAGTGTCCGGAGGGCTTGTATGGTGAACACTTTGAACGAAGAAAACTCTTCAGCAAGGCTCAAGTCGTCCGTTGGTGTTGAAGTGCTCACTTTCCGCTGTCTCTCTTCGAACTCCGCAAACTTTTGGTGGAAAACATTACTTAGCTGGGCCATGGACTCTTTGATAGCATCCATTTTAAGGTTAAGTTGGTGCAAGAAATAAAAGTGTTATATTATGTGGATTTAGTTTGTGTGATTTAAGGGAAAACACTGTCCGGCAGGTATTGTGCTTTATATTTTAATTAAACATGTAATTTAGTCACTTAAAACTGGTTTTTACTATTTAAAAACAATATTATAATAGAGAAATTCTGTGTAAGTACTTCACACACGAACGATAACGATAAGACACGTTAATACAAATTATACAAATCGGAAATTGTACATATTTAAACGATTTTATATGTATTTATGAATTAGAATGTAGCTCCATAGAAAATGGCCCAATAAAATAAAAAACATACTCAAATGTACCCATGGATCTAACGTTTAGTAGTTTATCGTTAGTTTTTTAACCCAAATTATTATTGATTTTAGTTCCTATTCAATTATTTTTGTATTTTTTTAGTCAAAGAATAATATTATGTGTTAACTACAATCACAGTGTAATTATTTTTATATTTAAACATCCTTCACAAGTAATCATTGCATTAGATTCAACCTATCGACTGATCAATCTTTTGATTTTTGGGGTAGCATCCCTAGTACTGACGTAACCTTGTACTGACGTTTAGTATTTTAGAACTAAAATTGTTTATTATGTTTAAAATGAATCATTAGTCAAAGTAAATCGTAAAAACGCTTTCTTTTGTAATTATTAGAATAAATATGTATTTGTAACTGAAAAATGTTAAGTAATTATGCAGTTCTGACTTTGAAATAATTAATAATTTTATGTGCCCTTCATTACAAGGTAACGTTGTTGAATTTTGATGAAGTGTCAAAATGTGATCTATTAAATTGACTCTACTATAGTCAAATCATTTTCAAATGTCAGTGACATAATAAATTACACTGAGTACCTACCTACTCCATTTATAGGTGCTCCATTTATAATGCACTCCAACTACCGACTCGTCGATCAAATGCCTCCAAACTGTAAAAACACATTGAAATAACTTTATGTTCAAATATGTTTTAACGGCCCGTCAGTATATGAAAGCATTGAAAACATTTTTACCCGTTGATTTAAAAACTGCAATCGTTTTATAAAAAATGATGCTTGCTAATTGACTCGCTGAGTTCTGGCATAATATTTTAAATAGTAGTTGGGTATTCATGATCAGCACAGGTTATATTATATCAATTTTCCGCCTGATTTACTACCACAAAGTAGCTTGCCACCATTAAGAAGAAAATTTGCCGCCATAACCTTACGGTGTTCCGGCAGCACACAGCTCTTGAGCGTCAGAATACCTACTCTAAGCCTAGAATGTTCACCATCTTCGACCACATCATCGCTTGCTACTAGACGAGATAGTGGTTAAGCGCTAGTCTATAAAATAAAACTGGCCAATTGCGAGTCTGACTTTTGTCCCGCACACGGAGGGTTCCGAACTTCCGAACGCCATTTAATGAAAATCTAACTTAACTTCTAACACCAAACCAACTAAGTAACCGTTAACTCAAAGGTAATTGATATTATTAAATATCTGGAAGACCGAGTGTTCGTACGACTGACTAACTTTCCACTGAATCTAGCTAAATGAAACTCATTACGAACTAAAATAAAAGATATTTTAATCAATACTGAACTCTACTACATGCAAAAATACTCTAATAAGTAAACAAATCGACCGAGGCCAAAATTTACACACAAATTTAACAAATGAAACGCTTGTGCGTGCTAATTTTTCCTGTGCTTCCATCTAGTTGCGTCGAGGTGAATTAATTTCAAAAGCTATCACACAGGTAAGTTATTTGTAGTTGATAAACTCTTTAATATTTTACTTTGCTCTGTTCTTAATATTTGTTGTTATAGCGGCAACAGAAATACATCATCTGTGAAAATTTCAACCATCTTACTATCACAGTTCATGAGATACAGCCTGGTGACAGACGGACAGACAGACAGACAGACAAACAGACGGACAGCGGAGTCTCAGTAATAGGGTTCCGTTGGTACCCTTTGGGTTCGGAACCCTAAAAAAGAGCCCAAAGATTAAGGATGTAAGCGTTATAAGAGGTCTGTGCATTGGGCCTGGCTAATACCAGCGATCATGAAATTGAGTGATGAAGTTCAATAACACATTTATTTCAATGCAGAAGGTCTGAAAGAAATTTACACTCATTTGTGTCACTAAAACTGGCTCAACTGAAATTAATAATTATCAACTAAAAAGCTCACTGTTCGCTTCTAAGCATATTTCATCCACGTAAATCTAGTGGTTCATTAGCTTCATAAAGTCAGTTCTGGCGGCGTGAATCGCGTCGAATGTTCCACAAATTATGTTGAAAGCACACGTACAGCCGAAACGCACTTCAACTCGGTTGAGCGGCTCCAAATGGCGGTAAAATGTTGGCAGTTATCAATCATCCCGGCATGTTTTATATCAATGGTCCTGTATGGCCTTCGAACGTGTATCGAGGGGTTATCTTTTTCGGTAGTACTAGCAGGTTATTAAATATTACGTGTACTTTTCGGTCGTTTGGGTTTTTTTCTGACTTGTGGCTATTGATGTTTACTGGATGTCGTCGGTGGATTATAGAGATGTTACGTTATTTTTAACCAACTTCAAAAAGGAGGAGGATTTCAGTTCGTCTTTACTTATTATTTATTTTGTGTTTTTATTTATTCACCGATTTTTTTTTCAATTGTTGACCGATGTTCAAATTCCGTTTTAAATTCGAAAGAATATTGCAAATTTATAGAAACCTGATGAGTATCTCCGGAGATATGGAGAGAAACACCTAAACCTTGCTACTAAAAATGACTAACGTGACATTTAAAGTCGGTTTTTTACGGGTTTACACGATCTTTATCAAGTGTCTTCATCATCATCATGAATCTTATGTAAACTTTCAACTTTCGCGATCATAGTTATAAATATAAATAAACATTGATGTTTTAAGCGCAATAAGTCTATTTATAACTAGTGCCTTTATCGTCTAGTATCCTCAACTATCAAATACTTCTACCTGTTTTATATAAAAAAAAATATATGTTGATAAAAATTCATACTAATACAATATAAGTTACAATAATGTTACTATTTCGGCAACAAAAATATTGTTTGCTTTACAATATACATCAAAGAGCTGTTTCCATTTGATTACTTCTTCGCAAACTTTTCCTCATAAACATTATCAAATCACGCACAACTTTATGCTCGAGTGATATCAAAGCGACGCATGTTTAATTTGTTTTTCTGTTTGTTTCAGTTTGATGCAAAGAGAGGGGAGACATGGAGACCGTCGTTCAATATTTACTCCTAGCCCTGGCTCTGACTTCAGTGCAAATATCCTACACTGAATGCCGTCTAAATGAAAAACGCAGGGACAAAACAGAGAGACGGTACCACGCCGGCCAAGTGAAAGATAACATATGCGAGATAACCAACAGAGAATCAAAAGTGCACTGCTACTGCGAAAATACTGACGTAAAAACCGCGAAAAGGGCCGATTGTTGGGTGTTCAACGGCGGGATAGACTTAAACGATCCAATTTGGAACACTTTCAATTCGCAACCCCATTTAGAAAGACTCACGTTCAATGTTAGGTCCGACGGCGCCCTGCGATTTATCCCCCTACACGTGATACATAGAATGAAACGTTTGCAAAAATTGTATATACATTACGCGACGCTCACGAAAATAGAGAAGAAAACGTTCTCCAACATGACGACGTTGCGTGAAATAACGTTAATGAACAACAAAATAATGGAATTAGACTTCTCGGCTTTCACGAACTTGCCTTCATTAGTGAATCTTACCATAAAGGATAATAAAGTAACGGAGATACAAAGAGATGTATTCGTAGAACTTCCGAACCTCCGCAGCCTAGATTTGTCTTTCAATAGTATTAATCTGGCTCACGACGGATGCTTCGAGCATCTGACCGTTCTCAACGATCTGATATTGGAAGCGAATTTAATTACGGTTCTGACTAGAGACACATTCAGAGGATTGGCCAATCTGACTAGATTGGATTTGAGGTCGAATAAGTTGTCGATGATAGGAGATTTGACATTTACCAAATTGTGGAATCTGAACGAGCTGCTACTCGATAATAATGAGCTGAGATATTTATCCGAGAGGGCGTTCGACGGTCTGGCGTTGCTTCAGAAATTGTCCATGACGGGTAATAAATTGAAATCCATCAATGAAGGGCTTTTGGAAGGCGTGCGTGGACTTGAGTTATTAGATTTGAGGAACAATGACATCGAATATTTTACTTACGAGACGATCAAGCCAATATTGGAGAATTTGAAGATGAAGTCTTCGGTATTATTCATGAGTGGTAAGTCTGTTGTACGAATTTTTGCTTATATTAAACTAATATAAAATGTAATACCAATAATATGTAAAAATATATGTACCTTACTTACAAAGAGTCCAGATAAATATCAAATGGTTATGCCGAACATTTATTAAATAAGCAACTATTGTACGATTTTATTTTAGCGTTTCATTTTCTCACCCGACTTGGTAAGTGTCTATGTGGTCGAAGATGATAGCACGCTAGGGCGAAATATTTACTGTAGTTGATATATTTTTATTCTAATTTTTGGTAGGAATTTTGTCGCTCCGACTATCTGCTGCAGGGTAATAAGCGTTTAAATTGTTGTGTTGATCTCCTGTCAGTGGCGAAAAACAAGGCAATAATTTTGTTTTTCCCCCGGGGATAAGGCCATGCTAGCCCTGTAGGGCTAGCATGGCCTTATTAGCCAACAATTTAAACGATTGGTGAAGTTTAACCCTGAGTTTTAAATTTGTTTCGAAATAAAATGTTTAAAAAAAGAATTGATTAAGAGTCAGCGGGCGTTTATAATTGTCGTAAAACTTTACTTATAACTTGCCTTCTCCACCAAACAAAACACGGATAGGTGAAAAACAAAAAAAAAGTCCCCTTGCCATGCTAGCCCTGCTGAGCCCTATTTTTACAAATGTTCAATATTGACATTATTCTCCATTAATTTCCAAAAAGCAAACTCTGAATCAGTTTTATATCAAATTATCAACCTATCTAACACAATAATAAATACACATCGGAATATCATAGTTTATAAACTAGGAATTTAATTCCCCCAAACGCATTGGCATTACTGGTAACTCTCAATCATATTACGAGTACGTGTGATTCCGTAAATAACATGTAAGTACTGCGTACTTATAAAGCACTCATGGGAAGATAAATGCCAGTAACTATATTTAGCACACAAAAGGACACTCCCTACAGGGCTGTGAGCCCTTGCAAAGCACCCCTCCACATTAAGGACAATTAATGAGTGTTACAGTCAGTGATGTACAAGTATTGTATGTCAGTAACTGCAGAACTTGTACATTATTGAGAGTTGGCATATTTTATGAAACAAATCAAATTACTTACAAATTAATTTTACTCTTTACCTTACAGCTGATGTAGTAATGCGTAAATTGTTACTTGAGGACGGCTGTAAGACTAATTTTTCTTTATTTCTTTCTTTCTTTCCGTCCTTCTAATGATATTAAAGTGGTTTAATGAAATCCAGCAGGTAGTAAAAAATAGAGCAATAGATGTTGAACAGAAAAAGTTTTGGGATTAGAAAGATATAATATCCTACAAATCGCATTAATGAATATAATTATTGCACTAAGTACCTACTAAAAATCTGACCTTGTAGTATACGAGTTTTAAGTTCTTCAATAGTAAATTTAAGTGTGTATAAACATAATATTTGCAGAACAAACTATATTTGACTTGTAGCAGACCTGTCGCGCTCCGCGCGGTAGCTATGAAAACGCTACTGCCGTCACAATTTAAAAAGGCACAATTAACATTTTGCAAATGTTGAGAAAATCGAGATTAAAATATTTTGGGAATTTTCTTAAAAAAAATACCTTTGAAGTGTGATTTTCAAACTTGTGTGAATGTTAAAAGTTGACTATGATTAGTATGTATATAACGACAGAAATTACTATATATTTATTTTAATGTATATAATTAATAATTACCTTATTAATTTTTAACTTAACATAAAAAATTACATTACTAGAGCAATATTACGTTTAAAAGGCACATATAACCAAATATGCCTTATCAATGTAAAAATTGTGAGAAAAAATCAAGTCAGGCACAACTGACGGCATTCCCTGCTCACCTCGCCCCGCTCACTTCATCTCCGTTCAGAAATGTTAAGTGGTAAAGGCACAAACGTCAATGTGCCTTTTTATTTAACATTTTAAGGTGTAAGGGTTAAAAAGAAAAGGTATAACTAACAGTTGTGACCTTTCTTTCTACGTTAATTGCTTAAGTATTCGGTATAAAAAATAAGCACAATTGCCACATGAGCCTTTTATACTTGATGAACGTCAGTTATGCCCATTCAATTAGATATATAAAAGTAAAAAGGTAAAACTAAAAGTCATATCTCACAATATGCCCTTTTCTTGTAATAAAACTCAAAAAATAGTGCAGTTGCGCCCCTTAAGCTTATACTATCTCTGTTAATTTTGTAGCTATAAATCCACAAAAAATCAGGCAGTTAGGCCTTTTTTTCCTGATTCTGAATATATATATATAACTCAATTTATCAAAAAATGTTAGTTGTGCCCTTTTTCAGTAACACGGCAGGCTAGTACCTCCGCGGCAGGCCGCAGGGTACAAGTTCAGTCAGTAGTGTCGTGCGCTCTCGATTAGATGCGTTTACTGTAAAAAACATTGTTTAATTCAAGATAGCTTAAGTACTGCGCGTATTAAATATACCACCCTAAATGGACCCTCTATCGAATCAACAATGACGTAATAACTCGATTTAGCGACAGTACAATGTGTTTTTATTATAATAAACAAACACATAATGTTTCTCATAGCCCCGTTTGTGACTTTTTCATAATAATAGACACGTGTTTAGGAAACCCTTATTTATACGGTTGTATGTATTCTAGTCACGGAATACTTGCTTTTATTTTACTTGTGTCTATTATGTACTTTTCTATGATATGAAGTTCCGGTACAAGCTATATAATGATGATAATATTGAGCAAATTTTTGTAAGTTGTGTTTCACTATTTCACGTTTTTTATTTTTTTATATAAAAATTGTCTGAAGTACTGAAACACACAGTTACATGTATGGTTGGCAACCCACTTTAATATTTTTTTAATAGTCTGACGTAAGCAATTGGATGACAGCTGAATGGTTCATTACTTTTTTTTTATTTTTTTATTCAAAGCGTTAAATTCTGCTTTTGCTATGTTTACTTGATAATTGGTTATGATTTATGATTTTGACGTGTATAAGTGCGTATATTAATACTGCCTACATACCGCCTCCTTTATTTTTGATTCTTTGAACAAAGAGTTATCTGTATGAATTATCTATTTTCACTTATTACAGTCACACTTATTATACTTATACCTGATTGTATCGTTACTCTTATCAGACACAAAAAATTGCATTTTATTTATTTAAAATGTATCAAAGTAAAACTTTTATTACATCGCCTCAATTTCTTTGTGCATCTATTGTATATTGCCGACATGCATGTCGCATAACAGCCGGTTCTGATTGGTGGATATGATGTATGACTCTCCGGCCTGGCTGTGATTGGCGGACGCTTCCGCAGCCATATATGCATACATGCTAATGTGTCATGTCAACTGATGTCATAGTAGCTGGCTACCATAGCTACACAAACAAAAATAATAATATCGTTTAAAAACTAAAAAAGAACCGACTTCAATGCCGCGCTATTCATTTTCAGTACCAATTTTGAGATGTTTATCTCAATATCTCTAGAGATACTTATCATACCTCGATAAAATTACCATGGTACCACACTTGGGACATCTACTTTCAAAAAAAAAAAAAGAATAATCAAAAACTGTTCATAAACGACGAAGTTATCCGCGAACAAACATAAATATATATATATATATATATATACGGTCGAATTGAGAAACCTCCTCCTTTTTTTGAAGTCGGTTAAAAAGAGGTCGCTGGTTCAAATTCCAGCACGAGTGTTCGACCACAGATGATAAGAGCATTATATCGATCCGCTTGATCTGCTACCAAAAAGTAGGTTTAGCAAGGAATAAATCTGCCACCATAATCATACGGTGTTCTGCACACAACCTTTCAGAGTCAGAGTATTCTAGGCGAAGCGTGTTCACCATCTTCGACCACATAATCGCTTACCACTAGATGAGGTAGTGGTGAAACGCTAGCCTATAAGATAAATCTATATATATAAAAGAAAGTAGTGTTAGTTACTACACTTATAACTCAAGAACGGCAGGGCCAATTTTTATGATTTTTGTATTTTTATATTTTCGCACTTTAGTACCATGTTACGCATTGTACCACCGTCAACTTCTTTTAAAAATTCTGTCCATCCAAAGGTTGTCTGGCAGAGATCGCTTCAAGCGATAAGACCGCCCATTGTATTGCCTCTAGTAACTTAAGTAGCTTAATTTCGGTTTGTTTCATTTTAAGTTGGTGTACAATAAAGAATTTTTCTATTCTATTCTATTCTATTTTTGGAATTATTTTTGTCAAGAATAGGATAATAAGTATTAAAAACAATTAATAATTGACCTAAAAAAATTATATAAGATAAAATATTTTGCCAAAATGTTCCTGGGCTTAAAAACTGCCAATCATTTGATGTTCAATTGTTTATTTCGCCGTATTTTATTTTTTGTATAATTATGGCTCCACACGATTAGTGTATTTAGCCAGTGTCAAGTATAAAAATGCTTCCCATGTGTGGATAGCATTACAATATTCGGATTGTCGCGTTTTTTTTTTATAGTTATGGGTCTACGTGATTAGTGTCAAGCCAGTGTCAAGTAGTAAGTCAAGTAAACATTCTTCAAGTTTTTGTAAATTCAAGTCATGTAGATTTTAAAAATGTAAATATTGTCAGTAATGATAATTGTTTGACATATTTATTGATTGTCCAATATGCGTGCGTTCAGAAATGTATGCTTACAAGCAACATAAAAAAGTGTATATATTTCCTAAAACCATTTTTACCAACTTTTATTCTATATCTGTGTTGCCATAATACATTAATAAACTTAATATCTCTTTTGTATTCATTTATTACGTTCTTATAAGCCTAAACTAAGTTAATCTAAAAGGTAACAAGACATTCATTGTCTGTTAGGTGGTACGAAGTTTGACGGGCCCGCTAGTATGTCTTTTGAAAGAATTTTAGGATTTTATTATAAACCTTACCATCATCTTCCGCATCTTAGCATCCTTTAACTCATACTGTAGTGTACGTCTGTATTAAACAACAACTTACGACGTCAGCATCCAATGCAAAGCTATTTGGTATAAAATCCTCTTAGTACGCTTTATTATCATTTTCAGTACGAAGTCTTATAAGTTTCACGGAGTATTCAGAATACAAACTCGTTCAAGCAGAAGAATTTATGCAGTGAGCGTATAAACAAACTCGTGAAGTTCTGAGATTAAATTAAGGAATGTAACATTGAAGAACAACTTAATTCACCCAAATCTGAATATTAATTAAATAAACACACAAGACTGAATATATCTCTGGGCCATGGAATAGAAAACAAACCCCACCCCCTCTAAAAGCTTAACTGCTGGCTTAAAAAATCTGGAAAAATTCGTTATAATAGCGCATTAATTCATAAACTTTAAAGGAAAATTATAGCGGCTGAGATAACTTTATTAGTTTAGCAGTAATAGTCGTTGATCTTGGGTGTTGGATAATTTTGTACCAAATCCTTAGAATAAATCCTTTAAAGTGACAAAGACGGAGTACCTAGTTGCTTGTTTATAACGGGTAAAGACTTGCATTGAATAACAGGCTACTACGGAACCCTGCGCGTGGCCCGACACGCACTTGGCCGGTTATTATTTTTTTTAATGTTTGATGCGTTGTAGAATCTTTCTTTTACATGTATTTTGTTAAAGAATACCAATACAACACTAAATTATAACTACCAAAAATAGTTTAAAGGCAGTTAGTTGCAGGTGGGATTACCAATAAAGAATTAGCTGTTATCAGTTTATTTTTCACTTAACATTCACAAAGTTTGTAACGAATCGAAGCGCCTACCTCTTGCTATATGTATAAAGAGAACCTAGACGAGGAAAACACAAGATAAATGGTGATACATATATTGATTCTACAGAATACTTAACTTTAAAACACTATACTTAATGTTATGGTGCATCTTCTGCTTCATAAAGATCTCCCAGTGAGGCTCCCGTAAATACCGGCCTTATTTAGCACCATTATCATGCTTGAGTTCATCTTATCAGTGACGTCGGAAATCGTTGAAGTCCTATTGGTATTGGCTTGTTTAGCTTCTTCGGTGATTATTGAGGTTTGTTATACCCAAAAATTGGTATTAATTAATGGACACAGATTCTGTCATTCTCGTAGGCACTCCATTCATAGTCAAGACCACATGAGTAAAGAAGATGTGGTCAAGACCAACAACACGTTGCGCAGTGTTTCATAGTCGTACTTTCTCGCTCATATTTAGGGTTCCGTACCCAAAGAGTAAAACGGGACCCTATTACTAAGACTCCGCTGTCTGTCCGTCTGTCTGTCTGTCTGTCCGTCTGTCACCAGGCTGTATCTCATGAACCGTGATAGTAAGACAGTTGAAATTTTCACAGATGATGTATTTATATTGCCGCTATAACAACAAATACTAAAAACAGAATAAAGCTAAAAATAATAGAGAGTCCCCATACAAGAAACGTGTTTTTTTCGGCATTTCACGCCATCTATGAACGCTTAGTTAGGTAAACGTACCATAGATGGCGTTATATTGAAATATGGATTCCTAACACCTTTGTTAGACGTTAGATGGCGTTATGAGAAATAAAATGTTTAATTATTATTATTTTTTGCTGGCGCAAACTGATAGTGGTATTTTTTGCTCGATCTTATAAAATACTGTAGTGTGGTACGGAACCCTACGAGTGCGAGTCCGACTTGCACTTGGCCAGTTTGTTTTTTTTTAGTTGAGTGCCAATAGTTGTTATTATATATAGCTGTTAATTAAAGGTAGGGTAAGTGATGAATATATATCCATGTATATGGAAGTCCGCTTACCGTAGCGCTTGTCTACAATATACTGAAAACTACGTAGCAGCGCTACGCAAGTGATGCTCGCGTTACCGAGTCAGTATCATCACCTATAGCGTGCTGACGTCAACGCTTTACACGTAGGCAAAGAAAGCTCTGCCCTTATATATGACTGCTCTTATATATACGTTTCGTGATAATGACAAAGGCACTATTGTAGATTCGTTGCATTTGACGTCTTGTGTAGAGTGTGCATTGTGCGAAGTAGGTACGTAGCAATAGGCAGATATTAAGTTCAGGCATTCCGTTTTCCCGCCAATTATTTTATCCATAATAGGGTATAATATTTTTTTTATTTTTTTTTTATATCTTAAAGGCTAGCGTTTGACCACTATCTCACCTGTTGGTAAGTGATGATGCGGTAGAATATAGTAAGCACGCTAGACCTAGAATAGGAACTGGCTTTCAAGGATAGCTGCCAGAACACATTAGATTTTTAGCGACAGATTTTCTAACTTCGAGGGTGGTATCAGGCCAGGCGGATACTAGATAGTGCTCTACTACCATGCCGGGGTTGTTGGTTTCTTAACGATGTTTTTCATTCACCGGAGGGCCACCGTGAAAAACGCACATACATTTTAACAGAAAAATTCATTGGTGCACGGCGGGGATTCTTACCTACCTTTGGCATCAAAGCCAACGATTCTCCCACTTAAACCACCGGGCCTCGATTGATAAGTACGAGATATTAGTTATATTCATTGTTGCTTTTGCTTTTTCAACAGGTAACAAGCTCGCCTGTGACTGTCGCCTCTCCTGGATTCTAGTCCTTCGCAACGAAACGAAAAGCGAACCACTCCGCCTGGCTCTAGACGACGTAACTTGTCTTCTGAATCCCGAAAAATCTGAGAACACTTCCAATGACGTCATTTCCGAAAATCCAGATCTTGAGCCAAAGACCAGCAACGTTTTCAAAATGGAAGCGAACAGTGAAGTTGTAACAAACAACGAAGATTATGATGACGCGAGTCAATATAAACTCGAGCCGACTGTTCAACCAGTAATTGCAAACGAAATATCTGTTGTCGATATGCCCATTGAATCTATACCTTGTCCAAACCAACTCGTACAGAAAGGCGAAGATTCCCTAATGCTCTCATCGAAAGATGAAGGCTTCTGGCATACGAGTTCCAGCTTTCAAACATTATCAAGTATTCCTCTAACATTGACACTAGTTATAATTATTGTTATGTAAGTGCAACCGAAAATGAACTCAATGGGATCAGTGATTTCTGTGTGATTGTGTTTATAAGCGTTATCGTAGTAAGAGTCAATTTTGTAATCTTTGTTAAGAGAAAAGACTGGTATATTTAAATTATTCTATAGGTAGACTATAGTTACGACCAGTGATCAGTGATGCAACATCTTGAGCTATAAAAAGATATTCTTATTCTTGGCTTATTGTTTAGAAATCGATAAACAATCTAATCGAATTTTTGGCCTATTTATTGAATCTCGAATAGATAGAGAAGCCATTGTTTATCTCTTTTGATTCATCCGTAATAGTAATGTTTCATCAAAATGTTGCACCTAATAGATGTATCTTATCTTATGTGATATATTTTGATAGAGTTATTTTCTGATTGTTAAACTAACATAACCTTGATTATCAATGTTTTTTCAAATAATTCATCAAATTATATTGCATCAGAAAGTAGACGTATAAGGATAGTTTTTAAGTGATTTTTATTGCAAGTAAAGACGTAATTTCTTTAAATGACATTAAGAATACAGTAGCACAAAATACTCAACGAAACCCTATTACTTGAAAGTTTTTTGTAATATAGTTGAAAGGGGCAAAGTCTGCTATTCAACTGACTTCGAAAACGGTGGAAGTTCTCGATTCGACGGTTTTTATTTTTATTTTTACCTATATGTTTGCTACCTCAGAACACCGTGATTTATTTACCGATTTGGAAAAAATCTTATTTGTTTGAGAGGGTATGTATACCTTTCGTTTGGTTCTGTTTTGATTTTAATCGAGACTAATGATTATATGCAGAGATTTGGAGATAAACACTTTGTACTGGACTTGGAACTTGGTACTGGAAATGACTAGCTCGGCATTTGAAGTCGTTTTTCGGTTTGATAAACAATCTTTAATTATTAACGCGGAAAAGCTTAAGAGCGTAAACGATAATTGTCCGTAAAAGTGAGATAAGTGGTATAGAAGAGAACTGCTAAAAAACAGTTATTACCTTAGACTCAAATGTAAGTTTAATTACATATCTCTAAGCATTCCATTATGAAATTGTAATGTATTTTGATTCTATTAAAAGCTAATTTAAATTATGCGTGCATTGTGTAAATTGCTTTCAATTTTTCCTAAGAAAAACTTTGTGGTTAATTTATATTTTACCAAAATATAGGATTAAAATAATGTATATATGAAATTAATTAAGATTTTAACAAAATTTAAATAACAGATTTTTAATAAGAACGAAGGTGATTTTTTTTTTCTAATCCTAGAACCACCTTTTAGAAATACACAAGAATAAAATAACTTATATAAATATATTGCTTAACAATATCTTTCATGGGCATTATATCGATGTTCCACCTAACTTGCTACAAAAAAAAGCTTACAACCATTAAGGAGGACATCTGCCGCAATAACCTTCCGAAATTCCGGCAGCACCACCCTTAAAAGTCAAACCTTTCTAGGCTTAGCGTGTTCACCATCTTTGACCACATCATCACTTACTAGGGCACGATAGGCACGATAGTGGCCAAACGCTAAGCTACAAAATATAAGAAAGTCCAATCTACAAAGTTTCCTAAAAAAATTGCTCCACATTTTGTCGATGCTACCGGTGACTAAAGGGCTGGCTCATTCCTAGCACAAAGAATTTCTTTAGCGATTCAACACGGGAATGCAGCCAGTGTTCTTGGCACTTTACCATATGGGCATTCCTTGATTTTTGTTAAGTTTTATTTTAATTTTTAAATATTCTTTATACAATCATTAAATAAAACATATTAATTAATCAATTCTACAAGTAGTCACAATTTCGCTTTACCCAGCACCCAGAAGTTGCGTGTAACATTAATACTCTTTTGAATGTTTTTTTAATTTCAAATACTCTTATTCAGTATGACAAATTTGGCAAGGCCTTTTTTATATTATATACGCTAGCGTTTGGCCACTATATCACCTATGGTGGGTGTAAGGCACCACAAGTTGGTTGTTAGAGTTCAGGACACACGGAAATAACGGGAGTGCGCCAGTTGAGAGGGTTTGGACTTACTTGTAATGCCGTTGAGCTGGGCACGCGGTGTCTAGCACGCCGGCCGGCGTCTGGGCGTGTTTCTGTTGCAGTGCACAAGGGTATCCCGATAACACGGCGGTGGGTGTCCTTCAGTTTGAGGACGCAGGCAATCAATGAAGGCTGGAGGTGGCACTTGATTTTATTATATAATTCCGTATATATTCGACTCGACGACACGACGCTCCACCATTTTGTGTAGCGAGTTTCACAGACAACACAACATTTTTTGTTGCGTCGTACGCGCTAATCTGACAGTCGCTGTCAGCTCGTGGCGTGATAAACCCATCTCCCTCTAACTGGCCGAGAAGGAAAGGGACAATGAATTTTATGCGTAAAAAGCGGTGAAAGGGCGCGAACATGCTCCCCGCCTTGAAAATTGTAGAGTTTCAAAAATTATGGGAGTTATTATACTAAGTACGAGACTAAGGATTAAATTTACTACATAAATACTACAGCTAAGTTGAGTTAAGATGATGAGTACAATTACATTACCTTGGGAAGAGGGTATAATTTTGTTATGGCGCGTTTGTATGGCTTATTCCGAGATCGCACAAGGGCAACGCGAATTACATCATCCTTGCCGGGAAAAACTTTCTCTATCACACCAAGCGGCCACTGCAATGGGGGAGCATCATCCCGATGCATATAAACCACTATGCGTAGAAGTTTTGTCCAAGAAGATGTTTTTAAAGCAAGGTCATACAACATAGACTCCTCCCCCTCCGCTACAGCTGTAAGAGCTACAGACTTTCGGGCTTCCGGCATAGCCTCTTCGGATGGTTTAAAGGGTTTGATCGGCCATTCTGCGATGGGTTGCTTTGCCCAAGAAGGACCCGTCCACCACGCGAACGCGTGAATATCCTTTAATGAAAGGCGGTCATTATAAGTGTCATAGACGCCACGTAGAACTTTCGCAAGTAGTACCGCGGCAAAAAGTTCTAGTCTAGCGAGCGAGGCGATTTTTGGTGATACGACCTTCGACTTGGAGCAAATCAACCTGAGCGATACATCTCCATTAGGATGAGTTATATGACCGACCGAATTGAATTGAAACACTCGAATTGGTTCAGAGTCGTCAAATCTAAACAAGATTTTTTGATATTTACGATGGTCTTTCCTTACTAGCAATCGCAAGTACATCTGTTGAACATCTGCGCTGATAGCAACAGGCAGAAGGCAAAACTTTAATAAAAGCACGAATAAGTCGGCTTGTAAGTTCGGACCTGTATGCAAAATATCATTTAACGAGACTTGAGTATCGGTTGCGGCGCTAGCATCAAGCACAACGCGTGTTTTCGTGGTAGCTTTATCAGGTTTGACCACTGCGTGGTGAGGAATTAAATTGACGCGGGTGTAAAAGGGATTTCTGTCAAATACCCTTTCTCAATATAATCCTTTATGACTTCGTTATAGGCGCTGCGCAATTCAGCCTTCCTTTTAAATTTACGCTCAAGCGCAGCCAGTCGGCATTTAGCGACTTGGAACGAGTTGCCTAAAAGAGCAGGGTCCGATTTGAACGGGAGTGCGACAACAAATCGACCGGAGTCCGCATCGCGAGCAACGGAGGAGGTGAACATCATTTCACATTCCAAATCTTCGGGATTTTGTACCGCATTTAAAAATACCTCTTCCGATTCCCAAAACTTAGTTAAATTTTTATTTAGTTCATAGTTTGTTATAGGACCGAAAGACCAGGCTACGCCAGCATTGTCTGGTACGACAGGTATTTCACCCATGATGACGTATCCAAGCGAAGTCTCAAAAACTGGAAGAGAAGTAGCGGAAACGGCACGAAGCGGAACGGAAGCGGTACGAACCGGCGGCGCGGTAGAGCGCGAAGCGGATGCGGTCTCCACCGGAACGGAAGCGGTACGAACCGGCGGCGCGGTGGAGCGCGAAACGGAAGCGGTTTCCACCGGAACGGAAGCGGTACGAACCGGCGACGCGGAAGCGGTATCCACCGGAACGGAAGCGGTACAAACCGGCGGCGCGGTAGAGCGCGAAGCGGAAGCGGTATCCACCGGAACGGAAGCGGTACGAACCGGCGGCGCGATAGGACGCGAAGCGGAAGCGTTATCCACCGGAACGGAAGCGGTACGAAACGGCGGCGCGATAGGACGGGAAGCGGGAGCGGTATCCACCGGAACGGAAGCGGTACGAACCGGCGGCGCGGTAGAGCGCGAAAAGGAAGCGGTATCCACCGGAACGGAAGCAGTACGAACCGGTGGCGCGATAGGATGCAAAGCGGAAGTGGTATCCACCGGAACGGAAGCGGTACGAACCGGCGACGCGGAAGCGGTATCCACCGGAACGGAAGCGGTACGAACCGGCGGCGCGATAGGACGCGAAGCGGAAGCGGTATCCACCGGAATGGAAGCGGTACGAACCGGCGACGCGGAAGCGGCATCCACCGGAACGGAAGCGGTACGAACCGGCGGCGCGGTAGAGCGCGAAGCGGAAGCGGTATCCACCGGAACGGAAGCGGTACGAACCGGCGGCGCGATAGGACGCGAAGCGGGAGCGGTATCCACCGGAACGGAAGCGGTACGAACCGGCGGCGCGGTAGAGCGCGAAGCGGAAGCGGTATCCACCGGAACGGAAGCAGTACGAACCGGCGGCGCGATAGGACGCGAAGCGGAAGCGGTATCCACCGGAACGGAAGCGGTACGAACCGGCGGCGCGATAGGACGCAAAGCGGAAGCGGTATCCACCGGAACGGAAGCGGTACGAACCGGCGGCGCGGTAGAGCGCGAAGCGGAAGCGGTATCCACCGGAACGGAAGCGGTACGAACCGGCGGCGCGATAGGACGCGAAGCGGAAGCGGTATCCACCGAAGCGGAAGCGGTATCCACCGGAACGGAAGCGGTACGAACCGGCGGCGCGGTAGAGCGCGAAGCGGAAGCGGTATCCACCGGAACGGAAGCGGTACGAACCGGCGGCGCGGTAGAGCGCGAAGCGGAAGCGGTATCCACCGGAACGGAAGCGGTACGAACCGGCGGCGCGGTAGAGCGCGAAGCGGAAGCGGTATCCACCGGAACGGAAGCGGTACGAACCGGTGGCGCGATAGGACGCGAAGCGGGAGCGGTATCCACCGGAACGGAAGCGGTACGCACCGGCGGCGCGATAGGACGCGAAGCGGAAGCGGTATCCACCGGAACGGAAGCGGTACGAACCGGCGGCGCGGTAGAGCGCGAAGCGGAAGCGGTATCCACCGGAACGGAAGCGGTACAAACCGGCGACGCGATAGGACGCGAAGCGGGAGCGGTATCCACCGGAACGGAAGCGGTACGAACCGGCGGCGCGGTAGAGCGCGAAGCGGAAGCGGTCTCCACCGGAACGGAAGCGGTATCCGAAGACTGTGCTTTTTTTTTTCGCCTTGTGGCAACACTAACGATAACACTGTCAAAAATCAGCTGTGCCGGTTTTAATCTAAATATTAGGAAAATAGTCATTAAATCTTAGAAATATTATTAAATCTTAAGTGCAAAAGTGATAAATAACACCACTTCGTGTTATTTAATATCTGTGTGATTCGAAAATCGACAATAATCCGGTCTCGGTCGGCGCGGGAAATGGAGCTGTCAAACAAGAGAGAGACCTCTTGGTATATCATATCAGGATATATCCTGGACCTTTGGATGCTTCTGAACAAAAAACCTGGGGAGTATTGTTTTCGTAACCTTTATTAACCGTATGCATTAGGTACTGTTAAATAAACTCACTGCCACCCTCTTTAAATCACCAACATTAAATTCGATCAAAGTCGGTTACAAATTGTCAATTTTTTTCGATTTTCCCGTCGTATTTATATACCTAACTTGTAATCTCGAGTTCCACTGTATTATTAAAGGTTAAACTAACAGTTTTAGTGTAGAAATAATGTTTATATATGTAAATAATACAAACTTCACATTATAAAGAATACACTGTCTATTCAGTACTTTTCATGGCAGGTCTTATAATTTTGATTGAATATTAACTATATAATCACTTTATCACTGACTTCCTAATATAAAATATCAATAAATATAAAATTTAAACAAAGAGATATTGTTAAACTTGTTAATAACCCATTGTCTTACTAGTATCAATTATCAGTCACATATAAACTGTATTGGCTAGCTTGAAAGTAAAGTACTCTTTCCTGGTTTGCAGAGACAATATCAGCCACAATGACTACCCGTAGAATGGATATTGAGGCCAAATTGAAGGCGGCTCTCCTGGAACTGAAAACTTGCAAGGACTCCAAAAAAGATTTGCTGCAAGAACTTCAGAATCATGAATCTGACATGGCAAAGATGTTGGAGAAGAACGCAGACCTCAAACACCAATTGGCCGAGTATGACATTGCTCTGGAAGACCTGAGAGACCAGCGTGACAGGCTTCTAGAAACAGTGGATGTACATGCACAAAACCAAGAACTATTCGAACGTACACTGACCTATATCCGGGATTTGGAGCAAGAGCTTTCATTTACAAAAGATAAACTAGAAGAAATGACGACATCTCCTGTATTGCAAAATAATACTAATCAAGACAACACTTTGGATCTATATACAGAGTTCATCGGCTCAGGTTCTACTAATGTCTCTATGAAGGGTTCCAATAAGATTAAAAAGTACATTAAGTATACGAAAATCATTAGGAAAAATACGCATAAATTACAAAAAATTAACCATATCAAAAAAATAAATTTAAAGACTTGTAAGAAAAACATCGACTTAAGTAAAGAATTACAGCATTGCCTAGAGATGTTAGATCGCAGTAACAAAGAATTAATAGAATTTAAAGAAAAGGCTGAATTATTAAAACAAGAAATGTGCGTCTCAAAAGTTTTAATTGGGGTTCCTATCTGTGGTGTGCAGAGTGAATGCTACCAAGAGGATAGCAGCTCACCAAGTACAGCTAATACTGCAAGTTTACGTGCACAGACTGACTTGGTTAGGCAGGAAGTAGTGTCATCGTTACAGTGCACTGGTGCCTCCGAGGTGGACTCAGGCAGTCCTTTACAACTGCCGGAGCCTGCTAGAGAGACCATTGTGTTCAGCGATGAAATGGGAGTAGGTATGGGTAGCTTATTAGACAATAGATTGAACCAAAATGTTTATAACAATTGCTGCCCTAATTTATCAATTACAGATTTATGTAAAAAAATATGCAGCTTTCAGTATCACAAAAATTGTACTATTGTATTGCAGCTAGGCAATAGCACAAACGTTAAAAAAGCTGATATTAATATTCTAATTAAACTTTTGTCAGACATTGCCAGCAGAGGCATTAGTAAAATAATAGTTTGTTCATTCCCATATCTTAAAACAAGTAGTTGCTCTTATAATGAGCATGCTCATAAATTGAACTTGGCACTGTACAATTTGACGTGTCGCTTCAGCGACTTTTTGTATTTTGAAACCAACAAATTTATTAGTAAAGTAATATTGACAAAGGATACTTTGTATCTCAATAAGACTAATAAGTCGACCATTGCTAAGTTATTAGCATACAATATTTATGACCCTGTTTTACATATTGTAACAGATCACAAAGACGAGCCCCAACGTAGTGGTGTTACTATGCAGGGTAATTGTAGCGTAGTAGACTTAGTTAGTTTAAACTAATGTCTAAGACAATGGGGAGGCCTGACTCAATCAACATTTTTCATCAGAATATACAAGGTCTCTCCAGCAAAGCCTTAGAGTTAGAATTATTTCTCAATTATTATAAAGTTGACATAATGTGTATTACTGAACACTGGTTTGTGAAAGGTACTTTGTTACCAATATTAAAAAATTATACAATTGCCAGCACATTCATTAGACAAAAGGCAATTCGTGGTGGCTCACTAATATATGTAACTGAAAATTGTAACTTTAAAGAGCGTAAAGACATAGTAGCTTTGTCTGTGGAACGATGTGTTGAATTATCTTGTATAGAGCTGGGGCAACATATAGTCATCTGTGTATACAGACCTCCATCGGCTGATTATAAAATGTTTGAAACAATTATGGAAGAAGTAATGAGCAAAGTCTTCAACACCTCTAAATCTTTAATAGTTTGTGGCGATTTCAATGTTAATTTAATTGAGCAGTCTCCGCTCAGCGACAAATTAAAAAAATTATTTCTATGCTTAAATCTGAAGCATCTTTTTAATCAGCCAACAAGAATCACTAGCTCGTCAGCTACCTGCTTGGACAATGTGTTCTGCAACTGTGAACCCGAAAAAATTGCAATTTTTGATAAACTTGGCTCGGACCATCTGGGACAAAGTGTCACTTTTTCATATAAATTATCCATCAAAGGCCAAGAACATTTTTACAGGCCCATTACCACCAAACGGGTTGAACAGTTTGTGGATATCATTGACAAGCAATTAATGAACCTAAGATTTTCTGAGGATCCTGATGACCTATGCAGTGCTTTATTTCAAATGTTAGATGCAGAGTTCAATGATATTTTTAAAATTAAAATGGTTAGAAAGGGTGCTAAGGTTCGTTTCGATGACTGGGCAACTCCTGGTATTTATAAAAGTAGAAACAATTTGTATAACTTGTACTCACAAAAAACCATTAATTTACATAATACTAAATTCATAAATCACTTAAAATTGTATTCAAAAACTTTTAAAGTTGTTTGTCAGACAGCAAAATCACTGCATCTAAGTAGAAAAATTAAGCATGCCGATGACAAAATAAAATCAACATGGAAAGTCATTAATACAGAAACTGGAAAAATTAAGAAGAGGGACGGTAAAATTATGTTAAAAGTTAATAATAAATTAATCATAGATAATAATGATGTCGCTAACACATTTGTTGAGTACTTCTCACAAGTACCTATTATTACTACTCAGCCTTTAAACTCTTCCCCTAAGGATGCTTTTGTTTTACTATCGAAGTGTGTGAATGTATGTGACTCTATGTTTGAGTTCAGACACATAACTTCAATATCAATTATCAAAACTTTTAAAATGCTCAATCAAAAGAATACCGAGGATATGTGGGGTATGTCAACCAAAGTACTTAGTTATATTATTAATGCAATTAGCCCTCACTTAGCGTTTATTTTTAACAGATGCGTCGATGAAGGTGTCTTTCCTGATGTAATAAAAAAAGTAAATTAATTCCCCTATACAAATCAGTGAACAAAAATGACCCTTCAAACTATAGACCAATCTCTATATTACCGGCGCTCAGTAAAGTTTTTGAAAAAGTTATATTAGACCAGCTTTTGGCACATTTTAATATTAATCATCTTTTAAATCACAAACAATATGGTTTCACTAAGGGGCGTTCTACTACTGATGCTGGAGTAGATCTTCTTAAACATATATTTGATGCCTGGGAGAAAGCACAAGATGCTATCGGCGTTTTCTGTGACTTATCTAAAGCGTTTGATTGCGTCTGTCACAAAACGCTAATTTGCAAATTAAAACACTACGGCGTTAACGGAAAAGCACTTGATCTGGTCTCATCCTACCTCAGTAATAGAATACAGATGGTTGAGGTCAATAGCGTCAGGTCATCTGGATCCCTCATAAAAATGGGAGTTCCGCAGGGATCGATCTTAGGACCATTTTTATTTCTAGTTTATATTAATGACTTGCCGTCTTTCGTGCAAAACTTATGTGACATTGTTTTGTTCGCGGATGATACATCCTTAATGTTCAAAATAGATAGGATTGCGCCTGGATTTGAGGATGTTAACAAATCAATCGCACAGGTTTTGAATTGGTTAACAACCAATAACTTATCACAGAACGCCAAAAAAACTAAATGTATTAAATTCTCGCTGCCAAATGTAAGAAAGGGTGTCATTAATAGCAGGATATTAATAAACGATGTACCGATACAATTTGTTGAATCCGCTACATTCTTGGGCATCACCCTGGATTCAAAACTACAATGGGGTTCTCAAATATCGCCTCTGGCAGGTAGATTGAGCTCCGCTGCATACGCAGTACGTAAAATCAGAAACTTGACTGACGAATCCACTGCTAGATTGGTTTACTTTAGCTACTTCCATAGTATAATGTCCTATGGCATTTTATTGTGGGGGAAAGCCGCCGAAATCCAATCTATATTTGTTTTACAAAAAAGAGCTATTCGATCTATATATACCATGAAGTCGCGAGACTCACTTCGTGAAAAATTTAAGGAGATTAAAATTCTCACAGTGGCATGTCAATATATATATGAAAATATTATGTATGTACGCAAATATTTGAATGAGTATGATAAGAGGTCCGATGTACATAATTTCAATACAAGACACAAAAATAGATTAATTCTACCTCAATTCAGGTTGTGGAAAGTTAGTGGTTCTTTTCTGGGGAACTGTATACGATTTTATAATAAACTTCCTAAAGATATTGATCAACTGTCTATAAGCAGATTTAAAACCTTTGTAAAATCCAATTTAATGAAGAAATCGTACTATACAATAAATGACTATATGAATGACAAAAATGCTTGGCCTGAATGCCCCAAGCTCCAAGATATAATATAAATTGTATGATAATCGAATTACTTATTGTACATTAAACATTTATTTAATATGAATTAAAAAAAATGAATTAAAATAAGTGACAAGCCCCATAGAGTTTCTTGGTGTTTCTTCTCTGATGGGAGTACTTCCGAAACACCAGTAGATTCAACAGTCAATCAGTTTTCCTCTTTTGTTAGCAGATCTAGGGTTGCCTGTTACGACGGTATTATGCGGCTGATAGTCGGACAATTAGTTCCATTCGGAACATGATTTGTACTGCAATTAGTCTGCGTTTTATTTATCTATTATGTTTCATTATTTCACAATGTTTTGGATAAAAATTGTCTGAAGTACTGAAACATGCACTGGGTTGCGGGTGCACGTAATGGTACGGTTGGCAACCCTACATTAATAAGGGGAATTAAACATGTGTTTTAAGTGTGACGTTCGACGTCTAGATGAAAGCTGAATGGCTCAATACCTTTGTTTTTTTTTTTTGTAAATTCAAAGCGTTATGTTTCTGTTATATCTATATTTTTTGTTGAATATGATCTATTTAATGTTATTTGACGTGTGTAAGTGCTAATTTTTAATTTGCCCATATACTGAATAAATGCTTTGACTTTGACTTTGTGCGGTAAGTATAGATTTTCCCATTAGCAAGTGCGGAAATAGTTCCGCACCTAATATAGCATCTACTTCTCCGGGTACATTCCAGCTATCATCTGCCAATAGCAACCCATCCAGGTTCGGCAATACCGATGTATCAATGTGACAGGCTGGCAGTTTGTTCACAATGTGTGGCACAACTAGCAACTTGATATAATAGTATGCATTGTTATAACGGGACTGTATAGTCAGAAGGACATATCCCATTATTTGAGTTGAGTTACTACCTATTGAATTTATGAACGAATTGTTCAGAGGTATCAACCGCAGCTTCAGCCTTTTGCAGCAAGCAATACTGATAATGTTATGTTGTGAAGCGCTGTCCAATAAACACCTAATAATGGATTTATTGCCTTTATTTTTATAAGCATAAACTTGAGCGGTGGAAAGTACAACTGTTGTGTTACTGTTACTATTGCGCATTGAGGCAAGCGTCACCGATGAACCTAAGGAAGGGTTGCCTTCAAGTAGTGAAACTTCTGCACGTTCAGGATGGTGCTCCACTAGGGTTGCAGTGAATGAGTTTATATGACTTGTTGTCGGCTCAACAAGTGCTGCAGAGAATGAGCTTTCATTTTGAGGCGAAGCCATAGGTGCAGAATCTACTTTGTTTTGTCTGTGCAAGAGAGTATGGTGGACCAGAGCACATGATCTGCAGGTCATTTTACTTTTACAAAACTTATTTGTGTGCTTTGTACTTAGGCAGTTGGTGCAAAACTTGTTGTTTTTTACATAATTGAAGCGGCTGCCTACATCCATTGACTTAAACTTTGGACAAAGGTATAGCTTTCCATGAGTATTGCTTTTGCAACAGGGACATACCTCCTCTGATGATAACTCATCCTGCATTAATGTGAAAGTATGAGAAGTGTGCCTTTGTACTGATTTTGAAATAGATACTTTTTTATCACATATTCTATCAAACACTTTTGTACTGTGGCGCAGAAACTGTATGAGATCATCACTACTTGGTATTTCTTTGTCCCGCATAGTCAACTCAAAATTTTGCATCAAACTACTATCTAGTTTCTTTTGAGCAACGTACAGGAATATAAAGTCTGACAAATCTGGAATCTTAAGTTGTTTTAGAGCACTTATGGCCGAAGCTAGTTTCTCAATAAAATCATTAAGTTGAGCGTTATTAGATGCATTTTTGAGATCAAATATAATATTTAGATAAGAGGATGCAAGTAATCTTTTATCTTCATACTTTTTAGTCAAAGCAGTCCATATAGACTCATAGTTTTCTGCTGTGGGTAAAATGCCAGCAAAGACAGACAAAGCTTTTCCCTGCAAACTGCCTACAAGATACTGTATTCTTTGTGAATTGCTAAGTTTAGAATTGTTGTGTATGTTAGTTTTATAACTCTCAAAGAAAAGAGGCCAATTCTCCAGCTTCCCATCAAACTTGGGTAGATCCAACTTAGGTAGTTTGATACCTGTATCAGTATCTTTGTTTGCTTGCTCCGATGATGAAGATTTAGTAGTTAGATCTTGACTGCATTGACTGCATTGCAATCGGCTATGTTTTACTGCTGTGTACACATTTTCGAATGATAACCATAAATTATACTCAATGTCATATTTAGGATTAAGATCCAATTGTAAAGAATTGTACTCATCACATAAGTAATTATATTGATCATAAAGCTTGTCAATATTTGCAGTTTTTGATAAGAATTCATGCTTGGTGCGTGTGTCCGCCAAAGATAGCTTTTTTGACGCAGCATACAGTGAAGATAGCTGCTCGAAGATAGCGTTTTGTTTAGCTTCATTTATTTTAAGCTTTTTCTCCGACATGGTTTGAACGGACAACGATTATAATAGATTTAGATAAGGCGTGCCTAAAAAAGGCAAGATACAACAAAATGGCTGGATGGAGCGAGAGCGGGCTGGTTCACTATTCGGCTCGACGGGCCAATCTTATGGTGGGTGTAAGGCACCACAAGTTGGTTGTTAGAGTTCAGGACACACGGAAATAACGGGAGTGCGCCAGTTGAGAGGGTTTGGACTTACTTGTAATGCCGTTGAGCTGGGCACGCGGTGTCTAGCACGCCGGCCGGCGTCTGGGCGTGTTTCTGTTGCAGTGCACAAGGGTATCCCGATAACACGGCGGTGGGTGTCCTTCAGTTTGAGGACGCAGGCAATCAATGAAGGCTGGAGGTGGCACTTGATTTTATTATATAATTCCGTATATATTCGACTCGACGACACGACGCTCCACCATTTTGTGTAGCGAGTTTCACAGACAACACAACATTTTTTGTTGCGTCGTACGCGCTAATCTGACAGTCGCTGTCAGCTCGTGGCGTGATAAACCCATCTCCCTCTAACTGGCCGAGAAGGAAAGGGACAATGAATTTTATGCGTAAAAGCGGTGAAAGGGCGCGAACAACCTACTAGAAGTGGCCCGCGGCTTCGCCCGCGTAAAAGACTTAGTTCTTTTATTTACTTAAAACTTTTATTTTGTAAAAATCTTTCTATCATAAAAGACATCAAAGAAGTAAAAGCCAAATCGGTTTCAAACTTTGAACCCCCGTTTCATCCCCTTAAGGAGTGAATTTTGAAAAATCCTCTCTTAGCGGATACCTACGTCAAATAACTATCTGCATGCCAAATTTAAGCGCAATCCGAAACAATATTGATTTTAGACTTTGTTACCCCTTTTAGGCGTGGCATTTCGAAAAAGTCTGAAACACGTATTTACTTATTTATTTACTGAAGCACTTGTGTGAAGTTTCGAATAGAAAATACTATCTAATCTTGTTTCTCCATATAAACCTTAAGCCCCCATTTCAACCCCTAAAGGGGTGAATTTTGGAAAATCCTTTATTAGTACACCTTTACAATACAATACAAATACTCTTTATTGATTACCATGTTAAAGATTACAAAAAATTTTTTTTTTTAAAACTGTAAAACAATCGGCGGTCTTATCGCTTATAGCAATCTCTTCCTGACAACCTTTGTACGGACTGGAAAAAATGCTTACATACTAGCAGTGATCAGGTAAAACATATTTGACATATTAAAAAATAATTTACCTAATATTACTTACATAAATCTATTGCACTAAATAACTACACAGTAATTTCAAACATAATAAAATATACAATCATACATTATAATAGATAAAAATATATTCAAAAGTATGCATACACACATTTTCACATATATATTCCATAATTCTACATATATATATACAAATATATATTATGATAAAAATACAAATTATTAATAATATACACATAAATAAAAATTAATAAATAAATAAAGCAGTGTGAAAGATAATTTTAACTGGGCATAGATAGATAATGAATCTTAACCATAGACTTGAAAATTGAAAGAGATTTAGCATGTCTGATGTCTACAGGCAGCTCATTCCATAACCGGACAGCTAGCACAGTAAACGATTTTTCATAAAAACTGGATGCATGGATAGGAAATATTAACTGGAGAGTTTCAGAGACGCGGAGGGCAAGAGGATTAGAAAGGTGCAGGAATTGAAAGCGTTCTTTAAGATATAAAGGTGAAAAGAACAGTGTACAAAAGAGAAAGAATATGGCTATATCTGCGGTAACGAATCGGAAGCCACTGAAGTTTCTGCCGATATTCCGAGACTTGGTCGTACTTTCGTAACCCATATATGAACCCCTTTACGTACTTAGAAAAATATACTCTCTAAATGTCAAGTCTCTACGACCAGCGGTTTAGGCTGTGCGTTGTCTGTCAGTCAGTCAGTATGCCAGGACAAAGATTCTTATAGTATTAGAAGATTGGTAAGTCATGATGCGGTCGATGATGGTACCACGCTAGGCCTAGAATTGGAACTGGCTCACAAGGATAGCTGCTGGAACACATAAGATGTTTGGCGACAGATTTTCTAAGTTGAGTGTGGTAGCTGGCCAGGCGAACACTATATTGTGTCCTACCACCATGGGGGTGTGGAACATTTACGATGTTTTTCCTTCACCGGAAGGCCACTAACAAGGCCTAACATTTCACATACTCCTATTTAATATGTCACATTTGACAAGGTCTTCTTAATATATCTCAATCTCATATAACACTCATTAAAAGTTATCAAGAATTAAGTTACAAACTATAAGAGACTGATTACCCAACTTAGCTAATGATACTAAATTATAATACACTTTACCTCAGGGAGACAGAGTTTGGCGTCGAGACATGATTACAGTGTGGATTAATTATTCCTTCTTGGTTATATTATACATGGTAGAACAATATGTGATCTGTTTATCTGGGGGCAAGGCAGTGCCACCGCCAAGATGAGCAATTTACTTATCCGATAGTGCGATACGTGATCGTGTATTTACTTTTCCGATAGTGCGATACGTGATCGTGTATTTACTTATCCGATAGTGCGATACGTGATCGTGTATTTACTTATCCGATAGTTATGCACGCATATTGCTTTGCGTATTACTAATAATACGCTAAAGCTTTTAAATATATGTTTTATTTTTTCAACCGACTTCCAAAAAGAAAGAGGTTCTCAATTCGTCTGTATGTTTTTTTTTGTGTGTATGTTACGCGATTACTCCGTCAATTGTGAACCGATTTGAAAATTTTAAATGTCTCAAAATTGCTACAGAAATTGACTCGTAGGGCATGGAAGTCGGTTGTTTTAGTTTTAAAACTATCATAATTATTCATCTTACTACATTACTTACTGATAATATGATAATTGAAGCGGCAATAGCACAATGGTTAAGGCGTCGGCCTGGTGATCTAGAGGTCGTGAGTTCGATTTCCACCCATTGCACTATTGAAATGAACCCACTCCAGACACGAGCTTATTTAGCTTAATTGGAGGGGTTAGCAAGAATACTAGCAATTTGCAACCCACATTGCTAGTAAGCTATATAAAAAAATAATAACCGGCCAAGTGCGTGTCGGGCCACGCACAGTGTAGGGTTCCGTAGTAGCCAGTTATTCAATGCATGTCTTTACCCGTTATAAACAAGCAACGCAAAGACGAAGTACCTATACGACGAAGTACCTATACTTCGTCTTTGTCACTTTAAAGGATTTATTCTAAGGATTCTGTATTTGGTACAAAATTATCCAACACGCAAGTTCAACGACTATTATTGCTAAACTAATAAAGTTATCTTAACCGCTATAATTTTCCTTTAAAGATCATGAAATGCACTACTATCACGAGTTTTACAGATTTTTCAAGCTAGCAGTTTAGCTTTTAGAGAGGGGGGGGGGGGGACGCTCTACTGGGCCAAAAGATTGCAATTTAAAGTTTAATATTTCGTAAATGGAGCATTCAATCGAAAAATGGTATTAGCAAACCTGAAGTCATTTTAAAAGACCTATTCAACAATACCCCACACGATGGGGTAAACGACAAAAAAAAATTCATCCCCCACTTCTCATTTAGGGGAGCTACCCTAAAAAAAAATCTTTTTCAAATTTTTATTTCACTACTTTGTTGGTGTAATTTATATACATACCCGTAGAAAATTGCAGCTTTCTAGTATTAACGGTCTCTTAGCAAAACCTCGCAAAGACAGACAGACAGATAGACAGACAGACAGAGAGACAGACAGACAGACAGACGGACATGACGAAACTATAAGGGTTCCTTGTCAGGACTACGGAACCCTAAAAACCGGCCAAGTCGAGTTGGACTCGCTTACCGAGGCTTCCGTACCAACGTTGGTTGGTACCAATTAAACTAGACCTCTAAATTGTATGAACGCTCATATAACTCAGAGGCCTATCATAATTGGAGATAACTATGTATGAATAAACACCCTTGAGTTTTCAATTTTTTGTAATTTTTAAAATTTTTCCTTTATTTGTGCTGTAAGACCTTGCTTTTAGCCAAAATTACACAATTACAGCACAAATAAAGGAAACTTTCCGGAAAATAAAAAAGTTAAAAATTAAGGTAACATTTTGGTACTTTAAATTAGCCCATATCTTTTTATCGTGTTGACTCAGGACCTTGAATTTTTACACCTAATATGGACTATATACTATAGACTTCAGTATCTGGTATGAATTTCAACTTGCTTGGCTCAAACGTTCCTGAGAAAATCGGTGGTGACACACGGACAGACAGACGGACAAGAAAGTGATCTTTTAAGGGTTCCTTTTTTTACCTTTTGAGGTACGGATCCCTAAAAACAAAATAACTACTTAAATAGGTACTTCGCTCGATTTCACATCTTTCAGAGTATCCTACATCTCTCCACTTGGGCGTACAGTGTTGTGCTCCACACCACTGCGGTAGTTCCGTCAGCTGGCTTTGTCACCACGATCTCTCCTTAATTAAGAGTGTACTAGTGTACTACACTCGTGCTACATGGTCGATCACATCTTCATGTAAAATCAGGAAAGACAGTGGCTAAACGCTTACTTACATAATAAAAAAACTTTGATGTAAACGCAGCCTTACAATAGGGCGTACTTTATAAATCTACACTTACATACATTATATTATAAAAATATTTGTATCTCTGTCACTCTGTCTGTTTATGTTACCAAATAACGCGTAAACGGACGATCTGATCTTACTGAAATTTAACATGGAGATACTTCAAGGTATGAGTATGAACAAAGGCTACTAAATTAACCAGCGGATTTAGAGGTAGTTTCAAATATAGTGCGGCAAAAATTTGGAACAATCTCCCTCCACCGATGCGTAAGAAAATCAGTTTTATTTCATTTAAATTTAAAGTCAAAACATTTATGTTTCAACGCAATAAAAACATATTTGAAGCTACCTTCAAGACCAAATAGCCTAACAAATTAAATCAAATTCCACACCGACCCATGCACAAATATACACACACACACACACACACAGAGAGAGACAGAGACACACACACACACACACACACACACACACACACACACACACACACACACATATATACACAGCCAATGGTAAATAATCTCATTATGTTAATTGGTGTAAAAAACATGTTAATTAGTGATAGAAATTATATTATATACCATACAACTATAAACCACGTATGTAAATCCCGCTTACTAGCTAATCGTTCGACGACCAACTCAGCTCGAGCAATGGGGTAGACTGAAAATCAGCCCTGCGTAGACCCATGCAGTCTACGCAGAAAAAGTGCTGAGTCTATTCCAGTTGCCAAAATATTATTGTGCGTATTTTATTTTGTAATGTATTTATCTAGTGTACCCTTTTTTGGCAATAAATGTGTTTTTATTTTTTATTTTATTTTTAAATTCTTGATGTACGTGAACAAAGCCGCGGGTATCAGCACTAGCTGAATAAGAAAGTTTTTCATATAACTACTAAGTTATATGAAAAACTTTCTTCCTAAATGTGACGTCATAGCCTTAATATGATAGCAAATAATGCAATAAACTTGCCATATTTATGAAGATAAGTGAAACCCTTCATCTTAACGCGACCCACTTGTGACCCGGTTACGACAGGTGTCATAAAATATTGCGTTTCTTTACGATATAACAGACAACAACATTTGTCTCTTAAGTGCATTGAAGTATATGCTAGAGGTGAATAAAGAACACTTTTAGATGTCGCTGCAATCAAAATAACATATACCGTCGCGGTCTTATGATTAAGTCAAAGTCAAAGCATTTGTTTTGTATAAGCATTAATTAATTTAATTACATTTTTGTTCTTATACATTATATTTTTTGGAACTTATTAATGTAGATAATTAAACGATTTGAATTTAAAATAAAATAAAATATTAATTGACCTTTTGATTCACATCAATTTATCGACAACAGATCATGACTGTTATAGAAGTAAAATAACAATGTTTATATGTATTAAAAACAGTGCATATATAAACGATTAGTGAAAAATGTCCAGTGAAATTACTGGGAGACTTATTATTTTGATATCTAAAGCTACAGTGCGATGTCGCATACAGTTTTGACAAATCAAAGTCTTATATCCCTCCATGCCAGTACTTATTTATCTCTTTAAGGCAAACAGCATCGAATACCATCAGGTAATACTTTTCATATTTATTAAATGTCAAATTAGATGGGATAATTGCAAAGTCAATGACAGATAGAAACTCTTTATTAAACATCTCTAAAAACAAATAAAACATAATACATCATCAACATTGGTGTAACAAAAGGCGGTTTCATTGCTGAAAGCGATCAAGTAGCTCTTGAGAAGGTAAAATAAATGCCAAAGTATTTTAATGTACGCACAGTGAAATAAGCTAAAAATGTTCTGAAGTATTTAATTATATAGCATACTCATAATTATATGTAGCCGAGCTATCACATTAATTCCAAAATATCCAATGTCAATGCCAAAATTTTTTTTTTCGGTATCGTTTTGGATACTAAAAATGATCTCATGCACCTATGATTATGTGACGTTACTAAATCGTCTCTAGTGCTATATTTCAAAGGTTCTGTAAGTAATTATTTGAGAATTATCCTTATGACGTCGGTTTGTGGATAAATAGAGAAAACATAAAGCCGTCTCATAAATATTATGTTTTTTTTTTTTATAAATAAATATTTATAAATCTCTCTTAATCGTCTCATAAATGTTTATAACCATCCATTTATTATTTCTTGATCTACAGAAGGACTAGAAAAAGGTTATAACTACTACGATAAACATGCTTTTTCGTATCTATATTATTAGAAGATTTCCAACTACCCTCACGCTGCGACTGGGCTCGATAGTATAAAAGCGGACAGCGAGCGGGTATCATGACTCAGTCTTCGTGTGGCCGTCGTAGTGTTCGGACGTCGTTGTTATGTTGTTAGCTTAGACACATTATGTAATTGTTATTATGTTGAGGTTCTGTGGCATTATATAGCTGTGGGTATTGTGATAGTTTTTATTTTTTTAGCCTTTTTCACTTCTGGTCGCTAAGAATATCATATAATAATTATCCAAGAATTTATGAGATAAGTACGTATCTGAATTTTGTATGATGTTATAATTTAAGAATAAGAATTAAATTTATTGTTCAATCTATACAGTCTATCTTGTTACTAAAAATCTTCAATTGCGATATTGTAATCTACCAGGCAGAGTTAAAGCTGGACATTTTGTTGGTATTAGCGATATATATTATACGTGTAAATAAATAACATAAATACCAAGATATACTCTTCAAAGATTTGAACCTGATTCAAACCTACTTGTAAACTTATAATCATAATCACTCATAAGATAATTAAGCATAGTTCAATTGATATTGAGTATTTTGAGTAACAACGACGCTACAATCGATATTTTCCATTAAAAATCTTCACATAAGACCAGTCAAATGTCCAAAACTAACAAACAAACATTTTCGGAACTGTATCCATAAAGAGTTAACTGTTTGTGGATACAGTTCCGAAAATGCTTTACATCACAATCTAATTTTAATTCATCCACAAAGCACGACCGACAGTTGTCATATCAAAAGGTGACCAATGACCCTCAGCATTAACCCTAGATAAATTAATAAAAAGTATTAACTTAGACTTAAAAAGCAAGTAAAATTCACTATATCAAAGAAAATTTACTTTAGAAAGAAAAACTGAAAAACTGCTTCCAGAGATTTGTTTACCCCAAGTTGCCGACGCTCCATTCATCACGAGTAGATTCACACTCAAGACGCCTGACGAGAAACTACAATTTAAAACACAAAGAGAGCAGCGAAATAACTTAATTTAGATAAACTCGATTACCTCCACAATACACTACTTTGTAGACAATCTCACTGTTTATCCTTTAAACCAAACAAAAACAAAAGCGGACGAAAATGACAAAAAATGTAAAAAAAGCACAGGGATTTTTTAAACAGCGCTAAGTAAAAGTGCAAAAATGTAGACGAAACTCTGGGCTTTAAAATGTTCCCGAGGTAATAAGTGCAAGTATTTTACTTCGTTGGCACGACACGTAAGCCCTACTTGTGGTTTTCGAAGGCAGAGGTAATTATGAAACTATTCTAGTCGTGGAGGAAATGGACTTTCAAAAGCTGTACTAGGAATTTCAGTGTTAAATATTCTTACTCACTAAAAGTTAGTAAAAAGCATAGTTTTATTATGTAGTCAAGGAGATTGTGATGAAGTCTTGAAAGAATATGTTTGGGCATAACTAGTTCTTCTAATCCTAGTTGAATCAGGATCATAGAAAATATTTTATTTGTGTTCTCCTTGATTGATTGTTTTCCCCATGGCATGGATGGCAATGGACGGATGTTACAATGTAATGTTATGGGACCATCGATCTGGTCTGATAATGGAAATGAAAAGCCATAGAAACTTTTAAGCTATACACGGCTAAACCTACGAACAAAAAAAACACGGAAGAATTCCTAGCGATACAAAATGACCCAACACAGTTTGTGCCTTGGTAGGCGGTGCTTACCAAATGTGCCTTGTACGAGTTGTGGCAAATTAAACCCAATTCACCAAAAAATAAGATCAGTTTTGAACTGGAACACATTGATAGCTTAATCAGTGACTGAGTTCCGAGTACTTCCGAGTAGTTCCGAGGACGCGCGATTTTGTTCATGACATTGGGTCAACATTTGCGCATAGCTTCCTTCAAGAAATTCTTTCGTGTTTTTTTTTTGTTCGTAAAGCTAAACATAATAATCGCGTATTGTGCGGATTAAAAACTTTTATATATATATTTCTTTGTGTGTCTAATTTGCCCTTGTTCTCAATTTTGATTGATTGAAATATCTGAAATGCGCTTTTTTACAGTTTTTTTTACTACTAAAGAATCGATTGTGTGTATGGACATAAAGAACTCCGCATGCAACTAGATATCGAGCACCAGAAGTAATCTTTCGTCGTGATTCCCATCTCCGCGAATGTTAATGCCTCGCTTCGAGATGGCTACCATTTGCCGTTATTACACCTCTTCGGAGTATCTATAACGGGCAGAGAAATGAGTTTCTAAATAAGGCGTTTTGTAATATAAAACGGTTAGCTTATGTTCGACGGTCGAGAAATAAAATAATCGTGAAGTTAAAGTAAAATAATTATTTAATTTGAAAATCTGCAGAAGAAGATTTACATTACTTTTCCAGTTACACATTATATTTTTCATTATTCTTAACAAATTTCAAAAGTGAACATAGTCTTAATATGAGTATTTTAGACTCATGATAATATTTCTAATTCTTTGTGTTTTGTACACATGTTTTGCATTAATAAGTTTTTAAATATGATATATATTTGTTTTTATCGGTATCTTAAAACACAGCATCACTTTTCATTATCTGATTTCAATATCAGATTTAACCTACGTCTCGAAATGAAAACAAAATCAGTTTCCACAATAGGCTTGTTAATAACACGCATTTGCCCAAAAATCCCTTCTACCATAATCGCATACTTTTTAATAAAAAATCACCCAATTCAAACCGATACCCATCAAGCCGTTGATCACGGACATTAAGCAAAATCGAGCGAAATAATACATCTAAAAGCTTTCGCATTGAACCGATTAATTGCCAATGATTCAATGGTTCCAATGCCCTACAATTAATATTGGAAAGCACGAAGGAGCATTTCCAAGTCTTCAATTTGCATCGAGGATTGAGACAGCCATTTCAGTCGGGTCATTGTTTGATTGGCCGAGGGTTCAACGTTCATGTTTATTTTACTGAATACTCGTATCGCTATCCGCATGGGTTTAGTTGGTTCCTTGAATTACCACATAGCTATTTATCGCTAACTATCTAATATGCATTCATTATCATCATCATAATCAGCCGGTGTCAGTCCACTGCTGGACGTAGGCCTCTCCCAAGATACACCACTGAGCTCGATCTTCGGCTATTCTTTTCCAGTCACTGCCCACTGCTTTGCGGATATCGTCACTCCACCTGGCCACAGGACGTCCTACGTTACGTTTGCCGATTCGCGGTCTCCACTCTAGGATAAGTCTAATCCAACGGTTATCAGTCCTGCGGCAAATATGTCCAGCCCACTGTCAGTTTCAGTCAGTATATATGTTATGTAATGTACATTACATCTACACATACAGCTTTATTATACATTACATCTACATATACAGCTTTATTCGTCGCCATCTGTATTTGGCTTCTTGTATCATTTTAGTTTCAGTAGTTGAGCATTATGCTATTGCTCTGTGCGGGGTATTACAAAAATGCCAATCCAATGAGATATACGTTTATTTCCACAGAATACTAGGTTAGCACAAAGTTCCAGAATAGTCGTCGAAATGGTCGTAGACAATGATCAATTATTATACGTTAACAACACACACTGACGGCTTTTTATGATCGTAATTTGTCACACCGCTATATTTCTCGAAGTTTCGGATACTATCTATCGTCGTAACACTAGACAGTAGTACATAATTAAATTGTTACAGCGATGTTGGAATTTGTTAGAGCTTTTAGTAATCTAGAGTAGTAACATTACAGTAATATAAGTTATTTTTCAAAAAAAATAAAACCGACTTCATAACCACAAAAAGGCACTCAAAAGCGAAAGATAATTTACTTAAAATTATTATAAGCGTTACCCACTTCTCTATTTGAAGTCGGTGCCAGCCAAGTCTAATAGGTAGTAGATAGATAATACCTACATGTATCTACCTACTTACTAACCTACATAGTACCTACTTACTACTACTACATACATAGTATCTATCTAATATCCAATAGACTAAGCTGGCACCGACTTCAAATAGAGAAGTGGGTAACGCTTATAATCATTTTAAGTAAATTATTTTTCGCTTTTGAGTGCCTTTTCGTGGTTATGAAGTCGGTTTTTTTTTTTTAAATAACTTATTTTACCCTTTTTAGTACAAAAAAGTTTTAAGGAAATTACATGCATCTATTAAATTTCGTGTCTGGGCCGTTATACACTGACGGATATATACTTTTTGAAAATTTCAAGTATGTACCTATAACGGTAAAGAAGATACAGACCTGTAAAGTGCGCACATATAGACACACGGACGGACGGACGGACGGACGGACGGACGAACAGACAACAAAGTCTCAGAAAGTGTTCATTTGGTAGCCTTTGGGTTCGGAACCCTAAAAAAATTGACTTTAAATGCCGCGCTAAAGTGAAAATATTCACTAGTAATAATGATGTCATCAAGGTATCAAAGGACAATGTCCAAAATGGCCCTGTACAATTAAAGCATCTGACACACACGATAATTAATTGCCTATTTTATTACAATAATTCCAAATACTTTCATAACACGGACTAGTTGTATTCCAAAATGAATATTAATAAAACTGGCCAAGTGCGAGTCAGACTTAGTCCCGCACACGGAGGGTTCCGAACGCCATCTATCGAATTTCTAACGAACTTCTAACACCAACTAAGTAAACGTTAACACAAAGGTAGAATTAGTATTATATAGTAGTAATAGTAATAGTAGTAATAGTAATTTTAGTAATTAATATTATTACATATCTGGTTGACCGAGCTTTGCTCGGAATTTTTTGCCACTTAAACAGACAAATATGACTCTTCCCGACATCTATTGACGAATAATAATACTATTTTTTTTTAATTGAGAGCAACTAAATGCTTTACTGATAGAGTACTTCTACTCGCCAATAGATGTCGGGAAGAGTCATATTTTAAGTTGATTATCAATAAAGTTGATTATTGAAAACACGAATAAAACAACATTTTCTGAAAATGTCTCCTAGCTAGATCGATTTATCGCCCCCGAAATCCCCTGTAGGTATACTAAATTTTATTTAATCGTTGGAGCCGCTTCCGAGATTCAGATTAAGGTAAAGACGATAGCGCCATCTTAGCAACTAGATGGGTGGCGCTGCGCTATCGTAAAAAACTTTTTTTAAACTTTTCTCAAATTTTTAACTTTATTTTGTTCTTAGTATTTGTTGTTATAGCGGCAAAGGAAATATATGATCTGTGAAAATTTCAACTGTCTAACTATCACGGTTAATGAGCTATAGCCTGGTGACAGACGGACAGACAGACAGACAGACGGACAGCGGAGTCTTAGTAATAGGGTCCCGTTTTACCCTTTGGGTACGGAACCCTAAAAATCGGCTTTATCGGTTCTTATTCATTTCTAACTAGTATTTCAGACGAAATGATTGACCTATTATAATAATGTACTCTCTCGCTTGTTTTTAGGGTTCCGAACCCAAAGGGTACCAACGGAACCCTATTACTGAGACTCCGCTGTCCGTCTGTCTGTCTGTCTGTCTGTCTGTCTGTCCGTCGTCTGTCACCAGGCTGTATCTCATGAACCGTGATAGTTATACGGTTGAAATTTTCACAGATGATGTATTTCTGTTGCCGCTATAACAACAAATACTGAGAACAGAACAAAGTTAAAAATTAAAGGGTTTAAAACAAAAAACGTGTTTTTTACGATACGATATAATACGAAATTAATTCACCTCGACGCAGCTAAATGGTAGCACAGGAAAAATTAGCACGCGCAAGCGTTTCATTTGTTAAATTTGTGGGCCTCGGTCGATTTTTTTACTCAGTTAAGTTAATTTGCAGAAATGTAGTGTACAGTATTGAATAATATATCTTCAATTTTAGTACTTAAAGTCGATTAGCTAGAATCCACTCAGTCTTCCAGATATTTAATAATATTAATTACCTTTTTGTTAATATTCACTTAGTTGGTGTTAGAAGTTCGTGGCGTTCGGACTTCGGAAATTCGGAACCCTCCGTGTGCGGGACCTGAAGTCTGACTCGCACTTGGCCAGTTTTATTTCACCTTATCCTGTCAAAAAGGTAAAAAAAAGTATTCTTTCGTACTTGACTTGCACCAACATCTTCTCATAAATAAATTAACAGAATATAGTACCGAGACAATTGTCAGCTGCAATCTAAAGTATGACGGGTATTTCAGACCAATTAATGTTTGAAGCTATAATTGCTCCTATTACAGCTCGTCGAATTACATTTTGAATGGTAACGTTCAAGGAAACGTTAAAGGTAATTAAAATGAAATGTAATAAGACCTTATTTTAATTAATTACCGTTTAAAAAGATGGTAAATAAAGTATTTACTATTGAAAATTGGCTTTTATTGTGATTATAACGCACTACCCATGGAAAAATAGCGTAAGATGAAAACACCAACTTTTTAGGAGCATCAAAAAACTGATTTGTAAGGAAATGAGAAGTCCTAGACATTTAGTGTCTTCAGCAACATGGTAGCAAAAATTTTCGTACAAATACTTATATACTTCATTTTTTAAATAAACTCTGTATTTTGCAAAAATCTAAAATTAGGTGGTTACTCCACTGATATATGAAATAATAATATGAAATTGAGAAACATCTAAAGTTACCGCTTTGTTGCTATGGAAATTAGGCGAACTTCGTAATTTTATTTCGAGTTACATCTTTATTCCATCCCGCTTTTACGGAACATTTGTACGTAAACAATAATGTTGTTTTCTTCCATGAGAGAATATAAAGAAAAATTATAGTAACTTGCGAAGTGCTGTTATTAAGTGGGATAAAAATAACAAAAAAAAAATTATCACTTATAACTTACTTATTCTGTGGCTAAAACTTTACTTTAAAAGACGTATGTGGTACATACGTAGAAAAACCTTCATATATTTAATAACATAACTGAAGATACGCCATATGCTTCCACTTGTGTGAATTTAAAAAAAGCCTGTGTGTAGCTTGTGTTAATTAAATAGTTAGCCCAACAACCCCCGCATGGCGGTAGGAAACTATCTAGTGTCCACCTGGCCTGCTACCAACCTCAAGTTAAAAAATCTATCGCCAAACATCTAATGTGTTACGGCAGCTATCATTTAGAGCCAGTTCCCATTCTAAGCCTAGCGTGCTTACCGTCTTCGACGACATTATGATGCGGTCGAAGATGGTAAGCACGCGCACATTATCACCTGTTGGTAAGTTATAACTTACCAACAGGTGAGATAATAGTCAAACGCTAGCCTATGAGATGTTTAAAAAAAGCCAGGGTGGCTATCTCTATTCCAATTTCATTCAAATCGTTATTTCTTATGCGTAATACGTTTATGGCAAACACAATAAACAGTTTGCAAATTAACGTTTGCGTGTACGGGACGACATCTGCTGTCAACGTCTCCAAAACCTTAAAGACCCTCGCTATCTATGCTTCAGATACTGATAGACACAGGCTTAGAAAAACTTGGAGAAAAACCGCACAATGGAGATCAGGAGACGGCCATACAGCCAATTGCTTTTACCTTCTGCTGGCAACTGATCCAGCACGCTACTCAGTATCATCACCGCTAGGTTGTTCCGACCACTGTCGGATGAAGTCTACTCTCCGCCCAACTTTAGCTTAAGATGTACTCGACGTGAGGCGATAACAGGCAGCAGATTGAGATGAGTAGCGGTCGTTCCTTGCATTTAACCCTAAGCGGCCCGTATGCTTTTCTTCCGATGACCGTATGGTTTGTGTGGATGCTGTGACGGATTTGCTACTTCAGGGAATGGAAAACTATATTTCATTTTCGAAGTTGTGATATAAAGCAAAGCTTAGCCTTGGTTCGGTGTTAAATGTGGCCGTACTGCAGCGCTGATGCATGAAATTAACTTGGACTGGGTTGACGCTCGAAACGGCTAAGCCAAAAATGAAGAAGGAAGAATGCCTTTAACAACGCTGCCTACCTAATTCTGCAAGAATGCTTTACGGATGGCTCGATTCAACCACATAGCTTTGATTTATAAGTCAACTCAATGTTTTGTCAGCCCTCACTTCTTCCACTGCTGAAACTCGATGGGTCGCTGGCTCATACTACCAAAGAGAAAGCAAATTTGATTGTTTCTCTGTTCACGGAGTCTTTAGTTCTTGACACTGCCCATAAGACACTTCCTCGTCTCCTTGGATACGTGAAACAAATGTCAGATATACCTATCCGTCAGGCTAAGGTTAAAAAAGACTGCAAAATGTAGACGTGAACAAAGCCAGAAGCCCGGATGGTATTCTATCTATAATCCTGATCTCGCTTTTGTATTGGTATGTATCCTTCGCCTTTCTATGACATGACATGTGGTCTAGTGTCAAAAACTTGGAAACATGCCAACGTGCAACCTGTGTTAAAAAAGGCAGTCTTGCTGACCCTGCCAACTTTTAGACACGGTAATACTCTGCAAGGCTATGAAGCCTTTACTGAACAACTGGCTCCTTGCATACATAGAACTTTGTCACTGACCAAAAATAGGGGTTTCAACGAAATTGGGGGAATCTTATAAGCAAGTCCATCGATCCATCCTACGGACTGCCACTGGTTTGTGTGTCTGAGTTTTGTATTTTCTTTTGAGTGACCTGTCGTTCGGAGTAATCATTTATGGCTGCTCTTTTAACCAATTGGCGTCTTTCAGGATAAAGATAAAGATAAAGATCATTTATTTGCTTAAAACATGAGTATGCATACAATATAAAAATGCATGCAATATGTCAATAATAGTCATGAAGAACATGCATGTTTTGCCAGTTAAGGCGTACAAATTTATATTAAATAACAAAATCATAGTTTTCAACTGACATAAATTATTAAACATTTAAAAACCGCATTCGTAATTATTAATTAATCAAATTTAATTTACATTGTATTCAATTCAATTCGAAATTATAGAAAAAAAAAACATAAAAATAAATAGATAATAATATAATTCAAATGTCAGTATGATTCAATCTTAATCTAAGAATTCATTCTGTGTCAGTCAGGAAGTCAGATACTTTATAATAGCATTTGTCAATTAGGAAAGGATCCTTGCTTTCTGTCACTCTTATCCTGCTACATATTAATGACTTGCTAATGCTCGGTATCATTGGGAATGCAGACGACAGCACCGTTGTAGAGAGTTTTACGTCCAGTGCACAGTCTAGTGTGGCGCAAATTCAATGTCATATAGTCAATCACATAAACTTGTCCTTACTGGCTGTTTTCGATTGGGGTGATGCCAATTTGGTCAAGTTCAATGCAGCTAAGTTCTAGGTTCTAGTTCAATTTTCTGCCAAGCTAAAAAAATCTATTCGAAATGTTTCCGTACAGACGGCAGACCACCTGAGCTTCTTAGAATTTTACTTACGCCATCTCTCAACTTTGGCTCTTACATGACAGGTGGTAGGAGCATATTATAATGAACTTCTTATCAAAAAGTAGCTAACCACCATCAAAGAGAAAATTTGCAGCCATAACCTTACAGTGTTCCGACAACATACAGCCCTTTAGAATCTTCTAGGCGTAGCGTGTGCACCATCTTTTCTTCAGTGATCAAACGCTAAAAAGCTTAGTTTTATGGCCATGCTGAGGCAGTAGTTTTGTGGCGTAATCGAGAAAACGGTCGGCTTTGGTGCCAGAGGTACCGAGTTCAATCCGCGCCGTGCACAAGTTAATTTTTCTATGGAAAAATGTATGTGCGCTTTCCACAGTGGCCCTCTGGTGAAAGAAAAACATCGTTAACAAACCAACAACCCCCCACGGTGGTAGGACACTATCTAGTGTCAGCTACCACTCTCAAGTTAGGAAATCTCTCGCCAAACATTTAATGTGTTCCGGCAGTTATCCTTAAGAGCCAGTTCCCATTCTAGGCCTAGCGTGCTTACCATCTTTGACCACATCATCACTTACCAACAGGTGAGATAGTGGTCAAACGCTAGCCTATAAGATATAAAAAAAGTACTTCACTCCGAGACAGTTGCTTAATTTATGTCATACACAAGTCCGATCACGTACTGTTCGCACCTTAGAGGTGGTTCTACCAATTACAGACCGCCTTTGTTTGGAGAAGTACGAAACTATAGCATACAGCATGGTGCGCCTGATTTAAATTAAAACAAAAGTAAAACAATAAAAGGTTCCATGTTTCCTATCACCCGATAGGAAACATGGAGCATTCTGGAGAGTACCTATGCCATCCGATTTCTCAAAGTAATACCACCCTGCCTCTTCTTCGACCAGGCCGGACCAGATGTGCGCCACTGCTATGTGGTATATCTCCACGCAGCAAGCGTTATGCTTCATCTTGTATCATAGGTACTGTCAATGGAATTCTTTGCCAGTGTCTGTGTTTCCCGATAAGTATAATCTAGGGGTCTTCAAGTCGTGAATGGTACGTGCCGCAAAGCCAATGCGTTGAGTAGTCACGTGTACGAGTATGTTCCGCTCTCGTGTGTGGAAGAGTGTGCTGAAGCAGCTCTCGCTGTTCGATTCTCCGAACATTTACTATGCTATGAATCTTCGTTATATATATATATGACTTATATTGACAAAGTTGCCGTAAGGGATACAAAATATTTTGCATCACATATATGTTGTACTGCTAACCAAGCATAGAAAAAGTAAGTATATTATGTTATTTACAAAAAACGTTACATTTTTATCACACTTAATCATAGTTATGCTAAAAAATATTCCTATGCTTGCCTGGAAGAAATCAGTTACTTCATTTACGAATAAAAGACAGAAAAATACTGCATAGAATAACTGCTTAATCATGCTTACTGATACTTTTCTTCAAAAAGTACCGTGAAAAAAAGGCTTAACTGTATATACGCACATATAAGTGTAACATATTACGTGGAAAAAGTATGTAAGATCATTTATGCAACAAAAATTCTTTAGGGAGACGTATAATAATAACGTAAGATTAATTAAGCAAATACTACAAGGAAACTCTGCAAATGTGATAGGAGTAACAAAACTTACATCATTTTACTAGAGAATTTATAAAAAAAATATTTTCATATTAATTTTTTAAATTCAAATTACTCCGTAATTTACTAGGATATAAATTTGAAAAAAATTGAGTATATGTATTAGCATTTCCTCTATCCGATGGTGAAATAAAAAAAAATTGACGCAAGTGTCTTTGCGCCATTCTTCCATGGGTAGTGCGATAAGTGGTTATTAAAGACAAACAATTTTACTAATATGTAGAATTAATAATTAAGATAGTTTAAAAACTAAAACAACCGACTTCCATGCCCCGCGAGTCAATTTCAGTAGTAAGTTTGAGACGTTTATCGTCATGTCTCTTGATATACTTCTTAGATCTCAATAAAATTACAACGGGACCACGTCAAAAACGTACCCTACCGTAAAAAAAACAAATCAATGAATTCGGTTCACAATTGACGGAGTAATCGCGTAACACACAAAAAAAAAAGGAAAAAAAAACATAGTGACGAATTCAGAACCTCCTTTGAAAAAAAGAAAAAAAACATACAGACGAATTGAGAACTTCCTTTTTTTGAAAGTCGATTGAAAAGATATAAATTCCAAAGTTATTCGTAGCAAAGTGAGCAACGGTCAGTTTTTACCCCTTTTTGACCACTAGGTGACCACTACTATTATAAATGATATTCTTTGCATAACACGCCACAGCCTAAGTATTAAGTAATTACACCTAATAGGAAATATGCATGTTTTTTTTAATATTTTTATTTTACTCATTACATCCATATAACACAATAAAAAAAATATTATTTTATTATTTTTATATATCTAATTATTTTTTAAATAAACATTTAAATGTACAAATAAATTTGAGCAGTTAAAACGCCATCATTTCCCGGGCTCTTTGGTAATGCATTGTGACGTCACGCACTTACGTCAGACACACGCCGCTTGAAGCAAACTAGCTTTTTTTCTTTAACTAAGACTTCGCGCGATTATTTTATTTAGCCAATGACATGTTTTTATTAAATTATACAGTTTCTCTAATCTCGTACTCATTTTTATCTATATTAAATGGTTAGTAATATACATTTTTGCACAATAATACGCGGCAAACACGATATTTGGAAATAAATACAATAAGACCACACCATACATTTATTTTTATGTTCCCGCGCTCAATGTTTCTATCACGTGGAGTAGTGCATAATGACGTCAACTTTCGATTCGACCAATGGTGATCTGTTACAAACTTAAATTTCCCTCGCTTAAATTGCATTTTTAATTTATTATTTTAAGCAAATAAAAAGGAATTAAATAAAAAAAAAGGTTTTACATATAACTCCAGGACAACTAAGAATCGAAAAAAAAATTCCAATAAATCTGAGCTTCATGCATATTCCCATTACTTCTACACCTCGTAATTACGTATAACTAGCTAACAGCGGTAACAGCCTTTGTCCAATTCATCAAATATTAAGTATATGCAAGTCACCTAAATTCTTGTATGGTAGCGGTTATTTGGAATGACAAATTAATGGAGGGCTTTTAGCGGCTTTGTTTGATATAGTACTCGTACGTGTTATTTGAAATAGGTAGTATCAATTTGAAAAGCTTATAGTGAAATCATACAAGATCGTTTAAAAAACTAAAAAGAACCGACTTCAATGCCGCGCTATTAATTTTCAGTACCAATTTTGAGGTGTTTATCTCCATATCTCTGGAGATACTTATCAAATCTCGATAAAATTACCATGGTACCACACTGGGAATATCTTCTTTCAAACAAAAAAATAATAATCAAAAAAGGTTCATAAACGACGAAATTAACCGCGTACAAAAGTAAAAAAAAAAAAAAACATATATACGGTCGAATTGAGAAACCTCCTCCTTTTTTGAAGTCGGTTAAAAACGGATCAGGTGCGTCTCATTGACGTTAGCGCAATTTGCAGTCGTAGTAACGTCTTATTAGTCTTGCGTTTTATTTATTTACTAATCGACTTCACAAAAAAGGAGGAGGTTCTCAATTCATCGGAACCTTTTTTTTTATGTATGTTCACCGATTACTCGGAGATACCTGAACCGATTTGGAAAATTCTTTTTTGTTTCAAAGTGAAAGTGCAGATTCTTAATTAATCCATATACTGATTAAATGCTTTGACTTTGACTTTTACTGCTATTTAAATGTATTATATTTGTTTCTATGTAATTAAGATAATTCTTTAAAAAAATCATTTTTATGATAAGTTAGAAAGCTGCAGTGGCATCGTAAATGCGCTTTTACGTCTATATTTTTGCATTTTTTTTGTTTTGATAATTTCTATATTTTTTTTTATAATACGCTGATACAGTTTACAAATATCGTAACTTTAAAAGCAAGTACAAAAAGAGAGACAGGCAGAATAACAAATAATCGTAGTACTCAGTATTAATGTATTATTATCGGGTCTCGTTTTTTACCAAACCCAAAAATCCTAACAAAACGAATTCAATGTATTTCCGTCTCAGGAAGTAGCACATTTCTAACATGTCAATTGTAATAAAAGCTTGTCAAAAAATTGACTTGAAAAAAAAAATTGTCTTGTTAAAAAATTGTCTTGTTAAAAAATTGTAAAAAAAAATAAAAAATAGTAAAATTGCATTACATAACCGTATAATTCCCAAATAACAGAAGCGCCACGTTTTCCTCTTATTTCACCAAAAACGAACAACTAACACGTCTGCCATAAATGACCACAACAGTCCAACAATATATCAGCGATGTCAATACCATACAAATACTATTGCCACCCTATGTACAGACGAGCACATAAGTGATATTTGACATTTATTTTGTTGTCACTTTAAATATTTTCACAGATATTATGTTTCTTTGAAGTGTTTCACGCTTTATATTTTTGTAAATTGTTAAACACAATCCAAAATTTCATCGTACCGACGGGACTCGAACCCGCACCCCCCGGATTACACGTCCAGGTGCTCTGCCAATTAAGCCACGGTTCGATACATCGATACGACGAAATTAGTGGATTGCATTTGTTAACCCAATTATGCATTGGTGGCGCCATCTATGACTACTATTTTTCACAGAATTGCGAATAGACATAATATTTTATGTGTACACAGCTGTACACAGTTACTTGACTTCTTAGCGAGAGGTGACCATAAAAAAAAGGATAACTAAAAACCTAATCGGATAAAATTCTAATCGGACTACCCCGCAAATGAACCAATAAAAAATAATCATTCAAATCGGTTCACAATAAGCGGAGTAATCACGTAACACACATAAAAAACATACAGACGAATTGAGAAACTCCTCCATTTTGGAAGTCGGTTGAAAAGGGGAACTCTCATTGTCATATTTAAACCACAACATTTAAAATAAGTTTTGATCGTACAAAACGAAAAACCGACTTCACATGCCGCGATAGTGAAAATATCCACTAGCCATAGTCATGTCATCGAGGTATCAAATTTTTTTATATTGTTTATCTCTATATATAGGAGATGATTACCAGATCTCGATAAAATTTGTATAGAACCAAACGGGAGGCATAATATCTCAGACAAAAAAAATTCAATTCGGTTAAGATTAGATGGAGTTCTGAACACACATACAAAAAAAAAATACAACAAAAAACAAACAGTCGAATTGAAAACCTCCTTCATTTTTGTGAAGTCGGTTAAAAATAGTACTTTTATGAAGTAAAATACTAACTCTAATTTTAACACTTTTGCCTTCGAGCATACATCATTGTTAGATCCCCATTCGCATCACCATTGTGTTGTAACAGCTCAATATAATTCCCAGCACAATGGTAAATGATCTTCAAACAGCATTAAAGTGTCCAATGTTGAATCAAATTACATTTTTTGGGTATTATTAAAGGCAACAAATCAAGTATTTAATGTGAGGCTGATTCTGTGGTTTTGTTTAGTAGGGTGGTAAGGCGTGTTATTTCCAAAAAATCTATTTCAATATTTTGGGTCACATGACATCAGTTACGACTATATTTTCAACCGATTTCCAAAAAGGAGAATGTTCTCAATTTGTATGTAGTTTTTTTTTTCATTTTTAATCGACTTCACAAAACAGGAGGAGGTTCTCAAATCGTCGGAATTTTTTTTTTAATGTATGTCCACCGATTACTCGAAGATGCCTGAACCAATTTGGAAATTTTTTTTTTTGTTTCAAAGGGTGGTCCCATTTAAATTTTAACGAAATCGGCCGAGTATTTTTTAATATATTATCAACATTTGTATTACGACGCATTTACTTATCTCGACGACTTACTCGTACTACTTACTACTGGCACAGATTATTGTAATAGTTTTTTTTTATTCTGGTTTTTTAGGGACTTTTACCCAAAGGCATGCCAGCCTCATCATACACTAAACATGACAAACTACTTATAAACTATGGTGCTTAACAATGTCGAACAAAAACCTAGCCGCATCACACGCAGGTAAAGATAAAGATAAAGATATTTATTTCCAAAAGCAATTTGTACAGTACACATGCAATTAATGTATTATGCAATTAACACAATCAAATTATATTCAACAGTAGGTACGTATAGACTGATAAGACGATATTGCTAGCATTTCGTGGGCCCCAAACTAGGCTAGGCCTGTATCTTGGGCGCCCTTCACATTTCTATAGATATAATCTGCTCTGAGTATGTTATTAGGTGATGCTAAAATGTTAATATATACCCATGTCATTTGTATTAATTTTAAATTTTCTTAAGAGATTACTCTTAAGCGCGTTCATGTCGTTAGATGATACTTATCGGGAATCAGACTCAGGCAAGTGTCTCTTGAACGACACACTTGATCCCAGGGCTCTCAGTAAACCCTAAAAGTGGTCTTCTGTTCTATTCGAAAGTCAGTAGTGTTTGGTTCAATAACAACATCCATAAATAAACCATAATAATTTCCTGTCAAAGCCGAAATACAATGTTAATATATACCTAATACATCCAATATTGACACGATTACAATATTAGAGGAAGTGAGGATGTTACATTTAATATCAAAACAATATCATAGGCTTTTTTCAAACGGATGATATTTAATTGACTTTAGTCCAAGATAAATAGCAACTATCTCAATCCATCTTAAGGTACGACCGCACTGGCGTCCTGCGTCCGCGTGCGCGGGCACGATCTGAATTTCAATCGTTTTCAGATCGCCGTAGTTCGCGATTGGTGTGAACCAGTTGGTAAAAATACTACTGCGCTATCTGATTGCCGCTTAGATCGCGCACGCAGATCTCTACGGTGTGGCTGTACCTTTACATACTTGCTACCAAACATCATGGCTGGGAATTGGGTATTCAGGGAATCTGAAAAGAAATACACCAACAAAACATTTGCTACCAAAAAAATAGCATCAAGTGGAAAATCTGGCAGCACAGCCCTGGACTGGGTCAGACTATTTTATTATACAATTTTTACGTTATTTAGCTCAAAAATCTACCACATTTGAAATATTAATCGGAATAAGAATGTTTATAAATAAACATAGAAAATAATACAATTTGTACATGTACATCAAAAATAAACTGAAAATAAGAAAACTAAAAACCATTATTTGCACTTTAACAAAGGAAACACATATATATGTACATCAAACATAATTATATTCTCTAATAATCTGCTAGGAATAATAAAAAAAAAACGTTTTACTTTAGAATGTTTTACTTCATTGTTCTATTCACTTCATTATTGTACCAATACTAAACAACTACTAATAGAAAACCAACAGTATACACACAGTCTTCAACATTTTCTAAAGCGCACGTGATAATGGAATTGCACTGCCAGGTTTTCCAATTGAATTTCTGTCTGACCTTTTCACGTCGCTTTTAATCCTTTGTCGCCGTTCTGTCCAAAGCCTTAGCTCTACGTAAATCCAGACCAACGGATATTGGAACTCTGCGTGTGAAACGTTGGACCGTATCATTCATATAATGGACAATAGGTTGTAAGAACCGAATAGTCTGAAATCCTCGCAATTAAATTCGCAATTAGTCACAATATTAAGATATTTAATATAATAAAATCCTTTAAAAAACTAAAAAGAACCGACTTCAATGCCGCGCTATTACTTTTCAGTACCGACTTTGAGGTGTTTATCTCCATATCTCTGGAGATACTTACCAGACTTCGATAAAATTACCATGGTATAACACTTGGGATATCTCCTTTCCAACAAAAAAAATAAAATTGTAATCGGTTCATAAACGACGAAGTTATCCGCGAACAAACATTAAAAAAAAATCATATATACGGTCGAATTGAGAAACCTCCTCCTTTTTTTGAAGTCGGTTAAAAAAATAAAATAAACGATTTTAAATACCACGCCAATCATTTTTAGTACCAAGTTTGAGAGGATTATCTCTATATCTCTAGAGATACTCATCATATCTCGAAGAAACTTAAATGTGACCACCCTTTTAAAAAAAATAAGATTTTTCTAAATCTGTCCCGGCTATAAATTACCAAAATTAATTATTTTTTTAATTAAATTAATTAATTAATTAAAATCCAGGCTACAATCCTAACGGTCAATCCCACAACTATTGTCTTATCGACATAGGTGCTAATTCCTAGATATTGCAAGCAGTTAGCAAAAAGTCCAACCAACAAGTAAGAATATTATTAAAGCATACGCATGGTGGTAGGACACTATCTGGTGTCCGCCTGGCCAGCTACCACCATCAAGTTAAAAAATCTGCCGCCAAACATCTAATTAGTTCCGGCAGCTATCCTTGAGAGCCAGTTCCCATTCTAGGCCTAGCGTGCTTACCATTATAGACCGCATCATCACTTACCAACAGGTGAGATAGTGGTAAAACGCTAGCCTATAAGATATTAAAAAAAAATAGCGAATGTTTATCATCATAATATCCGACGAAGAATAATATCGTGTCAAAATTCACATATTTAACAGCGATAAGCTTAAAAATCTTCAAATCTCCGTATTAAATATTTTTGGAAGTACAAAAGAACCCCCTTGACCTTTTAATTAAAATAAATTATAACATTTTTTTATCGACGGCACATGAGTAAAGAAACCTTTTCTTAATCCATGTGTCTACACCCTGTAGACAAGCAGGTAATGAAATATCACTAAAATGGTATTTACAAAACAACCTATCAAAGTATGAATTTAATTTCATGAATTGATAAACCTACATGACGCAAGTTTTTTGCGCGCAAAACGTTATATTTTTTTATATATTACTAGCTGACCCGGCAAACGTTGTTTTGCCATATAAATAATAAGGGTTGATCGTAGAAGGGTGAAAATTGAGAATTGTATGTATTTTTGTATGTTGTATCATAAAAAAATAGAAATTAAAAATTTTGTCTAAAAAATAAAAATAAAAAATTTAGGGGTGGACTACCCCTAACATTTAGGGGGATGAAAAATAGATTTTGGCCGATTCTCATAGATACCGGATAAGCAAAAAAAATTTCATCAAAATCGGTCAAGCCGTTTCGGAGGAGTATGGCAACGAAAACTGTGACACGAGAATTTTATATATTAGATGAAGCTAGACATATAAGACATATGACCATTATATCGCCTAGTGGTAAGCGACGACGTGGTCTAACATAGTGAACACGCTAGGCCTAGAATACTTTGACTCTCAAGTTGTGAACTGAATAAACACCAGAAGTTTATGGCGGCAGATCTTCTTGACGGTAAGCTACTTTTTAACCAACTTTACAAAAAAAAAAAGATGACGTTCTCAATTCGACAATTTTTTTTTTTTATGTTTCTTGCCTCAGAACTCCGTCAAATCTTAACCGATTTGAAATATTTTTTTATTTGAGAGATTATGCCTTCCGTTTGGTCCCATTCAAATTTTATCGAGATCTTACAATTATCTCCAGAGATATAGAGATAAGCAATATAAGCGTAGGGTTCCGTAACACAATAGAGTATTCTATAACTATGATTTTTCACAACTACAAAAATAAGTTTGTTTTCATAGTGTTTGTATGAAAAACAAAGTGGTCGCTATATCTCAACAACTGCTGACTACATCTCGTTCAAACCAATTTTCGTTGAAAGTTTTTATTGAGATCTACAGAATATATTTTTTCTAGATTTTTCACTCCCTTACTTTAGAAGTTAGAGGGGGGGGGGGGGACACATAAATTACCACTTTAGACGCGCCTTCTTTTGAATGATTGACTTTGAGAAAAATGATTTTAGGAACCTCAATATCATTTTTAAATACATATCCATAGATACCCCACACGTGTACGTTTGAAAAAGATTTTTTTTTTTGTCCCAGTTCCATGTATGGGATGCCCCCCCTTAAACTTTTTTTTATTTATTTTTGTATAAAAATCAAAAAGCGGTTTAAAGAATACATCTACCTACCAAGTTTCAATTCTGTAGTTTTAACAGTTTCGGAATAAAATGGCTGTGACATACGGACGGACAGACAGACAGACAGACAGACATGGCGAATCTTAAAGGGTTCTGTTTTTTGCCATTCGGCTACGGATCCCTAAAAACGAATTGTGTAAACAAGAGATGATGGACTGCATTCAGTGCGAACATTCAGTGTCCCGAAAAATTGCAACTAACTCGTGAAGTCTTGACATCTCATCACTTACTCTTATGAAAAAAGGACTACTAAGCTGCATCCAACACTAGACAGCTGTAATAAAAAGCACCCGGTGCCCATGTTTACGTCGCTCGCGACTAGGGAAGCCGCGTCTTTATTATTTACGCGACGCGACAGGGCTTTGACACCGCTTCTTAAGTCCTCGTCTCGTTGCTGCGACTATTATGCACCTTATTGAAGTTATACTTCTATTGGCGCGATAGAGAAAAATGATGAGAGTGAATTTTTACGATACGCGCGCACACTGACACCTAAATTTAACACCGTGAAGTTAGTTCTAGGTGGCATGACTATGTTCAAGTTGTATATGTCATATTTAACGTCATATTTTTACGTTAATAAAACCTTTTTTAATTAAATAAAATCTTTTTGATTAATTTTAATATTTATCGTTAATCACTACTGCATTTTAGTTATTTTTTTCCATACGCCACAGAAGTATAACTTCTAACGCGTGTACATAAGTACACACACTCTTTTTCTTAATTATTTTTTGTTGTTTTCAATGATCTAATACTATAAGAATCTTTATCCTGACATACTGACTGACTGACAGACAACGCACAGCCTAAACCGCTGGTCGTAAAAACTTGAAATTTGAAGGGTTGAAGGGTATATTTGTCTTAGTACTTAAAAAAGTGTTACTTAGTACGTGGAAAATCCTTTCTTTATACACCCGTATTAAGAAAGGATTTTCCAAAATTCACCCCTTTTTTTTAGATGAAATGGGGGTTCAAAGTTTGTATTGAGAAACAAGATTAGATAGTCTTTTCTATTCGAAACTTCACACAAGTGCTTCCGTGAAAAAATAAGCAAATACGAGTTTTAGGCTTTTTCAAAATTCTATCCCTAAAAGGGTGAAATGGGGTAACAAAGTCTGAAAACCAATATTATTTCGGGTTGCGCTGAAATTTGATAGATTTCATATTTATTACGACGTTAGTTCCCTCTTAAAAATGATTGTCAAATTTTAAAAATTCACCTCTAATGGGGATGAAATGGGGGTTCAAAGTTTGTATGGAGAAACAAGATTAGATAGTATTTTCTCTTCGAAACTTCATACAAGTTTTTAGTAAATAAGCTTTAGTAAATAAATAAGTAAATACGTGTTTCAGGCTTTTTCGAAATTCAACCCCTGAGAGGGTGAAATGGGGTAAACGAAGTGTGAAAATCAATATTGTTTTGCATTATGCTGAAATTTGGCATAAAAATAGTTATTATAACTTTAGTTTCTGTTAAGAAAGGAAATTCTAAAATTCACCCCTGAAGTGGATGGAACGGGGGTTCAAAGTTTCTATAGAGAAACAAGATTACATAGTCTTTTCTATCCGAAACTTCACATAAGTAATTCAGTAAATAAATGATTAAATACGTGTTTCAGGCTTTTATGAAATTACACCCCTAAAAGGGTAAAGTGAGGTAACAGTCTGAAATCAATATTGTTCCAAATTGCGCTGAAATTTTGCAAGCAGATAGTTTGTTTGACGTAGGTATCCGGTAAGAAAGGATTTTTCAAAATTCACTCATAAAGGGGATAAAGTGGGGTTCAAAGTTTGTATAGTTATTTTATTTGAAATATCACACCAGAATTATAAATAAATAAGTAAAAATGAAATTCAGGCATTTTTAAAATGCCACCCTAAGAGGGTAAAGTGGGGTTACAAAGTCTGAAAATCAATATTGTTTCGGATTGCGCTGAAATTTAGAATGCAGATAGTTGTTATGACGAATGTATCCGTTAAGAAAGGATTTTCTTTAAATTTCCCCCCGGATACGGAACGGTGGTTCAAAGTTTGTATGGCGAAACAAGATGAGATAGTTTGTTTTATTCGAAACTTACATAGGTACTTCTGTTAATAAATAAGTAAGTACGTGTTGCAGGATTTTTCAAAATGGGGTAGGTAACAAAGTCTGAAAATTTGGGTTTTTTGGGTTTTATAAATATGAATCCCGATTTTCCTTAGTCACGCAATAACATAAAACGGGTAAACTGATTTGCCTTATAAAAAATAAACTAAAATAATAAATATTCTTAGTGGTGCTCAGAGGATAGCCGTGGTCGTATGTCACCTACCGTAACAAAACAATACACTCTGCAAAGTAACATACGACCACGGGTATCCACTGAACATCACTATGAATATATATGAAATACAATAAAATATTTATTACAAGTTAGTTGTTTGTATAATACACGGTACATATTGATTAGTTTGTACATAGCGATCTCAGATGAGAATATTTTTTTGTTTCATATTTTTTAGAGAGTGATTTTTCAGTAGTCGGGTTTTAGTTTTTGAACTTATTTTTTATTAGTCTTTGATTTTCAATTTTGAGCATTTGCATTGTTGTGTTTATTCCAAAGTCGCATCAATGAAACCGTCCATTAAGCTTAAAAATATGAAAGGCGATGAAGCAACGAGTACGGAGAACACCTGCAGCTGAGTTTTACGCGGATTGCATGCGGACAAAGGTACGAGTATCCTTCTTCGGGTCGCTTTTAAACGAGGTCTCGTTTTGATTAGTGTGAAATGATGCTTTTAGTGATCGAACACGGCAGCAACGCATGATCTGGTTTAGATATTTGAGTAAATGAAGATGGGATGCAATAAAATTGAGATTTGTTCTTCGAATTTCGATGGATATTTTAGTCAAGGTAGACAGGGCTTTGTATAAAAAATAGTGTATCTACCAAATCTCTCTATAGAATCGGCTGACTTTAACCAACCACTATTCTCAGGCCACGTTTATGTAATTTTTAGGTGGACATTTCGATGGCCACTGCCACTAGAGAACTACAACTACAGAATAGCCACTATAAATAATTAAATTTATTTACCACCATACTACCATAATCAGAATTTACTAAATGAGAAGATAAAGATCATGGCTGGTTGTGCACAGGTGGTAGGAGCATTGTATCGATGTTCTACCCGACTTGCTACCAAAAAGTAGCTTATCACCACCAAGGAGAAAATCTGCCGCCATAACCTTTTTTGTGAAGTCAGAAAATTGAGGAAAATGCTGTGAAACTTTAAAGCTACATGAATGAACTCCTTTTTGTGGTACATTCGATAGCTTGCGTTATTGTGCTATGATTTTGATATGATTGTGCATGATGCTTTGTCGAAAGAGCACTCAACCTGTGCAAAGAGTTTAGTCCTCCTTTCTTCAATTTCCGACCTGGGGAAACTAGCACGGCCTGAGTATTTGCAATCATCTATGCTACTATCTGTAAAGCAACAGCAAGTTTTCTTCTTAAAGTACCTCTCCATTACTGAAGGTTGGATGTCATTCTGTAACGCAGCCCCTACTTCTCGTTACACGCAAGTTCAAAATGTATGGGAATGATATTTTTGGTGCGGAAACATAAAAGTCATTCCATACATTTTGAACTTGCGTTAGCGTGAATGGAAACAGGAAATTGGATTTTGTCTAGGGGCCCTGATGTGGATGGAACCTAAATAAAGGAAACTACAGGAGACGGGTTATATTCCTATTGATTCTACAAAACTCTATGATACTTAACTTAAATAAAATTTAGTGTTCCTCACTGCACTTCGGGTCCTTTATATCCTGGTAAAGGTGGGGTCCTTTATATCCTGGCCTGGTCCCCGTCATCCACAAATCATTTCAGTAGTAGGTATTATAGCATTTCAGAAACATCGGTAGGTATTTCATTATTGCGGCAAGCATTTGCTATAATTACGGACTTGCCTTCCCTGGCTTAGCAACCGCAACCGCCGCAAAAGGTTCTTCACGCTAGCAAGCATTTCCAGCAGCCTTACCGATACGGTCTCTGTGTCGTCTTTGTTTATATCCAGCTTATCTCCAGCATAAACATTCACTAGGAGGTCCACAAGCAACCGCAAGAGTTGCTTTTCATTCAGAGCATCGAACTTTATCAAGTCATAGGTTCTTCCCAGTGTAAAATTCAACTCCTTTACTATGTATTTTATCTGCTCAGTCATTTTGCTGAGAAATATTTCACTTTTATGTAAAAATACGTAAATAAAATTAATCTTTGTTTTTTTTGTCCATGTCAACGTTGATCACCCTCTTCTTGACTGACTTCAACATATTTTTCCGTCATTTTTTTTAAATTTTGAAAACGTTCCGTCATAACGAAACATAAATCGTTTTAATACAAAAGAGTATATGTATGACATATGAAAATGTATGAGGTTAAAGTTATTAAAGATATGCCACAATTCTTCTCAACTTATATATGTTCAGCGCTAGCCTGAAAATATCTTCTACCGTCATTATCCCGGCCCATTATCGGATGTTGCGAAGCCAGGACATCTTCCTTCTTCTAACACTTCTCTTTCCCGCAACTTTGCCCATCATAATAGTCTGCAGCAGTATAGCATAGCAATGAATATCACTATATTGTAGTGAATCGTTGATATCATCATCATCATCAAAATCAGCCAATTATCATCAACCAGCCACTGATATGAAACACATCAATGAAAATGAATGTAGTTTGAATAGTAATGAAATTGTTCTCACAGTTAATAATGCTTCCAGCATGTTAGTGTCCATAACTGGTCCCTGAGGCCAAGTTTGTAATAATGAGAGCAGCTAACTAAGCTGAACTATTTTACACCTGATAACTATTTAATGGACCAATCGAGCATTGCCAGTTACTTCGCCGAACTACTTGCGTGATTTGAATAGACGATGGTCGAAGTTGGAAGATGAAGTTCAGATACTAAGTATCCGTGAATTTCAATATTGATTTCATTCAAGAGGAGCCCTGTAGCGCATAAAGTTGCACTTTTTAACCGACTTCACAAAAAAGGAGGAGGTTCTCAATTCGTCTGTATGTTTTTTTTTTGTGTATGTTACGCGATTTCTCCATCAATTGTGAACGGATTCAAATGATTCTTTTTTTAATAGGTAGGATACGTTTCCGAGGTGATCCCATTTTAATTTTATCGAGATCTAATTAGTATCACCAGAGATATGGAGATAAATACCTCAAACATAGGAGAATGTACTAGTTTTAGAAGAAGAGTCCCAAGAAGATTATACACAATGGAGGTTGCTATTGCATATAAGATATTCTTACGGTAACTGTGAGCGAGGTAGAAATAAATGTGGGGATAATTTTTTTTTATATCTTATAGGCAAGCGTTTGACCACTATCTCACCTGTTGCTAAGTGATGATGCGGTCGAAGATAGAGAAGTGGACTAGAATGGGAACTGGCTCTCAAGGATAGCTGCCGGAACACATTAGATGTTTGGCGACAGATTTTCTGACTTGAGGGTGGTAGCTGGCCAGGCGGACACTAGATATGTTCTACCACCATGCGGGGGTTATTGGTTTCTTAACGATGTTTTCCTTCACCGGAGGGCCACTGTGAGAAGCGCACATATATTTTTCAATAGAAAAATTCATTGCTGCACGGCGGTTTGAACTCGGTACAACGGCATCAAAGCCGACCGTTCTCCCAATTACGCCACCGGGCCCTCAATAAATAATTATATATTAATAATTATAATAAATAATTATATAAATATAAATAATTTGTCTTCACAGGAATGTTCTACCGGGCAAAGTCTTGTTAGGGTGCAAACTTTTTTAAACATACCTAATATTTTTTGACATGACATGACATTTGGCGAAGATGGCGGCTATTTCAGTCCCGCGACACTGCATACATAATTAAATAACTCAGAATTATGAACGTACTTTGTACCAATCAACACAGCAAAAAAAATTTATAAGCATAAAACCACATATTATATAATAGTTACTACGTAAATAATACTTTCCGTTGTTAGGTTGGCTACACAGTGCTTTCATAATTCGGGTATCCACAATATAGGGAAGTGCCTTTTATAACGTAGTAGAGTGATTCAGTACTCTGTTGACCATATGGCGGCAATTCATGTTAATAATCGCAAATAATACTTTTTAATATTCATTTTGAAATACAACTAGTCCGTGTTATAAAAGTATTTGGAATTATTGTAATAAAATAGACAATTAATTATCGTGTGTGTCAGATGCTTTAATTCTACAGGGCCATTTTGGACATTGGTCCTTTGATATCTTGATGACATAATTATTACTAGTGAATATTTTTACTTTAGCGCGGCATTTAAAGTCAATTTTTTAGGGTTCCGAACTCAAAGGCTACCAAATGAACACTTTCTGAGACTTTGTTGTCTGTTCGTCCGTCCGTCCGTCCGTGTGTCTATATGTGCGCACTTTACAGATCTGTATCTTCTTAACCGTTATAGGTACATACATGAAATTTTCAAAAAGTATATATCCGTCAGTGTATAACGGCCCAGACACGAAATTTAATAGATGCATGTAATTTCATTCAAACTTTTTTTGCACTAAAAAGGGTAAAATAAGTTATTTTTCAAAACAAATAAAACCGACTTCATAACCACAAAAAGGCACTCAAAAGCGAAAAATAATTTACTTAAAATTATTATAAGCGTTACCCACTTCTCTATTTGAAGTCGGTGCCAGCCAAGCCTATTGGATATTAGATAGACACTATGTATGTAGTAGTAGTTAGTAGGTTAGTTAGTAGGTAGATACATGTAGGTATTATCTATCTACTACCTATTAGACTTGGCTGGCACCGACTTCAAATAGAGAAGTGGGTAACGCTTATAATAATTTTAAGTAAATTATTTTTCGCTTTTGAGTGCCTTTTTGTGGTTATGAAGTCGGTTTTATTTTTTTTGAAAAATAACTTATTGGTATTAGAAATCAGACGGAACTATAATAAAATATAATGTTATAATGTATATAATATAATGTACCACCTGTTGGCACTGAAAATCTCATCATCATATAATTTTTAGGGTTCCGTACCCAAAAGGGTAAAACGGGACCCTATTATTAAGACTCCGCTGTCCGTCTGTCTGTCTGTCTGCCTGTCTGTCTGTCTGTCTGTCTTTCCATCTGTCACCAGGCTGCATCTCATGAACCGTGATAGTTAGACAGTTGAAATTTTCACAGATGATGTATTTCTGTTGCCGCTATAAAAACAAATACTAAAAACAGAATAAAGTTAAAAATAATAGAGTGTCCCCATACAACAAACGTGTTTTTTTTCGGCATTTCACGCCATAGGTGGCGTGAACGCTTAGTTAAGTAAACGTCCCAAAGATGGCGTTATATTAAAATGTCGACCCCTAACACCTTTGTTAGACGTTAGATGGCGTTATAAGAAATAAAATGTTTATTAATTATTATTTTTTGCTGGCGAAAAAGGATAGTGGTATTTTTTGCTCGATCTTATAAAATACTGTAGTGTGGTACGGAACCCTACTAGTGCGAGTCCGACTTGCACTTGGCCAGTTTTTTATTTAAGATATTTACGTTTATACGTTTGAATGTTGTAAGAACCGGATATTAGCGGTATGACGTCATAACATGGCGATGTTATGAAACAGATTTAACTAGCTGAAACTTTTAAATTGAATTTTAAAATTTAGTTTGCTATTTTATGTACTAAAACGAACGTTTTCCGACTGCATTTTGCCTAAGCTATCTAAATAATACATTTTTTGATTTTTTCTCATATAGAAAAAATACCCTATTGTATTTGTCAATGTATTTTGCTACTCGCTTCGACATAATCCACTTTGCTTTACACAAAACATTATCCATTTAAATCTCATATCATATCAGTAATCGTCATTGCACCAAATGATTCATTTCCAGCCTCTCGTTACAAAATCATTAATGAACAAAAAAAAATATCGTATCAAAAAACACTCTGCAATACACTAAGCTGTGATCATATTTTATGATTTACTACTTTTGAGATCACAGGTTGATCATGTTTACTATTAGAGCTGTTGTTATAGCAATAACATTTTCATATATTTATGCGCAGTCAAATAATATTGCAGATCCTAATAGCTATGTAAGTAATAATTACAGTTTAAAAGATTTCATTTACTCGGACACAGATAGATACACAGTTGTAAAATTGAACACATAATTAAAATTTCACGATTTTTGGTTCTTGGTTTTGATTCTCTTGCGAAATCGCAATATTATGCGACACAAACGGTAATATCTTTTGATCGCGTTTGACATATAAGTTTGTACCACAGCTGAAAAGACCATATTTGATATAAAGTTTGACTTGATACCTCTACGCGTTCCTGAGAATAAGGTACTTTTTTTCATATCTTATAGGCTAGCGTTTGACCACTATCTCACCAGTTGGTAAGTGATGATGCGGTCGAAGATGGTAAGCACGCTAGACCTAGAATGGGTACTGGCTCTCAAGGATAGCTGCCGGAACACATTAGATGTTTTGGCGACAGATTTTCTAGCTTGAGGGTGGTAGCTGGCCAGGCGGACACTAGATAGTGTCCTACCACCATGCGGAGGTTGTTGGTTTCTTAACGATGTTATACCTCCACCGGAGGGCCACTGTGAAAAGCGCACATACATTTTTCGAAAGAAAAAGCCATTGGTGCACGGCGACGTTTGAACTCGGTACCTCTGGCATCAAAGCCAACCGTTCTCCCGATTCCACCACCGGGCCATCTATGCAGATAAATAGAGATACAGACAACAAAGTGATCCTGTAAGGGTTCTTTTTTTCTTTTCCTTGGAATTTAAATTTTACTTATTATCCCCCGACGCATCGAGAAGGGGTGTTATAAGTTTGACGTGTGTATCTGTGTATGTGTGTGTCTATCTGTGGCATCTAAGCGCCTAAATGTATGAACCGATTTTGATAACATATTTTTTGTTTGATAGTTATTTCAATGGAGAGTGTTTTTAACTTTAATTTATGAAAATGCGATTAGTTGTTTTAAGACTACGATCTTTTTTTGTTTAGTGTTCCGTAGTCTTGACAAGGAATCCTTATAGTTTCGTCATGTCCGTCTGTCTGTCTGTCTGTCTGTCTGTAGGAGTATGTATATACATTACGCCGACAAAGTGTTGAAATAAAATTGTGAAAAATATTTTTAGGGTAGCTCCCCTATATAAGAAGTGGGGATGAAGTTTTTTCATCGTCTACCCCATCGTGTGGGGTATCGTTGAATAGGTCTTTTAAAACAACTCAGAGTTGATAATACCATTTTTTTAATGGAATGCTCCGTTTACAAAATATAATACTTTAAAGTGCAAATTTTTGTTCCAGTAGGGCGTCCCCCCTCCTCCCCCCCTCTAAAAGCTAAACTGCTGGCTTGAAAAATCTGGAATAATTCGTGATAATAGCGCATTTCATGAACTTTAAAGGAAAACTATAGCGGTTAAGATAACTTTATTAGTTTATCAGTAATAGTCGTTGAACTTGGATGTTCGATGATTTTATACCAAATACAAAATCCTTATCCTTAGAATAAATCCTTTAAAGTGACCAAGACGGAGTATCTAGTTGCTTGTTTATAACGGGTAAAGACTTGCATTGAATAACAGGCAACTACGGAACCCTACACTGCTCGTGGCGCGACACGCACTTGGCCGGTTATTTCTAGTTGATAACGCTATGAAATCAACATTCATAGGTCTGATCAACTTGAAATTCGGTATCCTCTAAGATATTGCAAGAACATGGTAGCATTGAGCTGATGCTGGGACATATCCTCCAATCTGCAGAATACTCAACTCCTCACCAACTTACAGCAGAGATTAGAGTTTTGGATGTTGTGAGTTGTTGATGTTCTGAGACTAGAATAGTTTCAGAACATCAACAACTCACAACAACATTATACAGTGACCATTATACAGTGAACAGTGAACATTATACATAACTAGGTTAAGTCAGGGGTGATTTTAAATTTTGAAATTGAGAATTATATTTAACAGGGTCCGTACAAAATACGATGGAAATTCTTCTCCTTATGCAATGGACCAAGACAAGTCAACATAACACATTTAACCAGTACTCTGACAGAAGACAGTTTTGGCAGTTTTATACTAACATTGAACTGGACTTTTATTGTTCCAACAACAATAATTGATGAGGTGAGAGCTCAGACGTTTGGGGTGAGAGGTGACATTATACTTTTAGGTCCTTATCATGACACCAGAGGCAGTGCAACCGGAAAACATTATACAGCTGTATCTTTTTTTTTAACTCTTATTGGCCTGGGTTTGACCACTATCTCACCTGTTGTGTGTCTCCACTATCTCACCCAAGTGATGATGCGGTTGAAGATGGTAAGCATGCTATGCCTAGAATGGGCACTGGTTCTTAAGGATAGCTGCCGGAACACAAATTAGATGTTTGGCCACAGATTTTCTAACTTGAGGGTGGTAGCTGGCCAGACGGACACTAGATAGTGTTCTACCACCATGCGGGGGTAGTTGGTTTCTTAACAATGTTTTTCCTTCACTGGAGGGCCACTGTGAAAGGTGCACATAATTTTTTCGATAGAAAAATCCATTGGTGCACGGCGGGGTTTTAACTCGGTACCTCTGGCATCAAAGTCGATCGTTGTCCCGATTACGCCGGTGGCCCTCGGTATCTGTATGGATTGCGCAACCAACATAATTATTACATGTATATATGTATATGTTGGTTGCGCAATCCATTTGGTAGGTACTGCAATAATAATATTTTAGACTTTGTGGTAGGCCCCCTGGTGTTTTTTCTTGCAGTAGAATTGGCATCTTTTATTAGGCATAGTAATTAACCTGCTATGTGATGAGCGAACTCTGGCGAATAAAAGCTATTTTTGGTGCCTAGGAACTTTTAACATTATAAACGGAAATGTGACATGGTGGTACGTAAATACATTTCAGGAAGGAATTGAAAAGGATTGCTATCGAGTCTTAATAATATAAAGAACCGATGAAATTCCTTTTCAGTTCATTCAATCGATTTTTATGCAATAATCATAACTTTTTTTTATTATTATGGGCTACGGGTTACGGATGGCCGCCAAAAACCTTTGACCTTGGCGACGTATTACGGCAGAACGATTAGGCTAGACGAGCACCTGGCGCAACTTGAGCACGAACTCGGAAAGATATAGTGGCATATTCTGGGTTATGCGAAGTCCAAAGAGAGGGGGAGGACACCGTAACCCTTGAATCTGGCCACCTGATTTACTTCCGAGAGGGAGACCAGCAATCCCAGGGCGGCGTAGGGTTCCCGGTAAATAGAGAACTTCGTGACAACGTTTTAGAAGTTTCGAGTGTGTCGAACAGGGTCGCGTACCTTGTAATCAAGCTGACGGAGAGGTTGTGCAGGTTTACGCACCGGTTCGGCACATATGTTCGGGGATATATCGAAGGCCCTTCACTTCACCACCAAGGCCCACTACAACGTTGTCATGGGGGACTTCAACGCAAAAGTGGGAGTACAGCATTGCAGTGAATTGGTAGTAGGATCTCATGGTTATGGCAGCAGGAATCATAGGGGGCAAATGCTTGTCAACTTCCTCGAAAAGGAGGGGCTTTTCTTAATGAATTCTTTCTTCAAGAAAAAGCCCCACAGGAAGTGGACATGGCAGATCCCCGACTTTATGACAAAAATAAGATTAACTTCATCATAACGGACAAGAAGCGTATATTCAGAGACGTTTCAGTGATCAATAGGTTTAATACCGGTAGCGATCACCGACTTATCTGAGGCTCTCTGAATATCAATTTCATGCTTGAACGTGTCCGTTTGATGAAGTCTAGGCTCCAACCCACCCTGCTCCAAACCGTATGGGGGATACCGTGGGATCTGAAACATTCCAGTCAAATCTGGAAAATCAATTTACTGCCGTGGAAACCACAAATAGCGTTGACATGCCCTCGAAAATTTGGTCGGAATCCTCAGGGAAGAAGGTCTGAGATTCTACGAACTACAGCGTACAGGCAGGAAGTCAAAATTTTCGGAAGAAACCCTCGACCTAATAAAGGAATGACACGAAGAGCCAGCAGTCACTTCGTCAGAAAGGCATAATCTAAACAAGAAGATTGGCAAACTCGTACGACGTGACCTTCGAAATTCCAATACTCGCTATATCGAACGAGCAATTGAGCAAAATCGGGGGTCAAAAGTGTTTGTCCAATCTCTGTACGGTCGTTGCTTCCAAGTCAGAGGTTTTTTCGGAAATTGAACACTTCTATGGCCAGCTTTACGCTTCGCATGCATCTCAACCTGATCCCGAAAGTGAGGATTCTAGAGCAGAATTGACGCGCCACTTTACTAAAAACTTGCCAGAGGTCAGTGTAGGCGAAATCGAGATGGCTCTTAAACAGCTTAAAAATGGAAAAGCCCCTGGAGAGGATGGTATTACTACTGAGCTCCTGAAAGCTGGTGGATAACCTGTAATAAAGGAGCTGCAGCAAATCTTTAATACTGTCCTCTTTGATGGGAGAACTTCAGAGGCGTGGAGCAGGAGTGTTGTCGTGTTGTTCTTCAAGAAGGATGATAAAACTCTCCTGAAGAATTACCGTTCTATTTCGCTCCTGACTCACGTCTACAAGCTGTTTTCAAGAGTCATCACGAACCATCTTGCAAGAAGACTCGACGAATTCCAGCCACCAGAACAGGCCGGGTTTCGAGGAGGATACGGCACCATAGACCACATTCACACAGTGCGGCAGATTATACAGAAGACCAGTGAGTATAATCGGCCCCTGTGCTTAGCGTTTGTGGACTATGAGAAGGCCTTCGACTCGATCGAGACCTGGTCTGTTCTGGAATCTTTGCAGCGATGCCAAGTCGATTGGCGAGATAACAATGTGTTGAGAGGTCTGTACAATGCCACTACCATGACCGTCCAAGTGCAGAACCAGCTGTCTAAATCTATCCTCATGCATCGTGGTGTGAGACATGGGGATGTTATATCCCCAAAATTGTTCACAAATGCATTGTAGGATATGTTCAAGACGCTGGACTGGAAAGGACGTGGTATTAACATAAACGGCGAGTACCTCACACACTTGCGATTTGCGGACGACGTTGTCATCGTAGCATCGGTTGGTCTGGTCCACAAATTTAAAGTTGCTCAGCGTGCTACGGAAAGGGCTATGCTCGGAGTTTCTCTGAAGGATCGAATCCGAAACGAGGTGATCCGACAGAGAACTAAAGTCATCGACATAGCCCATCAAATTAGTTAGCTGAAGTGGCAATGGGCCGGCCACATTAGCCGTAGAACCGACAACCGCTGGGGTAAACAAGTTCTTGAGTGGAGACCGCGAATCGGCAAACGTAGCGTAGGACGCCCTCAGACTAGGTGGAGCGATGATGCTCGTAAGGTGGCTGGCAAGAGCTGGATGAGAGTAGCCGAGGATCGTGCTCAGTGGCGTGCAGTTGGAGAGGCCTATGTCCAGCAGTGGACAAGTATAGGCTGATGATGATGATGATGATGAATAGAAAATTAGAATGTAGAACTTAATCTGTTCTGTGGTACCTACAATGTCAGAGGAATTTCAGCAGGTAAATAAGTATTTTGAATTTGATTTTGAATAAATTTAATTTACAGACCAGAATCTCTGTTATATCTTACAAGAATGGAACTGCAAAAGTTCTTTGGAAGTACAAGATACTTAAGCCTTGCCAACACTTTTCCATCGGCTCGCTACTGAAAATATTTCTAAGTGCGAGTAGTAACTGCGTCGTCAAAAAAGTGAGTAAGACGTTTTCAACTCTTTTAAGAGTTCCGTACTCGAAGGGTCCAAACGGAGTCATAGTTTCGGTCACTCAAATGTCCGCTTGTCCGTCGTCTGTCACCAAAGTCTGCCACACTGGTCTTTACCGCCAAACTGTTGGAGCTACAGTCTTTAAATTTCCACAGTTTAAGTATCTTGTTGAATCAAAGCCATACAAATTGTCAAAATGTATTTTTTTATGTTTTAAGGGGTGCAACATTTGTTTCTACAAAATATCAAGGTTGCAGCAGACCTTGATATTTTGGTTGGTTGGTCAAAAAAAGCAAATCATAGGGGCATAATAGACAGACCTCGATTTTTTGTTGAAACAAATTTTGCTCTAGAAGCAATTTCCAGGGAGAAAACGGGGGAAGTGCACCCCGCGTTTGCTCTTAACAGACAAAGCGATATCAAAGCGAAGTCGGACGCGAAGAAAACAAATAAGCAACCGATTAAAAAAAAAAGTTTTATTAAATGGCGTCCATCAGTTTAATTGGAAAATAACCGGTGTACTCACATTTATCAATCATAAAAAATATTATGTTTAGAGCAATTTTTACCGGTTCATGATAAAATGACAGATAGTTATCTGACTGATGTATAAAAGTTGTGAATAAATCTGTGAGATAAGAACCTGCAACCCACAGCATGTTGTAGAGTTAAAGCATATCTGGGGGTTCTTCAAAGTAATTGCTTTAATTGGCGTCAGAGTTGTCGATAGACGAACACAGTACAAAAAAACGACCAAATATTGCGGAACGATTACCGATTTATTTACGCTATATAAAAGGAGTGGCGATTAAAATTGGTCACTACCTGAAGCTGGGTGTTATGACATATTATTATTATTAATCTCTAAGCTGGAGTGTACAATATCCCTTGCAATTGTGGTGAATGCCACATTGGCGAAACACATCAAACATTTCGACACAAATCCAGGAGCACATCTGAAGCATAAGTCATGGTGACACTCTTCGGTCGGCAGTAGCAGAGTACGCCCACGACCCGGACTCTACGCATTACCTTCGTTTCGATAAGCTCTCTGTGCGATAGAGACTTTTTCGTCCGTCGTAAGGTACGGGAGGCCATCGAAAAACAGGTATCCTTACTTTAATCAGGATCGCGGGTGGGCAGTACCGCAGGCAGGGGTGCTGACACTGGAAGGACCATGCAAACACCGTCATATTATCCCGAAATTGACACGATGAGCTCGCTGTGCTGGCAGCCTAACATAACGGCAGTTCTGAATTTTGAGGGATCCGAGGACAAGCCAAACGAAGAACCTGAGAACGTTCGAAGATCCTTGAAATCGCCACTACCATCTGCGACTTTTAGGTTGAGTGGACAGTCGCACCGGGAAGCTTGTGCGGCACGCAGCGAGTCACAACTTTCCTAGCCGCTCCCGGAAGAAGGCTCTCGAAATGAGTCGTAACCGGTCGGTGCAAAATCCGAAAAATAAACGCAAGTCAAGGCCAATTATCATATTATACTTAATATGATAAAATGAATAGAATATAATTATAACTCGTGATAATTTTATAACTCAGATAAGTACCCGATAAGAAATCCTAGCAGGAACCGGTAAAACTGGCTCTTTCAGCGTTTGTCCACCACAATCGTCACCGGGACGACAATAATAACAATATTTTTTCGGGCCGGGTTCAAAATTGTGACGGCAATTGTTTGACCACCGTGACCGATCTCTGTGGTTCTAGCTGATATGCGTGGCAGTTGCGTTTCCTTAGAAATAAAACAAATTAAAAACAATAGCCGAGAGAACGGCACCGCGTGACAGCAGTGTGTGTACAAGATCAAAAGTGTTTTATATTTCCAGCCAATGGCACATCAGACCGTCACAATCTCGGGTCAAGATCTAGCGGTCGTGCCAATCTACTCGAAATATAGGCGGCCAAGATGACGGCGCTTGGTGACAGACATGCAGTGGACAAGCGGTCATACTGTACATAGGTATCGCCTCTTCGGTGCCGTCATCTCGTTCTTGTTGATGTCTCGGTGACGTCGTCGGTGGACAAACGGTTTTTGTGTAGTATTAACGAAACAACCATTTCTTACGTAAGGTTTTCATATATAAATAAATCTTAATTTTTTATTATTCTTTGCAGGGAGATTTTGGAATTAACTTAAATTTAACGGACTCTGCCTATAAGTTCTTCGGCAATAGCTTTTTCTATGGAGATTTTTTGTTCAAAACTGTGGTACTATCTAAAAAAGGAAATATCGGATGTTTTCTCTCTAACACTGTTATGACTAAAACATAAAATTATTTTAATTTTATTAATTTACTACCACTAACTATTGCTACAATAACGATTGTGATTTTAACTGTTTTTTTTTAATAAATTATTTCTCAGGCAGATGAGTGAACTGTTTTTTTCATTTAAAAATTATCCCCTAAAAATAACATCTAATCAATCGGTTTGCCGAGTTCCGGCATGATGTTCGGTGTCAGTCAATTAGGAAGATGGATTTAGAAAATTGTAATTATGTGGTGCGAAGTTAAGTCAGTTATTAATAATTAAATCCTTGCGTCCCGATTTTACCATCGCAACATAGACAACACGCTCATCCACATATATTACCGAGTCTTGGACTTCACACACATCTCCATTCAAGCGGTCATTTCTCCCGTACACTTGTAAAATATGGAACGAGCTACCGTCTGCTATTTTCCCGCAGAGCTACAACATGGAGTTCTTCAAAAGGAAATAAAACCGGCCAAGTCGAGTTGCACTCGCCCACCTAGGCTTCCGTACCAACGTTGGTACCAATTAAGCTAAACCTCTATATTGTATGAGCGCTCATATAACTTAGAGGCCTATCTTAATTGTCGTAAACATTGTATGTATGGGGAACCCTTCAATTTTCAACTTTTATTTTTTGGAATTTTTCCTTTATTTGTGCTGTAAGACCTTGATTCTTGCCAAATTTTATGATTCTAGGTCAACGGGACCTGTAGGTTGTACCCTATAGGTTTTCGACCCAAAACCTATAGGGTACTTCCGGTTTACCTAGAACTGTCAATTTTGGTTAAAAGCAAGGTCTCACAGCAAAAGTAAAGTTAAAATATCCAAAAAATAAAAAAAGTTGATAATTAAGGTATATTTTGTTACTTACAAGTTTTCGCGAAAATCTAAATTTGCCCATATCTTATAATGGTGTTGACTCAGGACCTTGATTTTTATACACCTAATAGGGACTATAGACTTGGACACGGACAGACAGACAGATAGACAGACAGACAGACGGACAGACAGACAGACAGACGGACAGACTGACAAGAAAGTGATCTTATAAGGGTTCCTTATTTTACCTTTTGAGGTACGGAACCCTAAAAAGGAAACTTTATAGAATCGTTTTGGTGTCCATCTGTCTATCTGTATGTCCATCTGTACGTCTGTCCGTCTATCTATCTGTCACTTTCTCTCAGAAACGCGTAGAGATATCAAGTTGAAACTTTTACCTAATAATGGGTCTACGGAATTTTTCAGTTGTGAAATAATATAACGTGAAAGTCACCGCAATCGAAAGATATGGTCGTTTTTGAAGCAAATTTTAAAATGCACTTAATAAGGGATAATCTTAAAATCGTAAATCTGTAGTTAAATGACAAAAAAAACTAATTTATGTTTATAAAGATTCTAAAAAATTCAAGCGAAACAAGGTTGCCGTAGCCAAAATCAGTCAGGAGAGTATTACAAAGTATGATTATTATTCGCCTATTGGCTTCTTCGGCGAAATTGTTTACCCAGTTTGAGTGTTTAAGGTCAACTAGTCCAACACCAATCCTACCTCGTAAAAAATGTTAATTGAAATGGTACATAAGGCTTATATTTTAATGAAATTTTTTTGCCGGGTGGGACAGACAGGTTTTACATTGACAACACAAAGAGCGCGCAACAACACAAAGTCTGCTGTGTTGGACTATATAGTCGGCGATAACCTTAAAGCATCATTGTACTAAATTATATATTTACAGTCTCATTATCAAATTGTTATTATGACAGATATGTCCAAATACGTCGTCGTATTAAACGCAACCAAATACGCAAAGCGGTGGGCAGTGAATGGAAGAGAAGAGCAGAAGATGGGGCTCAGTGGCGCATCTTGGGAGAGGCCTACGTCCAGCTGGTGGAGTCCAGTGGTCCAGTGGACTGATACAGGCTGATGATGATGATGATGTCCGAATAATCTTTCTTGTCCCTCTTGGTATGCGCAAGGTGACAATACGAACGATTTGCTCCTGCACCTACTGCACCTACTACTAACGTTGTCGCACTGCTACAAGCAAGGGGACAGTGAGAAAAAGACGTGTATTTTGAATAAGTTCATTGAAATTTAAAAAAAAATCGCATAGAAACGAGTTGCCACGGCTTCACTCGATAATTCCGTATCAAGCACCTCAACAGACACACAAAAACATACCAAAATGAGGATTTGCATACAAGAATAATTTGCAATACATTATGATGTAATAGTACCTATGTATGTAGTTATACCTACAGGCTGTTTGGTGGATGGACCGAAAAAACTTTTGGGTAGGTTGGGGGGGTCATGCCCAAGTTTTTCCCGATAGACCCGAAGTCCTAAGTGTCACGGTGTCTTAAATATGTTTTTTTTTTAAATCACCCAAAATCTTGACTTTAGATCGTGCTAACTTTTTTGTTTGTGGTTGTAATACGACGAATAAACTTGTGCTGTATTCTGCAATGTGTCCGTATTCTAAATAAAACATTGCTTAACACATTTTAACCCTTAAAAAAATAGTTCTGAGCTTTCAAAGTCGTTAATTTTTTTGACTGTTTAAAAAAATGACAAGTTCTTAATTTTGGGTGATATAAAAATATAAATAATATCTTCAACACCGTGACTTTTAAGACTTCGGGTCTACCGGGAAAAACTTGCACATGACCTCTCCAACCTCCAAAAAATGTTGTCGGTCCATCCATCAAACATCCTGTATAACCTTTGATTTATTATCATTTAAAAACAGAGGTTGATCACATTTGCAAATAGAGTGCTTGTTCTAGCTATAACGATTTGTAATATTTATGCGCAGCTGAATAATTCTGCAGTTACTAATAACTAAGTATAAAATAAATTATAATAAAAAAATCGATTTTTTTTTTCTGCCATCTAGAAATTTTCAAAATATGTCACAAACTTATTTTCAACCGACTTCCAAAAGGGAGGAGGTTCTCAATTCGTCTGTATGTTGTTCTTTTTTTTGTATGTATGTTTTGCGATTACTCCGTCAATTGTGAACCGATTCGCATAATTATTTTTTAATCGGTAGGATACATTTTCGAGATTGTTTTATTGTAATTTTATTAAGATCTGATAAGCATCTCCAGAGATATGATGATAAACGGCTCAAACTTGCTACTGAAACTGACTCGCGGGGCATGGAAGCGGTTGTTTTTGTTTTTAAACTATCTAACTACTATTATTATGTACACTAAACATATATAACTAGCTGTACCCACGAGTTCGTCCGCGTGGAATAGTGTCTTTGGGTAGCATTTTTAATTATTTAGGCTAAATTCCCCTCTCTCTTGCCCTCACTCCCCTCCACCTCTTCTCCTCACTTCCCTCTCCCCTCCCCTTCCCCCCACTTCCCCCTCTCCTCTCCTCTCTCTTCCCCAATTCCCCTCCCCACCCCTCTCCTCGTCCCCTTTCCTCTTACTCCCATCCCCTCCCCTTTTCCCCTCACTTCCCTCTCCCCTCCCTTTTCCCCCCACTTTCCCCTCCCCTCCCCTTCTCCTCACCTCGATCCCCTTTCCCCTTCCCCTTCCCGTCGCTTCCACCTCCTCTCCACCCCCTCCCCCTTCCCCTTCCCCCTCCTCTTTTCCCCTCACAAAATTTGAATGTCATATTTATTTATATCGAATCAACAGCCTAAACAATAAGTTTCAAGCTTTTAACTTTAACAATGACTATTTTTCCATTCCATACAACTTTTAATCCCCCCTTTAAACCCCTTACAACCCATTTTTCGCATTAAAAAGTAACCTATGTCCTTTCTCAGGCTCTAGATTATCTGTGTACCAAATTTCATTTCAATCCGTTCAGAAGCACATTCACATAAACCTTACATATTTCCATACAAACTTTCATCCCCTATTCCCTTTTGTTATGATACACCCTTGAGGGTAAAACTTTCATAAACTTTGAATGTCATATTTATTTATATCGAATCAACAGCCTAAAAAATAAGTTTCAAGCTTCTAGCTCTAAAAATGACGATACTTCCATACATTATTTCATCCCCCCTTTCAACCCCTTACAACCCTTTTTTCGCATTCATCATTATCAGCCAATTTCTGTCCACTGCTGGACATAGGCCTCTCCCATGGCACGCCACTGAGCTCGATCTTCAGCTATTCGTTTCCAACCGCTGCCAGCCAGCTTGCGTATATCATCGCTCCACCTAGCTGAAGGGTGTCCTACACTACGTTTGCCGAGCCGTGGTCTCCACTATAGAACTCGTCTATCCCAACGGTTATCGGTTTTACGACAGAAGTGACCAGCTCACTGCCATTTCAGCTTGCTAACCCTTTGAGCTATGTCGATAACTTTGGTTCTCTGACGGATGACTTCGTTTCAAATTCGATCCTTCAGAGAAACTCCGAGCAAAGCCCTCTCCATAGCTCGCTGAGCGACTTTGAATTGGTGAACTAGTCGCACCGTCAGTGTCCACGTCTCGGCTCCGTAAGTGATAACAGGTAGGACGCACTCGTTAAAGACTTTCGTCTTTAGGCTTTGTGGTATGGGTGACGAAAAGACTCGACGAAGTTTTCCGAATGCTGCCCATCCCAACTGTATTCTTCTGCGAGCTTCCTTCTCGAAGTTGTTTCTACCTAATTGCAAGATTTGCCCAAGGTAGACGTATTCGTGAACAACTTCGAGAGGAACTCCGTTTAGGGCAATCGGTTCCGGAATAACATGTTCGTTGAACATGATCTTGGTCTTATCCAAGTTCATCCGGAGACCGATGCGTGCAGAAGAATCAGCAAGGGTGGTCAGCATGTGTTGCAAGTCCTGCACGGTTTCAGCCATGATGACGATATCATCTGCAAATCTCAAGTGTGAGAGGTAATTGCCATTGACATTTATGCTCCGTCCTTTCCAGTTCAGCGTTTTGAACATATCCTCTAGAGCGTTTGTGAACAATGTGGGGGAAATAACGTCCTCTTGTCACACACCTCTATGTAAGTGGATATGTTCAGTCAGCTGATTTTGTACTTGGACGGTCATAGTCGCAGCGTCATACAGGCCTCTCAACACTTGCACGTATCGCCAATCAACTTGGCACCGTTGCAGAGACTCCAGAACAGACCAGGTTTCAATGGAGTCAAAGGCTTTCTCATAGTCCACAAACGCTAAACACAGGGGCTGGTTATACTCTTCAGTCTTCTGTATAACCTGCCGCACTGTGTGAATGTGGTCTATGGTGCCGTATCCTCCTCGAAACCCAGCCTGCTCGGGAGGCTGAAATTCGTCGAACCTGCGCGCGAGACGATTTGTGATGACTCTCGAAAAAATCTTATAGACTTGGCTTAAGAGGGAGATAGGTCGATAGTTCTTCAAAAGGGTTTTGTCTCCCTTTTTGAAGAACATAACAACCACACTTTTAGTCCATGTCTTCGGAGTTCTCCCCGAAAATAGGACGGAATTAAAAATACGCTGAAGCTGTAGTAGCGTAGGAGTTCCACTGGCTTTTAAGAGCTCCGTTGTAATTCCATCCTCTCCGGGGGCTTTTCCGTTTTTAAGCTGTTTGAGAGCCATCACAATTTCATCTAGGCTGATTTCTGGCAGATCTTCGGTATAGTGGCGGGTTAGAGTGGCTCTAGGATCCTCAATATCGGGTTGGGGGAGGGACGCTTGTAAGGTGTATACTTGGCTGTAGAAGTCTTTTACTTCCTTAAGAATCTCCGGCTTAGAAGCGATGACACTCCCGCTAGAAGTGGTCAACTTCGTCAGATGGCTTCGGCCCAGCTGTTGGACAAATACTTTTGACCCTCGGTTTTGCTCTATCGCATCTTTAATTGTGCGTGTGTTAGAGTTTCGGAGGTCACGTCGTACCAATTTAAAGATCTTTTTGTTGAGAGTCCGTTGATCTGACGAAGTGACTGCGGGGTTTTCACGTCGCTTCTGCATTAGCTGTAGAGATTCTTCTGAAAGCTTAGACTTCTTGCCAGCACCTCGCGTCTCACAGAATTTTGTCGCCTCCTCCCTGAGGATACTTACCACATGGTGAGATCCTGGTCAACGTCAGCGTCAATTGTGGTTTCCAGTGCAGCGAATCGGTTCTCCAGTTTCAGCTGGAACATTTCAGACCCGACCACGGATTGTAGCATGTTAGGTCGGAGCGTGGACTTCATTAGACGAACACGTTCAAGCTTGCAGTCGATATCTAGAGAGTCTCGGACTAGTCGGTGATCACTGCCGGCTTTAAACCTAGTGATCACTGAGACATCTCTAAATATGCGCTTTTTGTCCATCATAATGAAGTCGATCTCGTTTTTAGCGTCGTGGCTTTGCCACGTCCACTTCCGCTGGGGATCTTTCTGGAAGAAAGAGTTCATCAGAAAAAGCCCCTCTTTTTCTAGGAAGTTGACGAGCATTTGCCCCCTATTATTTCTGCTTCCTAATCCGTGTGGTCCTACTACCGATTCACCGCTTGTTTGTACTCCCACTTTAGCATTGAGATCCCCCATGACAACATTGAAGTGGGCCTTTTGGGTGGTGTGCAAGGCTTTGGAAATGTCCTCGTACATTTCCTCCACTTCATCGTCTGAGTGTGCCGAAGTCGGTGCGTATAATTGGATAACCTTGAGGTTATACCTCTCGGTGAGTTTGATCACAAGATACGCTACCCTTGTCGACACACTGGAGATTTCTAGAACGTTGTCAGAGAAGACCTTATGGACCAAGAACCCGACGCCGCCTTGGGATGGTTGTTCTCCCTCTCTGAAATACATAAGATGGCCCGATTCTAGCGTAACGGTGTCCTCCCCCTCTCTTCGGACTTCACATAGCCCTAGAATATGCCATCTTATGTTTTTCAGCTCCTCTTCCAGTAGTGCCAAGTGTGCATCAAGCCGTAGCGTGCGTCCATTAAACGTTGCCAGTGTCAGTCGGTGTTGGCGGCCTACCGTAGCCCGGGGATTCTTAGCACCCCCTGCCCCGCCGTTACCGTAACCGCCGCCTTGGTTAGGAATAGCGGGGCGACCGGGAACTGGGGGCCGTTGTAAGTTTGTGCTTGCCATGCAGGTTTTGCCCAAATAATCACCACGCGCTGGGCAGTCGGGTTGGGTGATCGCAGGACGTAGCTTCTCGCACCGGTGACGCTGCTGCACGTCACCGGTCTATGGTATTTAGCTACGTCGTTCTGAATGGATATACCGCACTTTGTCAGTCGCCAGAGCTTCGTTCGCTGATCGGCAGGATGCACCACGTGCAGGAGAGGTTGGCTGGGAGCAATTAGGTGGAAGTTTGCTCCCTTCCATCCCAAGCATTTTTCGCATTAAAAAGTAGCCTATGTCCTTTCTCAGGCTCTAGACTATTTGTGTTCCAAATTCCATTTAAATCCGTTTATTAGAACATTCATATAAACCTTACATATTTCCATACAAATTTTCATCACCTATTGTTATTTTACACCCTTGAGGGTAATACTTTTACAAACTTTGAATGTCATATTTATTTATATCAAATCAACAGCCTAAAAAATAAGTTTCAAGCTTGTAGCTCTAAAAATGACGATACTTCCATACATTATTTCATCCCCCCTTTCAACCCCTTACAACCCTTTTTTCGCATTAAAAAGTAACCTATGTCCTTTCTTAGGCTCTAGACTATTTGTGTACCAAATTCCATTTAATCCGTTTATTAGAACATTCATATAAACCTTACATATTTCCTTACAAACTTTCATCCCCTATTGTTATTTTACACCCTTGAGGGTAATACTTTTACAAACTTTGAATGTCATATTTATTTATATCGAACCAACAGCCTAAAAAATAAGTTTCAAGTTTCTAGCTCTTAAAATGGTGATACTTCCATACAACTTTTCATCCCCCCTTTCAACCCTTACAACCCTATTTTCACGTTAAAAAGTAGCCTATGTCCTTTCTCAGGCTCTAGACTATCTGTGTACCAAATTTTATTTAAATCGGTTCAGTGGTTATGGCGTAAAAGTGACAGACAGACAGACAGAGTTACTTTCGCATTTATAATATTAGTTAGGATTACACTACACATGATAAGCTACTTTTTGGTAGAAAGTCAGGCGGAACATCGATATTATGCTCCTACCACCTGTAGCAGGCACAGAATATCTCGTCATCATGTAAATTTCTACAATATTCAACTTTGCAAACTTTAAATACTGTAGGACAGAGTTTCACAAAATGTTGAATAAAATTTCAAGCTGCCAATTCGTACTATTACAATCATCATCATCTTTATCAGCCGGTATCAGTCCACTGCTGGACGTAGGCCTCCCCCAAGACACGCCACTGAGACCGATCTTAGGCTCTTTGTTTCCAGTCACTGCCCATAGCTTTACGAATGTCGTCGCTCCACCTAGTCACAGTCCACATCCTAGTACGCTACGTTTGCCGATTCGCGGTCTTCACTCTGGACCCAGTCTGCCCCAACAGTTATAGGTCCTACGGCAGATATGAATCAGAATTAATCTATGAATCTTTCAGTAGGTATCCACTGTTCTGGCCACTTCAAATAAGCATCTATATCACTCATAAGTACACACATACTCTCTCTCAGTCGTGTCTGTTCTTATCAATATAAACACGCACATACACACACACACACACACACACACACAAAAATGAGGAGGTTTCGCAATTCGACCGTATATATATATATTTTTTTATGTTTGTTCGCGGATAACTTCGTCGTTTATGAACCGATTTTGATTATTATATTTTTGTTAGAAAGGAGATATTCCATGTGTGGTACCATGGTAATTTAATTGAGGTCTGATAAGTATCTCCAGAGATATGGAGATAAACACCTCAAAATTGCTACTGAAAATTAATAGCGCGGCATTGAAGTCGGTTATTTTTAGTTTTTTAAACGATCTTATACGAAACGATCTTACCATATTGTTATTTTTGTACTATATTTAGCTACTGTTGCAATATAATGTGAAATAATTACCACTGCAGGAAGAGTGAATCTCATAACTCAGGGTTTCCTAGTGTGAAATTCAAAGCTCATAAGCTTTGTTTTAGTATATAAGCAATAACGAAACTCTGTTTTAATGTGCTAAAGTGCAAATAAATTATTAAAAATATATATATAAAAAAATATTATTAATAAGGTAAACATTGTTCATAGATGGCGCAGCGCTATAGTAAAAACACGTTTTTGGTATGGGAAACCCCCTTTAATGTTTAACTTTGTTCTGTTCTTAGTATTTGTTGTTATAGCGGCAACAGAAATACATCATCTGTGAACATTTCAACCGTCTAACTATAACGGTTCATGAGATACAGCCTGGTGACAGACGGACAGACAGACAGACAGACAGACAGATAGACAGACAGACGGACAGCGGAGTCTCAGTAATAGTGTTCCGTTGGTACCCTTTGGGTTCGGAACCCTAAAAATCTAAAATCTATTTAGCAATGTTTATTTTTTGCCATAATGATATTTGTATTCGTATTTTGCAATATCTTGTCATGTTTTTTAGGGTTTTGAAACTCAAAAAGTAAAAAAATAAACCCTTATAAGATCACTTTCTTGTCCGTCTGTCCATCTGTCCGTGTGTCACCACCGATTTTCTCAGGAACTGTTGAACCTTACAAGTTCAAATTTATACCAAAGACTGAGGTATATAGTCCCTATTAGGCTGAAAATCGAGGTGCTGAATCAAGACGATAAAAAGATATCGGCATATTTAGATTTTCGCGAATACTTGTAAGTGCCAACATTTTACTTAAATTTCAACTTTTTAAATTTTTTGAATTTTTTTCTTTACTTGTGCTGTAAGAGACTTTGCTTTAAACCAAAATTGACACATCTAGGATAAGTTTTGGGTCGAAAACAAATTTTAATAGGGTACTTCCCGTTGACATAGAATCAAAAAATTTGGCAAGGAGGCAAGGTCTTGAAGCACTTTTATAGAAATAAATTTGTAAACGTAAAAATATTGTTTAATAACAAAAAATGGTAAATTTACTATTATAAACATAGTTGTAGTTGGTGCAATACATTTTCTATGGATCGAACTTCAAAGTTAAGTTTGTCCTTTAACCTGGTCTGAGAGTTTGGTACGGAAGCCTTGGTGGGCAAGTCCAACTCGACTTGGCCGGTTTTTTATAAAGGTAACAGGAAAAGCTCGACGCTCGTTTGATGGTAGGCGATAACGTCTACCTATTACAGATACAGCGGCATGCGAAATTCTAGATATACATAATTTTGTGCTTGTTACCTCAAGACACCTGTAATTTCACTGGACACTTTGCCATTTAAACCGAAAAACATTGCTATTTCACGGCTAAATTCTTTAGCAAAGTGGTGGTACCGCCCTAATCGGACTAGCATAAGTCCTAAAACCACAAAAATCATGCCCTCGATATATCAACTATGCTACACACAAAACATTAAAACGACATTAAATCTATTTAAACTTCATATCATAGGTCAATAATCATTATTTTTAAGTACACAGTTTTTCATTTTTCAGCCTCTTGTTACAAAATCATTGATGAACAAAAAATATTATCATTATCAAAAAACGATTTCCTATACAAATAGGTGTTTCATATTTTATGTTCATATTTTAATGATTTACTACTATTGAGATCACAAGTTGATCATGTTTACTATTAGAGCTCTTGTTATAGCAGTAACAATTTCATATATTTATGCGCAGTTTAATAATAATGCAGATCACAATAGCTACGTAAGTAATTATTATAGTTTAAAAGATTTCAGACTAAGGAGTACACGAAGGAGTAACTTGGCGTTTAAATATCACTTTTTTACCCCCGACGCAAAAAGAAAGGTTGCTATAAGTTTAACGTGTGTATCTGTGTATATGTATGTCTGTCTGTGGCATCGTAGCGCCTAAACGGTTGAACCGATTTTGATTTAGTTGTTCTTGTTTGATAGGTTTTTTTTTTTAATTTGGAGAGTGTTCTTAGCGTTGATTTATTAAAATACGATCAACCGTTTTAAGACATTTTTTATCAAGTTGATAACGGTATGAAATCAACTTTCATAAGTCTGGTCAATTTGTAATTCAGTAGCCTCTTAGTTCAAAAATAATATAAGAACATGGTAGCATTGAGCTGATGCTGGGACATCTCCTAGAATCTGCAGAATACTCAACTCTTCCCCAACTTACAGCAGATTTGTCGAATGTTGACTCATTGGAATGGTCTCAGTGAACAAATTTAACATAAGTAGGGGCTAGTTTTAAATTTTGAATTAAAGTATTGTATTGCACAGGGTCCGTACAGAATACGATGGAAATACTTCTACTTATGCCATGGACCAAGACGAGTCAACCTAACACATTTAACCAGTACTCTGACAGAAGACAGCTTTGGCAGTTTCATAGCAAAATTGAATATGACTTTTATTTTTCCAACTACAATAATTGATGAGGTGAGCGGTGACATTATACTTGGGGACCTATCTCACTTGTTAACCAGAGGCGGCGCAACCAAACGCACTAACAAAAAACTTTTACAGCTGTATGGAGGAGCCTCGCCAGATGTCCGGTTGGTTTTGCATACCATTTTATAGCTACAATAATAAACTTTTAGACTTGTGGTAGGCTGGCGTTCGTTTTGCTGCAGATGGGCATATTTTACCACTATTCAATTAATCTAACAATCTCAGAATCAAAGCATTTATTCAGTATGTAGGCAGTATTAATATACGCACATATACACGTCAAAATCATAAATATTAAAATAAATCATAACCAATTATCAAGTAAACATAGCAAAAGCACAATTGTAACGCTTTGAATTAGAAAAAAAAACAAAAGTAATGAACCATTCAGCTGTCATCTAATCGTTTACGACAGAATATTAAAAAAAATATTAAAGTAGGTTAAAACCAACTATACATGTAACTGTGTGTTTAACCTGCTATAAGATGAGCTAACTCTATCAAATAAAAGCTATTTCTGTTGCCTAGAAACCTTTGACACTAAATAACGGAAGGAGTTGTAAAGGAATTCCATCGAGTCTTCTATACTAATATTATATAGTAGTACAAAAATGTATATCGAAATTTTTTTTATTTTTGTATTTTAGTATTATTATTTACTAACCTAACCTAACCTAACCTAACCATAGAAGAGTCAGTGGAATTTAAGCAGGTAGGTTATTTAAATTCGATTTATAATATATTTTTTTACAGTTCAAAATATCTGTTATGTCTAACAAGAATGGAACTGCAAATACCGTTCTCTGGAACTACAAGATAAATAAGCCTTGCCAACACTTTTCCATCGGCTCTCTATTGAACACGTTTCTAATGGCAAGTAGTAATTGCGCCGTTAAAAAAGTGAGTAAGGACGTTTTCAATACGTTTTAATCCTAGACTCAAAGAGAATGGGTTTTTAAAGTTTGACGTGTGTATTATGTGTATCTATGACTCTGTCTGTGGCATCATAGTGCTTTAACAGATGAACCGATTTAGTGTTTTTGCTATCGAGAGTGTTCTTAGCTTTGATTCATGAAAATACGTTCAGCCGTTGTGTAGCTCTGAGCTTTTAGGGTTCCGTAGCCGAATGGCAAAAATTGGAACCCTTGTAGATTCGTCATGTCTGTATGTCAGTATGTCTGTCTGTCTGTCTGTATGTCCGTCCGTATTTCACATCCACTTTATTCCGAAACTATTAACACTACACAGTTAAAACTTGGTAAGTAGGTGTATTCTGTAAACCGCTTTACGATTTTTGTACAAAAATAAAATTAAATAAGTCTATGAAAATTAAAATAAAAAATTTTCATCAAACCTATACGTTCGGGATGTCTATATAGGTCTTTAAAAACTGGCCAAGTGCGAGTCAGACTTTTGTTCCGCACACGGAGGGTTCCGAACCGAACACCAACTAAGTAAACGTTAAAACAAAGGTAGAATAGTATTATATAGCAGTAATAGTAATAGTAGGAATAGTAATAGTAGTAATAGTAGTAATAAATATTATTAAATATCTGGTTGACCGAGCTTTGCTCGGTATTTTTTGCCACTTAAACAGACAAATATGACTCTTCCCGACCTGTATTGACGAATAATAATACTATTTTTTTTTATTGAGAGCCACTAACTGTTTTACCCACACAGTAACACTAAAGCTACTTCTTCTCGCCAATAGATGTCGGGAAGAGTAATATTTTAAGTTGTATATCAATAAAGTTGATTATTGAAAACACGAATAAAACAACATTTTCTGAAAATGATTCCTAGCTAGATCGATTTATCGCCCCCGAAATCCCCTGTATACTAAATTTTATTTAATTGTTGGAGCCGCTTCCGACATTCAGATTAAGGTAAAGACGATAGGCGCCATCTTTGATGCTAGATGGCGCGGCGCTATCGTAAAAAAACCTTTTTAAAACTTTTCTTTAATTTTTAACTTTGTTCTGTTCTTAGTATTTGTTGTTATAGCGGCAACAGAAATACATCATCTGTGAAAATTTCAACCGTTTAACTATCACGGTTCATGAGATACTGCCTGGCGACAGACGGACAGACAGACAGACAGACAGACAGACAGACAGACAGACAAACAGACAGACAGACAGACAGACAGACAGACAGTTAGACGGACAGCGGAGTCTCAGTAATAGGGTTCCGTTGGTACCCTTTGGGTTCGGAACCCTAAAAATGACATTAAAGAAGTTCATAAAACCACTTTTTCTTAAAGTTCACTCGAAAGATAGGCACGTCTAAAGCGGTAAAATTTGTGTCGTCTCCCCCATTCCCCCCCCCCCCCTCTAACTTTTACGGTAAGGAAGTGAATAATAAAAAATATATACAGTAGATCTCAATGAGAACTTTCAACGAAAATTGGTTTGAACGAGATACAGTCAGCAGTTTTTGAGCTATAGCGACCGCAAATGTAATTTTGTTTTTCATACAAACACTAAGAAAAACAAAGTTATTTTGTTGGTGGTGAAAAATTATAGTTATAAAATACTCTACTGTGTTACGAAACCCTACGAGTGCGAGTCCGACTTGCACTTGGCCAGTTTTGTCTAGTTGATGACGATATGAAAACAACTTTTATAGGTCTGATCAATTCGAAATTCGATATCCTCTTTCTTTTTTTTTTAGGTAAAAGATAACAGACAAGCACTGCGCTCGCCTGATAGTAAGCGATGGCGTCTACCTACAACAGATACAGCGGCATGCAAAATTCTGGACTGCCAGAATTTTGCATGTCACTGCACTGCGCCTGTTACCTTTAAACATAAAGATGTCGAGTCTCACATGCCCTGTAATTTCACTGGACACCTTGCCATTTCAACAGAAAAACATTCCTATTTCACGGCTGAAAATTAATTGGCAAATTTCAGAGATATTGTCAGAACATGGTAGCATTGACCTGTTTCTGGGACATCTCCTAAAATCTGCAGAACACTCAACTCTTTACCAACAGAAAATCTGCAGAACACTCAAGTCCTTACCAACAGAGATGTCGAGTTTGAGCTAATTGAAATGGTCTCAATAATCAGATTTTGTACATAGATCAGTGGGGGGTAGTTAGCAAGTAAATTTTGAATTTAAGCATTATTAGGGTTTCGTTTGTGAGGTGACGTTAGTTTACAAACTTATTATTTGCTGTTGGTGCAAAACGTGTACTAGGTATCGGTTTTTTTTTAATACGTTATAGCCTAGCGTTTGACCACTATCTCACCTGTTGGTAAGTGATAATGCGGTCGAAGATGGTAGGCACGCTAGGCCTAGAATGGGAACTGGCTCTCAAGGATAGCTGCCGGAACACATAACATGTTTGGTGACAGATTATCTAACATGAGGGTGGTAGCTGGCCAGGCGGACACCAGATAGTGTCCTACCACCATGCGGAGGTTGTTGGTTTTTTAACGATGTTTTTCCTTCACCGGAGGGCCACTGTGAAGAGCGCACATACAGTTTTAGGTAGAAAAATCCATTGGTGCACGGCGGTTTGAACTCGGTACCTCTGGCATCAAAGGCAAGCGTTCTCCCGATTGCGCCACCGGGCCCTCAAAATCAATCGGTCTAGGGATCGAACTGCTATGTTAAGTTTGTCCGTTAACCTAGTTTGAGAGATTTGCACAGAGCCCTCGGTGCGTGGGTCTAACTCGCACATGGCCTCGCTAGCATATGAACCGGCGACTTCTTGCTTAAAAGTCGAGCCATCTTTCTTTTACGTCTTGTACTATTATTTATTCTGTGGCAAAGCGGCTTTCCAAGATTTTCTATTATTAACAGACAAAGCGATATCAACGCGAAATCGGACGTGAAGATAACAAATGAGTAACTGATTTTTTAAATAAAAAAAGAGTTTGTGTACTTATGCACACGCGTTAGAAGTTATACTTCTGTGGCGGAAAAAAAATAACTAATATGCAGTAGTGATTAACGATAAATATTAAAATTAATCAAAAAGATTTTATTTAAATAAAAAGGTTTTATTAACGTTAAAATATGACGTTAAATATGACATATACAACTTGAACGTAGTCATGCCACCTAGAACTAACTTCACGGTGTAGAATTTAGGTGCCGGTGTGCGCGCGTATCGTACCACCTAGAACTAACTTTACGATGTTAAATTTAGGTGTCGGTGTGCGCGCGCATCGTAAAAATTCACTCTCATCATTTTTCTCTATCGCGCCAAAAGAAGTATAACTTCAAAAATAAGTTCAAAAACTAAAACCCGACTACTGAAAAATCACGCTCTAAAAAGAATGAAACAAGAAAATATGCTCATCTGAGATTGATGTACAAACTATTAATTATGTATCGTGTATTATACAAACATCTTACTTTTACTAAATATTTTATTGTTATTCCTACATATTCATAGTGATGTTCAGTGGATACCCGTGGTCGTATGTTACTTTGCAGAATGTATTGTTTTGTTACGGTAGGTGACATACGACCACGACTATCCTCTGAACACCACTAGAAAATGTATGAAATACAATAAAATATTTATTACAAGTAAGTTTTTTGTATAATACACGATACATATTGAATAGTTTGTACATATCGATCTCAGATGAGCATATTTTCTGGTTTCATTCTTTTAGAGCGTGATTTTTCAGTAGTCAGGTTTTAGTTTTGAACTCATTTTTTTATTTAAAGTATTTTGGGGTTTTTCACAAGCTTTTATTTGACTTGCAATGTATGTATGTATGTATGTCACTATGTATGTTCGGGTGGAATCTTGGAAACTAAATTAGACCTACTTTCCGATGTCCGACTGGACTCAAATTTGGTGTACTTATGTATCTTCGGTGACAATACATTGATATGGTACCATGGAGCTGATCTGATGATGGAGACGGAAGGTGGTCACGGCATCTCTGTGATAAAACAACATAACCCCACCGAATTTGTGCTCGATTGATTTGTCTTGAAGATAACTTTACGCCTAGATGATATTCAGGGTCTGATGATGAAGCTGGAAGGTGGCCACGGCATCTCTGTGATAAATCAACATAACCCTACCGAGTTTAGGCTCAATTGATTCGCCTTGAAGAGAAATTTTCACCTAGATGATATCTAGGGTCTGATGATGAAGCTGGAAGGTGGCCACGGCATCTCTGTGATAAATCAACGTAACTCTACCGAGTTTGGGCTCAATTGATTCGTCTTGAAGAGAACTTTATACCTGGATGATATTTAGCGACTATTGATAAAGCTGGAAGGTGGCCACGGCATCTCTGTGATAAAATAACGTAACCCCAGTGAATTTGGGCTCAAATGATTCGTCTTGAGGAGCACTTGACACTTTAATGATAGCCAGGATCTGATGATGAAGCTATAAGGTGGCCATGGCATTTCTGTTATAAAGCAACATAGCCCCACCGAGTCGATTGATTTTCCTTGAAGAGCACTTTGCCCATAATCATATCAAATATCCGTGGAATATTTTAAAACATCATGCCTTCTCTTAAATACTTAGGTAGTAGGTAGGTAGTCGGTATCTTTACCTACCTACTAAAAAGTTAAAAATAAATTATCAGTTAAAATATTTTTAAAAACAAGCTTTTATCTGGGACAATGAACTAAAATGTTATAAATAATAGTTTAAACTATTATATATTTTTTACAATAAAATCATTTTTTCTTACACTATTTTTAATTCAAATGTATTAAAATTTATTTTCTATTTTTTAGTTGAATTTTCTATAAAAGCGTATCTTTTTAGTTTTTTTAAACTTTTATTTATTTTTCATTTTTTAGTCGAATATTTTTTTTTTTATTCTTTTTTTAAATTTTTTTTTATTTATTTATTTATTGTCATTGGTCCTTAATAAGTATGCCAAATTTCGAGTTAATCCGACGTTTTGAAGGGGGTTAAAATCATGTTCAAAGATTGCGTTACATACTAACATACAAACATACATACGTCTGAAGCTAATAAAAGCGTATTAAAAAATAAATTCTAGTAAGTATTTGGCGTGTAGGTACTTACCTATATTTTTAAAAGCTTGAGGCACTGTTGTATAGTAATTACCTAGCCTGAAAAACGGGTAGTGCTTCAAGCTTTTAAGATTATAGATAAGTACCTACACGCCAAATACTTACTAGAATTTATTTTTAACATTTTAGTTCATTGTCCCAGATAAAAGCTTGTTTTTAAAAATATTTTTTACTGATAATTTTTCATAGTGGTGTCACGTATGGTAAAAATTAGTTTTCTTAACTTCGACGGGATATATATCGCAGACTGCGCTCGACAAAAATATGATGTACAAAACCCTGCCTTTATTTTAAAATCCATATTCAACGATACCACACACGATGGGGTGGGGTGAAATTTTTTTAAGTTCTTGACTTCGTGCCCCCTAGTGGGCGCCACATTCAATTTGTTGTGACGTCACATAGCCTATAACCAGCAGACAAATAAGACGTGTCCAACGACACCTCAATTGTCAAATCATGATAATAGTTTAGAAGTTATGAGGGAACAGATGAACATACATACAAACATACATACCCACATACCGGTCAAAAACATAACCCTCCTTTTTGCTTCGCCGTAGTCGGGTAGTAAATGTTTTATTAAATGGAGTTGGAAAATAACTGGTTTACTAATATTTATCAAATATCATAAAAATATTATGTCTAGGGCCATTTTCACCGGTTCATGATAACATGACAGATGGTTAATTGACATAATAAATTGACATTATGAAGCCATAAATAAAAGTTATCCATTATCTGTCAGATAAGTTTCTTATCAGGAAGCCTAGGCAGCATCTAGAATAGGTGATTTTTATATACCTCATAGGCTAGCGTTTGACCACTATCTCAGCTGTTGGTAAGTGATGATGCGGTCGAAGATGGTAAGCACGCTAACTGGCCCTTAGTGCAGTAACTATAAAACAACCGTTTCTTAAGTAAGGTTCAGAAGGTTCATATATAATTCTGTAGTGGGTAGAAGTCCCACCCACTAATTTTCCTGGGGTGGTACCACTACTTTGAAATTACAGGGCATATGACACTAAACATCTTTACGTCTCGAGGTAACAGGCGCAGCGCAGTGATATGCAACATGCTGGCTATTCATAATGTTGCATGCCGCTGCATCTGTAATAGGTTGATGTCATCGTTTACCATGAGGCGTGCGTAATGCTTGCCTGTTACCTTATTCAATAAAAAAATGTAATTGTATTGAATTAAAAAATTTTTATTTTATTTATCTTCGCAGGGAGATTTTAGATTTAACTACAATTTGACGGACTCTGCCTATAAGTTCCTTGGCAATAACTTTTTCTATGGAGATTTCGTGTTCAAATCTTTGATGCTGTCTAAAAAAGGAAATATAGGATGTTTTGTTACTAACAGTATTATAACAAAAAAATAAAATTAATTTTGACTGTTTTTTTTATGAATTAAATAATGTCTCAGGCAGATGAGTGAAATGTTTTATTTATTTAAAAATTATTCCCAAAAAATAAAATGTCATCAATCGGTTTGCCGATTTCCGGCATGATGTTCGGTTTCGTTCAATTTGGAAGATGGAGTGAGACAATTGCACTATGTGATGCGAACTAAAGTCAGTTAAATCCTGGCGTTCCAATTTTCTCCCCCTCTCGCCAAGAGCAACACGCTTATCCACATATATTACCGAGACTTGGACTTCGCACATATCTTGATTCAAGCGGTCATTTCTCCCGTACACTTGTAAAATGTGGAACGAGCTCCCGTCTGCTGTTTTACCGCAGTGATAACATTTAGGCTAACGTAGAGTGCTTCAAAATGGACGTTAAAATAATCTTGACAGGTTAGCTATGCACGAGAGACCATCAGTACCATCAGTTGAACCGTTTACTTGTTTGCTATCTATATCATAAATAAATCATATCCAGCGCCTCGTCTTTCAATTCCAAACGAACACTATACCATCATAGACCGCATCGTCACTTAAGATCAGGTTTGTTTGTTTGCAATAAAAAACAAGTTAAAACACAAGTGGTATTTTTAAAACCTTTTTCATCATCTTAGACCAGAGAAAGTCTAGACAAATCCAATGAGACCAAACACGACGGGTTTAACACGTGAAGTATAAGGAGTTCCTACGACCATTTTCCGGTTACATCATCAGACGAGCTTGATTAATAACTCAATAAGGTTGTTTCATTTCATTGCTAAGTTTCATTTGGCCACCTTCCAGCTCCTTCATCAGATCAGCACCATGTCATCATAATATTGCATTGTCACGCAAGATCAAATATAATATGCAAGCCATTCAAATGAGCCCAAACTCTATGAGGTTGTGTCATTTCATTGCGAAGTTCCTTTGGCCACCTTCTAGCTCCATCATCAGATCAGCACCATGTCATCATAATATTGCATTGTCACACAATTTACACATGTATACAAAATTTCAGCTCAATCGGTAACCGGGAAGTGGATCATATTTTTATTTGCAAGATTCTATGACAAACATCGGGACAGTTTCCAGTTCCATCATAAAATTAGCACCGTGACGTCATAATATTTAATTGTCACGCGATTTACACATGTATGCATAATTTTAGCTCAATCGGTAACCGGGAAGTGGATCAAACTTAATTTGCAAGATTCTATGACACACATCGAGACAGCTTCCAGTTCCATCATCAAATCAGCACCTTGTCATCATTATATTGCATTGTCACACAATTTACACATGTATACAAAATTTCAGCTCAATCGGTAACCGGGAAGTGGATCATATTTTTATTTGCAAGATTCTATGACAAACATCGGGACAGCTTCCAGTTCCATCATAAAATTAGCACCGTGACGTCATAATATTTAATTGTCACGCGATTTACACATGTATGCATAATTTTAGCTCAATCGGTAACCGGGAAGTGGATCAAACTTAATTTGCAAGATTCTATGACACACATCGAGACAGCTTCCAGTTCCATCATCAAATCAGCACCTTGTCATCATAATATTTCATTGTCACGCGATTTACACATGTATGCAAAATTTTAGCTCAATCGGTAACTGGAAAGTGGATCAAACTTAATTTGCAAGATTCTAGGACACACATCAGGACAGCTTCCAGCTCTTTCATCAGATCATCACCATATTATCATAATATTTAATTGTCACGCGATTTACACTTTCTTGCAAAATTTCAGCTCAATCGGTAACTGGAAAGTGGATCAAATTTAATTTGCAAGATTCTATGACAATCATCGGGACAGCTTCCAGCTCCTTCATCAGATCAGCATCATGCCATCATAATATTGCATTGTCACGTGATTTACACATTTAGGAGGTCTCTTTCCCGACTCGGATAACCGAAACGTCGTCTACAAGTCTGGACCACGTATATTCGAACCTGGGTAGGGGCTCGGTGAGCGCGGCGCCCATCACCACCAACCTGAGTGACCACCTCGCGGTGCGAGCCGAGCTGGTGTGTGAGAGTAGCGCGCCGATGACTCATACCGCGCGGCTCACTCGGAGTTTCTCGCGAGCTAATAATTTAAACTTTGTAGCATTGATAAATAGTGTCGACTGGAATGATATGTTTTCTAGCAACATAAAAGCGACGGACCGGGCTAGGGACCGTTATTAATATTATTAGTGGCAAATTTGAAATATGTTTTCCATTGAAAAAGACGCATTTCAATAAAAAGCCTGACTCTAGTTGGATAACTTCAGATATAAAAAATTATAAGTCCTTATTATTTGACATTGTTAACATTAGTAAATTGATTCCTAACATCGATAAAATTAATAGCATCATTTCAAATATGAATGAGTATTATGACATGTTAATTGTAAAGAGCAAAGCAAATTTTTATTCCAATATAATCAGTACTAATAGTAACGCATCTAAAGCGATGTGGAGTGTTATCAATAGGGAGAGGGGAAAAATAACTCGCCTCATATTGATTTCTCTGAGGTGCTTAAGTCTGCGGATGGGGTTGCGTTTCCGGATAAGAAGTGTGCTGTTGATGCGATGAACTCTTGGTTCCTGAGTGCGCCGGCCGCGTGCGGTGCGCCGCGCGCTGACGTCGCTCGGTCGCGAGCTGCGCTGTGCTCGGCGCTCGCGCCTGCGGACCGCTCGCTCAGACTGTTGAGGTTCACCGCTGAAGAAGTGTGTCGTATTATTTTGACTCGCATCTCTCCGAAAACCTCGAAAGACATATACGGCATAACAATGAAACTGTTGAGGATGGCAGTATTACCGCTCGCCCCAGTGTTGGCAAGTCTCTTCAACACCTGCCTGGTTGAGGGATCTTTTCCAACAGCGATGTAGATAAGTAAAGTCTCCCCTTTATATAAAGGTAAAGGCAAGCGTGATTCAATCGACAACTACCGGCCCGTTTCAATAATTCCAGCAGTAGCGAACATTTTTGAAAACGGACTGAGCAGCCGCCTGGCGGACTTCCTGACACATACGGAAGCCCTAACTGACAGACAGTATGCCTACAGACAAGGCTGGTCGACAACGTCCCACACTAAGGAGGTAGAACGGTGCAAAACAGGTTTCCATCCTCTGTTGCGATTTGTCAAAGGCGTTCGACGTCGCCGATCATGCTGTACTTGCCAACAAGCTGCGGCGGTAAGGTGTGGTCGGTCCTTCGTACGCCCTCCTTACTGATCTGATGCGAGATAGGTCGCAAGTAGTCGTGGGCGGTGGTGGTGATATAAAGTCAGACCCACTGACATCTACCGTCAGAGTTGCTCAAGGGTCTTCGATTTCGAACATCCTGTTCTCACTGCTCCTAAATGATCTGCCAGCGGCTGTTACTGCGGCTGAAATATTCATGTATACTGATGACGTGGCGGCAGTCATGACAGCGCCCTCGGTGGATCTTCTGGAGCAGCAGCTGAACGCCACCACTTCACAATTCTCAGAGTGGTTCCAATTCAATGGTCTAGCATTAAATTTGACGAAGACGCACTTCATTAATTTTAATCTGTCCGGACAACCGGCCCGATCAATGACCGTTCTCTTGGATGAAGTGAAGATAACACAAACTCCTTCGACCACTTTCTTGGGATTTGAATTGGATGCTGGGCTAAAATGGGCAGGCCATATTAAAAAAGTGTATGGGAAAGTGGAAGTGCATGCTTTGCACTCCGCAGGGTGTCCCGAGTGGTGTCTGCAAGTGTGGCTCGTGCTTGCTACTTCGCGACCGTGCACTCTCTCCTGCAGTATGGTGCCGAAATATGGGGACGTTCTGCGGACTGGCTGCGGGCATTCAGAATGCAGAAACGCGTCGTACGAGCGATCGCTAAAATTCCAGAGAACGTATCCGCGCGGTCATATTTTAAGAGTCTAGGTATTCTGACGCTGCCTGCTCTTGTTATATTTCAAGTCGCAGTGTACGCTAGAATAAACCTGGACTCTTACACAAAAGGAAGTAGCGTGCACGATCACCGCACCCGTGGCAGAGACAAGTTACGGGCAGAGACATGGTCACTCATCAAGACTTCCAAGATAACTCATGTTATGGGACCGACAGTATATAATAAATTGTTAAACACAATCCAACATTTCATCGTACCGACGGGACTCGAACGCGCACCCCCCGGATTACATGTCCAGGTGCTCTGTCAATTAAGCCACGGTTCGATCCATCGATACGACGAAATTACGATGAAATTTTGGATTGTTTTAAACAATTTACAAAAATATAAAGTGTGTGACACTTCAAAGAAACATAATATTTGATTTACGCAGTGCAACATCTCTCGTCGGATTTGAAAACTGTAATGATTTCTTCCGAATGAATAACTTACGTAATAAGTAGTCATAGATGGCGCCTCCAATGCATAATTGGGTTAACAAATGCAATCCACTAATTTCGTCGTAGCCACTGCTGGACGTAGGCCTCTCCCAAGATCTTCGGCTCTTGCTTCTTCGGCTTGCATTACTTGCGGCTTCGACGCATAGACACCGCTCATGCACCAACCGCAAATAAAAAGTTTGTAGTAGTAAATGTGTTTTTTTTTTTTTGTTATTAAACTACAAAGTTACGGTTTGCAGATTTATTCCTAAAAAACTATTGCAAGACCTTGCTTCGTGCCTAATTTTATGATTCTAGGTCAACGGGAAGTACTCCACAGGTTTTGATTTTCCTGTGAAATCGCAGAAAATGTGAAAATATGCGATTTAAACTGTCATATCTCTTGATCGTGTAGACTTACAAGTTTAATTTGAACCAAAAGACACCATAGACTCGAGTATTTGGTATAATTGTCAACCTGATACGTTTACGCGTTCCTGAGAAAAGGGATCTTGACAGATGGACAGACAGACAGAAAGACAGACGGACAACATAGTGATCCTTTAAGGGTTCTTTTTTTCATTCTGAGGTACGGCACCCTAAAAATGATCCCATTAAACATCGCTTTGCAATACATTATGCTGTATTAGTATGTTTTTATGTATGTAACCTTTGATTTATAATAATTGAAAACAGAGGTTCATCATGTGGGCTATTAGAGTGCTTGTTATAGCAATAACGTTTTCCAATATTTATGCGCAGTTGAGTAATTCTGCAGTTACTAATAACTATGTAAGTAAACGATCACAGGGCTGTATGTACTTATCCGTAATAGGTAGATACATGAAATGTTCACAAAGTATGTATTACTATTAGGCGCTTTAACAAAAAAATATACTAAAAATAAAATAGAAAATAATAATAATAATTTCCCCATATAAGAAACCTGTTTTTTTTTCTGGGGCTTTTCGTTTGATTTCATGAACTGTAATAGACACTTGATCTTTTTACAGAGTTATAGACACTTGAAAATTTTACAAAGTTGTCATATTACCAACCATAATATTCCGGTAGCTTTGGAAAAAAAAACAATAAAATAACGTTGTTATGTTTTTAAAAGTTTGGGGTGTATACTGTATACAAGAAACGTGTTTTTTTAACATTGTTTTCTTGATCTTATAATATATTGCACTGTGGTATGGAACCCTACGAGTGCAAGTCCAACTTGCATTTGGCTAGTTTATTTAAAATAGGCTTTACAATGCCTGTTTTTTAGATATAGTAGATATTTGCATATCTTTGTACTGAATTTACAAACTGTGTAATTGTGTTTGCATTTTTCCACTTATTAGCTAAAAATAAATACGCATTGGATTTATTTACAAACCTTGAAATATACGATTCATAAAGTATCTGTTATTTATTGCACAGGGGCCATACAGAATAATATGGCAATATTTCTAATAATGCCAAATATAATATGGACCAAAACGAGCCAACTTAACACACGTCTCCAGAACTCTGATAGAAGACAAATATGGCAGTTATACAGGAATAATGAATTTTAGTTTTACTGGTCCCACTAAAGTGGTTGAGGTAAGTTAATTATGACGTCGTATGTTACTAGCAGCGCAACCTTGCGGTTTCACCAAGTTATAGTTCCCGTACCCATGAGAATACGGGGAAAAAATATAGCCTATGTTATTTGCTAATAATGTAGGTTTCCATTTATGATAGAATTTTTAGAATCCATCCAGTAGTTTTTGAGTTAATTTGATACAAACAAAAAAACCAAATCATTCCTCTTTATAATATTAGTTTAGACAAAACCATTTAGATGGCGCTAGAGTAGGTTGAACAGCTCTCTTTGTAAATATTGCTTAAATGTATGAAATCCTGTATCGCGCAAACGATATTTTCCGCTATGTTGGAACTCAATGCCCTTGCTTCGTCATCAAGCATCTTCAAATTTGAATTCATTATAAAATGTTTCCGCATTATGATATTAGTATAGAAGTACAGATTGTTAAAGCGAAGCGATCCCCTGCTGGTAAAAAAAATCTCTACACTTAACACATATTTTACCACTGAAAAAAAGAAGAGGTGCGGTATGTAATTTAAATTTGATTAACTTGCGTACGATTAAAATTGCAGCTATATAATTTTTAATCTATGTCTCCTTCTATGAAACGTATGCGATGATGAAATGCATCGGTAAACATGTGGAGATTACATACATTTATACATAAAATCACGCCTTTTTCCCATTTGGGTAGGCATAGACTACTTCTTTTCACATGCTACGATCCTGACAAACCTCTTTTGCTTCATCCTTTGACTTGGTCTATCTTCAACACTTTTTTTTATATTTTAGATATTACAGCTGGTAAACAAAAAATAATGTAGTCGAATCTTGGCAGAAAGTTAATCGAATCTTATTTTATAATTAGTTTTTTTACAGATCAAAATCACTGTGATATCTAACAATAATGGGACTGCTAAAAATGTTCTCTGGAACTACAAAATAGACAGGCCTTGCCAACATTTTTCCATCGGCTGGATACTGAACAAATATCTCCTGACAAATAGTAACTGCATTATCAAAAAGTAAGTAAGGGCTTTTTCTTAATTTTATATCCTACGTTTTTCATCCTGTATTAGTTTATATGTTTTTGTATTCAAATTAAAGGGTATTATAAAGAAGCAACACATGGTTTTTGATACGTAAATCAATGCAAAAACTAACTTTTAACTTATTTTTCTAACGTAAAAATTGAATTTTAAGAAGGCTTTTTCATGAAAATCATTATCACTATCAGCCATTTTTCGTCCACTGGTAGACATTGGCCTCTTCTATGGCACGCCACAGAGCTCGATTTTCTTACTATTCGTTTCCAAGGCAGCTACGTTTGCTGAGCTGTGGTCTCCACTCTAGAACACGTCTACCGCAACAAAAATATTTTCTACGACAGATGTGACCAGGCCACTTCCACTTTAGCCTGAGAATAAATAATAGTACAACTTCAGCCTGCCTTTCTTTTGCCTTCAGCAATCCTTTGAGCTATGTCAATAATTTTAGTTCTCTGATGGATGAATACATTTTGAATTCGATCCTTTAGAGATACTCCGAGTATAACCTTTTCCATAGCTTGCTGGCTTTGTGGTATCAATAAAGAATAGACTCGACGAAGTTTTCTATATAAGACAATTTTGAGTTTGCATGTTTGTTATTAGAATGATATTGATCTTTACACCACACAGTATTTGTCATATGTAAAGTTCACATCGAACATTACTCAATATGACGCCATAACATTAATCCCAATTTGTAGTCTTTATTTGCAGGGAGAATATAGTGTCACTTTGAATTTAACGGAATCAACCTACAAATTTTTTGGAAACAACTTTTTTTACGGCGATTTTGTGTTTAAAATAAGGGTAATATCTAAAACAGGGAATATTGCGTGTTTTAATTCCAACGCACTTATTACTAAAAAACATGAAGAAAGATTGACGAAACAGATTTATGAGACGTGTGTGAATGGGCCAGTTGGTAGAGGCCGACCTAGGCGAACGTATCACGACCAGATCGGAGACGTTTTAAAAAAAAGCCAAGTCAAAAGTACCTATAACTGGCGAGCATGTATGAAGACGCTCATGAAAGTGGAAGAAGCGAAGGAGGTATGTCAGGATCGTAGCATGTGGAAAGAAGTAGTCTCTGCCTACCCCAACGGGAAAAAGGCGTGATTGTATGTATGTATGTATGAATAGAGTGTAACAAATTGAACTATGTATATGTGCTAAACTTATCAATAAATGTTTGATTATAACTGCATTTTTTTTTAATTCACCCCTTTCTACTAATATTATAAATGCGAAAATTTGTGTGTATATATGTTATTTGTTCACGCTTTAACTACTGAACCGATTAGTCGATAGCCTAGACTCTAGAATAACACATAGAAGATGTTTTCTCGACATTCCCACGGGATGGACGTCACCAAACATCTCGCCATCATGTCAATTTCTGCAATATTTTAACTTTGAAAATCCTAAATACTGTAGGACAGCTTTTCACAGAAAAGAAGAACGAAATTTCAAACTGCTAAATTGTATTATTACAATATCAACCAATCAAAACGTAGGTACTTTAGAGTTATTGTGAGCTTAAATCATTAGCGATAATAGCCCAATGGATAAGGTATTGGACTGGTGATCGACAGGCCGTGAGTTCGATCCTCACCCATTGCACTAATTGACGTAAACCCACTCCAGACAATCATAATAAATCATAATACAGCTTCATTGGAGTGGGTTAACAACAATACTAGTAATGTGAAACCAACATTGCTTATCTATATATTTTTTATTTGATTGATTGATTATTATTGTAAAATAGTAAATTTTAAACGTTCGCGATTTATACACATAATTATATTGTAATACGGGACTTATCGCGCTAAAAACATAATTTTATTTACCTCGACGTTTGATCAAGTTGCATTGACCGTGGTCACGAGAAGACTGTCTTCTCGAAATCGAAAACTCGAAACGTCGAAGTAAATAAAATTATGTTTTTAGCGCGATAAGTCCCGTATTACAATATAATTATATTATTGTAAATATGTTGATTTGATTGATTATTGCTAACGATATTTTTCCTTCAACAGAATGCTAGTGTAAAATGCGCTTCCGCACTTTTGCCACCTTTGCCATCGACGCTCAAAGGAAAACCAAATGTGACATTTGCTTTATTTGAGTTTGTCCATAAGCCATAAAAGTCTTCTTTGAGTGTGTTTCAGTAAAGGAATCCATGTTGATCTCTGAATCCCTTCAGCTGATGTTTCGTCTACATTCCACTCGATTTTACGAAAAATCGTTTACGGTGTTTGCTGTCAGATTATGGAACGAGCTGCCGCAAGACATCAGATGTGCTAAGTCACTCTCAATTTTTAAGTCTATGGTTAAGCGTCATTATATATCCCTGCCTTGTTAAAAACTGCTTGTCACACTGCTATATTAGTATTGTTTTATATGTATTTATGTATGATGTATGTAATTTATTTATATGGAAATATATATGTGTATGTCTAGATATACTTAGTTATTTTGTGTAGTTATTATTAAGTTGTTAGTACATATTTTTACAATGCAAAATAGATTTCAGCTGTATAGCCCTCCGCACTTACGTATGCATTTATCCAGTCCCTACAAAGGTTGTCTGGAAGAGATTGCTTTAAGCGATAAGATCGCCGTTTGTGTCGCCATGTTATTTTTATTAATTATGTTTTTGTACATGTTTTATTTTCTGTTTTTGGTGACCAATAAAGAGTTTTTGTATTGTATTGTATTGTATTGTTGATTTGGTCTTGGTAATTTTTTTAAAATAGTCTTTAAGTAATAGCAAAGGAACCATTAAGAAATAAATAATTTATTTGCTTTGTACATTAGGACAGTACGAACAGTTTGAGAACAGATGTTTAGGGTTCCGTAGTCCTGACAAGGAACCCTTATAGTTTCGTCACGTCCGTCTGTCTGTCTGTCCGAGGTTTTGCTAAGAGACTTTTAATACTAGAAAGCTGTAATTTTGTAGGGTTATGTATATAAATGACGTCGACAAAGTGCTGAAATAAAATTTTGGGTAGGGTAGCTCCCCTATATGTGAAGTGGGGATGAATTTTTTTCATTGTCTACCCCATCGTGTGGGGTGTCGTTGAATAGGTCTTTTAAAATGACTTCAGAGTTGCTAATACCATTTGTCGATTGAATGCTCTATTTACGAAATATTAAACTTTAAAGTGCAAATTTTTGTTAAAAAATTGTGATAATAGCGCATTTCATGAACTTTAAAGAAAAATTATAGCGGTAAGTAAGTTTTTTAGTTTAGCAGTAATAGTCGTTGAAATTGGGTGTTGGATAATTTTGTACCAAATACCAAAACCTTAGAATAAATCCTTTAAAGTGACAAAGACGGAGTACCTAGTTGCTTGTTTATAACGGGTAAAGACTTGCATTGAATAACAGGCTAGTACGGAACCCTACACTGCGCGTGGCCCGACACGCACTTGGCCGGTTATTTACTTCTCCGCTGTTGCAGCCAAAGGAACAAACAACAAACAAGTTTAAACTGTTCCCGTGCATAGACTGGTGAGACTTACAAACATAATTTTACTGCTTATCACTCTAAATATATATATAATCTTATACATAATTTTAGACAGGGGACAGACAAAACATACAAAAATGAGGAATTTACACCTAAAAAAAGGCCAAGTGCGAGTTAAACTCGCGCATTGAGGCTTCCGTACCAACGACATGTTGGTACAGAAGCCTCGATGCTACTAAGTTAAAGGACAAACCTAAATTTCCAGTTCGATCCCTCGACCGATGCCTAGAAACAGCTCATGCATCAATCGCAAATATGCAAATAATAAGCTTGTAATTTGTTTTTTCTTTTTAACCGACTTCGAAAAAGGGGGGAGGTTTCTCAATTCGACCGTATATGTATTTTTTTTAATGTTTGTTCGCGGATAACTTCGTCGTTTATGAACCGATTTTGTTTATTCTTTTTTTGTTGGAAAGGAGATATCCCAAGTGTGGTGCCATAGTAATTTTATTGAGATCTGATAAGTATCTCCAGAGATATGGAGATAAACACCTCAAAATTGATACTGAAAATTAATAGCTCGCATTGAAGTCGGTTCTTTTTAGTTTTTTAAACGATCTTATTATTATTTAACTACATTATTTATAGTTTTCAGATTTATTCCTATATAAGTGCCGCAAGACTTTGTTTCTTGCCAAATTTCATTATTTTAGGTCAACGGGTTTTTATTGCGCTGTGAAATCACGAAAAAAAATTGCGACTCATAAAGTCATATATTTTTTTGATCACTTTGTCTTACAAGTGTAATTTTTTTACAGCCAAATGATACCATAGACTCGAGTATTTGATGTAAGTTTGAACGTGATATCTTTACGCGTTCCTGAAAAAAAAGGGTCAACGGAGAGACAGACAGACAGACGAACAACAAAGTGATTCTATACGGGTTCTTTATTTCCTTTTGAGGTACGGAACCCTAAAAATGATCCCATTAAACATCGCTTTGCAATACATTATGCTGTATTAGTATGTTTTTATGTATGTAACCTTTGATTTATAATAATTGAAAACAGAGGTTCATCATGTGGGCTATTAGAGTGCTTGTTGTAGCAATAACGTTTTCCAATATTTATACGCAGTTGAGTAATTCTGCAGTTACTAATAACTATGTAAGTAAATTAACATAGGGCTGTATCTTCTTATCTGTAATAGGTAGAAATGTTAACAAAGTACTCATTACTATTAGGCTGTTAACAAAAATAAACTAAAATTAAAATAAAGATAAAAATTGATACCCCATATAAGTAACGTGTTTTTTTCAGGGATTTTTCTTTTGAATTTCATGAGTTGTAATAGACACTTGATCTTTTTACAGAGTTACAGACACTTGACAGTTTTAGAAAGTTGTCATATTACCAATCATAATATTCAGGTAACTTTAACAACTAAACAATAAAATGACGTTGAAATGTTCTTAAAAGTTTAGAGGTGTATACTGTATACCAGAAACGTGATTTAAAAAAATCTCGGTCTTAAATATTGCACTGGGGTACGGAACCCTACGAGCTTAAGTCCGATTTGCACATGGTAAGCTTATTTAAAATAGGCCTTAGAATGCCAGTTTTTAGATATAGTAGATCTATATGAGTAAAGTATAGTATATATATATATAGATATATACTATACTATAAGTATAGTATATAGTAAGTATATATTTGCATATCTTTGTACTGAAATCAACAAACTGTGTAATTGTGTTTGCGGTCTAGTAATAATTTTTGAGCCAAATTAATACAAACAAAAATAAAAAATACAAAAATCCAAACATTACAAAAATACAAATGTTCTCTCTTTGTAATAATTAGTATACATAATAGCTAATCATTAAGATAGTTTAAAAACTAAAACAACCGACTTCAATGCCCCGCGAGTCAATTTCAGTAGCAAGTTTGAGACGTTTATCGTTATATCTCTTGAGATACATATCAGATCTCAATTAAATTACAATGGGACCACCTTGAAAATGCACCCTACCGATACCAAAAAGAGTCATTCGAATCGGTTCAGAATTGATGGAGTAATCATGTAAAATAAAGACCCAAAAAAAAACATACATACGAATTGAGAACCTCCTTTGATTTTGGAAGTCGGTTGAAAATAAATACGCATTGGATATATGTATTTACATACCTTGGAATATACGATTCATAAAGTCAAAGAAATTACTGCATTATACATTAAATTATTTGCTGTAACGTCTTTGCATAAAGTACATGCTATTGCACAGGGACCATATAGAATAAAATGGCAATATTTCGAATTATGCAATGGACCAAAACGAGTCAACTTAACACACGTCTCCAGAACTCTGATAGAAGACAAATATGGCAGTTATACAGGAATAATGAATTTTAGTTTTACTGGTCCCACTAAAGTTGATGAGGTAAGTTAATTATGACATTATACGTTACTAGCAGCACCTCGCGGTTTCACCTGCGTAGTTTACGTACCCGTAAAAATACGGAGACAAAGTATGGCCTTTGTTACTCGCCAATAATGTAGCGTTCCATTCGTGAAAGAATTTTTTAAATCATTCTAGTAGTTTTTGAGTTTAATAGAAACAAACAAATATTCAAATCTTTCTTCTTTGTAATATTAGTTTAGATAAAAACATCTAGATGGCGCCAGATTAGGTAGAATAGCTCTCCTTATAAATATTGCTTGTATGAAACGATATTTACCGCTATGTCGGAACCTGATGAACTTGCTTCGTCATCAAACATCTTGAAATTTGAGCTCGTTATAAAATGTTTCCCCTTTATAATCGGATACTATAAGAATCTTTCTCCTGACATACTGACTGACTTAGAGACAACGCACAGCCTAAACTGCTGGTCGTAGAGACCTGAACTTTAGACGATATAATTTGTCTTAGTACGTTAAGGTGTACTAAGAAAGAATTTTCCAAAATTCACCCCTTAAGTGGATGAAACGGGGATTCAAAGTTTGTATGGAGAAATAAGATTAGATAGTCATTTTTGTTCAAAACGTTACACAAGTACTTTTGTAAATTAATAAGTGAATATGTGTCTAAGACTTTTTTGAAATTCCACCCTTATAAGGGTGAAGAGGGGTAACAACATCTGAAAATCAATATTGTTTCAAAATGCGCTGAAATTTGGCATGCAGATTGTTATTATGACGTAGGTATACGCTAAGAAAGAAGTTTTCAAAATTCATCGCTTTAGGAGATGAAAGGGGGCTCAAAGTTTGTATGTAGAAACCAGATAAGAAAGTATTTTTTATTCGAAACTTCTCACAAATACTTTTGTAATTAAATAAGTAAATAATTTTTCGAAATTCTATCCCTAAGAGGGTGAAATGTGGTATCAATCTCTGAAAATCAATATGGTTTTTCGGGTTTTATAAAAATGAATCCCTATTTCCCTCGATAACTTGAAAATGTTTCAAAAACCATGTCCGACCGTAGACCGATTTGGATTTTTTTTTTGATGTTTTTATTTGTTTTTGATTATTGATAGAAAAGTTTTTACGGGGGTAAAGTTTGAAGTAAATGAAAGAAGATTTTTACGCGGGCCGCGGAGCCGCGGAGCACTTCTATTATAAGTACCTATTATAAGTATTTGCATGGTAGTAGGGCACTATCTAGTGCCTGCCTGGTCAGCTACCACCACACCCTCAAGTCAGAAAATCTGACGCAAAACACCTAATGTGTTCCGGCAGCTATCCTTGAGAGCCAGTTCCCATTCTAGGCCTAGCCTGCGATAGTGGTCAAACGCTAGCCTATAAGAAATAGAATAACCGGTCAAGTGCGTATCGGGCCACACGCAGTATAGGGTTCCGTAGTAGCCCGTTATTCTATGCAAGTCTTTACCTGTTATAAATAAGCAACTAGGTACTTCGTCTTTGTCACTTTAAAGGATTTATTCGAAGGATTTTGTTTTTGGTACAAAAATATCCATCACCCAAGTCATTTTAAAAGACCTATTCAACGGTACCCAAAGCGATTTTTAGTCGTCTACGACGAAAAAAAAATATCACCACGTCTCATGTAGGGGAGCTACCCTAAAAAAATATTTTTCAAAATTTTATTTCACCACTATGTCGGCGTAATTTATATACATACACTAGCTGACCCGGCAAACGTTGTTTTGCCATATAAATAATTTCGTAGTAATTTCTAGTGTAGGCAAAAAATAGCTTACTTATTGTAAGTATGTATGGAGGAAAAATGATTAAATTACTAAAATGGCTATTAAAAAATAAGGGTTGATCGTAGAAGGGTGAAAATAGAGGATTGTATGTATTTTTGTATGTTGTATCATAAAAAAATAGAAATTAAAAATTTTGTCTAAAAAATAAAAAATAAAATTTAGGGGTGGACTACCCCTAACATTTAGGGGAATGAAAAATAGATGTTGGCCAATTCTCATAGATACCGGATAAGCACAAAAAATTTCATCAAAATCGGTCTAGCCGTTTCGGAGGAGTATGGCAACGAAAACTGTGACACGAGAATTTTATATATTAGATACGCCTACAATGGTCTCTTAGCAAACCCTCGGACAGACAGACAGACAGACAGACGGAAATGACAAAACTATAAGGATTCCTTGTCAGAACTACGGAACCCTAAAAATATATATAGAAGTAAAGATTGTTATAGCGACGAGGCGTTCCGCTGCTGGTAAGAAAAATATCTTTACATAATACATTTTTAACCCCTGAAAAAAAAAGGGATGGTGATTATTTGAATTCGATTCGTTTACGATTAAAATTGCAGCAAATACAGCTGGTAAAAATAGCATAATGTTAGATTTTTTTAATTCGTTTTTTTTACAGATCAAAATCACTGTGAAATCTAACAAAAACGGGACTGCTAAAAATGTTCTCTGGAACTATAAGATAGATAAGCCTTGCCAACATTTTGCCCTCGGCTGGATACTAAACAAATTTCTAATGACAAATAGTAACTGCGTTATCAAGAAAGTAAGTGAGGGCTCTTTCTCAATTTTCTATCTTATGTTTTTTCATCCTGTACTGATATATGTTATGATATATGTTTATTTATTCAAATTAAAGGGCATATACAATGAAGTAACGATATAACGATCGATATCAAACACATGGTATCTGATACGTAAAGGTAAGACCACACCGCGGAGTCCTGCGTCTGTGTGCGCGTTCGCGATTCGTTTTTCAATCGTTTTCTGATCGCCGTTGATCGCGTTTGGTGTGAACCAGTCTGTACAAATACTAATGGGCTATCTGATCGCCGCTTAGATCGCGCACGCAGGACGCTGCGGTGTACGTAACGTACGTACTGTTATAACCCTCGTTTGTAAGCTAAAACGCTAAATAATGCCGAAAAGTGCCTTTCTGCACTTTTCGGTCTTAATACAATTCAAGTGATGCACATTAGAGTCAGTCGTCAAGGAACCGGCTAAGAAGCCACATCTTTCCATTTCTTATTTTCTATTTCATTAATTAAGTTCTACGATATTCTACGTTATTTTATATTACATAGAAATAAAAGGGGGTTTCCCCGAATTTTCCTTTTTTAAAAAGTGTTTTTCATATATCCGTATAATAAATGGTGGCTGCTTAAGGGATCAAAAGATCCTCGGAAAACGCATCCGAAAATCATGAAAAGTGTAAAAGTGAAGTAAAATTACAAAACCAGTGTCTAAAATCAAAAGTGAATCTAAAAAGTGCTCCAACGAAAGACTAGTAGACGATGTATATCGCTAATATTCTCGTCGCCGCCTACGCACTGTGAGTTACTCTACTAAGACATTGTTTCGTAGTCAAAACAAACTGCTTATCTGCTATCGACTTATATTACCATTAACACGTTCAGTGCCGAACGGATTTTGAGTGAACAATTGTTTTATATTGTGTGAACAATTTTCACATACTGTGTGAACATTTTCCAACGCTGTGTTATTTCTATGACTATATGATGAACTATGGCCAGCAGCGATCTTAAATTAAATATTCCTGCTCAAAGTGACATTAAAAGTGACGATAAACAAGTGGCACCATCGCCGAAACTTACCCCATCTAACAAGAGTACTCCTAATTTCATCGAGATGGATCTCAACGTTTTGTTTAAATTTATAAATCCTTACGACGGCAGCCGAGAAACTCTGAACTCTTTTATAGTGAACTGTGATAATGTTTATGAACTCGCCACTGATCCACAGAACCCTATTTTATTTAAGTATATACTTAGCCAACTAAGAGGTAAAGCGGAAGTTGCTTGCTCAATTAAAGAGTTTACTAAGTGGGAACAACTAAAAGATTTCCTTAAGACACAATTCTGTGAGAGGAAGCATTACTCTCACTTGCTTACTGAGTTACAAGAGAGCAAGCAAGGCCCGCAAGAGAGTGTTAGCCAATTCGCTCTCAAAACTGAGACGTGCTTGTCTCAGCTACTGACTGAGATTTCCTTATCATCGCATAAGACGAAAGAACTCCCAGGCCGCACGGCGGCCATGGAGGATCTTGCCCTTCATCATTTTACTATTGGGCTCCTCCCACGCATTTCTTCGATGGTGAGATGTAGGTCGCCCAAAAACCTAAATGAAGCCATTAATTTAGCTATTTCCGAAGAGCGTATCCAACAGACAACGTATAAGAGAAATAATAATCAAGTCGAAAATAAAAATTTCAAACCTAACAGGTCAACCTTTACCCAAAATCGCAACCCTCAAATTCAAGGGCAAGGCCGTAATCAAAACCAAAATCAAAATTCAAATAATGATCCTATTATTTGTCGATACTGCAAATTCCCCGGGCACTCGATTGAAAATTGCCGAAAACGGGAATATAATAATAACAATCGTGCTCGCAATTTTGACAGACCTTCCACGTCTGGCTATAAGCCTCAACAACGCGTTCATTACGTCGAGAACCCTGAAAATGACAACGATTCTAATCCTTGCGATGACGAAGACACAAAAAACGAATAAGTGGCTCGTATCGGTGTCATACGGGACATCACATATCAAGTAAACAAGGCACCAACAACTTACCTACAAAATCCACTGTATCCCAAAATGTCGCTACAACAAAAAATAAACAACTTACCAAATCCACTGCATCTGAAATCAAACAATCTATTAAATCCTCTGCGTCTGCTAATTCCACTGCATCTGCTAAGTCCACTGCGTCTGCTAAGCCCACTTCACCCGCTAAATCCACTGAATCCGAAATCAAACTATCTTCTAAATCCACTGCATCTGAAATAAAACAACTTACCAAATCCACTGTATCTACTAAGTCCGCTGCATCTACCATATCCACTGCACCTGAAAGAATAATAAAAAAACCTAAATCTGTACAAAACACTGTATCAAAAATAAATATAATAACAAAAAATAAAGAAACTCCTACCAAAGCCAAAGTAAATGTTACATTCCCTATTTCCGCTGACTCTACTAAATCCGAACCTACAAATAAAAACTTATCGACAAAATTAAAAACATTACCTACCAAACCCGATGTCAATACTATATCTACTATAACAGCTGAACCCATTCAATCCAACTCTCAATCAATCAAAAAGGCGTGCCCCGAACTCCAACAAAATAACGACGTTTTCGAAATAAATACAGACCTCAAGGTACTACTTCCGCATGTTTTAATTGATTCTCCAATCTCAGAATTCCCACTGTCTCTCTTAATAGACTCAGGGTCATCCATTAGCCTAATAAAATCATCATGCATACAAATCTTCCCCAAAATCACTAAAGAACAAATAAAATTAAAGGGCATTGACCCCGATAAAAATGTAACGAAAACCATTGGACATTTTCCATTAAAATTACAACTCACTGACTCGTCCCGAAAATATATTACACACAAATTTCATATCGTCAACAAAATTCACTTACCATATGATGGAATTATTGGAACAGACATGCTTAACTCTTTCGGTTGTAGCATAGACTATACGAAAAATGTACTCCAAATCAACGGGTCACAACTACCAATTCAACTGTGTGAACCAACCTACTCTATCCCAGCAAGATCTGAAATGGTCATTGAATGCTCCGTCTCTAACCCTGAAATTAAAGAAGGACTCGTACTAGATCAAACTCAATTAGAAGACATCCTCATTGCTAATTGCTTAGTAAAAATTAAAGATAACAAGAGAATAATTATAACAGTTGTTAATACATCAACATTAACGAAAACCATCAATTCTAATCTAAATATAACTCTGTCCCCAGTCGAAACCTTCCAAACTACAATTTCTGATGACGAACTTAAAGAACAACCTATTAACACAATCTCAACTCAAAACGCTACTAAACGCACCCAAGATGTTATAAACCTACTCAGAACATCACACCTAAACTCTGAAGAAGCTTCATGCCTATACGATATCTGTTCCGACTTTTCAGATATATTCCACCTACCCAACGAACCACTTACATCTACCAACGCGTTAAAACATGAAATAAAAACCACATCTAATGAACCAATACACGTAAAATCATATAGATTCCCAGAATGTCATAAAACCGAAGTGGAAAGTCAAGTAAACAAAGCTCTCCGTCAAGTTAATCGTACTCCGATGCAAATAACATCTACTTCAACCGCCCCCTTTGAAAGAGTCAGTATGGACATCGTGGGTCCACTTCCTGAAGCCGGCCAAATCAATCTGAGATATAAACTTACCATGCAAGACGACCTAACGAAATTCTCCCTAGCCTACCCAATAACAAATGTCACAGCTGAAGAATGCTGTGAATGTCTTATCCACTTCGTGTCTCTTTTCGGAATCCCAAAAATGATATTAACAGACCAAGGTACCAATTTTACCGCGGACTTATTCAAAAAAACGTGCGAATTTCTGAAAATAAAACAGCTCTGGTCCTCATCTTACCATCCTCAAACACAAGGCGCACTAGAAAGAAGCCACTCAACCCTGAAAGAATATCTCAAATCCTATGTCAATAATAACCAAACCGACTGGCATAAATACGTCTACACCGCCATATTAGCATACAATACCAACGTCCATACAACTACCAAATTCACACCATACGAACTCGTGTTTGGTCACAAACCGTATCTGCCTGACTCAATTTATAAACTTAATCCTACAAATACCTACCATGAATACCTAAAAATGTTATGTCACCGACTCAAATTATCCCGCAACAAAGCTCTAGAAAACATTGCTACATCAAAAGAAAAATCAAAAACGTACTACGATAAAAGATCACGCCCAATTACTTATAAAGTAGGCGACATGGTGTACCTCAAAAATCATGTAAGGTTACGTAAAGCGCTCTCGCCACTTTGGAAAGGACCATACAAAGTAGTGAAAATACACGGTAATCACACTTTGTCCCTCCTTATCAATCGCCGTCATGTGACTCATCACTATGATGAGGTGAAATTAGCAGATATAGAAAACCGCTAAGTCTTAAAATCTAGTTAAGGTTTTATTGCTAAAAAAAAAATGACTAGATATAAGTTTATTAGTAATTAAGTATAATAAGTTCGGTTTAGTAAATTGTACTTTATATATTTTTACAGTCTGGCAGTGCTAAGCTTAGATGTCTCTCGCACCCAAGTCACCAGCACCATAGAACAAATAACGAAAAGCCCTGGTATCTATTTCAACCCATCTGGTTCCATAAAAATCATCAGTGACTACCTACACGTGTTAATACCTGTGGAAATACAATACCTAAAACCACACATGGATAACATAAAGGATGTACTGCATTCCGCACGATACCTATGCGCGAAAAGCGATGCAATAGACGACTTAGAATGCCAAAACTCTTTCTTACCACTCGTCGCAATGTATGACGACATTGCAAGAGATTATTATTCCATCTCTCACCTTGTACCTAATAAATCTAAAAGATCCGCGTGGATCTCCGGTATCGGCACAATTTTCAAACAAATATTTGGCACAATGGACGAAGATGACGCAATAAAGTATGACAACGCCATCCAAACATTAAAAGACACAAATAGGAAAACATTAGAATTAGTATCGGAAAATATACTATTAACAAAATCAGCTATTTTAAAAATAAATGAATCGCTCATCGAAATCAATAAAAACGAAAAAATGTTAAATATTATGCTGGATACCCTATCTGTACAGGTTAACAATTTAACAACAGTCACAAATGCGTTGTTGTTTAAATCAGTATTACATGACATGTTCAGTGCGCTTCAATCGAGTATGTTATGCTTATCTTATAAGTTAGAGGATATTGTAAACTCAGTACTGTTATCAAAAAATAATATATTGCATCCATCTGTTGTAACACCTAAAGATTTATACTATGATTTGGTAAATAATGTCAAGCACTTGCCCAAATACTCGGAACTTCCATTAGCATTAGATCTAGATAATATGAATGTATTTCTAAGCATATCTGAAGTTATAACCTATGTTATTGATAATATACTTGTGTTTAGTCTTAAGATACCTTTAGTGTTCTTAAATAAGTACAGCCTGTATAAGAACATACCTATTCCCGTGCCGCACAATGTAACTACCTCTAAGTCATATGCTTTAATCATACCTACAACCCGATACGTGGCCCTAAGCCAAGATAAAACAAAATATGTAACTCTAGACGATCTCTCTCATTGTAAAATAGTAAACAGTGAACTTTATTTATGTGATAACTTAAATGAATTTAATGTACAAGATTATCCTATTTGTGAAACAGAAATTTTAACTAGGATTGTAAAATCACTGCCGAAACAATGTAATACAGACTTTTTGTATGGACACACTAATATTTGGAAATATTAGGGAACAATAGATGAATATTTACTCATTCTGAACCTACAAAATTGAGTGTCGAATGCAACAGCGATGTCAATGAATATAATATTATAGGAACAGGTGTCCTAACTCTAAGCCCGAATTGTACCGAATTTTGTAAAAATGTAAAATTAGTAAGTAAGAGACAACCCATGTATAAACTTAATCACCTCAATACCGATTTCAATTTAATAAAGGATGCTTGTTGTGATATGTCAAAATTTAAAAAACTCAATTACACCGAATCAATTAGCAGACTACCAAATCTAGACATTAATGGTTTAAACAAAATGTACACTAAAACAGATGAAATGCTGCAAAATATAATTGACCTACAATCCAAAAACGAATCTATTCCAAAACTTACATCTCACTCTATAACCACATACGTGTTTGTTGTTTTATTTGTTATTTTTATAATCTATTTCTTTTGTAATAAGAAATGTGTGGCTTTTTATCACAAGTTCCGGCCCAATACAGTAACCCATGAATTAGAAATGCAAAACGTAAACGACGCCGAAATACAGCCGCGAATTAGAATTAACTAAAACTTCGCTTAAAGCGTAAGTTTTCTCTTAAAGAGGGGGTTGTTATAACCCTCGTTTGTAAGCTAAAACGCTAAATAATGCCGAAAAGTGCCTTTCTGCACTTTTCGGTCTTAATACAATTCAAGTGATGCACATTAGAGTCAGTCGTCAAGGAACCGGCTAAGAAGCCACATCTTTCCATTTCTTATTTTCTATTTCATTAATTAAGTTCTACGATATTCTACGTTATTTTATATTACATAGAAATAAAAGGGGGTTTCCCCGAATTTTCCTTTTTTTAAAAGTGTTTTTCATATATCCGTATAATAGTACGTAAAATCAATGCAATTTAATCAATCAACTAAATTGCATTTTATTTGTCTCAAATAAAAATTGGATTTTAAGAAGGCTTTTTCATGGTAATCATTATCATAATCAGCCATTTCCTGTGCACTGGTAGACATAATTATGCCTCTTCTATGGCACGTCACAGAGCTAGGTTTTCAACTATTCGTTTCCAACTAGTGTGCGTATATAATCGGTCCACCTAGTTGAAAAACATCTACGTTTGCTGAGCTGTGGTCTCCATTCAAGAACACGTCTATCCCAACAATGACCTATTTTACCACAGATGTGACCAGTCCACTGCCTTTTCATCCATTCTTTGAGTTTTGTCGATAATTTTGGTTCTCTGATGGATGACTACATTTTGAATTCGATCCTTCTGACATACTCCGAGCATAACCTTTTCCATAGCTCGCTGGCTTTGTGGTATCGGTAAAGAAGAGAGTTTACGAAGTTTTTTAAAGGTTCAATAAAAAAATAGGAATAATTCCTATTTTTGTATGTTTTCCCAAGGCAGATATTATAATCGTGAAAAACTTTTGAATGTACTCCGTTTCAAGCATTCTTTTTCGAAATAACATGTTCGTTAAACATGGTCTTGGCTTTAATTTTATATAAGACTAGCTGTGCCCGCGACTTCGTCCGCGTGGAACAGTGTCTTTGGGTAGCATTAAAAATAAAACACATACGTATCCCAACTACACCTCGCCATACCACGCCACGCTAGTCCCCCCTTCTCTCCTCCCCTCCCCTCCCTCTTTCTCTTACTTCCATCTCCCCTCCCCCTCCCCTTTGACATTTGCGGCATTTGCAAAAGTTAAAGCGTTTTCCAATAGGGTGATTACTTTTGCCAGTACGTATGTAGTGATAATAAATTTCAAATATTTTCTATAAAAGGTACATTGGAAAATAAAATAAATAGAGGTTTCTAGGCCCAGCTCACCATCTTCGACCACATTATCGCTAACCACCACGCAAGATAGTGGTCAAACAGCCAGACTGTGACAACTGAAAGAAAATGTATTTAAATTTGAAATTTTGGGTTTGTACGTTTAATAACTGAAGTATGTTGATTTCTGCACCACACAGTATTTTAAAGTTCACATCGAACAAATTTGACGCATAAAAATATTTCAATTTGTTGTCTTTATTTGCAGGGAGAATATAGTGTCACTTTGAATTTTACAGAAGCATCCTACAAGTTTTTTGGAAATAACTTTTTTTACGGCGATTTTGTGTTCAAATCACGCGTAATATCTAAAGCAGGGAATATTGCATGTTTTATTTCCAACGCAGTAATTATTAAATATTAATATAGTGTGGCGAATTAACTATGTTTATGTGATAAACGTATCAATAAATAAGCAATTTTTTATTATAACTGCATTATTTTATAAATTTGTCCAATCCCATTAATATTATGAAGGCGAATGTGTGTGTGTAAATTGTTAAACACAATCCAAAATTTCATCGTACCGATGGGACTCGAACCCGCACCCCCCGGATTACACGTCCAGGTGCTCTGCCAATTAAGCCACGGTTCGATACATCGATACGACGAAATTAGTGGATTGCATTTGTTAACCCAATTATGCATTGGTGTGTTTAACAATTTACAAAAATATAAAGTGTGAGACACTTCAAAGAAACATAATAATTGTGTGTGTGTAAGTTTGTTACTTCTTTATGCTTAAACTACTAAACCCATTAGTTGATGGCCTATACTCTATTCGCCGAGAATGTCCAATATGGGGCGCTCTCTCTTGCAAAATTGTGTGAAAGTAAAAAGGACGGCAATAGCACCATGAGTTATAGACTCTGGAATAACACATAGAGTACTTTTAAGGTTCCGTAGCCGAATGGCAAAAAACGGAACCCTTATAGATTCGCCATGTCTGTCTGTCTGTCCGTCCGTATGTCACAGCCATTTTATTCCAAAACTATTAGGACTACAGAATTGAAACTTGGTAGTTAGATGTATTCTGTAAACCGCTTTCCGATTTTTATACCAAAATAAAAAATATAAAAGTTTAAGTAGGGGGCATCCCATACATGGAACTGGAAGAAAAAAAAATTCTTCAAACCTATACGTGTGGGATGTCTATGGATAGATCTTAAAAAATGACAATGAGGTTCCTTAAATATTTTTTTCTCAAATTCAATCATTTAAAAGATAGTCGCGTCTAAAGTGGTAAAATGTGTGTTCATACAAACACTATGAAAAACAAAGTTATTTTTGTAGTTGCGAAAAATCATAGTTATAGAATACTCTACTGTGTTACGGAACCCTACGAGTGCGAGTCCGACTTGCACTTAGCCAGTTTTTTATTTAACCTGATATTCCCACGGGAACGATGTCTACATGGGTAAAACTGCGGGCACAGCTAGTTTGAAATAAATGTATAGGCACAGCAGGCACTGAATGTTTTGGCATTATGTAAATTACTACAATATTTTAAGAGCGAAAGCGGGGTTCACTTTTTCATACAGCAGACCTTGATTTTTTGTTAAATCAAATTTTGCTCTAGAAGCATTTTACAGGGAGAAAACGGGGGAATACATTTGTATGGAAAAGTGCAACCCACGTTCGCTCTTAACTTTGAAAACTTTAAATACTGTAGGATTTTTTTTCACAAAATAGTAGGATGAATTTTCAAACTGCTTAATTGTATTATTACAATATCAAATTGAAATTGCCAAAATCGTAGGTACTTTCAGTTAAGATTTATAATAGTTAAGTTTTATACTAACCGGCATTCACTTTTAACCGACTTCTCAAAAAAGGAGGAGGTTCTCAATTAGGCTGTTTTTTTTTAATGTTTGCTACCTCAGAACTCCACCAAATCTTAACCGATTTGAATAAATATTTTTGTTTTAGAGATTATATCTTCCGTCTGGTCCCATTCAAAATTTATCGAGATCTGACAGTTATCTCCGGCGATATGGAGATAAACAATATAAGCAAATTTTTAAACTTTGATAGCCTGACAGGCTAGTTATAATTATGTCATCAAACAGTACAGGCTAAGCCTATCCTTTGACTATCGTGGCATATGAAGTCGGTTTTTTAGTTTTGTACGAATATATAAATGATTTGGATTTTGCTTCCCAGATTAAGCTTCCCAGCGCGACTGGCGACTCGTCACTCGACGTAGCGGTCGCAGATGGTGGGGGTGTTGGTGGGGATCTTCTAACGTTCTCCGCTTCTTCTTCGTTCGGCTTGTCCTCAGATCTATCATCATTGGGGAGTGCCGTTATGTTAGGCTGCCAGCACACCGAGCTAATAGTGTCAACTTCGGGATAATATGACGGTGTACGGTATGGTGTTTCCCAGTACCGGCACCCATGCCTGCGATACTGCCCACCCGCGATCCCGGTTAAAGTTAGGATACCTGTTTATTTTGATGGCCTCCCGTACCTTGCGAGGGACGAAATACTTCTCCCTCGCTAACAGAGACCTTATTAAAACGAAGGTCATGCCTAGTGTCTAAAAAATAAACGCGAGTGAATGCCGGTTATATAAAACTTAGTAAGAATATCACTCGTTAAAATGTCATACTTTAGAGTTATCGTGAGTTTCAATCATGATTATAAACTACCGACCAACTACTATACTCACTACTAATTGTTGTCGACTGACTCGGGAGTTTTTTTTAGATCGGGATCTTGCTGCGTAAAAAAAACTCCCGAGGAAGAGTATCGGACATATACGAAACCTAGGTCGAGACAGTTTACAACAATTATTAGTAGTGTGTATAATAGTCGGTAGTTTATAATAATCAACGTAGGTACTAAAAAAATTAAATTCTATTTTCAACTAACTTCTAAAAAGAAGGAGGTTCTCAATTCGTTTGTATGTGTTTTTTTTATGTATGCAGAAATTGACTTTCATAGGTCTGATCAATTTAAAATTCAGTATCCTCTTACTTTAACGATATTTTGTATGAACATGGTAACATTGAGCTGATGCTGAGACATCTCCTGGAATCTGCAGATTACTCAACTCTGTTCACTGATATGTTGAGTTTTGACTAATTGGTCTCAGTGAACAGATTAATACATAGACAGTTCAATCGGGAATGGTTTTTAATTTTGAATTTAAGTATTATATTGCACAAGGTCCTTACAGAATCCAATGCCAATACTTCTACCTATGCAACGGACCAAGACAAGTCAACATAACACATTTAACCGGTACACTGACTGAAGACAGCAGTTTCATATCAAAATTATAGATGACTTTTATTGTTCCAACTACAATAATTGATGATGTGACATTATCGGGTCTAGACCCAAGTATTTGATAGATATAAGTTTCAACATGATATCTATACGCTTTTATTTTATTAATAAAATCTGCTCATAGACCTTTGTAAAATGCAATTTTATGAAGAAATCGTACTATAATCTACCTAAAAATGACTATATGAATGACAAAAATACATGGCCTGAATGCCACAGATAATATAATAGTTACTACGAAACAGATATTACACTCCCCTACATAAATTATTTTTCAAAAAAAATAAAACCGACTTCATAACCACAAACAGGCACTTAAAAGTGAAAAATAAATTATCTACCCACTTACCTATTTGAAGTCGGTGCCAGCCAAGTCTATAGGATAGTAGATAGATACTATGTATGTAGTAGTAGTAAGTAGTACATGTAGGTAGTGTCTATCTACTACCTTAATTGGCAAAGCACCTGAACATGTTATTCAGGAGATTGCGGGTTCAAGTCCCATCGGTACGATGAAATTTTGGAATGTTTTTAACTATTTACATATAATAATTTGTTGGAAAATGTAAATAATATTTTATATGAATTAAAAAAATATATGAATTTAAACAAGTGAC